>JAJHZJ010000608.1:6468516-7787692 GCA_023548195.1 Bettongia penicillata ogilbyi | reverse complement strand
TTGAAATAATAAACAACTTTAGCAAAGTTGCAGAATGTAAAATAAATCCACATAAATCTTCTGCATTTCTATAAGTTACTGTACACATTATAAAATATTTGGGTGTCTATCTGCAAAAAGAATCCCAGGTACTGTACCACCACAATTACAAAACACTTTGCACAAATCAAGTTCCATCTAAATATTGTAAATATAATTTGCTTGTGTTTGAGTTAATATAATAAAAATGACAATTCTTCCTAATTTCCTTATTCAGTTCCATACAAATCAAACTACAAAAATATTTTATAGAACTAGAAAAATAATATGAAAATTCATCTGGAAGAACCAAAGATTCATCAAAACAAGATTCTTCAAAATAACACCAAGGGAATTAATGAATAGAAATGCAAGAGAAAGTAGCCTGAACATACCAGATCTTTAATTGTATTGTAAAGCAGAAATCATTGAAACCCCTTAGAACTGGCTAAGAATTAGAGGGTTAGATCACTGGAATAGGTGAGGTACACAAGACACAGTAATAAATGATTATAGCAGTCTACTCTTTGATAAACCCAAGGATCTCATCTTGTAGGATGACAATTCACTATTAAAAAAACAGCTGGGAAAATTGTAAAATAATGTGTTGGAAACTGGGCATAGACCAACACCTAACACCATATAACAGAACAAAGTACAAATGGTTACATGATCTAGGTATAAAGGCTGATACCATAAATAGGTTAGGGGACCAAGAAATAGTTTATTTGTCAGATTTATGGAGAATGTAGGAATGTATGTGTGTGATGGTCCTTCGTTGCTGAAGAAGACCATGCCATCAGATAAATGATGACATGACTTGCACTTGACTTTGTTTTGAGTGAGGGAGGGCTGTGCAGATCACCAGCCTCACTTCTCCTCTAGAGCCATTTTAATCCAGTGACCAAATATTCATCCGGATGATTGATTCGGCACTTCTCAGAAATGCAAGGGCCTAAGGCATTTCCAAAGGACTCAAGATACAAAATCCCATTCATATCCAGAGAAAGAACTATGGAGTTAGAATGAGGAATGAAGCAGACCATTTTTGCTTTTGTTATCTTTTGTTTATCACATCATTTCTCCCATTTGTTATAATTCTATGCAACGTGATGAATGTGAAAATGTGTTTAATAGGAATGTATACACAGAGTCCATATAAAATTACATATCATCTTTGGGAAGGAATGGTAAAGGATTTGAGAAGAAAATTTAAAACTTATAGATTTTTTGGAAAAAGCAAAAAGAAAGCTGACTGAAGAAATAACTCCTTAAAAACTGTGCTCAGGAATGTGGAAGCTAATGACTCTGTGGAGACATCAAGAATCAAGCAAACAGAATGAAAAGGATGAAAAAATAAAAGAAAATGTGAAATATCTCATTGTAAAAATAACTGACCTGTAAAATAGATTCAGGAGAGATAAATTAAGAATTATTTGACTATCTTAAAGGCATGATAAAAAAAATAATCTGGTCACCATGCTTCAGGAAATTATCAGAGAAAGCTGCCCTGAATATTGTAGAACCAGAGGGTAAACTAGCCAGTGAAAGAATCTAGCAATCACCTTCAAAATGAGATCCTAGAATGAAAACTTCCAGGAACATTATAACCAAATTACAGGACTCTCATATCAAGGAGAAAATATTGCAAGTGACCAGAAAGAAATAATTCACATAAGAAGAAACCACAGTCGGGATTACACAGGATTTAGTAGTTTGAACATTAAAAGATTAGAAGTCATGGAATATGCTATTACTGAAGGCAAAACAGGTAGGACTACAACCAAGAATCACCTACCTGCAAAAACTGAATATAATTCTTCAGAGGAAAAAATGATCATTCAGTGAAATAGAAAGGTGAAAGGAGAGAGGGAATAAAAAGGAGAAAAAATAGGATGGAGGGAAATACATAATCAAAAATTATTACCTTGAATGTGAATGGAATGAACCCTCCATAAAATATCAGAAATTAGAAGAGTGAATTAAAAACCAGAATCCTACAATATGTTATTTACAAGAAACACACTTGAAGGAAAAAGGAGCCCACAGAGAAAAAGTAAGGGGCTAGAGAAAAATCTATTCACTTTAACTGAAGATAAAAAAAAATGCAGAATAGTGCTCATGAACTCAGAAAAAGGAAAAGCTAAAAAGAGATCTAATTTAAAAAGATAAGGAAGGACAATATATCTTGCTAAAAGGTGCCTTAGACAATGAAATATTATTGATACTAAATATATGCATCAAGTGATACAGCATTAAAATTCTTAAAGTAAAAGTTAAATGAGTTACATTAGGAAATAGACGATAAAACTATACTATTTTGGGGACTTCAACTTTTCCTCTAAGAACTATGCAAAGTTAGTCACAATATTAAAAAGAAAGAAGTTAAGGGGGTAAATAGAATTCTAGAAAATTACATTTCACAGACATCTGGAGAATATTGAATGGGAATAGAAAAGAACATACTTTTGTTCTGATGACTTGACGAAAACACAAAAATGGACCATGTATTAGGGCATAAAACCCTCAAAATCAAATGTAGGAAGAAATATTAAATGTATCATTTTCAGATCATAATGCAATAAAATTATATTTAATAAAGGATCATTGAAAGACAAATTAAAAATTAATTGGATACTAATCAAATCCTGGAAAAGGTGAGTCAAAGAAAAAAATCATAAAAATAATCAATTATTTCATTAAAGCAGATTATAACAATTAGACAGCATAGCAAAATTTATGATATTTGGCCAAAGCAATATTTAGGGGAAATTTTATTTTTATTTTTTATTTATTATATTTTCTTATATTTTATTTTTAGGGGAAATACAGTAAAAAAAGTAAAAAATGAATTAAGCATGTAAATAAAAAAACATGAAAAAAATTAAAAAAAAATAGAAGTCATCCCTTAAGCATCAAATTAAGAATCCTGAAAACCAAATTAAGATTAATAAAATAGAAATTTAAAAGAGGAAGAAAAAACTATTGAGCTAAATAAGTAAAACTAACAGATGATTTTATGAAAAATTCCAGACAGATAAACAATTGGTTAATATGATTTAAAAAAGAGAATAAGAAAACCCAATTTCCAGTATCAAATATGAAAAGGATCAATGTCACAAACAATAAAGAGGAAATTTAAAAAATATTAGGAAATATTTTGTTGAATTATATGCTAATGAATCTGACAATCTTAGCAAAGTTGATGAATACTTATGAAAATATAAATTGCTCAGAATAACAGAAGAGGAAATAGAATGTTTAAATAACCTCATCTTAGATAAAGAAATTGAACAAGCTAGTAATGAACTCTGTGAGAAAAAAAATCTCCAGGGCTAGATGGATTCACAAATGAATTTTACCAAACATTTAAAAAACAATTAATTCCAATAATATATAAACTATTTAAAAATAAGTGGAGACATACAAAATTCCTTTTCTGATCCAAATAAGGTGCCAATATCTAAACCTGGAAAAACTAAATCAGACAAAGAAAACTACTGAATATTATTGCAAAAATATTGAAATAAAATACTAATAGGGAGACTATAGCAATATATCAGAAGTATTGCCCACTATGACCAGTTGGCATTTCTACCACAAATATAGGGCTGATTCAATATTAGCAAAACGATCAGCATAATTGAGCATATCAATAGCAAAACCAAATGCTAAAAAAAATTTTTTGACAAAATGTAAAACCCATTCCCAGTAAAAGCCCTAGAGAGCAAAGAATAAATGGAATGTTACTTATAATGATATATAGAATATATCTAAAACCAACAGCAAACATTATCTGTAAAGGGGATATGCCATCACCCTTTCAAGAGAGGAGCAAGGATACCCATTATCACCACTATTATTCAATATTATGCTAGAAATGCTAGCTATAACACAAAGAGAAGAAAATGAATTCAAAGGAATTACAATAGGCAAAGAAAGAACAAAATTCTCACTCTTGGCAGATGACATATAATGGTATACTTAGAGAATCAACTAAAAACTACTAGAAACAACTTTAGTAAAGTTGTAGGATATAAGATAAACCCACATAAACCATCAACATTTCTATATATTATCAACAAAGCCCAATAGCAAGAGATAAAAAGAGAAATTCCAATTAAAACAAACATAGACAATATAAAATACTTAGGAGTCTACTTGCCAAGACAAATACAGTTTTATATGAACACAATTACAAAATGCTCTTCACATAAAGTCAGATCTAAACAATTTGAAAAATATTCGCATAGTGAAACCAAGCCAGTACAATAAAAATGATAATTCTGCCTAAATTAATTTACTGATTCAGTGCCATATCAATCAAACTATAAAATTTATTTTGTAGAGCTAGAAAAAATAACAAAACTCATCTGGAAGACCAAAGGTCAAAAATATCAAGGAAATTAATAGAAAAACTGCAAAGGAAAGTTGGTTTCTCCATATCAGATCTTAAACACTATCATAAAGCAGTAATCATCAAACCACCTATGTATTGGCTAAGAAATGTAGCTGTATATCACTGGAATAGAGTAAGTACATAAGACACTGTAGTAAATGACCATAGTAAACTAGTTTTTAATTCCCATGACCACAGCTTTTAGGATATGTACTTGCTATTTAACAAAAAAAGCCTACTGGGGAAGATAGAAAACAGCATGCCAGAAACTAGGTATTAACCATTATCTGATGCCATATATCAAGATAAGGTCAAAATGGGTACAGGATTTAGACATAAAGGGTAATACCATAAGCATATTAGGAAAGCAAGGAATACTTTACCTGTCAGATCTATGGAGAAGGGCAAAATTTACAAAACAAGATAGAGAACATTACGAAATGCAGAATTGATCATTTTGATTACATTAAATTAAAAAGCTTTTGCACAAAAAAAGTCAATGCAAGCAAGATTAAAAGGAAACCAGCAGACTGGGAAAGTCTTTATAGCAAGAGTCTCTAATAATGGTCCCATTTCTGAAATATTATGTCTAATTTATAAGAATACATTTCCCAGTTGGGAAATAGTCAAAAGCTATGAACAGGCAGTTTTCATATAAAGCTATCTATAGTCATATAAAAATGTTCTAAATCACATATTAGCTAGAGAAATAAAAATTAAAACAACTCTGAGGCACTACCTCACTCCTATCATATTGGCTAATATGACAGAAAAGGATAAATGTTGTAGAGGATGTAGGAAGAGTAGAACACTAATGCACTGTTTTTTGGAGTTATGAAGAGATCCAGCCATTCTGGAGAAGACTTTGAAACCATAACCAAAGGTCCCTCTTTGATCCAGCAATACTACTACTAGGTTGGTATCCCAAAGAGATTAAAAAATTGAAATTACATAAACAAAAATATCTATAGCAACTCTTTTTGTTGAGGCAAAGAATTGAAAATTGAGGGGATGCCCATAAATTTGGGAATGCTTGAAGAAGTTGAGGGATATTATTACAATGGAATTCTATTGTGATATAAGAAATCATGAGCAGTAGGCAGATTTCAGAAAAACCTGGAATGACTTACATGAACTGATGCTAAGTAAAATGAGCAGAACCAGGAGACCATTGTACACAGTATCAAAACATTATGTGATGATCAACTATGAAAGATTAGCTCTGTACAGCAATGCAATGATCCAAGATAATTGCAAAGGACTTATGAGAGAAAATACTATCTACATACATAGAAAGAATGCTGGAGTCTGAGTGTGTATTGAAATATATTATTTTCACCAACTTTTTTGAGGTTCTTTTCATTCACAACGTGACTAATATGGAAATAAGTTTTACATGATTACACATATATAGCTTATATCAAATTGCTTACTGTCCTAGGAATGGAGGGAGAAATTTGAACTTATTTTTTTAAATGATTGTTAAAAATTGTCTTTATCTTTAATGGTAAAAAATAAATTCTTTAAAAAAAGCCCTACATATTAAAGTCAATATTGGCCTCATACTTAGATAGCCTATATGACTACCTTTTTGATGTGGGGTTTCTTGAATATTAAGGATTATAACATATTGTACTATATATAATTTTCTGTGAATTTAAACCATGGAAGAAAGGATGCATGAATGATTGAATGAAAAAAATGTATGAAGGACATAGTAAATAACAAACACTTTCTAAGTTCTAGAGAAACAAATATAAGATCAAGGGAGGCCTGCCTTCAAGTAATTTCTGGTGTCCAAAGAAGAGTAACAGCATTATTGATGTAGTTTTGGATCTACAACTTGAAGGATGGAGAGAGTAAGAAAAATGCACTTATGGTAGAAACCAATTTGTCTGGGTGTAAAATGAAGCATGACTGTCACCAGTCAAATATATTGGGCCAGGTGAAGCACTCGCTAGTATAAACTGTGGATTTCCCAGAACTGAAAAAGTTAAGTCCTCCAGTAGAAGGACTCTGGTCCAGAAGCTGAGTCAGCAGGGTGGTAGACAAGAATAAGCTTAGGCATAAAATCATGATGTTTAGTATCAATTTCTACCATTCCTGATTAAGAGGTGTTTAAGGTAACAGGGAGAAAATCTGATCTAAGCCTTGTCTTTAATGTTAAAAAAAAAGTTTGCAGCGTTCTGAGGGGAGATGATTTCTTTTGAATGAGATGCATCATGTTCTCAAAAAACACATCATTTATATAAAACACCTACACATACTTCAAGATATCTCCAAGCCAACTAAGGATAAGAGATGAAAAATGAAAGATACACTGTCAGTTTCAGAGTTTAGACAAGAAGTCCAAAAAAACAAAGCCAACCTGTCTTTAAAGAGGATTAATGTGTCCAAAGTAAAAGAGATTTAGCAACAATGGTTGTTAACATTCCAGGAAGTATTCTGAAAAAACGGTCACATTCTAACATGATGCACTGAGCAAAATGATGAGCAATACATTAACTTGCATCTGCTGAACTTCACTGCTGAAATAAACAGTGAAAGTCATTTCACTTAAAAACCTATCTTTGGGAAACTGTAACTTGCTTCCAGGTTCAACTGAGTCTCCCTGTCCTTTCTGAAGCTGTCACTTATCTGCCATTTTTTTACTGCCTTCTTTTCTCTCAAATTACCTTATATCTAGTTATATATCTGTATACATATTGTATCCTTCCAAAAAGTTTCAGGCTCTTTGAGGAGAGGAATTGTTTCACTTATTTCTTTATGTCTATAATACCTAGCACATACACATTTAATGACTGAAATTCTGTGACTAGGTGATTAAATGTTTGCCATTGAATTGAAGTGAAGGAATGTATATGTCTTAAAGACTGACTGGATGATTTTACTGAAGGATTGCTAGCTGATATTCAAAAACATAAATATAATTCTCAACTACTTTTCCTATGGAAATAGCGGTATGCAAAATTACATTGGCAAATATTCACTTACAAAATTATGGAACCTGAGAGATGAATGGGACCTTAGAGACTACCAACTACCAGTCAAACCTGTATCTGAATAGGGTTCTTCTCCTATAAGCTACCTGACAAGCCTTGACTTGAAAACCTTCAATGAGGTTTATCTCCCTTTATCTCTCACAGGGGCTTTTTCCATACTTGGGAAGAACTGATAGGACATTTTTCCTTAAATCAAGACTAAATCTTATCCTTTGCAATTTTCACACATTGTTTATACTTCATCTTTCTGGAAGCAAGATGAAAAATAAATTCTATTCCCTCTAATGCACTACATAGAGAATTTTAAAAATACAACATAATGATAATTTTTTCCTTTAGTCATCAAATGGGAGCATTGTAATATTCCCATGTTAAAAGCTAATATTCACAGGACTTAGCATAGTCCCTAACTTATAGCAGGAGTTGAAATGTTTATTGATAAATTTACTATTCTAATGCTGACAGAATTAATACGTGACTTTTGTAAGATTAGGGTTCCTCTCCTACTACAACCAATCAATGGCTACATGATGTTTTAAATGTACAATTAAGAAAATCTACATCACGTGACCTTATTACAAGGTGAGAATCTTTTTTTTGTCCCAAGGGGAGGACATGATTATCTGAGAAAACTATTCACCTCACAGCAATTTTGCCTAAAATTTCATTTGATGATTTGTGAGTTCTGCTGATAAGGGCCTAGCTTAGCAAAGTAAGATTTCATTTCTTGAGTTAAGGTTCACAGTTGAGTCCAGCTCTTAAGATGGAACTGCTCATAGGAAAGAATATCTTCTCCTTATACTTTTCTACTGATCATGACATTGGAAAGATGGAGCCAAAAATGGGAGTCAAAAGCAGGGATAGACTGAAGTCAAAGAAACATGAATAAAGGAAGATAGTCACCTGAGAGAAGATGCTATTTCAAAATATGACCCCTGAACGAGAAAAGGATGTTGACTATGAAATCAAGGAAAGATTTTCAGTGACCAACTCTTATGGTAATTTAACTGGGAAGATCTTTCTCATTCATTAATAGGCACAGGCTTGGGTCATATGGAAGTTTGAGTCACATGGAGCCTGTGGTGGGAGGAGTTTGCTGAACAGGTGGAACAGGAAGGGTAGAACAGGAAAGGTCAAACAGGAAAAGGCAGAGCTAGAACAGAGCAGAGAGGAAACTTGGTCATGAGAACAGTCAGGGCTAGGAAGGATGCTGGCAAGCAGGCAACTGGCTCAAGTGAGCAAAAGAGCTTGTTTGTGATTTTGTTTAAGGAAGCATGCTCATGATTTGTTTAATGGAGCTGGTTTATGGGAAGCCTAGCAGGAGGAAGGCTTGGGGGTGGTTTTGTCCTCTGCATTGTTATTGTGTATAGATTATGATGGATTTGGCTTTCTGTTATCTGAATAAATGTTTTGTTTCCGTCTTCCATGTTGAGAATCTGTTATATTTTGTTATTCAGAATTTTGCAGGGATATTTATGGTCACTGTAGGTGCTGTGAATATTGCATTGGTACTAAATCAAGTGTTGTGCTTACTTTTCACCATACATGGTCTCCATCCATATGCCTAATTACCTTTGTGTTTATACCACTAAGTGTACTGTTCTCTTGAACTCTGTGTATTTGTTCAAGAGTGTGCCTCAGGTTTGGGGAATGAAATATTTTCTGCTAACAGCTAGGTGATGCAATGGGTCTTGGAGTTTTGAAGAGCTGAGTTCAAAACCAGTCCCAAAAGCTTACTAGCTCTGTGACTCTGGGCAAGTCATTTAACCCCTATTTTTCTCAGTTCCTTGTAAATGGGACATACTGGAAAAGGAAATGCAAACTACTCTTACATCTTTTCCAAGAAAATCCCATGGACAGTCATGAAGAATCAGATGCAATTGAGCAACAAATTCTAATGATATCCCCACAGTTCATCCTTTTTAAAGAGCTAATGGAGGTTACTCCCTCAGTATTAAAGTGAAGCAGTGCCTTCAAAGAACACTGCAAAAAAAAAAAAATCCCAACAACTCAAAGTTTGCCCTAGAACGCTAAAGGAGATCATTGGTCGTTTCCTACTATGCAAACTAACCTGTCAATCCAGTGTAAATTGGAAGTGTAAGTCCAGAAGCTGCTGTAATACATATTAAATTATTATTAACTAGAACTTACATTATATATTTTTATGTGAAAAAATATAGAACAATACTTATGGGCATAAACATCCAAGTTGTTTTATTTTTTCTTTCAGTAGTGTATTTCTTAATCAAAAATCCATATATGTGAGAGCCTCATGAATTTTTGACAATTAGGAGTTGATTGAAGTCTGACAGCATGATACTTGGTAGCAGAGAGTTAGTCAGCAATAGCATCAGGACAGTTAGACACTACAGGCCTATCAGTTTATCTATGCTAGCTGATTAGGTAAAATACTTTTTTTGGTAAAAAATTTCTAGTGGAATTCATATTGCATGTCTGGGATCAAGGATTTGATTATTCCATAATTCTATAAGCCAGTAGTTCCCAACCTTTTATGAGATGAGAAATTTTTTAATGCATAAATATTCAAGGACATTACCATATGATAGCCCTTGTATTAGTAGTATCTATAAATAAAGCTTAAATGTAGAATGAAAAGAAGAACAATGAATTTCACAACAGTTTTAAATTAATTTGTTTGTCATTGATTACAAAATCCACATGCCTTTAAAATGGTTATATATGTATATATGTATGTCTTTTGTGTGTATACACACAAAACACACACACACATCTATAATATATATACATAGGTACCAGATGTATTATTTACATATTTGCTTATTAACACTTGCTTGTTTATTCTAATCAGTTATACTATAACTTTTGGGAATGAAATAAAAATGAAAATTACTATATTTGGCACATATGCAGATTTTTGCATATGTTGGGAACCACTACTCTATGTCAGAGGGATAAAAATAGCAACTTCCTTTGTGATTTCTTTGAATTAGAAAACTTTCATATGAGTAAACTCCCTCTACCAAGCAAGTCATTACTTTCTCTAAAACTTAAAGACTGAGGGAGTTGCCTAGGGAATGAAGAGGTTAAGTGACTTCTCCAACTCACCAAGACACCATGTGTCATAGATATGACTTGATCCTATGTCTTATTGGCTCAAGGGTTAGTCATTTGCCTACTTTGTTAGGCTAATGAGCCATACTTCTCTTATTTGTGATGATTAGGGAATGAGGTATTTGAGAAGTAATCTTAATTTTTCTTTTAACTATTTCTATGTAAATTTTTGTATAAATTGTATGTGTAAATGTGTTAGACATTTTCTCCTCTTTAGTATATTCAGCTTTTTCTTGAAGATTCAATATCTGATGATAGAAAATCTGAATACCAGCCTTTGTACCAGGCTAGAATATACTGATAACTCACAAGAGTTATTGAGACAGGGGGCAGAGCCAAGATGGCACAGAAGAAAGACACACTTATTCTATCTCTCCCCCCATGGCCTATAAAATACTTGTAAAAAATGACCCTAAACAAATTCATGAGCAGCAGAAACCACAAAAAGACAGAGTGAAAGAGATTTCCAGACCAAGACAGCCTGGAAGGCAGACAGGAATCACACTGGTTTGGAGCACAGTGCAGCCCTCAGAGAGTAGCCCAGACTTGGCCACACAATGCAAGCAGGCTTCAGGGACAGAATCTCCAGCAGCAGCTGCAGTTCCCATATTACTCAAGCTATAAATGCCAAAGACAGCTTCAAAGGTCAGTGAGAAAGTGCTTTCAATTGGGTAAGAAGGGAATGTGGTCTGGCTCCAGCAGCCCCAGGGAAGCAGCAGTCACTGAAGCACAGTATCCATTTTAGGAGTCTTCCTTCCAAAGCCCCTGGGGGAATCAAGCAGCTGATTTGGATCTCAGCTCTGAGTGTCAGTCTTGGGGTAAGGATGAGTGTGCTGGCATGGTGAAGCTGGAGGCAGTTATAGACAGGGAAACAACCTCGCAGATTCTGGGCAGAAAATCTCTATCACACTGGTCTTGGAGCAGAGCACAGCCCAGGCTTGGCCTTATGGCATCAGCAGGAACAGTACGGGAGCAGACCTTGGGGGTAGAATCCCCAGCAGCAGCTGTGGTTCCCAGATTGATCAATCTACAAAATTCAAAGTCAGCTTTAAATATTTGGGGAAAAAAGCTTGCGGTAGCTCCCAGACCAGAGAGAAGGCTGGGAAAGGAGTAAACACCTCTCCCTTGATTGTGCCAACTTGAAGGAACTGAGAATGTAGAGGGACCCAGAGTTTACTCTTCTCTTGACACAGGACTCAAAAGACAATAACTGGCTAGGAAAATCCCACAAAAAAGGAAAAAATAGGACTATAGAAGGCTACTTTCTTGGTGAACAGGTATTTTTTTTCCATCCTTCTGGATAAAAGAGCAATGTCTACCATTAAAGGAAGAGCTAAAAGTCAAGGTTTCTGCATCCAAAACCTCCAAAATAAATATGCAACGGTATTAGGCCAGGGAAGAGCTCAAAAAGAATTTCGAAAATCAATTAAGAGAAGTGAAGGAAAAATTGGGAAGAGAAATGAGAGCAATGCAACAAAATCATGAAAAGTGAGTCAGCAACTTGCTAAAGAAGACCCAAAAAAAAGGTTGAAGAAAATAACACTTTTAAAAATAGGCTGACTCAATTGGCAAAAGAGGTCCAAAAAGCCAATGAGGAGAAGAAAGTTTTAAAAAGAAGAATTAGCCGGATGGAAAAAGAGGTTCAAAAGCACACTGAAGAAGATAGTTCTTTAAAAATGAAAATGGAGCAGATGGAAGCTAATGACTTTATGAGAAACCAAGAAATTACAAAACAAAACCAAAAGAATGAAAAAATGGAAGATAATAAAGAAATGTCTCTTTGGAAAAACAACTGACCTGGAAAATCATGGGACTACCTGAAAGCCATGATCAAAAAAGAGCCTAGATATCATCTTTCATGAAATTATCAAGGAAAACTGCCCTGATATTGTAGAACCAGAAGGCAAAATAAATATTGAAAGAATCCACCAATCACCTCCTGAAAGAGACCCGAAAAGAGAAACTCTTAGGATTATTGTAGTAAAATTCCAGAGTTCCCAGGTCAAGGAAAAAATATTGCAAGTATCTAGAAAGAAAACAATCTGGTTATTGTGGAAATACAATCAGGATAACACAAGATCTATAAGCTTCTACATTAAGGAATTGAAGGGTGTGGAATATGATATTCCAGAAGTCAAAGGAACTAAGAGTAAAACCAAGAATCACCTACCCAGCAAAACTTAGTATAATACTTCAGGGAACAAAATGGTCATTCAATGAAATACAAGACTTTCAAGTATTCTTGATGAAAGGATCAGAGCTAAATGCATAATTTGACTTTCAAGCACAAGAATCAAGAGAAGCATGAAAAGATGAACAAGAAAGAGATATTTTAAGGGACTTCCTAAAGTTGAACTGTTTACACTCCTACATGGAAAGATAATATTTGTAACTCTTGAAAGTTTTCTCAGTATTTGGGTAGTTGGAGGGATCTCACACACACACACACACACACACACACACACACACACACACACACACACATAGACAGAGAGCACAGGGTGAGTTGAATAGGAAGGGATGTTACCTAAAAAAGTAAAATTCAGAAGTGAGAGAGGAATACATTGGGAGGAGAAAGGGAGAAACGGAATGGGGCAAATTATCTCTCATAAAAGAGGCAAGAAAAAGCTTTCCCAATGGAGGGGAAAAGTAGGGACTTGAGAGGGAAAAAGTGAAAGTTACTCTCATCACATTTGACTTAAGAATGTTATAATATACACACTCGATTTGGTATGAAAATCTATCCTATACTACAGAAAAGTAGGGGAGAAGGGGATAAGTGGGGAGAGGGATGATGCAAGGGAGGGCCAATAGGAGGAGGGAGTAATTAGAAGTAAAGACTTTTGGGGAAGGATAAGGTCAAAAGAGAGAACAGAATAAATAAGGAGCAGGATAGGATAGAGGGAAATATAGTTAGTCTTACACAACATGACTATTTGCAAAACTACACATATATAGCCTATACTGAATTATTTGCTTTCTCAGTAGGGATGGGTGTGGAGGGAGGAAGTGAGAGAAGTTAGAATTCAAATTTTTAGGAAAGAAGGTTGAGAATTGTTTCTGCATGCCACTGGGAAATAAGAACTACAGAAATCTGTCTTGTCCTTCAAGAAAAGAGAAAAGATGGGGATAAGGTAAGGGAGGAGTGTGATAGAAGGGAGGGCAGATTGGAGGAAGGGGTAATAAGAATGCACAGCATTTTGGGATGGGAGAAGGGAAGAGATGGGGAGAAAATTTGTAACTAAAAATTTTGTGGAAATGAATTTTGAAAACTAAAAATTTAAATTTTAGTTTTAGTTTAGTTTAGCTTAGCTAGTTTAGGAAGAGGAAAGGAAACTCAAAGGCATTAAAAAAGCCTGTGGAAATGTTCAAGCGTAATAAGGAATAGTAGGAATGTTGATATTTTTATAAAGAGAGGAAAGATCACATTTTTTTAAAATAGAAGTTATACTGTTTTTTTTCTAACAATAAAAGTATCTTTTGCATCCCAAGTAGTTCACTATCACCATAAAATTGTTTTGAAAACTTTCTTACAATACCAGATTCTTTTCTTTCACCCTCTTGAACTTGAAAATCGTCTAGCACATTTAACACTCAAAAGTGAATCGCTGAAAAATGTTATATTAAAGTAACCTACTACATTATGTTTTTCCCCTTTCAAAATAGCTAGGCCAAAAGTTAATGTTGAATAAGATTTTTGAAAGCCTTAGTGAACCAAGGTTTTCTCCCTCTCTTTCCTTCCTTCCTCCTCCCTATTCTTCCCCTTCTCTTCCTACAGGACATATAAAAGTTTCAGACCATTGTCTCTACTGCATCAAGGAACCAAATAAATGAAGATAATTGCTGTCTTTGGAAAGCCAAGATGTTGTGATTTTAGAATCCCTTGAGTTCAAGGTATGATGTTAAACAAATAAAAAATAGTTTTCATAGCTTTATGCTTCTCCTGAGACTCTATCTACTTTTCTACCTCACCAAACCACCAAAGAAAGGCTTCAGAGAAATCCTACAGCATAGCAACAGAGGAGACAGTTCTTAGAGACTAAAACACAGTGTCTGAGCTGATTTGACGGCTTTGTTCTTAGGAATTTAACAAATGCTAGATTTTGAACATTTTCCCTCCCCTCCACCATATTTATTTAATTATTATTTTCAATTTCCCCAATTGATAAGTGGTCAAAGATATGAACAGGCAGTGTTCAGAGGAAGAAATTGAAGTTATCTATAGTTATATAGAAGAATGCTCTAAATCATTATTGATTAGAGAGATATAAATCAAAACAATTCTGAGATACCACATCACACCTATCAGATTGGCTATCATGACAAAATAGGATGATGATAAGTGCTGGAGAAGATGTGGGAGAGTTGAAACACTAAGTCATTTTTGGTGGAGCTGTGAGCTGATCCAACGATTCTGGAGAGCAATTTGGAATTATGCCCAAAGGGCTACAAAAATGTGCATACCATTTGACCTAGCAATACTGCTTCTAGAACTGGATCCTCAAGAGATCATAAAAATGGGAAAGAGTCCCACATGTACAAAATTATTTATAGCAGCTCTCTTTGTGGTAGCCAAAAACTGAAAATCAAGGGGATGCCCATCAACTGGGGAATGGCGGAATAAACTGTGGTATATGAATGTAATGGAATACTACTGTGCTATAAGAAATGATGAGCAAGAAGACTTCAGAGAGGCTTAGAAAGACTTATTTGAACTAGTACTGAGTGAAAGGAGCAGCACTGGGAGAACTTTGTGTACAGCAAGAACCACAGGGTGGGAGGAATTTTCTGATAGACTTAGAACTTCATTGCAATGCAAGGACTTAAAAAATTCCCAGTGGTATCTTAAGGCAAAATACCTTCCACATCCAGAGAAAGAACTATGGAATTTGATCACAGGATGTAGCAGACAATTTTCTTTTGTATTAGGTTTTGGTTTTTTTACGATTTCTCCCACTCATTTTATCTATTCTATGCAACAAGACTAAGGTGAAAATGTATTTAATAGGAATGTATGTGTAGAACCTATATAAAATTGTGTGCCGTCTCAGGGAGAGGTGGGGAAAGTAGGGGAGAAGGAAGGGGAGGGAGGGGAAAAAAATCTAAGTTGCATGGAAGTGATTGTAGAACACTGAAAACAAATAAAATAATTTTAAAAAGGGTATAGGTTAAAAAAAGAATTATTTTCAATCAAGTTCAGAGAATTAGGATTGACATAACCCTTGAGCACCACCCCCATATTAAATTATTAGGAGCCAAAGGCACTGAAAACTGGATAAATCCTTAGAGTTCTCCTTCCCTTCTGTAGTTCTTTACCCCCTCATTGTCCCATCCTCTGTCATGCGACCCTAAAGGCCTGTTCATTATTTTTTTGCCTGCTTCTCCCACATAAATCCCCATTTGTAATATTTATCAGCTTATTAACACTTTCCTTTTCATAACCCTCCACTTTAACTGTTTAAAAATTGTACTAATTAGGAAATGAGATGGTGTGGTGGACAGCGTCCTGTGCCTAGAGTTAGGAAGATCTGAGTTCATATTTCTCCTCAAACTCTTACTACCTGTGTAACCTTGGACAAGTCATATAACTTATTTTTGCCTCAATTTCTTCCACAGTAAAATGGGGTTAACATCACTAACCTCATGTTTTTTGTGAAGGCCGAATAAGATAACATTTATGAAGCACTTGTAATAGTTCCTGGCACATAGAAGACACTACATAAATGTTAATTTCTCCTTTTTTCCTCTCTATTCTAGGTCTCCCATTGCCAGAGGAATACTGTTGGTTAAAAAATTAATCTATCTTTAAGTGAGAAATTTAGGGTCATTAAAAGAACTGTGCAATTTACCTCTCTTGTTTATCAACCTCATTGTTCATAGGTTGAACATCCAACATATACGTCCAAATATATGAGCTCTATGAGATGTCAATCCAACTATATGTCATATTATGGATAATAGATGTTCTTCATGCATTTATCTTTTTCTTCTATTAAACAGGTAGAATTATTTGGAGTGATTTTGAATCTCAGGATAATATGAAATTATGGTGCCAGATTCGGAAGAAAGGGGGAGTGTAAATATTAGATAGTTTCTATAAGAGTTTTCTTTTCCTATCTGACTCTTTTTCTTTGAACTTCATCATGCCCCTTCAGGAGGTCCCCTCCCTCTCTATCCAGTTTTCACTTTCCTTCTGTGTGTAGCTTTCTCCTATTAGATTATTTCAAGATGAATATAATCAAACAAAATAATGACAGTGACTGCAGTATCTTTGCATTGAAGTATTACTAGTAACTGGCCCTCTCAATCTCAATCTTTCAGCTTCATAGAGCTGGACATGCCCAAACTTCATTGGTAGATCTGCAGAGAATTGTGTCACTGTATGCTCAGCATGTGAGCCTTGGACCCCAGATTCCCATCCCTATATGAAGAACAGAGAATACCTTTCCTCTCTCTGGCCTGCAAAAACCCATTCCTTTTCCTCCGTAGTTCCTGTGACTCTTCTTTATACCTATTTGTTTTTCATGTTTAAATGATTCCCTTGGTTTCTGTTGTTGTTTTTTTCTTTTAAAGGGTCCTTATTTATTTAGAGGGGTAGGGTTGGCACTGGAAACTCCTTTTGCTTCCTCTATCCCAAAGGAAGTGTGATAAGAGGTAGTGAGAAGTTTTCCCCTTCCACATTGGTGGTTCCTTGAGGACACTTTGAGGACACAATCTGTTGTTCTTTTTTTTTAATTTATATCATTAGCACTAAGTACAGTGCCTGACACATAATAGACATTTAGTAAATGCTTATTGATGGGGTGTTATATATTGATATTCATTTTATGGATATATGTAACATATGCATGTATATATATAATATATGTGTGTATGTATGTAGAGACATACTCATACAAGTATGTGTATACTAATTATATACTTATGCATAGTTTACCAAAGGTTGTTAGAGTTAGGAAGTTCTTTTAAATATAATTTCATCATTTATTCCAACAGAAATTCAGGAAGATGATATCGGTTGCTTAAGGTTAAAGTTATTGGCAGGAGCTGGATTAGAAACCAGGTTTCCTTATTCATGGTCCATCATCACAGTTGTCAGATATGGTCGGAACATCCTTCAGAGATCTCTAAATTTCATGATGAGTCAATTTTCTGTTTCTCATTTCAAAGTCATAAATGAAAAAACGGCCAATGTCCAGATTATTCTCTGAACCTCATAAAATTCTGGTGAGTTACTGCGATTATTGATTTCTTTCTCACAATTAAAAGCCTAATTCTTTCAACCATTGTAACTCAGATCAACATGGGCTCTAAATTCAAAGTTTGCCTTAGTAATTATCATTTTATGGACCATAACTTATCAGACATAACTTATTTCCTGAGGTAGACAAGAAATGCTAGTAAAGGACCTCTCTTTAAAATCCATTTACAATTCAACAGAAATTTCCATAAATGTGTATGAAGTACAGTCATAGTAATTTAATTATTTTTCTAGCATATTAAACCAACTTTTAGTGTTTCTTCAAGTCTCCTTTTTTCCCCTCTCAAATTACCAATGGTAATGCAAACATTATATTCTATTATACCTGAAAGCACTGGAAGAACTTGCATTAGTTGCTCCCAGAGGTAATGAATTACAGAACTATAAAAATATAGTAAGTACCCCTTGAGTTATAGCTACAGTTTCTGAGTTAATTTTCCAGATATTAAACTTCTGATTTTTTTGCAGAAATAAAGGAATAAAAATGTAGACACTTAAGACAAGGTGCATCAATTGTCGTGGAACTGGATTTGTTGAAGGAGAGAGGGGAAAACTTAAAATGCAACAAAAGTTGCTCAGCAGTCTCCATACTGTCTAGAAAAATAAGTATCAGTCAGGCTACGATAACTTTTCTAATCATTTCTTGCATGTTTTCTGTCAATAGCATGGACAAACTGAAAAGTAAAAGACCTAAAATAATGAAACAGGTTTTCCTTTCTTCTCCATATTCCCTAAGGACATATTAATCTTTCACTTTTTAAGAACAGAACAATAAATATACAAGGTGCTTTTTTTTAACCCGGGGAAATATTGATTTCATTTTTTTCTTGTTTAAGAACCACTATCCACATCTACCCCATCTGACCAACCGTTCCATCTGAATCTTAAACTCAAAATATGCCTTCAATCTTCCTTCATCTCTACATCATGTTTGTTATTCTCGAACCAGCTATCACAGACTTCTCCTTGGACTCCTTACCCCCATTCAATAAATTTACAATAATTATGTTTCCTGCCTCACTTGCTTGGTGTGAAATATCTTTTGTTTTTCTTTTATCATTTCTCCTGATAAATTTAGAGATCTCTTGATGTTCCAAGATGCCACAATGATGGTACTATATTATTGTGCATGTGCTCAAAGGAAGGTTCTTGCTGATCCTTGGATATCATGAATTGTCTTATTGGTTTTATTAGAATAATCATTCTTAATAGTAATGAACTCTAAGTCAGAAATAGCT
The DNA here is from genome assembly GCA_023548195.1 of Bettongia penicillata ogilbyi. Classification (NCBI taxonomy): domain Eukaryota; kingdom Metazoa; phylum Chordata; class Mammalia; order Diprotodontia; family Potoroidae; genus Bettongia; species Bettongia penicillata. Next base: position 7,768,681 of record JAJHZJ010000608.1, on the reverse strand, counting down.
TTCCTGATTCATCAATAAAGCAACATTTATCCACTGTCTATAATAAAATGCCTTTTATTTTGCCACCAATGTTCCATGAGGCAAATTATGCATCCCTGCATACTTGTGGTAAGTGGAAATTGAAAGGAAAAAAAAACAACTCAAAGAAATAGAGAGTTTTATAGATAAAGAAAATGAGGTCTGGAGATTGTGACTTGACCTATCACAGGAACTATTTAGAAGAATCAGAATTAAAATCTAGGTCTTCTGACATATCTTCTACTATATGATGATGCTCTAATTTAACTCAAGCAGATTTGTAACTTTAAACGTAATTTATGGTTCCAACATTGAGTGACAGAAAACTCTTCTAACCTATCAATCAAAGGACTACTATGAACTCTTTGAACGTACCTGAGTACTCTTGACTATATCCCTCTTCATCACTTTCAGTCAGTTTCTCTAATGTGTTTACTTAGGTGTCTCCATTTGCTAGCACTTCATGTTTGAAGATTTCTTTCACAAAAGTTAAACTTCTCTTGACAAAAAGGTCACATTTCTACCTTCCTACATTTTCTGTTAGGAACTCTGTGTTTTGATCTTTTTTTTGCCCCCCTCATTAAATGAACTCATTCGTACAAAAAGTTTTATTTTTATGTTCTAAAAAGCTCTATGAAGTTCATCTGTGAAGTTTAAGATTCAGTGTCAAGCTTTTATCCTCAATGATCTATTTCTAGATAAATATCTCTTTTTTTTAAAGTACTTGTGCAATTAGCTTTTTGGATCTATATGTCTTGAGCACAGAAAACATTTAAGATCCCAGAGAAGATCGACCAATAGTACAAGTTACTCCAGAACACAATAAAATAATAATAAAATAATTGAGGCAATTTGCTCTAGAGGAGGAAACTGAGGGAGAAGAGAAATAACACAGAATACCTTCTCAACAGAGTCACAGATGGCAAGTTGGAAAGCCAACTGGACTAGAGACCATGTCTTGCAAGTTTTAACTCTTTCATTTCCAAAACTTACATCCTATTCTTTTTTTCCTCTCCCATATTTTCTACCCCAAATGGTGACAGTCTTACTACCTCAGTTTAGTCCCTAGTCTTTGACCAACTTCTCAACAACCTTAAGCTACTATCCACCCCACTTTTACTCTCATGTCGTTCCCCTCACCTCCTTGATCTGTTTTTCAGAAGTGCTGATATTATGGCAGGGAGTACTCTTCCTCCTCGTTTCAATCTGAGGACCATCATCCCACTGATGCATTGTCTCCTATTGACCTGTACCTTATAGCATGACTCTTGCAATTTCATTTTAGGCTCATACTGATAGCTTCAGTATCCCATAACTGTGGCAACTATCCATTAGGACACATTCTAGGCATCCATCCCCTACCCATCTCCCACAGTAGAAGAAGTCAAACTCACTGAAAAACAGACAGGCATGTTAAATCGTCCACTCTAATATCCTCCCTTGACTGCATTGTGTTCAACATGTCAATGATTTTTTTGTTTCAAATGAAAAAAACAATACCCACTTACAGCCTTAGTACATGTTTCATTTTATTTCCTACTTACTGATCATTCCCTTGACACCCTACCCAGCCACCTTGATTCTTCTCATACTTATCTAATGACTCCTCAGTCTATTTGGTGCAGTTATTTTCCATGACAAACTTTATAAATGTAAACTAAGTCTCTATTCAGAATTCTCTTCTTTCTCCTTATTATTTGTCTAGGTGATCTTATCAGCTTCCATGGAATCAACTATCATCTCAGTGCAGATGATACTGAGATCCATATAGACACAAATAGTCTCTCCTGAGCTCCAGTACTTTATTATCAATTATCAGTACTACTTCTCATCCTGGATATCCAGTAGGCATCTCAAGTACAAAATAATACTGAGCATTGTTAAGCTGAACCCTACCCTCTTCTTTTATCCACTGTTTCTGTTAAGAGTACCAACATCCTTTTAATCATCTAGCTTTGCAACTTCAAAGTTATCCAACCATTTTCCAGAATTTGTCATTCAACTTCTGAACGATCTATTTCTCCAGGTTCTGTCCTCTTCTTTCTACTCACATGATGACCATAATGGTTTATGTTCTTATCATCTTTTGAGTGGGTTCTTGCAATGGTCTTCTGACCAGTTTCCCTATTCAAAGCCACTTCTTTCTCTAACTCATATTCTCTAATAAAATACTTTATGTTTAAAGTCCTTCACTTTCTGGATGCAAGCACCTTTTCCGAGCTTACTGAATGTTTCTCTTCTTCACACACTTTACATTCCAGTCAGACTCATTTATTTGCTGTTCCATTTAAACCATTCTATCTCTTGCCTCTCTACCTCTGTATGGGCTATCCCACAAGCCTACAAAGCACACATTTCTTATTGGATTCTCTATTTGAGGGAGGATCCCAGCTGAATACCCCTGTCTGCAGTCATTGCTATACTCTGTCTTGGGACTCATCCTCATTCTCACCTACTACCTTGCCACACTCCAGACATGTCTGCCCTAATGCCTTACTGTCCTTGTTGGTCATTCCTTCCTCATACTTCCCAGCTCTACCATCAGATTATGATATCCTTGAAGGTATGTATTATCTTATTTGAGTCTTATTTTTATCACCCAGCAAAGTGCCTGGCATACAATAAGCATTTAATAATTTATCTTTCTATCTTAGAATGTTTGGCTTGCTATAAGGCTCAGCTTAAATGTCACAACCTAAATGAGGAGGATCTTAATCTTCACAGTTATTAGCAATTACCACTCCCCCAGATTACTTTGTATATACTGTGTATTTAATTATCTATGTACTATACATACAGTTTCCCCTAATCGAATTCAAGTTTCTAAAAGTTAGAGGATATTTTATTTTTTGTTCTCATATTCCCCAGGGCTATCACAGCGCCTGGCACATAGAAGGTACTGAATAAGTACCTGTTAAATGAAGAATGCTTTTATAAGGTAGGTGATACAAATAGTATTAGTGATATTTAATATATAAAATTAGTCCCAAAGGGATGAATAACCTACCTAGGGTCACAAAGTTAGGAGGTGGAGGGTTGGTATTTGAACACAAGTTTCTACTGCACTAGGCTGTAGCTTAGAAAAAGACTAAATAGGATGTCACATAGAGAGTCTATGAGGTTTAGTGGACAAAAAACTGGCCTAAAAACCAAGAGGTATGTTCAAATCTGGACGCAAAATGCCTATGTGGTCTTCAGCAAATCACTGAATTTCTCAGTGTTTCAGGCAATTATTTAAAACTAGATGTTACAGAGAAAATACCAGAGGAAGTTTCTCACCAGGAGCTCCTTCTACCAAAGAAATTAAGAGTTCACTCAATATCTCTGTCCCTATGATGTTAAAGATACAGGGAACACTAAAAATGGTATTCATTATGAAATACCCCTTTTAGTAGGATTTTGTCACCTTGACCATTCTCTTTGTTAAACCACTTAAGCATGTGGTTTTTCTAGGATTAAGTCTATAAGGCAAAGTTTTATATTTAGCTACTTTATATCATGACACTTTATTCCTACATTTGTTCAGCATTTAACTGGACCTAAGTTTTCTCATTCATAAAATAAGAGGTTGGGTCTAAATTATTTCTAAGGTCCTTACTAATTCTTAGTCTGCCATACTATGATCCAAATATGTGTTGGCTACCTTTCTTTTTGCTAGGTGTACTTGATGTAATTTGATTCAGTATGTCCTTCCCCATCACTAATGAAATCTTACTGTTGAAATAGCCCAAACTCAATTTTACATATGGAGAAACTAAGGTGTAGCAGAGTAGCAGCCTGCAATTGCACTCAAGCAATCTTATTTCTACCCTAGAGTTCATTCTGTCACAAAATAGGATCATTTATGGGATTAAATCTCTAAAATTGCAAATTGATAACTGAAACCTTAGAGTTCATCTAGTCAAACCTCCTCATTTTACAAATAAGAAAACTTAGATTCTAGAATGCTTAGTAACTTACCCAAGATCACATAGGTAGTAAATAGCAATGCTAAAATTTGAACTCAGCTCTTTAGGAATTCAAATTCAGTTGTCATTCTTCCCATTCATTGTATTGTCCAGAATAGAGATCATGCCCCAATGTTGTCAGTTCCAGAATTGCCCTGCCTCACTATGCCCCAGGAGAATGCCTTAACGAGGCCACTGTTTCAGGCAGGACTATATCATACTATATTTTACTACTCTACAATCACTTATTGATTATTATTGATTGAGTAATTGATCTCACTAGCTTCTTACTTCAATACCATCGCAGGCCAGGATCCTTGAGCTTTTAAATCATAATCAAATCAATATTGCTGTTGCTTCAGGAAAGAGTATATTAATCTACTTCTCCAACTCTCCCCTCGCCATCGCAGTCACTTTCCAAACCAAAATACCCTTCCCTAGAAACCACTCTCATATATTCCCATTAGAATCTAAGCTTCTTGAGAGTAAGAATTTGTTTGATTTCATATTTGTATTCCTAGTGCTTAGTATCACATTTGAATCATAGTTGGCTTCATTCATTTCATCATTTATTCATTCTCTAAGCTGCATCTCATTCCATGCTTCTTTAAAAGGTTCCTAACATAAGTAATAATAGGTTTGGAGTAAATTTCCCTGAATTTGATTCGTGAATCCATTTTCAAGGCTGACCTCCTATATTTACATGGTTTCTCAGCTAGCTAGCTAGAACCAAGAAAGCTTCTATCTATCTATCTATCTATCTATCTATCTATCTATCTATCTATCTATCTATCTATCTATCTATGCACACACATATATACACATGTATGTATTATTTATGTATAGTAGAATTCTAAGGAAAGACCTTGGGAATCAAAGGATCAGAATTTTATGTCAGCTCTGACATTAACTATCTCTGTGACCTTGGAAAAGTCATCTAGTAACCTCCCCTCATGGGGCCTCAGATGACTATTTTTTAAATGTGTGTATATAGGTAGATGATGGGGGTGGGGTGGGGAGAGTTGTATGATGACCTCTAAGATCAAATGAGACTATACAACAGACCCTTTGCAAACCTTAAAGCACCAAATAATAGTTAAATATCATTATTATCACTATTATCATCAAGCACTCCTCCACCTCTAATTGTCTCTAATTCAATGCTCATGGGCATGTTCCGTAGAATTTTTGCTGAAGTCTAAGGAATATGTCCAGAGCACCCCTATAATAGTTTCCCCACTCCAAAAACAAATACAATGTACTTTATTTTTCAACACTACAGAAAGAAAAATCAGTCTGCCCAATGGCTGTTTGTGTGCAGAGGGTGATTTCACAGCATTCACCAAAGTGACATAAATGCAGACTGTGCAGAGCATGCTACCTGCTGGCATTGGCTTCTTTCCAGTTTTACAGCAGAAACAGCTCATTTATAAGGAAATGCAAACAACCTCTCCCAGAAAAAAGGACTCTTTTTTCTTAATTACCAAAAAGACAAACTATGTATGAAGTGAACCATTTAGCCAGATGGGCACAGAGACATTCACGACAGGTATGGCATGTACTTTATACTCCATCCCACAACACTAGGACAAGCCATCACTTTCCTTTAAAAGTTCTTAAAGAAAACCTTACTCAGTAAGAAAGAGACTGAGTTTGGTTTCCTATGAGTTACACAATGCACTCATCCCAGATAATGTATATATCTATGTATGAATACATGTATGTGCATGTATGTAAATATCCATGCATGCATGTGTGTGAGTGAGTATATGTATGGAGAAAGAGAGAGAGGGAGAGAGAGAGACAGAGACAGAGAGAGAGAGAGAGAGAGAGAGAGAGAGAGAGAGAGAGAGAGAGAGGGAGAGAGTAAAGAGGTAATGATACTATCTAACATATGCAGCCTGGTTCATGAGATCTAGGGTTTCTTTGGTTAAGAACATACTAGGAAAATAATTCCAGGGCTAATTCAACTTCCATGATAGTAAACTCTGCTAGTTGCATTGTGTATTAGTTATATAACACCATTCCATTCTACGTTCTTTCTTTCTTTGAAAGTGATAGTCAGGGGGCAGGGTAGAAACAGCACATCTCCCTCCCCCTTTCTTCTCTTGACCTTGTACACCAGATGGAATAGGGTTAGAACCTTGGAACAACATTTTTGAAAGGCTGCCAAGTTCTATAGTAGCACTAGGCAAGGATTTCAGGTTGCATTATTGATCTTCTACAGATCTGTCCCCAGTTATCCTTTTTCTGTACAACAAGAAAAGCTATAGGTCTGTAAATATTTCAACTTCTTCACAAATTACAGGGTTTTTCATTTAAAAAGAACAGCAAAAAATCACAAATAGTAATGTTATCCTTTTAGTCTAGAAATTTACTTTCCATTATATAAATAAAAATAATTGAGTCTGCTATACCAGGTATAATCTAAACATGTGGCTTCATTCAAAGGAAAAATAAGAGCTTTAATTCAGCTTTCAAAATTTAAGTTTGGAACTTTTGATTGGGCAAACATGAATATGAAGAATTTATTTTGCTTTGTTTTTCTTTTCCATGGAGGGAAGATCTTTGCATGAGCAATGTGGCCAAATACCTATCCAAGAAAGGGTAGGGGATGGCCCCATTCTCTAACATATCTCCTCCACTGCCCTGATGGTACAATTTGAAATTCCACAAGCGATAATCCATTTCTTTGTGTTATGTATTTCCAACCTGTTCAAGTGATCTTTTAAAATGTGACTCTTTTATAACTCAATATAGTTTATGCAGAAGCTGACATATCTTATAAATTTTAACATTGGACATCTCTGGAATGATGATCATAAGTTTAGATAGAGAAAATGGGGCCAGTTTATGAAGGGTCATAAAAATAAGTTTTTTTAAAAAACAATCATATATATTTCAAGACTTCAGGGGAGCTGTGATTTCATCTATGTGAATATTTATTCCACTTGTGCAGATTGCAACCCTTTCATGCTTTGTCATTCTGTATCCTTCTTCTTGTCTACATTCTTCCATAAATTCCCCAAAGAGATTCTGTCCAATGAGATAGGGGTCATTCATTATTATTACTTTAATATTTCATAAGTATCAGTTTAAAACTTAACTGTCCACGTTTTCCCCTTGCCTTTGCAATTTAATGGGCATACATTCTGTTCTAATTCCTTACTTCTTTTACATTATTTCATAATCCACGTTTCAAGCATAAGTCTTTCTAAGAAGTGAAATGCAGCTTCCTCATACATATCATGTCTCTCCATTGTCCTATGGGTGACTCTGAGTTTTGAATAATTAGAGGTTGTTATGTTTTAAGATCAATAACCATATGCCTTACTTTAAGAATATGTTTAAAATATATGTGAGTAAAAACATATTCATATGTGAAGAGTAAGCTGGATCATTGAAAACACTGAAATTCAAATAAAACACATTTTCCTTTCTCCTATCCAATTCTTAGCCCAATTCGTTGTTCATTGGAAGTGTCTTTCCCAGAATACACACACACATACACACACACACACACACACACACACACACACATCCCTAATCGAGGAGACTGATCATTCAGTTGTAGTAATCTGGACAATATGTGCATATCATCATTTTGGCTTTTCCCAAGTGGATCATGATACCAATCTCTTTTAAATGGGCACTAATCTCATTGATGGAACTATGCGAAATTGTTGAGCTTTGTAAAATTGGCACTACCTTGTATAAAAATTGAGTGGAAATTCAACCACATGGACATGAGCATTTGGAAGAGTTCCTCATGAAAAGGGGATCCTTCTTTCATTAGGAAATTTTACAATCCACCTTTCATGACAGTGATAATCATTGATTTTTGTTTAGTACTTTATTTTCCTCAATCACATGAGGAAAAATTAACATTCAATTTTAAAACTTTGGGTTCCAAATTCTCTTCCTAGCACCCAAACCTTCTCCTTGAGAAGGCAAGCACTTTGCTACGTTATGTGTATATAGACATGAAAAACATATGCCCATACTAGTCATGAATTGAAAGAAAGCATAGACAAAAACTCTAGAAAAATCAAGAAAGTAAAAAAAAATAAGTATGCTTTAATCCGTATTCAGACACCAACAATTCTTTGACTAGGGATGGACAACATTTTGCATCATAAGCCCTTCAGAATTTTCTTGGATCATTGCATTGCTAAGAATAGCTGTCATTCACAGATGATTATCTTGCAATATTGCTGCTACTTTGTACACAGTACATGTCACTTTGCATGAGCTTCTGTAAGTCTTTCTAGGTTTTTCTGAGAGAAGCTTGCTTATTTTATGAATCATAATAATACTCCATCTCAATCATGTACCATAATTTGTTCAGTCATTTCATAATTGATGGATACTCCCTCAATTCCCAATTCTTCTCCACTGGAAAAGAGCTACTAAAAATATATATATATATTTAAAAATATATATATATCAAATATATATATTAATATTATAATAATATATAATTATATATTCTATAATTTATTATAATATCATATATAATCATATATGTTATTATATGTAGCATAATATTGTGTTATATAATTATTATATATTATATAATTGTATTGTATAATATTATATATAGTATATATACTATATATTATGTATATTCTTTTCAATTTGGTTTGTTATCTTTTCTGGAATAATATATGTAGTAGTGGTATCACTGCCATTACTATTACTAGGTCAAAGGAAATCCATAGTTTTATAACGCTTTATACATAGAACCAAATTGTTCTCCAGAATGGTTGAATCAGTTCACAACTCTACCAATGGTGCATTGGTGTCTCATTTCCCTCACATCTCCTCCAATATTTGTCATTTTCCTTTTGTGTCCTATCAGCCAATCTAATAGGTGTGAGGTAGTGCCTCAGAATTGATTTAATTTGCATTTCTTCAGTCAATAGTGAGTCAGAGCATTTTTTCATGTGGCTATAGATAGCTTTGATTACTTCATTGGGAAGTTGTTCATATATTTGATCACTTATCAATTGGGGAATGACTCATTTTTATAAATTTGATTCCGTTCTCTATATGTTTGACAAATTGGACCTTTATCAGAGAAACTTGGATCAAGTTATTTTTCACAGTTGTGATTACTTATAATATTTCCTGCCATCCTAGTCCTTTTCTCTTTATTCCATTCTCTCTCTTCTTTTACCCTGACCTTCCACAAAAGTGTTTTGCTTCTGAATATCACCTCCCCCAATCTGCCCTACCCTCTTATCACTTTCCCCCTCCTACTTTTCTGTAGGGTGAGATAGATTTCTATACATAATTGTGTGTGTACATTATTCCCTCTTTGACCCAGTTATGATGAGAGTAGGGTTCATTCACTCCTCACCTCCCCCATCTTCCCCTCCACTGTAAAATTTTTTTCTTCTCTCATTATGTCAGATAATTTGCCCCATTATACTTTCTTTTTCATTTTTCTCCCAGTGCATTCCTCTCACCCTTAGTTGGTGTTTTTTAGATACCATCCCTTCACATTCAACTCATACTTTTGCCCTCTGTCTATCCATACTCCTTCTAACTGGCCTAGTAATGAGAAAGTTTTGATGAGTTACAAGTATCATCTTCCCACATGGAAATATAAACATTTTACCCTTATTAAATAACATTTTTCTCTATTTTGCTTACCTTCTTATGCTTCTTTTGAAAGTCAAATTTTCTAATCAGATGTGTCTTTTCATCAAGAATACTTGAAAGCTCTCCCTTTCACTGAGTGCCCATTTTTCCTTTAAAAGAATTGCACTCGGGATGGAGTCAAGATGGCAGAGTAGAAAGACTCACTATATGCTAGCCCCGAACCCACAGCCCATGCATTTAATGTAAGAAGAGCTCCCCACAAGTTCTGGATCACTGCAGGGTGTGCAGAAACGCAGTGGAAGAGATTTCCGTTCCAGAGAGCCCTGGAGAGCCGTCCCCAGGGTCCGTTGCACCCCGGGGAGTGGAGCCCACCCCAGAGCTGCCCTGGCCACGGCCCCAGAGAAGCTGATCCGAGCAGGCTTCAGGGACGGAAGCTCCGGCAGCCAGGAAGGTCCCTCTGCCCACAGAAGCTACAGGTCAGTGAGAGAGACAGCTGGGCTGGCCGAGAGGGGAGTGGGGTGTCTCTGTGGCTCGGGCCCCCTTGGGAGGAAGCAGCAGAGTCAGAGGCAGGAGCAGGAATCGGCAGAGGCAGAGGCAGCAGTGGCGGCCCCCCAGGACCCGAGCAGGCAGGATCTTCATTAGTGAAAGTCTCTGCATAAAAAACCTGAAGGAGCTGAGCCTGGGAGCCGACCCTGTCCCCACCCCAGCACCAGAACTAAAGCTCACATTGAATAGCAGCCCCGCCTGCCGTGGAATGCCCATTTGAATCTCAGACTCCAAGCATTAGCTGGGCGGAACTAGGCGGAGGTGGACAGGAATCTCAGAAGTCAAGTAACTGGCTGGGAAAATGCCTAGAAAAGGGAAGAAAAATAAGACTATAGAGAGCTTTTTTCAGCAGATTCAAATGATCCCGACTTTCAGATCTGACAATGACGAGGAAACTTTCTTGCCATTAGGGAAAGATGTGGAGGGTGGGTCCTCTGTATCCCAGACATCCCAGGGGTTTGTTGGGTGGGCTCAGGCCTTGGAAGAGCTCAAAAAGGACTTTGAAAAGCAAGTTAGACAGGTGGAGGAAAAACTGGGAAGAGAAATGAGAAAGATGCAAGAAAAGTATGAAAAACGGGTCAATACCTTGGTAAAGGAGACCCAAAAAAATGTTGAAGAAAAGAACACCTTGAAAAATAGGCTCACTCAATTGGCAAAAGAGGTTCAAAAAGCCAATGAGGAGAAGAATGCTTTCAGAAGCAGAATTAGCCAAATGGAAAAAGAGGTTCAAAAGCTCACTGAAGATAACAGTTCTCTCAAAATGAGAATGGAACAGATGGAGTCTAATGACTTTCTGAGAAACCAAGAAATCACCAAACAAAACCAAAAGAATGAAAAAATGGAAGAGAATGTGAAATATCTCATGGGAAAAACAACTGACCTGGAAAATAGATCCAAGAGAGACAATTTAAAAATTATGGGACTACCTGAAAGCCATGATCAAAAAAAGAGCCTAAATCTTCCATGAAATTATCAAGGGAAACTGCCCTGACATTCTAGAACCTGAGGGCAAAATAAATATTGAAAGAATCCATCGATCACCACCTGAAAGAGATCCAAAAAGAGAAACTCCTAGGAACATTGTGGCCAAATTCCAGAACTCCCAGCTCAAGGAGAAAATCTTGCAAGCAGCTAGAAAGAAACAATTTCAGTACTGTGGAAATACAATCAGGATAACTCAAGATCTAGCAGCTTCTACGTAAAGGGATCGAAGGGCATGGAATAGGATATTCCAGAAGTCAAAGGAACTAGGACTCAAACCAAGAATCACCTACCCAGCAAAACTGAGTATAATACTTCAGGGGAAAAAATGGTCTTTCAATGAAACAGAGGACTTTCAAGCATTCTTGATGAAAAGACCAGAGCTGAAAAGAAAATTTGACTTTCAAACACAAGAATGAGAAGAAGCATGAAAAAGTCAACAGCAAAGAGAAGTCATAAGGGACTTACCATAAGTGAACTGTTTACATTCCTACATGGAAAGACAATATTTGTAACTCTTAAAACTTTTCAGTATCTGGGTAGTTGGTGGGACCACACACACACATGTACACGCATGCACGCACATACAGAGACAGAGAGCACAGAGTGAATTGAATAGGATGGGACCATATCTTAAAAGAAATTAAGGTAAATGGTGAGAGAGAAAGGTAGGGGGAGGAAAGAGGGGGAAATGGAAGGGGGTAAATTATATGTCATTTAAGAGGCAAGCAGGAGAGTTTTTAGTGGAGGGAAAAAGAGGAGAGCTGAGAAAAAAACAAGAAGTTTACCCTCATCACATTTGACTAAAGAAAGGAATAAAACCTATCTTACAGTACAGGAAAGTGGGGGAGAAGGAGATAAGCAAGGGGGGGTGATGGAAGGGAGGGCAATGGGAGGAGGGAGCAATTTGAAGTCAACACTCAGGGAGGGACAGGATCAAAAGACAGATTAGAAACAATGAGGGGCAGGATAGGATGGAGGGTAATTCAGTTAGTCTTACACAACACAACACAACTATTATGGAAGTCATTTGCAAAACTACACAGATAGGGCCTATATTGAATTGCCTGCCTTCCCAAAGGGAATGGGTGGGGAGGGAGGGATGGGGAAAATTTGGAACTCAAGTTTTAGGAACAACTGTTTAGCATTGTTGTTGCTACTAGGAAAGAAGATGTACAGGTAATGAGGAATAGAAAGTCATCTGGCCCTACAGGACAAAAGAAAAGATGGGGACAAGAGAAGGGAGGGATGACAGAAGAGAGGGAAGATTGGAGATAGGGAAAATTAGATTGCTCAGGGTATTGGGATTGGGGGAGGGGAGAAAAAAGGGAGAAAAAATTGGAACCCAAAATTTTGTGAAAATGAATTGTAAAAGGTTAAATAAATTTAAAAAAAAAAGAATTGCACTGTTTTTCTGGGTAGGTGATTCTTGGCTGTAATCCTATCTCCTTTGCCCTCCAGAATATTATATTCCAAGCCCTCTGATCCTTCAATGGAGAAAGTGTTAAATCTTGTGTTATCCTGACTGTGACTCTGGCATGCTAGAATTGTTTTTTTTTTTTTTTTTTTTTTTTTTTTTTTATGGCAGCTTTCAATATTTCCTCCTTGACCTAGTTGCTCAGGAATTTGGCTATAATATTTGTATGATATTTAGTTTGGGATCTCTTTCGGGAGGTGATCAGTGCATTCTTTCAATTTCTATTTTACCCTCAGCTTCTAGTATATGAGGGAAATTTCCCATGATAATTTCTTGAAAGATGAAGTCTAGGATGTTTTTTTTTTATCATAGCTTTCATATAGTCCAAAAATTTTAAATTCTGTCTTCTTAAGATATTTTTTCTTCAGTGAATTTTTGTGCCCCTCTTTGCATTTGGGTAGTTCTGCTTTTTCATGCATTCTTCTCCTCATTTTTGTTTGGTCTTTTACTATTTGACCTAGTCTGTGGGTGTTATTTTCTTCAGTATTTTCTCTGCCCTCTTTACCAAGCTGTTGACTCTTTTTTCATGATTTTCTTACACTACTCTCATTTACTTTTCCAATTTTTCCTCTATCTCTCTTACTTGATTTTCAAAATAATTTTCAAACTCTTCCATTGCCTAAGACAAATTTTTATATTCCTGGGAGGCTTTGTATATATGAGCTTTGACTTTGCTATCTTCTTCTGAGTGTGTTTTGACCTTTCCTATCACCATAGTAACTTTCCATGGTCAGAATCTTTTTCTGTTGTCTGCTCATTTTCCCATTTTATTTCTTGACTTTTAACTCTTTGTTAAAGTAGGGCTGTGATTATAGGATAGAGGGAGCACTGTCCCAAGATTCGAGAGTTTTGTGCATCTATTTTTAGAGCTCTAGAGGTTTTTAGTTTTTTACAGGTTATTAGTTACTCCAAGGTGTTATGATCTAAAGAGAGGTGTGTTTACTACTCTCCTGTCCTGTGCCCTGGTCTGTGAGTCCTTACAAACACTGGAACTACCCTGAAATTCTGATGAGGTTCCTTGTTCCAGTGTGGTCATAAACTCTGGTGTGATCATTCTCCTCTTTGCCCTGGGTCTGCTTAACCAGGACAGTGACCTGAATCCAATATGGGCAAAGCAACAGAGTCATGCCTTAATGCTAACAAAGATACCTCTGTAATCTCCTTCTGACCAATTCATTCAACCCTTTACTACCTGTGGGCTGAGTTCTGTAAGCAGCTGCTTCTGGTTGTGATTAAGTGATTCCCAAGGTCTACTCCTGGCTTGCTGGGGCTTAAGCAGTGCAGGCCCAGTATATGCTTATATAACCTGTGCTGGACTATACTCTACTCTCACAAGGTGTGACAAACTTTTCCTACTGACCTTCTAAGTTCTTTGGCTGGAAAATTATTTCATCCTCTCCTTTTGTGAGTTCTGCTGCTCTGAGAATTATTTTATGGCATTATTTCAAGGCATTCAGAGAGGTTTGGGGGAGAGGTCATTCAAATTCCTATCTTTTGTTCAGCTATCTGGATTCAGCATCATTGATGATAATTTTTGTCAAGTATACACTTTACTATTTTATGTATCACTTAATGATAATTATTAGAGTGTCACTGGACAGAGTTTTCTATGCAAGTATAAAAATCAAGGAATCTCATGTAATCGTAACATATGGAAAACAAAGAGATTTACCATTTGTGGAGTTCCCTTGATACTGTTTGCTGTTCTTCTAAGTTAAATGCTTCTTTTTCCTAATTGACAAGTTATGTATAATTTTACATAGCTTTATGAGTAGTCCACAGAAACGTTGACCTCATTCATTTTTTCAAACCTGAATCATATTTTCTGGCTAGCTGGTAGAACTTGGTAAATGAGGGTTCTTTCCTTTCCATTTACATTGCATGTGTGTGTATTTGTGTGTATGCATATGTGTGTATGTCACACATGCATGAACATGTCTGTTTTTAAGTATAGCATTGACCATACTGGCGTTCACTCCCTGGAAGACCAGATTAGTTAGATTCCAACCCTACTCAAAGGTTCTCTAGCATACTTAATTGAGTTGTGGGTGCCTAGGTGGGGCCTGTAAATGACTCCAGTCCCCATCAATTATATCCCCCCAAGTGAGGACGGGTCCTCAAACTTAAGAGAATGAGGTCCACAACTTAGCTTGGTTTCTACAGAACACAGTCCCAGTTCTAAGGAAGTGAGGAGTGAATCCTACTCCAGTCTACTCGATTGGGTTGACTGGTTTTAATGTCCTGCTTGGAATTCTGTCTCAATGCTTCCATGGCTCAAACTTCTGGTTCCATTATATCACTTAAAAAAAGAAAAAGAAACATAATATCTATAGACCAGCTTCCTGGGGCACAGTTAAAAGAGGGAGGAAGAAATCTTTTCCCTCTAACTGGTTCAGTTTGTGATAGCCTTGCTGTTAGCAAACTGTGATCTTCATGCTCTGCACACAGCAGGAAAAAAACAATCATGCAAGAAAGAGGTTGCAAGCCAGAAAAAGAGAGACCATCTTAGTCTTGTTGGTTAAAAGGTGCAACCCTTCTGGCTACACTATGATTGAAAGGAGCCTACACCAACCCATGGGGTAGGGGATAAAGAGTGCTTCCATCTTAGGAGATCTGGGCATGCCCAGGCAAGCCCCTTTCAGAGTGTCTGCAAGAGATCTGGACAAAGACACAGAAATGTATGTATACATTACACCCATATCATACACATATTCAGGTATATATATATGTGTGTGTGTGTGTGTGTGTGTGTGTGTGTGTGTGTGTGCGTGTGTGTTTTATCTTTATTTGTTTTCCTAGTATTTACCAAAGGCAACTAAGAGGCTCAATAGATTGAGCTCTGGGTTTGGAGTCAGGAAGACCTGAGTTCAAATTCAGCACCATATACTATACTTCCTAGCTGTTTAACTCTGGGCAAGTCACTTCACCTTGTTTGGCTCACTTTCCTCATCTGCAAAATGAGCTAGAAAAGCAAATGGCAAACCACTTCAGCATCTTTGCCAAGAAAACCCCAAACAGGGAGTCAGAAATGATTGAAAAATAACTGAACAATAGTAACAGCAGCAGCACATATCACAGGACCTAGACCGTGATAAGCGTTTAAATGCTTGATGACTGATCTTTAAGATTCCAGATGGAGAAGGGTAAAGATGACCAAAGTTAACAAGGGACATTAAGATTAAAAAACGTTACTAGAATATACTGAAGGACACTCTGTTTTCTCTGAGCTCAATGGTGTTGCTTAATGGCAGTAGATAATCTCTGTGGTCAATTTTAGCTCTAAATTCTGTGATCTCTCCTATCTCAATTGACCTTACTGTATTCTAGTGTTTGCTTCTGATTACCACACTAAAACATGGTGGTGAGTTTACAAAATGAAATTTAATTTTCTTCTTCAGACTGGGATACTTTTATTATATCATATTTACTCTTTTTTATAGTTTAGTTATTATATTTGTCAAGGAATCATCTACTGTTATCCCATTGCATTCTATGTTAATTCATGGATGTATATGTATATATACAAATATATACTTATACATATACATACATATGCATAGCACAATGTATATGTACACACAAATATATACTTGAATACATACACACACATATATAAAATGTTCCTTCTGGGCCCGTATTTTGTAGCTTTATTTATTTATTCCTTTATAGTTTTCAATGTTCATTTCCATAAGATTTTGAGTTCCAAATTTTCTCCCTATCTCTCCCCTCCCCCTCTCCCTCTCCCTAGATGGCATGAATTCTGATTACCCCATCCTCCAGTCTGCCCTCCCTTTTATCATCCCCTCTTCTTATCCTTGTCTCCTTTACTTATATTCCAATCCCTTTAATCCCTTAATGTAGAAACTGCTTGATCTTGTGTTATCCTGATTGTATTTCTGCTTTAGTTGCATTTTTTCTTTCTGGCGGGTTGCAATATTTTCTCTTTGACCTGGGAACTCTGGAATTTGACTACAAAATTCCTAAGAGTTTTCGTTTTAGGATTTCTTTCCAGAGGTGATTGGTGGAGTCTTTTCATTTCTATTTTACCCCCTGCTTATAGAATGTCAGGGCAGTTTTCCTTGATGATTTCTTGAAAGACAATGTCTAGTGTCTTTTTTCTTTTCATGGCTTTCAGGTAGACAAATAATTTTAAAATTATCTCTACTGGATCTATTTTCCAGATCAGTGTTTTTTCCCAATGAGATATTTCACATTGTCTCCTTTGTTTTTTATTCTTTTGGTTCTGTTTTATAATTTCTTGATTTCTCATAAAGTCATTAACTTCCATTTACTGCATTCTAATTTTAAAGGACTTAGTTTCTTTAGTGAACTTTTGCACTTCCTTTCCCATTTGGCCAATTCTGCTTTTTATGGTATTCTTCTCCTCAGCCTTTTGGATTTCTTTTGCCATTTGAGTTAATCTATTTTCAAGGTGTTATTTTCTTCACTATTTTGGGGAGACTTCTTTAGTAAGCTATTGACTGACTTTTCATGATTTTCTTGCATCAGTCTCATTTTTCTTCCCAATTTTTCCTCTACTTATCTTATTTGATTTTCAAGATACTTTTTGAGGTTTTCCATGACAAATTCATATTTTTCTTTTTTTAAGTAAATTGTTTTATTTGTTTTCAGTGTTCGACAATCACTTCCATATATCTTAGACCTTTTTCTCCTCTCTCCCCTTTATTGACCCCTCCCACTCCCTCTCTGAGAAGAATTAAAATGAATGGGAGAAACCATAAATTAAAACATAACAAAACATAATACAATAGAAAATGGTCTGTTTCTATCTGTGATCCAGTTGTACAGTACTTTCTCTGAATGTGGAAGGCATTTTGGTTGGAGTCCATTGGAAATTTTTTTAAATCCATGCATTGCAATGAAGCACTAAGTCTACCAGAAAAATTCCTCTCATACTGCAATTGTTGCTGTGTACAAATTTCTCCTAGTTCTGCTTCTTTCACTCAGCATCAGTTTGTATAAGTCTTTCCAGGCTTTTCCAAAGTCTTCCTGTTCATTGTTTCTCTTAGTACAATAGAAGTCCATTACATTCATATACCACAAATTGTTCAGTCATCCCCAATTGATGGGGATCCCCTTGATTTCCAGTTTTTGGCCACCACAAAGAGAGTTGCTATAAATATTTTTATACATGTGGAACACTTTCCCATTTCTGTGATCTCTTTGGGATACAGTCCCGGAAGCATTATTGCTGGGTCAAAGGTTATCACCATTTTTATAGGCCTTTGAGCATGGTTCCAAATTGCTCTCCAGAATGGTTGGATCAGTTTGCAGCTCTACCAACAATGCAATTCATATTTTTCTTGGAATCTTTTAATGGAGGAGTTTCAATTTTGTCTTCTTCTGGTGGTGAGTTTTGATCTTCTTTGTCACCAACGTAAAATTTTATAGTCTGAGATATTAAATAATGTTTACTCATCTTCCCAGACAAATATTTGACTTTCTCACTCTTTGTCACGATAGGACTCTGTTTCCTGTGGGGGTAGGAGTGGAGATGCGTGTACTATCCCAGGCTTCAGTGATTTTGTATCAGCTTCTCTATCACCTACCATTTGTGGGCCCAGTACTCTGGAGGCAGCCTCCACTCCTGCTTCCCCTGCTGCAACAGTCACCACTCCCACTACCCTGGGGCTGAGACCTGACCCAACCAGATGGCATGTTCCTCTTTCACCCATGTTCCACAGTTCTCCCACTGACCTTTTTGGTGTATATGTGTTGAGAAGTCTGGAAACTACAACAGCTGCTATTGATTCAGTCCACCGAGGCTTGTCTGTGCTGATTCTGCCCATGCTGGACTGCACTCTGCTCACTGCCTGATGTGAAAAACCCTTTCTGTCAACTCCCCATGTTTTCTTGGGATGGGGATTTTTTTTGACTCTGTCATTTTGTGGGTTTTGTAGCTCTAGAATTTGTTTAGAGTCATTTTTACAGCTATTTGAAGGAATTTGGAGGAAAATTCCTGCTTTTAATCTGCCATCTTTGCTCTGCCCCTCATCAACATTACTCCTTCATGAATTTATTGTCCATTTTCCAGAAAATGGAGGATTGTTTAGGGCTAGATAGAGATGGAAATAGGTAAAAGTCAGATCATAAAATTTGTCATTAAAGAAGAATGGATGAGAAATTGGAATTGGGATACTGTGTTGTTTCAAAAATATATCATATAATGTAAGAAGAAATATGACCTTAATACGTGTTTGTAGACTCCTTTGACACAAATTAGAGGAAGACAGAGTGGGACTAAGCAAGGAAAGAATGGACTACCTCAAAAAATTTTGGGGGTTATATCAGAAACTCTAATCTTCAAGATCAACTAAGGTTGGCAAAAAATATTTAAAAAGATATTTTTTAAAGATATATTGAAGGCAAGAGTTATAGTGTTGATAATGGGATAGCAATAGTTTCTAACAGAGAAAGCAAACCTACTCAATGCTCACTTGCTTCTATTTTCTGTGCTAAATAGAATGATCTTTATATCTGAAAAGATAGAACAGAAATTTATGTCAGGAAACTGAAGCCAAGATAAAGAAATGAAATGGGAAGAAAAGGACTAGCTGCCCTAAGTGAGTTCAAGTCATGAAACCTAAATGAAGTACATTTCAGAATAATTAAAGAACAGACAGGATTGCTGAGAAGTTGTCAGTGATCTCCAAGGAATCATGGAAAATGACAGAGATGATAAAAAACTGGAGGAAAAAAATGACCTGATTTTTAAAAATGTTGTGGATGGGAGAGGTAGAGTCTCCAAACAAAAAGTTGGCGAGTTTAACTTTGGTTCCTGGTGAAATCTTAGAATTTATAATTAAATGGATAGCCTATAAACATTTAGAGAGGGAAGTTATGAGCATAATAATCACAAATTCTTTGATCAAGAATACATTGTGCCATATGTACATACTAAACTCATTTCCTCTTTTAATCTTTATGAAAATTTTCAGCAATGTTTGACAAAGTCAGTCATGCTATCATTGTAAACAAGATGGAAAAATGTGGGAAGATGGTGCAGTGATCTGGACTCATAATTAATGGAATGGCATTGTGGAGATATCCTTGACTCTGAAGTAATTAGCATTCTATGATGATTTAGATTTTGGCATATATGACATGCTTACTCAATTTGCAGATGATATAAAGCACAAAGCTAGAAATGATAGTTAACATACTGAATAACAGATTCCAGATCATAGAATATCTTTGACAGGTTAGAGAGACAGACAGACTATAATAAGATAAAATTTAGTAGGATCAATGTATTTACAAGTTCAGAATGGGAAAGCAGTTAGACTGCTGTGAAAGATCAAGAGTTTCGTGAACTGCAAACTCAATACCCATCAACAGAAGAACATGACATTTCAAAGACGGTAATTTAGCTTTAAGCTTCAGGAACAGAAACAACATTTCTAAAAAAAGAAAGTTAGTAATACAGGGATATTCTACTCTAATCAGGCAATATCCAGAGTATTGAATTCCACTTTGGTCAACACAATTTATAAAGGATACATATAAACTTACACATTTGCAAAATAGGAAAAATGGAATTTTGAGGAGACAGGAGAATGTCATGCAAGGATCATTTGAAACAAGTGGAGTTATTTAGCACAGAGGAGAGAAAGGGGGTAGAGAAGGGGAGATATAATATCTAACTTCAAGGTTATGAAGGGCTGCCAGTTTAAATCATGGGATTAACTTGTTCTGTTTGGTCTCAGAGGGCAGAGTAGGAAAAAATAGGTAGAAGTTGCATGGGATAACAGTTTTGGTTTTGTTATGCAGAAAAAATATAACTTTCCTTTCCAAAAGTCAGTTATTTAAACGCTGATTAGGCAGCCTTATTAGGTTTCAAAAGGAGACTAGTTGACATTTTTCAAGGAATAGTGTAGTGAAAATTCCAGTTTTAGGTTCTTTTCAGACTAGATACCCCATGAGGTCCCTTCCATTCTGTTATCTGAGATTCTAAAATTGAAGAGAAGTCAAAACCTAAATTAAACACACTTGACAAGAAATCAATGACAACTTCCTTAACAATATTTTGATTTTGTTTTCTCATACAAAGAATAAATTCATTCTACATTCTATCATAGAGTTTTAGGTGAGATTGCCGGAATCATCGACAAGTATTAAATAATTGATTTTAAAAGATCATTAGTTTAAAGAGATGCCTGAGAGAAGATGTATGATTCATGGAGCATCATGCTTCATTGACCATTTTGTGTAGCTCTTTTTCCTCTCAAAGGCAATATCTCAACATTTGAAAGCTTACTTTTATTGATATATCTGAGACTGTGCCAAAGCCCATCCCTCTGTTTTTGTCTCACTCAAAAAATGAGAACTAGGACCTATAACTACTTTGTTGAGTAAAAGAATCACCAGAGCCCTCCTCCATTTCTTTTAGTTTTCTAGGGTGAGGTGAAGAGTACTGGTCTTCAGATCAGATAGCCCCTCTAACAAGTCCAGTTTATTTCACTTATGGCCAAATAACCTTGGGCAAATCATTTCATTCTTCTTACCCTCACTTTCCTTCTGTGTAAAATTCAGTGATTCTGGTCCAATATTTCTCACAGGGTTGTTGTTTGGATCTAATGGGAATATGCAAAGTAAAAGTCTCTCATAAATAGTTGTTTCAGACAGTTAATGACGATTGTTGTGTTGTCATTTCCCCTCCTCACAGAACTTACTGGAAGACACATTTTCTTTGGGGGCAGAAAAGGCGCTGCTTCCTTTAGTGTGATGTGAGGAGCGGAACATGTGTCAAAACAAAATTCATCAGAGGGAGTTCTTTGAGCTTGTGACTGTCAAGAGTAGAAGAGGTTCAAAAAGATACATGGGTTTTGCTTTAAAGGAAACATGATTTCACTGATATGTTATTTTAAATGGTACTGATTGCAAGGCAGTTGCATCTTACTACCCTATTAGATTCTTATCCATATCTTCCCACAAATCTTTCGTCAAGAATATACCCTATGTAAAGAAGGCTTTACTCTGGATCTTTAAACATTCTTTGGATAACATGCAGCCCTCAGGGTGTTCATTCTGAAGTTTTTTCTAAGTGTGTCCCATCTTATTCATTTCACAAATATTATTTTTGCATAATTTTGTGTTTGTCCTGATATGCTACAGCCTACTTAAGAACATCATGTTCCTGTTTCTTTGTTTCTTTTTGGATCACCAAAATGCCAATTCTTTGGAGATTTGGGTGTTTCAGGACTCACAGACATGCAACAGCATCAGAAGAATATTGTTGAAAGTGATTCATGATCGCAAGAAGTTATTAGTTATTAATTTCAAATTAGTATATCTTGTAGTCAAAAAACTACAGTTATTGGTCTGATGTTGCAATGAGTGACCTTTATATTTGAGTACAAGCTCCGCTGTCTCAGTTTAAAGATTCCTGTATACTGGTCAGAGTTATATTTATCTCTGAATTCTTTCTTTCCTGCCTTTGTTCCTTATTTCCTTCATTTTTTCCTTCTTTTCTTTTATTCCTTCCTTCCTCCCTCCTTCTGTCATTTCCTTCTTTTCTTCTTTCTCATTTCCAGAGGGAAAAAAGTCCTAGAGTCCAGAGAGGTTAAATTACTTGCCCAAAGTCACATGGGTAGTAAGTAACAAAAATGAAGTCTGAACCTTTACCCTCTAAATCCAAATGTAACACTCATTCTTCTGGACCCAGTTGTCCTCCAATAACAAAAAAAGGACCCTGAACTTAATATTAGGAGACAGGCCTAGAATTCCACCCTTGCTGTGTGAAAGCTATATGATTTTGGGCAAACCACTTCTCCCTTGAAGGATTCAATTTCCATATATATCAAGTGAAGGAATCTCATTAGATTATTTCAGAGTCCATCCAGTTCTGACTTTCAATATTTCTATGTCTGCATCAATAAGAATTCCCATGACTGGGTCATTAGCTTCTCTGCCCTGTATGCATTTACTCTAGCACCACTGTAAAGCGGTTTATTCCCAAAGCATGACAATTAGCACTGACATTTGCCCAAGACACAAACTTCTCAACTATATTCACTAGCTCTTTCAAATCACGCAAAGTGAATATACAACACAGGCCAAAGTCTCCACTTAGGGTTGTTTACAGAACACCAAATTCTACCAAAGGTTTATTTTTCTTTCTTTTTATATAAGCATTTCTTCCATTTGTGTTGAAATGAATCTGCCTCAGCTGTGAGTTTGTAGGTCATGTTGAGCAACAGTTCAACAGAACAATAATTTTCTTCAATTGTATTTTGTTCTTGCTGTGGAAATACTCTCTCAGTTCTGGCATCATCTGCTATAAATTGCCTGAATGTATATTGCTCTTTTTTTGGTCCACCCTGTCATCTTTCTCATATAAAATGTTTATTAAGCACAGCAACAACCATACTTAGATGTGCTGCAAACTCTGTGCCAACCAGACACTTGACCACTGGAGCTTATCATCAAGGAATGGTATATAAAATCTGTGGAGCTATTGAACATAGACATGAAATATATTTAATTAACAAATATAAATTCCCAAAGCACTTATTTAAGGGTCTCCCTCTGTACAGGACCCTGGAATAAAGACTAGAGGATGTAAAGTGATCATTTATTTATATCTGAAAGAGACCATAGAGGCCATCGATTTCAACCCTCCCTTGTGTTGGGGTTCCTCAGGTGCTACATTTAAGGAAAGAAGACAAGGAACCTACAGCCCAAGAAGTCAAATGACTTTAAAGTCATCAGGCTAAATATTTAATTGCTGCCCTCATGGAATTTATTGTGAATGAAGAAAATTTTGAAATGAACAATGATAGCTATAATCAGAGGGTAGGATATGAAAAAAAAAAACAGCATAAGCGCTTCCAGATAATCCTATCATCACTTTCTCCATTAAACAGTCCATAATTCTTTGACCTAGAAGTATCCCTTATTTACCAAATGTCTCCATTTAACTTCTCCTAAACATTAGCATCTTGTATTATAGCATAGCTTATTTTATGATGGTAATGGATATAACTACTTGATCCTCCACCAGATTGGAAGCTTCTTGAAGGTAAGCATTATTTCTCATTTCATTTTTGCATCTTCAGTATCTAGCAGTGTCCATATAGGCAACCATGCCCTTATCTGCTGATGCTCTGCACAAAGGAATGTAAATTTTGATCCCTGAAACCTCACAAAATATATTGGGGTCTACAGACTAGATTTCTTTCTTAAGGACCAAGCCTTAAGCCCAAATCACTTGGGCTTTCGTTGATTGCCCAACAATAGGTCCCAGCCCAAGCTCCGGCTCATCATTATTTGGGTCCTGATGGCTCAGAGTGAATATAAATAGCAACTGTTTCTCTTTTGATGAGAAACCCTGAATGTCTTCTACCAAATCATTAATTTTTTGACTAGGTAAAAGAGGCCATTCTTTGTCTCATTTCTTACCTAGCCTTAATCACTGAATGGACATTGCCTCAGTCTGAGACCTGAAAAAGAGCTTAGCTTAAAAAGACCAAGGCCTTCTACAACATAGGAGCCATCTCCAGTCATCCTGATCTATACCTGATCACTGGATCCAGGTGACTCTAGAGGAAAGAGTGAGACTGGTAATTGGACACAGCCCTGCTTCCCTTAAATCCAATTTACTTGCAAGTTATGGCATCACCTCCCTGATATCATGGTCCTCTTCAAGAACGAAAGATAAACAATGGCCTAGCAGAGCAGAAGACATAACTTTAAAATTTTGTTTTCTTTGTGATCTCTTCAATGTAGATTTTTCTCCAGTGTCACACAGACAAAAACCCATCATTCTAACATCCTTGTATAATTCTGGTCAATGCAGTTCAATTTGTCCTAAAAAGAGATTTTACTCAATGTATTAGAGGTCTTCTCCAAGGTCTCTGAAGACCTTGAACAATTCAACATTAAAGCTTTCTCATACTTGATCACATACCTAAAACAAAATGCTGTTTTCAGTGATATCATTTGTATTCAATTCATGTGAAACAATGAAAGTACTTACCAGATAAATCTTATTTGAATTAAACTGAATTGAATTTAAATGAAATTAATTTAGAAAAAGATGGCACTTTGGGTTAGAGGGGCAGGTAGGTGATGCAGTAGATAGAGTACTGGGCCTTGAATCAGGAAGACTTGAGTTCAAATGTGACTTCATATTCTTACTAGCTGTGTGACTCTAGGCAAGTCAGTTTTCCACAGTTTCCTTATCTGTAAAATGAAATTAAGAACAGCACCTGCCTCCCAAGGTTGTGGAGAGAATGAATAAGGCCTAGAACATAGTAAGTACTATATAAATATTAGCTATTTGAGAGCTGTATAGAGGGCTTCATCAAGAAGAAAGCACTCGAACTAGACTATGAAGGTAATTATTATTTGAACAAGTGAAATGTAGGACAAGGGAAAGTTCATTCAATATTTGTATAGTTACAGTACTCTAAATGAGTCTAATGAACCCTTAGGTCTGATGAGTAAAACCTCTTATTCTTTTTCAAGATAACTATTTGAAATAACCCTGTAAATGTGTAAATTGTTTGGCATTTCTTGAGTGGGGCAAGGAAATCAGGATTTAGTGAATTGCTCAGGATCATAGACCTAGTAAGTGTCAAGTGCCTGATGTGAGATTTGAACTCAGGTCCTCCTGACTCAGTGCTCCACCCACCTAGGTGTGCTACCATTTGCTTTTGTAAAAGCTGAGTTTTTATTGATATCTTTTTTTTATATCACTTACATTTCCCATTATATTTCTTGCCACTTTCTCTTCCAAAGTTTTCATAATATTCTAAAGAATAAAAAAAGATAGAGGAAAAATGTCAAAACAACTGACAAAAATATCAAAAAGAAAACAAAAACTGGCATTCTATATAATATGCCATCCCTATGATCTGCCACATTGGCAAAGAAGGCAGAAAGATCTTTTTCTCATATCCTACCTTTGGGGCTAAGCTTAGTCATGAAAATTCACAATGTTCAATTTCTTTTTTTTAATACATAATTTATTTATTTTTCATTTCTCAACATTCACTTCCACAAGAACTTGAATTTAAACTTTTCTCCTCATCTCTCCCACCCCCCCCTACCCCAGGACAGCATGCATCCCATCCATCCCTTCCTCCAGTCTGTCCTCCTTTCTATTATAGCCCCCCTTTTCATTCCGCATTCCCCTCTATTTTCCTGCAAGGAAAAATAGATTTCTATACCCCATTGCCTGTACAACTCATTTTCCAGTTGCATGCTAAAACAAATTTTACTTTTCATTATTAAAGTGTTAAATTTCATGTTCTCTGACTTACTCCCTTCCCACCCACCCTTATTGAGAGAACAAGCAATTAAATATAGGTTATACATATATAGCCATACAAAACTCTTCTATAATAGTTATGTTGCCAAAGACTAACCACATTTCCCTCTGTCCTATCCTGCCCTCCATTTATTCCATTTTCTGCCTTGACCTGTCCTCCCACAATAATGTTTTCTTCTGACTGTCCCTTTCCCCAATTTGTTGTCCCTTCTATTGTCTTCCCTCTCCTATCCCTTTCCACCCTGCCTTCCTGCAGAGTAAAATAGATTTCTATATTCAATTGAGTGTGCATTATTCCCTCCTTGAACCAAATTTCATGAGAGTAAGATGCATTAATTTCCTTTCATCTCCCTCTTCTCCCCCTCCCTTGTAAAAACTCATGCTTCTTTTATGTGAGATGATTCACTACATTCTACCTCTCCCTTTCTCTTACTCCTAGTACATTCCATTCAACAGTACATTTTATTTTTAGATCTTTTCATTCATATTCAACTCATCCTATGCCCTTTCTCTGTGTATGTATATAGGTATGTATACATACATATGTATGCATACATATGTATGCATATATATGTATACTTATATACATATGTATATACACAGACAGACATTCATGTGCATATACATACCTACACATATATAAGATACACATCTATACACACCCATACACACATATGTATATATATTAATCAAATTTCTCTGTTCACTCTATTCATCTAATAGCATAATGGAGTCATGTAGCACAAATTGCTTTTCCATTCCTTCAATTGATGATGGTTATTGTTTTCAAAGTGGGTAGAGAAAAGATCTAATTTAATAGAAAGAGTTCTGTCCTGAACATCAGAAAAGGAAGCCAAACTTTGATTCCAGTACTTACTAACTGCATGACACAGGACAAATGACTTTGACTTCATCTCTATAGCATCAGTTGCTTTACATAATGAGGGTAATAATATCACCTGCCTCACAGATTATTATGAGACAATAGCTTTTCAACTATATATTCCCATAGAAATGCTAGCTTTTGTTCCCACATGGCATAATCCAAAGACTATGTGTTCTTTCTCCAGAATAGTATTTAAAGGTAAATGTCTATATACTGGTTTGCTCTGTTTATTCCATGGCTTGAGTCTGTGTGTGTCTGTCTCAAAAAATATTATTTCTCAGGGATTCTTTGTATAGTTCGGACCATAGTTAGATACTCATAGTTGGATATTCATAATTGTTTATTATGATGATAAAAATGATTATTATAATTTATACATGCAAAACTTCCAGCCTCAAAAAGCACTTTCATCAAAGAAATTTCATAAGATGATTCTGATAAGAAAATATAACTGCTTTTCTCATTTGAATCTGAGAATGAGTTGAGGGTCTGGATTTCTTTTTTCAGTTTGATCTTTTAAGAGATGTGAACTCCTCTAATGGTGTGGATTATAACTCATGAATGCCTTCTCCTCTTGTATGACCCTTGTCCATGTCCTCCTGTAAATCTCCCCCAAGGGAGATATTTAACAGATTGGCGTTCTTTCTCTATTATTATGTGCCAGGCAATGTGGTAAGCATGGAAGTAAAAGAAAGGCAAAAGATAGTCCCTGCCCTCAGGGAGCTTATAATCTAATGAGCGAGATAGCAATCAGAAAATAAAATGTATACAAATAAGTTATATAAAGGAGAAATATGAAGTAAATAAGTGAAGAAAGACACTAGAATTAAGAGGGATTGGAAAAAGCTTTCTGTACAAGATAGGATTTTACTTGGGATGTAAAGGAAACCAAGGAAGCTAGTAGACAAAAGAAGAGGAGGGAGAATATTTTAGATATAGGAGACAACTAGGGAAAATGCCCAGAGCAGAGACATGAAGAGTTTTGTTCATGTGAGAGCAAGGAAACCAGTGTTGCTGGATCAAAGATCACGTGGTGAGGATTAAGTGTAAGAAGGCTGGAAAAACAGTAGGGAGCTAGGTTTTGAAGTGCTTTGAATAGCAGAAGATTTTGTGTTTAATCCTGAAGGAAAATAGGGATCCACTTGATTGACCCCTATCAATCTACAAGTTTATTGGGTGTATGTGGGAAGGTGGGATGGATGAGAAGAGTTATTTTTTTTAATCTCTTTAGTGGCTAAAAGGAGGATGGATTAGAATGGGGAGAGACTTGAGGCAGGCAGACCTACCATAAACATTGTATAAATACCAGTGTGGCACATAAGGATGTGCCTTGGTTACTTATACATGTATAACATATAAGTAACCTCTTGCCATATGATTTAGACTAAACTTTAGCTCTGATGTTTTGCATACATAGGATGCCCATAGCTGTTTTTTTTTATTTTTCATTTTTAACACAGTTCATATCACATAAAACAATTCCAACTGCCTCCGCTGCTGCCACCTGAGGAGGCATGAGTTGTGGGGACACCTTCCTCCCTTCTCGACCAGTTGCAAAAACCCTCTCACTGACCTTTAGCATCTGTGGGTTGAGGGATCTATGCTGCTGCTGAAGATTCTGTCCCTGAAGCCTGCTCAGTCCTGCTCCTCCTGGCCTCATGGCCAAAGCTGAGCTGAACTCAACTCAGCGTCCAGTGTGACAGACCTTTCCCGTTGGTCTTTCAGGTCACTCTGGGCTAGAAATCTCCTCCACTCCATTGTTCTGTGACTTCTGCTGCTATAGAATTTGTTGAGTCCTTCTTTACAGGTATTTTATGAGCTGTTTGGGAAGAGCTAATGTATGTGCGTCTTTCTACTCCACCATCTTGGCTCCGCCCCAGTTGGTTCTTATTTTTTTTAAACTAAATATTCATTGATATCTTTTCTTTTTACATCACCTACATTTTTTACTTTATCTGTTTTCCAATTGCCTCTACAAGAAACATCTCATATTATTCTAAAGAAAAAAAGAGGAGGAAGAAAGTAGAAGAATTCAGCATATCTGTGAGTGCATCCTTTATGCTTATTCTTTAGTATACATCATGGTTAGTTTTTGCTTTTAAACTATGCTTTCCTTTTTATTGATCTCTGGATACTTTGCAATATCCATGAGGTCATATGTCTAGAGCTCAGAGAATATCTAGTCCAAGTGCATCACTATAGATAAGGCTCCCAAGGTCAAAGGAGGTTAAATGATCTGTCCAAAGATAGGTAATAAACATTAGATTTGAGATTTGAACCCAGGTTCTCTGACTACAGTGTCCTGTGATTAATCACCACATAGCATCATGAAAGGACTATTTATGTGAGAAAGGATTTTGCAATTCGCCAAATTGTCATGCGATTCATTTTGTTAAAAGTCAAAATGTTGAAGAACTTGCTTTACACATCTTGTCTGGCTTGGCTTGGACACCTGCCAGGGGGACATGTCTAACAAGACAGTCTCCATGGTGACTGCCTAAGTGCAGGCATGTTTTGTTGAGGAGATAGCCTAAAACCTTCATACCAAAGTTAGCTTTTGAGGAAGCTGTACAATTTTCCTTACTGTTAGAAATAAACTCAGAGATTAACAGTCTGAGAGGAGATGTTCTTGAAGTCTAAAAAATTTCAAATAGTATTAATAACAAAACATGCCTTATTCTTCAAATCTCAGATTCCTCCCTTGAAACCCAAATAGAAAAAAATAGTGCAAAAATTAACAGACAAATTAAATACATGGAGGTAGTCAAGTTTCATGAAAATAGTACTTAGTCTGTTTTTCTTTTCACTTTAATTTTTTTAAAATTTATTTTAAGTTTTCAATATTTATTTCCACAAAATTTTGAGTTTCAAATTTTCTCCCAATCTTTCTCTCCCCACACCTCAAAACATCTTGCATTTTGATTGCCCCTTCCACCAATGTGCTGTCCCTTTTAACACCCCTCCCTTCCCTTATCCCCATCTTCTCTCTTGTTCCATAGGGCAAGATAAATTACCTGTATTTCTTATTTCCCAGTTGTATGCAAAAATAATTCACAACACTTGTTCCCAAAGCTTTGAGTTTTAAATTCTCTTCTTTCCTTCCTCCCCACCCATTCCCACTAAGAAGGCAAGCAATTCAATATAGGCTATATATGTGTAGTTTTGCAAATGACATCCATAATAGTCATGTTGTATAAGACTATATTTCCCTCCATCCTATCCTGTCCCTCATTTCTTCTATTATCTTTTTTGATTTTGTCCCTCCCCAAGAGTGTTTACTTCTAATTGTTACCACCTCCCATTTGCCCTCCCTTCCATTATTTCCCCCACCCTGCTTAACCCCTTCTCCTCTACTTTCCTGTAGTGCAAGATAAATTTTCATACCAAATTGAGTGTGCATGTCATTCCTTCCTTGAGTCAAATGTGATGAGAGTAAGCTTCAATTTTTCCCTCTCACCTCCCCCCTTTTCCCCTCCACTGGAAAAGTTTTTCCTTGCTTTTGCTATGAGAGATAATTCATCCCATTCCATTTCTCCTTTTCTCCTCCCAATATATTCCTCTCTCACCCCTTTATTTTTTTTAGATATGATCCCTTTCTATTTAGCTCATCTTGTGCTCTCTCTCTCTCTCTCTCTCTCTCTCTCTCTCTCTCTCTATATATATATATATATATATATATATATATATATACATATATATGTATATATATATATATACATATATATATGTATATATATACGTGTGTGTGTGTGTGTGTGTAATCCGTCCAGCTACCCAGATACTAAGAAAAGTTACAAATATTATCTTTCCATGGAGGGATATTCACCTTTAGTAAGTCCCTTGTGATTTCTATTTCCTGTTTACCTCTTCATGCTTCTCTTTATTCTTGTGTTTGAAAGTCAAATTTTCTTTTCAGCTCTGGTCTTTTCATCAAGAATGGTTGAAAACCCTCTATTTCCTTGAATGACCATTTTTTTCTTCTGAAGTATTATACTCAGTTTTG
Organism: Bettongia penicillata ogilbyi; assembly: GCA_023548195.1. Classification (NCBI taxonomy): domain Eukaryota; kingdom Metazoa; phylum Chordata; class Mammalia; order Diprotodontia; family Potoroidae; genus Bettongia; species Bettongia penicillata. Next base: position 7,737,922 of record JAJHZJ010000608.1, on the reverse strand, counting down.
CTGGGTAGGTGATTCTTGGTTTTAATTTTAGCTCTTTTGACTTCTGGAATATCATATTCCAAGCCCTTTGATCCCTTAATATAGAAGCTGCTAGACCTTATGTTATCCTGATTGATTTTGACAGTACTCGAATTGTTTCTTTCTAGCTGCTTGCGATATTTTCTCCATGACCTGGAAACTCTGGCTCTGGGCTACAATATTCTTAGGAATTTCTCTTTTTGGATCTCTTTCAGGAGGTGATTGGTGAATTCTTTCAATATATTTATTTTGCCCTCAGATTCTAGAATATCAGGGCAGTTTTCCTTGATAATTTCATGAAAGATGATGTCTAAGCTCTTTTTCTGATCATTACTTTCAGGTAGTCCCATAATTTACAGTTGTCTCTCCTGAATCTAATTTCCAGGTCAGTTTTTTTTCCAATGAGATATTTCACACTATATTTCATTTTTTCATTCTTTTGCTTTTGTTTTGTAATTTCTTGGTGTCTCCTCAAGTCATTGGCTTCCATTGGTTCTATTCTCATTTTTAAAGAACTATTTTCTTCAGTGAGCTTTTGAACCTCCTTTTCCATTTGGCTAATTCTGCTTTTTAAAGCACTCTTCTCCTCCTTGTCTTTTTGGACCTCTTTTGCCAAATGAGTTAGCCTATTATTAATGGTGTTATTTTCTTCAGCATTTTTGTTGGTCTCCTTTAACAAGCTGTTGACTTGCTTTTCATGATTTTCTTGCATTGCTCTCATATCTCTTCCCAATTTTTCCTCCACCTCTCTTACTTGATTTTCAAAATCCCTTTAGAGCTCTTCCATGGCCTGGGACCATCGCATATTTATTTTGGAGGTTTGGGGTACAGAATCCTTGACTTTTATGTCTTCCTCTGGTGGTAAACATTGTTCTTGCTCATGTGAAAGGATGGGAGAGAATACCTGTTCACCAAGAAAGCAAACTTTTGTAGTCTTATTTTTTTCCATTTTTTTTTGTCATTTTCCCAACCAGCTACTTGAATTTTGGGTCCTTTGTCAAGAGTAGGGTATATTCTAGTGACCTATGAGATCTCAGTTCATCCAAGGTGTCACAGTTATGTGAGAGGAGTTTACTCCCTGGCCTGGCTCCTGGCTGAGATTCAGATCAGCTGCTCAATTCTCCCAGGGGCTTTCAATGGGGGTGGGGCTGCCACTCAGGACTGAGGTTCAGATCAACTGCTTAATTCCCCCAGGGCTTTAAGCTGAACTCTCCAACAATAGAATAATGGATCCTGGCTGCTGCCTGCCTGCCTCAGCCACCAGAAGCTGCTGCTGACAACTGTTGCTGCCTCCTTCCCCCCATCTCTGTCTGGGGTTAGGGGAGGGCCCTTCTCCCTCCTTGCTCTGGTTAAAAAAACCCTCTCATTGACCTTTGATTCCTGTAGGTTGAGGGATCTGCTAACCACCACTCTAGCTGGGGATTTTGCCCCCGAAGTCTGCACTGGTCCTGCTCCTCCCAGCACCAAGTGGCCCTGGCTGGGCTGCGCTCTATTCAGTATCTGGTGCGACAGACCTTTCCCATCAGTCTTCCAGGTCACCCTGGGCTTGAAATCTCCTCCACTCCATTGTTCTGTGGCTTCTACTGCCTTAGAATTTATTAAGAGTCTTTCTTTAAAGGTATTTTATGGGCTGTGGAGGAAGAGCTAGAGTAAATGTGTCTTTCTACTCAGCCGACTTGATTCCTATCCCAGTTTCATTATTATACCAATAGTGCTTAATTTGGAGCCAGAATGCCTGGGTTTGAATTATAACTTTGCAATATAATTGTTATATGTCTTTATATACATCACTTACCCTCTTTGAGCCTCAGTTTCCTCATCTGAAAAAATTGCCATTGGACTAGATGGTTTCTTGGGTCTCTCAGCTCTAAATCTATGATACTATGATTCTATTGTATTTGAGGGTAGTAAATGTATTGAATCTTTAAGAGGATTTGGTTCAGAAAATATCAATAAATTCAAAAAAAGGCTCAGACACCTTCTCAGCCCCTAGCACAGGATCATGGAAATATCAATGCTTAATAAACATTTATTGAATTTAGTTATATCATTAACTAGTTAAATGTTATTCATAGGTTCATGGCATATTATACAGTTGATTGTTTTGACTAATTGATATTTGAGCTAGAGAGGACCTTAGAGGTCATTTACTAGAACCTGCCTATTTTATTGACAAACAAGTTAAATGCCATCTCAAAAGTCACAGGTAGCAACAGATATATGACTTGAAACCAAGATCCCTGACTGTAACTCCAATATTCATTCATAGGTAAGTTATTTCACTTCTATGGGCCTCAATTTCTTCAGCTATAAAATAATAGGGTTGGACTCCATATTGCCCAAAGTTTCCCAAGCAACTTGATAATATAGTAGACAGAGTACTGAGCTTAAAGACAGGAAGACTTCAGTTTCTGTCCCAGACACAGCTGCATGACCTTGGGCAACTTCTTTAAGCCTCAGTTTAGACTTGATGTCCTCTGAGGTCCCTTCCCAAAATCTGTGAATCTAGCAGATAGCATTCCATTGGGTCATTAGGGAATATTTGCTATTCCATGACTAACTTTTGAGATTAATATGAGGGGTGACCACCGTTGTTCTCCTGAAACACAGCCCTTGCTACTAGTTTCAGAGTCAATACACTAGGGTAGATAAACCAATGGTGCAAATTCTGAAGTTCATGTTTTTATCTAGAAATAAAGACTGGGTATAAAAAGGAGCTTTTGGAAGACTATTTACTTAGAAACTTTAAGGCACAATAGCACAAGGTAAACACATATCCAAGTCTGGCCAAATTGGGCTGTTTGCCCCAAACACTGCTATTTGTTAAGGTCAGCAGAAACATTGGCAGCATGATGCACAGTTGTATTTAACATAGCCATAAGGGGGCAGAACTGTGAGGCCATTTATCCCAATGTTGCACCACTCCTATCCTTTCTTTGCCTCCACCACCTTTCAGTATATCTTTTTTATTGGAAATGGTTTCTTTGGTTCACTGATAATTGGAATACTGGCCCTCTTTGCTGGTCCATAAATTTGGCAGTTACTGCATTTATAGCTTTGTCAACCTGACACAATATTTCAGCCATGAGAGCTGCTGCATGAACTAGATGCTGATTTGCCAGGGGAAGGTAAACATTTTGTATGCCAGTCTAGCTCTGAAGTCAAAGCTGTTATCTCAAAGCTCATCAGTGCTCCATTGTTGCTCTATGCTAATGTGTCACTCAGCTAATGGAAGGTTTGGGGGAGAAATTAAAATCTGCTCATCATCTAGTTATGAATCACCATTTCACTTGCTAGCCTATTGATCTTCTTTCAGTACTTCATTGGTCAAGGAATATGATTCCATTCATATAGGTCTTTGTTCTGTTCTCACTTTTTGCATCATAGCAGATACCTGGGTCATAATATCATATTTCTAGAGCTGGAAGATGAAGAAATTAGAAGCCATCTAGCCCAACCCCATAATTCTAAAGATTAATAAACTGAAGTCCCTGGAAATTGAGTTACTCAAATTCACAGAGGTGTAATTATTAGATGCAGAAGTTTAATCCAGTTGCAACTGTAATTAAAAGTCATCATTTAGTTACAGAATTTCTGAAGATTTGTCCCTCTGAACATAGTCTGGCCCTTTGATGATAGAAACTCTATACATAGACCTAGTAGGAGGTTTGGAAACATCTACTGTTCTAATTTGTTTTGCTTGGCTTTGTTTTGTTTTATTTATACCTTTCATTTGTAAAACACCAGTCATTTCCCATATACTTTCTTAGTAACAAAACAAACAAACTTTGTAATAAAGAAAGAAAATATGCAAAACAAACAAGTAGAAATGGCCCCTTCAACTATCAGTACATTTATCAATGGATATCCATAGTTTCATACATATACACACAGTGAAAGGAGGGAGGTTTATCTCTTGGCACTTGGGAACAATGTTGGTCGTTGGATTTAATGTGTATTCAGCTGATTTTTTGTGTATTTTCATTTATGCTATTGTTATAAGTATATTTTACTCTCCTGGTTCTGCTTTATTGACTTTGCTTCAGTTCATACTAGTGCTTTCATGCTTCTCTGAATTCCTCATATTAATTGTTTCATATGACAAAACAATTTGTATTATCACATAGCAGAATTTGTTTACCTATTCTCTAATCAACAAACATTCCTTTCACTTGCAGTTTTATTTTGGTTTAGTGTGGATTTGCTACTACAAATTGCTGATATATGAATGTGATGATTTATCCTGGACCTAAGGGGTATGCTGGAGCCAGCTCATGCTGGCTTGAGAAAACTAGGTGTTAAATTTTCAGAGCATCCATTTCATGGAAATAAGCAAACAATACAAATCAGCCTTCGGTTTACTGTTGTGTTCATTGATTAGAAACTGAAAAAGTGATGGAGAAGATGTTAATAACACAAATTAAATTTAAAAGTATGTTCTGTATAAATTTTTATTTTCCTCCAGAGTCTGTTAAGAATATTTACTAGCAGAGCAGTTTCTGTACTTTTCATTCTGCCTCTGACCTATTTGGGCCTCATGTTGCATCCTTTTAAAGAAAGCATAGATGTGGCCTCCTCCATTAAATGCCCCATATGAGGTTTTATCATCAAACAGTGATATTGAAAACAGGCCATCTACCAAACTATACAGGAACTATGAGTTATGTCAGTGGAAATCATTGCTCTTTTGGAGTGTTACATATATAGATGTAACTGAAAGGATGTTTCCTCCATGTTCTTATAAAATATATCTACTTGTTACAAATAGCCTGACCTCATTAAGACATTGTAAGAACCTAATTGAGTTGATGGAAGATGGAGATCAGCCCAGTGACAGACCAATAAACATTCTACAACCACCAATCGACTAATTGAATTTGGATTGTTATCTTCTTGAGTTTGTTTTTATCTCCACGAAAGTCTTATTGTTCACATGGTTTCAATAGCAATCACTGAAAATATTTCTTTCTCCATTAAACACTCTATTTCTCTACAATTCATCTCAGTGTACAAAGGCTAGATGTAAAGGATAATGTGATAGACATTGAACCAAAGAGAGAGTAAGGCAATTTTGATTCAAGTTCTAGGCCATGTTTTTCTATCAAATAGGTGTATAACTTTAGGAAAATCATTTGATCTCTATGAATCTCAATTTTCCTCTTCTATAAAATGGAGACATTAATCTCTCCATTATCTCCTTGAAAAGGTAGCTTTGAAGGCATTTGAAAAGTACTTTGGAAAATTAAAAATCTCTTGGTATGGCAGAAAGAGCACTGATTCCTGAGAAAGAAGATCTTAGCTTCAAATCCTACCTTTGACATTTTTCTTGGGCAAGATAATTAATTTCCATGGTCTTCAATTTCTTCAACTCAAAAATGAACTCTTCATCCTTTAAGTACAGAGGTGTGAGCAAACATTAATCAAGACTTCCTACATATGAAGCATTGTGCTAGAATCTGGAAATTCAGAGATCAAAAAGGCCAATACCTGTCCTCTAGAAGCTTATAATTTAGGGAAGGGATGAAATAAATACATAATATATATGTGATAATAAAAAGCAGAAAGCACAAGTAGATTTCATCTTTGTTTCCTTCACATCTAGTGCATTTCCATGATAGACTAGGCACTTAATAAATATTTGTTGAATATAAATTAAAAGAATAAAATGAGAACAAAAATTAGGAAAATTAAGACTATGTAATTATTATGACTGAACTTGACTACAGAGAAGAAATGAAAAAAAGTATCTCCTACCCTTTGCAGATTTAGGGACTATAGGCATGGAATATGCTGTTAGATTAGATTGTTGTGCTGGTTAGTTTTGTTGAACTACTTTTATTTCCTTCCTATTTTTTTAAAAGCTCTTTTGTCAAAGGCATGATTTGTTAGGGTTTATTTAAAAATAAAGATTATGCAAAAAACATGAGATCAACAAAGTAACATATAAATGAATGAGTAAATATGTTGAATTAAACAGAAAATGGCAGGATGATGTGTTGGAATTAGACCTGATGGACCTGGTTTCACATCCTATCTCTCATGTTCACAACTTGTATGACTGAATAAATTGTTTATCATCTCTTAGCTTCATTTTCCTGATCTATGAAATGAATGAGTAAGATTAGACTGCTTGGCTGCTGTTTTTTGTTTGTTTGGGGTTTTTTTGGTGTTTTTTTCAAATTCTAAATCCTATGATTCGTTTAGAATTAGTTCAAGGGCCGTTAGGTTGCACAGTGAAAGAGCAAATAGGGAAGACTTGAGAGCAAATCTAGCTTCAAATACTTACTAGCTGTGTGATCCTGGCAAGTCAGCTTGCCCTAGCTGCCTTAGTTTATTCATCTGTAGAACGACCTGGAGAAGGGAATGGCAAACTATTTAAATATCTTTGCCAAGTAATCCCCAAATGCAATCACAAAGGGTCAGACATGACTGAAACAACTGAAAAGCAACGGAGGTCAAAGCTTCAGAATCACTAGAGAGCTAGTGTCTTCTACACTTGGAGGAGGAGGAGAGAATGGTTCAAAGAAGACCTTAGAATGAAGTGCATGAAGCTGGCCCTGGAAGAATGGCAGCTATTATATGACTCAGCGAATTTGAACTGAGGACTCTGATAGATCAGAAAATGGAAGCATTTGTTCTCTGAACATGTTTGTGGCATTGACCACATTTCAAAACAAACACGAGTGTTTTCCCATAGCTCCATAGCTATAGTGACATGATATATGTCATTTATCTAGTGCCTCTGCATTTTCCATTTAGGACCATGTGGCATCACAACATGAATACTGTTTATCTCTAATGTGTACAGTTGGAATGGTAATCTAGGGGAACGGGTAATGGTGAGTTTATATACTGCCAGGTGAGTAGATTCAAGCTCAGTATTTCTAATCAATTTCAGGTTATTCATATTGGGGCACTGAAATATGACATCCAAAACTGGATATTCATTTGGGAAACTATGAATAATATACTATATCCAACAACTGTGGTTAATTACTAGAATATAAAGCAGATAGAAAAGTGATGTTATGCATGACTAAAGCCAATTAAACCGAACACTTTAAAGAAGTACTCCTCACTTAGGCACTGAAAACCCTTCATAACTAGACTATTCCATTTCTTGGTTCTGTGGATTGATATAGGTGCTCCCCCATGCCTGGAATTTGGTTCCTTCTCATCTCAACTTGCCAGATTCTTTACCTTTCTTCAAATTTTGGCTCAGGTACCCATCATCTCTGTGAAGCCTTGTCTGATTCCCCCAATTGTGATCTAACTCTCCTCCAAATACTTTGTATTGATTTATGCATGTAAATTGTGTATCTCTTCTAGTAGAATATAAGCTCCTAAAGGACAGGGATTGCTTTGTTTTTATCATTGTGTCTATAATGCCTAGCACAGTTCTTGGTACAGAATAGCTATTTAATAAATGTTTGGTGAATGGAGCTGAATCAATCAATGGATTAACAGGTATCTGGTAAGCAACAACTACATGCAAGGTATTGTGTTAAACACTGAAGAAGAGTGAAAAAAGTGAGAGTCCCTATCTAAAAGAGTTTACATCATAACAGGGGAGATGTGTCTATATCTGAAGGAAAACTGACCACCAGTTGATCACAGATGGCTCAGCCTTTTTCATGAGTCAATCACGAATAAATTTGATGTGGCTATGTTCTTAATCAGTTTGGCAGAATTATAAAGCTTTGGGATACTGGTTGAAGAAAGAGGATGACACACAGGAAATACTTTGCTATTGGCTGAAGAAAATCAAATAACATTTCTTGGGCTACCTATTAAAAAAACAAGCTAGTTAAGAGCCTTCCAATCTAATGGAAGGAATCTCAATTCTGGAACTGAAGATTCTAGACCCCCTGAGAAGGTTTGAATCTTAGAAGGAGATAATCACTCCTCCTTCTCCTTCCCCTTCCTCATTGACCAAATCAGAGAGATTGCACTGATACCAAGTAGTGTGTCCACACCTTGGGAGAAGAAATATGCCAAGGGCACAGAGTATTCAGGAAAAAAAAGATAACCAAATATACTGAGATGAAAGAATTGGCTAAGCTATAAGCTTGTAAATTTCAAAAGGTGAGAAGACCTAGAAATCCCATCAGCATCAATAGCAGTGTTTACTGAAGCTGGTAACCACATTTCTGGGAGAACAGTGGTTGATGGCAGTGCTTACCTCAGTTGCTGCAATAGAGACAGACTTGACATCCTAAGGAAAGGCAGTTTCCATAGAAGTCCAGGTAAAGTTAAATACCTAAAGGAAACCCAGAAGAAAATTTGCAGTCTTTAAAGATGAGCAAACTGAGGCCCAGAGAAACAATAGGACTAGATTTCAAACACTAATCAGAGGCAGAGGCAAAACTCAAATTGTTGCTACCTGACTCCAAAGCCCAAATCGTTTGTTTTTTTTTTATTTTTTTCACACTAACACTATAGAACTTCTTATTATTTCATATTAATGTAATTATGGTGTGCGGTCAATAGAGTCCTGGGCCTTGAATCAGGTGGACCTGAATTTGAATTTTACCTTAAACATTTACTATTTGGGTGACTTTGGTCAAGTCACTTATTCTCTATTTGCCTCCATTTCCTCAATTATAGAATGATGATTATAATAACCATCTCCTTTTCCAAGAAAATCAAATGAGGTAATTTTTGGAAAATTCTTAGCACAGTGCCTAACACATAATAGCTACTATATCAATGACCAATTACTGTTGTTGTTATTACCTCAGGGCAAGCCTGGGCCCATTGAATTGCAATATTGCTTTCAAGAAAAAAGGTTGAATATCTTCATCAATCAGTCACATGCTGTAGCACCCTTCACCATGTGAGCAGATTTTGAGTTTTTGTGATTCATGAGGATTTTTCTGACCGTATCTCTGAAGGGAAAATAGACTTTTCTAACACTTCCCATAGTCTATATGTGCATATTTTGGTGTTTTCTTCTCATTTTATTTACTAATACTTTTTTATTTTTAGTTTCTCCCTTTGGGGTGGATATTGACAAAATCTAGTTTTACCGAGTTTACTTTTGCTGCCATTCAGGGAATGAAAGAATCAGATAAAATAGATTCAATTTCATTTTCCCCCTTTTTTAAAATAACTTCTCTTACTCTAGTATGCTCTCCTTTTCATAAGTGTCCTGGCAAATCTTTGCTGGTGGATTTTTTCTTTTTCAAATAATAATAATAATGATAATATATCCCCTTTAAAATGTGTGATCTGAATATTTCAGCCTATCAAAACATTACACTTATTTTTTTCATTCAGCTATTGTAGTTTGTTTTATTTTTAATTCCAACTCCGCATCTTTCACAATGAGACCTTGTAGGCTATATTTTCTGACAATTACCCTGTCACCTGTTTGGGTTTGATGTGTTTATTGAATATCATTGTATTCTACCCTACTCCCCCTATTCTCTGGACCAATGAGCTACTCTGGCATATCTATCAAAATATCAACTGTGTTGTATTTAACCAGGGAAATGGAAATGGAGATATAAAAATAACACATGCAATTACTCAAAGCCAGAGTTATGTCACTAGTGTTGATTGTTGGATTGCACAGCAGAGAACCAGGGAATGTGGACTCCCCTCACTTCCAGTTTAGAACAATGTCATTTCTCAGAGTGACAGCAAAATGAATACTTAAGGATAATAGCTACATTAATCTTATGCCCATAACATCCCAGAAGGAATAAGTGAGAAATGACTTGCAAAATTGGCCACCAGATGTCTCCACTCCTTAAGATAAGATGAAATACCCCAATTAGTCTAGCTAGTTTAAAAAAGGAACAGTGACTGAATAATAAAGTTGATTTGCCTGGTTGATATTAAGATCCACCACTCATTCACCAGTAGAGATGGTTTTTACCATTTTTAATCTTGCAAGGTTCATGGTGATTGCAAAAAATAAATGAAAATTTACGTTCTTTCAAAAATATACCATTAGCTTCTAGTGGAGCAACATCAAGCTCTGCCTTTGTGATTAGGGACTGAGAAAGTAGGTAGGTTTATGGTATTGTTATATTCCATCCTCCTTCTATGTGTTTTCTGCTCTGGCTAGTTTCAGTTTCAATTGTGAACCAGAAGAGTTACATTAACATGGACAGACTAAGAATAATAGAAAGTTTTGGAATAAAGGATGATAAGATCACAGATTTTAGAGGAAGAAGAACCTTCAGAAGCTATCTAGTCCAGCCCCCTTCTTTTGCAAAAGGGGGATAACTGGCTTGCCTGAGATTACCCCAGAAATGTTTCTAATAGGTTTTGAACTCAGGACTTCAGACTCTCAAGACAATGTTCTTTCCACTGAGTGTAGTGACTATAAGTAAATTTGTGTTAATAACAGAAGAATGTGTTAACAGTGAGTGAATTTCAAGGGCAGCTTTGATGGTTTCCATAAAGCTAGAACTTTGATCACACCCAGAGCTGTTGTGTGGCAATGATAAAATGAGTATCATTCAGAGAAAGAGATTTGATATCAGAGGATCTGGATTAAAATCTCAGTTCTAACACTTTTGACCTATTGTTTAACCGTGTTCAAATCAATTAACATTGGACCTCAATTTCTGTATCCATAAAATAAGAGGGTTATATTAGATGGTTTCAATGGCCCCTTTGATTCTCTCCATCTACACTCCTTTGAATGTCTTCCTGACTCCTTCTGACAAACTTTTCATCAGTCATCTTCCCTTCTAATATCCCAAGCTATCAGGCTTCCAGGTTGTATGCTGAAAGAAATCTCTCAGATAAAGCAAGTAATACTAATTAAATCAATCACTACTTCCTGTTGTTTTTATGTTACAACCCAGTTTAAATAAGCAAAACTACATTTAAACAATTCAAATTAAATTTACAGATTATGGTATGCAAATGGATGTTAGATCAGTGTGTGTATATATATATATATCTCCATATATATCTTTATCTATATATCTATATCTATATCTATCTATATACATATATATAGATAGAGATAGATATCTTGAACAGGCCCTATAGGTGCAGGATCAAACTGGAGGAGAATGCATTGTATTGTACTTGTGAAATTCAGTAGTATTTTCAATGATAATAAGTCACTTGCTGCCACAAAATCTCATATTGTTAACACCTATATACTTCTGGCATTGCCATGATGATGATGATGATGTCATGTAAGTCATAGAAAGAATTCTAATGATTCAAGTACAGGTTGAATCATAGAATATTGGAACTTGAAAGGGATCTAAAAGTCCAACTAGTCAAATCTAAAACTGAACAAATGTTTCCTTTACAAACTTTCTGAGAAATGGTCCAACTTTGAAGAGCTCCACGGATGGAAAATTCTCCACTTCCTAAGGGAGTCCATTTTATGTTGGAATGTTTTAATGATTAGAAAGCAATCCTTCTGTTTTCTTTCTTGCTAACATCAAGCCTTACTATGTTCCTCTGCAGTTTCTACACAGATCTCCTAATTCTTCTCTCTGCCTGCAGTCACAACAAATTGAAGCCCTCTTTCAATTGACAGCCCTTCACATCCTTGAAGGCAGATATCATGTCATCTCAATATCCTATGAGTTCCTTTAACTGAACCTCATATAGCATGATCTCAAGTAATTTCATAATTGTTCATATCTCTAAATGCTTTCCAGATTATGAATGTCATTGATTAGTTGTGACACTGAGAACTGAACACAATGCATCATGCGTAATCCAACAGACAGATAGTGCAACCTTTATATAGAATGTTAGAGATGGATATGTTAGAAATTCTAACATATCTTGTGGATATATAATGTAGAATGCTATGCTCATTATCGAGGAAAGTTTACATTGCGTGATCACTCAGACTTAGAAGCTCTAATTCTATAAATAATGTTCCTGTTCTCCCATCATTTAACTTCAATAAGGAATCATGTCCAAAATAAATATCCACTGGGGAATACTTAAGATTCATGTACCACAGCAAGTACAAGGACTCATTGTCACTCAACCATAAGATGGAGGATAAAGTTCCACAGTAGGCAGCATATATAAACATGGGCATCCTACATTCTTTAAAATATTTTAATTGGCTAAAGGCCCAAAAGATAAAATTCAGTCTATGTTACCATGGGTTAAGGCAACTGATAAATTTTCATTTACAATTTTGTTCATATAATGCTTAGAATTGGAAGATATTTTAAAATATAGACTATATTCTCTTGGAGGAAATCTAGTAAATAGATTGTAAGAGCTGAAAAGGAACTTCAGATAAAAAATAGCAGCACTTGAAATTATCCAAGAAAATTAAACGTGGAATGTTAAATTCAGAGGGAGTCTTCAAGATTACCCCTTCGAACTGAATCATATAACAATCCATTGAGGAAGTTGAGATAACAGATACAAAGAGATAACATGACAATGCCTGGCACATATAAAGTGATTAAGAAAACTTGTTGACTTGACTTGTTCAAAGTCATTAAGTGGCCAAAGTACTTGAACCCAGGTCTCCTGATTCCACCTCTAATATTCCTTAGAGGAAATTATGCTGAGTTCCCACACTTAGGTTTCAGACTGTTAAATTAGGTCCTGGAGAAATACAGGGGTTCAGTAGAATGAGACTGCAGAGAAGAATCACAAAATCAAGGAAAGTAGAAAAGTGAATTCACTTTGTGAAACTTCATCTGTCACAAAGGAATAAAACATATTGTATGGAGGTTTAATTTGATTGAGTTTGCACCAGAGTTTCTGCTGAGTTGTCCTTTCTTTCAAATGTTGTCATGGATGTTTTTGCCTCTAAATGAGCCTTCCTTCACTCCACCTAGATTTATCAATTAGGTGTTGATGAGTCTTTGTTTCGTGAGAAGCTTATTTCTCTGAAAGGAGACAATAATACACATGCATGGCCTTACTTCTGCAGAGATGAGGTCTGTTTTGATGTTGTTACTGCTGCTGCTGTTGTTTTTGTTGTTGCTGCTGTTGTTTTATGGTTGTTGCTATTGCTGCTGTTGTTTTCCTTTTGCTAGAGAAGGCAAGGACTTCCTGGTGAGAAGCTGAAACACTCCACAAATAGATGATAATAGAAAAAAAAAAGAAAATTCCAAATATTTTTGTAAACTTCCCCTAGCATTTAGACATTGAAGAAAACACATCATTTAAAGGAAATTACATCGTGGAGAGGATACTAGATTTGGAGTCAAGAAGAACTGGGTTCAGATTCTTTCTTTGATACTTATCACATGTGTAACCTTGACAAAGTTATTTAACTTCTCTGGTCCCTGGCTCCTTATCTATAAAATGAGGGGATTGAACTATGTCTAAATCTATAATCCTGTGAGAAAGTCTCTGGTATAAAAGTCAGCTAGTATAAAAACACATTTATTTTAAAGACAAGGTTTCAGGATGAGTATAAAGGAGATGTGTAAGAAATTGATAGTTCTTACTAAGAAAAGAATAAATTGTATATGTGGGGTGATAACAATGAATCCAAACCTTTTCATTTAAGATGAAAAGTTCTCCACTCCATGGAGGCCCCAATTTTCTTCCCACAGCCCTGTAGTTGGTTCTTTTAAAGCACTGCTCAATTTCAGGTCTTCTCTTCACTTTGACTAGAGTTCCAAACCAGGATAGCACATGTTCTGAAGTGACCGGCCCAACTTCCAGTGCAACTGACAAGTCAAGTCCCCAGAGAATGTTAGTACATTCCCTCCGGACTCTCAGAATAGTCCTGAGGTATTATGGGGTATCTTTTCTAATGCTATACAAAGCATGAGATTATACTGGTACACTAATCACTATGAATGGCAATTGATATTATTTAGTCAGTTGCATTTGATTGGTTTTAGTAATTCTTCCTACCCTTACACTAGGACAAAAGTTACACTGTTTTTTCCTCCTCTGCAAGTTATCACCTTCAAACACATATATTATGTGTATATGTGTGTATTGTATGCATGTATGGTTACACATTGTCTCCAATGCATCATAAACTCCTTTAAGGCAAGGGCCTTTAAGCATCATTTCTTTTTTATCCTCAGTCACTAGTGTGGTGCCTTACACATAATAGACTCTTAATAAATGCTTGCGTATTTCTTGATTGGCATTAGGTCATTGGATTTCTGGAAAGATTCTTCATTTTATTGGCTCCAAATTAGTCACTGGAGGGTCCAAAAAAAGAAAAGAGAAATATACCCAAGATGTTGGCTCAAAACTGAGGGAACTCTGATTTTTCAAATACTTGGAATGATTAATTTGACAAAAGATGGAAATGGCTAACGCCTCTCTACCTCTATGCACTGGTAGCATAGCTTTCAGTGGCTTTGATCTAAGAGTATGGGTCACCTCCCTGGCTGATATGTTCAGATTTCTATTTTTTTTCTTCCTGCCTCTTTGTTATGTCAGTCTCACACTTTTCTTTCTTAACTTCAGGCCATAGCAGTTTGTCATATTTTTGGACAGAGTGTACAATTCTCTCCCCTCATTCATGTTGTGTGGTCTAAGAGAGATTTGGGAGCTCTGATCAGGTTCTTCTTCTCATCATATGGCACATCTTTTGTTTCCCTTTCTTCTAAACTATGAATTAGCTTGCCTAGTTTAATTTTTATAGGCCCAAACTTCCAGGCCTTCATCGTCTCTCTCTCATCTGTCTTTTTTAATCTGTCTTTCTAATTGTTGCTCTGATTCTTTCTCTCTCTATTCCCAATTTCAGAAATAAAAATAATGATGATGATGATGATGATGATGAAGGTGATGATGATTGTTCTTAGTTTTTAAAGAAGATCATGATGTCAGGGAGGTTATGCCATGGCATATAAGTGAATTGGATGTAAGTGAAGGAGGACTGCGCAAAGTCACCAGCTTCATTTTGTCCTCTAGAGCCATCTGGGTCCAGTGGCTAGATATGAATCAGGACAATTAGAAGTGGCCAAGGACACAGTGAGAGACCTTGGCCTTTTCAAGTTAAGGTCTTTAACAGTTCTCAGTTTGACTGAGGCAGTGCCTATTCAGTAACTAAAGCTTAATAAGAAATTATTTGCCTCATTTGTTAATAACAATAATGAGGAGGAGAAAGAGGAGAAGGGTGTCAGTCAGCAGACATTTCATATGCCCTAGTAAAATGTCAGGCATTCTGATAAACTCTAGAGATAAAGAGAAAGGGAAATACAATCTCCCATCAAAATCTCACATTATAATGGTGTAGAAATAAATAACTATATACATACAAGATATATACAGAGGAAATCACCAGCAGTGGGGTGGGTGGGTAGGGAACCTAGAAGAGCTTTCCTGCAAAAGGTTGGATTAGAGCTGAGTTTCAAAGGAATCCAAGGAAACCAAGAGGTGGAGCTGAGGGGGTAAAATGTTTCAGGCTGGAAGACGGATGTGTATATAGATGGGGGATAGAATGTCATATGCAAGGAATAGCAAAAAGGTCAGTATCAATGGCTCATAAAGCACAAGAAGACTGGAAAAGTATGAAGTATGAAGGCCATGAAGGGTTTTTAACAAAAGAGGATTTAATATTTTATCTTGGAGGAAAGGGGAGACCATTGTAGTTTATTGTGAAGGAGGAATGGCAGAGGAGTGACTATGCTTTAGGAAAATCACATTGACAGGTGAACAGAGGATAAATTCAAGTGAAAACAGACTTGAGCCAGGTAGACCAATTAGAAGACTACTGCAATAGGGCAGATGAGCAATGAGAAGGGTCTGAGAGTGGTGGCTGTGTAATTGGAGAAAAGAGGACATAAATGAGAGATACTATGAAGAACAGAAATGAGAAGTTTTGGCAATAGAATGGAATGAGTGAAAGGGAGGACTCAAGGATGACACTGAAGTTTAGAGCAAAGGAAGATGAATTTTTAACAGGAAAGGGGAGTGTTTTTGTTTTGTTCTGTTTTTAGGAGAAAATAACGAAAAATATAATAATGGTTTTTAAGGTGTTGACTTTGAGATATCTATGGGAAATCCAGTCCAAGAGGTCCAAAAGACAATTAGTGATGCTTGACTGAAACCCAGGTCTAAACATATTGTTCGGGGAATCATATACAGAGATAATAATTATGCCTATAGGAGCTGATGATATCAACAAGTAAGAGAGGGTAGGGATGAAGGGAAAGAGAGCCAGTGCTCACAGAGCTAGGAAAAGTGAAATGGACAATGAATCATAAAAGAATCCAGCAATATCACTGGTTCCCAAAGAGACAAAGGGGTTGGGGGAGGGGGGGAGAAAGACCTATTTATACAAACATATTTTAGCAGTTCTTTTTGTGGTCTCAAAGGATTAGAAATTTAGGGGATGTCCCTCAATTGAGGAATGACTGAACAAGTTGTGGTTTATGATTTTAATGAATACTATTGTATTATAAGAAATGACAGGCAGCATAGTTTTTTTCCCTTTTGTTCTGATTCTTCTTTCACAATGTAACTAATGTGGGAATATGTTTAACATGACTTTACATGTATAACCTGTTGCTTGCTTGCTATCTGGGGAAGGAAAGAGGGGAGGAAGGAAGAAGAATTTGGAACTCAGAATCTTACAGAAATGAACATTGAAAACTATCTTTAAATGTAACTGGAAAAAATACTATAAAGTAGAAAACAAGCAAAGAATTGATAAGCAGAATGATTTCAGAAAGACCTAGAAAGACATATTAACCTATGTAAAGTGAAGTGAGTAGAACCAGGATAAGATTGTACACAGTAGCACCAATATTGTATAATGATCAACTGTGAATGGTTTAGCATTCTCAACAATACAATGATCTAAAACAATTCCAAAGATCTCATGATGAAAAATGCTATCCATATCCAAAGAAATAAATAATGGAGTCTGAATGTAGAATGAAATGTACTATTTTTCATTTTCTTTATTTGTGTATGTGTGGCAGACACAGGGGTGGGGGAGTGTCTTCTTTCACAGTCTGAATAACATGAAAGTGTGGTGCATGATTGCACACATATAACCAAGATCAAATTGCTTATCATCTCATGGAGAGTCAAGAGATAAGAGAGAGGGACAGAATTTGGAAGTCCAAGTTTTTTTTTTAAATGAATGTTAAACTTTTTACATGTGATTAGGGAAAATTGATTTTCAAAGGAGAGTAAGAAGGAGTCAGTGAGAAGAATTAACAAACTATAGTGTCAAGAAAACTGAGAAATATTAGCATCCAGGAGAAAGCAATTAACAGTGTCAAATGGCACAGAAAGTTTAAGAAAGTTTAAGATGAGAAGCTTAACATCAATAATTAAAATAATAACAATAATGTCTTGTCCACTAGTCCCATTACCTCTTGGAAAATAGAGTGAAAAGAAATGGAAGTGGTATCAAATTTCATGTTCTTGGCCTCAAAGATCATTGCAAATGGCAACTGCAAGTCATGAAATTAAAATTCCAAATTTCTCCTTGAAAGGAAAACTATAGCAAATCTGGACAGTATATTAAAAAACGTAGACATTATCTTTCCAACAAAGGTCATATAGCAAAAGCTGTGGTTTTTCTAGTACCAATGTATGGCTGTGAGAATTGGACTCTAAGAAAAGCTGAGTGCCACAGAATAGATACTTTCAAATTGTGGGGCTGCAAAAGACTTTTTAGAGTCCCTTGGACAACAAGGAGTAATTTGTCCACATACTGAGAAGACAGGGCTAATTGGAAAAGATCCTGATGTTGAGAAAAAATGAATGAAAGAGGAAAGGGGGATGGCAGAGGATGAAATGGATAGATAATAGGATGGAAGCAATAATGAGCTTAGAAAGCCTTTGGGAGATAGTGAAAGATAGAAGAGTCTGGCCTGCTATGGTCCACGGGGGTGCAAAAAATTGGACATGACTAAACAACTGAAGAACAATAAAATGTAGGTGGGAATGGTATCAAGGGTGCATATAAAGGGATCTGAGGACAAGATTTAGCAATGGGACTGAGGAAGATGGGAGTAATAGAACCAGAAACTGACATTGAAAAGTAGTTTTACTTTGGTAGTTGGAGATTCAGAATCACTCTGATGGAAGAGTATAAAAAGGTAGATGATGCACTAATAGAATGAGTCTATACAGAGTATCAGGGGCTAAAAGAACAAAGGAAGTGATTAGATGCTGCAGGTTCACTCTCATGGCAGGTGGCTATATTACGTCTCTGAGGCCTCCAGAATCCTTCCTTACAATAGAAATAGCAATATGGGGACCAAGTTGAGAACCTACAGTACATGCCTAATCTAGTGGAGGGTTTAGACAGGAAGGAGTGCAGGTCACTTTGTCCTTACTTAGGTAGACATTCTGCTTGAGAAAGTCCTGGAGACAAGGAGGTAAATGTGTAAAAAGCATTCTATCCCCTTCTACCTTCAACCTTGATATCAAAGTTGGAATAGATGCAGTTCAAGAAATTTAAGGTACAAGGACAAGCCCTCTCTCAGAATGTTACTTTATTATGGATAAAGGTCCTGGTTACTGGTTTCCAAGAGGACTTTTCATCATAACTGCAAAGTGTCTATGATTAATCAGAAATTGGGCAAAGTGCTTCAGCATACAGTGGTTAAAAGTAATGAAGAGCAGGTTGTTTGTTGAAGAGGATGATAGGGTTACTAGAAGAGACATTTGCGCTATATTGTGAAGAGCCAAAATCATCACAACTAGGAAGTAAATGTTGTATCAAAATCTGAGCTCAAATCTCGGTTTACTTGTTTATTATTTGTGTGAACCTGGGAAATTCATTTCATCTCTGTCTTGAATTCCTCACTTATAAGTCACATTCAGTGGTACCTGAATTGAATAGTGGAATTCACTTGGAATAGTGGATTACACTAAGTCCTGGTCTTAGTGTAATAAAGTTCTGGGTAAAGTCTTGCTTCTTACACATACTGACTACGTGATCAGTTAAGTGACAAGCCACTTAACCTCTTAGTGTACCAGATAATGTTTTAAGACTACATGTGACAGGGAAAGTACTAACCTTCACTGATAAAGAGAATTTCTTTTTTGGTGGTTCCTTACGCCAATAAAAATACTTTGGAGGAAGAAAAAAGAAAAAAAGAGAAAGATGAATAAATGAATGAACAAATGGAGAAGCAAACAAATAAATTATTTTACTACCCACCTTAAAGAGTTGATGTAGAAAGTGTATCTTAAAACTTACAGAGAATTAGCATCTTTATAAAACTTGTATCTATAGCCCTCCAAAGTCCTTTGGCATATCCTCAGGGTAAAGCTTGAAAAACAGCTGAAGAAGACCTCTCTGCTTCAAGACCAAGGAATGAAGCTTTGTTGTGTCCTCTCAAGACTGGTGCCCATAGCTGATCACTGCTAGGCCTTCTATCTACAGAAGTGGTAATCAACAGGACCATATATCAGCAGCAGCACAGCTACTTGCTTAGATTTTGCATATTCCTTTTCTTTGTCCCTTGGATAAGTTTAGTGTGTTGTCTTAATTGTGTATCTCTCTATGTCTTTGATTTCATTGTGGATGTACATATCTGATGAACTTTCCAGCCATGAATAAAAGTTTTCCAATGGGGTGTTAGATGTCATTTCAGAGAACCAGACATACCTTTGAAATTATATTTTAAGAGCTTTTAGATGTACAGATTCAAATGTCTTTGCTTGAAAAAGGGGTAAAAAATAAAAGAAAACTTGCCAGATTATATCAAAGCACAATGCACTTTCTTCTGCTGCCCTTCACACCCTCTGCCAACTGCATTGTCTATAAGGGGCAACCTAGTACAGCTTCTTTGAAGTTAATGCCAGGAAAGAGGACAAAAGTTGAGGAGAAATGTTGTCTAGTTACCCATGGCTTAACAATATGGAATATTTTTGTGACAAAGGGGTTTACAAAAAAAAGGTTTACAAGTTTCAATATCTGAGGATTGGAAGGGACCTCAGAGGTCATCTGGTACAACTTGTATCTAAACAAGCATTTTTAACAAGTGATGAACTGGACTGTGTATAAAGATCCAAAACGAAAGAAAAATCACTAAACACCCCCTTGAACAGTTCATTACCCTTCTGGATATCTTGAAAAGTCTTTTTTTTTTCTTTTCATCTCTTCAATGTTTACCCATTGTTCTTACTCTTTTAAGCCAATCCCTCTCTTGCATGATGACCCTTTAAATGCTTTAAAATATTTATCATGCCTTCATCACAAGTTATATTTTAACCAATTTAGACATCCTATTTTCATCTTCTTAGGTTCACATAGCATGGTTTCTGGGACCTTTAATAGAATATAAGCTCTTTGAGAGTAGATATTGTTTCATTTTTTGGCCTTGTAATCCCCAAGCCTAGGATGGTGCCTGGTAGAAAGTTTAATTTGTTTAGAATAGACCAGTTCTGGTTGCTTTTCCCTAACTCTTGTTTAGCAATATCCTGCCTAAAATATGTATCACCATCCTATTGTAACACAATACTTCTAACAAGACCTGTGCAGGACAGAGTGCAGAGGAACTTCCACCTCTCTCATTGTGGATACTAAGCTTCTATCAATGCAAGCTAAATCACATTAACTTTTATCTGCTTGACACAATAGCGATTCAGAATAAGTTTGTAGGGCACTACAGTCTGCAAATATTTTTTTTTCAAATACCAATGTTGCTTGTGGAATAATTACATTTATATATATATATATATATATATATATATATATATATATATATATATATTTAAACAATTATAACTTTCCAAATTGGAAAGGAGTACCTCAAAGTAGTGACACACAGACAGAAAAGAGAGTCATTGAAATATTTTTTTTTAAGTCATGGAAGGGAACAGAAGGAAGATTGAAAGTAACCATAGATAAGCAGAACAGTCTGCAAAGTAAAGTATGAAATTTGAACTATACTTTAAAAAAGAGGGGGTTATGAAATAGAGATTCATATTTTCATATGCAATCTTCTTTTGTGTTCTGCTAAATAGATGCAAATATTCTCTTTTTTGGTTTCCTTTTGTTTTCTAATTAAGAATAAAACATTTTTAAAAATAAAACATATATTTTTAGATTTTGATTGCTATTTGATGTATTAGATATCCTCTTATATTTGTATTACTTGCAAATTTGACAGATGTCTTCTATGCATTTATTAAGGTCACTGATAAAAATTTTGAATAGCCTAATACCAAAGATCCCTGGGACCCTCCACTACAGACATAGACCCCTTAGGTATGTTCACTCAACTGGTTCTGAATTTGCCTACTTGTACTATATCATTTAGTCAATTTCTCCTATTGAGGAGAGAGGTTGTTTTGCCTGAATGATCTCAATTAGCTTCCTATATTAATCAAATGCATTAGTTCTTTGTTCTACTCTCCTCTTTACCAGTATAGACAGTCATATATATAAATCTGCCTTGCCTTTGTCTGTGGTTTTTCTCTGCATAGAATGCCCCTCCTTCTTCTTTTTCTGACTCTTCCAATGCCAGTCTCATCTCTTCTATGAGGGCAACATCATGGGCTCTTAGAGCTAGAGCTGGGAGAGGTTTCAGAGGTCAAATAGGATTCTATTTAAAAATGAGTAAGATAAAGCCTAGAAAGATCAAATGTGTTGTCCTTGATTATGATCCAGATAAGTCATAAGGTTCAAATCCACGTCCTCTGATTCCACATTCAGTAACGCTTTACTATTTTATTCCTTACGGATGTCTCCTGTCTTCAAACCTTTATGGTTTTTTTTTTTTTTTCTGTGTGTTCCTCACTTGGCACTTGCCATGTGTACTGCCTAGTTTTATGATTTATGAAAGAAAGGATGGAGTAGTGAATAGACAGCTAGCTTCTAAACTCAGAAAAACTGGGTTCAAATCCCACCTTGGAACAGGACTGGCTGCGTAATATCAGCAAATAACTTGGCGTCTTCATTTCTTAGACAAGTCTCCGAGTTCCAGAGAAGATGTTGAAGTGAATTGATAGAGGAACTCTATCCCTCTAAGTTTCCTAGAAAATGAAATCATGAGTGTAGTCCTATAAAAATCTATGGGAGAGGGAGGTCACTTTATCCAGGGTGCTTAAGGGATGAAATAAGGGTATATCTGAGCAATGACTCGTACAAAGAAGGTACCCAATAATTACTTTATGGGAAAAAATTGATATTTCTTGATTTTATGAGATAACTTTTAGCAAGTATGTGTCTTGTTTCCCCAACTAAATTGTAAGCTTCTTGTGAGCAGAGAACATGCCTTAGTCCACTTTGTATTGCTGGAGCATGTTTCTGTATCTGGAGCAATACTTTGTGCATCATAGGTATTTAATAAGCATTGATTGGTTACTTGATGGATTGATATCAGTAGAACTATTTGAAAATCCTTAAGTTTTACATAAATGAATATTTATTAGGCATTAGGTGTTGCTCAGATATATCCCATTTCATCCCCTAAGCATCCTGGATGAAGTGATCTCCCTCCCCCCAAGGATTTATGGAATTATTCCCTGAATTCCTGTGGGTAAGGATACACAGGCATATTAGAGATATTAGGCCTTTCCATTACTTCTAGTTTTTTAGGTTTTTAAATAAAAGGTATCATTCCTCCCATGCTTATGTAAACTTTTATAGGTTGATTCTCTATCACTGATATAACATTCTTGTATGGCCTTGGTTATTCAGGAAGGCTGGCCCTTTATTAATTTGATTTCATTTTCTGACATGGCCTTGGTCTTCTGTAGATTCAATATGAAAATTTCTTTTCTGAAGGACAAAAAGGATTGTATGTGAGTAAATTCCAGGGAAGACAATAGCACTTGGCTACAAAGAGAAAGAGAACTTAGTAGTGAGATAGAGCTCTACCCTGACACCAGCCTGAAACCTGCCTGCAAATCTGCACAATTGCTGTTAAAATGTCAAAAGCAGGTGTTTCTTTTTTCCTTTGGTTTCAACTTCAAGCTAACATGGGCATTCAGCTAAATCCCTCCCAGGTGCTGTAACAGTATGGGGTTTAGTATTTCAGAGGTAATTATTGCTGAATGCATTGTGTATCCAATGCACCTGCCAGGTAGATGCAATGAAAAGGTGTTTGTGCAGATAGGGGAATGTCTTAGTCTCAAGTCCACTTAAAAAACCTCTTAAGGACATCAATGACTAGTCACTGAGATGACCATTCTTTCAATAGAGTGATAAACACAAAAAACACATGGAAATCAAACATTCACAGTAAGACTGGCCATGGAATGGGAGTTCTGTCCCTGCTCAAAATTCTGAAGTGCTTAAGGTAATAATAAAAGAGGCTTGGTTTTGCCAGAGGATTTCCATTGATTTCTCTTATGAATAAATTGAAAAGTCATAAGGTTATATTTATACACACATTCAATTCACCAATCCATGGAGGAAGAAGCCACCAGATAGTTTGTCAATGGGTCCTGGGCTGCATATAAAGACTTTGTGTTCCCCTTAAGAATGGTTAGGGTCAAAGCCAAGATGGCAGAGTAGAAAAAGCACTCAGCTAAGTCATATCAACACTTGCCTCCAAACAACTTTTAAAAAGTGCCTCAAATCAAATTCTGGAGTGACAGAGCTAACAAAAGGTCATGAGAAGACATTCTTCCAGCTGATGGCAACTTAGGATTTCAGAAAGTCCATGGAGGTGGAGCTGGCCTGGAGACAAATGAATGAAATGCCATAATGGAACCAGGGAATGGTGACAAAAGCAGCAACATCTTCTGGAGTTTCTATGCAAGAAAGGGTAAGGGACCAGGTAACTTGCCAGAAAGAGACTACAGGGGACTCCTATGTTAGTACTGGATGCACAATGAAATACTGTTTGGCAACTCCATTTTCTATAGTTGTTTCTGGGGCATAGCTCAAGACCAAAGAGGAGTACTTTCTGTCAAGAGAGAGTGAAAGCCCTAACTGATAGCAGTACTTGTGATCCTAAGGAAATAGTGCTCCTGAGGAGCAGTTGTGTTTCAGGCCTGTTTTACTCTTCCTGACCCCATTTGGAGTTTTCTTGGCAAAGATAGTAATGCAGTTTGCCATTTCCTTCTCCAGCTAGCTCATTTTATAGATGAAGAACCAAGGCAAGTAGGATTAAGTGACTTGTCCACAGTCACATAACTAATAAGTATCTGAGACAAGATTCTATTCAGGAAAATGAGTCTTCCTGACAGCAGACCAGTCAATCTATCCACTTTATCACTAGCTGCCCAATCTGTTGTCATTGAGTCATTTCAGTTGTGTTTGACCCTCTATAAACTTCTTTGTCATTTTCTTTTTGTTCCCAATTTATTAATTTGTTTTCAGTTTTCAACATTCACTTCTATAAGTTTCAAATTTTCTCCCCCTCCCTTCCCAAGATGGCATGCAATTTATATGGGCTTTATACATACAGTCCCATTAAATACATTTTAACATTAGTCATGTTGCATAGAAAAATTATAGTGAATGGGAGAATGAGAAAAACAAAACAAAAGAAACATAACAAAAGAGAAAATTGTTTCATTCTGCATTCTAACTCCATAGTTCTTTCTTTGGATGTGGATGGTATTTTGCATCATGAGACCTTTGGAAATGTTTTAGGTCTTCGCATTCCTGAGCTAAGTGCATCAAAATCAGTCCTCACACACTGTTTCTGTTATTGTGTATGTTCTCTTGGTTCTACTCATTTCACTCAGCAATCATATAAGTCTTACCAGGTTTTTTCTGAATTCTTCCTGTTCATCATTTCTTATAGCACAATAGTATTCCATTACCTTTATATACCACAATTTGTTCAGCCATTCCCCAATTGATAGGCATCCCTTCAATGTCCAGTTCTTTTTTAAATTATTTTATTTGTTTTCAGTGTTCTGTAATCACTTCCATATATCAATTTTTTTCCACTCCCTCACCTTCATTTCTCCCTACCTTCCTACTCCCTCTCTGAAAAGAAGTAAAATGAGTAAAAATCATAAAACAAAAATGTACATACCCTTTGATCCAGCATCACCAAGGGATCATACAAATGGAAAGGGTCCCACATGTATAAAAATATTTATAGAAGTTCTCTTTGTGGTGGCCAAAAACTGGAAATTAAGGGGATGCCCATCAATTGGGGAATGGCTGAATAAATTGTGGTATATGAGTGTAATGGGATACTATTTTGCTATAAGAAATAATGAGCAGGAAGACTTCAGAGAGACCTGAAAAGACTTATATGAACCGATGCTGACTGAAGGGAGCAGAACCAGGAGAATTTTGTACACATCAACAACCACAGTGTGTGAGGAATTTTTCTGGTAGACTTAGTACTTCATTGCAATGCAAGGACGTAAAAATTTCCAATGGACTCTTGAGGTAAAATGCCTTCCACATCCAGAGAAAGAACTATAAAATTGGGTAGCAAAATGAAGCAGAGCATTTCCTTTTGTATTATGTTTTGTTTTGTTTTGCTTTATGATTTCTCCCATTCAATTGTGATTCTTCCATGCAATATGAGTAAGGTGAAAATGTATTTAATAGGAATGCATTTGTAGAATTTACATAAAATTGAATGCCATTTCATGGAGGGAGTGGGGAAGGAGGAGCAAAGAGGGGAAAAAAGTATAAGATATGTGGAAGTGATTGTAGAACACTGAAAACAAATGAAATAATTTAGTAAAAAAGGAAAAGGTATATTCATTTCTATCCCATTTAATTTTCTCCAGAGATCTAGCATATCTACCTTTTCTGGAATTCTATTAACTTCCTTAACTTCTTTCTTATTTTGAGTTACATTTGTCAAGTTCAGAGAGGGAGAGGTTGAGGTTCCCCATTAGTATAGTTTTGCTCTCTATTTCTTCCTGTAACTCCCTTAACAGCATCTCTAAGAAACTGGATACTATACCATTTGGTGCATATATGTTTAGTAATGATATTATTTCATTATCTATGGCACCATTAAGCAGAATATAGTTTCCATCCTTGTCTTTTTTGATTAAATCTATTTTTGATTTTGCTTTGCCTGAGATTAGAATTGCTACCCTTGCATTTCTATACTTCACCTGAAGTATAATATATACTACTCCAGCCTTTTTATCTTTACCTTGTGTGTATCCCCTGCTTCAACTGTGTTGCTTGTAAATATCACATTGTAGAATTATAGTTTTTAATCCATTCTGCTATCTGCGTCTGTCTTATGAAAGACTTTATCCCATTCACATTTATAGCTATGAATACTGTGTCTTTCTCTCCATCCTATCCCCCAATCTGTGCTTTTATTTCTTCCTTCTCCATTCCCCTCCTCAAAAGTTTTACTTTTGACCACTGTCTCCCTCAGTCTTTCCTCCCTTCTATCAGTCCCCCCCCGCTTTCCTTTCCCTTTTAACTTTCTACATCATCCCTCCCTTCTAACCACCCCCTCCCTTTTACTTTCCTATTTTCCCTCCTACTGTCTGTAGGACAAGTTAGATTTCTATACTTAACTGAGTATATTATTCCCTCCTTGAACCAAATCTGATGAGAATTTAGCTCAAATAATGCTCACCTCCCTCCCTTCTTTTCCTCTACTATAATATGTTATTGTGTCTCTTCATGTGATGTAATTTACCATTTTCTGCCTCCTCTTTTCCTTTTCTCCCATTACAATCCCTTCACAACACTTAATTAGGCTTTTTATCATCACATAGCTAATTTATACCCACACCCTCTATATATGTATATCCTTTTAAATACCATAATAAATTTACTATTCTCAAGATTAGCAAGTATCATCCTCCTATGTAGGGATGTAAATAGTTTACCTTTATTGAGGAACAAGGTTTATTTTACATTTTTTTCCTGTTTATGTTTCTATGCCTGTCTTGAGTCTAGTATTTGTAGATATTTTCCATTGATCTCTGGCCTTTTCATCAAGAAGGTCTGGAAATCCCTTATTTCATTGAATTTCTACCTCCTTGCCTGAAATATTATGCTCAATTTTTCTAAGCAGTTGATCCTTGGTTGTAGTCCAAGATCCTTTGCCTTACAGAATTTCACATTTTAATCCTGCTGTTATTTTAATGAAGAACCTGCAAGGTCCTGTGTGAGCCTTAATGTAGGTCCTGATATTTGAATTGTTTCTTTATGGCTACAGGCAGTATTTTCTCCTTGACCTGACAATTCTGGAATTTGGCAACAATATTCCTTGGCATTTTCAATTTGGGATCTCTTTCAGAGGGTGATGGTTGGATTCTTTTGATGACTATTTTGCCCTCTTGTTCTAGGACCTCAAGGCAGTTTTCCTTGATGATTTCTTGAAAGATACTGTGCAGGTGCTTTTTTCATCATGGCTTTCCAGTAGGCCAAAATTTCTTAGATTCTCTCATGTAGATCTATTTTCCAGGTAAGTTGTTTTTCCAATGAGATATTTTACATTTTTTTCTTTCTTCATTGTTTAGATTTTGTTTGAGTGATTCTTGATACCTCAAAAAGTCATTAACTTCTACTTGCTCAATTCTAATTTTTTAATAATTCCTTTTTTTGTTAGCTTTTGTACTTTCTTTTCCATTTGAGCATTTTTTTTCCTTTTAAGGAATTATTATCTCCAGTTAGATTTTGTACCTCCATATCCATTTGAACAATTTTACTTTGTTAAGGAGCTGTTCTCTTCAGTGAATTCTTTTTTTTTCATTTTATCTATTGTATTTTTAAAATCATTGATCAATTTTTCTTCTATCTCTTTAATTTGGCTTTTAATATCCTCCTTGAACTATTCCAAGAATGCTCTTTTTGGCTTTGTACCAGTTCATATTGTCTTTTGAGGTTTCAGATGTGCATATAGTGTCAATTCTGTCCTCTTCTGAATTTCTATTTTGATCTCCTCTGCTTACAAAAAGCAATGGCAGTTGCCTTTTTCTTGGCTTTTAAAATGGATTTCTCCTTCTGGGGAATCAGAAGGGGGACTGTGAACCACATTTCTTGTGCTGGGAGCTAGGAGCCTGGTTACTGACTGTGAACTGTGATCCTTGGTTCTTTCAGCTAGAAGCTCTATATTGCTGCATCTTACCTGGTGCTGAGCTGGCTGGTGTGTGCCAAGGCTGAGGCCAGGAGAAGTCTTTTTGAGTGCTAGTGTGGCCCTTGGAGTTCTCCTCCTCCCCTAGATCTGTGCTACAGCACAAGCAGGCTCAGTGGCTGGTAGAACCCCATTTGCACTGATGTCTGCTCAATGCCCATGACTATACTAAGGCACATTTGGGGTAATGATGTTGGAGTTTACTGACTCCACCCTGTAGCACTCAGGATCTAAGACTGCTGTACCCCTTCTGCTGGTCCCACCATTCTAGGGTTTTTCCTGGGGCAATATTCTTTGGGTTTTTCAAGGTCAATAAGGTGGAATAAGAGCATTTACAGTTTGCTCCACTATCTTGGCTCCCAGAAGTGCAAATCCTTTGTCATTTTCTTGGCAAAAATACTGAAATTATTTGCCATTTCTTTCTCCAGTTCATTTACAGATAAGGAAACTAACAAGTAGGGCAGGGGTGGAGAATCTATAGGCCTGAGGCAACATGCATTCTTCTAGTGATTTTGACTAAATCCTAGTTTTATAGAAAAACTCCTTTTATTAATGAGATTTGTCCAGGGAAGTCTGGATTTAGTCAAAGGGCAAAACTTGAGGACCTAGGGGGCTACATGTGTCCTTAGCCTGCAGATTCACCATCCGTGAACTAGGGTTAAGTGACTCAGGGTTAAGTAGACCTCTGGTTACACAAAGGTAGCCAGTGTCTGAGAATCGATTTGAACTCAGATTTTCCTGACTCCACACCTAGCACTCTATCTACTGTGCCACCTACCTACTGTAACATTTGCTTTTCCAAGGGGTCAGAGGCCTTTTCTAGAGAGGGAAAAGAACAGTGACTACACCACTCAATAGATCATATCCTCTTGGCAACACCAAAAACTTGGTACCAAAAACCCAGAATTAGTTCTAAAAAGAGTAGAGGGGAAAGACTTGAAGCATTAGACAATGCCCTTCCACAACGCATGGTGGGAAAAGGCCCTGAGGATTAAGGCAATGTTCTTCCATGTGAAGTGTCCATGATAGAAACTCTATGCTGACTCCAACATTAAAATATAGTTTCAAATCAAGAAATAGGTTGAAATGACCAGGCAACAACAACAACAAATCAACCTTACCATAAATAAACTACTCTAGAGACAGGGAAGATGAAGACACAAATTCAGAAAAAGACAATGAAGTCAAAATAACTCTAAAGCAAAGCTTCAAAGAAAAAGGTTAATTGGATACAAGCCTGACAATAATTTTTGAAGAGCTTAAAAATAGTTTTCAAAATTAAATAAGGATAGTAGAGGGAAAATTAGTCAAAGAAATGAAAGCAAAGGAAGAAAAAAATATAAAAATGTAACAGCTGGGTAAAAGAAGCACAACAATTTTTGGAATAAAATAACACCTTAAAATAGTATTATTCAAACACAAAAACAGGTAAAAAGAATTCACTGATGACTAACTCCTTAAAAGAAAGAATAAGTAAAATGGGGATGGATACAAAAATTTACTGAAAAAAATAGTTTTTTTTAATGAAGCTAATGATGACATAAGATAGCAAGAAACAATAGAAGTCAAAAAATGAAAAAATAAAAGAAAATATAAAATATTTCATTAGAATAACAACTAACCCAGAACAGAAAATGAAGAGAGATAATTTAAGAATTTTTGAAGTATCCGAAGGTCATGGTCAAAAAGAGCCCAGATACCTTATTTCAAGAAATTGTCAAAGAAAACTGCCCTGATATTCTAGAACCAAAGGATAAAAGAGAAATCAAAAGAATCAACCTAAGATGAAAACTCCCATGATTATTATGACCAAATCCCAAAGTTACTAGGGCAAGGAGAAAATATTTGAAGCAACCTGAAAAAAATATCATGAATCCACACTCAGGCTCATACAAGATTTAGAAGCTACTATATTTAGGGAACTGAAGGCTATGATATTCCAGAAGGCAAAAAAGCTAGGAGCAGAAATAAGAATAAGCTACCCAGTTAAACAGAATATAATATTACAAAGGAAATATGACTCCATAGTGAGATAGAGGTCTTTTGAGCATTCCTGATGAAAAGACCAAAGTGGAATAATAAATTTGACTTTTGAATATAAACTCAAGAGAAACATAAAAAGGTTAACATGAAAGAGAAATCCTCAGGGACTAAATAAGGTTAAGCTGCTTACTTAACTCTATGAGAAAATGATGCATTTATCTTTCAGAACTTTATCATTATTAGGGCAGTTAAAAGAATTCTATAAAGACAATGAGGGATTAAGTTGATAATGTTGGGATAATATAAAAATGGAAAAGCAAGAAGAAATGCTCTAAGACAAATGAGCGGGGGAAGAGGAAGAATGGAGAAAATTATATTACATCAAAAGGTGTGCAAAGAAAATCTTTTCAACTGAAGGGGAAAAAGTGATAGAGGAGGGTAACCAACACTTGAACCTCTCTTCCATCGAAATTGGTTCAAAGTGTTGAAATATATTTACCTACTAAATTGATAATTTCAATCTATCTTCTACAACTAGGAAGTAAGAAGGGAAGGGGATCATAAAAGGGGGGGTTATATAAGGAAGGGTAGATAAAAGAAGACTGTGGGAGCAAAGCAAAACAGATATTAAAGGAAGGATAGGATAAAAATAGAGAGAAGGGTAAACAGAAGAAAATAGGAAAGAGAGGAATGCATAGTTAGCAGGGGTAACCGTAAATGTGAATGGGATGAACTCACCCATAAAATGGAATGGATTAGAATTATTATATTTCACCTGATGCAAAAAGACAAACCCATACACACACACTCACATGCGCGCACACACACACACACAGTGAGAGATGGAGAGAGAGAGAGGTGTAGCAATTATGATCTCAAAAAAAGAAGCAAAACCAAGAATAGAACTAATTCAAAAGGATCACAGGTAAATACATGTTGCTAAAAAGGAAGCATAGACCATGAAGTTATTTCCACATTAAACATAGATGCACCAACTGGCATAGGATCCACATTCTTAAATGAAAAGTTAAATGAATTACAGAAGTAAATAGATATTAAAAATATGCAGTAGCAGACCTCAACTTTACCCTCTTAGAGATAGATAAATCTAATCATAAAGTAAGAAAGAAGTTAGGATAGGATTAAATCTTTGAAAAAATAGATATGAGAAACCTCAGGTGAAAACTGAATAAGAATAGAAAATATACCTTTTTCTTAGCTGTGCATGGCATCTTCACAAAAATTAACTGTTAGGGCATAAAAGCTTTACAACTAAATGCAAAAAAGCAGAAATTCAAGTACATCCTTTTCAGAACACAATGCAACAAAATAACATTTTACAGAGGATCATGGAAATATAGATGAAAAGATATGACTGGGTAAAGGATCAAATCATAAAAGATCCAATTATTTCATTACACAAAATGATTACAATAAGACAATATTCCAAAATTTCTGGAAGAAAGTCAAACGTAGTATTTATAGGAAACCTTACATTTCTGAATAAAATCAATAAAAGAGAGAAAGAGAAGATCAATCAATTGAGCATACAACTAAAAAAATAGAAAAAGAACACATTTTTAAAACCCCAATTAGCATCAAAATAGAATTCTGAAAATCAAATGATAGATTAATAAAATTGAAAGAAGCAATAAATAAAGGGAGGAATTGGTTTTATGAAACAATAACAAAATAAAATATTGGTTAAACTCATTTTTAAAAAGAAAATCAAATTAAAAGTATAAAAAAGGAAAAAGATGAATGTGCCAATAATTAAGACATAATTAAAATAATTATTAGGAGTTTTTTTGCCTGATTATATGCCAGTAAAATTGACAATTAAAGTAAAATGAAAGAATATTTCCAAAAATGTAAATAGATAAGATTAACAGAAAAAGAAATTGAATACTTAGATAAT
Organism: Bettongia penicillata ogilbyi; assembly: GCA_023548195.1. Taxonomy (NCBI): domain Eukaryota; kingdom Metazoa; phylum Chordata; class Mammalia; order Diprotodontia; family Potoroidae; genus Bettongia; species Bettongia penicillata. The sequence continues at coordinate 7,706,116 of JAJHZJ010000608.1, read as the reverse complement.
CCTATCTCAGGAAAATAGATTGAAAAAGTCATCAGTGAAATCACTAGGAAAATATCTCCAGGATCAGACATGTTCACAATTGAATTCTACCAAATTTTAAAGATAAAATTAATTTCAATACTCTATAAATTATTTGAAAAAATAAAGATAGCATTGTAACAAATTCCTTCTGTGACATGAATATGGTTTTGATACTGTAAAGCCAATCATGGCAGCAAACCTGAGGACTGTGCTGTCAGTGATTTCAAAGGACCTAATCGGATAGCATAATGAACTCTCTATTCAACAATGTACTAAACATCATTCAATAAAGTAAAACATAACATTCATAGCAACATCCTTAAGTAAAATATTCAATATATGTGTATATATCACAACAATAGCAACATCCTTAATCAATACCAAGTATCCAAGTAAAGTTCTTTTTCAAAATATCACGCCATGCACCCCTAGGTCACAGTGAGAACAATCTTCTTAAACGATACAGAACAACCAAGTAAAATCCTCTCTCATCTTGACTTGAGGTTGACTTCCAAACCCCATGACTCCTCCTCCATGGACTCCTTCTCTGTGGGCTGACCAATCCCAGCTCTTGCCTGGGTTCATATACAGCTCTATGCAGTTGCTTCTTCTCCCAGCTCATGGGGTCTATTTCATTCGAAACTCCTCCCCGTTTCTAGGAAAACAAAGCTTAACAGGACTATAACAATATTTATGCACATTACTAGTACAATGATCTCAATCTACTCATAAAGAGCAACAGACAGGACTTCTGTCTGAGAAATTAACAGAGACCAATAGACAGAACTTCTGTCTGAGAAATCAATGCAGATCAAACGGTTTAGACATCACAAACAGTCTTCTTTTAGGTCTCCTCACAAACAAGTTCTGCTAGCCTGCCCACAGTTGCTTCTCTCTCAGTTCTTCTCCTGCTCTTCTCTCTTAGCTCTGCTTCTGTCTGTTCTCTCTCTGCTATATATACATACATACACACACACACACATATATGTATATACATACATATATGTGTGTGTATATGTATATATATGTATATATATATACATATATATACTGTATCTAATCAAAGACTCTTGCTTGGTTTAGTCAAAGCAAGACTCAATCAAGGGAACTTGATTGGGTAAAACTCAAAAAGCAAAATATCCTACTTAGCTTGCCATTACAGATACCTAAACCATGCAGAGTAAAAAATAAAGAAAACTATTGACCAATTTCCCTAATGAATATGAATTCAAAAAAACAATTAAATATTAGCAGAGATTAAAGCAATATAACAGAAAGATTGTACACTATGACCAGATGGGATTATATCTGAAATGTAGGGCTGCTTCAATACAAGGAAAACTGACAATATAATTGACCATATCAATTAAAAATTCATATGATTATATTAATAGTAATAGAAAAGACCAATGATAAAATACAGCACCCAGTCCAATTAAAAACTTTAGAAGGCATAGGAATCATTGGAGTCTTTCTTAAAGTGATAAATAATATCTATCTAAAATAAAGATCAAATATTTTCTGTAATGAGGAAAAACTTGAAGCCTCATGATAAATAAGGATGTCCATTATCACCACTATAAAAAAATGTTAAAGTAATAAAAATAGGTGATGAGAAAACAAAACTATCACTGTTTGCAGATGATAGGACATTATACTGAGAAAAACATAGAGAATCAATTAAAATACTAGTTGAAAGGATGAACAGCTTCAAGATAGTTGCAGGATCTAAAATAAACCCAGATAAAGAAATCAGCATTTTTATATACTACCAAGCAAACCTCATAGGAAGAGATAGAAAGAAAAATTCCATTTAAAATAATTACTAACAATATAACATACAGGGGAGTCTAACTGCCAAGATAAACCCAGGGTTCTATGAACACAGTTACAAAACACTTTTTACACAAAGTCAGATCTAAGCAACTGGAAAACTATTAATTGTTCATCATAAGGCCAAGTCAATATAATAAACTAAGTTAATTTACTTATTTGTTGGGGTGTAAGCTCAGTTTTCACATGAACAGTCTCGGGTTAGGTGAAGGTGAGGACTTCTAAACCGCAGAGCTCTCACGAGGCCCCCCAGGGAATAGCTGGGAATTGAAGAGTGAATCATGAGCTATCTTGTTTTTCCACCTCTTCTCAGTGGAAATTTGCTGGGGAGAGCATCCCACCCTTGAGATTGGTCCGTGGTCTGAGCACACCTGTTGTTGACTGGCTAAGGGGCTGAGAGCTCGCTGTCCACGAGTGAACCATGCAGCTGGGAGAGCTTAAATGGGGACAGGAAAGCCTCGGGGTTGGGTTCCTCTCTCCTCTGGAAGGAGGAGGGGGCTCCACAGGGAGAACTCTCCCTGCATGCTGACATGTAGCTGATATTCGGAATAAAGCCTACACTTCTGTTTGACTCTGGAGGTCTCTTCTCTCATTACATTTATTCAGCTGATCACCGAAGACTTGAGTTAGGTAAGACGACCTGGAAGCCCACGGCACTGAGGCCGAGCACTTATTCAGTGTCATACCAATCAAACTGCCAAAGAATTGAGTTAAAAAAAAATTAATTACAAAATTTATCTGGAAGAAGAAAAGGTCAATATCAAATAAACTGGCTAAAAAAGAGTGATGAATCAGTGAAACAGATTAGATGCATGATATACAGTAGTAAGTACCCATAATAACCTAGTGTTTGATTAACCCAGATATGTAAACATGGGGGACAAGAGCTCAATTATTTGAATCCCAAAACTACTGGGAAAACTAGAAAGGACTTTGGCAGAAAGTAAGGATAGATAAACATCTCAAACCACATACTAAAATAGGATCAAAATGGTTAAGTGATTCAGACCTGAACTGTGATATAACTAGTTTAGTGGAGCATGGGAAAATGTACCTTTTAGATCTATGGATAAGAGAGAGTTTATGAATAAAGAGATAGAGAGGCTTTTGGGAAGTAAAATAGATAATTTTGATTACATGGAATTAAAAAGCTTTTGCACAAACAAAACTAATAAAGCTAAAATTAGAAGAATAACAGAAGACTAGGAAAAATTCAGGAAGTTTCTCTGATTAAGGCCTCGTTTCTTAAGTATAGGGGGAACTGAGTCAAATTTATAAAAATAAAAGCAATGCCACCACTGATAAATGATCAAAGATTGTGAACAAACAGTTTTCAGAAGAAAAAATAATCAAAACTACCAATAGTCACAAAAAAAATGCTCTAAATCACTACTGATTAGAGAAATGCAAACTAAAACAACACTGAAATGCTGCCCCATTGGAGGCAGGTCGTTTTGTAGATCATTCTGTGTTAACTAATTATTCTCAATAACTAGCATCTAAGCTCAATCATGTCCTCCTACTTGGCATCCTAAAAACATGATTACTAGTATGGGGCATGGGGAAAGGAGTGATATCCCTTAAAGGAAGATATACTTATAGGGAGGGCACTGAGAGAGGGCTTGAAACCAACTTCCTCAAAAATCGTCAAAGTATCATATTAGAACCAAAAGGAACCTCAGTTGTCCAACTCATCCCTTTAGGAATAAGTTAGGAAGAAACTGAAATCTCAAAGAGGGATAGTGACTTATCTAAGGCCACAAAGAGTGTTTGCTTAATTCTTACTGAAACTGAGGTTAAACTAAAATAGTATTAACATCATAGACACACAAATTTCTAGAGCTGGAAGGAAGCTTAGAGACCAAATCATCCAATCCATTCATTTTACAGAAGAATAAAACAGAGTCCCAGAGTTAGTGTCAGAGCAGAGGCTAGAACTCAAGTCTAACTACCAATCCAGTATCCAGTTCGCTCTTGGTCAAACTGGTGAAATTTAGTCTTTTCAAGGGCACTGATCCTTTGAAAGCAGAGTTCCTGGTCTTATGACTCGGACAAATGAATGAACATAGAGAGTAGCCTTAGAGTCCTATGGCCCCAAGCTGCACCATCCTCACCATGCTCTCTCTCTGTCTCTCTCTCTGTCTCTCTCTGTCTCTCTCTGTCTGTCTCTTTCTCTCTCTCTCTCTGTCTGTCTCTCTTTGTCTCTCTGTCTCTGTCCCTCCATCTCTCTCTGTCTCTCTTGTTGTCTCTGTCTCCGTCTATGTCTGTCTGTCTCTCTATCTATCTATCTATCTCACTCTCTCTCATATACATCAGGCTCACTCAAGAAGAAGTTTGAGAAAATTGGATGGGGGGGAGACAGAAGTAACTCCAGGAGGGCCCAGCTGAGGTGTAAAGGATGAAGCACTTCCTTCACTGAAAAGAGTGTCTTTTCTTGCCTAGGGGGAAACACGAACCTATCTGAGAAACTGCAGGGCCCTGAAGTGTTCCCACCTTCTCCCAAGTGACAAGATGACCCACATTATTTTCAACATAGTCCTAGTCCTGTCCACTATTTGCTCTCTCCTTTCTAATCCCACTCATTTATCATGAACTTTCCATTCAGGCTTTGGGAAAATTTAAGAGGTCAAAGAGTGTAAAACCTTGGGTGAAAATAGCAGGGGGCTTTTAAATAGGAGATACAGAGGCAACCTTGCAATGATATGGCTCTCCAGCTGAGAATGAACTCCTGTCAGACTGGACTAAACTGAAAGAAGTCTCATTCATTTTCACTGGGGTTATGGGAGAGCAGTGGTAGAGGGTTGAGCATCTTGGCCCCATCTCTGGTTTCCAGAGGCCTGAATGCTCCAAGGGAACTTGGGTCACTGCTTGGAACTTGGCACTGGATGGATCAGCATATTTGTTCCAGGCTGAGCTTTTCAATGAGATTCCTCCAATCTCCCAAGCTCAGGTATCTTTCTCTTTCCATAAGAAGCTAGAGCTGTTTTCCCCAATCTCTTATAATTTTCCGGTACTCTGATTTGCCATAGTTATCTCCTACTACTAGATTTTGTCATTCCTTCTGCTTAACAGAAATGTAAGGCCTATCAACAGTGTAAAATTTCTTACTCCTGATACACATTCCATTCTAGTTCAGGCTCTGCTAAAAAGGTCTGCAATCACTTTTGCACATACCTCCTGAACATAGAAACTAAGGGCCCCTTCCATGTTGTCAAGGATCTCATTAACCTAAAAGAGACCTCAAAGCCCATCTAGTGAAATCCCATTTACCCTCACCCCATTTTACAGGTGAGGAAACTGAAGCCCAAGGATGTTACATGAATGTCACATTGGTAGTTAAAGTCAGGAAAGCGATTTTAACCCAATTCCCCTGATTTATAGGCCAGGTTTCTTTGTGGCAAGTTGTTTCCTCAAAATCATTCTCTTCAGCAGAGAGTAGAACACAAGGCCACCATAGAGGATTTCTGATCTTTAGAGTCTCAGGAAACAGTGTTTCTTAGGGATAATTAAACTCATTGAGCCTTCTACTAAATGATCCTTGACACTGATGAAATGGCAGTCATGTCCCCCCTATTGTCTTAAGTCCTAACATTTCTGGGTCTGAATTGCTTATCTGCCATTGTCCTCCTAGAAAATCTTGTATGTTCCTAAAATCACATCATATGGAAAAAACCCTTAACCTTTTACAGGGAGGAGAGCCATGAGTCCTTTTTAGCTTCTGGTAAAATGTATGGACTTTTTCTCAGGATAATCTTTTTAAATGAATAAAATAGCTTGCACAGCTCTACAAAGAAACACAATTATGTTGAAGTAACATTATGAAAATATTTTTAAAAGAAGTTTAAGGACCTCAAGTTAAGAAGTGCTGTTCCATATTATGCTAGTTTCAAAGCTTAAAACTTTGAAATTATGGAATGGGCATTTATTAAGTCCCTACTATGTGAGAGACCCTATTCTAGATGCTTTATAAATATTATCTTGACAATCCTGGGAGATAGGTACTACTTATTAATCAGGAGTTACATAAATTAATTGAAATATGTTGTGTTTCTACTTGACAATTTAAATACATAGGTATAAATATACATATGTATAGATATAGATATATACAAAAATTAATATACTACTAAATAAATACAAACAAATATACCACTCTCATTTGAATAGCTGTTGTACCTTAGATCAGTGATTAACCTGGCTGTGAATGTAGGGAGACCAGCTCTAGTAGACTCTAAGGAGCCTTCCTCAGTACCTCACCAGTATGGTTCTGTAAACATGCTAAGGCTTCTCAGATTCCTTGTACTGAGTTGATTCTATCCCTCACTTACACTTGCTAAGCTCTAAGCTTCAATTCCTACTTCAGTCTTTACTAGCTGGGAGCCCTTGATACTTTACAGAGGGGATGAATGACCTTGTTTGCATAGAGTAAATGAGATCAATGATCAATAATTCATCTCAGGTTTTGCAAAACCATATTGCAAATTTGTCAACTACTTTATTATAAATGCAACTGGATTTGGGATACAAGAGTCATAAGTAGAATGCTCTCTGTCTCTGTGTGACTATATCTTTCTCTCTCTGTGTCTCTCTTTATCTGTGTCTCTCTGTCTTTCACTCTGTCTCTGTCCGTCTGTCTCCTCTGTCTTATCTCTCTGTCTTTCTGTATCTCTGACATAATCAAAAGCATTATAGAGTTAGAGCCATATGTTACCTCAGAGGCAATCTAGTATAACTTTTTTACAGATAAGGATACTGAAGTTAAGGGAAGTTAGGTGGTTTTTTCCAAGGTCACACAGGCAGTAAGAATCAGAAGCTGGATCTAAACCTAGGTCCTATGATTGGAGAAGCAGCACCCTTCGCAACATTTTCTGTTGCTAGACCCAGTTTGGTCTGCTGATGTTGTTTTTTTCGTTTCCTGGTGGAAAACCTTAAATCTCACTGAAACTGTGGGACATCTTGTATCACACATAGTCTCCAGAGTCCGAATGAACCTACATCACCAGATACGCTCTTAAATGGTCTGAATCAGTTTCTACTTGGCCACTTGCTCTATAGCTCAGGATCTACTGTCCTATTTAATGACCACAGTCAGAAATATGGGAGTTTTTCTGTTTCATCACTGCCTACTTCCTTGGGTGTATGGGTACACTGGTGCTTTGTAAACTCTTTTTACTAATTCTGAAGCTGAATAAAAAGACAGTGCATAGGATTGTCTTTAACAGAAATTTCCTGAACAAATAAATTAGTTTCAGACCACAAAGCCTCTGGTTGTCAGAACTGAATCCAAAAGGAATTTAGATTGTCCAACTTTTGTGTGCATCCTTTGTTTTCAGTAGCTTTTTCACACAAATCCAGATATAAAAAAAAAAAATCCTTCCCTTAAGAGACTCTACCTCAGCTTCAATTATATTCAAATATATCACAGAATGAATATTCAATTTTTAAAAAATAAATATTTTTTATAATGCCAATAGACCAAAATTGGTCTTTACTTAATAATCACAGTGTAACTTATGAATATTTCATAGCCCCCCATTTCTGCTGAGATCTTAAGCATCCAGAATTCCTATATCTTCAGATTATGCAGAGAACAATACTAAACATATGTTCTGTGTGTTTTCCTTAACAATTTGATGATAGAAGAACACCTGGCAGAGTTAGGTATAATGCAAAGAGCTATTGTGTGTGTGTTTTTTTTTGTTGTTGTTGTTATATGAGTGCTTGAAATAAAAATCTCAAATGGCAAGTTGTAACCTAAGCTGGACTAATTATAGAAGAATATATAAAAGACTCTCCCCTAAAATCCTCTGCCAATGACTCATTGTGGTATGGAAGTGATCCTGGGCTTCCTTAAAGCTATTCTGGCTGGGGGATGTAGGAGGGATGCAAAATAGGGGAAAGTCAACCTAGGTCCTGACAAACTGGGCAGATTTTAAGTAAAGGTCCACAGTTTATGTATTTCCAAGGACCACCTTGGCTCAGTGTAGAGAGGCTCTAGGACGATGGCTATTATGTAATGATTTTAAAATTTTAAAATATATATTCTTATTGATATCTTTCTTTAACTACATCTCAAACTTAACATTTTTTAAATTTTTATTAAATTTATTTATTTAAGTTTTCAACATTCAGGGTTTCAAATTCTCCCCATTTCTCTCCTCCCCCCACCACAAAACACCAAGCATTCTAATTACCCCTATCACCAATCTGCCCTCCCTTTCCTTATCTCTATCTTCTCTTTTGTCCTGTAGGGCAAGATACCTTTCTATACCCCATTACCTGTATTTCTTATTTTCTAGTTGCAAGAACAATACTTATCAGTTGTTCTTAAAACTCTGAGCTACAACTTCTCTTCCTCCCTCCCTGCCTACCCATTCCCTTTGGGAGGGCAAGCAATTCAATATAGGCCATATCTGTGAAGTTCTGCAAATGACTTCCATAATAGTCGTGTTGTGTAAGACTAACTATATTTCCCTCCATCCTATCATGCCCCCCATTTCTTCTATTCTTTCTTTTGATCCTGTCCCTCCCCAAGAGTGTTGATTTCTAATTGCTCCCTCCTCCCACTGTGCTCCTTTCCATCATCCCCCCCACCCTGCTTATCCCTTTCTCTCCCACTTTTCTGTATTGCAAGATAGGTTTCCATAACAAAATGAGTGTGCATTTTATTCCTTCCTTTAGTCGAATATGATGAGAGTAAGCTTCATGTTTTGTCTCTCATGTCCCCACTTTTTCCCTTCACTGGAAAGTCATTTATTTGCCTCTTTTATGAGAGATAATTTGCCCCATTCCATTTCTCCCTTTCTTCTCCCAATATATTTCTTTCTCATCACTCAACTTCATTTTTTAAGGTATGATCCTATCCTATTCAATTCACCCTGTGCTCTCTGTCTCTCTCTCCATGTGTGTGTATGTGTGTGTTTGAGAGTGTGTGTGTGCATGTGTGTGTAATCCCACTAACTACACAGATACTAAAAAAATTTTCAAGAATTACAAATATTGTCTTTCCATGTAGGAATGTAAATAGTTCAACTTTAGTAAGTCCTTTATGATTTCTCTATGCCATTTACCTTTTCATGCTTCTCTTGATTCTTGTGTTTGAAGGTCAAATTTTCTTTTTAGCTCTGGTCTTTTCATCAAGAATGCTTGATGCTATTTCATTGAAAGACATTTGTTTCCCCAGAAGTATTATACTCAGTTTTGCTGGGTAGGTGATTCTTGGTTTTAGGCCTAGTTCCTTTGACTTCTAGAATATCCTATTCCATGCCCTTCGATCCCTTAATGTAGAAGCTGCTAGATCTTGTGTTATCCTGATTGTATTTCCACAATACTGGAATTGTTTCTTTCTAGCTGCTTGCAATATTTTCTCCTTGACCTGGGAACTCTGGAATTTCGCCACAATGTTCCTAGGAGTTTCTCTTTTTGGATCTCTTTCAAGAGATGATCAGTGAATTCTTTCAATATTTATTTTGCCCCCTGGTTCTAGACTATCAGGGCAGTTTTCCTTGATAATTTCATGAAAGGTGATGTCTAGGCTCTTTTTTTGATCATGGCTTTCAGGTAGTTCCATAATTTTTAAATTGTCTCTCCTGGATCTTTTTTCCAAGTCAGTTGTTTTTCCCATGAGATATTTCACATTCTCTTCCATTTTTTCATTCTTTTGGGTTTGTTTTGTGATTTCTTGATTTCTCATAAAGTCGTTAGCCTCCATTTGTTCCATTCTACTTTTTAAAGAGCTTTTGAAACTCCTTTTCCATTTGAGTAATTCTGCTTTTGAATGCATTCTTCTCCTCATTGGCTTTTTGAACCTTTTTTGCCAATTGAGTTTGCCTATTTTTAAAGGTGTTATTTTCTTCAGCATTTTTGGGGTCTCCTTTAGCAAGGTGTTGACCTGCTTTTCATGCTTTTCTTGTATCTCTCTCATTTCTCTTCCCAGTTTTTCCTCCACCTCTCTTACTTGATTTTCAAAATCCTTTTTGATCTCTTCCATGGCCTGAGACCATTGAATATTTATTTTGGATGTTTGGGATACAGAAATCTTGACTTTTATGCTTTTCCCTGATGGTAAGCTTTGTTCTACCTCACTGGAAAGGATGGGAGAGGATATCTGTTCACTAAGAAAGTAACTTTCTATAGTCTCATTTTATTTTTCTTTTTTCAGCATTTTCCCAACCAGCTACTTGACTTTTGGGTCCTTTGTCAAGAGTAGGGTATACTCTGGGGATCTGTAAGATCTCAGTTCCTCCAAGGTGGCACAATCAAGTGTGTACATTTGTCTGGTAGCGTGAACAAATTTTTGTGCCTAGAATCTTAGCAGTTACCTCTCCACAGCTACCTGGCCTCCAGTTCTGGCAAGTCAGCACTGGGGGCTGATTTTTGGATAAGCTGGATGGGCAGGGCTGCCATTCAGTGTGAGATAAAGATCAGTACCCTCAGGGCCTCTACACAGGGCTGAGGTAATATTCAGCTCCTCAGTGCCCCAGGGGTTTTTACGATCCAACAATGGGTATGGGGGAAGAGGGTGGGGGCTGTATGACTGCTGTGGGAACTGCTGCAGCCTGCCCAATGTGTGCCTCTGTGGGCTGCTGCCTGAGGCTGGAGTTATGGCTAAATTATCCTTTAAGTTATCCCTTCCCAGTCAGCTGAAAAAAACCTATCACTGAACTTTGGCGCCTGTGGGTTGAGGGATCTGCAGACTGCTACTATTGGGACTGGGGATTCACTGCTACTGTGACTGGAGATTCCGCCCCTGATGTCTCCTGCTCCCAGAGCCACCCAAGGCTGGGCTGGGCTCCACTCTGCATTCCGCATCCAGTTTACCAACATTTTCCGTGTGCCTTTCAGGTCACCCTGGGCTGGAAATCTCCTCCACTCCATTGTTCTCCACTTCTACTGCTCCAAAATTTGTTGAGAGCCCCTCTCTATAGGTATTTTATGGACTGTGTGGGGAAAGCCTGTGCATGTATGTCTTTCTATTCAACCATCTTCTTATTGATATCTTTTAACCACATTCTCATACAGTGTTCTCTTAAAGTCAAAGTTTTACATTTTTGTACCTTAAAACTGCACTAGCACTTTTGGGACATGGTGTATAGCCTTCTCTTACTTCTCCCAGAGAGAACCATTCCTTAAAATAAAGCATAAAAAGTAAAAATGTCACACATAATCCTCTCCTTTTCACAAAGATGAAAGGTGTCTTTCCCAATCACTTTGTTAGTGTGAAAAGGGGCAGCTAGGTGGTGCAGTGGATACAGCACCAATACAGGAATCAGAAGGACCTGAGCTCAAATCTCACCTCAGACACTTGATACTCACTGGCTGTATGGCCTTGGGCAAGTCACAACCCCAATTGCCTCATCCTGGGTCATCTCCAGTCATCCTGATGAATATGTAGTCACTGGATTGAGATGACTCTGGAGGAGAAAGTGAGGCTGGTGACCTGCACAGCCCTCCCTCACTCAAAACAAAGTTAAATGCAAGCCATGTCATTATTTCTCTGATGGCATGGTCTTCTTTGTCAATGAAGGACAAACACAGAAAATACTATGAGTCCCCTGGCTATAAGAGGAAGGTGTCAGTAGATTTTCCAGGATGTTCACACATGCATACATGCACACACACACACACACACACACCATGTTGGTGTCAAAATAAGTCATTACTATGGCACATCATCCAATTTGGGATTCCATTTGTGTCATTGTTTTTTCTTTCAGTATACATTACAGTCATCCATGCTATTTTTTCCCCTTCTTCCATTTGCTTCAGTTCATCTATGTCTTTCCATGTTTCTCTCTTTTTCACGGCCATGACTTCTTGCAGCATAGTCATACAGATAATGCATTAATAGCACAATAATTCACACAATCTACTTAGATAAGAAAAGATTGTGTTTGTTAGAGGTGAAGTGAATGCTAATGCCAGGAAAATCATAAAATCACTTGAAATACTTAAGTGGAAATATGTAAGATATATACTTTTGATTAATAAACCCAAAGCCTTCTTGGTATAAGCAACCAAATTTTGTTTTACAGAAAGAAATTGTCATTCATAAATGTTTGTCTAAGATGAGGCATGATAGGTGAGGACAAGGAGTAAATTTCAGAGAAGTTTAGAAAACCAGATAGAGAAATTTCATCTTGAGTTGTCAAAAAAAATGGAGCATTAGATTTTGATTTTTTTTTCTGATTTCAGAGTTTATGCTGACACTTTATCTCTATATGAACACAGTTCTCAGTACCAAAAAAGAAGCATTCAATGGATATTTTTTTAAAAAAGGAAGTTTAGAAGATCCCAGAATTTAGTACAAAAATGAAATCACTAGAATTGATTAAAATTTTAGAAAAAGTTAAGGAGTTTGCCACCCAAATCTTCTGACTCAATGAAAACTAAATTTTGAATGATCCTCTCTGACCAATTGCATATAAAGCAATATGACAGAGAATTGAAGAAATTCCTACTAAATTTGCTGATAAAATTCTCAAAGAAATATTTTTCAGAGATAAATATTTGAACCAGATTCCAATCTTTTACAACAATTGTCCACATTTTGGTTTGTTTAGTTTCAGAAATTCTCCATAGAGCATCCACTTGAGATTGTTCTTTGTAGGTGCCTTGAAGAGAAGAAGATTTTCCTTGCATACTCTGGAGCTGTCACAAATATGACTGTACTCAAGACATATTATGAAGAATAAGCCAAGAAACTACTAGAATTAATGGAAAACGAATCTTCAAAACAATTACTAGTATACTTCAATTCCTAGGCACATGTCATCAATTATATATTGCATGTCAGGTGTTGATGCCAGATTCTTATTTTGAGAGGAACTACAAGACTGGAGTTAAAATGATATCTCTTGCCCCTTATCCACATATATCCAAAAGCATGTGTGGAAAATTAAAGGAATAAGATAGAAAGGCTGGTAATAAGTGACCATATTCCCAAGCAATGAGCTAAATACTCAAGAGCCAAACTACCTGGAGATACAGGTAGCAGTGCATATCAGTACTATGCCAAGTACTGTGGGAGCTATAGGAACATACGGATAAATGGGAGCCCAGATCAAGTATGTAGAAGTGTTATTTGGAATGTGGATGTTAGTGAAGCATATACATAGACACAACTTACTGAAGTTGGAGTTGGATACACCTTTTACTGGAGTGGGTGCAGTGAAGGGGATTGCCCTGAAGCTGGCATCAGTTTTGCAATCAAAACTAATCTAATCAGCAGCTGATATGCCTGTCAAAAGGAGTGAATGACAGATTCACAACAATGTGATTTCCACTCACAGGAAAATGCCATGCCACCATCATTAGTGCCTATGCTCCCACCATGACAAACCCTGATGAAGTTAAAGAAAAATTTTATGAAAACCTAGAGACCCTTATTGACAATGTGCCAGAAGAAGGCAAACTTATAATTCTGGGCGATTTTAATGTGAGTAGACTCAGACTACCAGACCTGGCAGGGAGTCGGAGGGAGGAGTGAAGTTGGAAACAACAGTAATGGTCATTTACTGCTAAAGACTTGTACATCACATGAATTCTCATCACCAACACTGTCTTCCCTTTTTCTAAATTCAATAAACCTTCATAGGTGCACCCTTGCAGCAAACGTTGGTATCTAATAGATTATGTGATTGTAAGGAGAAGAGACAGACAAGATGAGAGTGACAAAGGCAATGTGTGCTGCAGAGTGCTGGACTGATAATAGACTTATCCTTTCCAAGCTAAATATTAGCACTCACCAAAAGTGCCACCTCCAAGGCAAAATGACTATCAGAAGAATTAATGTTAACAAATTAGAACTCTTTTCTGAGCATGAACAGTTTGTTGCTAACTTGGAGGGAAAGTTGAGCCAACACATGGATGGCAACAGTGGAGCAGAAAAGGAGTGGACAACTTTCAGATATTTGGTGTACAGCACTGCATTTGCTCATCTGGGTCAGAACACTCACAAACACCAAAACTAGTTGAATGAAAATGTTGGGGAAATTCAGAATCTGCTAAATGAAAAATGAGAACTTCACAGGATATACCAGCAGAATGGTTCATCTACCTCTAAGAAGGCAGCACTTAATTCCATCAGAAGCAAAGCACAAGAAAAGATTAGAGAGAGGCAGGATTCCTGGCTCACCAACAAGGCAGATGAAATTCAGTTTTATGCTGATAGTAACAATCCAAAGAGATTTTATGATTCCCTGAAAGCTATTTATGGACCAAAAACCTATGATGCATCGCAAGTAGTCAGTGCTGATGGAGCTACATTGATTAGTGATAAGGACATGATCCTAGAGAGATGGGCTGAACACTTCCATAGTGTTCTCAACAGAATATCATCAGTCAATGCTGAGGCCATTGACTATTTACCTTAGATTGAAGTCAATCCCTCCGTAGCTAAACTTCCAACTGAAAAAGAGGTTTCGAGGGCCATTAGTCACCTTGAATGTGGTAAAGCACCTGGTGCTTATTCTATTTCAGCTGAGATTTACAAGGTAGGGGGACCATTGCTCATACAAAAGCTGACTGAAATTTTCCAGGTTATATGACAAGAGGTTCAAGGATGTTCAGGAGTTCAAGGATGACTCCATTGTCCTTCTCTATAACGATAAAGGGAATAGATTATCCTGCAACAATCACAGGGGGTTCTCTCTCAGTCATTTCTGGCAAAATTCTTGCTAGAGTCCTTAATAGGCTGATCCCTCACCTGGAAGATGGTCATATACCTGAGAGTATGTGTGGCTTCAGAAAGGGTTGAGGAACAGTCAATATGGTGTGTGCTACCCAATAACTCCAGGAGAAATGCCAGGAGCAGAACAGAGGTCTGTACACAACATTTGTAGATATGACCAAGGCCTTTGACACTGTTAGTCATGAGGGCTTAAAGGAAAATTATGTCAAAATCTGGTTGCTCAGAGAAGCTCATCAATATTGTATGTCAGTTTCATGACGACATGTTTGCCTGGGTTCTGGATTTTGCACAATGCTCTCGTGTCTTCCTCATCACCAGTGAAGTGAAATAGGGCTATGTGTTTGCTTCCATGTTTTTTAGCATGATATTTTTAGCCATGTTGACAAATGATTTCAATGAGGTTGAGCATGGCGTCAAAGTCAACTACTGTACTGATGGTAAGTTCTTCAATTTGAAAATTCTATAAGCCAAGACCAAAGTGGAGGGAGTGTTGGTGCATGATTTTCTGTTTGCAGATGATTGTGCACTCAATGCAGCCTCTGAAGCTGAGATGCAACAAAGTATGGATCAATTCTCTGCTGCCTGTGCTAATTTTGGCCTAATAATTAACACCAAGAAAACGCAGGTGCTCCACCAGTCACCACCACACCATGCATATATGGAACCATCAATTACCACAAATGGAGAAGTTTTGAATGCTATGGATAAGTTCACTTACCTTGGTAGTGTACTTTCCAGGGATGTACACATTGACAATGAGGTTGATGCAAGACACCAGCCAGATTCTATTATTCATAGGGGAAATTCTCAGTTGAGATAAAAATGTACTGTAAGTATTATTATTAGAAAAAAAGTCCCCTGGCATTTGAGTTAAAAGTATCTTAGGTTACATGCTGCAAATTATTTATATCCACTATTACCCTCCATTTCCCTTTGGGTTATTTATAATTTTAATTCTTCTGACCTGGAGACCTTGCCATCTGCTCTGTTGCTGAAATTTATAGCAGTACAGCTTTAAAAACAAAGCAAAACATGTTAAGCCTTCCTTCCCACCTTACATCTGTAACCTAAGGACTATGAGTCTTTGCCATCTGTCTCACAACTAAACTGTAGGTGTTCTTTTTCCTATTAGAATGTAAGTTCTTTAAGGGTACACTTTCTTACTTTTTAAAAAAGTTTATATCTCCAGGTCTAAAACAGTGCTTGTCACGTAGACATTCCTAATAAATGTTTCCATTCATGCATGTATTCATTCAGCACCATCTTTCATGATTAGTAGCCACATAGTACCACTGGCAGAATATTGTTATTAAAGAAATTGAAATGGAAGCCTCATTTTCCTCCTTTGTAAAATGGTAAGCTTATATATGCTCTCTAAGATCAGGCAGTTAAGGTAATAGCTTTCTATAAGTTGTTTTTTTTTTTTTTTTTTTTTTTTTTGCAGAGACATGCTTGTACCCAAATGCCAGTGAGTGGTGGGTGTTGATATGATACTGGCATTAAGGAGAAAATGAGTAGATGAGGGCTTGTGATATTTGGGGGAAGAACGAGAGAGTGTACTCTGTTGTCACATGTTTATAGGTAAAACAGAGCAGTAAACTAGACCAAATTGGACTAAACCACTTGGACTAAACAGCCTCTAGTCCCTTTCAGGCTTGAGATTTATGACTTTGTGATAAAAGTCAAAATGCACTCTAGGTGGCTGGAAATGAAGAACTGGAGAGTGAGTGAAAGGTCGGGATTGGGAATAACAATTTGAGAGTCACTGGAACACTTGTTGTGATAGGGCAGGAGAAGAGAACCCTAGCTGGAAACCATCTAATATTATGCGTATTCATAGATTCGACACTTGTTTTAAGTAGAAAATAATGTCTGGGGACAGAAAGCCTTCTGCTAGAGGAAAAGTATGGGCTTGAGGAAGGACCATTTTGTATTATTATAGTTGTCACCCATGAAATGCCTGGCAGAACAAAACTATTAATAGTGTGGAAAGGTTTCATGTGAGCAAAGACACCCCTGTACCTGGCATACAGGTATTAGGGCTTCTATAATTAAGTAGCCAACTGTAACCTAATACTTGCTTAGTGAAAAGACCCATTTCTGGGCTGACTTGGAATGGATTCACAGAGCAAATACTCAGCTAGCTTCTTAGCTGACCATAAGAAGGAAGTGAATGCTAGAAGTAATACACTCAAGCAGACATTAGCAAATCATATGCACAATTATTAAAAATAGATCAATGACACTTTTGCATTTAAAATGGCATGACTTGACCGCAGAACTTGTTGAAATAATTAGATACACAAGAGTCAAGCTATCAGGTGAAAAGGCTTTACATTATCATTTGCCAATGATGTTTCATTTTGCTTCATTGTGTTTTTCTGGGATCACTTGCCTTGAAGAGTGAAGTGTTCCAATTTGATTTTGCAATTCAGATATTCTGGATTTTAAGTGGTGACAATGAAGTACAAACCTCATGGTAGAAAAAACTCAGTGTAATCAGCTGCTTTGGGACACAGGGAAGGGAACAGAGAAAACAATGCTAAAATGGCAGGGGGGGAATGAGGGTGAAAGGTCCAGTATTTGCATTAGCACAAGACTCAGTGAGAAAATTAGTCATCTCATCAGACACCAGACTGAGGAGAGAAAAATGTAAATTAGATTTATGGTGCAAGGTAGTTCAAACCAGTAACTGCAACCGAGTCCAGTACTGCTTGTGAGTAACCTTGAAGAGATCATCGCCTTTGATGGATTAAGTGGCTCTTGTCCTGCCTACTGTTTATGTCTGTCTAGTCATGATTAAATACTGAATTGTAAATGAATCTAAATGAGGTACAAGATCCCTATTTTCAAGAGCAACAGATATTAGAAACTATAGTACATCACAGGCCATGAAAGTCAAATTGTAAGTGTGTAGGGGAGGGAAGGGGGTAGGGGTCCACATCCCCACAGGAATCCAGTTGATTGTGGAAAGGAAATGCTGTGATATTCAGATGTTTTTTTTAAAATTGGTAGTACTACTTTTTCTCCCTTTCCAGGAGTAAAATCTCTGGATGACTATTGAGACAATCACTATTCTTCAGTTCAGTAAAATTCAACTTATGTTCACTCTTCCCTGAGTGGGCTGTCCACTCCCCCTCCTGAATCAAAATGTCTCATTGAATCTTTGCTTCGGAAAATGTTAATATACCAGATGCTGTGTGTTATGGAGGGAGGTGCACTGTATTGTGAACTGATTCTTAGATTTGTCTCTTCCTCAGCAACTAGCAGAATGTGCCTAATATAAAACTTTGTATTTTCCTTATCTCCCAGCTAGCATGCTCACCTAAGTATACAGATATGTTTATGGGCATATGTGTATACACACACACACACACACACACACACAGATATACTGATACTCTTTATGTCCATTGTTAGGAAAGTTCAACAATACCATCACATTATAAATTATATGACCACATCTATGCTTTAATAAGTCAAAAATCTGGGACTTAATCAGTGTATGTGCTCCTTTCACCAATGAAAATAGCAACTATGCCATGGCCTACTAGAAGGTCTCCATGAGGTGGTCTGACTAAAAGAGTTACTAAAATAGTACCCAATCTCCTTATTCTGGTGATAAGGTTCTCCATACACAGCCAAGCTTGTCCTCAGATGACAGACACACAGATGGTCAAGGAGATGAGATGGCCCTTGAATATTTTATGGATTATTGTTTACGCTGATGGTATTGTCTTTGAGATCCCAGAGTAACCTCTCTGCTGTGGTAAGGGTACAAAGGAGATATACAATAGAAGACCCTAGAATATAATAAGTGCTAAATAAATGTTTTTGAACAAATGTGTATGTGGGATATAATATAGCACACCACCTCACCTCCAAATCTTATAGTAAATGTCCTATACAAATTAGTTCCATATGATGCTGAAAAAATCATTACTCAACCATTTGCTACCTTTGGGACCTTGAACCTATCACTCAAACTCTGTTGGCCTCAGTTCCTTTGTTTTAAGTCAAAGGTTCACTATATGATATTCTTAGATAGGGTAACCTTTTTCTTAACCTAATTCTTAACCTTTTTTATGTGTCATGAACTGCCCTCTCCTCATCCAACAGTTTTGTGATACCTTATGCTGCAATGATTTGTTGCCTACATTCAAAATTGAAGGAAATGCTACATTTCTATTAGAAGTTAGTTAAAAATAAATATGTAAAATTTTCCTATCCACATTCAAGGAGCACCTGAAATTTATCAATGTATGCCTTTGTTCATGGACCACAGGCTAATAATCCTTGTTCTAAGGTCTTTTTCAGTTCTAAATGTATAATCCTGTGACAGAGTCTCAAAATTAGAGCCTGGAAGACACATTAGTGGCCATGTATTCTTACATACAACTGTAAAAGAAGCCTATCTACAACCTACCGAACAACTGCGGTTTGAAGGCCTTCAATAAAAGATAACCTGACACAACTTAATGCTGCACATTATACTTTGAGATAACTGTTTCAAAATTTATTCTTAAACCATAAGATTTAATTTATTTCTGGGCAATTTCTAGTCATTGACCCTAGTTCTGCTCTCTGGAGTCAGGTCCAATAATGATCTTTCCTCTTCTGTATGATAGTCATTCAAATACTTGAAAACATTTATCGTGTTCCCTCACTCTTGTCTAGACTAAACATTTCTCTTCCTTCAGTTGCCCCTCATGTAACATGACCCTTAGGCCTTTTCCCATCTTGGTTGCCCTCTCTGCATATTTTCCAGCTTATAAATATCCTTCCTAAAATGTTGGTCAGATAGCAAGCATTAATCCAGCACTCACTAGGAACAAGGGACAAAAAAACACAGAAGACTGCCTTTAGGGATTCAAATTCTATTTGGGATTTGAATCAGACAGCCTAAAAATTTGTCAAAAAAGGAAATAAATCTAATCTGTCATGGTCAGCTATTGATGAAAATATGATGATTCTTTGTGATTAGAACTTTTAGAATTTAATTATTTAGAGATTCCCATCCTTCTTTTGAATAATTTTAGGCCATGGAATCCTATATTTCTCAAAATCTTTTGAAATATTCTCTCCCAAATCTAGTCAGTTTCTGCCCATTTTTCTTTCTCATCACAAACCCTAGGAGGCAGTAGTTGCTTCCTAGAAAGGTCTCCATCATTTTCTCTCATTTCCCCTTGTTTCTGAGGGTCAAATCCAGAATGAAACTGCCTCTTCAGTTCCTCTATCTTTTGAAGAATGAAATTATCCTTAAGAGAATTCAAGAATATATTAACTTTGAGCAGAGAACAGTTGCTTCAGCAGATGCCTGAACAACTCAGTGCTGCGTCCCCTTTTGAACATGTCTTTTTGCTATTGGTCTGTTTCCTGGCTACCTATTTCATCAATTTCCTCTTTCTGTTCAAGTGACCTGCAGTATACACTGATGACAATATGACTACTCTTTCTGCCTCCTCTGACTTTCATCCCACTGTTCTATATTGTACTTCTCTTATTTAGTTTCTGGATTTTATTGACCAATATAGCTTCTGTGTATACACTGATAACTCCTTTTCCCAAATTTTATTTATCCTGTTTCCTTTAAATAAAGTAGACCCTTGAAAGTCATAATCCAGTCATGAGTTTCAACCTGTAAGCTAACTGAAAATTCCATTCTGTGTAACAAGAATTTCTCAAATGATTACTCCTTGCCTCTAGGGCACTGCACTAGGAACTGGCGGAGATAAAAAAGCAAATAAAAATGACCTCTGCCTAGATGGAACCTAAAACCTTTTGGGGGAGATTTGTTATAGACACATAAATAACTATAATAGAAAATAGAATATGGAAAGTGGTAAAGAGAAGTGTACATAGTGCAATGGGACTTTAAGAAAGGAAATAACATTTCTGACTAGAATAGTGGGGACTGGAGGATTAAGAATGATGGGGGAAATGGCATGTGAGCTAAGTCACTTCTACCTTCCCTAACATGACTGAAAATATAGGAGTCTCAAGAAGGGGCTTTGCCTTGGGCAGTTTCTGTAAGAAAGACTAGCTCTCCCATTGAAATCCATTTCATGTAATTTAGTGCTCCAAGAAAATAACTGGTATGATGGAGAGAATATGCTTGCAAATAGGAAGACTGACATTCAGTTTCTGGGCAACATTTATTAGTAGTTTAACTTTCAATCAAATAATCAATAAGTATTTATTAGGAAACTAGATGGTATAGTAGATAGAGTCAAATAGACCTGAGTTCAAATCCTGTCTCAGTTACTAGCTATATTACCGTTGATCAAGGGTGAGGTGCCTTTTATTAAGGGGATTTGTTCTATAAAGTTTGGATTCAGTTAAAGGGCCACACTTGAGGACCTAAAGGGCTGCATGGAGCACTGAGGTCATAGGTTCCCCAACCCCATCATTGACAAATCATCAAACCTCTGTGGACCTCAGTTTTTCAGTCCATAAACTGAGACATAATAGATCCCTATTTGATGGGATCGTTCTGAAAATCAAATGAGATAATGTAGGTAATATGTTTTTAACATTAATAAGCTATTTAAATGTTGATATCATTATCATCATCTTCATCATTATCCTCCTCCTCATCATCATCATATCAGTTCAGATTTGATTTAGGAACAAAATGGGGCACTTGCAAATCGTTGAACAGTTAATAAAAAGAGGGTTTATTTAATCCTAACACAGTAAGGATATGCAACAAGGATTTGTTAACATTTATATTAATACTACTGGGGTAGGGAATATGTACTTTAAATATAGACTGTGTGTGTGTGTGTCTGTGTGTATGCATGTGTGTGTGGATAAGACTAAGAGTGATTGCTGGAGTATAAGTGCTTTTTGAATTTTAAAATGCCCTATGAATGTGTTTCCTCTCTGCTAAAACTTTTTGGGTAACTTTGAATAGGTCTTATATATGTACGTGCATATAAATATATATTTTCCAAATATATGTATATATTTTACCCAGTATCCACTGTAGATACAACCTTATATTTAGCACACTTCTTGATACAAAAAGTATTTAATCAATGCTATTTTTAACACAAAAGCATTTAAAAATCAATGCTTTTTTTAAAATACAAAAGCATTTCATCGATGCAATGATTGATTGATTAAAAATTTTTGACTATCACCAAACTATATGGTGACAGGCTGGTTCTCAGACTTCCACAGTGGAAAAATCCATAGTTTACCCTATTTTACTCAAGGACTGAGAAATGACTTTCATTATTCGTCAAAGGGCCAAAAACAGGCCTTCTATACAACATGGTCCCTTGCTTATTTCATCCCAAACAAGTCACTGTTAGGCAGCTCACAGAAACAAGATGTCTCATACACTCTGTGGGCTTCAAAAAGAGTCAAAACATGCCCAGGCCATAGGTGAGGTTCTTTTTTTTTATTTATTTAACTTTTTACATTCATTTTCACAAAATTTTGGGTTTCAAATTTTCTCCCCTTTTATCCCCTCCCCCCACCCCAATACCCCAAGCAATCTAATTTTCCCTATCTCCAATCTGCCCTCTCTTCTGTCATCCCTCCCTTCTCTTCTCTCCATCTTCTCTTTTCTCCTATAGGGCCAGATGACTTTCTATTCCTCATTAACTGTATGTCTTCTTTCCTAGTACCAACAGCAATACTAGATAGTTGTTCCTAAAACTTTGAGTTCCAAATTCTCCCCATCCCTCCCTCCCCACCCATTTCCTTTGGGAAGGCAGGCAATTCAATATAGGCCATATCTGTGTAATTTTGCAAATGACTTCCCTGATAGTCATGTTGTGTAAGACTAACTGAATTACCCTCCATCCTATTCTGCCCCTCATTGTTTCTCTTCTGTCTTTTGATCCTGTCTCTTCCCAAGTGTTGACTTCAAATTGCTCCCTCCTCCCTTTGCCCTCCCTTCCATCATCGCCCCCCCTTGCTTATCTCCTTCTCCCCCGCTTTCCTATACTGTAAGATAGGTTTTCATACCAAAATGAGTGTGCATTTTATTTCTTCCTTTAGTTGAACGTGATGAGGGTAAACTTCTTGTTTTTTTTTTTTTTTTTCTCAGCTCTCCTCTTTATCCCTCCACTAAAAAGTCTCCTACTTGCCTCTTAAATGACATATAATTACCCCATTCCACTTCACCCTCTTTCCTCCCACTACATTTCTCTCTCACCATTTACCTTAATTTCTTTTAAGCTATGGTCCCATCCTATTCAATTAACTCTATGCTCTCTGTCTCTGTGTATGTGTGTGCATGTGTGTATGTGTGTGTACGTGCATGCATGTACATGTGTGTGTGTGGTCCCACCAACTACCCAGATACTGAAAAGTTTTAAGAGTTACAAATATTGTCTTTCCAGGTAGAAATGTAAACAGTTCACTTCTGGTAAGTCCCTTAAGACTTCTCTTTGCTGTTTATTTGTTCATGCTTCTTCTCATTCTTGTATTTGGAAGTCAAATTTTCTTTTCAGCTCTGGTTTTTTCATCAAGAATGATTGAAAGTCCTCTGTTTCATTGAAAGACCATATTTTCCCTTGAAGTATTATACTCAGTTTAGCTGGGTAGGTGATTCTTGGTTTGAGTCCTAGTTCCTTTGCCTTCTGGAATATCCTATTCCACGCCCTTCGATCTCTTAATGTAGAAGCTGCTAGATCTTGAGTTATCCTGATTGTATTTCCACAGTACTGGAATTGTTTCTTTGTAGCTGCTTGCAAGATTTTCTCCTTGAGCTGGGAGTTCTGGAATTTGGCCACAATGTTCCTAGGAGTTTCTCTTTTTGGATCTCTTTCAGATGGTGATCGATGGATTCTTTCAATACTTATTTTGCCCTCTGGTTCTAGAATGTCAGGGCAGTTTTCCTCGATAATTTCATGGAAGATGATGTCTAGGCTCTTTTTTTGATCATGACTTTCAGGTAGTCCCATAATTTTTAAATTGTCTCTCCTGGATCTTTTTTCCAGGTCAGTTGTTTTTCCCATGAGATATTTCACATTCTCTTCCATTTTTTCATTCTTTTGGTTTTGTTTGGTGATTTCTTGGTTTCTCAGAAAGTCATTAGACTCCATCTGTTCCATTCTAATTTTGAGAGAACTATTAAATTCAGTGAGCTTTTGAACCTCTTTTTCCATTTAGCTAATTCTGATTTTTAAAGCATTCTTCTCCTCATTGGCTTTTTGAACCTCTTTTGCCAATTGAGTGAGCCTATTTTTCAAGGTGTTATTTTCTTCAGCATTTTTTTGTGTCTCCTTAATCAAGGTATTGACCCATTTTTCATACTTTTCTTGCATCTCTCTCATTTCTCTTCCCAGCTTTTCCTCCACCTGTCCAACTTGATTTTCAAAATCCTTTTTGAGCTCTTCCAAGGCCTGAGCCCACCTGACATCCCCCTGGGGTGTCTGGGGTACTGAGGCCCCGCCCTCCACATCTTTCCCCGATGGCGAGAATACGTCCTCGTCCTCGTCATCAGATCCGATTGTTGGGATTATTTGCATTTGTTGGAAAAAACTCTCTATAGTCTTATTTTTCTTCCCTTTTCTAGGCATTTTCCCAGCCAGTTACTTGACTTCTGAGATTCCTGTCCACCCCCGCCTAGATCCACCCAGCTAGTGCTTGGGGTCTGAGATTCAAATGGGCTTTCCGCAGCAAGCTTTAGTTCTGGTTCTGGGGTGGGGGCAGGGACTCCTCCCAGGCTCGGCCTCCTCAGGGGCTTTATGCAGAGACCTTCAGGAACGGAGCGGGTTGGGGGGGCGCCTCCCAGGCTCAGTTCCCTCAGGGGCTTTATGCAGAGGCCTTCAGTAAAAGAGCGGGGTGGGGCAGGGCCGTCTCCCAGGCTCAGCTCCCTCAGGTTGTTTATGCAGAGACCTTCCGTAATGAAGATCCTGCCTGCTGCTGAAGGAGTCCGGGCGGCCGCTACCGCTGCTGCCTCCGCTGCCGCCCACACCTCTGCCTCTGCCACTTCCTGCCCCCGTCTCTGCCACCGCCGCTTCCTCCCGAGTGGGCCCGAGTCACGGAGACATTCTGCTCCCCCTCTCGTCCAGCCCAACCTTCTCTCTCACTGACCTGTAGCTTCTGTGGGCGGAGGGACTTTCCCAGCTGCTGGAGCTTCCGTCCCTGAAGCCTGCTCGGGTCAGCTTCTCTGGGGCTGCGGCCAGGGCAGCGCTGGGGGTGGGGTCCGCTTTCCGGGGCATGACGGACCCTGGGGACGGGTCTCCAGGGCTCTCTGGCACAGAAATCTCTTCCACTCTGGTTCTGCACACCTTTCAGTGATCCAGAATTTATGTGGATCTCTTTTTACATTAATTCTATGGGTTGTGGGTTGGAGCTCGTAAATGTGCATCCTTCTACTCCGCCATCTTGGCTCCTCCCCCCCATAGGTGAGGTTCTTGAAACATTATCCCCCATGATGACTTCCATGAATGGCTTTCTCCATGTCTAGCCATTAGCTGATTGTTGGCAGCTGGCAACAGAAATAGGCGAAAACAGCATGGACACAATATTACTTCACATTTTATTATGTATTATCTGGAATAGTGGTTATGATAAATAACACACAGAGGAAAATTAAATATAATAACATAATATTTAAGCATTGCACTAGAAGTTATTACTTTTGGAACTGGAGGGGCATCATTATGGTACTGGTCATTGCCAGGAGGTGTTAAATGCTAAGTGCTGTGGACGAATGGAGTCATCTGTTCCTGGAAAATAAAAATAATGAACTGCTTGTAAGGACGTGAAGACTCAATGAATTTTATTGAACACAGATTGCAGGCTTATTTCCTGGACAACCATTGGACAAGCTTGTTCACAATGTAAGTGGGCCTTTCCCCTATTCTAAGTCCAGTGGTAAAGCTGTGGATACTAATTTTGACAGATTCTGATAAAAGAGAGTTGAGGCAAATGGAAACATCTCTGCCCTCCCAGAGTCATCTTGGACAACATATTCACATGGAAACAGCCTAACAACTTCTCACAGAGTATTTTCTGTGAAGGAGAAATGTCAGTGTAATAACAAATTGGTTTGGCTGTGGGAAACAAAACTTCACGAATACACTCCTGTTTATGGCAAGCAAAAAAGCACAAGCGGTGAACTGTTACATGGAGATTCTCAATAGGTAATGACCTTTTGACAAGTACAGAGCACTTCCAAATAGCAATGACTTATACTAACATAGGGAGAAAGCTCTAGGTAGAAGAAACAATTTGATTCATCCAAAAGCTGTTAAACACGATGATCTTTACTGAGTATGAAGGATGAACTAATTCACCTTTGGGGGCCTTAGTTCTCTCATGCTCAAAATGAGAGAATGTGGCTAAAGTCCATGCTAGTCCTAAATTCAATTCAATCCATCAAGCCTACTCGGTCTACTGTGTTTAAGTTGAGAGACATTATGGCACAGTAACTAAAGAGAGAGCTTTGGAGTCAGAAAGACTTGGGTTTTCTAGTCCTGCAATCTGATGCATACTGGTCATGAGAAGCTAAACAATTGGCAATGATAGGGGGAGACTTCACAAGGCATCACTGAACCATTGAAATCTTAAGGCAGATATAAAAATAAAATAAAATGAGAGAAAGAAATATTCAAGGAACTGGGCCAGGTATTTATATTGTGCAAGGAGAATAATGATCAAAATTCCTATGATCCTAAGAAGAGGAATTAAGTCCACACACACATAATGTAGCCTCCCTAAACCTAGTATGAGACCTTTCATATCATAATGACACAGAACCATTTTTTGTTAAAACTGAGTTGAATTGAATTGAATTGGACAGTTTTGATGGAACTGACAAATCAGTTTAGACAAAGACATCAGCTCACTCAATTAAAACAGACTTATTGGTATGGCATTGTAGAAAGCAGGACTTGAAGTAGGGAGAATATTGTAGAAATTCTCCCAGGGACGCTTATTAGTTATGCCACTAAGAACAAATATAACATCTCAGAATCTCAGTTTCATCTGTAAAGTTTGGGGTAGGGATGTAAGGAAAGGTTATAACAATTGCTTTCTAGGGCTATTGTGAGGAACGTATTTTATAATATTTAAAGCAAGCTATAAATGTGAATCATTACTATTAACTTATTGTTCTATTAACTGGATTGAACTAATGGGTCAGATTGACCCATATGATCCAATCCATTGGGTGCCAGTTGTAGTTGGAAGCCTTTCAGAAATTCTTCAGTGTGGAATAAGGGAAGTAAACAGTGAAAAGTTCTCCCTCAAGTGCATCCATTACACATGAATTGCCTACTTCACTTTTAAGGGCCACATTTTCCTAATCTTCTAAGTGGTGCTTACCAGAGAAAATATGCAAGCATTTGTTTGCAAATGCGAAACCTCTTTGCAATCATCACTGTGCAATTTGTACAATCACACAACTCCACAAACAGGTAATTAATACTGATACTTAAAGACTAAGTTGATAGGCCTCTTTACTATCTTCCTTGGAATCTATTCCCAACTTAGTTATAACTAAGTATCAACAGAGAAAGTTATTTCAGGTAACATGGTATTTCAGGCAGTTTTCGATTTTCTTTCCTCTACAGGATCCAGTTGCAAGCCAAGATGAACCTACAGAAAGCATAACCGAAGAAAAGGAAGTTATTGGATGTTCTATGATATCTCCCCACCCCTTCCAGCAACAAATGTTTAGACAAAACCTAAAACAATGATATAATGTGATATAGGAAAGAGTTGCTGACCTTGGAGTCCAGAGACATGACAGCACCTTCCCAAGATCAGTAACTTAGAGGCTACAATCTAATCTCATGTCCTCAGTTTCCTCATCTGGATAATGGAAACAATCATAAATGTGTTATCTTTTACACAGGGGTTATTGTGAAGAAAGTGACTTAAAAACTCAGTGCTATATTAATGCAACTTAATCAGTGCAATCTCTAATGATTAATTCCACAGCCCATAATTGACACCGATTGAACAAAATGTCTTTCCAGTTATTAAGCCTCTAACATATTCAAGGAAATAATACTCAAAGGATTCTGAGATCTCATAGATATGGCTGTTCCCCCCAATGATATAGTTCACAATCCATCCACAGTTGCTCAGCCTCTATGACTCTTGTAAAAATTTTCCCTTAAATTCACCATGGTAGGGGGTGGGGGCATCCGAAGTCCTGGGGGGGGGGGGTATTCCTTTGCTTCTCTTCCCAGGGCAACGATGGCCAGAGACTACACAGTTGTTCATCTGCACGCACTTTCCTCTTTCCATGACCAGCTGATCGTCTCTTCTTAATATACAACACCTTGAAGATATGTTTGACTCTTGCTTTCCCTCACAGTTCCTCATCGGTTATGTGACACATACTTAGGAGTGTTGTGAGGCTCAAGAAAATGGATATAAATCATTTGCAAAGCTTAAAGTGCTATATAAATGCCAGTGGTTTGTTCTTATTATTAGCATTATTAGAGTAAGTTCACCACACACACCCCTGACCATTTTCATAATGTTTTAATTTCTTCTACTGAAATTCCACTAGTCTCTAGCAATGTTTATGTAGCAATACAAAGGTGTGCTGGTAAATATTTAACAGTCAGGCATATATATCCATATGTATGCATATATATGCATGTATATGTATGCATATGCATATATGTATACCTATGCATATGCATATGTATATGTGTATATACATGTATATATACACACTCGTCCATTTATACATACACATATGTGTGTTGTGTCTGTGTGTGTCCATGTAGACACACACTTTTAAATTTGATCTATGTTATTAATACTTTTGTGATACTGGACAATCAACAAAACAATTACACAACACCTGATTTGTAGCAAATAACTGGTTCCAGCACACCTCATATGTTGGTCACATCTTCTATTCACCTTTTCATTATGCTCTTTGGGATATTTATTTTCTTTTATTAAGAAATAAAATGTGAGGGGAATGGTGGAAGAGGGCAAATGGGAGAAAGCAGTCACTAGAAATAAACACTTTTGAGAAGGGACAAGGCCAATTGTGGGGGAAAAAATAAGAGGGGATAGAGTAGGACAGAATGCAATATAATTAGTATTACACAACATGATTATTATGTAAGCCTTTTGCAAAACAACATATATTTAATCTGTATTGAATTGCTTGCCTTCTCAGTGGGGCTGGGGAGGGAGGGGGAGAGGTAAAGGAGTTGAAATTCAAAGTATTAGCAACGAATGTTGAGAATTTTTATTGCATATAATTGGGAAATGAGAAATACAGGGAATGGGGTATAGAAATTTATCTTGCCCTACAAGAAAAGAGAGATGGTGAGGATTAGGGAAGGGTGGGATGTGAGAGAAGGGATGTTACATTGAGGGAAGGAGTAATCAGAGGGGAGTGATGGAAAGAAAAGTTGGACGTGTTACAAAGTGAGGTAAAAGAAATTAGTATTAAAACAATTAACTGAATTTATTACTGAGAATAAATCAATGACATCTTTACTTTGGGGAAAAGAATTTTAGTCTACATTTCCAAGAGGATGGTAACCTTGGGTAAAATTTAGCATTGATGGAAAAGTTAAGGTTTTAATGGTAAATTTGATTTTATTATTGCTATTTAATCAGGAACTAGAACATGTATAGAAAGGCATGTAAGTCACTTAAGACTTGCCTCAAAAGATGTTCCTTAGCCAAAGTGAAATTATAGTCATATTTGAAACCTGGTTATTGGAACTTGCCATTTTTAGATGCTATGGGACTATTAAGTCACTATTCTTCTGAGTCTAACTCCCAATATGAATAGCAAGAGAGATGGTCTGAGCCTCCAATCCATGAGGCCAGCAAGCCTGTGAGATGCTGGTATGAACTGCCAAAGGTGATCTCATGGGAAGGGTGGGAGAGCGACTGTTCAGCTTGCACTAAGGTAGATTCTCCTGACTCAATTTCCCCACTGACACCTGGCAGACTTTAAGCCTGACTGAATGCAAGTGGACAATCTAATCCTTTCTGGAACTGACATGAAGTTGGGGAGATATTGTATCCCTGCAATGTCCCTATTCTTGGTGGCAATTTCCTATAGTCAAAAGGTTTGTAAGCTTAATACTAAATCTATTAAATTATAGATTATGGGTAGGGGAACATTCGAGGTTAAGTCTAAAAGTAAGCTATTAGGCACAGGACTTTAGATCAACAACCAATTTAATTCTTAGTAATACTGTGGAGACAATTAGGTCAATAGCTTGTGAAGTTACAACATAAATATTATTTGTGTCTTGGTTAGTGTTAAAAAAAAGAAAAATTCCTTTGTAGTTCATGTGGTAAATGCTTTAACAAGAAATATCACCTGACCAAAAGTCTGCATTGTTTTATCTGTTATAAACTATGTTAAAAATGAAAAATTAAATTAAAAAAAGAAGTAGAATGATATTGATATATTACATTTTCATCAACTATGTTTTCAAATGTCTCTCTTTTGCCCCCTCCCAGAGACACATGCTTTTTAATAAAGAATAAAAAGTGTGTGTGTGTGAGGGGAAGAAGTCAGCAACAATAACAAAATGGAAAAATATCACTGTATTAGTAAGCACCCCAACATACACAGGGGGGCCTGCTATCACAGTTTCTTAGATCTGCATTCATAAAGGGAAAGGCAACTTCTGAAAGGTTAATAATCATTTTAATCAAGCACAGGTATCAGTGAAAATCAAAGTAAAAATTTCAGAGAAATCAAAAATCAACAGAGAGTGCTTTGAAACTGTCTGATTATAAACAAACGTACATCTTTACCAGAAAGGGAAGCACCAATATCTGGGTTTTCGAAGTGGGGGGTGGCTACATAGCAGCTTCCCACATTCTCATCTGGCACCCAAACCTTCTCCCCAAAACTAAGCCCTAAAGTAAAATCTCACCCTCAGAGTATTTATACACTTTTTAGAGCTAGAGGGCATAGCTCTCTGATCCAGTCCCTCAATGGAAAAACAAAATGTATTTGGGACCCTCCTACAAAACAACCCCCTTAGTCAAGCTTCCCATCAATGGGTGGGAACAATCTTCCCCAATCACATTCAAAAAGAGGCATTATAGTTCTTCATTAAACTAAAAGGAAGGGAAGAGCCAAGGTGGCTGAGTAGAAAGACTCACGTAGGCTAGCTCCGAACCCACAGCCCATATATTTTCTCTAAAAAGAACTCCCCACAAATTCTGGAGCACTGCAAGACATACAGAAACACAGTGGAAGAGATTTCCGTTCCAGAGAGCCCTGGAAAGCCATCCCCAGGGGTCCATCAGGCACCAGACAGCGGAGCCCACCCCTGCACTGCCCTGGCCATGAGGCCCCAGAGGAGCGGATCCGAGCAGGCTTCAGGGACGGAATCTCCAGAAGCTGCTTAGGTCCCTCCACCCACAGGCACTCCAGGTCAGTGAGAGAGACTTCTGGGCTGGCCAAAGGGGAGCAGGGTGTCTCCGTGACTCGGGCCCACTCGGGAGACACTGGCAGAGGCAGCGGCAAAGGCAGCAGTGGCCTGGGACTCACCAAGCAGGCAGGAGCTCAGGGCCATTACCTAAGGTCTCTGCATAAACCCCCTGAGGGAACAGCTTGAGAGGTGGCCCTGCCCCCACCCAAGCACCAGAATTTAAGCTCACATTGAATAGCAGCCACTCCCGCTGCAAAAAGCTATGAGGCTGGGGAGCAGCCTTTGAATCTCAGACCCCAAGCACTAACTGGGTGGATCTAGGCAGGGGAGGGGAGGAATCTCAGAAGTCAAGTAACTGAAGCCCAGAAAAGGGAAGAAAAATAAGACCATAGAAAGCTACTTTCTTGGGGGACAGATGTTCCCACCTTTCATTTCTGATGGGGAGGAACAATTCTTACCATCAGGGAAAGATGTGGAGGTTTGGGCCTCTGTATCCTAGACATCCCAGGTGGATGTGCGGTGGGCTCAGGCCATGGAAGAGCTCAAAAAGGATTTTGAAAATCAAGTTACACAGGTGGAGGAAAAACTGGGAAGAGAAATGAGAGAGATGCAAGAAAAGCATGAAAAACGGGGCAATACTTTGGTAAAGGAGACCCAAAAAAAATGCTGAAGAAAATAACACCTTGAAAAATAGGCTCACTCAATTGGCAAAAGAGGTTCAAAAAGCCAATGAGGAGAAGAATGCTTTCAAAAGCCGAATTAGCCAAATGGAAAAAGAGGTTCAAAAGCTCACTGAAGAAAATAGTTCTCTCAAGATTAGAATGGAACAGATGGAGTCTAATGACTTTCTGAGAAACCAAGAAATCACCAAACAAAACCAAAAGAATGAAAAAATGGAAGAGAATGTGAAATATCTCATGGGAAAAACAACTGACCTGGAAAATAGATCCAGGAGAGACAATTTAAAAATTATGGGACTACCTGAAAGACATGACCAAAAAAAAGAGCCTAGAAATCATCTTCCATGAAATTATCAAGGAAAACTGCCCTGATATTCTAGAACCAGAGGGCAAAATAAGTATTGAAGGAATCCATTGATCACTGCCTGAAAGAGATCCAAAAAGAAAAACTCCTAGGAAAATTGTGGCCAAATTCCAGAATTCCCAGGTTAAGGAGAAAATATTGCAAGCAGCTAGAAAGAAACAATTCCAGTACTGTGGAAATACAATCAGGATAACTCAAGATCTAGCAGCTTCTACATTAAGGGATCGAAGGGCATGGAATAGTATATTCCAGAAGTCAAAGGAACTAGGACTCAAACCAAGAATCACCTACCCAGCAAAACTGAGTATAATACTTCAGGGGAAAATATGGTCTTTCAGTGAAACAGAGGACTTTCAATCATTCTTGATGAAAAGACCAGAGCTGAAAAGAAAATTTGACTTTCAAACACAAGAATGAGAAGAAACATGAAAAAGTAAACAGCAGAGAGAGTCATATGGGACTTGCCACAGGTGAACTGTTTACATTCCTACATGGAAAGACAATATTTGTAACTCTTGAAACTTTTTACTATCTAGGTAGTTGGTAGGACCACACACACACATACACACACACACACATGCACACACACATGTACACACATGCACGCGCACACACATACACACATGCACACACATACAGAGACAGAGCACAAAGTGAATTTAATAGGATGGGACCATATCTTAAAAGAAATTAAGGTAAGTGGTGAGAGAGAAATGCAGTGGGAGGAGAGAGGGTGAAATGGAATGGGGTAAATTATCTCTCATTCAAGTGGCAAGCAGGAGACTTTTTAGTGGAGGTAAAAAGAGGAAAGCTGAGAAAAAAACATGAAGTTTACCCTCATCACATTCGACTAAAGGAAGGAATAAAATGCACACTCATTTTAGTATGAAAACCTATCTTATAACACAGGAAAGTGGGGGAGAAGGAGATAAGCAGGGTGGGGGGGATGATGGAAGGGAGGGCAATGGAAGGAGGGAGCAATTTGAAGTCAACACTCGGGGAGGGATAGGATCAAAAAACAGAATAGAAACAATGGGGGGCAGGATAGGATGGAGGGATATACAGTTAGTCTTATACAACATGACTGTTATTGAAGTCTTTTGCAAAACTCCACAGATAGGGCCTATATTGAATTGCCTGCCTTCCCAAAGGGAATGGGTGGGGAGGGAGGGATGGGGAGAATTTGGTACTCAAAGTTTTAGGAAGAACTATTTAGTATTGTTGTTGCTACTGGGAAATGAGTCATACAGTTAGTGGGGAATAGAAAGTCATCTGGCCCTACAGGACAAAAGAGAAGATGGGGACAAGAGAAGGGAGGGATGATAAAAGAGAGGGCAGATTGGAGATAGGGAAAATTAGAATGCTCGGTGTATTGGGGTTGGGGGAGGGGAGAAATGGGGAGAAAATTTGGAACCCAAAATTTTGTGAAAATGAATGTATAATGTTAAATAAATAAATTTATATTAAAAAAAAAGAAAACCAAAAAAAGAATAAACTAAAAGAAAAACAGCAAAAGATCCTATTCTCTTTGCCATTATACTGACATATGCAGTGTTTCACAGATAACACAAGAAAGTCACTGGAGATTCTGAATTCCAACCTCTAATAGGTTCACTCTTGATCTGGTCAGATAGGCAGACAGCTTCAGAAGGGGTTAATAATCAGCTTTGTTCTAGTCTAGTCTTCTCAAATGGTTGTTGGAAGAGCCAGCTCCTACAACATTCCTTAATCACCCTTTTTGCAGGGACAGACAAGGGGGAGTCAACTACGTATATGTCTCTATGGAGTCAATTGAGGCAGGCACATTTGTGCCCTCCTCTAAATCCCCTCAAGCCTCAATGGAGGCCAGTTGAGGTAAAGAAAGATTTCCATTTGGGTTTCCTGTGGTTTACCCCCATTGATTCTCCCATGGATTTTCCCATGGATTCACCCCTCATGGACCAATGCCCTCTTGCTTTTATAGGGCAATTAAATAAAGAAGGCATCTTGCTAACATTAAGCTTACAGATAGCAATATCATCATTCTGTGTAAACGTAGTAAATATCAATTGTGTCACTCTCATATCTTGTGGCACTGGTTCAGTAGGAATGTTTGTCACTATGATTCTAAGAACTACTATCTAGGATCTTTGAGATTATTCTGGGAGTTATTGTCTAACACCTGGAGACTAGCCATTCTCATGGCCATGAATCCTGAGAAACTCAACTCTAAAAGGACAACAAAATCCTCCTTTCATTCATCCAGTATTCCACACTTCTATCAGTGTTGTTTGTCAACTTCTCTACAACTTAAAGTCTTAAAAAGTTGCCTAAAGCACCAACACAAAAAGATTCACACAACTAAGGGCAGAATCAAGATGGAAGAGTACAGGTAGCAACCCAATTGAACTCTCTAAACATTCCTCTCCAAACAGTATTAATTAGGTCCTCAAATAAAAATTTTGAAGCAACAGAGCCAACAAAAGTCCTGATTGAGATATTTTTCCAGTGTAAGAAAATTTAGCACATCAGCAAGAGAGGTCTATGATACCGAATTGGAGGCCTACCTAGAGCTCTGGAGGAGCACCAGTGGTGGACCTTAGAGGCAGTTGAAAGAGTGGCAGCAGTAGCAATAACTTCAGGGGCTTTCAGCCCAGAGATGGTAGTGGGATCAGACAACTGGTCAGAAAGATTGCCGGGATCCCTTTGCTGGTACTTGCTATATAGGTAGTACTGATACAGCAGCTAAATTGCACATATGCACTTCTGGGGCAGAATTCCGGGGACGAGAGAAGCAGAAGCCCTCATCACAGTTTTAGGACTAAGAAGAGCACTAGCATTTGCAGGTATAGGGGAACATGGCCCCTTCCTGGGCAAAGGTCAGATTGCAAACCAGGAAAGCAGTACTCACAACTCTCCCTAGATCATACTAATTTGGAAGCATTGAAAACATGGATTGTCAGAAAAAAGTCTAAAAATAGTAGTATGAAAAAGCATGAAGCTTGGAACAGTGCCTTCCCACACTCAGATGATCAGAGCTTTACTTTATCTTAAAATTCAAAGTCAAGGAATAGACTAGAATAAGCGGCAACAAAAAGAGAACAGGACCATAAAAAGCTACTATGGAGGTAGTGAAGACCAGGATGGAAATTCAAAAGAAAATAAATTGAACACAGTTACAAGCAAAGCATCAAAATAAAATGCTTATGGACTCAAGCCCAAGAAGAATTCCTAAAAAAGTTAAAGACATAAGAATGATAGAGAAAAAAAATGGGGAATAATACAGCAATACAAGAAAACAATGAACAGATAAATAATAGTTTAGTAAAAGAGGCAGAAAAAATACTGAAGGAAAACAATTTGCCTAATGACAAAAGAAGCACAAAAATTCTCTGAAGAAAAGAACTACTTAAAAGAAGCAGAATATTGAAATGGGGGGAGGAGATACAAAAGTTTGGAAGAAAATAATTATTTAAAAACTAGACTTGAACAAGTGGATGCTAATGTCACCATGAGACATCAAGAAACAAAGTCAAAAGAATAAAAAACAAAAAAACAAAAACAGAAAAAAACATGGAATATCTCATTGAATAAAACAAATGACCTAGAAAATAGACTGAGGATAGATAATTTAAGGATTATTAGTCTACATGAAAGGCATGATAAACAATATATAGCCTGGGCATCATATTTCAAGAAATTATTAAGAAAAACTACCCTCATATCTTAGAAACAGAGGAAAAACTTGAAGTTGAATCTACTGATCATTTCTTGAAAGAGATCCCAAAATGAAATTCCCATGAATATTATAGCCAAATTCTAGAGCTTCTGGGTCAAGGAGAAAATATTTGAAGTAGTCAGAAAGAAACAATTCAAATACCATGAAGTCACAGTCAGAATCACACAAGATTTAGTAGCTTCCACATTAAAAGAGCAGAAGACTTAGAATACGATATTCTGGAAGGCAAAGGGACAACCAAGAATAACCTGCCCAGGAAAACTGAGTATAATCCTTCAGAGAAGGAAATGGATATTTAATTGAACAGAGATCTTCAACCATTTCTGATGAAAAGACCAGAGCTGAATAGAAAATCTGACACTCAAACACAAGACACAAGAGAAGCATAAAACAGTAAACATGAAAGATAAAAAATAAGGGTCTCAATAAAGTTAAACTGCTTATATTCTTATATGGGAAAATATACATGTAACTCGTAAGAACTGTATAGGTTTTTTTAGGTAGTTGGAAGGAGTCTATATTGATAGAGGGATGAGTGCAAGTCAACTATATTAAGGTAATCTCAAAAAAATATAGGGAAAAAGGAATGTTCTGGGGAAAGGGGGAAGGGAGAAATAGAATGGGGAAATTTTTCTCACATAAAAGAGTTACACACAGAAGATCTTTTACAGTGGAGGGGAAATTTGGTTTGAGGGTGATGGACAATGTTTGAACCTCACTTTCATTGTAGTTGCTTCAAAAGCAAAGAATGTATATACACACTCAATTGGATATAGAAATCTATCTTGACCAAAAGAGAAATAGGAGGAGGAAAGGAAAAAAACATGTATATTGGAGGGATGATAAAAGAGAGGGTGGATTAAGAGAGGGAGTAATTGGAAGCAAAATGGACCTTTGAGAAAGAGAAGGATAAACAGATGACAATGAGATCTAGAGAAATACACAGTTATTAAAGAGAACTGTAATTGGGAATGGGTTGTGTTCAGCCACAAAAGTGGGTGGCATGGGAGTAGAAATCAGAATTTGACAATATATTGTTTACAAGAGACACATGGAAAAGAAAGACATATATACATAGTTGAAATAAGGAACTAGAGTAGACTCTATTAGGTTTCAGGTAATATTTTTAAAAGACAGGGGTAGCAATCATGATCTCAGGCAAGCAAAAGCAAAACCAGACCTAATTAAAAGGGTTAATCAAGAAAACTGCTATTTTGCTAAGAGGTACCATAATGTATGAAGTTATATTTTAAAAATGTCTGCAAATTTCTATAATAAAGACCTCATTTCTCAAATATATAGAAAATTGCATAAGTTTATTAAAATAGCAGCCATTACCCAGCAATATTGCTTCCAGGACTGTATCCCAAAGACATCATAAAAATGGGAAAGGGTCCCACATGTACAAAAATATTCATGGCATCTCTCTTTGTGGTGATCAAAAACTCGAAATCAAGGGAATGTCCATTAATTGTGGAATGGTTGAACAAGTTGTGGTATGTGAATGTAATGGAACACTATTTTGCTATAAGAAATGATGAATAGGAAGTCTTCAAAGAGGCCTGGGAGGACTTATATAAACTGATGCTAGGTAGAAGGAGCAGAACCAGGAGAACTTTGCACACAGCAACAACCACAGTGTGTAAGGAACTTTTCTGGTAGACTTAGTCCTTCACAGCAATGCAAGGACCTAAAAAATTCACAATGGACTCTTGAGGCAAAACACCTTCCAC
This sequence comes from Bettongia penicillata ogilbyi, assembly GCA_023548195.1. Lineage (NCBI taxonomy): Eukaryota > Metazoa > Chordata > Mammalia > Diprotodontia > Potoroidae > Bettongia > Bettongia penicillata. Next base: position 7,668,721 of record JAJHZJ010000608.1, on the reverse strand, counting down.
ATCCAAAGAAAGAACTATGAAATTGGATTGTAGAATAAAGCAGACCATTTTCTCTTGTGTTATGTTTTGTTTTGTTTTATGGTTTCTTCCATTCATTTTAATTCTTCTACATAGCATGACTAAGGTGAAAATGTATTTGATAAAAATGTACGTGTAGAACCTATATAAGATTGCATGCTGTCTTGAGGAGGGACTGGGGAAGAAGGGGAGAAGGAGGGGGAGGGAGGGTGGAAAATCTAAGATACATGGAAGTGATTGCAGAAAACTGAAAACAAATCAAATAATTTAAAAAAAGAAATGATGAACATACAGACTTCAGAAATACCTGGATAGACTTATATGAACTGATGCTGAATGAAGTGAGCAGAAGCATTATACACAGTAACAACCACAGTGTGTGAGGACTATTTTTGATAGACTTAGTCCTCCACAGCAAGGCAAGGACCTAAAACATTTCCAAAGGACTAATGATGCAAAATGCCATCAACATCCAGAGAAAGAACTATGGAGTCAGAATGCAAAATGAAGCAGACTACTTTCTCTTTTGTCATGTTTGGTTTTATTTAGTTTTATTCATGCTTTCTACCATTTGTCTTAATTCTTCTATGCAACATGACTAATGTGAAAATGTGTTTAATAAGAATATATGTGTAGAGCCCATACAAGACTGTATGCCATCTTGGGAAGGGAGGGGCGAGGAAGGGAGAAAAAATGTAAAACTTATGGAAGTTATTGTTGAAAATTAAAAAGAAAGAAAGAAAAAAATTTGAAAAATATAGCAGCCATTTCCCAATTGATAAATGGTCAATGGACATAAACAGGCAGTTTTTAGAAGAAGTAATGAAAACTCTAAATATTAATATAAAAAAACACTCTAAATCATGTTTAATTAGACAAATACAATTTAAAACAATTCTGAGGTACCACCTCACATATATCAGAAAAGACAAGTATTAGAGGGAATGAGGAAAAAAAAGGGACATTAATGAACTATTGGTAGAGTTGTGAACTGGTTCAACCATTCTGGAGAAAAAATTGGAACCACGTCCAAAATGCTATAAAATTGTTCATATCCTTTGATCCAACAATGCCACATTATGTTTATACTCTAAAGACATCAAAGGAAAAGGAAAAGGACTTCTTAATGAGCAAAAATATGTATAGCAGCTCCTTTTGTGGTGCAAAGAATTGGAAATTTAGGGTATGCTTATCAGTTGGGGAATGGCTGAACAAATTTTGGCATATGATTGTGATGGAGCACTATTATGTTATAAGAAATGATCAAGTGAGTGGTTCTAGAAAGAAGATAGCAAGAACCATATAAACTGATGTAAAGTGAAGTAGCAAAAAATGGGAGATCATTGTATACAGTAACAACAATGCTATAATGATGATCAACTATGAAAACTTGGCTACTCTGATCAATATAATGATCAAAGACAATTCCAAAGGAGTCATAATAATAAAAAAATACTATCAAGCTTCAGAGAGAAAACTGATGAACTCTGGATAGAAACTGAATTGTAAATTTTCTCATCTTTTTTTATGTTTTTGTGTTATGATTATTTTGAAAATGTTTTGCATGATTTCACATGTATAACAATATGATTTTGTTTGTCTTCTCGGTGGGTGATGGAGGGATGGAAGGGAGAAAATTTAGATCTCAAAATTTGAAAAGAAAAAATGTTAAAATAAATAATAAATTGGAAAAAATTAAAAGGTCACACAGATAATATGTTGCAAAGTTAAGGTTTCCTAGCTGTTAGGTCAGTTTTCTATCCTTTATGCCATACAGGGTCCTACTATTTCTCATTTGTATGAAAGAATACTATTTTGCTTCTTAAAATGGTCTATTTAATGTATGTTGAGATGTGGGGGTTTCTCTTTGTTGGCATTTATTTTTAGTATTTGTATTTCTCCTGAATATGTGTACTTTTAGACAAGTTCCCATCAGACTTCAGCAGAAAGAGGCTGCATCCACCTACCATGTTACAGAAAGCTCTATAATAAATCCAGCTGGCAGAATGGACTGATCCTTTGTACCTTGGGCAGCCCATTGCTCTGTCATTGACTTATAGGTCTCTGAACCTACGAAAACAGACACATTTGAGGTTGGAAGGTAAATTGTGAGTTTGAAAGGAAACTCTTGATTTCTATCTTCTCACGTAAAGGATATCGAATCTAAGAGGTAGAAATGTATATTTTCACTGACTCATTCTCCCTCCCCCTTCCCACCCCAAGAGCCTACAACTGTTTATGTATTGAAAAAAATGAGGGGGGGGGAGAAATAAATTGAATCATTGTACCAGCTGACTGTTCAAAGACCATTTATTTTTTTCTGGCAATATTATCTAGAGTAGACACATTTAGTGGGGGAAAAAGAGAAAAGTTTGCTCCCTCCATCATTAAAACATGTAAAATAAACTACAGCCACAAAAACAATAAATAGGGTTATATCTAAGCAGCAAAACTCTTCTAATGAAACTTCGAATGTCAAAAATAGTGTCACAAAGCTTGATTTGCAACTTGATGAAATAAAGGATATTATTCACCTATATATATATATATATATATATATCACCTATATATTATATATCACACATATATATACCAATATATCACCCATAGATAGATAGATAGATATAGATATATAGATATCAACCTTTTAACCTGAAGTTAAACATTTAGCATTTAGCTGGTTTCAGAACTTGCCAAAAGTAAGGTAGAGAATACAACATGCAGGGTCTCACAGGAAACATTGATACCCTCATTTGCAGAGCCATAACTAGGGCAGAGTGAGTAGGGCTTTGCCCAAGGGTTCTGAAATTTAAAAGTAGTTGACATCAATTGTGCTGTTTCTGAAGATAGAAACAACTGAGTTTAGCACCTAGATAACATGAATAATTGCTTAAAATAGATAGGAACCAGATGGTGTGCTTCCTCTCCTGCTATCACCTCACCCCAGGTGAACACTTTCATGACTCTCCCTTTTATACTACCTTTCCCCTTTCCAGAGTCTCTGTCTCCTCTGTAGTTTCCCCAATTCCTTTCGACTAACCAGCTCAATTGAATTTCCCTGAGTTCTAAAATTAATAGTTAGGGCTCTGCTGATTTGGCAAAAAAGATAGAGAACTTTAGTGGCTTGTGTTATAAAGTCTTTTACTGTTAACAAAGCTCTTTCACATATATTAGAGTACTTAATCCTTACAATACTCATGTGACCTTAGTAGAGCAAGTATTATCCCTGTGTTGCAGTAGTAGGATCTGAAAGGAAGTACAAAGACTTGGTCAAGCTGATACACAAAGGATATAATAGGGGCTCAGATCTTCTGACTCCAAAGCCAAGGTCATCAGACAGTACAGGGTTAGCTTTGCCATCAAGGGAAAGAGAGTATGTTTAATTAGCCAATTTACCTCAATGTACATATAAATTGCAAAATACATCTAATGAAATGTATGGGGCATTTGGAACAAATGTAATAAAAAAGTGACCTGTAACTTCTAGAAGGGCATTTTCAACTGTAAAACTTCAAAACAAAGGGGATCATTCCCATAAAAGTAATATAACAGTATGTTCCCAGGAGTTTGCATGCTTGTTGAGATGTTCTAACTACAAAATTTTGCATAGTTAATCAAGGGAACAAGTAGATAAAGAAAAGATTAGATTTTACCCTAGAGAACAATGTAACTGTGGCTTATGGTGTTAATCAGCAGGATCTAATGCCAGTATCCTAGGATTTATTCTTTTTGTTTTGTTTTGTTTTATTAATTTCCCTGACTTTTGAGCTTCTTAATTGGGGCAATTCCAAGTGAGCTGTTTTTCTCTCTTTCTTTTAGTTGGCTATCAGCTAGCAGTTCTTTATACAATTCTCAAAGACAGTCTATGGTTGTGTCAAAATAATACAAAACAAAATAGAGAATTGGCAATTGCCTGGCAATTTGATAAACAGATGGGATAATTTGGGAACAAAACCCATTCCAGAGTACCATTTCCCAGAATTTGCTCAGCAAAATTCATATTTCTAGATTCTTGTGAAGATTGAGGGAATATGTACAGATATTCTATTATCCAGATTTATTAAATGTTCACAATGTGCCATGATCTCTGCTAAGTACTGAAGACAGATAGTAAAAGAAATACAAAAACAACTCTTACCCTCAAGAAACTTTCATTCTAAAGTATCTTGACATACACATAGCTACCTCTTCTGGGGATACCATAAGCTTATGCTTATGTTTATAGCTTATGCTACCATAAGCAGGAGTCGGGGGCCTATTGTTCTATGTGAAGACAGTTTAACCTGGAGCTCTAGTTCTCTTGCCATCCTCATTATTAACTTATATTCCCTTATAATCACTGAAAAAGATTACCCATCTACTGACTTTGAGACTGATAGGTTGTGTAATTTTGGGCTATCTTGACTACCATTTCTCAATATGTAAAATGAGGAGTTGGAACAGATGACCTTAGGATAGCCCATTTATGCTATGATTCTGAGACTCATTTTAATACCTGTTAGTACAGAATCCTTGTCCATGGCCTTAATTGATAAATATCTTTGAAGATTCAGAAGTAGCTGGATTAATTCAGTCTAGCTAAAATAACTGTTCTGAGGGTTAAGAGGATTTAAAATCCTTTTGTCCCAAATTAGCATCAATAAACATGTATTGATAATTATAACGGCACTCAAAACAGTAGCAATTTTACTATTATGTATCATATAGGACTCTTCCCATTTTCCAGCAGGTGGGAATATCTTCTTATGAATGAGCCTGGCTGGAGTGGATCACCTATGTTGGTAGTTGCAGGGGTGGGGTTTCCAATAACATATCTGGAATTCTGGAAAAGTTTAAGATGCTGCTTACATTTTTAAAGAAAAACATATTAAGGGGTATATGAAATTTGCTTTTGTAGATGACCCAATTCTCTTTTCTCACAGGGCCTAAGGAGTGAAAGAGAAGTCTCTTTTTATACTCTGTAGGGTAGGCAAAGGCCTCTGTAACTCCTCAACTATATTTTCCCCTTCTTTGGAAAAGAAAGAGCTCAGTTTTCCCCACTATGAATGACAGAATTGATTCTTGGCCCCACATTAACTTGAAGACATTCCTTAGCATAGTGCTTTGAAAGAAGGGAGAGTACTCCGAAAGGAAGGGCAGTCTTCCCCTCTACACTTCCAAATGAGTCAGTGAATAGAAACCTGAGTTCAAATATGACCTCAGACATTTACTCATTGTGTAACCCTGGGCAAATCACTTAACTCAGTTTGCATCAGTTTCCTTATTGCAAAGTGAGCTGGAGAAGGAAATGGAAAAGGACTTTAGTATCTTTGCTAAGGAAACCCTAAACCGGGTCAAGAAGACTCAGACAAAATTGAAACAACTGAAAAACAACACCAGTAATCTCCATCAGGGATATTTCATTACTAGAGGGGATTAATGAAAGACCCTACCATTAGAGTTGACCTTTAATAAAGGTAGGAATTCCAAGAGACAGAGGTAGAAGAAAAAGCATTCTAGGAATGTCCTAAGGCTCCAGAGAGAGATAGAATGTCATGTAAAGGAGACATCAAATGGGCCAGTTTGGTTTGACAATAGAACACATGAAGTGCAATAATGTGAACTAAGCAGTAAAGACAGATTGGTGCCAGACTGTGAAGGACTTTAAGTCATTAAAAGAGGAGCTTGTAATTTGTCCAGAGAGGAAGCAAAGTGCCCCTGGAGCTCCTGAATGGGACAGTGCGGTGTTCAGAACAGATTTTATATACATTTTTTGGAGAGTGAATTAGAAGGAAGAGAGACTAGAAGCAGAAAAAACAATTAGGAAACTATTAGAGTAGTGCGTGTAGTAGAGTAGGGGCCTTGAACTAGAGCCATAGCTGTGGCAGGCACAAGAGATGCTTTGGAGGTGGGAGACAAAGTCATTGATAGAGCAGTGGAAAGATGGTTGAGTACGTTGAGGACAGGCATATTATTTGAATGGGTGATTCAGAAGCCAGTTTACAAGGGGTCAATGAGAAGTCTCAATGGATAGGAATTAGTGTTGAAGTTTCCTTTTAAATGAATGTGCAAAGGTATGGTGAATTGATTGTCCATATGCTAGACATCTTGTAAACACTGAGTAGGCAAATTAATTATAAACTGCTATATCCCAGTAATGGCTAGATATGCTTTTTATGTCTATGATATATGATAAGGTTTTAAATTAATTTTTATCATAGTGCGGCTCCATATTTTTCTTAGAAATATATTTGAACATCTTAATGGGAAGTCAAATTATCAACTATATTATATAAGGGATCTGCATGGAAGTTCTACTGCAAGGCTACATCATGGTATGTCAATAACTCTGGATATATTTTGTTGTGAAATATTTTTTCATATACATTTGGACTCACTTGGGTTATCTGATTGCCATACTCCCTTCTGTTATTAATATTTTCCTATTAATTTGTTTGCTGATGTTCTGGCCCCTTCTCTTTTTTCTGGCCCCTTCTCTTTTGATGACAGTTTTTCTGTCTGGTTCTCAAATCCATTTCAGTCTTCTCCAATACTGGATAATTAATATCCACTTACCTCATTTTCTGTACCAAGTGACTTATGAGGGACCAGAACTGTTCTTAGATGGATGGGTGATGGCTGTTTCTCCCAGGCTTAGTGGAATGCCATATAGCCCTATTCATATATCTTAAGTTCCCTGTTTTCTACACTTCTCTAGTGATCTCTGTTATGCTGTAGAATATTACCATATTGCTGTCCCAGTCAGGAAAAGTTACTGCCTTTTATTAGTTGAGGGTACTGGATATGTTGTGGGATTGGGAGACAGTTTTATTGTAAGCCCATAGTTTGGCTTGTACAACAACCCTGTCAGTGCTCTGTGGATAAATAGGGAAATGGGTGATCAGTGAGTGTATTAGTCTCAAGGCTAGTTTCCTCTGCTGTAAGTTCACCAGATTGTTACCTCATTGATGTAAGGTGTATAGGATGTTCAGGGAGGGATAGCACCTGTGGTTTGCTGACCCCTTTTCAGGGCTGCTTATCCACCTTTGGTATCCACCTGTCACCCAACTTTAACTTGCAGCTCCAAGAAGATGTAGCATGTACAGTGGCTATATTCTGGTAAAGCCATCTTGGCAGATGGGCTAAACCAGTTTGAGGGTAAGAGAGGGCTCTCAAACCCATCAGAGAGTTAGGGGGATGTCTACCCTAAGCATTTTAAGATATCTTCTAGAAGAATGAGCAGATGAGAACAATTTGTTTCAAAAGCCATGAAAGCAGCTGAAGCAGGGACTATGGAGCACTTAGAACTTGGTCAGACATTGAAGATCTCAAGGTTATTCATGTACCACAGGCCATGGAGTGTCCTCTTGACTTCATTCCTGCTATTGAACCTCAATGAAAGAGAGTGAGGCTGACAACTCTTAGCAACTCTGCTTCACTTAAATCTAGTTCATGTGCAAGACATCAGCCATGAGATCATTGGTCCTCTTTGAAAATTAAAGACAAATATCAACAACAGCAACAAAAAAGAAAACAGCAACAACCTCATTAGTGTACTTGGTGAGTTAGATCATGGAGGCAGCTGTAATTGAATCATCTTTCCTGCATAATTCTTATTTTGGAGAGTTTGAGAGGTTGACATTTGGGGAAAATGTTTAGTCCTCCATCTTGTTGATCATGTGACCCCAAAATCTCTAAATGTGAATCCTTGAAGAATTGATGGAATTACATGTCCCAGTAGTTAAAAATAGTTTGCCAAGTTGTACAGGTCCCATATATAGTGTTAGGAAATATAGTCCAAGATCAGCATTATGAAGGACTTCAAATATTCAGCTAAATTGTTTGTATTATATTTTGGAAGTGACATGGAGATATTGAATTCTTTTGTAAGGGAATGAAATTGTCAGATTTGTGCCTCAGGAAGATTATTGAAGCAGGCATGTATAGCATTGACAGTATGGAGAAAGGCAGAGGTTATGTGGTGTACTGAATAGTTAGCCTTGAAGCCAGGGAAACCTGAGTTTAAATACTACCTTAGACTACTGAGAGACTCTTGGCAAGTCATTAACTTCTCTGTACCCTAAGTAATTCTCTAAGACTGCAACTTGCAGTGAGTTGCTGAGATGCATTGATAGAGGCAATTTACTCATTTGGGAGTTCCTTATACCAATATTATCACAGGTTTATCCTTTATCTTACCCGTATAGGATATAATGGAGATGTGAGATACTGGTGGCAGGAAAAACAAAAAGGAGATCCTAAAAAGAATCCAGCAGAGAGATTGTGGGGGCATAAACCAAGGAGGTCACTGTAAGAGAAGGTGACAGCTATAAAATATATTGTGTAACTATAATTTACTGAACACAAAAATTGATACATTATAGGGGAACAGGAAGAGGTGGACAAATGTGATTTTGAGATTGATTATAAACTCCAATTACTCATATGATGGTACCCAAAAGAAAGCTAGGAAAGTCTGAAAGAATGAGGGGCATAAGGGAAATAATTATGACTTCAATTCTGAATGTATTAAGTTTGAGATGTTAATAGTCTATACAGGAAGAAATGTCTAGTAGACATTTGGAGATGCATTACCAAAGTTCAGGACAGAGGTTTGGGCAGGCATCATTTGCATGAAATTGATAATTTTACACACGGGAGAAAGTAGAGCATGAAAAGAGAAGAGGGTCTGGAGCAGAGCACACTCACTCTAAGTGGTTGGGAGATGGATGAGAACCAGCAAAAGATACCAAAAAGTAGAAAATTAGGAGAGAACAATATTATGGAAGCCAAGGGTGGAGAGAGTTTCTGGGCAGAAATATAATGGAAACTATCAAAACCTGCTGACAGTGAGGATAAAAGCAGTGATCTTATGATCTCAATTAAATGCAAAGCATCTTTACAAAATATTTAATAGACCAGAAGAAAAACCAAATCGATAAAAGAGAATGTATTTAGTTTATGAGATGATATGGAATAGGCAGCCCATGGAGTTGCCCCATCCAGTAAATGGAGAGCAAACTTTAAATGAAGGAAGAGCATGAACTGGGAAACATTTAGGGAATTATGCAGTGATATCAATGTTTCTAAATTGATTACTGACTTGAAATACCAATATTCTCCTACAGATACTATAAGACTATATAGACTACTTCTGGAATGCCACAAGCGCATAAAAATCAGAGTTATAGTTGACTCAAAGCATAGTGGGAAAATACATATTGTCATTGGATACAAGAAGAAAAATTCAGATTGCTTACTGTAGATAGTATGATAGACAATCAATAAAAGAATAATAAATTATCATACACAGTTTCTTAATAGATGTGATCATGAATTTATTGCTATTCAGTGATCCTGTAATTATCATTATTAAGAAAGATGTGAAGTAAGGAATTACATTTAGCAAAAGGCAGTTTCTACAGTATCTTTTAAAAGATGATTTGCAATCAAGAAGTGGTATAAACCAGAGGTGTCAAATATACAGGCTGTAGGCTAGACACCTGGTAGTAATCATAGGTTTTCTTCCCCTTTAGCTGTAGCAACTCTTTAGTGAGTTGTGAAAAGGTTGTGGTCCATAACAGTAGAGAGAATGTACTTTCAGATAAAATTACAGGCTTTGTAGTTCAAATATGTCTGCATACACATACATATACATGCATCCATACATATTTACATATAAATTAAGCTTATTCACACCCTCTCTAGCAGTATACCTAATGAAAAAAAGTAAAGCTAATCTGTATTGGCTTTTTGGTTTTCCTTTTGGTAGGTCATCCATAAACTCCTTTATTGCCAAGGTGCATTAGTGTGCCATGGGCTATATGGATCTATGGATTTATAGTTGAAAGGATATTTAAGTCACCTACTCCAACTCTCTCATCAAGATCACACAGGTAATCAGTGGCAAATATGGCATTTGAATTCATCTTCCCTGATCATTTTTTCTACTATACTTCACTGACAATATTCACCTTTAAGCAAATGTTTTATTGTGGAGAATTTGTGCCATTAGTTTTGGAAGTTATTTCATAGATAACTGTATTTCCCATCAGTTCTTACCTACCTCCATCTCAAATCTTGGAAAAAGTAGTTGTATTTGCTTCCTGGGCATTCAGTCCCATTTGATGTGATTTGGGCAGGTGCAGTATAAATACCATTCAGATTTTAACCTACTGAGCTATTGTTGCCTTTGCAAACTCCAATACCTCATTTACCTCTATTCTTATCACTGGTATATTTCCATAAACAGTTGTGAGCTCTAAATCTTGGTGGAGCAGAATGTTAACGAGATTCATTTGTTCTAATCAGTGGCTCATTCAGCATGGAGAAGTAAATGATACCCTAGCTTATTTTATTTATTTTTTATATTGCTTTTTGCTAAAACTGTAAAACCAAAGGCCTTAGGTACTGTAATGCTCAGGCGTAAACTCTTAGCAGGATGCAAATACCCAGTTATTAGCCAAAAAGTATATGGCATTTGGGGCTATGTGATCTTCTTTATGGAAGCAATAAAAATTAGGAAATATTTGGCCATTAATTTTTCACATAAAATGTTAATGATATACAAAATTGATGACTGCTCTTTAATTTGTGAATTTAAAAGATAGTCAATGTTGCATTTGTATATGTACATGGGTATGGGATGTTTAGGAAGAACTAGCACCTGTGGTGTGAGGGTATACCAAGCCCTTTTCAGAACTGCTCATACACCTTTGGTGTCTACCTGGCTCCAAGAAGATAAAGCATATGCAAGATAAAGCCATGAAAAACTGTCTTGGAAGATGGGCTAGACCAGGTTGAGGGGAACTGATAGGTCTAAATCCTATTGGTGAGTTAGGGGAATGTCTTCCCCAAGCCTGTGAAGACTTCTCTCGGTGGAATGGGCAGATGAAAACAATTTGTTCTAGTGGCCATGAAGGCAGCTGAAGCAAGAGCCATGGAGTGCTTAGAGCATGGTCAGACATGGAAGGCACCAAGTTCATCCATTGCATTCCAGGACATTGCCAGTCTTCCTGACTTTTGTCCTGTTACTGGAATTCAATGACTCTGAAAAGAGAGTGAGGCTGACAACTCTGTACAACTCTGCCTCACTTAAATCCAGTACATATGCAAGTCATCAACCACAATGTTACTGGTCCTTTCTGAAAACTAAGGATGGAAAACAACATTCGCTCCAAGGACAGGCAATATGGTCCAGTAGAAAGAACACCTAGCTAGGAGTCAGGAGACCTGATTCCTTCCCTTGGCTCTACTACTAACTAGCTGTTTGACCTTCAGTAAATTGCTAAACCTCTTACGATTTCAGTTTCCTCAGCTACAAAATAAGAAGACCAGGTAATATTTGTGGAATTTTCTAGCTTTAATAATCTAATTAGTAATTGCTAAATGCAAAGACTTTTTCAGAATCCTCAGTACTTTATTTCTCTGTAGTTATTGGCATTGTCCTTTCTTCTCTTGCTGAATTCTCATCCTTTTCCCATATAAATGGGGTTGCACCTAAGGGTGTGAACTAGACTGACTCTCTTCTCTTTTCTCTACATGGTCTCCCTTGGTGATTTTATCAAATCCTACTTTTTTCCATGCAGATGATTTCAGGGTCAACAATAGGAATCTGCTGAGAAGAGGAGACTGAGCTAAGTGTATGCTTGAGGTTGGAACCTCATGAGTTGAAGAGCGAAACAAAATGATGATCTAAAATTTGCTGAGTAATTAAGAACCAGAAGCACCTGCTATACCAGGTCTAGGAGCTGCTGCTATGCATTCTGGGGGCCTAAAGAGCCAGACATGGGAGGTAGTTAACCCCACAACTTTACTGATGCAGCTGGTCAAGAAAAGATTACAATTCATTTTCTGGTAGAGCCTACGTATCAGGTAGAGTAGAGTAAGCCAAGTCCAAATGAGGAAATTTCAGACCCTATGATTTAAAAAGAAATAATTTTAAAAGGCACATTTTCCCACAAGATAAAACTTCATTTCATTGACATTTCTGACAGTGGAACTCTATCTTCTTATGTACTTATTGTGAAACTTTCACTCCTACGGCCAGCTTACCATGTGTTTGGCATTCCCAAGAAGATGTGGTTTCCAACTTGACTGAGTTTCTGCTTTAGAATTTTGGTTTGACCCTAACCCTCCTTTTTTCCCAGGAGGGAACTTCCCTTCAGTGTTTTTGTTTGCATTAATCACTTGGACATATAAGCCATCACCACTGAGGACAGAGCTCACATTGGTATCCTGAGCAAGTTTGCTACCCATGCAGTTTCATTTAACTTAGGGGATTGTAAGGGACAGAAAGGAAAGAGGAGAGAAGATAGAAGAGAGGGAGTGAGGAGGAAACAAAAGAAGAAGGGGAGGGGGAAAAGGGAGAATAATTACGAATTGGTTCCTGCCCTCCTGATACTTACATTCTAGTAAATCAAATTAGTAGAATATGAAGGCCATGGCTCATATACCATAATCAATCAATTAGTAGTTTGACAAAGACATGTCAATTTATTACATTCAGCTTCCCAAAGACATTCCAAGTATGTCTTTTTTAATGTCTAAACATTTGAAGTCGGTTCTTATCTCCAAATCCCACTAAATTGACTAAAGCTGGGTACTTCTCACCTTTACAACTCACATTTGATCACCATGGCAACAATATTCTCTAAATGTGGGTAGAAATCTACTCACATATAGAAAATCCTATGCCCATATACGTATTGTATGTGGAGGCTTGGAAAAGACAAGCATTAAAGTGACATAGGTATACCTAGGAGGGAGGAGAAGCAGGTACAATTGTGTTACATATAAAATTGTGGTTCTGCAAGGCTATTCTAAGAGAAGGTTCACTGTTGAAGCAGAGTTAACCATAGTAGTCTTCTCTTCCTCAGAAAGCAATGGATTAAGCACCACTCCAAAGGCAATCAACTTTGCAGGGTCATTTGATACATGCCATCTTGGCTGCTGTGGTACCTAACAGAAGCTCCAGCTGTGATGTAGACAGCTGTCTAATAGTGAGAGAATGAAGGCCACCTGCACATCATACCACATCATCAGCTATCCTTCAGCTATGTTGATAACAGCTGATTGTCAGGCTGGGTTTGGAGTGGATTAGAAAGAACCACAATGACTTATAGATGAATTTTTTTTTTCTTCCTCCTAATTTCAAGGACCTGAAGTGGCATCTTGCTGTCAATGAGAGGTTTATTTAAACAAACAATTTAGTATCATTCTCCTCGAATTTCTTATTCTCTTCTTAGTGATAATCTTAATAATTTATATTGTATAGTTTTTTAAAAATAGGCTTTTTCTCACCAGTCGGATTGTAACACTGATATTCTTTAAAGTCAATGAGGATTTACATTGCTTTGCAATGATCAAAAGATTTTATTTTGTATCTGTGTAATAGCAGAAAGAGACTTGTCCATATAGGAGGAAAATAGCAAGAGTAAATAGTTGAGCATAAAAAAAGAAACATGAGACTTTTCTGGAACAATTTCCACTAAGTAATCAGGAGGGCAAAGGATTTCCCTGGCTGATGGTTTTATAGTCCAGAAACTAGGACTCATCAAAGCAAGCAGTATATATCACTGGATGAAACACAAGGCCTCTGAAATGTCAGAGAAAGCTGGTAAATGGAAAATCTTGGCTCGAGAATATTCTGGTACTTCTACTTTGATAGTTCAATGGATTAATTGTTTCACTGATGTAAGCATTTCCCCACCAGTGGGAATTGGAAGCCCATTCATTGTCTTCTCAGGCTGAGTAAATCTTGCCCGTGTCCTTCCACAGATCCTTCAAATTGTGTAAGTTATTAGAGAGCAAGGATTATTCCCTTCTTTTACTCATATGCTCAGCACCTAGCCCAGTGGTTGGCACATATTAGCTAGCTTAATAAATGCTTTGCTGATTGGATAATAGAGGACCCATGTGACACCTGAAAAAATCTGTTCTCTGTCTAGGCTTTTCTCTTTTGTCTATTTGTTCTTTACACCCGACACTCCCTTTATCGTCCCTTTACCTTTTTATTGGCTGACCCCATACTCTAAATGAACTCCCTCATCACTGGTATCTCATAGATTCTTTTTCTTCTTTCAACATGAAGCTAGATGGCCCACTGGAAAATCACAGGGTTTAGAGTCAGGTACCTGAATTCAAATCTATCCTGAGATACTTTAATAGCTGTGTGACTCTGAGCAAGTCATTCAACTTATGTTTGCTTTAGTTTCCTCATCTGTAAAATGGGGATAATAATAGCACCAATTTCACAAGTTTAGTGTGATGATCAAATGAGATAACAATTGCAAAGCAATTATCAGAGAGTCTGTCAAATAATAAGTACTATATAAATGTTAAATATTATTTATTCTCATGATATGTACTGTATTTCTATTTGTGTACATTTATGAATATAAAAATGATACTTGTGACTATACACACATATTAGATATATATATGCAATTCATCACCCTACATATAAACTATATATATGCATATATTTGTGTACATACATATATAAAGGATATATATAATATATCATCCTACATATATCTACACATATTATATTTGTGAACACAAAAATAAAGGATATACAGTGATATATTATTCTATATATCAAGTATATATGTATGAGTATATACATGTATGTATACACACGTATGTGTATCTCCTTGATGATGTCTCTAATGCTATTCGTTGGGTCTTTCTAATGTCAATATTAAGAAAAAAAACACCATTGAAATGCTTTGTAGCTTGATAATCCTACTTCCAGTTTGGTGGCTTCTTGGGAAAAGATAAAATTCTTTCTTTGAACATATTGACTTTGAGATGTTCATGATCCATTGCCCCCTACTTTCTCAGGGCCGGTTCTAGCTGAAACTGAGTTGTTATGGAACAAGTTCAAAGCCCATGTATCAGTAGATGATTGTGATAGTTCCAAGACTGGCAGGTCTTTAGCACTGTAGAGAGTAAAGAATCCTAATAATAAGAGTTGATGTTTAGCTCCTTGAAGGCCAAGGCTGGATACTTTTTTATTTTTTTATCCTGAGTTTCTAACAGAATGTATTGCATACAGCAGGAATTTAATAAATGTTCATTGAATTACTTAGTATTGAGTCTTGAAAAAAATACTTTTCATTAATTTCCTCATTTGAGCCCATTCGAGGTGTTTATTACCTTTCTTTTACAGATTAGGATACTGAGGATCTGAGAAAAGAAGTTTGTCAAATTTAAGTTGAAAAAATGATGAGAAGTTCCTAGGCAGCAGAGTGGCATTCATTGAAATGATACCTTTAATTGTATACAACATTTTGGCAAAAGAGTAAGCACTGGTTAAATAGGAGATGAAAATCTCTCATACAGATTTACCTTAAAAAGAATAAAACTCAGTTTGGAACAGGATTGTTTTTGTAACCAGGAAAATATAAACTCCTTGAAGTTAGAGACTGTTTTTCATTTTTATCTTTGCATCCCTAGCATTAAGGGAAGCACTTTCCAGTGGAGTAAGGACATAATAAGGGCTTGCTTAATTGAGTCGAATAGAAATGAAGTGAAATGAATTTGACATACGCAGCTAAGGTCTCCTCTAATGTCAGATTGGTCCTCCCAGGAGATCGGAGCCCAGGATTTATGTTCCATCTTGAATTTTTACTCTCTTTGTGGCCCTGAATAAGTCCTTTCACCTGGCTGAATCCCACCTATAGAACATAGATGGAAATCTTTGTGCCACCAAATTCACACTTATTGTGAAGAAAATGCTTTTTTTAAACCAGAAATATTTAGACACATCTGAGCTATTATTTATGATGGTTCGTTTGTTCCTAAGTTTCTCAACAGGGGGGAACAATAAGCAAATCAATTCATTGGTTGCCCATTTAGTCTCTCATGAGAAAAGTCAATAATATAGCTGCAATAATAATTTGCCTTGTTAAAGACAGTAGTAGTCATGAGCAAAAGATAATTGTTTCATAGAGAATATGCTTTTCATATTTTTTGTATTACAAAAAAGCTGTGGGTAAATAGCTAACATGTTGCAGGATAATAATTTTTTAAAAGACCAATATAGTCTAAGATACTGGGCTGACAAAAAAGCTAGATAAAAAATTAAATAAGGATAAATACAAACTACTTAAATTAAAAAAAGAATAGAACAAGGACCGGGTTGGGGAGCTCATATTTTTAAAGCAGCTAGAGTTTGTGGTTAATTGGAAGCAAAACAAATTAAACATTTTGGTGTGGCTATTAAAAAATTTTCATTTTTAGTATATAATATCCAGATTGCTAGAAGTAATATCCTCACTATATTCAAGTCATATCTAGCTGTACATATACACTGTGTACAGCTGTGTATGCCATGCATTAAGATCATGATGACAAGCTAGAAGGTGTCTAGAAGAGGGCAGTCATAATAAGGGAGGGTAAAATAAATTCATGGCATATGAAGTGTTTTTCTGGGGTGGAGCTTCTTCTATGATAGCCATATTAACACTTGAAATTGAAAGCTTCGCTTATCTATTTCCCTCCCCAATTCATACATACATGCATATGTACATATAATCATACATACACTTATAAACATTCACACCCATACACGCATACATTTACAGTTTGTAATAACATAATCTCTGTCAAATCATTCCCCACTAAGCTTATTCAGGGTGGTTCCAGAAGGGAGAACTGAGACCACTAGGTAAGGCGCAGGGACATCAGTCTGCGGTCAGTATAGAGAATTATCTAATAATAGAAAATTCTGCTTAATCGGGTAATCAGTTTCTTGTCAGTGGAGGTGTTCAAAGTGAGGATATATAATTTGTCTACTAAGGTTGTGGAAGCAACTTTTTCATCATCAAAGTTGGATACAATGAATTCTAAGGTCCCTTATGACTCTTAATGTTCTATAATTCTAGGATCCAGTGCTTCCTCTGAACCCCCTTTGTCATATACGGCCTGATTCACGCTTGCCTACCTGATTTTGACAGCTTCGCTCTGACCTCTGAAATCCCTGTGAACACTAGCGCTTGGCTTCAACTTGACCAGTACAGACTTCCCAGTCTGCATTCACAGATTGTCCTTGTGTCCTGGCATGAGATATGTCCTAATATGTCATCTTTCAAAACTTTCAGTGAAAAGGGAAGTAAAAATATTCTCCTGAGGATACTACTCCCTTCATACTATGCTTGTCACTACCATGTCCTTTTATTTTACTTTTTTTTTTTTTTTGGTAAAATAAGCTTTGTTGTCAAGTGCATTAGAAACAAGTTATAAATCTTGGGAGGGGAGATTTCTTTTTTTCTGCTTTCATTTTCTTTTTTTCTTCCTGTATAAAGAAAGAACACTTTGCCAAGTCCTAATTTTAAAGAAAAACAGCACACCTGGCTCGTATTGTAAACCGATGAGTCTTAATTACCCAAGCTATAAAAGGAAAAGAAACTAAACAGAACATTTCCATTAGCCAACGGGTCAAAGTCTGTGTTCAGATGTGGAATCAGAAAAACTGGGACTGTGAATTTCTTAGGATCACCTTTGGCTCCATGGTAATATTGTTTTGAAAATAGCTTTGCTGGAGTAGCTGCAATCAGTTCAGGTGAGGGAATTACCTACATGGAACCTGGGCTTTAACGAGCTCCAAAAATGACCTCCAATTGATATTCTGGGAAGGAATTCCAGGATATCATTCCAATTCAATCCAATCTAACAAGTCTTTGTTAAGCATTACTGTATGAAAGGCACCATATTAGACACTGGGGATACAAAGCCCATATGAACAAAAGAACAGAGAACTGCAGCCAACCTCAAAGATCTTAATTTGTGCTAGAAGCAAAAGGAGAGATCTTTTAAATACCTGAGGCTGATGGAATGAGCCTTTTCCTCTCTTCAGTCTTGGTGCTTATTCTCCTTCTTAAAGACAGAGGATTCTAAAGCAGCAGTGTAGTCTCTTCTCTCCCTGTAAGTATTTGATTATTAGACTGTGAGCTTCTTAAGAGCAGAGATGTCTATTTTTTTCTTGTTTTGTTTTGCCTTTCTTTGTATTCTCTCATATTAGCACAGTCCATGCAACTTAGTAGGTACTTGATAAATTCTTTTGACAGACTGACTGATCATATAGCTTTTTCAAGTTGCTGAAATTTATTTACCTGCCTAGGTTTCTCTTGTCTCTGATATTTTTGTTTCAAAGATTCTACTCTGCTCTGGTTTTTTCAGCAGAAATATCTTATTTTATTAAGGTTCTTTTGCCTCTTGTCCCATGATTGCACATAGGTTTACAAGATGACATTCTTGGTTGTAGGTCTTTTTCTTTTGTTCTTTGAAATATAATATTCCAAGTTTTCTATTCATATATAATCCTCTTTCTTGTCCTGTTTCTAATTGTTGTGGATGTCATTGTTGATGATTGTGTGTTTGTCCTTTGTTGCCAAAGAAGACCATGCCATCAGAGAAATAGTGACATGGCTTGCACTTGACTTTGTTTTGAGTGAGTGAGGGCTGTGCAGGTCACCAGCCTCACTTCTCCTCCAGAGCCATCTGAATCCAGTGGCCAGATATTCATCAGGATGACTGGCGATGACCCAGGATGAGGCAATTGGGGTTAAGTGACTTGCCCAAGGTCACACAGCTAGTGAGTGTCAAGTGTCTGAGGTGAGATTTGAACTCAGGTTCTCCTGACTCCTGCACTTGTGCTCTATCCACTGTACCACCTAACTGCACTTGTTAATGATTAAGCTCATAATAAAAAAGGATTTTTTCTTTTTTTTTCTATTTTATATGTAAAAAGTATTTTATTTTTTCAAATACATGTATAGTTTCAACATTCATTTTTGTAATATTTCAGTTCAATTGTTTTCTCCTTCCCTTCCTCCCCAGGACATCAAGCAATCTTCTATAGATTATACATGTGCAATCATGTTAGACATACTTCCACAATAGTCATGTTGCAAAGAAGAAACAGAACAAAAGAAAAAAAAAAGAACAAAGTAAAAATAGAGGTGTTTCCAAATCCTGAGATAAAAACTGCTGCATATATACAATCTTTACATCCTCTTGAAGGATAGCGTGCTGTGGTAGGTAGAAAAACATCGCTGAAGTCAGAAAGACATGGGTTCAAGTCCTGCCCCTAAGGGAAATTATGTGAGTAACGCTGCGCAAGTTATTTAACTTCTCAGTGTCCCAGACAAAAGAGAACTCTCTAAGACTCTTCCTTATAGGTACTTTACCAAGATCAAAGGAGATTTCCTAAACTAAAGAGCATAATGTCATTCATGAAATTCTCTATGAAATGTATATCATGAAGCGACTATGATTTTGTCGATGTGGAGAACTTCTGATATTGGAACTTTCCAACGCACATCACAAATCACCTATGATTTAGTAGATAAATCTAAGGAAGTTATCTGAGGTATACAGATATTAAATAACTTGCCTAATGTTACACAGCTAGTACCTATAAGAGGAGGGATTTCAAATCATTTTGGGCTCCAAATCTAGCCCTCTATTGATTATTCTAAACTACCTCTCAGAAATTTAGATTTCAGGATTTTAAAAATACCTTTAAGTTTAAATAATTGCTAAACTAGAGAAAATGTCACTGGATAAATACGGGCTTATTTCAAAGAAGCCAACGGCAAGCAGAAATCAGAAGCTATTAGTTATGATTATTATCTTGAAGCTTTCACAGAGCGGTGTATTTGTGATTCTTATACTTGAACCTTTAGCTCTCTACTGACAGCCCTAAAATTTGAAAAGCTAAAATGACTGATACCTTTGTCTAAGCAAAATCTGAATATGAGGGTGTTGGGAATGTTTTTCTTAATAAAAGAATACACAGAGAAACAAAGTCTCATTGGAATTGTGATGGAGAGTTGAGCCTCTGATCTCCACAATGGATTAATATTTTTTTAAAAAAGGATAATGACAAATTGGATAAATGAAAAATTCCCCCATGCAAGCCAGAGTCCCCAGGAGGAAATTGTAAATTTTATGGGAAAAAAGGACATGAATTTCATGTAGTCATTACAGCTACTTTATCATTCATGACAAGATGATTTGTATTTCGAAGTATATCACTATTTTGGTGCAAGATTTGCTTAAAAAAATATAAATCCTGAAATCATAATCAACAAACAGAAAGCATCTATTAAGCACCTTTTGCATGTAGAATGGAGTAACTCAAACTGTGGGAGATGGAAATTTTAGATTAGATATCTTCAATCCTTGCCATCATGAAACTGGCACTCTAACAGTAAAATACAGCGTATTTTAATGGTACAGCAGAAAAGTAAGTCATGCAAAGGTAGATTTAGACATAAAAATAGGGAGTTTAGACATTATTGAATTTTACAGATTATGAAAGTGACATACACAGAAGTTCACTGATTGGAACTTGAACACATGTTTCTATGACAATTCTAGTGTAATTTTCACTGTACCATCCACCCTCTGAGTTGGAAGTTTGCCACTTAGTACCTATGTGGATATTAGGGACAACTAGGCATGCAGTGGATAACTCTCAACCTGGAGTCAGGAGGACTTGGGTTCAAATTTGACCTTGGACACTTACTAGCTTTGTGACCCTAGGCAAGTCACTTAGCCCTATTTGCCTCAGTTCCTTTATTTTACAAAAATGAACTAGAGAAAGAAATGGCAAACCACTCCAGTAGCTTTGCCAAGAAAACCTCAAAAAGGAAGGAAGGAAGGAAGGAAGGAAAGAAGGAAGGAAGGAAGGAAGGAAGGAAGGAAGGAAGGAAGGAAGGAAGGAAGGAAGGAAGGAAGGAAGGAAGGAAGGAAATAAGAATTTATCTCCTTACTATATGTCACATACTGTGCTAAGCACTTTACAAATACTATCTCATTTGATTCTCACAAAAACCTTGTGAGATTGGTGCTATTTTTATCCCCATTTTATATTTGAAAAAAAAAAACTGAAGCAAAGTCACTTTGCAGAACTACTGAACAATCATTTCCCCTCAGACCTGCACTGTCTGAACCACTCAGAAAGGCCTTATTTTCTTCCAGCCAGATAGGTATGAATTCTAGGGATCTACAGTCTTCTCAGATATAACATCTTCCTATCAGTAATCATCTTTTCTGAGAAGATACATAGCAGTAAGAATCACTTTTGACTGGACACTCAGGATAAATTGAGGGTCCCAGGGTCCCTCACACTCATGAAGTAACCACCAAAACTGTAAGCATTCATCTCTTAGGATTGTTCTATGGTCACAGAACTATGCTTAGGAAAACAAACACCTAGCATAGTGCCTTGTAAAAAGGAGTTTTTTATAAATTAAATTGACTGAGATAGGTAAGCCTGAGATTATTTTTTCTGTTACTGGAGAATCAAGTCATGCAAGAATGTACCTGTTCAACTGAATAGTTATTTACTAAGTATGGACTGCATGTGCAGGGTTCTATGCAAATTATTAGGTATACCAAATCAAAGATAAAGTGGTTCCTCTCTTGAGGCGGCAAGGTGGTGAAATGGATAGAATTCTGGGCCTAAAGTCAGTAAAAGTTGGATTCAAGTCCAACCTCAGATACTTATTAGTGACATGACCCTAGGTAAGTCACTTCTCTCCATTTCTTTGAGGTTCCTCAACTGTACGATGGTGATAATAACATCACCTACCTCCTAGAATTGTTGTGAGAATCAAATGGTATAATACTTTAAAGCACATTAAGTAGGCACTTAATAAGTGCTCATTTCTTTCCTTCCTCCCTCTTTCAGGATTTTAAATTCTATTAGGGGAGGAAAGGAAATACACATGTACCTTGTGAAGTAAATACTAAATATATATAATATGAATGCAGCACAATTTTAAGAGTTAAGAAAAGTCATTAATACCTGAATAGGGAAAGGGAAGAGAGAAGCAGGGGATATAAACATGTTTAGAAGGTGATCAGCAGAGAAAGAGAGAAGTGTGTTCTCCTTCAACATTTCAGAGAAGGGGTATAGGGGAAGTGATTCAATGACAACGTCTGATTTGGCTGACTCATAGCATGGGAGTAGTGAGAGATACAGCATGCTAGAGCCAGATGCCAGAAGTGCTTGCACATCAGTTTAAGAAGTGGAGACTAGCTTATAGGGAACTCGAAGCCATCAAATATGTTTTGACCGAGATGATAAATGGAATGATTTGGGTCATGCCTTACAGTGACTCATTTAGTTGCAGTAAACAGGATAGCAAATAGGGTGGCAAAGTAGATGGAATGCTGGGCCTTGAATCAGAAAGACCTCTCTTCTTGAGTTCAAATCTGGCCTCAGCCTTACTAGTAAAAGTAATTTAACTTTATTTGTCTCAGTTTCATTATCTGTAAAAGGAGCTGGCAAAGGAAATGACAAATCACTGCAGTATCTTTGCCAAGAAAATACCAAATGGCTCCACAAAGGGTGGGACATGACTGAAACGACTGAGCATCAGCAATAAAATAGGATCGACATCAGATGAAGGATTTGAAACTGTAAGGGACCTTAGAGATCATCTTGATCAACATATTCATTTTACAGATAAAGAAACTGAATTTTGCAGTGATGAAACAATTTATCCTTGGTTACACAGAAAACAATTATCAGAACCAGAATTGAGGCTCTCAAGTGCTCCAATTCTTCTTCCAGTGTGTTTTCTATTGCTTTACAGGGAAGATTAGAAAACTGTAAAATGAACACCAGAGAGGAGTCCCACCTCTCTACTCAGATTTATTTGCTTTGTAATTGATTTTAAAAATAAATAAAAGGGACCTTTCTGAAAATGATCCTTGGAAATACAGAACTCATGAACCAAATTTTCTAAGTACTCATTGCAAAGCCAGCTATGGCTTTCATCCTTTGAATGGCATGAATATAAGACTATCCTTGTGCATCCCTAAGACTGTCTTTAAGCCATGAGTCTTTGCTGAGCCTGCATACGCACCTCTAAGACAGCAGTCAGGGGCATTTGCTGAAAACCTGCAGTGAAGGTGGGCATGGGGTAGGGGGGCATGTGTGAGAGGATAAGGGCAGGAAGGAGATTAGAGCTGCTGGAATGGTAGTAATTCATCTGCTCCAGTGAGACTCGGGCACTCTTGCTCGACAATGCTAAAAATCTATCAAAAAGACATTTTCTGATTTTCATATTTTCTTGAAATACACTTCTATATATTAGTACTATTTTCTTGGGCCCTCATCACAGACCAACACAGCATTTTAAAGTTTAATATGACTCCCATTAATGGATAACATTGGGTTTATGTAAATATGCGTTTCCATGTTGCTATTTTATATTAATGTATGTTCTTTGTGTAAATATTTTATAACCATTTTATGTGTTACTTTATGGAATGCCTAATGTGATGCTCTGGAATGTGTATTTATGAAAAAGCATCAATTGAGGTCTTAATTTTCTTCTGACATGTAGTCTTCATTTGAATTCAGGATATGGAAAAAAAAAGCACCAGACTAAGAGATTGGAGAACCAGGTTCTTGTCTTAATTCTGTTACTAACTAGATACAAGACATTGGGCAAATCATTTTGGTTCTTTTCTCAGTCTAAACTGGCCTCAGACTCCTCATTCCAAAATAAGGAATCTGGACTACAGTCTCTCTAAAGGCAATTCAAATACTGTTATTCTATAATACAACGAACATACTATGTGCAAGACACTTCATCTAATACAAAAGAAATCAGTAAATATAATGGAATATTAGTGCTCAGAGAGACCTAATAGATCATCCATTTAATCTTATAATATTAAGAATGAGAAACCCACAGGAGTGAAGTAATTTGACCCAGTTGATACAACTAGCTACTGCTAGAGCCAACATTAGAAATTAGATCATAACTCAGGCCAGTTCTCATTTCACTATTCTCTGCTTTCCTCATGAATTCCAAAAGCTTTCCTTCTTATTTAGTTTTGTAGGTAATGATCTCTCTGGTTTCTTTAAGATATTGGGCCAATGTACTGACCTTTGTCCATTATGCACAGAAATTAATTTTGTGAATCCATTGTCCAGTTAGCTTTCATTTTGATTGGTAGATACATAGTTACATTAGGTTTAAGTTAAAGTCTGAAATCTTCCATCATTATTCCTGCTGCATTGCAATAAATAAGCTTCATTAGTGGGGAAAGTTTTAATTTCTTTATAGAAAATGCAGTTGGTGCTGATTAATTTCATCTTTCATTCATTCTCCAACTGCAGACTCAAAGATCAGGTATATTTCATTCTTTATTGAGCAACTAACAAAAAGAAATGCATTCATATTATTCAGGAAGCAATCATGGACATACTTTATAGCTCATTTGTATCAATATTGGACTAATTCAATGACAAGTTAAGCATTGTGGCCTTTAATCATGGAAAACTGTAAGGGATCTCAGCTGAATAAATTAGTGGCAATTAACTATAAATGAGCTACACACATGAAGCTCATTATTTTTAAGTTGTGGTATCTTTTTTACCATAGAAGAATCCTTTTTTTTTGTCTGATGTGCCAGATGCCAATTTGTCCCAACAACCACAACAACCAAATTGTGCTATCCATTTTGTCCACATTCTGGACTTGAGAACTAAAGTTGGAATGTAAAGCCATTTCAATTTCATTCTTTAATGAAAAAGTAAGAAAATTCTCCTTTCCCAGTACTTTTAAGGGAAAAGACATGTATGATAGACATAGATTGATATGTATATAGACAGGTAGGTAGAGATAGATAGATAGATAGATAGATAGATAGATAGATAGATAGATAGATAGATAGATAGATAGATAGATAATTTATTAAGGCCTTACTCTAGGCCAGGAGATAGGTGGCGCAGCGCATGTTTTACCAGGCCTGGTGTCAGGAAGACTCAATTTCCTAAGTTCAAATCTGGCCCCAGACCTTAATAGCTGTGTGATACTGGGCAAGTCACTTAACCAGTTTCTCATTTGTAAAATGAATTGGTGGAGTAAATGGCAAACCAGTCCAGCATGTTTTCCAAAGATGACCCAAATGGGGTCATAAAGAGCAGGATATAAATGAAATGACTGAACAACACAAACAAAAACGTGTCAATAACTGTGCTTAGCACGGGGGTTGCAAATATAAGAAAACAAAGAATTCCCTGCCCTCATAGAGATTATACTCTACTTGGAGAAATAATACATAAAGGGAAATTGAAAGGAACAGGCAGATGGATGGTAGAGGGTATTTTAGAGTGGCAAGCTTTTTTGCTAGTGGCCAGAAAGTGAGGTAGAGGAAATAATTGTCTGGAGAGATAAAGCAAAAGTTCACTTACCAAAGCCCAAGACATTCCAAAGCAAGAATGGAATTTTCTGGTCAAAAGGGGTTGGCATAGTAACTGAAGCAGAAATAGCAAAATAGCTTTAGAGACAATTTAGTACCAAGAGATAAATATCATGTATAAGTTGTGGCACAAAAGGTATCAAGAGATGTATGATTTGAAAGGAGGGCATCTGGTTATAAAGAAAGAGTGAGAGATCACCAATGGATGGCATGTGTGCTACATTGGCAGCCACCCAATGTCAAGTAATCCTCAACTTTGCATTTAAGAAATAATAGTATTTATATAGTATTAACTATGTGCCAGGTACTGTGCTAAGCACTTTAAAGTTACTATGTCTTTTGAAACTCACAGCAACACTGAGATGTAGGTTTTATTATTATCCCCATTTAACAGCTGAGGAAACTGAGACAAAGAGAAGTTAAGTGACTTGCCAAGGTCACACAGCTAGTAAGTATCTGAGTCTGGATTTGAACTCAAGTCTTCCTCATTCTGCGTCTAATGTTCTAGCCATTGTACCTTCTCTAAGTCTATACCTTGGTAGATCCCGTCAAGTTGGAACCACTTCAGTTATGGACCTGGAAATTCAGTGCCATAATTAGCCTGATGCCTAGGAGACTGCCCTAAAGTTTCAGTAACATGGGGGGTGAGGGCTGTCCTTGCTTGACACATCATTCTATCTCGTAGTTCTGTTTTCCAAGAGATTGACGAAGAATCACCTGATCTTCCAAGATTCCTTTTTCTATGCCTTCTTGCTCCATGGGATAGAGCACCCCCTTGCTAGTATGAGGTAGGGAATCAGGAACCATTAGTCATGTGATAGGAGTGCAAGTCAGACACACTGTGAAACTGGCCACTTGCTTTACTGATGTGACTACCCATACTGCTGTGAATCACCTCTTTCTCAAATGAATTTACCTTCAATACAAGAATTACTAACTACAGCTCTGCAGTGATAGGCTTTGTGCCTAAGGCTAGCCTAAGGCTCATAACCATCAGGTGATGTATTTCACATACAGCAGCTCCTGAATCTGTCCACTAAAGGGTAGATAGATTTGCTATTCACATTACTGCAAGAAGCTTTCATACTGAAGAATCAAGGATCTTTTGAGTTCAGCAATAGTCTTTTTTTTTTTACTAAACAATGATATGTATTCAAGTTTTGTGTCCATATAAACACTTGCTGAAAGCAAAATTCTTTATGAACACACATCATATTAACTGTAGAAATTAATAAATAATTTATGTGTGAGAGACATCACAATACAGTGACTAGAGTACTAGTCATGTACTTGAAGCCATGAAGACTTGTGTTAAAATCCTACCTCTGACACAACTGGATTGGGATCAAGGGCAAGTGCTTGACTCCTCAGTTCCCCAGTCTATACTTAAAAGACTAGAAAGTGCAGAGAAGGTAACTAACTTGCATTAGAGGAATGAGATCCAAGAACCTCTTGCACCAATGAAATCACAGCTCTGAAAAAAATGTTATGCCACGGTTAATTATTTTTAACAGTTATGGTAAGAATATGGTTCCTTCACTTGTACTAGCTGTTTTCCAGGCCTGGAGAATTTTGTCTCCTCACCTTTACGTCTTGGCTTTCTTGCTTCCTTCATTATTGTGTTTAAATCCTAGTTTTGTCAAGCAACCTTTCCTGGTCCCCCAGCTGCTAGTGCCTTCTCTTCTGTTATTACTTTTCAGTTCCATTGTATATAACTTGAATGTACCTGGTTATTTACATAATTTCTTCCCCACCAGAATATGAAGTCCTTGAGAGCAGGGACTATACTTTTAAATTTTGTGTATCCTCAGTGCTTACCACAGTGCTTATCACAGAGTAAACATCTAAAAATACTTCTCAACTGACTGAGTTAGAAATGTCTCAATATGCACATGGTAGCCTTATAAAAGCAAATACATCAGTAGGGATGGGGGCAAGGTTGGTTTTTTAATGGACATTGTGTCACTTTTTTTCCTTTCTGTTTTTGTCTTGTGGCAGATTTACTTTATCTTCTTGTTTTGCTTAGGTCAGAATGAAACTTCTGTATGGTCTCAACATACAATGAATTCTCTAAAAGAAATAATGACAGTGACAAATCTCATTGATGCAATGCTTTGCAAAGTGCTGGTATCATAACAATCTTATGAAGTATGTAGTGCACGAATTCTTATTTTCATTTGACAAATTAAAAAAAACTGAGTCTGAGATTGAGTGGCTTGCCAACCATCAGACACCAAGTATGATTTAACTCTGAGGTCTTCTGACCATATAGCTAATACCTTTCATTTTATGTTACCTCAGGCTAACTATAGCATGTACACATGAATGTGTATATGAGAGAGAGAAAGAGAGAGAGAGAGAGAGAGAGAGAGAGAGAGAGAGAGAGAGAGAGATCTTTGTAATAAATTTTTCTAAGTAATAGGATAATCCAACACCTTCATTTTGCAGATGAAAAAACTGAAGCCCAGAGAGGCTTGAATTCATTCAGTCTTCCAATAAAAATGCATGATATGTTTATTGTATGAAAGGTACCACCCAAGAGCTTAAAATTGCTAGTATTGTTTCTGAAATATCTTATATATAGTCTGACTAATTCAGTAATTAGCCTCACTACTCTCAAAGAGAGATTTAGAAAAATGTTGTACTATGTATGTGGAAAAAACTCCCTGATAAAGAATACATTAAGTTGGAACCCTAGGTCCAATCCACACGTTATCCATTCAAATGTTTTTCTTTAAACAAGGTTCTAAGGAAAGAGGAATGTATTAGGCATGAAACTTAATGAACTAAGGTGCCCTTACTTATTGAAGTGGTGCTGTTTGTATGAGAAATGAACATTTAATGTGTACATATGGTACACCCTGCTCCCTTTCATCTCATCTCTATGCACAGTAGATTTCAGTTATGATAGATTTGGGCAGTCCCCCTTTGCCCATTCCATTTGCATGAATGTGATGTCTGAATTAATAAAAAGCATGCCTATCCCAAATTGAACATAAATATAAAAGCACACTGGTCATCTCACAAGGACAGAGGAATATCTTCCAGTTCTTTTATAGGGATCATAGGTCACAACTGGCTCTCACTGGTACTACAGAAAGTTTGTAACATACTTCACTTCCAACTGAGTGGCAGTCAGAAAGGCTCAATGGTCTCCAACCTTTGGAAATCATTAAACAAGTCCAAGGAACCATCTGGTGCTTACAACCCAGTGTCTACAGATCAGTAGGAACAAAAGACAAATATATCAGCATCATCAAGAGAGTTTCAGTTCAATTCTACACCATGGCACTGATTTGATGACCATAGAAAACAAGGTCAAGGAAAAATATAATGCCATATATAAAGGCAACATTTTAAGGAGGAATCATTTATCACATCAGCTTCATTTATGCTATTACATATTAGTATTAATAGTACACAGAACAAAATAATTAAATACTCTTACAATATATGGTATAGTGTATCCTCCTAACAGGGTAGAATCAGGATATATATATGTGAGTGTGTGTATGTATACATGTGTGTGTATGTATGCATATGTACATGTGTGTATATGCATATATACATATGTATATGTGTTATTACTTTAATATATTATCTATTGAACTTTAACAGTTTAAAACTTCATTGAGATGTTGGAGTCATGATGTATGTATGGATATTATTCTAAATATACATTTAGAAATAGACATATGTATTTAGATAGAGGTAAATATTGAAATAGATATTAGTATCTTTTTCTGTCTCTTTCTCTACATACACAGAGAACATGTGTGATCCTGGGCAAGTCACTTACCTCTCTCAGCTTATTTCCTCATCTGAAAATTAGGGGTAATAATAGCATCTACCTTCGAGGGTTGTTGTGAGGAAAAAATGAAAAAAAAAGTATTTGTAGTGTTTCACAAACCTTAAAATGCTATATAAATACTACCTATATCATGTGTGTTCACGTGTATTAAATATTTCCGTATATCTCTTTGGGGCTATATATTTTTCTTCTTTTTCTTTCAGCTTTCCAGTATTATCCAATGGATGAGACTCCTTATTTCATAAATATCCATGCTCATTACTGATCAGAGGCTTCTCAACAGAGATTTTGATCAATTTTTTTGGCTACAGTAACTCATTAAACTGTCTCCTAAAGTGGAGAAGGGTTGCCATCTGCATTCATAAAGGCTTCACCCTTCCTGTTGAATTCAAGGATCCTTGAAGTGGTGAAGTTAGTAAATATCAGTCCACAAATGAGGCTGATGGATGTGAGCCAGAAAAAATGAAAAGGGATTCAGGCCCCTTTAGTTTTTAGCTATATTCCTATTCACTTGCCATAAAATTCCATCTTTTTAATAACAGCATTCTAGTGTGATGCTATGTGACTATGAATTCAAGAACCAGGATCCCAGAAGAATGAAACCTGTAGGTTGCCCAAAGAGCCCAATGGAATAGAATGGGAAAAAAAAAAACACATTTACTAAGTGCCTACTATATGGTAGGCGCTGTGCTAAATGCTTTACAAATGTTATCTCATTTGAATGAGATAAGAATAAAAAATGTACAAAGTTGGTATATAAACAAGCAAACATATTACCATAAAAGAAAAGAAAGAACATCACCAAGAAAATGCAGGTGGGTTGATCATGCGTGAAAAGCAAGGTGTTAGAGATGGATATCTTGAATTTTACTTGGGTAGCTATGAAATATTAAAAAAAATCTAGAGGAAGTAATCTAGCACATTAACAGAAATTTATTGGGGTTATTTCTAACAAGAGATACACAAGATGGCAAAATCATAAATGATTTAGATGCATTACAAGAGAGGCAGTGCTCACACTAATGAGTTTCTACCTCTAAATCCATTGTCCTGTGGAATTATGGACAATTATGGATTCACCAATATATGGAAGTACTTACTGGAGCCTTAATACTTACTTTCAAAGAAAAAAATCCACATCCGACCAGACTCACTGTCTTTCTAATTTTCTTTATATGGAGCACAAAATGTAATATGGTGATTTATATAACTTAAACAAAACAACCAACCAGCAAGCCAAAGCCCCTAGTGCTTTACTTTTGCTTCACTTTCTTATTTGTCATTGTTTTTGTGTTTCATTTGTTTGTTTTGCTTGCTAATTTGTTTGTCATGAGGTGATGGGTCAGAATCTGGGGCAATTCTTAGTATAAACACCCACTCCATGTATGCAGGTTAACAATTGTTTTATAATTTTTAGTCTTCCCTATATATTCCAGGAAAGAGTCTGAGCGATTATTGGAGAAGAGATTTAGAATTAAAATGTATCAGAAAGACCATCTTACAGATGAAGAAATCAAGGTCCAGGAAGGTTAAATGACCTAACAAAAGTCACACAGGTAACATTTGGCAAAACTAACATATGAACTCAGGTTTCCTCATTTCAAGTCAAGGACTTGACTACAAATGCAGATGTAGGTAGGTACCTCCACTTTTCTTCTCAAATGATATTAAAACTGTGTTGCATTCACTGTAAGGCTAAAACTGAATCAAAGTTATTTGGAGTCATGTTTTATAAACACTTTCAGCTACAGTGGACAGGAGATTAACAATCAATGGTTTAAATCTCAGATCTGCTACTTACTAGCTATGTGACCTGAGACAAGTAACTACTTCTCTTTGGCCTCAGTTTCTCCATACATAAATGACAGGGTCAAATTAGATGGTGACAAAGAAAATTTCTAGGTCTAAATGCTTTGATCCTATTCATATTTTTGTTTTACAATTTTGTCTTTGTAAGATTAATATATTTTCATTAAACTGATTTTGAATTATATTCATAAATACAGATAGGCTAAATAATTATATCTATGCAAATAAGAAGCTGTTTCTTAGTAGAGAAGTCTCAAAGCGTAGCCTGAGGTTCTGGATGAGTGATTTGCTAAATGTTGGTCACAGAACTAATAGATGTCAGAGATAAAATTTGAATTTATCTTCCTGAATCCAGGTACAAAAGTCTTATCCACTATAAAACAACATATTTAAAGATAGAAAAATAAAAATCAATATTTCTTTGTCACCATGTTCACAAAAGCTGTTCTTTAAAGATTTGTTAACTTTCGTTACATAACTTTTCTACTACTGATGTTCAGGTCTTTAATGTTTTGTGGCCCATTTGTGAAAAACAGTGTTTCTATCTGTCTTCAAGAGCCTTTCTAGTCAAAAACAAAAACATGAATATATTTTCTATGTTGCCCTTCCTTATAGGATACCAGTGTCAGGAGAATAAGTCACTCAACCTGAGAAATCTGTATTTCCTATTACTGAGTACAGGATGTATATGTGCCCATCAAAGCAGAAGATAATCTTGTATACACAGGCAATGGAGTATAAAAATCTAACTTACTTTACAGGAAAATAGAAGGGGAAGGGGATAAGAGAAAGGAGGTAAGGATAGAAGGGAGGGATGATTGGAGGAGGGGGTAATCAGAATGCAATCCATCATGGAGTTGGAGGAGGGGAGAGATGGAGAGAAAAATTTGGAAATCAAAATCTTTTGGAAGTGAACGTTGAAAACTAAAATAAATAAATAAATTGAAAAAAAAGAGAAGATAACCTTGCACAAATAGGTGATCACTTTCTATTAACAGACTTCTGACTTTAATCAATGCTCCAAATGAAGGCTAATTGATCCACAGAGAAAAAAATAGTTTGACTAAATTTGCAAAATATCTTCCTTTGTAGTTTGAATTCATTCAAATGACAGACTAGCAACATAATAGATAGGTGATAGATAGATAGATAGACAGACAGACAGACAGACAGACAGACAGACAGACAGACAGACAGACAGACAGATAGATAGATAGATAGATAGATAGATAGATAGATAGATAGATGGAACATTTATTGAACCCTGAAGCCCTTACCATGTCCTAGGCATTAACTGCTCAAGGTGCAGTGTTAAGAAAACAAAAGAATCTGTACCCTCCAGAAGCTTACATTCCAATAAGAGAAGATAGAACATAAAGGGGAGTAAGAAAACAGGGATGGAAAACATGGCAAATGGGGACTTTTCTGCCTGGATTTAAAGACATTAAGACTTATCAACTCATAACCTAGTTTTTCTTACATTTACAACTCTTTGGAGATTTCCAGAGGAGTGCCTAACCAATGCTAGCCTCTCAGAATGAATGGCAGTTTCAATTCCTATACTACATTAAGGTTAATGAATCGCTCTCTCCACAACAACATTGTGAAACATGTAATAGAAGAACTGTTTTGCACTTGAGGAAACAGCATCAGTGAGATGTAGTAATTTGCCCATGATCACATAGGTGTAATGAAAAGAGATTTGTTTTTTTGGAGTTGGAGGATCTGGATTCAAGTCCTAATTCTTACACTTTCTAATTTTATGTCCTTGGGAAAGTCATTTAATCCATTTCGGACACAATTTTCTCATCTATAGAATTGAGGATGGAGTAATATATTTCTAGGTCTTTTACAGTGACTCTGTGGTCTTTGAAATGTCAGGGCTGTGATTTTACCCTGGGTCTTACAAAGTCAGATCCAGCACTCTTTCACTACAGAATGAAATAAGTCCAGTTGTCAAGAAATAGTCACTGTCTGCTCTCTTAGGAAATGATGTAGAATAAAGATTCTCAGATTTCTCCTCAAGCCCTATTATGAGTGTGATCTGAGTTGAACCTTTCATGATGAAGTGCTGATTAAATCTAGTTTTCTTACCTTTCTGTGAATTTCCTGTCACCTCTGCTCCTTGAGGTTACTTTGCTACCAGTAGCATGAATTAAAAGCTATGGGGGGGCAGGAACAGGTGTTTAGCCTATGTCTTTATAGTTATTCCATATTAGCAGATGTCTAATACTGAAATTGTCTCAGCTTCTTTAGCCTTCAGCATTAATTGCACATTACAATAATTTGCAATTCTCTACTACCTTTCTCATATATGTGCTAGGTATCTATGTTCACGTCTTATTCCACTATTAAAACTACTAATAGGTAACAAAGATTATGTCCTATCTCAACCATGTACCTCTTTCAGTGTCTAGAAAAGTCTTCTGCATATGACAGTTGTTAAATACAAATTTGGTAAATGAACGGATGAATTAATGAAGGATTGTCCCTCCTCAAATTTTCTTCATTTTTCCTTCCACTCATCCAATGTTGATGATGTTTGGGAATTTTTTTCCCAATATATACTTTCCAGGAGTTAAAGCAATGGCTAGGTCACCCATACCCAAAAAATAGCTCAGCAGCAGTGAAAACAACTCTTTAGGTTCTATCTAATCCCCCTAGACTTAGCTCAATCTAATTCCTGAGCCCCTCTCCAGATTTAATAACATCCTTGTTTCTTACCTCACAATCTACATCCCCAGTCTCTAATTATGGAACAATGTAGGATTAAAGAGCCAAGCACTTTTGCCTAAATCCTACGTTTGCATATAGTTGCATAATAATGCAAAACTAGTTTCACCTTTCTCTGTCATCAGTTTCTGGTCACTGCTGAGCCTCATTGAGCAAGATGATGCTCCCCATTAGGCCCATACTTACATTACGGTAGCAGTTGATACATACACCTATTCATTCCTTCATTCATTCTTTCGATAATCATTTATTGAGCACTGTCTGAGCTAGGGTTAGGGGTAATACAAAGGTTATCCCTCACACCCACAACAATAATACACCAATGTTTATATTGTTCCTAATGGTTACAAACTATTTTAAGTATATCTTATTTGATAATCTTCAATACTCTTTTGCTGTAGTTGGTGCATATCTTATTACACCAAATCTGACCTGGCTTTCACCACATAACTATCTGTATGACCCCAGACAATAAATCAATCGATCAATCAACAAAGATTTGTTAAGCTTTTACTATGTGCTTGATAATGTGCGAAATCTAAAGACAATAAATGAAATTATCACTATTATAAGGAACCTATCTTCCAACGGAGAGATAACAAAGATACATATTACATATATGTATATGTATGCATATGATATATTAAAAGTATTTTGAACATGTTGTCTATATATACGTGCATATAGGTGCATGCAGAATAAACATAAAGAGAATAAATACAAACACAAAGAAGTTAAATATAAGGTAGTTAGGGACGGTACTGGCAGTTTGCAAAGATCAGAAAAGGAGTCATGGAGAAGGTGTCCTTGAGTTGCATCTTGAAGGAAGTGAGGGATTCTATGAGGTACATGCAACAAAGAAGGGCATTCCAGGAATAGGGCACAGCCAATACAAAACATAGAGAAAAAAGATAGTGTCCTTATTTAATAGTGTCCTTATTTAATCTTTCTGGGCCTCAGTTTCCTCTTCTATGAAATTAGAGGGCTGGAGCAGATGATTAACATGCCATTTATCTTCTGATATCTGATCAAATGATGTCTCATTACTAGAGGAATTACCTGAGGAAATTAAGGCTCAGTGAGACTAAGTTGCATCATTCTGGTCATAAAGCTGGTCACCATCAGAACCTGAAATATCCATAGACCATATATCAGCAGTCCATTCCCTGTCTATATCCTGATGCTAAGAGGCAATGGACCAAGGAGAAAGAATACTTCATTTAGAGTCAGACACTTGGGTTCAAGTTCCAGTCCAAATCTTGCTAAAAATATGACTATAGGCCTTAATTTCTTCATTTTTAAGATATGGTTAACAATAATGATAATATTAATAAAGAAGAAGAGCAGAAGGAGGAGGAGAATGAAGAAGAAGCGATAGTTCATAGGTTAGTATGAAGAATGAGCATCCTAAGAAATGCGAGCTAGTCCAATTCATAGATGAGGTGTAAACAGGTACACATCTGCTCATGTCTTTGTGACTGTATCATTTCAATATGCGTTTTGGAGAGCTTTGTTTGCTAGTACAACTTGCTCCGTATATCCAGATGTAATGGTAAAAATGAACAATAACAGCAACAACAAAAAAAAAAACCTGGATTTTGAGTTACAGGATCCTGTTCCAAAGCCAAGATCTGTCTAGCCATGGTAGCAACACACCTGCAATCCCAGCTACCTTGGAGGCTAAGGCTGCTGACTCTCTTGAGCTACAAGTTCTAAGCTACAGCAGGTTATACCAATTGTATATTTGCACTGTTTGGCAATAATATGGAGAAGAGGGTGGGGAGGACCAGATTGTCAAAGTAAAGGCAAACCACCCCAACCAGAAGTGGAGCAGGTGAATGCTTTGGTGACGGTAAGAAATGAGATTGACCTTTAAGTAACCCCTGCACTTCCAGAATAGGTAGAGCAGAAAGTCCTAGTCTTTAAAAAAAAATTCTATATTGCTACTTAATATATATATATATATACATATATATGTATGTATGTATATAATATGGCCTTGGGCCAATAAGTTAATATTTTTTACGCACCTAGTTTTCTAATCTGTGAAAGGAGAGGAATGAACTAAATGGCCCCTAAGTTCCTGTCAAATACTAAAGCCTAGAATCAACCTTCACTAGGAAGGCCTATTTTTAATCTAATTCCTAGAGGACAGGGAATACTTTGTGAATTTCCTTTGAAAAGAACATGGTATATCAGATTAGCTAGATGGTCTAGGTGACCACTTGACTTAACTTTTCAGTCTCCACAAAGTATCATCTATTGGTGAACATGAAGAAAGATAAAAATCATGCTAGCTTTTCAATAAACAATGATGAATAGTTAAATAGCTTCTGGTGGAAGAAAAGAGAGAGAGAGAGAGAGAGAGAGAGACAGAGACAGAGACAGAGAGAGAGAGACAGAGAGACAGAGAGAGACACAGAGAGAGAGAGACAGAGAGAGACAGAGAGACAGAGAGACAGAGACAGAGAGACAGAGAAAGACAGAGAGAGTAAAACATAGAAATAATCCTGGGTGTTAATGACAGCATAAATCATTTACCCAGTCCTTCAGAAAAGCTCATAAGTCCTAAATTTAATTGTCATACTTTATGTCAATCACTTTAACATTAGTAGTGTGAACAGAGCTTTGAAATATTTGTGCTGTAATAAACCAGTTGGGAATGAATGATAATGTTGAGTGTGATGAAAGATAATATAATGATTGACATCTTATAGAAGAGATAGTGAGTCTATTTTGGATATATTCAGGTCCATAGTAGAGATTACTAATGCATTGCCAACAGCAGTTGGTTGCCCAACATGTATCCTACCTCTTCTCTTAGTTGAGTTTAATTTGCCAGAAGTTCTATTCTGGAGAATAAGTCTTCCATTTGGATTTTTTTTCATGACAAGCATTTACTTCATTAGTATAAAACTTTAGAAGCTAATGTGGGAAAAAGTAAAAACAGGGGCTCTATATTGTCTAGGGGTTGAAAAGTCTGAGTTTTCTTGGCAGAAGATAAAATCTAATTTTCTAGGTTGCCTTTATATGTGGAGATCACACTGCTTACCATTGAAGTCTAGCCAACAGCAGAGTGAAATCTGGCAGTGTTTAAGAGTTATGCTAGAAAGGTGGAAAATAATAGGAGAAAACCAAAGCACAGTAGCCCACTCATGAAAGGATTTGGAAGAATTAATTGTAAACAAAGTTTTGTAGGTATTGAGAGGTGATGGAGACTTTGGTTACACGCTCCCATAACTACTCTTTAGATTGAGCAGTTAATTTTGTAGTCAAAAATGTAAGCTGATTTCACATTACTCTATGTTCGAAACTAACTATCCTATGTATCTCTTTCACAAGATAATTCATCTCCTACCTCTCTGATTTTCCCCAGTTTGTCTCTTCATACCTGTAGTTTTCTCCCTCTTTGTATCTACATTTTGGAATCCCTGGATACTTTCAGTGATTAACTCAAATGTTGCCTCTGACAACAGGGGATTTTTATGAAACTTGATTATGAGCACTCTTCTGGCTGTTGAAATTACTTTGGATATAACTTTGTCTTTAATTCATCTTTTTTGTGTGGAATTCATTTGCAAGTCAAGATATGGCAATCCCAATGTCATTGGTCCTCTTCAAGAATGAAGGACAAGAAACAACTTTTTTTGTATATTTGTTGCCTATAACACTCTCCATTGTTCCAACTACTGACCTCCTTGGCTTCCTTTAAGTTCTAACTAAAATCCCACCTTCTACAGGAAGTCTTCCTCAATCCATCTTAATTTCAGTGATTTCCCCCCTTTGATTATTTCCTATGTATCGAGTACATAGCTTACTTTGTTTGTATTTATCTATCTGTCTGTCTGTCTATATTGCATATTGTCTCCCCCATTAGATTTTAAACTCCTTGAGGGCAGGAATTGTCTTTTGTCTTTTTGTATCTCCAGAACTTAGCACAGTGCCTGGAACACAGCAGATATTTAATAAATGTTTATTGAATTGAACGAATTAAACATAAGTTCCTTGAGGGCAGGGGTCATTTATTTTTTATTGTCCTTTATGTATCTTGTTCAGCATGTTACATAAAAGAGGCTTTTAATAATAATTATTATTGAAATTAATTGAACTGATATAAAAGGAATGGGTGAGTTATCAATCTGAATTTAAACAATGACATGAGAATGGAGTCAGGAGACCCCACTCTGAATCCTGGTTCTACTACTACTTAACTGTGTGTCTCACAAAGTCAATTTACTGCTCTGGGCTTCAGTTTCCTTATCATTAGAGTGGGCATAAAAACACCTGCTCAGAGGGCTTTTGTGGGGCTCAAATGATAAGATGTCCCAAATATGATGTAAATGTGATTGTTTAATGAAAGGACTCTTAGGAAGAATAATTTTGTTGTCATTTTTTAAAGTGTGAAAAAGTTATAAAAATATCAGATGCTTTTCTTGTTGAAGAATTTTGAAGGTGGGGGAGAAACATCACTGAAAATCCTATAAAACTTCATGTTTTGGGAACTCTCTTTAGGACCAGCATTTTCCCTTGATATTAAACAAGGCCAATAACATGACCAAGCTAAAGCTAAGCTGGCATGAATTATTCACAGCAGCAGAAACAGCAGCTGTTATTCTATTTGTCTCTAATTTTGAAGGGTGGAGAATTGGAGGGCAGCTCTGACAACACCAGGGGGGATGAGAAGATAAATTGTAGCCCTGAACCTCATAAGCTGCAACATCTGCAGTGCTGTATTTAATTTGGTGGTGGAGACCATGGCGCCTGCTGTTGGTAATGAGGGAAACAAATTGGTTGTAGTGAATGTATGCATGCTCAGACAGGTAGAGGAAACTGTCAGCCCTGCGAAGTCGGGGAACAAATTCGAGTTTAAGAACAATTACAAGCCTGGAAAAACTGCCTTCCTGGCCAAGAAGCTGCTCCAGAGAGAGATGGAATTTAGAGGTGTATATAAAGAAAAATGAGTGCCAAAAAAAGCTTTTGACATATACATATACACATACATATAACATACACATGCATAAATATATATAACAACATAGAAAAAGTCAAAACAAACAACCCAAAAACAATGAGCTGCAACCCACTGGAAACCTCCTCTGTTTGTTGTGTGATTTTTATATCTTTGCACCTAAGGAAAAATGATAATGCTTTTGAATTGGAGGGAAGAGGGGAGGAGGAAGGGTTGTTGTTATGAAGGTAGATGACAGAATGAAAGAATCATTGACTTTTCAAAGTGGAAGGGAACATAGAGCTCACAATGTTCAGCTTCTTCTCACATCTTGGCATTGTAAAGCTTCTCCCAAGTCTTGTTTCTTCTAAATGTGGGAAGGAGTTGATGATAAGAATATTGGAGATGGGGAGAGGAGCCAAGATGGCAGAGTAGAAAGACTCACGTATGCTAGCTCCGCATCCACAGCCCATAAATTTCCTGTAAAAAGAACTCCCCACAAATTCTGGAGCACTGCAAGCCATGAAGAAACACAGTGGAAGAGATTTCCGTTCCAGTGAGCCCTGGAAAGCGGTCCACAGGAGTCCATTGTGCTCCGGAGGCAGAGCTCACACCTGCGCTGCCCTGGCCACGCAGCCCCAGAGGAGCAGATCCGAGCAGACTTCAGGGATGGAAGCTCCGGCAGCCAGGAAGGTCCCTCCACCCACAGGCACTCGAAGTCAGTGAGGGATACTTCTGGGCTGGCCGAGAGGGGAGCAGGGTGTGTTGGTGACTCAGGCCCCCTCGGAAGGCAGTGGCAGAGGCAGCAGCGGACTGGGACTCCCAGAGCACACAGGAGCTCAGGGCTATTACTGAAGGTCTCTGCATAAACCTCCTGAGGGAACTGAGCCTGGGAGGTGGCCCTGCCGTGACCTGAGCACCAGAACTTAACCTCACATTGAATAGCAGCTGTGCCTGCTGCGGAAAGCCCTGAGGCTGGGGAGCAGCATTTGAATCTCAGACCCCAAGCACTAGCTGGGCAGATCTAAGCGGGGGAAGAGAGGAATTTCAGAAGTCAAGTAACTGGTTGGGAAAATGCCCAGAAAAGGGAAGAAAAATAAGATCATAGAAAGCTACTTTCTTGGGGGACAGATGTTCCTGCCTTTCATTTCTGATGACGAGGAGCAATTCTTACCATCAGGGAAAGACGTGGAGGTTGGGGCCTCTGTATACCAGACATCCAAGATGGATGTCCAGTGGGCTCAGGCCATGGAAGAGCTCAAAAAGAATTTTGAAAATCAAGTTAGACAGGTGGAAGAAAAACTGGGAAGAGAAATGAGAGAGATGCAAGAAAAGCATGAAAAATAGGTCAATACCTTGGTAAAGAAGACCGACAAAAATGCTGAAGAAAATAACACCTTGAAAAATAGGCTAACTCAATTGGCAAAAGAGGTTCAAAAAGCCAATAAGGAGAAGAATGCTCTCAAAAGTAGAATTATCCAAATGGAAAAAGAGATTCAAAAGCTCACTGAAGACAATAGTTCTCTCAAAATTAGAATGGAACAGATGGAGTCTAATGGCTTTCTGAGAAACCAAGAAATCATAAAACAAAACCAAAAGAATGAAAAAAATGGAAGAGAATGTGAAATATCTCATGGGAAAAACAACTGACCTGGAAAATAGATCCAGGAGAAACAATTTAAAAATTATGGGACTACATGAAAGTCATAATCAAAAAAAGAGTCTAGACATCATCTTTCATGAAATTATCAAGGAAAACTGCCCTGAGATTCGAGAAGCAGAGGGCAAAATAATTATTGGAGAAATCCATCGATCACCACCTGAAAGAGCTACAAAAACAGATACTCCTAGGAACATTGTGGCCAAATTCCAGAATTCCCAAGTCAAGGAGAAAATATTGCAAGCAGCTAGAAAGAAACAATTCCAGTATTGTGGAAATACAATCAGGAGAACACAAGATCTAGCAGCTTCTACATTAAGGGATCAAAGGGTGCAGAATAGGATATTCCAGAAGTCAAAGGGTCAAAGGAACTAGGACTGAAACCAAGAATCACCTACCCAGCAAAACTGAATATAATACTTCAGGGGAAAATATGGTCTTTCAATGAAACAGAGGACTTTCAAGCATTCTTGATGAAAAGACCAAAGCTGAAAAGAAAATTTGACTTTCAAACACAAGAATGAGAAGAAGCATGAAAAAGTAAACAGCAAAGAGAAGTCATATAAGGGACTTACTGTTTACATTCCTACATGGAAAGACAATATTTGTAACTCTTAAAACTTTTCAGTATCTGGATAGTTGGTGGGACCACACACACACACATGCACACGAGCACACACATATACACATATGCACGCACATACGGAGACAGAGCACAGAGTGAATTGAATAGGATGGGGCCATATCTTAAAAGAAATTAAGGTAAATGGTGAGAGAGAAATGTAGTGGGAGGAAAGAGGGGGAAATGGAATGGGGTAAATTATCTCTCATTCAAGTGGCAAGCAGGAGAATTTTTAGTGGAGGGAAAAAGAGGAGAACTGAGAAGAAAACATGAAGTTTACCCTCATCACATTTGACTAAAGGAAGGAGTAAAATGCACACTCATTTTGGTATGAAAACCTATCTTACAGTACAGGAAAGTGGGGGAGGAGATAAGCAGGGAGGGAGGGATGATGGAAGGGAGGGCAATGGGAGGAGGGAGCAATTTGAAGTCAACACTTGGTGAGGGACAGGATCAAAAGACAGAATAGAAACAATGGGGG
This sequence comes from Bettongia penicillata ogilbyi, assembly GCA_023548195.1. Classification (NCBI taxonomy): domain Eukaryota; kingdom Metazoa; phylum Chordata; class Mammalia; order Diprotodontia; family Potoroidae; genus Bettongia; species Bettongia penicillata. The sequence continues at coordinate 7,627,421 of JAJHZJ010000608.1, read as the reverse complement.
GCAGAATAGGAGGGAGGAAAATACAGTTAGTCTTATACAACATGACTATTATGGAAGTCATTTGCAAAACTACATGGATATGGCCCATACTGAATTGCCTGCCTTCCCAAAGGGAATGGGTGGGGAGGGAGGGATGGGGAGAAGTTGGAACTCAAAGTTTTAGGAACAACTGTTTAGTATTGTTCATGCTACTAGGAAATAAGAAATACAGTTAATGGGGAATAGAAAGTCATCTGGCCCTACAGGATAAAAGAGAAGATGGGGACAGGAGAAGGGAGGGATGATAGAAGAGAGGGCAGATTGGTGATAGGGAAAATTAGAATGCTTGGTATATTGGGGTGGGAGGAGGGGATAAATGGGGAGAAAATTTGGAACCTAAAATTTTGTGAAAATGAATGTAAAAAAGTTAAATAAATAAATTTATATTATATTAAAAAAAATAAAATAAGAATATTGGAGATGGCCCTGGAACAATTTTGAGGCGTGGCATAATGGATAGAGTGCTGAACCTAGACTCAGGAGGATGTGAGTTCAAATCCTACCATAGATAGACTTTTATGAGTTTTTGTCTCTGAGTAAATTATCTAACCTTTCTGAGCCTTCAGTTTTCTCAGTGGTGATGTAAGAGGGTTGAACTAGATGCCTCCTCAGATTTCTTCCAGCTTAGAACCTATGGTCCTATCCCTTTTGACTCCATTAGTGGCTTTATAATATTGAGAAATGGGAGAAAATTAATTAAGCCTAGTAGAACAAGAAAACCTTTCTCAGTACCCTATGCCCTGCCCTCCCCAAACAAGTACTATGATAGAGTAGTCATTGCCATTATATAATAAAATTTTTGAGGCTGTGGAAGTCTTCCAAAGAGAAAAATGTGAACTCCCAAAGCACCTGTTTCAAAGCTCTGGTCTTGTCTTATTTTATTGGAGGAGAGGAAAAAATGAGGACAAAAATATTTTCCTGCAGGGAATCATTAAGTAATCATTAATAAGTAGAGATTTTTGCTTTCTCTCATAAAGTTGACATTCTCACCAAAGTATCCTAGTCTCTTTATAAAATGGGTCTATGTCTGACTGCAGATTACCCAACTACCAATTTATGTACATTTAAGAAAAATGACAAAAACTATAATAATAGATATGATTCACATAGCACTTCAATTTTTCTAAAATTTTTCTTTGTGGGGGAGGAGCCGAGATGGTGGAGTAGAAAGAATCACATATGCTAGCTCATAACCCACAGCCCGTAAAATGACTGTAAAGAAGAACTCCCAACAAATTCTGGAGCAGCAGAAGCCACACAGCAATGGAGTGGTGGAGATTTCTGTTCAAGAGAGCCCTGAAAAACCGACACCAAAGTCCATTGCGCACCAGACCCAGAGCAGAGCCCAGCCCTGCCTTGGCCACACAGCACCAAGAGGAGCAGATCCGAGTAGGCTTCAGGGACAGAATCTTCAGCAGCCCCGCAGGTCCACCCACCCACAGACGCCAAAGGTTAGTGAGAGAATCTTTATGGCTGGCTGAGAAGGGAGCGGGGTGTCTCCATAACTCAGGCACCATCGGGAGGCAGCAACAGAGGCAGCAGCAGACAGCAGCTCCCAAAGTAGGCTGGAGCTCTGATCCATTGTTGAAGATCTCCACATAACCCCCTGAGGGAACTGAGCCCTGTGTGGCAGCCCTGCCCCACCCGAGCTGCTGATCTTAAACTCACACTGAATAGTAGCCCCACACCTGCTAAAGCACTGGGGCTGGGAAGCAGCATTTGAACCTCAGACCCCAAGCACTAGCTGGGTAGATCTGGAGGCAAGGTGGCGGTGGAGAGGAATTTCAGAAAAGGGAAAACAAATAAGACCATAGAAGATTATTTTCTTGGTCAACAGTTATCTCCTCCCTTCCTTTCTGATGAGGAAGAACAATGCATACCATCAGGGAAAGACATAGAAGTCAAGGCTTCTGTATCCCAAACATCCAAAATGGATACTCAATGGGTTCAGGCCATGGAAGAGCTCAAAAAGGAATTTGAAAATCAAGTTAGACAGGTGGAGGAAAAGCTGGAAAGAGAAATGAGAGAGATGCATGAAAAGCAAGTCAGCACCTTGCTAAAGGAGACCCAAAAAAATGCTGAAGAAAGTAACACCTTGAAAAATAGGCTAACTCAATTGCCAAAAAGGTTCAAAAAGCCAATGAGGAGAAGAGTACTTTCAAAAGCAGAATTATCCAAATGGATAAGGAGGTTCAAAAGTTCACTGAAGAAAATAGTTCTTTCAAAATTAGAATGGAACAGATGGAAGCTAATGACTTTCTGAGAAGCCAAGTAATCACAAAACAAAATCAAAAGAATGAAAAAAATGGAAGAGAATGTGAAATATCTCATGGGAAAAACAACTGACCTGGAAAATAGATCCAGGAGAGACAATTTTAAAATTATGGGACTACCTGAAAGCCATGATCAAAAAAAGAGCCTAGACATCATCTTTCATGAAATTATCAAGGAAATCTGCCCTGAGATTCTAGAACCAGAGGGAAAAATAAATATTCAAGGAATCCACCAATCACCTCCTGAAAGAGACCCGAAAAGAGAAACTCCTGGGATTTTTGTAGTAAAATTCTCAAGTTCCCAGGTCAAGAAGGAAATATTGAAAGCATCTAGAAAGAAAACAATCTGGTTATTGTGGAAATACAATCAGGAGAACACAAGATCTAGCAGCTTCTACATTAAGGGATCGAAGGGCGTAGAATAACATATTCCAGAAGTCAAAGGAACTACAACTCAAACCAAGAATCACCTACCCAGAAAAACTGAATATAATACTTCAGAGGAAAATATGGTCTTTCAATGAAACAGAGGACTTTCAAGCATTCTTGATGAAAAGACCAGAGCTGAAAAGAAAATTTGACTCTCAAACACAAGAATGAAGAGAAGCATGAAAAGGTAAACAGCAAAGACAAGTCATAAGGGACTTACTAAAGTTGAACTGTTTACATTCCTACATAGAAAAGACAATATTTGTAACTCTTGAAACTTTTCAGTACCTGGGTAGTTGGTGGGATTACACACACACACACACGCACGCACGCACATATGCATGCGCACACACATATAGATGCACACACAGAGACAGAGAGCACAGAGTGAGTTGAATAGGATGGGATCATATCATAAAAAAAATTAAGGTAAACGGTGAGAGAGAAATGTATTGGGAGGAAAGAGGGAGAAATGGAATGGAGCAAACTATCTCTCATAGAAGAGGCAGGCAGGAGACTTTTTAGTGCAGGGAAAAAAGGGGAGCTGAGAGAAAAATATGAAGTTCACTCTCATCGCATTCAACTAAAGGAGGAATAAAATGCATACTCATTTTGGTATGAAAACCTGTCTTATAATACTGGAAAGTGGGGGAGAAGGGGATAAGCAGGGTAGGGGGATGATGGAAGGGAGAGAAATGGGAGGAGGGAGTAATTTGAAATCAACACCCTTGGGGAGGGACAGGATCAAAAGAGAGAACCGAAGTAATAGAAGCGGGATAGGATGGAAGGAAATATGGTTAGTCTTACACAACACTACCATTTGCAAAGCTTCACAGATATGGCCTATATTGAATTGCCTGCCTTCCCAAAGGGAATGGGTAGGGTGGGAGGGATGGGGAGAAGTGGGAACTCAATGTTTTAGGAACAACTGTTGCGTATTGTTGTTGCTACTAGGAAATAAGAAATGCAGGTAATGGGGAATAGAAAGTTATCGGCCCTACAGGACAAAAGAGAAGATGGAGACAAGGGAAGGGAGGGCAGATTGGTAATAGGCGAAATTAGAATGCTCAGCGTATTGGAGTGGGGGGAGGGGAGAAATGGGGAGAAAATTTGGAACCCAAAATTTTGTGAAAATGAATGTAAAAAGTTAAATAAATAAATTTAACTAGAAAAAAATAAATAAATAAATGAAATTTTTCTTTGATCCTCCTGTAGATATGTATTGTTTTAACCATTTTATAGATGAGGAAATTGAGGCCTAAAAAGGATAAATGATTTTCTCTGAATTGTATAGGTAGTAAATGTCTGCTGTGAACTAGGTTCAATAACCTACATTATACTAAAGCAAATTAAAACTAATTTGACTTCACTTCTGGGAGCCAAGATGGCAGAGAAGCAGTATATTACTGTAACTCTCCCATAGTCACCTCCAAACAATCCTAAAACTGTGCCCCCAAACAAATCCTGGAAAAGTAGAATGAGTAAAAAGGCAAGTCAAAACAAGTTTTAGCCTCAGCAAGGAAGGCCAGTCTCACTCAGGCAAAAATGGGATGCAGTTAAAGACAGGAAGCATCCCAGTAATCCAGTAGCAAGCCCAACCTCAGCAAAGCAGCAGGAGATTTTGAACACCATGACAGTGGAACATGCAAATGCCAACACTGGGACCCCCCACATGTCTCAGCAACACTAGAATAGGCAGACTCCTTATCTGAGAAACAATACATGCTGCATCATAGCCCTAGACAAACAGACATCCTCCAGCCAGACTAATACCTGCTTAAGTGTGACCACAGAAAGCACAGAAACACCCCACTGGCCTCAGTGCATATCAAATACTAGCATTAAGACTGAAGCTCAATTCCAGGTAAGCTGCCAGACTCCTAAACCTTCTAACCATGCCAGTAACCCCCATTCTACCACTTTCGCACAACACCAGGCATAAGGGTCCCCCATGGACCTCAGGGCAACAACGATGCAGCAACCCAAGTTCAGTAAATAGTCAAGGCCTGTAGCTCCTGGCACAAGAAGCCTGAGACAGTACCCCTTCCACCCTGGAAGCAGAGCTCAAATTTAAAAGAAAGGAAAAAGACCAAAAAAAAGATGAGCAAAAAACAACATCAAAAGAAATTATATTAGAGTGCTATTACAGTGACAGGGAAGACCAAAGACACAAACTCAGAAAAGGAGAATAATGTCAAAACACATAAGGGAAAAACCCTAAATAAATAGGAAGTAGGCTCAAACCCAGAAAGAACTCATGAAAGAGTTCATAAAGGAGGGTAAAAATAATATAAGAGATATAGGAAAAATTGGGGGAAGAAATGAGAGTGACATAAGAGAAAAATGAAAATAGAGTCATCAACTTGAAAAAAAATTACAACTGTTCCCCCACAATATTGTTTGCTTCTGATTGCCCCTTCCCCCAATCTGCAGTCCCTTCTATTACCCTCCCTCTCCTATCCCCTTCTCCCCGCCTTCCTGCAGGGTAAGATAAATTTCACTTGAATGTGGGTTATTCCCTCCTTAAACCAAATTCCTTGAGTAAGACTCACTTATTCCCTTTAATTTCCTTTGCTTCCACTTTAAAAGCTCTTTCTTGCCTCTTTTATATGAGATGATTCACTATATTATACCTCTCCTTTTCTCTTACTCCTAACACATTCCACCCAACAGGACATTTTAGTTTTTAGTGTTTTCCCTTTATATTGAACACATCCTGTGCCCTCTGTCTATGTAAATGTATGCATATGTATATATGAACATATATATGTATATACATATATGATGTATATATTTATATGTGTGTATGTATGCACATACACATATATGGATATATATGTATATACACACCCATATACATATACATACCTACACATATACATGCATATATAATACATAAGTGCATACTCATACACACCTACATATGTGTGTGTGTGTGTGTGTGTATTCCCTCTACCCTAAGATTGAGAAAGGCCTCTTGAATTACAAATACCATATTTTCATGTAGGAATGTAAATAGTTCAACAATGATGAGTTCTTTGTGATTTCTCTTTCCTGTTTACCTTTTACCTGTTTATCTTTTCATGCTTCTCTTGATTCTTGTATTTGAAAGTCAAATTTTCTATTCAGCTCTGATCTTTTCAACAAGAGTGCTTGGAAGTCCTCTATGTCATCGAAATACCTCTTTTTCCTGAAGTATTATACTCAGTTTTACTGGGTAAGTGATTCTTGGTTCAATTCCTACCTCCTTTGACCTCTAGAATATCATATGCCAATCATATGCTAAATCATGTGTGTTATCCTGATTGTATTTCCACAATATTTGAATTTTTTTCTGGTTTCTTGTAATGTTTTCTCCTTGACCAGAGAACTCTGGAACTTGGCTACAATATTCCTAGGAGTTGTCCTTCAGGGATCTCTTTCAGGAGGTGATTAGTGAATTCTTTACATTTCTATTTTACCCTCTGGTTCTAGAATATCAGGGCAATTTTCCTTGATAATTTCTTGGAAAATATCTAGGATCTTTTTTCGATCGTGGTGTCTAGGTAGACCAATGATTTTTAAATTATCTCTCCTCAATTTATTTTCCAAGCTAGTTTTCCAATGAGATATTTCACATTGTTTTCAATTTTTGATACTTTTGGTTCTGTTTTATAGTTTCTTGATTTCTTTTAAAGTCATTAGCTTCCATTTGCTCCATTCTAATTTTGAAGGAATTATTTTACTCAGTCAGTTTTTGAACCTCCTTTTCCATTCAACCAATTCTACTTTTTAAGGCATTCTTCTCCTCGTTGGTTTTTTGGACCTCTTTATTCATTTGGGGTAGTCTATTTTTAATTTTTTTTTTGAGAGAGGAATGCTTTATTTGTGTCATCCATTTTCAGAGGGTGCAGAGGAGATACAAGGAGTCCAGCTGTGAAAGCAGCCAAAGGAAAGAAGACAAGTTTCCATTTCTCTAGTGAAAATGGAGGATGAGGCACAGTCTAGCATTATGTACTTTGAAACTGGCAACATAAGGACAGTTCAGGTTCTAGATGGGCAACTAGTTTTGTCCTGTAGGGCCCCATGCCAATCCTATGCTTATAATCAGCCATCCTGGTGACAGCAGGCATCTGGAAAGGGCTAACCAGTGAAGAAGGCCCTAGTCAAAGTCTGTTCAAGTTTATGTAGGACTGGCCCATGAATGCCAGCCCAGATTGTGGTCAGGACTCCTGCCCTATATTGGAAGAGTCACTTTAGGTTCCTGATGTTAGAGGGGATTTGGAACAACATAGAATATTTGTTATTTTGAAACTAGCATCATGGGGACTTCAGGCAACAGTTCAGGTTCTAGATGGGCAGCAGGTCTTGTCCTGTAGGGCCCCATGCCAACCCTGTGCTTATAATCAGCCATCTTGGGTATAGCAGGCATCTGAAAAGGGCTAACCAGGGAAGAAGGTCCTGGTCAAAGTCTCTTAGTCAAAGAGGTTGGCCCAGGCTGGACTTCATACAGATGTCCCAGATGCCTTCAGGTACTTCCATTTATTTTCCTAGTGAAACTGGGGGTGAGACACAGTCTAGCACTATGTACTTTGAAATTGTCTTTGGCATTTGTGGGTTGAAAAGTCTGGAAATGGCTACAGCTGCCAATGATTCAGTGCCCTGATACATGCTCTTGTCCCATGTGTGCCAGCATTCCCCAGGATTGTCTGCACTGTGCTCTGAGCCTGGTGCAACAGACCCTCCCTGTCAGCCTTACATTTTGTCTTATGCTAGAAATTTGTTCCACTTTGTCATTTTACGGCTTTTGTTGCTCTAGAATTTATTTCATTTTTTACAGGTATTTTGAAAGTTTTTTGGGGAAAGCTCAGAGCAGGAAAGCTCTCCACTATCTTGGTACCACCTCCTCTAGCATACAGATTCTTTTTTTTAATGTTTGCTTATTTATTTTTAGTTTCCAACATTCATTTCCACAAAATTTTGAGTTCTAAATTTTCTCCCCATCTCACACCTCCCCCACCTCAAAACATCAAGCATTCTGATTAACCCTACCACCAATCTGTCCTCCATTTTGACCCCTCTCCCTTCCCTTATCCTCATCTTCTGTTTTGTCTTATAGGGCAAGATAAATTCCTATATCCCATTACCTGTATTTCTTATTTCCCAGTTGTATGCAAAAACAAATCTCAACATTTGCTCCTAAAACTTTGAGTTCCAACTTCTCTTCCTTCCTTCCTCCCCACCCATCCCCACTGAGAAGGGAAGCAATTCAATATATGCTATACATGTGTAGTTTTGCAAATGATTTCCATAATATTCATGTTGTGAGAGACTAACTATATTTCCTTCCATCCTATCCTGACCGTCATTTCTTCTATTCTTTCTTTTGGCCTTGTCCCTCTCCAAGAATGTTTACTTCTAATTCCTTCCTCCCTTTTCCCCCTCCTTTCCTGTACTGTAAGAGAGATTTTCATACCAAATTGAGTGTGCATGTTATTCTTTCCTTGAGCCGAATGTGATGAGAGTAAGCTTCCCTTTTTCCCTCTAACCTCTCTCCTTTCCCCCTCCATTGAAAATGCTTTTTCTTGGCTCTTTTGTGAGAAATAATTTGCCACATTCCATTTCTCCCTTTCTGTTCCCTATATATTCCTCTCTCACCCCTTAATTGTATTTTTTTTGATATCATCCCTTCTTATTCCCCTCACTTTCTGTTCTCTGTCTATATCTATCTATCTATCTTTCTATCTATCTATCTATTTATCTATATCTATCTATCTATCTATCTATAGTTCAAGAGCTGATTGGTGGATTCCTTGAATACTTATTTTGCCCTCTGGTTCTAGAACATCTGGGCAGTTTTCCTTGATAATTTCATGAAAGATGATGTCTAGGCTATTCTTTTGATCATGGCTTTCAGGTAGTCCCATAATTTTTAAATTGTCTCTCCTGGATCTATTTTCCAGGTCAGTTGTTTTTCCAATGAGATATTTCACATTGTCTTCCATTTTTTCATTTTTTTTTTGGTTTTTGTTTTGTAATTTCTTGGTTTCTTATCAAGTCATTATCTTTCATCTGCTCTAATCTAATTTTTAAAGAACTATTTTCTTCAGTGAGCTTTTGAACTTCCTTTTACATTTGGTTAATTCTGCTTTTTAAAGCATTCTTCTCCTCATTGGCTTTTTGAACCTCTTTTGCTAATTGTGTTAGACTCTTTTTGAAGGTGTTATTTTCCTCAGCATTTTTGGATCTCCTTTAGCAAGCTGTTGACTCACATTTCAAACTCTTCCATGGCCTGAAACAATTGCATATTTATTTTGGAGGAACTAGATGCAGAAGCCCTGACTGCCTCTGACAGTATGCATTGTTCTTTCTCATCCAAAAGGATGGGAGAAATTACCTGTTCATCAAGAAAGTAACCTTCCATAGTCTTATTTTTCCCCCCCTTTTGGGAATTTTCCCAGCCAGTTATTTGATTTTTGAGTCTTTTGCCAGGAGAAGAGTATACTCTGGGGGCCTGTAAGTTCTCATTTCCTCCAAGGTGACACTATCACATGCCTGCATACTGGTCTGGGAGGTACCAAAACTTTTCTGCCCAGAATCTGTGAATAGTAGAATTCTCTCTCCACAACTGCCTCCAGCATGCCATGCCCTAGGACTGGGACCCAGCATGCCATGCTCAGGGATGCGACCCAGAGCAGCAGCTAAATTCCCCCAGGGGCTTTAGGCTGAGTACTCCACAAATGAACACTGCTTCTGCTATTGGTGATGCTGCTTCTGGTGCTACTGCTGCTGCCACTGCCACTGCCCCTGCTGCTTCCTGGGGCTAGGGTTAGGCAGGACCCTTCTCCCCTGTCAGCTAGGTGAAAAAGCCCTCTCACTGACCTTTGGCATTTGTGGGTTGAGGGATCTGCGAACCTGGGCTGCTGCTGGGGATTCCACCCTCGAGGCCTGTTCTAGTCCTATTCCTCCCAGTGCCATGCAGCCAAGGCTGGGCTGTGCTTGGTTCTGTGTCCAGTGTGATAGACCTTTCCTGTTGGTCTTCCAGGTTTCTTTTGATGGGAAATCTCTTTCATTCTGTTCCTCTGTGGCTTCTGCTGCTCTAGAATTTGTTGAGAGTCATTTTTTACAGGTATTTTATGGGCTGTGGGGGAAGAGCTAGAATATGTGCATCATGGATTTAATGTAAGAAGAGCTCCCCACAAGTTCTGGATCACTGCAGGGTGTGCAGAAACACAGTGGAAGAGATTTCCATTCCAGAGAGCCCTGGAGAGCCGTCCCCAGGGTCCGTCGCACCCCAGAAAGCAGACCCCACCTGAGCGCTGCCCTGGCCACGTGGTCTCAGAAAAGCAGATCTGAGCAGGTATCAGGGATGGAACCTCCGGCAGCTGAGAAGGTCCCTCCGCCCATAGATGCTACAGGTCAGTGAGAGACACGTCTGGCCAAGAGGGGAGCGGGGTGTCTCCGTGGCTCGGGACCCCTCGGGAGGAAGCGGTGGAGGCAGCGTGGGCGGCCCGGGACTCCTCAAGCAGCAGGCAGGATCTTCATTACTGAAGGTCTCTGCATAAACCACCTGAAGGAGCTGAGACTGGGAGGTGGCCCTGCCCCCACCCGCTCCATTACTGAAGGTCTCTGCATAAAACCCCTGAGGGAACTGAGCCTGGGAGACTGCTCCGCCCCACCCACTCCATTCATGAAGGTCTCTGCATAAAGCCCCTGAGGGAGCTGAGACTGGGAGGCGGCCCTGCCCTCACCCCAGCACCAGAACTTAAGCTCACATTGAATAGCAGCCGCGCCTGTCACAGAAAGCCCATTTGAAACTCAGACCCCAAGAACTAGCTGGGCGGATCTAGGCGGGGGTGGACAGGAATCTCAGAAGTCAAGTAACTGGCTGGGAAAATGCCCAGAAAAGGGAAGAAAAATAAGACTACAGAAAGCTTCTTTGAGCATGTGCAAATGTTCCCGCCTTTCGGTTCTGATGACAAGGAAATATTCTTGCCATCAGGGAAAAACGTGGAGGGCGGGGCCTCTGAATCCCAGACATCCCAGGGGGATGTCGGGTGAGCTCAGGCCTTGGAAGACCTCAAAAAGGATTTTGAAAAGCAAGTTAGACAGGTGGAGAAAAAACTGGGAAGAGAAATGAGAGAGATGCAAGAAAAGTGTGAAAAATGGGTCAATACCTTGGTAAAGGAGACCCAAAAAAATGATGAAGAAAATAACACCTTGAAAAATAGGCTAACTCAATTGGCAAAAGAGGTTCAAAAAGCCAATGAGGAGAAGAATGCTTTCAAAAGCAAAATTAACAAAATGGAAAAAGAGGTTCAAAAGCTCACTGAAGATAATAGTTCTCTCAAAATTAGAATGGAACAGATGGAATCTAATGACTTTACAAGAAACCAAGAAATCACCAAACTAAACCAAAAGAATGAAAAAATGGAAGAGAATGTGAAATATCTCATGGGAAAAACAACTGACCTGGAAAATAGATCTAGGAGAGACAATTTGAAAATTATGGGACTACCTGAGAGCCATGATCAAAAAAAGAGCATCATCTTCCATGAAATTACCAAGGAAAACTGCCCTGACATTCTAGAACCAGAGGGCAAAATAAGTATTGAAAGAATCCATTGATTACCACCTGAAAGAGATCCAAAAAGAGAAACTCCTAGGAACATTGTGGCCAAAATTCCAGAACTCCCAGCTCAAGGAGAAAATCTTGCGAGCAGCTAGAAAGAAACAATTCCAGTACTGTGGAAATACAATCAGGATAACTCAAGATCTAGCAGCTTCTACGTAAAGGGGTCCAAGGTTGTGGAATAGGATATTCCAGAAGTCAAAGGAACTAGGACTCAAACCAAGAATCACGTACCCAGCAAAACTGAGTATAATACTTCAGGGGAAAATATGGTCTTTCAATGAAACAGAGGACTTTCAAGCATTCTTGATGAAAAGACCAGAGCTGAAAAGAAAATTTGACTTTCAAACACAAGAATGAGAAGAAGCATGAAAAAGTAAACAGCAGAGAGAAGTCATAAGGGACTTACTAAAAGTGAACTGTTTACATTCCTACATGGAAAGACAATATTTGTAACTCTTAAAACTTTTCAGCATCTGGGTAGTTGGTGGGATCACACACACATGTACACGCATGCATGCACACACACATACACACATGCAGGCACATACAGAGACAGAGAGCACAGAGTGAATTGAATAGGATGGGACCGTATGTTAAAAGAAATTAAGGTAAATGGCGAGAGAGAAAGGTAGGGGGAGGAAAGAGGGTGAAATGGAATGGGGTAAATTATATGTCATTTAAGAGGCAAGAAGGAGACTTTTTAGTGGAGGGAAAAAGAGGAGAGCTGAGAAAAAAAAACAAGAAGTTTACCCTCATCACATTTGACTAAAGGAAGGAATAAAATGCACACTCATTTTGGTATGAAAACCTATATTGCAGTACAGGAAAGTGGGGGAGAAGGAGATAAGCAAGATGGGAGGGATGATGGAAGGGAGGGCAATGGGAGGAGGGAGCAATTTGAAGTCAACACTCAGGGAGGTACAGGATCAAAAGACAGAATAGAAACAATGAGGGGCAGGATAGGATGGAGGGTAATTCAGTTAGTCTTACACAACACAACTATTATGGAAGTCATTTGCAAAACTACACAGATATGGCCTATATTGAATTGCCTGCCTTCCCAAAGGGAATGGGTGGGGTGGGAGGGATGGGGAGAATTTGGAACTCAAGTTTTAGGAACAACTGTTTAGTATTGTTGTTGCTACTAGGAAATAAGACATACAGTTAATGAGGAATAGAAAGTCATCTGGCCCTACAGGACAAAAGAGAAGATGGCGACAAGAGAAGGGAGGGATGATAGAAGAGAGGGCAGATTGGAGATAGGGAAAATTAGATTGCTCGGTGTATTGGGGTGGGGGGAGGCGATAAAAGGCGAGAAAATTTGGAACCCAAAATTTTGTGAAAATGAATGTAAAAAGTTAAATAAATAAAAAAAGAAAATAATAAAAAAAATAGAATATGTGCATCTTTCTACTCTGCCATTTTGTCCCTGCCCCTAGCATAGAAATTCTTAAAGGAGAAGTTAAGCAAGTTGCAATTTCATGACCAAAGAAAAGATAGAGAGCATTATGAAATGTAAAGTAGATCATTTTTATTGTATTAACTTAAAAAGTTTTTGCACAAACAAAATTAATGCAACCAAATTTATAAGGAAATCAAATATGTAGAGAGCTGAATCAAATTTATAAGAATACAAATCATTTCCCAATTGATAAATGGTCAATAATTGATCATCGATAAATATGAACAGGCAGTTTTCAGATGAAGAAATCAAAACTATTTATAAGTATTTGAAGATGTACTCTAAATCACTTTTTATTAGAGAAGGCACATTAGGACAACTCTGAGATACCACCTCACACCCATAAGATTGGCTAATGTAAGAAAGAAAAGTAAATGATAAATGTTGGAGAGGATGTGGGAAAACTGAGACAATAATACACTGGTGGTGGAGTTGTGAACTGATTCAACTGTTGTGGAGAACAATTTGGAACTGTGCCCAAAGTGATTTAAACCTTTGATCCAGCAATACCTCTACTGGTTCTATATTCCAAATAAAATTTTTAAAAAGGGAAAAAGATCTACATATGCAAGCATTTTAATAGTAGCCCTTTTCATGGGGGCAAAATATTGGAAACTGAGGGAATGCCCATCAGTTCAGGAATGACTGAACAAGCTATGGTATAAGAATGTAATGGAATACTACTGTGCAATAAGAAATGATGAACACACAGATTTCAGAAAAACCTGGAAAGGCTTGTACAGACTGATTTAAGGTAAAAGAAGCAGAACCAGGAAAACATTGTACACAGTATCAGCAACATTGTGATGATCAATTAGGAAGGACTCAGCTTTTCTGAGCAACACAATAATCCAAGAGAAGTATAATGGATTCAAAAATAAAAATGGTATCCACATCCAGATAAAGAACTGATCATCTCTGCAGTCAGATCTAAGTATACTTTTTTACTTACTTTATACTTTTTTGTGTTTTTTCTTTTGATCCATTTCTTCTTTTAAAATTGTAACTAATATGGAAATAAGTTTACATGATAGCACATGCACAACTTTTACAAGTTGCTTACCATTTTAAGAAGAGGAGAGGGGAGGGAAAGAGGGAGAAAAATTTGGAACTCCAAATCCTATAAAAATTAATGCTAAAAATTTTCTTGACATGTAATTGGTGAAAAAATAAAATTCTATTAAAAAGAAAAAATATAGAAACACTATAGAGCATAAAACAATCTAGCTTAACAGAATTGACCAGTCATTTTTAGCTTATAAGATTCCATTCCATTTTGCCAGCTTTTATTAACCATAGGTTGTTGTTGTGGTGTTTGTCCTTCATTTTCAAAGAGGACATCAGAGAAATGATGACATGACTTGGACTTGACTTTATTTTGAGGGAGGGAGGGCTTTGCAAGGTGTGTGTGTGTGTCTGTGTGTCTGTGTGTCTGTGTGTGTCTGTGTCTGTGTATTTGTGAACAGGGAGCAAGAGAATGAGGAAATGAACAAGCATGTATTAAGTACTTACTGTGTACCAGGGTTAATACTAAGACTGGCTAGGGATACATATATAAAAATGAGATGTCTCTGATCTCAATGAGGGAGGGGGACAGGTGGAGGGAGAAAGAGAGTGGAGGAATTGAATAAATGAAAGAAAAAGCATATATTAAATGCTTACTATGTTCCAGAACTAGTGCTGAGGCTGGCTAAGGATATAGATACAAAAGGTAAAATAATCTGTTCTGTCAAGGAGATTAGATTCTAATTGTGCTGGATTAGGGTGAGAGACAAGAGTGAATGAATGAATGAATGAATGAATGAATGAATGAATGAATGAATGAATGAATGAATGAATGAATGAATGAAAAAGCATTTATTTAGTACTTACTATGTACCAGATACAGTTCTCAGATTGGTTGGGCACTACAATCTGGCCTTGAGGAATTTACATGCAGGCAGGACATTGTGCACAGCACATAGTCTCTGCTTTAGGGGAACATAGAGGCCAATGGAAGGCGATGGGGTACTCTGTACAAGCAAATTTATATATATACATATATATATATATATACACACACACACACACACACACACACACACACACACACACACACACAGTAAAATTTGAAAAGGACAAACTAGATCTAGCCAGATACAGGCTACAAGAAACTTGAGGAGGGAGGGATCATTTTTGCTAGAATATAGTAGGTAGGGATATGGGGGATAAAAGAGAGAAGTTCTAGAAAGGTTTTGTAGGAGTTGATTGAAGGGAAATCACTAAATCACAGGATTTAGTGTTCAAAGGGCTCTTAGAAATGATCTATTTTAATCTTTTTATTTTATAGAGAAGGAAACTGAAAGCCTTGGAGGGGAAGTGTCTTGCTCAAGGTCACACAGATAGCAATTGACATAAGCACAGTACTCTAGATTCCAAATCCAGTGCCCTTTCAACTATAACGAGCTTTATGTTGGTACCTATTTAACAATAATCTCTCCAAAAGTAAGCTTGCCTATATTTTAACTTTAATCTCCATTAGTAATACTTTCTTAAATTAAGACAATCAGCAAAAGAGTAAATTAAACTGTGATTTGCATTGTTTTCCTATTTCTTAATTATAAATGCTCATGCTGAAAATTTAACAATGGCCTGTCTCCAGCACATTTCTTCTAGCTATATTACAGACCTTAAAGGAAGGAAATCAAATAAGAAGTAAAAGGAAAAAGAGGATTACCCATTTATCATGCATATGCCAGGTGACAGTGCAAAGACAAACTTTTTAAGTCTTTACAAGAATAAACATTCTTATGCTTATCTTCTTCATATTTCAGAGGATATAACTGTTCTACAGAATGTCTGAGTCCTATAAGGAGGAACTGAAATAGGCAGCTGGTTGGATGGTAGTACAATGGAGAGTATTGAACCTGGAGTAAGGAAGACTTAAGCTCATACGTGGCCTCAGACACTTGCTACCTTTATGACCCTGGACAAGAAAAATTTAATCTTTGCCTGCCTCAGTTTCCTCATCTTCAAAACAGGAACAAAAATAAGGAACAAAAGAAAACAGGAACAAAGTTTTTGTGAGGGTCACATGAGATATCGAAAAATGCAATTCAATATTGCAAATATTCAAATGCTATATAAATGACAGCTATTATTAACATTGTTCTGCTATAAATTTGGGTATAATTTCTTCATTTCTTTGAAAAGGGGCAGTGAGCACATAGTTTCAAAATTCTCCAAAATAATTAGAAAGAATCACTTATCAAGGTTTATAGATTTACAGATTGTTGATGAACTAAGTTAGTTATGAAATCAAACTTTAGAAGACTTTAACAACTGCATACTTATTGGGGAGAGGGAAAGAAGGAATCATTGTCACTAATAAGTTCCATTTCTGGCCTATCTTCCCAAATGACAAAGAGAAAAGTTCAGAAATAGGGTCAAATTTCCTCTACCTGTCTGAATCTGTCAAAAACCTCATTACTGTTTAGATACCCCTGAACTGTACTCTGCAAACCAGCCCTGCAATGATCCAGGGCTCAACTATGGATACCCATGACAAATGCAGAAATGTATGACATAACTGGAGACAGCATAGATGCCACATGAGCTCCTAACTGTCCTCTTCATGGATGCAAAGGTCTGGACTACACATATTATTTGTCACTTAGAGAGATGAATGTAAAGCATGGTCTTCTGTACTACAGGACCATAAATAACTAGATGATTCTGTGCATAGACTATTTATTCAGCCTGGAGTTAATACCTGCCTTCAAATTTAAACTTAGGCACTTACTAGCTGTGTGACTCTGGATAAGTCACTTCAACTCTCTTGACCTCAGTCTCTTCTTTTGTAGGATGGGAATAATAGCACATACATCCCAGGGTTATTGTGAGGGTCAGATGAGAAAATATTTGTAAAACATGCAATATGTGGCACACAGTAGATGCTTAATAAATGCATCTTCCTTCTGTTCTTCTAGCAACCTCTCTTGCCATTCATTTCTGTACTTTTTTACAGATTGGATTGTGATTCTTGCAAAGGTGGTATGGCCTAATCAGATGAAGGCATTCTAAAGTTGGATTAAGCACTTGTTCTTTCCTTCAACTGAGTGTCACTGGAAATCCTAACCCTCCTTTGTTGCCTCAACTTTTCTAACCCCATACCTATTGCAATAAATTATAACATGGAACCATCAAATGGGACATTCTGGAAACAGGCTGAGGGGTCTGAGAGGTGAGGAGTATGAATTTTAGTCATTTTTATTTTTCATAAAAACTATTATGTGGCATCCCTGTATCATTGCTGCACTTGCTTTTGTTGTCACACCTATCAGCAAAAGTATTTCCAAATATTTCACAGTAACTATGGGATAAGTTCTGGCAAATATCCAGAAGCTTGGGTATTTCTGTGCAGGTCATTTTCCTTAGTGGAAATCTTAGGCTGGTATATTGGGTTGTCCGCTTAACAGCTTTAAAGTTAATGGTGCGTTAAGATCCATTGTGCTGAAAGAGGGGTGTTCTAAATGCTCCAGTGGAATGTTTGGGCATGTGTATGAAAAGCTGCTTTTATGTTATTAATGTACAAACAAAAGAGGAAAAAGGTAAAGACAAAACAAATTACCTCAAGAAATTCTTCTATTTCCAACAGAAATCCTCCTTCTAGGGCAAGTAAGTGAGACTTTGTGGGGACTGATTTCCAGATAGAGTATCACACTTCCCTTCCTTCATAATGAAGACTGAGTTTTTGTTGTTGCTGTTGTTATTTTTTTTAAAGTCTCACCAAAATTGCACTTGTCTCCAATTACATGGTCATGCAAACAAAATGTGAGAACACCTGAGTGTTGTACAAAATAAACAACTGAGAAAGTGAAAACTTGAAGGCTTTCCTTAGACCTTAAATAATTGAATATGCCAGTTTTCAGCTCAATGAGAAGCTCAAGAGATGTACTTCCACTTTGAAGCACTGTATAATAGAAAAAAATTCTGGACTTATAGGTAAGAGGCATTCAACTTCTAGTTCCATCATTTTCCAACTACAAAAGGAGTCACCTCATATATCTGAATTTTAGTCTCTTGGTCAATGAAATTTAGACAACAATGTCTTTATTACCTTTCTTCATAGGATTGTTGCGAGAGTCAAATGAGATGATACAATTGTAAAGTACTTTTCAAACTTAGGGCATTACACAAATGTCAGTTATTGTTATCTTCTCATCTTTTTCAATAGAATTCAATAGAAATGGCACTTGTGCAAATTATTCTTCTTTTCTATAATTAATATTCTGCAGACTTGCGCAGGTGGATAAAATGACTGTTTTTGTGATTAAATAAAGTATTAAGATGTAACTGAATCTTCAATATGTACACTGAAAATATTTTTGGTATAACTCCAGTAACAGGATGATGAGGATGATATTTTCTAGGTCCTATTTCCAAATGGTTTTGAGTTCTGCTAGATCTTTATAGTTTGAAAGTTTTTCCTTCTATATAGTTTGGAGATTATGAGTATTTCTTTAAGACATTTAAAAAGAAAAGATTGTCTTTAAACTTTTGGAAAATTCTGTAGGGGTATCATTGGCAATGTTATTTTTCCTGTTATAAACTAATTTCACTAAAATTTATTTGTTAAATTCTCAGTGATATTTTGGGGAATCTGTATTTGTTCCATGATAACTGGTCATTTGTATTTTATGAAAGATAGCGAACCTCTCATATATAATTCTGGTTACCTGTTTATGTTGGTATTTAGTGGTAACTAAATTTTTGAAAGTTTGTGATATGTTGCATAGTTTCTAAAGTTTCCATGCATAACCTGCATCTATAAAGAAGTCTGAGTTCCTAAAGAATGAAATAGCTGTAATTTCTGGTGGTAATTATCTGGTCTCATATTACTATTGTAATATTGTACTGCTCTATTATTAAAATAATTATTTTAAAGATCTCATTCTCATATTTTTCAATTGTGTTCATAGGATAATAGATTTAGACCTAGAAGATATATCAGACATCTCATTTTACAGAAGAGGAAACTGAAGCACAAAGAAATGAAGTGACTTGACCAAAATCACACAGTTATTAAAACTAGAAGCAAGATTTTAACCCAGGATTTCCTAAATCCAAGATCAGTTCTCTATTCACTTCTCCACACTATTGAGACAGAAATGGTTTTACACCAAGTGGTTATCCTACTATTCTTTTCTACTTAATGATCTATGGACCTTTGGATCTATATGTGGATATGTAGATAAAATAACTGCTCTTTGAGGTTGAATTAAAATATTACAATATAAGCCCATTCTCTGAGAACTCAGTATATTCAGTGCAACTTTAGCGACAGAGAGAACAATTGACATAGGATTCACTTTACTCTCATCACAGATCATTTTGATCTTCTCTTCTGGGTCTCTATATTTGAAAGGTTTGAATCCCAGGTAGCTTGGGAATTGAGTATCTGGTATTGCAATAACCATATAATGTAGTTAAGCTTTTATGCCTCAGTGTTATTTATAGACAACTGCAGGTAACAGCTCAGTCTATGATAATGGTCCACTTCCAGTATTGCTCATTGGTTTATTTAGTTCACCTGGATATGTTTTATAGTCTATACTGATGTACTGCACAGCCTATACTATTTACTTGCATAATACGTGTGTTCCAAAAATTTTAGTGCAGTTTTAAGACTTAATGTCTTTAAAGCTTTTTAAAAACATTACTCTTAAACTTTTATATATTTCAAGCTATCATGCTTTAAAACTGTACTAAGACTTTTGGGACAGTCTGCATATTGTTCACTAAGTCCAGGATTTTTAAGGAAAACCCTTCTAGGGTTTCTGGTGGCAATAATTTGGTTCTTGAGTGTCATCACAGAAACTCCATGTTTCTACAAGCAAATGGAAATGATACAGATCTTGGTTTAATATTTTGTCATTATTTGGTTGAGTTCCTGGAGAGTATTTAGATTCCTTTCTTGGATCTTTTCTCTTTCAGAGTTTCAATTTATAGAAATGAATCATTTTCAGGTACATTTGACAAGTCCAGTGTTATGTGCTTATTCTTACTCTTTATTATTTCTTCATGAAGTGAAGCTTTCTTGCTCTAAAATATTATTATATTTTTTTTTGATTGGTATAGAGTTATAGACCTTAGACCCTAGGCATGTCTCTCAATACTATTCTTCTCTTTTTGAAAGGAATGTTAACCTCTCTGTAGTTATGTCATGGTGATAGACATTTTGCTTTGTTAATATTTTATGTCTTTTTGCTTGGATAATTTTAAATTGTTATATGTTATAGTACCAGAGTATACATTGATGTCTTAATTTCTAAAATTTTAATTGCTTTAAATATATTTTTTCCTATTCAACTTTGATTTTGGAATGTCAGCCTTTTAACATAGATAGCTGTAAACTCTTTTTCTTATTTTTATGTTCAATTCATCTTGTCTAGGTAGATTGCAGGTATTTCCTTCATCTGTTAGTTTATGTAATCAACAGAGTGAAGCTCAAAAACTAAATGTTAAATCTTTACTTGGCATAACTTAAGAGTCTTTGTACTTTCTGAGTCCAAATGATGATATTTATTCCATTGTATAAATATTCCATAAGATGAAAGAGTTGATTTATGCATGTGTGGGAGTTGTAAAGCGATAAATTTTCATGTCATACATGTATAATAAATGATGAATAAAATGATTTGATTCAACTTTCTCTTTAATTTGGAGGGCATAATTAATTCTATTAATAGACTGATAATATATTTAAGAAGAAGCAGAGTCATCACAATTTGAATTGCCACCTTGAAAAGTATCACCCTTTATTTCACCTATCTTGGACCACTGTTTATATATTCATAAAATACAAAGTTCTGACAATGGTTAGACCTACTTTTTATATTTTTTCCATAAACAAATAAGTATGACTATGGAACTGAATAAAATGATTTGTAAAATTCAACAAAGTACAGTTATTACAGTGATTTCAGATAGCTTATCCAGTAATTAAGAATCAATGACAAAAAAAAAATTACCTTTTACAATTCTGAAACTTTTTGTGCATCCTTTATGCTCCCAATTAATTTATATTTTATAAATGTTGATAAATTTCTTTTGGTTATACAAACTTTGAATGCTTTGTAGAAAGTATGCAAACAGATAATTGATCTATATTTAATAAGATCATATGCTATATTTCAAGGTCAATGTAGCAGTAAAGGCACCCCATAGATCTATGCTTAGTCCTTTTTCTGTTTAACATTTTTATCAATGATTTTGGTGAAGTCTCAGAACTTATCAAATTAGTAGAGGGAACAAAGTCAGAATGGATAGGTAAGACAAAGGACAGTGGAATCAGAGTTGAAAGGAATCTCTATGTGCTAGAGTACTCTGTTAAATCTAATAAGATGAAATAGGATAATGATTAAAAATGTGATATTTAAGTACAAAAAATAACTTTACTGATAAGATTGAAGAGACACAGCTAGAAAAATATTCTGAAAATGATCCAGAGTTTAGTGGAATTTGGGATCTCTTTTCACTCTACATTCTTTCATTTCATGATTTTAACAGAATCTGTGTGTTCTGTTATATTTTCTACACTGATTTCCATCTACCTACCTATCGATGTATCTATCTATGTATCTATCTATGTATCTACCTATCTATGTATCTATCTATCTATGTATCTACCTATCTATGTATCTATCTATGTATCTATCTATGTATCTATGTATCTATCTATCTATCTATCTATCTATCTGTCTGTCTGTCTGTCTGTCTGTCTGTCTATCTATCTGTCTGTCTGTCTGTCTGTCTGTCTGCCTATCTATCTATCTGCCTGTCTATCTATCTATCTATCTATCTATCTATCTATCTATCTATCTATCTATCTATCTATCTATCTATGTATCTATCTATGTATCTATCTATCTATCTATCTATCTATCTATCTATCTATCTATCTGTCCCTAGTCCCTCTTTTGAGTTCCAATCACACATCTCCAACTACCAGATAGATATTTCCAATTTCATGTATAGAGGACATCTTAAATTCAACATGTCCAAAACTGAAATCATTTTTTATCTCGTTTTCCCTTCTTCCCAAGTTTTCTACCCCACTATCCTCCCAGTCACTTAGTTTTACAAAGTCCATATCACCTTTGACTCTTTGCATTCAAACCACAAATCTGATTAATTGCCAATGAATAATAATAATAATAATAATAATAATAATAACTAATATAATATTCTAGGAACTGTGCTAAGTGTTTTAAAAATATTTGATCCTTACAACAACTTGAAACGTAGGTACTATTTTATTTCCATTTTATGGTTGAAGCAGAGGTTAAGTGACTTCCCCAGGGTAACACAGTAATCATTGCTTAAGCCTAGATTTGAACTCAGAAGTCCCTGACTCTGGTTACAGTATGTTATCTCCTATACCAACTGTTTGTCTCCTAGCTGCCAAATGTTTCCACCTTCATTTTCTTCTCTTACTCACAAAATCATCACCTTGATTCAAGACCTCATAACACTACATCTGGAGTGTTATCAAACTCAAACAGAAACAGATCCTTTCCGGACTTAGAAAACGATAAATTAACATTATTTATATTGTATTTTTTCACTTATTTTATTAAACATTTCCTAGTTACATTTTAATTTGATTCAAGCCAAACTTGCGTATTTTGTAGGTCCCTTGTGGCCCTGTGAGTCTGACATCTTTGGTCTAGACTTGCCTTCTATTTGCACTTTTGGCCTTATCTCTTTCTTCCCTCGAATCTATCTATGCTCCACTCAGTCTATACTCCACTCCAATGCCAAAGTGATTTTCCTGAAGGCTCAGTCTAACTATGTCACCTCTGTTCAATAAATTTCAGTGGTTCCCTGAAACTAACAGGGAAAAAAACAGCAACCACATAATGTCTTCTGTTTAGCATTTAGAATTTTTCAAAACCTGGTCTTCCTAACTCTCTAGTTTTCCCATATTTGACTCCCCTACACAAACTCTACAATCTTGTGATACCAGACTATTTACTGTTTCTCTTCAAAAGCGCACTTCATCTTCTATCATAATCCATTTGCACTATCTCCCATGCCTGAAATATGCTTCCTCTTCACCTTTACCTCTTAACATTTCTGGCTTCTTTTGAGATTAAAGTCCTATGCTATCTACTGTAGGAATCCTTTTCCATTCTTTTCCATCCACTTGAACCTTCCCCATTAGGGCTAACTTCCTTCTATTCTATATGTATCTTGTCAATACCTTTTATTTACATATCATCTACCTTTTGGTAAATAATCTCCTTAAGGGCAAAGATCATTTTTCTTGTTTATTTAGTCTGTCTACCTCTTAGAACAACGCCTGACACATTGCAAGTATTTAAGAAATTCTTGTTGATTGATCAATTGCTTTGGTATAGCTTTTGCTAACAATAGTGACAAAGTTAATTGACAGGAAAAATCATGAAAGAAATCTGCAAAGCATTGCAAATTCAGTGACAATTTCACCAAACGCATTGCCTGGAGCCTATGGGGGCAATAGAGTGATAAAATGGAATTTAAATGAAGTAGCTAAAATTTGAACTGAAGCTAAACTCATAGGTTTCATGATTATAAGGTCCTCACCCAATAGAAACTTTGGACTCATTTCACAAAATAATAATAATAATAGTAAATTAGCCAAATTTGGATTTAAAATGATTGATTTTTGATACTATCTTGACACTATCTAATGTTTTATCATTGGTCTTGAAATTATGAATGCTTAATGCCTTAATCAGTTTTTAGTGTTGTTATTTTACAAATTATCCTCCTAGTGCTGCTCAATTTACTCTTCATCAGTTTATGAACGTCCTCAAATTGTTCATTCTATAATATTGATGGTATAGTATAAATCATTACTTTAGTTCTCCACTTTGCATTACTTCGTATGTCTTTTTAAGTTATCAATTTCTCATTTGTTACAGAATAATAGAACGATGTATGCCACAATTTGTTCAGCTAGTCCTCAAATGATAGGCATACCCTTACTTTCGAGGTTTGTCTTTTTACCACCACAAAAAAGAAGCTATAAATATCTTTGTATATATAGGATTTTTCCTTCTATCTTTAATCTCTTTGGGTTAGAAGGCTAGCTGACATAGAGCTGGGTTAAACTGTATGCACTATTTAGTAACTTCTTTGTTTCTACCTCCAAATTGCTTTCCATAATGGTGTTGCCCACACATAATCAAATCAATACTGCTATTGCTAAAGCAAAGAATGAGTTGTGGTATTCCATTTATGTTTCGCTCGACATACTAAAAACTTTCCAAACCAAAATATCATTTCCTGGCCACCACTCCCTACTATGTGTCTCTGTCCTCGTTAGAATGTATGGTCCTTGAGCTTAGGGAATGTCTTATTTTTTTGTATGCTTTTGCATTTTTATTTTTATATCCAGTGCTTGACCCAGTGATTAACATCTCATAATTGGTAACTGCACTCATTCATATTGAAATATTCAAAATTCAGGGATTCATAGGTGGTGATGAGTTGACATTGATTTTCCTAGTAGATTGTCATCCTGAGAACAGGCCAAGTTTTCAAGATGTACCTGCACATTTAAACAAATCATAAGAAAACATAATTAATTTATTCATCTCCTGAGTCTTTTCTGCTCAGGAAAACTCATATCCTAGAATGGTGAAAGGTTTCCTAATCATTACAAGTTGCCAGGTTTACAGAAGTAGGTAAGAAGAGTCTATAGATCTGCTGCTTCAATCATTTGACAGTACCATGTATATTTTCTTGCACATTTGCAGAGCTAAATACTAGAATAAAAACTATACCACTGGCATTTTAACAAAACCCCTAAAATTTTAATACTGAATTGTGTCAGATCTCTTTTTAGATAAGGATGTCAATTGATAACATACAACTTCTGACTATATTAATACAAATGCTATATATTATCCATAAAAATGGTAGTCATCTCATTTTCTGCCTAATCAAGTCACATCTAAAGATCTATGTCTAATTCAAGCTGTGCAATTAAATCTTTCTTCAAAAAGGAGTACTAACAAACTAATATACATACATATGTGCGTGTATCTATGTTCATGGGTAGAGTGAGAGAGAGATAGAGACAGACTTCTCACCTTTAAAATGAGGATAGTAGCATGTGTACTATTGCATATCTTAGCAGATAAGTTGTAATAAAATGTTTTTGTAGTTAGCTGAGAAAAAAAATCATGGCATCAAGTTTCACTTATAAGGGTGTCCTTTCCAAGATATACACAATATTCCAAAAAGTTTAATTTAGTGTTTTGATAAGCCTGAATGAGTGATTGACTTAAATTTATGACAATATAGCTATTCACCAATAGACAAATGATCAATAGATATTAACAGGCAGTTTTCAAAATTGTCAAAAGTCATATGAAAAAAATATTCCAAGTCACCAGTAATTAGATAAATGCAAATTAAAATAATTCTGAGGTTCCACCTCATATTTATCAGTTGCAAAGATGATGAAAAGAAAAAAGTAACAAATATTGAAAGGGCTTCAGAAAAATAGGAATATTAGTGTTCTGTTGATGGAGCTGTGAATTGGTTTAGCCATTATGGAAAGCATATTGGAACAATGGGCCTCCAAATCGCTATCCTTTGACCCAGTAACACTACTATTAAATCCAAAGAGATAAAATGTAAAGGGAAAAGATCATGTGAATAAAACTATTTATAGTAACTTTTTATAGTAGCAGAGATTTGGAAACTTAGGAGATTCACATCAATTGGGGAATTAGTAAAATAGTTATGTTATATTGTTGTTCCATAAGAAATGATAAAAGAGATGGTTTCAGATAAAGAACTTATTGAACAGTGAAGTTAACAGAATGAGAATAATTTGAATAGTAAAAATATTATAAAGTTAACAAACTTTGCAAGATTTAACAATATTAACCAACAATATTAACCAATAATTAATCAGTTCACTCAATATGAAGGAATTTGTTTCACTTGCTTATCCATATTTGTTAAAATTACTTTTTTTTTCTTTTCATACAGGGGTTGGTAGGGAATACTTGCTAACTGAAAATTTACAAAAAAACAATAAATTAAAATGCAGTTATATAGAAAAATATTTTATTGAGGACAGAGTCAAGATGGTGGAGTAGAAGCAGGGACCTGCCTGAGCTCTACCTCCAAGCCCTTAAAATACCTATAAAAAAATTATTCTAAACCATTTCTAGAGGAGCAGAATCCACAAAACGACAAAGTGAAACAGGTTTCCAGCCCAAGACAACCTAGAAGGCTGACAAGAATGGTGTTTTGCACTGGGTTCAGAGTGAAGTCCAATGTACACCTTGCTAACAGAGACAGGATGGGAGCAGGTTTCAGGGTGCTGAATCATGGGCAGCTAATGTGATTTCCAGATTTCTCAACTCAAAAACACCAAAAACAGCTGCAAAAGTCAGTAAAAGAGCTCTCTCACCTAGGTGAAAAGAGAACTTGGTCCAGTCTCCAGATCCAGACCCAGAGTTGCAGCAGCCACTGCTGCAGTAACAGCCACTTCTGAACTCTCAGCCTATAGATGGTGGGGGAATCGAGTGACTGATCTGGGTCTCAGTTCTGAGTAGAGTTCTGAGACGAGGGGGATCGCTGGCATGGTGGAGCTGGTGATGGCTGTGGAGAGGGAATCCTAGTCACTGTTCCAGGGCAGAAAAGAGTATTTGTGGTTGCCCACAGACCAGAGAGCAGGTCAGGAGAGAAGTAAGCACCTCTTTCTTGATTCTGCCACTTTGGAGGAACTGACAACTTACAAATCACCAGAGATATCTTGTAAAACAGCTGCACAAAACCACTAAAGCCTGGGGTAGTATGCCCTCCACGTGACAAAAAACTCAAAACTTAAGTAGTTGACTGGAAAAATGCCCCCAAAGAAGGAAAAATAAGACTATGGAAGGTTATTTTCTTGATAAAAGGTATTTTATTCCATCCTTTCAGATGAGAAAGATCAGAGCATACACCCAGAGGAAGATATCAAGGTCAAGGCTCCTACATCCAAAGGCTCCCCCCCCCAAAAAAAAATGAAATAGTCTCAGGTCTTGGAAAAGCTGAAAAAGGATTTTGAAAATCAAGTAAGATAGATGAAGGGAAACTTGGGAATAGAAATGAGAAGGATGCAAGAAAATCATGAAAAATAAGTCAACATCTTGCCAAAGGAGATCCAAAAAATGGTGAAGATAATAACACCTTCAAAAATAGACTAACACAAATGGCAAAAGAGATCCATAAAGCCAACGAGGAGAAGAATGCCTTAAAAAGCAGAACTGGCCAGATGGAAAAGGTAGTCCAAAAGCTTACTGAAGAAAACAGTTCTTTAAAGATTAGACTAGAGCAGATGGAAGCTAATAACTTTATGAGAAGTCAAGAAATTATAAAATGAAACCAAAAGAATGAAAACATAGAAGACAATGTGAAATATCTCATGGATATCAGAAAACAACTTACCTAGAAAAGAGACACAGGAGAGATAATTAAAAAATTATTGGTCTACCTGAAAACCATTATCAAAAAAAGAGCCTAGGCATCATCTTCAAGGAATTATCAAGGAAAATTGCCCTGATAGTATCTATCTATCTATCTGTGTGTGTGTGTGTGTATGTGTGTGTAGACATAGGCAGAGGGCATAGCATGAGTTGCATATGAAGGAAGAATACCTAAAAAATAGTGGAATGCACTAGGAGTAAGAGAAAGGGATAGAATGTAGCAAATAATCTCACATAAAAGAAGTAGGAAAGAGCTTTTAAAATGAAAGGGAAGAGAGAGGAGATGAAAGGGAATAAGTGAGCCTTACTCTCATGGGATTTACCTTAAGGAGAGAATAACACACACTTAATTGACTATGGAAATTTATTTTACCCTGAAGGCAGGCAGGGGAAGGAATAGGAGAAGGAAGATGATAGAAGGGATGGCAAATTGGGGAAAGGGATAAACAGAAGCAAACATTATTGTGGGAGACAGGTCAATGGAGAGAATGCAATAAATGGAGAGCAGTACAGGAAAGAAGGAAATATGGTTAGTCTTTCACAGCATAGTTGTTATGGAGGTTTTTTGCATGGCTATACGTATATGACCTATATTGAATTGATTGCTTTCTCCCTCTTGAAGTGTATTCTCTTAACATATATTTCTCATCAGTCTCCTGGTAAAGCCTTGTATCATTCACCTTGATGGGTACACCATTAATTCTTAAGAAAATTCTCAATAGGAGGTGGAGTCAAGATGGCAGAGTAGATGCATATACTCTAGCACTTCCCCCACAGTCCATAAAATACCTGTGAAAAATGAGTCTCAACAAATTCTGGGGCAGCAGAAGCCACAGAATGAAATATATTTCCAGCCAAAAGTAACCTGGAAGGCTGACAGGAAAGTTCTATCCCATGGGATGCTGAGCAAAGTGGAGCCCAGCCCTGGCCACATGGCACCAGGAGGAAGAGGACCAGAACAGGCTTCCAGGGTAGGATTCCTAGCAGGGACGATCTCAGATCTCTCAACACACGAGTGCCAAAAAAAGCTTCAAAGGTCAGAAAGGGGACTTTCTCAACTGGGTGAGAGAGAAGCAGGTTCACCCCCAGCATTGGACTCAGGGATCAGTGGTGGCAGAAGAGATGGCTCTGTGACATCAGCCCTGAGTGGCAGCCCCGCCCCCACCTAATGCCCCTGGGGAAATTAAGCAGCTGATCTGAACCTCAGCCCTGAGTAGTGGCCTTGTCTCTCCTAAAGACCCTAGGGGAAGTGAGCAGCTGATATGAACCTCAATATCCTCTTGAAAAAGGATTCAGAAGTCAAGTAACTGACTGGAAAATGCCCAGAAAAGGGGACAAAATAAGACCATAGAAGGTTACTTTCTTGGTGAACTGTTATTTCCTACCAACCTTTTGGATGAGGAAGAACAAAGCATACTGTCAAAGGAAGTCAAGGCTTCTGCATCCAGTACCTCCAAAATGAATACACAATGGGTTCAATCCATGGACTAGCTTGAAAAGTGAGTCAGCAGCCAGCTAAAGGAGACCAAAAAAAAAAAATGGTGAGGAAAATAACACCTTTAAAAAGAGGCTAACTCAAATGGAAAAAGAAGTCCAAGAAGCCAATGAGGAGAAGAAGGCTTTAAAAAAAAATTAACCAAATGGAAAAGGAGGTTCAAATGCTCACTGAAGAAAATAGTTCTTTAAAATGAGAGTGGAGTTCAGGGAAGCTAATGACTATATGATAAACCAAGAAGTCACAAAACAAAACCAAAAAACTGAAAAAAATAGAAGATGATGTGAAATATCTCATTGGAAAACAACTGACCCAGAGAATAGAACCAGGAGAGACAATTTAAAAATTATGGAACTACCTGAAAGCCATGATCAAGAAAAGAACCTAAACATTATCTTTTATGAAATTATCAAGGAAAACTGTCCTGATGTTCTAGAACCAGGGGACAAAATAAATATTGAAGGACCCTACTGATCACCTCCTGAAAGAAACCCTAAAAGAGAAAAGCCTAGGAATATTGTGGCCAAATTTCAGAGTTCCCAGGTAAAGTAGAAAATATTGCAAGCATATAGAAAGAAAACAATTTGGTTATTGTGGAAATACAATCAGGATAATACAAGATCTAGCAGCTTCTACATTAAGGGATCAAAGGGCTTGGAATAGGATATTCCAGAAGTCAAAGGAACTGGGATTAAAACCAAGAATCACCCACCCAGCAAAACTGAGGATAATACTTCAGAGAAAACAATGGTCATTCAATGAAATAGAGGACTTTCAAGCATTCTTGATGAAAAGACCATAACTGAAGAGAAAATTTGACTTTCAAACGCAAGAATCAGGAGAAGCATGGAAAGGTAAATAGGAAAGAGAAATCATAAAGGACTTTCTAAAGCTAAACTGTTTACATTCTTACATGGAAAGATAATATGTGTAACTCTTGAGACTTTTCTCAGTATTTGGGTAGGTGGAGGGATTACACACACACACACACACACACACACACACACACACACACACACACACACACACACATAGACAGGGCAGAGGTTGAGTTGAACCAGAAGGGATGACATCTATGAAAAATAGAATTAAAAGGTGAGAGAGGAATATATTGGGAGGAGAAAGTGAGAAATGGAATAGAGCAAATTATCACTCATAAAAGAGACAAGAAATATATTTTTCAATGGAGGAGAAAAGGGAGGAGGTGAAAGGGGAAAAGTGAAGCTTATTCTCTTCATATATGACTTAAGGAGGGAATAACATGCTCACTCAGTTTTGTATGAAAATCTATTTATACTACAGGAAAGTAGGAGAGAAAGGGACAAGTGGGGAGAGAGGGATGATAGAAGGGAGGGCAAAGGGGAGAAGGGAGTAATTAGAAGTGAGGAATTATGGAAGGGACAAGGTCAAAGGAGAGAATAGAATAAATGGGGGACAGGGTAAGATGGAGGGAAATATAGTTAGTCTTACACAACATGACTAGTATGGAAGTCTTGTGCAAAACAACACATATATAGCCTGTATTGAATTGCTTGGCCTCTCAATGGGGATGGGTGGGGAGGGAGAAAGCAATGTTCCTTTGTAATCTGTTTTATAGATCCAATCATATGGTTTGATAATCTCTTTGGAGTGTTCACCCTCCTTCCTGCCCTCTTGCCATTCTTCAGCCCATGCTACCTTAAGCACTCCCTGGTAGTTCTTCATGCATTTTAAAGCATCAGTCCCATTGAACTCAATTGCAAACCCAGAAACACAGATTCTTAAAATGTTGTCTCCAACCATCATTGCAGGAAGAGAAGGCATGTGGAGCTCATCAGCCAATTTCTTCACATTGACCAATTTCATAATTTGCATCTTGGCCTTGCCTGCTTCCATGACCCAAAGGAGAAGTCCTGGCAACTGTTCTGGAAGCTGTGAATCATCATGGCCATGATGGTAGCACTAAACCAGCAAGAACAGGGGTGGTGGCCTCCCTTCTCCCTTTCCCCCACCTGCTCAAGCTGTGGGATCCTGGCCCCACCCCACCTCTGCTCCACCCAGCCTACAGTATGGCCCCTCTCATCCTCCCCAATTGCTTTCTTTCTCGATGAGGCAGGGAGGGAAGGAGAGAATATGGAATTCAAAGTACTATAAATGAATGTTAAAAATTGATTCTGACTGCAACTGGGAAATAAGATACGGGTATATGTGAGGTATAGAAATCTATTTTGGCCTACAGAAAAATAGAGGGCAAGGTGATGGAAGATGGGGGAATGATCGAAAGAAGGACAGACTGGAGGAAAGGGTGGATGGGGTACACATTGTCCTGGGGTGGGGGTGGGGAGAGATGGGGAGAAAATTTGGAATGGAATGCAAATTCTTGTGGAAGTGAATGTCGAAAATTGAAAATTAATATGTACCCAAATTTTTAAAAAAGAAAAATCTTTTGTAATCCTTAAAGTAGTTATGTGCTATCACAAATTGTTGAACAATTCAACAAAAGTATTGTATTTTGATGTAATAAACTCATTCCAGGAGGAATATTTGAAATAGGAGAACATTTCTCAAATAATTTATAAAGGTGATTGCTTCATTAGGTGAGAAATTAGTTGGAATTGGAGGTAGAGGACCTGGGTTTACATTCTAGCTCTACTATTTGCCAACTGGGTGACAGTGAGCAAGTTCTTTAGCCCTTTAAAGCCTCAGATTCATGAATTTATAAAATGATAGTATTGACCTAGGTCACGGATAAGGTTCCTTCTAGTTCTGTATCCATTATCCTGTAGATCCTTTGTACCTTGTCAATGAAAAGTAATGTATGATTTTATGGTTCTTAGGGAAAGAGGTACTCTCTTAGCATAAGTTGCATGGAATTCTAAATTAAACAGGCAAAAGAAAAATTGTTACACTGTATTTGTGACAAAGTATTCTCTGCTTGTCTAATCATCACCCCTCAGTTTCCTTACTTTATATATTTTGCAAGACTTGAGAAATTTCAGGAATGTTCCAAAAACCTAAAAATGTGTACCATCTATTTTCATGAAAAAAAATTACAAGGAATTAAAAAGTTTAATTCAATTCAGCTAATATTTACTCAACATTCTTTATATCAGTAAGGCATACCTTTGGCTATCAAACTAGTAGATTTTCTTGTAATTTCTAGTATTTGGTTCACCTGCCTTCTGGAGCTATACAGACTGGTATTAAACTTTTTTCAACCTGATACATGTTTAAATACATGTCTTCAAGCATTTGAAAATGGTATTCCAGTCCCCCTCAGTCTCTCCAATTTTAATAGAAAATTCAGTCCTCAAGATTCCTCATCATTTCCCTCTGTTGCCTTTGTATCCTATGTTTAGAATGCTTTCTTACTACCTCTTACCTACCACCTTACCATCTTTCTCTCCATCTCTTGGAATCCTTAGCTTCATTAAAGGCTTAGTTTGTATCATCAACTAGTAGAGGCTTTTCTTTCATTTTGGGAAGGGATCCAGAATGTCCACATCCCAGAACACATCCTACTGTGATTTTGAGTCTCTAACTTTTACTACCTCTCCACTCCCACCTTTTTTTAAGCTCCCTGTTTTGTATGTTGTTTTCCCCCATTAGAATATAAGGTCCTTAAGGGGTGGAACTAGTTTTCTTTTTGCATTTATTTATTTCTTCATCACTTAGCACAACAGCACTTAATATATGCTTGTCACCTGTTTCTTTCCTGAATGATAACTTTGTGATATTTAATCTTATCATTTTGGCAAACTATGGAATCTCCTACTTGCTAATCTCAAACCCCTGGACAGCGAGGATCTCAAACTTCCTCCTCTCAGGTTAGTATCTCATCAGTCCCTAGAAGTTTAAAGAATTTTTTCATGTAGAGTAGTGAAACATATTTTTTCACTGCTATGGGCATAGCCATTTGGGGACTGGTCTTCTTGAGCAATTACTCTTGCTGTTCTGTGACTGTTTTAATATTTACTGAGCACCCACAATTAACTTGACAATACAGTTTTATTGAGATCGAGTGGACTGTAATGCATTCAGGTTCATAGCCACTGAGGCCATAAAATGAAATAGGCCTGAGGAACAAATCAATTAGTGGTGAAAGCAATATATTAACCAGCAGTGAATATGACCAGGTGGACAGCCTAGAACTGAGAGGTAGCTCACTTTCAGAAAGCCACAGAATATACTTTGGGCAGCTCAGTTTAGACTTAGTTAACTAGGCTATGCATGGCTGACAGTCTTGGTGAAACAAGGTGAATAAAACTCACAAAAACTCCTGTCTCCCACCAAAACCCAACCAGAATAAAATCACCTTAGGTCCAGCTGGAAATAGTGACCATTATGTTGCTCCTATCAATATTTTACATCAATCGACTGTTTGAATGTAATCTGATTTTTTTTCAGCATTGAAAAGATCTTTTCTTGCTTTGTTATCCCTTCCCTGGCTTGATGTATTTAATGACTGCTCTGACTGAGAATGCATGCTCTATTTCTTTCATATACTTCTTTCTTTTTATGCATGATACATTTCCAAAATGATAAATCTTCTATTTATTTTAGTCTGTTCAGAGACATCTAAGATACCTATCACTGTAATAGAAAGGGAGGTATTGTTGGGAGATGGAAATTTTGCTGTGCTAGGAATTAGGATTGCATGAGCTCATGATCTGGTTTTGTCAATCATTGACTATTTCTCAAAGTTTAACCTTTTTGTGTACGTCAATTTCCTCATCTGAAAAATGGAGCCAATAATATCCTTGCAAAGGAGTTGCAGAGTTATTTTTCTCATGTGTTCAAAGACAAGAAGCAACATTATATGACACTTTTTTCATCAGCTATTTAAATGTGTAGATTAATTATTTGCCAAAAAACCACTATTAAATATTCATGTCATTTAATCAATCAAATAATAACCATTTATTAAATACCTACCATGCACTAACACTGTAAGTGCCAGGCATACAAAAAGAGGCAAACTATATTCAATATTATTTTAATAACAGCTTTGAGTGAATAAGTCATTTTGACTATTATAACTTTTCAAATTAATCACACAAGATAGATTAAGGAAGACACTATCTGTATCCAGAGAAAGAACTGATAAATAGAATTATGTATAGAATGACTTTACACATACACATGCACACATACAGATATATAGATAGATAGATAGATATACATACACATATTCATATTAGTGCCTACTAGTAGAAATCTTATATATATATATATATATATATATATATATATATATGTGTGTGTGTATACATAACACATATATATTTTCATGTTAGTGTCTAAAGCAGCAATCTCTAGTGTGAAGAGAGGGAAAAGAGGGAAAAAAGACATTTACATGATTTTGTTATACATTTAAAAGAAATAGAAAATTGTGTGTAATAGATTTGCAGTTTCATATTAAATCATCTCTTTTTTGTTATACTATATTATGAAATTGTTTGTTGTATTCCATAAAATGAAATAAATATTTTTTTTTTTAAAAGACAGTCTCTATCCTCAACGAACTCATAATCTAATGAATGGGAGACAATGTGAAAGCAAATAGAAAGAAAGCAAGCTATACAGAAAATATATATGAAAGATTTTTGTAGTGTTCATCCTTCATTGCTGAAGAAGATCCTGCCGTCAGAGAAATGATGACATGACTTGCATTTGACTTTTTTTTCAGTGGGGGAGGGCTGCGCAATGTCACCAGCCTCACTTCTCCTCAGGAGTCATCTTAATTCAGTGACCAGATATTCATCAGGATGACTGGAGATGATCCAGGATGCAAAGGGAGACCTGGGCCCCTTTACTCCAAGGTCTATTCAAGGACTCATTTAGGGTGAGGTAATACCCATTCAGTGAATAGTCCTCTTTAAGAAGTTGGTTGGTTGTTTTCCTTCATTCTTGAAGAGGACCAAAATAACATCACCAGAATAAACTAAAATTTCAGTGTACCCCACTGTGGCTGATCAGACCAATATAAGGTCAAATGCTCTACCATAGGTTGGGTACACAAAGTCCATGTGACTATTTGGGATGGATACTCCAAATTTGCAAATCCTGTGTTTATTTTGGGGTTTCTCAATTCTGCTTTGTTCATGGAGCACAACAGCCTTTCTGATGTGGGCATGACATGCTGAATGGTCCTGTGCCAGTGTCTCCCATGTTGCACAGACAAATCCAAAGTTCTTGAGAGAGACCTTGAGAGTGTGCTTGTTTCACTTCTTCTGACCACCATGTTATTGCCTCCCCATGTGAGTTTTCCAGAAAATAGTCTTTTTGGCAAGTATACATGTCGCATTCGAAAAACATGGTCAGGGAGAGGAGCCAAGATGGCGGAATAGAAAGAGTCACGTATGCTACCTCCGAAACCACAGCCCATAAATTTCCTGTAAAAAAGAACTCCCCACAAACTCTGGAGCAGTGCAAGCTGCACAGAAATGCAGTGAATGAGATTTCTGTTCCAGAGAGCCCTGAAAAACCAACCCCAAAGGCCCATTGCAGACCGGACAATGGAGCCCAACTCTGGCCACGTGGCCCCAGAGGAGCAGATCCGAGCAGGCTTCAAGGATGGAACCTCCGGAGGCCGCTGAGGTCCCCCCACCCACAGGAGCAACAGGTAAGTGAGAGAGACTTCTTGGCTGGCCGAGAAGGGAGCAGGGTATTTCCACGACTCGGGCCCCTCAGGAGGCAGCAGCAGAGGCAACAGAAGAGGCAGCAGCAGCCGAGGCAGCAGTGGCCAGGAGCTCCCGGAGCAGACGGGAGGTCAGGGCCATTATTGAAGGTCTCTGCATAAACCACCTGAGGGAACAGAGCCTGGGAGGTGGCCTTGCCCCCACCTGAGCCCCAGAACTTAAGCTCACATTGAATAGCAGCTGTGCGGCTACTGAAAGCCCTGAGGCTGGGGAGCAGTATTTGAATCTCAGACCCCAAGCACTAGCTGGGCAGATCTAGGCAGGGGTGGACAGGAATCTCAGAAGTCAAGTAACTGGCTAGGAAAATGCCCAGAAAAGGGAAGAAAAATAAGGACATAGAAGGTTACTTTCTTGGGGAACAGATGTTTCCACCTTTCATTTCTGATGACGAGGATCAATGCTTACCATGAGGGAAAGACATAGAAGTCAAGGCCTCTGTACCCCTAACATCTGAAATAGATATCCAATGGGCTCAGGCCATGGAAGAGCTCAGAAAGGATTTTGAAAATCAAGTTAGACAGGTGAAGGAAAAACTGGGAAGAGAAATGAGAGAGATGCAAGAAAAGCATGAAAAACGGGTCAATACCTTGGTAAAGAAGACCCAAAAAAATGCTGAGGAAAATAACACCTTGAAAAATAGGCTCACTCAGTTGGCAAAAGAGATTCAAAAAGCCAATGTGGAGAAGAATGCTTTCAAAATCAAATGGAAAAAAAGGTTCAAAAGCTCACTGAGGGGGACAGAGTCAAGATGGCGGAGTAGAAAGATGCACGTTTGCGAGCTCCGAACCCACAACCCATAGAATTAAGGTAAAAAGAGATCCCCATAAATTCTAAATCACTGCAGGGGGTGCATAAACATAGGGGAAGAGATTTAGTTTCCAGTGAGCCCTGGAGACCCGTCCACAGAGTCCCTCGCGCTCCGGAAAGCGGACCCCACCCCAGCGCCGCCCTGGCTGCGGCCCCAGAGAAGCTGATCCGAGCAGGCTTCAGGGAGGAAGCTCCGGCAGCCGGAAAAGTCCCTCTGCCCACAAAAGCTACAGGTCAGTGAGAGAGAAGGCTGGGCTGGATGAGAGGGGGAGCTGAGTGCCTCCGTGACTTGGGCCCCTCGGGAGGAAGCGGCGGCGGAACAGATGGGGGCAGGAAGCGGCAGAGGCAGAGGTGTGGATGGCAGTGGAGGCAGTGGCGGTGGCTGGCTGCCCGGACTCCCACCAGCAGCAGGCAGGATCTTCATTACAGAAGGTCTCTGCATAAACAACCTGAGGGAGCTGAGCCTGCGAGACGGCCCTGCCCCACTCCGCTCTATTACTGAAGGCCTCTGCATAAAGCCCCTGAGGGAAATGAGCCTGGGAGGCGGGCCCCCCCACACCCCCACCCACTCCGTTCCTGAAGGTCTCTGCATAAAGCCCCTGAGGGAGATGAGCCTGGGAGGCGGCCCTGTCCCCACCCCAGCACCTGAACTAAAGCTTACTGCGGAAAGCCCATTTGAACCTCAGACCCCAAGCACTGGCTGGGTGGATGTAGGCGGGGGTGGACAGGAATCTCAGAAGTCAAGTAGCTGGCTGGGAAAATGCCTAGAAAAGGGAAGAAAAATAAGACTATAGAGAGTTTTTTCGAACAGATGCAAATGATCCCGACTTCCGGATCTGATGAGGAAATATTCTTGCCATCAGGGAAAGATGTGGAGGGCGGGGCCGCAGTACCCCAGACATCCCAGGGGGATGTCAGATGGGCTCAGGCCTTGGAAGAACTCAAAAAGGATTTTGAAAAGCAAGTTAAACAGGTGGAGAAAAAACTGGGAAGAGAAATGAGAGAGATCCAAGAAAAGTATGAAAAATGGGTCAATACCTTGGTAAAGAAGACCCAAAAAAATGCTGAGGAAAATAACACCTTGAAAAATAGGCTCACTCAGTTGGCAAAAGAGATTCAAAAAGCCAATGAGGAGAAGAATGCTTTCAAAAGCAGAATGAGCCAAATGGAAAAAGAGGTTCAAAAGCTCACTGAAAATAATAGTTCTCTCAAAATTAGAATGGAACAGATGGAGTCTAATGACTTTCTGAGAAACCAAGAAATCACCAAACAAAACCAAAAGAATGAAAAAATGGAAGAGAATGTGAAATATCTCATTGGAAAAACAGCTGACCTGGAAAATAGATCCAGGAGAGACAATTTAAAAATTATGGGACTACCTGAAAGTCATGATCAAAAAAAGAGCCTAGACATCATCTTCCATGAAATTATCAAGGAAAACTGCCCTGACATTCTAGAACCAGAGGACAAAATAAGTATTGAAAGAATCCATCGATCACCACCTGAAAGAGATCCAAAAAGAGAAACTCCTAGGAACATTGTGGCCAAATTCCAGAACTCCCAGCTCAAAGAGAAAATCTCGCAAGCAGCTAGAAAGAAACAATTCCAGTACTGTGGAAATACAATCAGGATAAGTCAATATCTAGCAGCTTCTACATTAAGGGATCAAAGGGCGTGGAATAGGATATTCCAGAAGTCAAAGGAACTAGGACTCAAACCAAGGATCACCTACCCAGCTAAACTGAGTATAATACTTCAAGGGAAAATATGGTCTTTCAATGAAACAGAGGACTTTCAAGCATTCTTGATGAAAAGACCAGAGCTGAAAGGAAAATTTTACTTTCAAACACAGGAATGAGAAGAAGCATGAAAAAGTAAACAGCAAAGAGAAGTCTTAAGGGACTTACCAGAAGTGAACTGTTTACATTTCTACATGGAAAGACAATATTTGTAACTCTTGAAACTTTTCAGTATCTGGGCAGTTGGTGGGACCACACTCACACATGTACATGCATGCACGCACACACCCATACACACATGCACACACATACAGAGACAGGGAGCACAGATTGAATTGAATAGGATGGGTCCACATCTTAAAAGAAATTAAGGTAAATGGTGAGAGAGAAATATAGTGGGAGGAAAGAGGGTGAAATGGAATGGGATAATTATATGTCATTTAAGAGGCAAGTAGGAGACTTTCAAGTGGAGGGAAAAAGAGGAGAGCTGAGAAAAAAAAATAACCAAGAAATTTACCCTCATCACATTTGACTAAAGGAAGGAATAAAATGCACACTCATTTTGGTATGAAAACCTATCTTACAATACAGGAAAGTGGGGGAGAAGGAGATAAGCAAGGGGGGGGATGATGGAAGGGAGGGCAAAGGGAGGAGGGAGCAATTTGAAGTCAACACTCGGGGAAGGACAGGATCAAAAGAGAGAAGAGAAACAATGAGCAGCAGGATAGGATGGAGGGTAATTCAGTTAGTCTTACACAACACGACTATCAGGGAAGTCATTTGCAAAACTACACAGATATGGCCTATATTGAATTGCCTGCCTTCCAAAAGGGAATGGATGGGGAGGGAGGGATGGGGAGAATTTGGAACTAAAAGTTTTAGGAACAACTGTTTAGTTTTGTGTTGCTACTAGAAAAGAAATCATACAGTTAATGAGGAATAGAAAGTCATCTGGCCCTACAGGAGAAAAGAGAAGATGGAGACAAGAGAAGGGAGGGATGAGAGAAGAGAGGGCAGATTGGAGATAGGGAAAATTAGATTGCTTGGGGTATTGGGGTGGAGGAAGGGAATAAAAGGGGGAAAAAATTTGGAACCCAAAATTTTGTGAAAATGAATGTAAATAGTTAAATAAATAAACAAACAAACAAATAAATAAAGGAATAAATGAATGAATGTAAATAAATAAACAAACAAACAAACAAACAAATAAATAAATAAATAAATAAATAAAATTAAAAAAAAGCTCACTGAAGAAAAGAGTTCTCTCAAAATTAGAATGGAACAGATGGAGTCTAATGACTTTCTGAGGAACCAACAAATCACCAAACAAAACCAAAGAATGAAAAAATGGAAGATAATGTTAAATATCTCATTGTAAAAACAACTGACCTGGAAAATTGATCCAGGAGAGACAATTTAAAAATTATGGGACGACCTGAAATCCAGGACCAGATAAAGAGCCTAGACATCATCTTTCATGAAATTATCAAGGAAAACTGCCCTGAGATTCTAGAACGAGAAGGCAAAATAAGTATTGAAGGAATCCATCGATCATCGCCTGAAGGAGATCCAAAAAGAGAAAATCCTAGGAACTTTGTGGCCAAATTCCAGAATTCCCTGGTCAAGGAGAAAATATTGCAAGCAGCTAGAAAGGAACAATTCCTGTATTGTGGAAATACAATGAGGAGAACACAAGATCTAGCAGCTTCTACATTAAGGGATCGAAGGGTGTGGAATAGGATATTCCAGAAGTCAAAGGAACTAGGACTCAAAACAAGAATCACCTAACCAGAAAAACTTGGTCCCAGTGAAGAGAAAATACCTCCAGGCTAGGGTCCTTATTAACAACAAACAGCAAGCCCTGGGGTTAATTTCTTGGAGAAGTTGCCTTGGCCCCAGCCACAGGGACTACTGGATAGTGAGGGGAGTTGGGCATTTGAGCCTGGGAAGATAGAGAGAACCTCTACTGATAAGGAATGCCAGATCCAATTGTGCTGAGAAGAGTCATGAGGGAGGGGGATGAGAAGGATCCAGGTTCCACCTAGTGAGTGCAGAAACTGTGGGGCAGAAAGCCCCTGGTTGTGGACACTTACAGGAGATTAGAGATTTGACTTTGGTTCCAGGCAGGAGGGGAGAACTGAAGATATGGGGCAAGAGGCACCATTTCCCATACCCCTGGGTTAGAGGTGATTACAAAAATTAAGCTATTGCTACAAAAAAATGCACAAGCCAAGGAATAGAAAGTTATTATGGGAATAGAGGTGACCTTCTGAAGAGGAAATTGAGTAAAGAAACCCTCAAAGAGTAACATCAAATATGCCCACTATTATATTATTATTAGAAGATGTTAAAAAAGAATTTAAAAACCAAATGACAGAGATGGAGGAAAAAGTAACGAAAAAATAACAATGAAAGAAACCAAAAAGGTTATGAAAGTCAACCAATTAAAAAAAAAAGAAATCAAGAATCTTAATGAAGAAAATGACACCGTGAAAATTAGAGTTGGGCAAAGTGAATCCAATGAAATTATAAGACATCAAGAAATAATTAACCAAAATATGAATAATGAAAATACAGAAAAGAAAGTGAAACATCTTAAAAGACAACAGATTTGGAGAACAGAACAAGAAAAGAAAATACAAAAATAATTGCACTAACTGAAAGTTATGATAAAAAAAGAATCTTGATACCATAATATAAGAAATAATTAAAGAAAATTGTCTTGAAGCATTAGAACAAGGGGAGGGAGGTGAAGTTGAAATAGAAAAAATTCCATCAATCACCACTTAAAAGAGATCCTATGAGGAAAACTCATAGGAATATCATAGTCAAATCCCAAAACTGAAAAATATTAAAAACATCAAGATTAAAACAATTTAAATATGGTGGTGCCAGAATTAAACTCACACAAGACCTAGCAGCAGAGACAGAGACATTAAAGGACTGTAGGTTTTGGAACAAAATATATCTAACAGCAAAGGAACTGGGACCCTGGCTGAAAATATCATGCCCTGCAAGGTTAAGCATTATCCTCATTAAAAAAAAGAAGGATATTTGATAAACTCTCAGACTTGCAAGACTTTGTTAAAAAATATCCTGAGCTTAATAGAAGATTTGACATAAAAGGTACATACCAAAGACTGACTATAAGGGATTCATAAGGACAGACTGTTTATTTTTTACTCTCTCTCTCTCTCTCTCTCTCTCTCTCTCTCTCTCTCTCTCTCTCTCTCTCTCTCCCTCTCTCTTTCTCTCTGTCTCTCTCTCTCTTTCTCTCTGTCTCTCTCTCTTTCTCTCTCTCTCTCACTAGCTATACATGCATACACAGGTATGAAATGTAAAATGTATGTGTAAGATTCTTAGTAATAATTGGGTAGTTCATAAGTAAAATTAGGGGAAACCTGAGTAGGACGTGAATTTAAAAAGTAAAATTATTTAGGAACAGCTGAAATGAGTAATTATTTTATACAAATGAGGTACAAGAGAAAGAATCAAACACAAAGGAATTAGATGGGGAGGAGGACTGGTAATTCTGGTAACCTACTTTCATAGGGAATAGGCTTAAAAGATAACAGTACATATATATTTAGAAGAGCATAACTATCTTCTAAATTCAGGAGAAATAAAACGGTTGGGGCACAGGGAGCAGGGAGAGGACAAGGGAATGATCTTTAGAGGGGAGGGGGACAGAATGGGAGGATAGGAGAGGGATCCTGGGAGGGGTGTAGGCTAGTAAGAGGAGGACAAAATAGTGAATTGAAGTTAAGTAGAGGAGTCAGGAGGGATAGGAAACAAGAGATATGCTCAAACATAAAAAAAAACAAAGATCAGGAGAATATGTTTGGGAAAGTATATGTCTATATATGTATGTATAAATGTGTATATGTATATCTGTAACTATAAAAAAAAATCTAAACTTTATTGTAGCCCTCTGGTGGATAGAGGAGAGGGGAAAAATAACAAAGTAGAAAAGTGCATAGCAGAGAACAAAAGAACTCACAAGGAAGCAAAGAAAAGATGGACAAATTTCAACACAAGTATTATTTATCATATAGGCTTTCTTGAAATGAAAATTTATTTCACACAATTTGAATCCTCTCATGTTTTGCTATGCACATGACATGTTTTTTATTCTTTTTAACTTTGTATTTAAGTTCCAATGTTTAAACTTATGATATGTTTTTGGTTCTCTTTTCTATTCTGTATTTGTGTTTCAGCATTTGAGTCGAAATTAAAAAAAACATTCAAAAAAAAGTTACACAGAGGTGAAGGAAGATGGATCTTGAAATGTGGATAACAACTTCTTGATCAGAAGTCACTGTGGAGACTAGAATGAGATAGTATACATTCAAACGTCTTATAAATCTTAAACTGCTATATGAATGTTAGTTATTAAGTAATAAACATTTATTAAGCACCTACTATGTTACAGGCCCTGTGACAAGTGGCAAGGATAGAAAGAATGGAAGAAGTCATCTATTTTTAAAATAAGATTTAACACTGGCATAGAATAGGGCTATCAAATAAGGTAAAATATATCAATTGCTTTGTAAAACTCAAAGCACTCCATGAATGTTAGATATTATTGTTCACATTAATCAGTCTTGGAAAAGGATAGGAATACCTCATCCTCAGAGATAGGGGGAATGATAGTGGATGAAAACACAGACAAATTTTGAAGTCTTGAGATGCAGAAGAGGAGGACATCAATATTCTCAGGGAAGGAAGAAGGT
Organism: Bettongia penicillata ogilbyi; assembly: GCA_023548195.1. Classification (NCBI taxonomy): domain Eukaryota; kingdom Metazoa; phylum Chordata; class Mammalia; order Diprotodontia; family Potoroidae; genus Bettongia; species Bettongia penicillata. Next base: position 7,584,634 of record JAJHZJ010000608.1, on the reverse strand, counting down.
GAGGTGATTTTCTATAAATACGAGAATTCTTCCAGGTTAAAAGACAAAACAAGTTTCGGGATGTTTGAAGACAAAACTACAATCTCATCAGCAGTTTACACGGAGGCTATTATTCCAAATAAGATTATGGATTATTATATAACTAGAGAACATGACAAGGGCTTCGGTTTAAGAGAATGATCCATCTCCAGTTTCTATTTCCTTTGAGTCATCATGGATAGAATTAGGGATAGGAAGAAAGGAAACTGGTCTGAAATGACACATGCTGGGAATTTTGTGGTACTGTTTATAAGGCATTTGGTTTTTTTGTCATATTTGATAGGCTTTATGTAGGTTTCTGAATCTCTTATCTTCTCCCCTCACTGAATTTCATAAACAAATTACTATCTGCATTAGTACAAATCCCTTGAAGGTTATAATCCAACACTATCTCAATCAAAGTTGAAAAGATATGGAAACGGAGCAATTCCTGAGGAAAGAATTCCTTGCCAACTTGCTGTCTTATCCTTTCCTTTACTGTAATGTCTTCCGGGAGTTGAAATAGGGTGAGGAGAAAAGTGGGAGTGATTTCCTTCTCTATAATGCATGATCACATTTGCTTTGTTATCAATGCAATTTAATGTAACTTTCTCCAGGAAGATGCTCAGTTCACAGGCAGATAAATAGTGGTTTCCTCACTTGAATCAGCTGCAGAGAGGGTTCCCATGATCATTCATAAGCTGTCATGAATTTATTGGTGGGAAAAACAAAAATAAGGCAAGACTATATGTGATTCCCTTGTGTGTGTATGCATGTTTGTGTGTGTGCGTGTGTGTGTGTGTGTGTGTGTGTAGTAGTAGTAGTAGATAATTGTCATATCTGATTTATTTGATTTGTAACAGAATGATGTCTTGACTTCTGGTAGAATTCCTCTGCTTGACTGTGTTACACAACTTCTAGCTACTCTTCAAGAGGAGAACTAAAATGAAGTTGGGAGAGAGTGTGCATGGGAAGATTCTAGGTTCTCAGCTGCCCCCAATTGGCTTTAGAAATTGTTACCAACTAGGAAATGAATCTTTTATCACTATCTCCTCTTGTAATTCTTACTCAAAGTGCTGGTGACTAGATTCTATGTTCACAATTTGCTTAAGCCTAGAATTTAAGATGGAGGCACTCCTTATTTGCATAAATCCATTAGGTTTGAGTAATAATCCCCCTCAGTAGCATTTTCTCTTCTGGTTCTTGAGACAAGGCAAAGCAACATACATGTATTTATTGAGCATGTACTGTGTGCTAGACACTCTGCTAAGCACTGCAGATACAAATACAAGCAAAACCAGTCACAGACCCCATTGCTCGCCAACTGGGGAAGATACCACATAAGAGTAGATTCATAAAGGGTGGAAAAAGAGGGGTTTTTTGGGAGGGGATGTGGGGGCAAAGTCCATATAATTAGAACCACACCCAAGAAAGGAATGAAGCTGAATTAGCCTAGATTTTCTATGCTCCAAATGCAGTTTCCAGAAGGAACTAACCAATGGGAGAAGAGGCCCAGGATGGCAAAGTGAGAAGGACCCAGAAATCGAGGGACATTCCAGGGTGTAACTATTTATAGTTGCAAAGTCTACTGAGTCAGATGCACATCCAGAAGGGAAATGAATCATTAGCATAAGGAAAAAGGCTATTATCAAAATCATAGGGACCCAGGCCTATTGGGACACATTAAAAGATGATCCCCATGCAAAATAAATAACACTATTTTGGCAGCTGATCTAAAGCTTTAAGAAGGGAAAGCTACTATTCTGGCCCCAGAAGTGATCACCCATTATTTATGTTCAACATGGCCCATGTCTCCCATTGGAGAATGATTTGCTAATTGGTACCTAATGCAGTTTGTCATGTATTTTTTTTATGCTGTCATTCCCCTTTCCATCAAGGCAAATGTATCTTAAAGAGCATGACACTGCTGTCTCTAATTAGCTGATGAATAATGACATCCATGTAAATTCAACAGAAGCTCCAGTGACAGCTGAAGGCTGAGATTCTCCTCCGCACAAATAGTTGTATTTTAACTAGCAACTAGGGGGACTATTTACAATTCTACTTTTTCCTGTTTCATTTTATCCTTTGCTTCAGAGAACAGAAGCAAGAACCTAATTCTGAGCTGTTACTCCTTTTCTGGAAATAATGACAAAAGAATTAAATAGGAACGATGTTTCCACCACTAGCACCATTGATCCTACAAATGGAATATGATAATCAGCTTGTTGTGACTAATTCAGCTTACTCTGTTCTTTTGAAAACAGTGTATTGGCAGGGAAAATACTAAATCCCATTTGGACTGGATGATTTCTGAGACTTGTTCCAATTGGAGAACATTAACTCCCTACTGAATGTGTGAATCTCCTCTACAATATCCTTGACAGGTGGTCCCCAGTAATCTACTTAAAAACCACCACAGAGGGGGAAATATTAAGCAAATCATTCCATTTTTGGTCAGTTAGGAGCAATGGGAAGTTTTGTTTGTTTGTTTGTTTGTTTATTGTAATGATCTAAAATTTGTTCTTGAATCACCTACTCATCCCACTGTAGCCTCACTTCTTCACTGGGGCCAAGGAGAGTATGTCTACTTTTATGCCAATAGCCCTTTAAATATTTGAAGGTAGTAGTTGTGATACCCACCAATGTGTATTCGTTCATTCATATATTCTTGCAACTAATACTCATCAATCACTTGCTTTATATAATCTGCTAGGATCATACATAATAGATTTAGAGATGGAAATAATTACAGACCAAGTGACTTCACATGCTATCCTCCCTCACCTTTCTTTGAATACACATCAGCCTGCTGTTACTACTTTGATCAATACATTCCGGTTCTTTCATACAAATGTGATCAAAAACTAAGATCTACATATTTAAGAGAGGATTAAAATAATCAGGAAATCCTTACCAAAAGTCAAATTATCCTTTACTTGTTTCCTCTTAAAAAAACAAGTAGAGTCATGTAGCACCTTTAGCATAAAAAATTACAATAACTCACAATTTTATGACATGTTGATATTCTCATAATACTCCTAAAAGGTAGATAATCTAACTATTATTACTCCTATTATATAAATATGGGCATTGAATTTGAAGGTGATCAAATGTTTACCTGTGATCTCATTGTTAGTAAACACTCAAGATTGAATCTCAGTCTTCTGAGTCCAAGTCTAGTTCGTTAGACCAGGCATAGATACTTCTCTTAACAGTAGACTGTCATTGGTTTGGATCTTCATCTCACAAATATCAAGAACAACCTCTGCATACCTTGGTCAGCAGTTTTGTAGACTGTGATAATAATAATGAAAAAGGAAGAAGAGGAGAAAGAGAAGAAGAAAAATTTTGAATAATGAACATATCTGTATATTTATTTTGCCTAGTCCAGACATCGCACTCCTTGGGATAACTTTCAATGATTTATGTTTACCTCCATGCAAAAGTAAGGAAAGATTTTAATGTAGCAAAGTTTTTTCAATATTTGTTATTAATTTTATTTATTTTAAGTGTTCTACAGTCACTACCACATAACTCAGATTTTTTTTCCCTACCTATCCCACACCTTCCCCTTCCCTCCTCAAGATGCCAAGCAGTTCTATATAGGATCTACACATACATTCCTATTAAATACACTCTCATTATAGCCATGCTGTGGAGAAGAGCCAAAAAGAATGGGAGAAATCATATAACAAACCAAAACATAATACACACACCAAAAAAATGATCTGCTACATTCTGCGATTGACTTCCATAGTTCTTTGGATGTGGGGGGTATTTTTCCTTAAAAGATCATTGGAAAATATTTTTTTTAAATCCTTGCATTGCTAGTGCCAAGTCTATCAGAAAAAACTCTCACACACTGTGGTCATTGCTGTGCACAAAGTTCTTCTGTTTCTGCTCCTTTCACTCAGCATCAGATCATAATAGCTTTTCCAGGCCTCTCTGAAGTCTTCTTGTTCATCCTTTCTTCTAGCACAATAGTATTCTATTACATTCATATACCATAATTTATTCAGCCGTACCCCAATTGATGGACATCCCTTTGATTTTCAGTTTTTGGCCACCACAAAGAGTGCTGCTACAAATATTTTTGTACATGTGGGAACCTTTCCCATTTTTATGATCTCTTGGGGATACAGTACTAGAAGCCATATTGCTGGATCAAAGGGTATGCACATTTTTGTAGCTCTTTGAGCATAGTTCCAAATTGCTCACAACTCCATCAACAATGAATTAGTGTTCCAACTCTCCCACTCCCTCTCCAACATTTATCATCTTCATGTTTGCCAATCTGATAGGTGTGATGTGGTACCTCAGAGTTGTTTTGATTTGCATCTCTCTAATCGAAAGTGATTTAGAGTATTTTTTCAAAGATATCTTTAATTTCTTCCTCTGAAAATTGCCTGTTCATATCCTTTGACCATTTATTAATTGGGGAATGACTTGTATTCTTGTACATTTGACTCAGTTCGCTATATACTCTAGAAATGAGGCCTTTATCCTTGTGATTAGCTGTAAAAATTCTTTCCAAATATACTACATCCCTCTAAATTTTAGTTACATTGGGTTTGGTTGTGCAAAAACTTTTCAGTTTAATGTAATCGAACTTCATAATGCTTTCCAGCTCTTCTTTAGTCAAAAATTTTTCCCTTCTCCATAAATTTGATAAATACACTATTCCTTACTCCTTCAGGTTGTCCATAGTATCAGTCAGATCACGAACCCATTTGGACTTTATTCTTGTGTACAGTGTCAAGCATTGGTCTATGCCTAGTTTTTACCACACTGTTATCCAGTTTTCCCAACAATGTTTGTTGAAAGGTGAGTTCTTATCCCAGATGCTGTGGTCCTTGGGTTTATCAAACAGTAGATTGCTATATTCATTGCCTACTGTGTCTTGAGTATTCCACTTGTCCACTCTTCTGTTTCTTAGCCAGCACCAAGTGGTTTTGATAACTTCTGCTTTATAATACAATTTGAGATCTGGTAGTGCTAGGCCACCTACTGAAGCATTTCTTTTCATTCGTCTCTTTGATATTCTGGACCTTTTGTTCTTCCAGATGAATTTTGATATTATTTTATCCAGTACTAGAAAATAATTATCTGATAGTTTAATTTATGTGGCACTAAATAGGTAAATTAATTTAGGTAGAATTGTCATTTTTATTATATTGGCTTGGCCTACCCACAAGCAAGTGATGTTTCTCCACTTACTTAGATCTAACTTTATTTATGTCAAAAATGTCTTGTAATTCTGTTCATATAGTCCCTGGGTTTATTTTGGCAGGTAAACTCCCAAATATTTTACAGTATCAACGTTAGCTTTAAATCAGATTTCTCTTTCTATCTCTTGCTTTTGGACTTTGTTACTAATATATAGGAAAACAGAAGATTTTTGAGGGGTTGTTTTGTAATCTGCAATTTTGCCAAAGTTGTTTATTATTTCAATTAATTTTTCATTTGAATTTCTGGGATTCTCTAAATATGTCATTGTATCATCTGCAAAGAGTGATAACTTTGTTTCTTCTTTGCCTATTCTAATTCCTTCAATTTCTTTATCTTGTCTCATTGCTATAGCTAACATTTCTACTATGATATTGAATAATAGTGGAGATAATGGACATTCTTGTTTCACCCCTGATCTTATAGGAAATGCATCTAGCTTATCTCCATTACATATAATGCTTGCTGAAGGTTTTAGGTAGATACTGCTTATTATTTTAGGGAAAGTTCCCTTCATTCCTGTGTTCTCCAAGGTTTTTTTTGTTTTTGTTTTGTTTTATTTATTTATTTATATATTTATTTAACTTTTTACATTTATTTTCAGAAAATTTTGGGTTCCAAATTTTCTCCCCTTTTATCCCATACCCTTACCCCAATACACCAAGCATTCCAATTTTCCCTATCACCAGTCTGCCCTCTCTTCTATCATCCCTCCCTTCTCTTGTCCCCATCTTCTCTTTTGTCCTGTAGGGCCAGATGACTTTCTATTCCCCATAAACTGCATTTCTTATTTCCTAGTAGCAAGAACAATACTAAACAGTTGTTCCTAAAACTTTGAGTTCCAAATTCTCCCCATCCCTCCCTCCCCACCCATTCCCTTTGGGAAGGCAGGAAATTCAATATAGGCCATATCTGTGTAGTTTTGCAAATGACTTCGATAACAGTCCTGTTGTATAAGACTAACTGTATTTCCCTCCATCCTATTCTGCCCCCCATTGCTTCTACTCTGTCTTTTGATCCTGTCCCTCCCCAAGAGTGTTGACCTCAAATTGCTCCCTTCTTCCATTGCCCTCCCTTCCATCATCCCTCCCTCCCTGCTTATCTCCTTCTTCCCCATTTTTCTGTACTGTAAGATAGGTTTTCATACCAAAGTGAGAGTGCATTTTACACCTTCCTTTAGTCGAATGTGATGAGGGTAAACTTCATATTTTTTTTCTCAGCTCTCCTCTTTTTCCCTCCACTAAAAAGTTTCCTGCTTGCCTCTTGAATGAGATATAATTAACCCGATTCCATTTCACCCTCTCTCCTCCCACTACATTTCTCTCTCACCATTTACCTTAATTTCTTTTAAGATATGATCCCATCCTATTCAATTCACTCTGTGCTCTCTGTCTCTGTGTGTGCATTCTTGTGTGTATGTGTGTGTGCGTGCACGCATGGACATGTGTGTGTGCGCGCGTGTGTGTGTGTTCATCTGTATGTGGTCCCACCAACTACCCAGATACTGAAACGTTTTAAGAGTTACAAATATTGTCTTTCCATGTAGGAATGTAAACAGTTCACCTTTGGTAAGACCCTTATGACTTCCCTTTGCTGTTTACTATTTCATGCTTCTTCTCATTCTTGTGTTTGAAAGGCAAATTTTCTTTTCAGCTCTGGTCTTTTCATCAAGAATGCTTGAAAGTCCTCGATTTCATTGAAAGACCATATTTTCCCCTGAAGTATTATACTCAGTTTTGCTGGGTAGGTGATTCTTGTTTGTAGGTGATTCTTGGTTTGAGTCCTAGTTCCTTTGCCTTCTGGAATATCCTATTCCATGCCCCTCAATCCCTTAATGTAGAAGCTGCTAGATCTTGTGTTCTCCTGATTTTATTTCCACAATACTGGAATTGTTTCTTTCTAGCTGCTTGCAATATTTTCTCCTTGACCTGGGAACTCTGGAATTTGGCCACAATGTTCCTAGGAGTTTCTCTTTTGGGATCTCTTTCAGGTGGTGATTGATGAATTCCTTCAATACTTATTTTGCCCTCTGGTTCTAGAATGTCAGGGCAGTTTTCCTTGATAATTTCATGAAAGATGATGTCTAGGCTCTTTTTTTTTTTGATCATGTCTTTCAGATACTCCCATAATTTTTAAATTGTCTCTCCTGGATCTATTTTCCAGGTCAGTTGTTTTTCCAATGAGATATTTCACATTCTCTTCCATTTTTTCATTCTTTTGGTTTTGTTTTATGATTTCTTGGTTTCTCAGAAAGTCCTTAGACTCTATCTGTTCCATTCTAATCTTGAGAGAAGTATTTTGTTCAGTGAGCTTTTGAACCTCTTTTTGCATTTGGCTAATTCTGCTTTTGAAAGCATTCTTCTCTTCATTGGCTTTTTGAACCTCTTTTGCCAATTGAATGAGCCTATTTTTCAAGGTGTTATTTTCTTCAGCATTTTTGTGGGTCTCCTTTGGCAAGGTATTGACCTGTTTTTCATGCTTTTCTTGCATCTCTCTCATTTCTCTTCCCAGTTTTTCCTCCACCTGTCTAACTTGATTTTCAAAATCCTTTTTGAGCTCTTCCATGGCCTGAGCCCACCGGACATCCACCTTGGATATCTGGGATAGAGAAGCGCCAACCTCCACGTCTTTCCCTGATGGCAGGCATTGTACTTCATCATCAGAAATGAAGGGGGAAAGGAACATCTCTTCCCCAATAAAGTAGCTCTCTATGGTCTTATTCTGCTTCCTTTTTCTGGGCATTTTCTTGACTTCTGAGATTCCTCTACAACCCTGTCTAGATCTGCCCAGCTAGTGCTTGAGGTCTGAGATTCAAATACTGCTCCCCAGCCTCAGGGCTTTCCGCAGCAGGCACAGCTGCTATTCAATGTGAGCTTAAGTTGTGGCGCTGGGGTGGGGGCAGTGCCACCTCCCAGGCTCAGTTCCCTCAGGGGCTTTATGCAGAGTCCTTCAGTAATGGGGTGGGTGGGGGCAAGGCTGCCTCCCAGTCTCAGTTCCCTTAAGGGCTTTATGCAGAGACCCTCAGTGATGGAGCAGGTGGGGGCAGGGCTGTCTCCTAGGCTCAGCTCCCTCAGGGGGTTTATGCAGAGACCTGAACTTCTGCCTGCTGCTCTGGGAGTCCCGGGCTGCCGCTGCTGCCTCTGCCGCTTCCCCTGCCGCTGCCTCTGCCGCTGCCTCCCAAGGGGTCCCAAGCCTCAGAGACACCTTGCTCCCCTCTCGGCCAGCTCAGACGTCTCTCTCACTGACCTGTAGCGTCTTTGGGTGGAGGGACCTTCCCGGCTGCCAGAGATTCCGTCCCTGAAGCCTGCTCGGATCTGCTCCTCTGGGGCCAGGGCCAGGGCAGCACTGGGGTAGGCTCCGCTTTCTGGGGCATGACGGACCCCTGGGGACCGCTCTCCAGGGCTCTCTGGAATGGAAATCTCTTCCACTGTGTTTCTGTGCGCCTTGCTGTGATCCAGAATTTGTGGGAAGTTCTTCTTACAGGAAATTTATGGGCTGTGGATTCGGAGCTAGCATACGTGAGTCTTTCTACTCCGCCATCTTGGCTCCTCCCCTCTCCAAGGTTTTTAATAGGAATGGGTGTTGGATTTTGTGGAAAGCTTTTTTCTGCATCTGTTGAGATAATCATATGGTTTCTGTTAGTTCTCTTGTTGATATGATTGATAACAGTAATGGTTTTCCTAATACTGAACAGCCCTGCATTCATGGTATGAATTCAACCTGATCATAATGTATTGTTCTTGTAATAAGATGCTGTATTCTTTTTGCTAAAATGTTATTTAAAATTGTTGCATCTATATACTTTAGAGAAATTGGTCTATAATTTTCTTTCTCTGTTTTGTCTCTTCTGGTTTAGGTATCAAAACCCTATTTGTATCATAAAAAGAGTTTGGGAGGACTCCTTCTTCCCTAATTTTTAAAAAAGTCTCTATAGCAATGGAATTAACTGTTCTTTAAATGTTTGCTAGAATTCACTTGTAAATCCTTCTGGCCCTGGAGATTTTTTTCCTAGGGAGTTCATTGATGGCTTCCTCAATTTCTTTTTCTGAGATGGGGTTGTTTAAGTATTCAACTTCCTCTTCTGTTAATATGCGCAATTTGTATTTTTTAAAATACTCATCACTCTCATTTAGATTGTCGAATTTATGGGCAAAAGTTGGGCAAAGTAATTTCAAATTATTGTTTTAATTTCCTCTTCATTGGAGGTGAGTTCACCCTTTTCATTTTTGATATTAGTAATTTGGTTTTCTTTTTTTTTAAATCACATTGACCATAGGTTTACCAATTTTATTAGTTTTTTTCATAAAACAAATTATTGGTTTTACTTATTATTTCAATAGTTTTCTTAATTTAAATTTTGTTAACCTCTCCTTTGGTTTTCAGTATTTCTATTTTGGTATTTGCTTGGGGATTTTCAATTTGTTCATTTTCTAGCTTTTTCAACTGCATGCCGAAGTCATTGATCTCCTCTTTTTCTATTTTATTCATGTAGGCATTCAAAGATATAAAACTTCCCTTAAGAACTGCTTTTGTAGTATCCCCTAAGATTTGGTAGGTTGCCTCATTATTGTCATTCTCTTGAATGAAGTTGTTGATTGTTTCTATGATTTGTTGTTTAACACACTCCTTCAAGATTAGATTATTTAGTTTCCAATTAATTTTTGTTTTATCTTTCCATGGCCTTTTATTACATGTAATTTTTATTGCATTATGATCTGAGAAGGATGCATTGACTCTCTCTGCCTTTCTACAATGGATTGTGAGATTTTTATGTCCTAGAACCCAGTCAACTTTTGTATATGTACTATGTATCACTGAGAAAAAGGTATATTCCTTTCTATCCCCATTCAGTTTTCTCCAGATGTCTATCCTATCTACCTTATCCAGAGTTTTATTTACCTCCTTAACCTCTTTCTTGTTTATTTTGAGGTGAGATTTATCAAGTTCAAAGAGGAGGAAGTTGAGGTCCTCCACTAGTATAGTTTTGCTATCTATTTCTTCCTTCAACCCCCAACCTCTCCTCTAAAAATTACTATACCACTTGGAGCATACATGTTTAGTAATGATATTGCTTCATTGTCTATTGTGCCTTTTAGCAGGATATAATTTCCTTCCTTATCGCTTTTGATTAGATCTATTTCTGCTTTTGCTTTGTCTGAGATTAGGATTGCTACCCCTGCTTTTCTTACATCAGCTGAAGGACAATATATACTGCTCCAAACTTTTACCTTTACCCTGTGTGTATCCCCCCATTTCAAATGTGTTTCTTGTAAATATATTGTTGGATTGTGACTTTTAATCCATTCTCCTATCCGACTCTGTTTTATGGGAGAGTTCATTCCATTTGCATTCACGGTTATGATTAGAGTCTGTTCATTTCGCTCCATACTCTTTCCCACTATTTGTGCTTTTAGTTCTCCCATCTCCCTTCCCCTCCTCAATAGTTTCTATTTTTCACCACCACCTCCTGCAGTCTTTCATTCCTGCCTTTAGCCCTCCTCCCTTTTATTCCCCTTTACCCTTATTACTTCTTCCCTCCTTTTTAGCTTCTTCTCCACTTTCTTCCTCCTTTCCCTCCTACTGCTTATAGTTCTAATTAGAATTATATACTTAATTAACTTTATTGTTCTTTCCTTGAACAAAATTAGATGACAATACCTCTCAAACAATGCTCATCTCCCTCCTCTCTTTCCCTCTACTATAATTTTGTACTTCTTCCTTTGATGTAATTTATCATTTTCTGCTTCCTCCTTTTTACATCTTCTGTTACAATCACTTCTTATGCTTAAATCATATTTTTATCATCTCATCATTTACTTTGTACACATTCCCTATATATATATATATTATATATATATATATATATATACACCTTTTATATTTCATAATAGATGTACAGTTCTCAAAATTAGTAGGTATCATCTTCCCTTATAGGGAGGTAAAGAGTTTCCCCAAATTGACTAACAAGTTGTTTTTTTTTCCCCTGTTTACCTTTTTATGACTCTCTTGAGATCTGCATTTGAAGATCAAATTTTTTATTGAGTTCTGGCCTTTTTGTCAGGAAGGTCTGGAAATCCCTTACTTTGTTGAATGAACATCTCCTTGCCTGAAATGTTATGCTGAACTTTGCTAGGTAATTGATCCTTAGTTGTAGTCCTAACTCCTTTGCCTTACAGAATATTGCATTCCAATTCCTTTGATCTTTTAATGTAGAAACTGCAATGTAATGCAACCTGTATGATCTTGACTGTAGCTTCTCAGTGTTTGAATGGCTTCTTTCTGGCTTCCTGTAGTATTTTCTCCTTCATTTGGTAGTTCTGGAATTTGGCACAATATTTCTTGGTGTTTTTGTTTAGGATCCCTTTGGGAGGTGAATGGTGGATTCTTTCAATGATTATTTTGCCCTCTTGATCTAGCACTTCTGGGCAGTTTTCCTTGATGATTTCATGGAAGAGTCTCTTTCTGGTAAGCCAATAAATCTTAAATTTTCTCTCCTGGACCTGTTTTCCAGGTCAGTTGTTTTTCCAATCAGATTTTTTTTCATTTTCTTCTATCTTTTCATTCTTTAGATTTTGTATGATTGATTCTTGATGTCTTATAGAGTCTTTAGTTTTTACTTGCCCAATTCTAATTTTTATCAAATTGTTTTCTTCAGTTAACTTTTCAACTCCTTTTCCATCTGTTTTTCCTTTTTAAAAAGGTGTTCTCTTCATGGAATTCTTTTTTCATGATTTTAAAATCATTGGCCTGTTTCTCTTCTATTTCCTTCTTCAGCTGTCCCAGGAGAGCTGTTTGTGAATGCGAGCAGTTCATAGTCCCTTCAGAAGTTTCAGATGGGAGTACAGTCTCACTACTGACCTTTTTGGTATTCATGTTTTGGTCCTTGTTCCTATAGAAAGAGTCTATGATTTTTGGTTGTTTATTTGTTTTTTACCCATGCTTTGCTTCTTCTTGCTCATGATGGTGATTGTGTGTTGTGGCCTCTGGTTCTTTCACTTAGAAGCTGCAGAATTTGGTGTTGATCCCACTGGTGTAAAAAGGCTAAGGGCAGGTGTCTTTTTATCTTTTTGTTTTGTGTTTCCCCAATCAGCCCTGTGGCTAGCTTGTGTGAGGGAGGGATAGTCTGGTCACAGAAGATCTCCTCAACTGAGCTGAGGCAAAGGCAAGCTCAGGGGTTGGTGATCCCAGCTGCCCTTTGTCTTCCTGTTTCCCCTGGAGTGCTGAGGCATACCTGGATCCTAGTGTGAGTTTCCACCCCTTCTGTGGCTCCTCTCCTAGGACTGAGGCTCACCTGGGTCCTAGTGCAAGTTTCCACCTCCCCTGGGACCCCTCTCCTTCCTATTCACCTCTGCTAGAATAAGAGGCTATTTTCCTAGCCTCAGGTGTTGTGAAACTGTTTGCTCCATCAGCTGTCCCCACTGATCCAGGATTTTCCTGGGGAAATATTTTATGGTTCTTTCAAGGTCAACAAGGGGGGAGGAGAGAGCATTTACTGTTTGCTCCACCATTATGACTTTAGGAAGTTCAAGTAGGTGACTTACAGATGTTGAGTCTGCTGGCTGAAAGTTTCAGGATCTGCTGCAGCTGATATCTGGTCCTCAGTGGCTATCTCTTGCTCAAGTGTGCTGATCTCCAGCCCTGGGCTGCCACTCTGCCTTTCACCATGCTGCTGCTGTCTGCCAGGAACAGATTTTTCATTTTGTTTTGTTTTATTCAGGCAGGCGTTATCGGAGAAAGAATGTAGTCAGAGGAAAGAGGTTGGAATCCTGTCTCATTCACTGTGGGTACCTGAGAAAATCCCTTCCCCTGTGTCCTCATCTGTAAAATGAGAGATTCTTTGGATCCTATTTTCCCCAGGCACACCTGTACAAACTAGCAGCATGATTTGTTGGTTAGAATTGAGTTCTAATTTCTTTCTTTGTATTTTCAGGTGTATCTAAGGGATAGGGAAGAAAGTAATCACTAACTGGTTGATCAACCATAACCCAGATTCTTCAATTGAAGTAGTCAGAGATAAAAGGATTAAGATAATAGAACTAATGAGTTGATTTATTGATATATTAAAGAAGCACAAATACCTGTAAATACCCTGTTACCCTTTACAAAATATGAACAAGGCTTTCCTTGGTGGAATTGCAAGAGCAGCTGAGGTTTGTAAATCCTATCATCCCTTTACAAAATATGAAGGAGTATTTTCTTTGATTGAATTGGAAAGTGAAATACTATCTGTTGGGTGAAGTTTGGCCAGGTTTCTGATAGTTCTTCAATGACGGGGCTCATTCACTCTGGAAGCCAGCCCAGGGAGGAATCAGAAATTCAGTAAGGGCATAATCCTTCTGGGGAAGGAGGGGAAAGTTTTCTACCAATGAATCCCCACTTTGACTTAATCACAGACAATAATGGGAAAATAACAAAGGTAATGAGGTATTACCATGTTAATGAAGTGTAAAGACAGGTTAGCACCCTTGTTATCTCTTTCTGAAATTTGAGAACAGTTTCTTCTACATTCAAATAGAGTCTGAGCTGAGGATAAACAAAGACCCCAGGAGCCCAGAAAAATATTATATATTTTAACTATGTGTATGCCACTTGTCTCAGCAAATGGGCTAAACCAGATTGAGGGTAACTGATTGACCTTAAATGAATTGGCGAGTTATGATCTTAATAACCTACTGAGTGAACTCCCTGCCACAAATCTATCCCCATTATAGTCTATTTTCTATTTAACCATCAAATTGATTTTCCTAACCTACAGGCTTTACCCTGTCACCCTACCCCCAATAAATTCCAGTGACTCCCTATCACCTAAAAAATCAAATACAAAATCCTGTTTTTCAAAGTTTTTGATTACCTACCCTCTCCACCATCCCATCTTTTCAGTCTTCCTATACATTACTCACTCTTTGCTATTCCTTGAAAAAGACCCTGCCTTTCTTGAATAAAAACATTTTTACTAGCTGTCTGTCATTTCTGAAAAGTTCTCTCTCCAAATTTTTATCTCTTGGCTTTACTGAATTTCTACAAATAAAAAGCAAACTTTCCACTTTCTATAAGAATATGGCCAGAATGGTCTCCCTTGATTCTAGTGCTTTCCTTCTGTTTGTTTTCTCTGCCTATATTTTATTTGTATTTGTTCTGCCCATATTTTGTTTGTACATGGTTGTTTTCATGTTATCTCCTCCATTAGATGATGACTTCATGAGAACAAATATTATCTTTTGCTTTTCTTTGTAGCTCCATCACTTAACATGGTGTTTGTCACATAGTAGACTCTTAATAAATAATTACTATTTAGCAGAGGTGGTGTAGTAATGAGATTAAATCATCTTCAGAAGAGAAAAAGGACATTAAAACCATGTAGAATCAGAAACGTGTCTTGCATTGGCTACATGTATCCTTTTATGTATTCTTCACTATCATTATACCCTAAATTTTTATACTTTTACTTGTTTCTTTGTTTTGGAGGAGTGACAGAATATTATTTTTTCATCTACTATTCTTGTGCTATCTTGGTAAATGCCATTAATTTGAGGTAATTTTATTCCACTGGTTTACTATTCATTGAAATTTTACCTGTGAGAATTGGTGAGCAATATGGTTAAGAACAGAGATATACAAGGTAGCCTAGGACATAGATATGAAACATGTGGCCTGCAGGCTACATATGATTTACAACACTCTTGAATGCAGCTTGAACCAGTATATAAAATATAACCAGAAATTATTTTGGCAAAATAAATTAAAATACAATTATATATATATATATATTACATTTTGAAACCAAATATGTGGCCATCAGGGACCATTTTGTATAGATTTATGACCCCATTTCTATTTCAATTTGATGCCACTGCCCTACAACATGGGAGCAGCAACTATCCTCTAAGGATAGGAGCTAGAATTTAAAGTACAAGTTGATTACCTAACAGGTGGTACAACTTATGGTTAAAACTTGAAGGGAAATGGGGAAATGGAGTAATTGCCTTCACTCCTCAAATTATGGGATTCAGTAGAAAATAGCATAATAGTACATTACAAAGATACAAGATAAAACTGAATATGTACCAGTAATCTATGCAAAAGAAATGGTGTTTACTTTGTTTAAGAGGTAGCTGTTCATAGAATCCTGGAATGAGGAGCCAAGAGATTTTATCCAGCTAAATAGACAACGATGACAAGGGTGATGATAATGATGACAACGATGGCGATGAAGATGACAAGATGATGACTATGGAAATGATGACAATGATGGGTGAAAGACAGAGATAGGAAAATAAGAATAAAAAGCCATTAAATACCAGAGATGTAATCAAGAAAGGTAGTTCTATTCCATAAGGAACTTAAATTTTAATAAGGGAAGAAACCAAGAATAGTGAGGGTAAAGTGAAAGAGTCCAGGAAGCAGAGAACTGATCCAGGTTATCAGCTGGAACTTCCTCAACTAAATGTTTCATGGAAAAGCTTGCCAAATGAAAGAAGGGAATAAAAGAATGGCAGCAACCTGAAGGTGAGAAGACATCTGAGGAGAGCTATTAGAATCTAGAGAGTTTGGAACAGAGCCACATTAGAAGCAAACTTGAATGATGTGGATACCTTCTCAAATGGAATGGAGTACATTCCTACTCTTACCAAAGAATACTACCTTTCTAAGGAAGAATGTTGAAAAAGAATGTTTCAGAGAAACATGGAAACATTTATATGAACTAAGACCAAAAAAAGTAAGCAAAGCCAAAAGCAAACCATGTCATATGTATGATAATTACATCAATGTAAATGAACAGAACATTAAAAAGAAGGTGATCCAAATAAATGAAAAGTGGTCCTGAAGAAAATATGATGAAACATGATTCCCTCCTTTCAGCAGGGATGAGTTTTTTGTAGGGAAGGATGTTGGATACATTGCTAGACAGTCACTGCATTTGGTGTTTCTTAATTATTTTTCTTCCTAATATAAGAGGATTAGTTGTAAGGTGGAAGAAAAAGAGGTGTTTCCATATGATGTTAATACAAAAATCATCAATAAAAATTACTTGTTTTCGAATAAGAATGTTTTGGATATGTGATCTAGGTATAAAGCCTGATACTACAAACAAATTAAGGGAGCAAGGAATAGTGTATTTGTCAGATTTATTGAGAATGGAGAAATTTATGCCCAAACAAGCGATAGAGAACATTATGAAATGCAAAATGGACAATTTTGATTTACATTAAATTGAAAAGATTTTGCACAACCAAACTCAATGCAACCAAAATTAGAAGGGAAGCAGAAAACTGGGAATTTTTGCAACTAATGTCTGTGATAAAGGCTTCATTTCTAAAATGTATAGGGAACTGAGTCAAATGTACAAGAATACAAGTCATTCCCCAATTGATAAATGGTCAAAGGATAAGAACAGGGAATTTTCAGAGGAAGAAATTAAAGCTATCTATCATCATGTGAAAAAAATACTCTAAACCACTATTGATTAGAGAAATGTCTATCAAAACACCTCTGAGGTACCACATCACACTTATCAGATTGGCTAGCATGACAAAATAGTAAAATGATAGATAGTGGAGAAGATGTGGGAGAGTTGAGACACTAATTCATTGTTGGTGGAGTTGTGAGTTGATCTAACCATTCTGGAGAGCAATCTGGACCTATGCCCAAAGGACTACAAAATTGTCCATACTCTTTGACCAAGCAATATCATTTTTAGGACTGTATCCCAAATAGATCACAAAACTGGGAAAAGGTCCCACACGTACAAAAATATTTAGCTGCTCTCTTTGTGGTGGCCAAGAACTGTAAATCAATGGGATGCCCCTCAATTGGGGAATGGCTAAACAAGTTGTGATATATAAATATAATGGAATACTTTTGTGCTATAAGAAATGATGAACAGGAGGACTTTGGAGAGTGCTGGAGAGACTTACATGAACTGATGCTGAATGAAATGAGCAGAAACAAGAGAACAGTGTACACAATAACAGCCACAGTGTGTGAGGACTGTTTCTGGCAGACTTATCACTTCACAACAATGCAAGGACCTAAAATATTACCAAAGTACTCTTGAGGCAAAATGCCATCCATATTCAGGGAAAGAACTATGGCATCAGAAGTCAGAATGAAGCAGACTTCTTTATGTTCTGTTTTGGTTTGTTTTTTCTCATGGCTTCTCCCATTCATTTTAATTCTTTTATGCAACATGATTAATGTGAAAATGTTTTTAATAAGAATGTATGTGTAGAACTCATATAAGATTGCATGCCATCTTGGGAAGAGAAGGGGGAAGGAGGGGGAGAAAATTTCAGACTTATAGAAGTGCTTGTTGAAGATTGAAAACAAATCAATTAAAAAAAAAAGAATGTTTCTACTTCCTAATTAGAGCAGGTGGGTGGTACAGTAGATAGAGTGCTGAATCTGGAGTCAGAAACACCTGACTTCAAATATGGCCGACACTAGCAGTGTAACACCAGGCAGGTCACTTAACCCTATTTGTTTCAGTTTCCTCATCTGTAAAATGAGCTGGAGAATGAAACGGCAAACCACTCCACTCCAAATGGGGTCACAAAGAATGGCACCTGACTGAAATGACTGAATACCACCACCATCACTTCCAAGTTCCTTAAGGGCAGGTAATCTCCTTCGATTTTGAATTGTATCCGAAGTACCTAAAAAAGTATGTTTCTCACCATGGATAAGTTGGAAGAAGGGGGAGAAAAAGGAAGAAAAACACAAATAGTAGTGGGAGGAAAAACAATAAAATTCAGGTCAGAAGACCCTGGCTTTAATTCTAATGTTGCTAGTTACTACCTTTGTGACCTTGTGCAAATCACTGAATTTCTTTGGGATCTAGTTTTCTTCTCTCTAAAATAGGAAGGTGGAGGTTGCACTACAGATCTCTAAAGTCCCTGCCAACTCTCAGTTTCATGAGCCTATAATGCTACAGTTTAGACTTCCTGCTATGACATTCTTTCCACATTCTACACTAATACACACTCAGCTTTCATCAAAAGTTTGTATCATCCGGGTATTACTTTTTACCCCCTCAGTTACTCGAGGCACTTTACTGAATAAAATCTTTTCTTTCTTGCATTCAGCTAAAAATAATCCACATATGCACATTTACTGTTATCCTCACTCAGTCTCTAGTAGGGAACTGGACTGTTTTTAAGTTATTCTTTTCCAGTTACTGCACTAAGAAGAAAATGCCAGGTGTATTTTCCCCATTGTGAAGCTTCCCTCTAACAGAGATAATAACACAACTATAAATGATTTCTTTGTTGAAAAAAAATTACTTCTCTGTTTAATAGATGTTCTCCTTAGTGATGGTCTGCTATGCCTAGAATCTCTGAGAAGATGAACACAGCCTCTTTGTGATTTTGTGATTTCCTTTTTAGTTTTCTTTATTATTTTAATGTATTTTCTAGTGATCACTTAGTTTGACCATAGACTCAGATTAGGGAGAAAACCTTTAGTGAGATGTTTTTTTCCAGATTATTATGTTATATTCATGTGAAATACTTGCTATTAGAAAGCACTTTGTATTTCCCTATCTCTCTTGTTATATATCATTGTATGACCAAAAGACTGCACATGGCATATCTCTGTTTTACTCCAAGCTGTGAAATGTTCTAGTTTCTGTATCCATGATACCTTTATTTTATTTAAAAAATTTTTTTTGAAAACTTTTCTCTTTTATTCAGGTACAACATTTTAGGTGTTTTATTAATCTCTTATTAAATCCTCCTCTGTATTCTTTTTCAGAGAACAGTAGAGCTGAAGTGTTAATTAGAATTCTGTTATTCTCAGAGGTTCTCTATTCAGAAGAGAACTGGATAGGAGGAAATATCATTCACTGGATGTTTGGAAGTTATATTGCTGTTTAAAGCATTTATATATGTATGTGTCTGTCTGCATGCCAGAACCAGACGCATCTACCTTCCAAAATAATCTTCTGTTTATTTTATATATGGGATAGCTAAGTGGCACAGTAGATAAGAGTGTTGAGCCTGAAGTCAGGAAGACTCATCTTCCTAATTTCAATCTGACCTCAGATAATTACTAGCTATGTAGCCCCAGGCCTCGGTTCCTCATCTATAAAAATGAATTGGAAAAGGGAATCTCAAACTTTCAGTATCTCTGCCAAGAAAACTCCAAATAAGGACATGAAGAGTTGGACCAAACTCTGAATCAACTGAACAACAATTCTATATATACCTACCCATACATACTTCCAAGCTAAAATTTAAGTTCCTTGAGGTCCAGAGCTGTTTCCTTTTTCTCTTTGCAAGCATTAAGACCTAACACATAATAGATGCTTAATAAGTGATTGTTTGAGGGAAGAAATGGCTTACATGTTAGGTGATCCCTGCTGAAGCCTCCATTAAATCATTGGAAAATTTTAAGTTTAGAGCTGGAGAAAAAAATCTGAAATAGAATTTGATCCAGATTTCTCACTTTCCAAACGAGAGAATTGAGGCCCAAAGAGATTAAACTATTCATTCAAGAACATATAGGAAAGAAATCATAGAATTGAGACTTAAACTCAGGTACTTTGATTCAAGGTTTAGTGGTCATTCCATTACACCCTACCATATCCCTTCCCATTACATCATTGATGGCTTAGTGATCAAAGATCAGTTCTGCCTTCCTTTTTATTCTCTATAATGTGAACTGTTCATTTCTTCTTGCTTTGTATCATGTCCTTATAGGTCCCAGATTGGTGAAATTGAAAAGAACTTTTTCAATTTCTTGGTGAATTTTATCTTTGCTTATAAAGCTGAATGTTAGGTTCTATAGCGGTATAGATGATTGACACCCTAAAAATCATAGAGCTACTGGAGCTAAAAGTGTCAACTTCTTCTTAGCTCTTTTTTTCTATCACTTCCAAGTCAAAGAGTATCATCCTTGGAATAGAAAACAGAAACATAAAAAGATTGAACAGATCTATTTTATAGGTATTGCCATTTATTTATGTCTCTAAGAAGTGGTTCTTTTCATTCTTTTGTGAAACTTATTTTTACCAGTGGAGTTAAAAAAGGGATCTATTGTGCTTAGATTCTCTCACCAGCTTCAGCTCAGTTCAGTCTTTAGTCCTCCTGATTGTCAGTTTAATCAGCTGTCCCACACTTGTATTCATCTTCTAGTACCCCACTTTTCTCTTTCATCATATAGATGGATAGCAAGTTAGCTAACTACATTAAAATTTTTGTGGGGTGATAATTTCCTATGTACCAATGCCAATATCTATCCTGTTTTTTTTAAATTGAAATTATTACTATTTTTATCTTTAAGAGTCCATCCTTGGGAACATATGTATCCCAGGTAGGTAGGTGGCAAAGTGGATAGGGAACTAGACCTGAAGTCAGGAAGATCTAAGTTCAAATCCAGACTCAGACATTTATTAGATATATAACCTTGGGCAAGTCATATAACGTCTGGCAGTCTCAGTTTTCTCAACTGTATAATTTAGATAAAAATAGCACTTGCTTCCCAGTGGTAATATGAAGAGAAATCAAATAATATTTGCACAGCATATTGTAAATTTCAAAATGTTATATAAATACTAATTTTCTCATCTATAATAGGTATTGGAAATACAGTTGGTATCAGTCCTCTCCTGAAGGAAAATGCTCAGGGCAAAGACCTAGTAAAATCTACTCCTATGATCTCCACTGAGTAGCAATGAAAACAAACAGCAGTCTAGCCTTGGGGGCCTGTGAATCAATGGGAATGAGAGAAGTAAGGAGGAAATTCAGAGGTATATTACAGGGAATCCAAAAGGAAAATTGAAAATCTAAAGTTCAAGAGAAAAAGCCTGAATTAAAAAGCCTGAAGTTCAAGGGAAAAAAACCTGAATTTATAAATCCTAAATCATAAGTAGATAAATTAATAGAAAAGTTTATAAAAGAGAAGGAATGAATAAAACCTAAGAAAAACTAAAGAACTCTAAACTAGTACTATGATATGAAGGAAAATTAACTATAACCTAAATAAATAAAAAATTCTGCAACTTCCACAAAGTTGATGGACAAAAAAAGAAACTACATAGCAGGTCAAAAGAGAAATAAAAAATTTAAAAGACAATAATAGAAATGAATTCAGGTAATAAAGAGCTCTCAATGTAAAATATAGAATACAATTATAGAGTATAAAAAGTTGAAAACCTAATAGAAAAATTTCTCTAGAGAAATGGAAGTTCTGACTCACATATATATACACATATATGTATATATATATATATATATATATGTATGTATATTTATAGCAGTCTTATAGTGGTGGCAAAGAATTAGAAACCAAGGAGATTTTCATCAATTGGGTATAGCTTGAACAAGTTATAATATGTAATTGTAATGGAATACCATTGTGGTATAAGAAATGATAAAAAAAACAAAACCTAGGAAGACATATGAACGATTCAAAGTAAAATGGAAAGAACCCATAGAGCAATGTACGCAATAACAGCATTGTTGTAAAGATTATCAACTGTGAAAGACAGTAATTCTGATCAATATTAAACAACAGTTCCAAAGAACTCATGATGAAAAATGCTATCCACCTCCAAATAGGCTTTTTGTGTAAGGGTGGAAAATAAGTAGATTAACCAAATTACCAGACCCCACTTAAAGTAAGTGCCAAGATCCTAAGACTTGACACCTTAAATAGATAATATTACTCTATTGACTTGGTCACATATATGCTTTAGACTAAATATGAGAACAAATCCTTGAGTAGCTGAAGTGCTAATGCTCAAGACTGATTGTTTGAGAAAACTTGATTATTTCCTTTGGGTCATTTAAAAAATATCAACCTAATTCAGGTCAGAGAAATTTAAGTACCAGTAGGGGAAAGAACATTCCACTGAATATCTGAGAAGGAATCACTTGACAGAGAGAAGAAAATGCCTTAACTTCTGCCTTAACACAAACAACACATTTTGCAAGAAACCAGAGGGAAGTCATGAAGGAAAGGCAATTTGAATAAGATGTAGTTATTTTATATTTATGAGAAATTAGAGGATGCAATAGAATAATTTGTTCCAAAAATTGAAAATTCTCAAAGTGCAACCTAAAACAACATACTCTGCTAAGCTGAGCCTACTTTTCACCAACAACAAAAAAAAAATTAGAAGAAATACTTTTGCAATGTTCCTGTGACACAAAACAGAAAAAATTATTTTAGTTATAAAGATAACGTACAAGAGAAAATTCCCTACTTCTTCAATGTGATTTCCCCTACCAAATTTTTTTCCATTGAATCATTTTCTTTTGGAACCTTCTGGAACCTCTCTCCCCAAATTTCTGGTGTCTGTTATATGATGTTTTCCTCTCCTTGTCCCTTTTTACAAAGGAATGGTCATTCACAAAGTTTCCAACATTTCCACCTCAGCTACCAAACATTTTCCATTTTTAAGAATCAAGAGTCAATTTTACCTCATTGGTTCCTTCACCTTTTGAAGGCTTAAATTATTCTTAAGACAAGACAAGAAGTTATTAGTTGTTCTGCTTTAGCCAGAATTGGAGCTCCAGTAGAATCTGAGTAATTGTAGAATCCAATCTTTAAAGTAATGTGGATCTGATAACATTTAAAAAATATATTTTATAAGATTCTTTTAGTCCCTTTTCTAATTCCCACAATTGCTGAATGATGCTGCTATCCTTTTATGGCCCTTATGTCTTGCATCTCCTTAACTCACTCTCTCTCTCTCTCTCTCTCTCTCTCTCTCTCTCTCTCTCTCTCTCTCTCTCTCTCTCTCTCTCTCTCTCTGTCTCTCTCTCTCCATGATTCCACTTGGAATTGTCTTGGCTAATATACTGGAATTATTTGCCATTTCTTTCTCTATCTCTTTTTACACATGAGCTACAGAGGCAAACAGGATTAAGTGATTTGCTGAGGGTCATACAGCTATTAAGTCCAAGGTCAGATCTGAACCAAGGTCTTCTTGACTCTATGCCTAGAGCTCTATCTGCTACACCACCTATCTGCCCTCTTTTCTATGTAGATGCCTTCAAACTGAACCAATAAGGATAAAGCTCTTAGAAGTTACATGTGTCATCTTTCTATATTAACTTTATTGAATCCCTCACAATTACTCTTTCATTTTCACCTTTTTGCTTCTTGAATTTTGTGCAAATATCAAATTTTATTTTAAGTTCTGCTTTTTTAACAGGAATGCTTAAAAGTCCTCCATTAAATTAAGTATCTATTTTTTCCTCTGAAAAATATGCTCAGTTTTGGTGAGTAGAATATTATTGGTTGTAATTCTAGTTCTTTGCCATTTCCATCCCTCCACTCCTTTAAAATGGAAGTTGCTGATACTATGTTTATGAATAGTTTATGATACTGGAAGTTTATGATACTGACTATGGCTCCATGATATTTGAATAGTTTATCTCTGACTATTTGCAATATTTTTCTCCTAGACCAGGGTGCTCTGAAATTGGGCTATAATATTCTTGGAATAATTCTCCTGGAAAGATTTTGTGATCTTTTTCAGGAGGTGATGAACAATTTCTTTCAATTTCTACTTTACCCTCTGGATAAAAGATACCAGGTCAGATTCCTTTATAATTTTTTTGAGATAAAATATATTGGATCTTTTTTATATCATGGATTTCTGGAAGTCGAATAATTCTTCAATTGTCCCTCCTCTTTCTATTTTCCAGTTGAGTTTTTTTTTCTATGAGATATTTGACATTTTCTTGTATTTTGAAATTATTTTGTCTTTGTCTCTATTGTTTGTTGATGTCTCTTGCCTCATGAAGTCATTAGCTTCTATTGCCCAACTCTACTTCTTAAGAAATAATTTTCTTGAGTGAGCTTTTGTACCTGTTTTTTGTTTTGGACAGTTGTGTTTTTTTAAGGAGTCCTTTCCTTCAGTGAACTTTTGTGCCTCTTTTTTCATTAGGCCAATTCTGTTTTTGAAGATATTGTTTACTTCAGTATTATATTGTGCCTCATTTACTAATTCTCTTCTCATAGTTTTCCCACGTCACTTGTTTCTTTTCCCAATTTTTTCCTCTACCACTCATCTCTTTCTTTAACTCTTCCAAGAATTCTTGTTGGGTTTGGGTCCAATTAGCATTTTTTGAGACTTATTTGGGACAGCTCTTTTCACATTTCTACCTTCTTCTGAGTTTATGCTTTTGTCTTCCCTCCTAGTATAGTAACTTTTTTATGGTCAAGTCCTTTTTTGTTGCTTTTTCCTCATTTTCTCACATTTTTTTTACTTTGAACTTTACGTTAAAGTTGGGCTCTGCTCACCTGCTCCCAAGCTTCAGCAATTTGTGATACTGTTTTCAGAGCTAGTTCTGGGACTCTGTAAGTTTGGGTGCTTCCAAGGTTATGTGATCTAGGGAGATTATGGTAATTGTTCTGCTGGTCTGCTCTTTGGTGTTATTCCAGGAAGAGCCCGTCACAAGTTCTGGTTCTTTTCTTGGCCCTGGAACTGTGACCATGTCTTCTGCTTTGTTGTGTCCAGTGAAAAGTACCCTTTTTCTCTCTGAAACTTTGACCCAAAACTGCATATGAGCAACAGAGTTCTCTGATTTCCTTGATATGGTTGCCTTCTGATAAGTATTTCTAGCAGTGAAAATCAGTATATTCTCTACAATTTATTATTTAAGAGAGTTGCATATGGAAGTGAGAACTTAAGTCACTTGCCCTGGGTTATATAGGGTCATCCTGTGGCAAAGGGAGGATTTGAATATGAATTTCCCTTACTACAACAAAATTGCATATTTTCCACATTGCTTCTCATTACATTGTTCAATATTATTTAGGTATTAAAGTGCCAGGGCTAAAATTATGATGGTCCAGTGACAAAGGCATGGGTACTTGAAACATGAGTATTTGGGTTTAAACACTCATCTTCCATTTACTGCCATAGTATTTTCATGTAAGTTATCTATAAGATGAGGGGGTTGGATTCTACAACCTGCAATAAATTTTTATCTTATTTATCTGTATCTTTAGTTGTATGGAAATCCTAAACTATTCCTCACACCAGCCTCTTTTCCTTCCTCCTACTGCCACTGCTCTTATATATACCATGCCCCACCGTCATTACTCAGTGTGATGTAGTGAAAAGTCTTTTGTGCATGTATGGGTGTGTGCACACTCATGTATGTATGTATGTCTACACACATATAAACATGTGCATATATACATGTGTATATGTTTGTGTATATGTAAAGCAATACCTCAAAGCTTTTAGCACCTGATTAAAAACATAGGAAAAGCCAAAAAGAGTCACACAAGAAACTCTAAGAGAGAAGAATCATTGGGAATACTGATCAATGAAAAGACAATACTTAAATTTGACTCCTTTGCTCAACCAATATGGGTTTAGATCTTTAATATTTAAGCAGTAGGGTGAAATGACTGCTATGGAAATGTTTTACTTGACTGCATATGCGTAACCTATATCACTTACCATTTCTGAGAGGGGAAAGAAGAGGAAGGGAGGAGGAAGGATAGAATTTTGAATTCAAAACTTCAAAAAAATAAATATTAAAAATTGTTCTGACATGTGATTGTGGAAAAATAAAAACAGTAAGGTAAATGGTGAGCTGCAACTTAGTCTAACAAATTCACATTATTTGAAGGATGAGAGGATGGAAAGGGGTACTTAATGAAAAATAAACACACATAAGAGCCAGTATGGCACGTTTTATAGAAGGCTGGCCTTGGAACCAGTCCTATCTATAGTACGAATGATTGTGTGATTATGAGCAACCATTTAAAATCAAATTACCCGAGAAATCTCTCTAAAACTAGCTTTAATTTTTTTTTGTTTTTTAATATTATTTTTTTGTTTTCAATGTTCTACAATCACTTCAATATATCTTAGATTTTCCCCTCCCTCCCCCCAATGTCCCCCTACATTCCCACTCCCTCCCTGAGATGGCATAAAGTCTTATATGGATTCTACACATAAATTTCTAAAAAATACATTTTCACCTTAGTCATGTTGCATAGGAGAATTAAAATGAATGAGAGAAATCATATAACAAACCAAAACATAATATGAAAGAAAATGATGTGCTTCATTCTGCAATAGAATTCCATAGTTCTTTCCCTGCATGTGGGAGGCATTTTTCCTTAAGAGTCCACTGGGAATATTTTAAGTCTTTGCATGGCAATGAAGTACTAAGTCCACCAGAAAAATTCCTCACACACTGTGGTTGGTGCTGTGTACAAAGTTCTCCTAGTTCTGCTCCTTTCACTTAGCATCAATTCATATAATTTTTTCCAGGACTCTCTGGAATCTTCCTGTTTATTATTTCTTATGGCATAATAGTATTCCATTACATTCATATACCACAATTTATTCAACCATTCCTCAGTTGATGGGCATCCCCTTGATTTCCAGTTTTTGACCACTAAAAAGAGTGCTGCTATAAATATTTTTGTACTTGTGGCACCCTTTCCCATTTTTTATGAACTCTTAGGGACACAGTTCTAGAAGCAGTATTTCTGAGTCCAAGGGTATGCACATTTTTGTAGCCCTTTGAGCATAGTTCCAAATTGCCCTCCAGAATGATTGGATCAGCTCACAGCTCCACCAATAAATAATAAATTAGTGTTCCAACTTTCCCACATCCTCTCCAATATTTTTCAACTTCCTCTTTTGTCATGTTAGTCAAACTGAAAAGTGTGATGTGGTATCTCAGAGTTGTTTTGACTTGCATCTCTCTAATCAGTAGTGATTTAGAGCATTTTTTTTCATATGACTATAGATAACTTTAATTTCTTCCTCTGAAAACTGCCTGTTCATATCCTTTGATCATTTCTCAATTGGGGAATAACTTGTATTAATGTACATTTGACTCAGTTCTCCATACATATCTTAGAAAAGAGGTCTTTATCACAGTCACTGGTTGCAAAAATCCTTTCCCAGTTTTCTGCTTCCCTCCTAATCTTGGTTGCATTCAGTTTGACTGTGCAAAAACTTATCAGTTTAATATAATCAAAATTATCCATTTTGTTCTTCATAATGTTTTCTATCTTGTTTAGTTAAAAATCCTTCCCTTCTCCATAAATCTGATAAATATACTATTCCTTGCTACACTATGATGTATATAGTATTCATATTTATACCTAGATCATGTACCCATTTGGACTTTGTTATTGCATATGGTGTCAGGCATTTGTGTATACCTAGTTTCCGCCACACTGTTGTCCAGTTTTCCCAGCAATTTTTGTTAAACAGTGAGTTTTTATCCCAGCAGGGATCCTTGGGTTTGTGAGAGAGTGACAGCTATATTCAGGGACTACTGTGTCTTGAGTACTTATTATACTCCACTGGTCTTTCCTTCTGTTTCTTAGCCAGTACCAAGTGGTTTTGATAATTGCTGCTTTATAATTTGAGTTGTAGTAGAGCTGGGCAACCTTCCCTAGCATTTCTTTTCCTTAGTTTCCTGGATATTCTTGACCTTTTGTTCTTCCAAATAAATTTTGATATTATTTTTGCTAGCTCTAGAAAATAATTATCTGATAGTTTGATTGGTATGGTGCTGAATAAGTAAATCAATTTAGGTCGAATTGTCATTTTTTTTATATTAGCTTGGCCTACCCATGAGCAACTGATGTTTTCCCACTTTCTTAGATCTGACTTTATTTCCGTGAAAAGTGTTTTGCAATTCTGTTCATATAATCCCTGAGTTTGTTTTGGCAGGTAGATTCTCAAATATTTTATAGTGTCTACTCTAGCTTTAAATGGGATTTATCTTTCTATCTCTTGATGTATGGCTTTATTAGTAATACATAGAAATGCAGGTTTGTGTGGGTTTATTTTGTAACCTGCAACTTTGTGAAAGTTGTTTATTATTTCAAATAGTTTTTTAATTGAATCTCTGAGATTCCCTAAGTGTACCATCATATCATTGGTAAAAAGTGATAACTTAGTTTCTTCTTTGCCTATTCTAATTCCTTCAATTTCTTCTTCTATTTTTACTACAGCTAGCATTTTTAATACCATATTGAATAATAGTGGTGATAATTGACATCCTTGTTTCACTCCCTGATCTTATTGGAAATGCATCTAACTTATCTCCATTGCATATAGTACTTGCTGAAAGTTTTAGGTAGATACTGCTTATTATTTTATGGATAGTTCCATTTATTCCTATGCTCTCCAGTGTTTTAAATAGAAATGTTTGATGTTTTGTCAAAAGCTTTTTCTGCATCTACCAAGATAATCACGTGTTTTTTGTTAGTTTTATTGTTGATATCATCAATAATGCGAAAATTTTTCCTAATATTGAACCAGCCCTGCATTACTGATATAAATTGTAACTGATCATAATGTATTATTCTCTTCATAGGTTGCTGTATTATTATTGCTAAATCATATTTAAAATTTTTGCATCTATATTCATTAGAGAAATTGGTCTATAATTTTCTTTCTCTATTTTGGGTATTCCCGGTTTAGGTATCTAAATCATATTTGTATCATGAAAAGAATTTCAGAGGACACCTTCTTCCCCAATTTTTCCAAATAGTCTATATAGTATATAGACTTTAGACTATATAGTATATAGACTTCTTTAAATTTTTGCTAGAATTCACCTCTACATCCCTCTGTCCCTGGAGATTTTCTTCCTACAGAGTTTATTGATGGCGTCTTCAATTTCTTTTTCTTAGTTGGGGTTATTTAAATATTCAAATTCCTTTTCTGTTAATCTGGGCAATTTATATTTTTAAAAATAATCATCCATATCATTTAGATTGTTGAATTTATAGATATGCAGTTGGGCAAAGTAATTTCTAAGTATTGTTTTAATTTCCTTTTCATTCGAGGTGAGTTCACTCTTTTCATTTTTAATATTGATAATTTGGTTTTCTTTTTTTCTTTTTTTTAAATCAAATTGACCAAAGATTTACTACTTTTATTGTTTTTTTTTCATAAAACCAACTCTTCGTTTTATTTATTAGTTCAATAGACTTCTTAATTTCAATTTTGTTAATCTCTCCATTGGTTTTCAATATTTCTAATTTGGTATTTACTTGGGGATTTTCAATTTGTTCTTTTTTCTAGCTTTTTCAGAAGCATGTCCAATTCATTGGTCTCTTCTTTCTCTATTTAATTCATGTAGACATTCAAAGATATAAAGTTTCCTCTAAGAACTGCTTTTGCAGTATCCAATAAGATTTGGTAGGTCATCTCATTATTGTCATTCTCTTGAATGAAGTTGTTGATGCTTTCTACGATTTGTTGTTTAACCCACTCATTCTTTAGGATTACCTTATTCAGTTTCCAATTAATTTTTGATCTATCTTTTGATAGCTTTTATTACATGTATTTTTATTGCATTATAATCTGAGAAGGATGCATTAACAATCTCTGCCTTTCTATACTGGATTGTGAAACTTTTATGCCCTAATACACAGTCAATTTTTGTATATGTGTCACATATCACTGAGAAAAAGGTATATTCCTTTCTATCTCCATTCAGTTTTCTCCAGAGATCTATCATATCTACCCTATCTGGAGTTTTATTCACCTCCTTATCTGAACTGTAAAAAGTTCAGTTTGAACACATACATACATACATACATAAATACATAGCCAAAAAATTGGCAGAAGATGATGGGGAGGGGAACAAACATTTATTAAGCACATATTATGTGTCAGATGCTATGCTAAATGTTTTATGAGATATTATTGCTTTTGTATAAAAATATTCAAAAGTCAATACAGAAATATGTGGAGATAGAGACAAGGGAGAAAAGACATTACTGATAAAATCAGAACTGTTAAGGTCAAGGTGTTATAAGTAAAATGAACTTCAACTTAGGATGAGGGAATATAAGATGAGGAATTAAAAAAAGAAAGAAAGTGCAAGAACCATTTATTGAAGGTTGATAGACTTGTGAACATTGATTAATGCAATAATCAATCACAAAGAACTTACAACAAAAACAGTCAAGTAAAACAAATTTCAACATTGGCGAGCTCAATATCAATATGTCTCAGTCTGTTTTTTTAGTCCATCACCTTTAAGTTAGAAGATGGGTAGCATGTTTCATTTTTGACCCTCTGGAATTGTAGTTTCACAGTGTATTGAACATAGTTCAATTCCTATAATTTTTAAAATATTAATACTAATGTCACTAATATTAGTAATAGCTATCATTTATGTAGGGCTTAAAGGTTGTAAAGTTGATTACAAATATTATCTACTTTTATCCTCATA
Source organism: Bettongia penicillata ogilbyi (assembly GCA_023548195.1). NCBI lineage: Eukaryota > Metazoa > Chordata > Mammalia > Diprotodontia > Potoroidae > Bettongia > Bettongia penicillata. The sequence continues at coordinate 7,554,200 of JAJHZJ010000608.1, read as the reverse complement.
GCAATACTGAGAGGTAGATGATATTATATCTTCATTTAACAGATAAGTGAACTGAGGTAGACAAAGATTAAGTGACTTACACTGGATCACATAAGTAAATAAATACTAGATTTAAATACCAGAATTAAATTGATATTCATAACTCCATGTGTAAAGCTCTACACATATCACCAACTAGATGCCTTATAATATTTTTATATACACAGATAATTGATACACATGTAGGAGTTGTTTAGGCCCTTTGTTTATTTCCTTTGTTTTGTGTAAGGAAGTGGGAGATGGGTGTATTTGTAGGTAGCTAGGAAGGAGTCAGTAGTCATGAGACATTAAAGATAACAGGAAGAGTAGAGATGATAATGCAGTCGACTGGAGAACATAGGAGGGGAGAACACGAAGGGCACATGTTATGATAAGCAGAAGAAAGAGTGCGTAATCAAATTCTGTGGTGAGGAAGAGAATAATGTGGAATGATGTCAGGGAGGTGTGAGATGGGGAGAAGACAAGAGGAAATTTTAAGTAAATTACCTTAATTATTGTCTTTTAAGAAAAGTCTTAAAGAATTTCCTAAGCAGAGAGGATAGGGGAATATAGTAGCAAGACAAGAACTGGATCAGCAGCTACACTGTGCAGAATAAGGAATCAGTGACAAAAGAAGAGGAGAACTACATTGCTAGGAAAAAAAGAAAAAAAAGCAATTAGTAAAAAATTTAAAAAGTCCTCAATGATGATAAAAGAATATGACCAAACAATTCTCAAAAAGAAATGCAAGTTGTTCACAATCACATGATGAAAATACTCCAAATTACTAAAAGAAAAACAAATCAAAACAATACAAAGATTTCTCCTTAAATCTTGCAAATTGTTTAAAAATTACAAAAAAGGCAAGTCAGTGTTGGAGGAACTTTGGAAGGACAGACACCCTAATATATTATTTGTGGAGCTGTGAAATGTCACACCTACTTGGAAAAGAATCTGGAATTATACAAATCAAGTGACTAAATGCCCATATCCTTTTGATCAAAGATTCCATTTCTGAGATTAGATCCCAAGAAAGTCATCAATAAGAACAATGTCCCTATTTACCACAAAACATTTATTGCAGCACTTTTTTGTGACAAATAAAAATTTAAAAAGAAGTAGGTATCCACCATTTGAGGAATGCAGCAATATATTGTGGTACATGAATATAGTGGAATATTACTATCCTGAGAGAAATGCTGTTTTGATGAAAGCATGGAAGGTCATATATGTACTGATACAAAGTGAGGTAAGCATAATTTTCCTTTATAAAATTTTGAAACATAAAATCTGTGTTCCTTCTTTTTTCATGACTTTTAGTTATTCCAATAATTCTTAAATTAAGCCTCCTTGATCTGTTTTCCTAGTTAATTGTTTCTCCTATGAGATAGTCCACATTTTTATTCCATTTTTTTCACTCCTTTCACTTTGCTTTAATGTTTCTTGATGTCTCATAGAGCTATTAGTTTTCATTTGTCCAATTCTATTCTTAAGCAATTATTTTCTTCAGTGAAGTTTTGTGCATCTTTTTCCATTCTATCTCTTTTTAAATTTAACCAATTCTATTTTTAAGGTACTGTTTTCATATTTTGTGCCTATTTTTTCAGGTTATTGTCTTCTCATAGTTTTATTCCCTCACTCTCTTTACCTATATTCCCTCACTCATTCTTTACCTATATTCCTCCCATCATTCTTATTTAATTTTGAAAATCAGTTTTTATCTCTTCCAGGAATTCTTATTGGTCTTGTATCCAATTCACTTTTTGAGGCTTTTTTTTGCTGTTATAATTTTATATCTTATGAGTTTCAGTCTTGATCTTACCTGTCACTGAAGTAGTTTTCATGGACAGATTCTTTTATATTTAGTTCATTTTCCCAGTTTATTTCTTGATCTCAAATTTACATTAGGGTTGCACTCTGCTCCCAAGTTTCAGGTTCTTTTCCACTGCTGTTTTCAAAGCTAGTTCTTGGGGGTTTGGAATTTTTTCAGTGCTTCTAAGGTGATGTGATCTGCGGAAAGGTGAGGTCATTGCTCTTCTAATCTGAGCTCTGGTCCTTCCCCCTGAAGGGCCTTTGAATGCTTGAGAATATAATTGATACTGTTCCTCAGGGCCTTTGATCCCTTGGGACTGAAAGTGATGCTGCTCTTCAGCAATCCTTTCCCTCAGGGACCCTGCTCTCTCTTGACTGAAAGTGTCTTTCTCAGACCTTGAATTGTGACCTCATAAATGGGTATAGCCCTTGAAATTCCCAAATAATGTCTATAATATGTACAGGGCTAGTAAAGGGGGTCCCCTTTAATCTCTTTCTGAAGTTATCTTCATACCTTTACCGCCTCTGGTTTGAGAACTCCCAAAGCTGCTGCTGCTGTTGTGGCCATCACCTAGTCCTACCACTGGTATCGCATCTATGTGGGTTCTGGGATAGTCTCCACCTCCACATCATAGATCTCTCTTTCTAATCTCTTAAATTGTCTCTGGCTGGAAGAATGTCTCACCTTGACCTTTTATTGGCTTGGCAACTCCATAATTTGCTTTGAGGTGTTATTTTAAAGTTATTTGAAGAGTAGCATAAGCAGACTTTGACTGATTCCTGCCTCCATTCTGCCATCTTGGTTCTACCACTGGAAGACACATTAATAGAGTCAAGAAAGCAAAATACACAGTAATTACCACAATAAGTAGGGGAAAAGAACACAATCAAAAAAAAAAATCAGAAGTAAATCAACAAAATTAAAAAGATGCAATAGGACTCAAATGAAGAAATATAATAAAACCACTGCAACCCATACTTTTGCAGAAGTTAGAGATTCACAGGCATTACACATTGAACTTACTTTTGGAGCTTTTAATGTATCAATCAGTTTTGTTGATTTTCCCTCCTCTCTCTGACAAATACTATGTGTCACATGCAATGACTAGTTATGAGAGCCAGAGGAAGGTATATATGGGGTAATTTTCATGATATAAGAAATTAAAAAGGTCAAAAACTTATCTTTTAAAAACTAAAAAAAAATGAAACACAAAAACAAATTCTAAAAAACAAATGAGATAAACAAATTTTGAATACTGAATTGATAAACAAAACTAAGAATTTAAAAGGCCCAGAAAATGGGCAAACTTTTTTTAAAGAGAGAAGAAAACCAAATTGTTTTATTCAAATATAATTTTTAAAAAATAATTAAGAATAGTTAAAGCCTAAAAAATATTGGAAATTCTTTTCTACAAACATACATGCTAATAAAATAAAGTGATATCTTATAAAATTCCTTCTATGAGACAAATAAAGTTTTAATACAGTAGAAAGGGAGAATTTTTTGGATGATGTGATAATTTACTTAGAAAATCCTGGAGATTCAAATAAAATAATGAAATAATAACCAATAAAGAAGCAGCATATGAAATCTAACCACAAGATTTTCAATATTTTTTCTGTATTACCAATGAAAACCCATTAGAAAGTGATAGAAAAATAATTTATATTCAAAATAACTACAGAATATTTACTATATCTTGGAGTCTACTTACCAAGCCACACAGAAATTATATGAATAAAATACAACTATAAAGTTCTAACAAAATAAAAGCCTCCAAGAAAAATATGAATTAGTCTCATTCCATGGAAGAGCTCAGAAAGGATTTTAAAAATGAAGTAAGAGAAATAGAGGAAAAATTGAGAAGAGAAAATGAGTGATGCAAGAATCATGAAAAAAAATCAACAGTTTTATAAAGGAAAATGCTGAAGAAAATAAGAGCTTTAAAGTTAGAGTAACACAAGTAGCTAAAGAGGTTCAAAAACCAATGAGAAGAATGCCTTAAAAAGCATAATGGGCCAAATGGGAAAAGAGGTCTAAAAGCTCATTGAAGGAAATAATTCCTTCAAAATGAGAATGGAGCAAATGGAAGCTAAGGACTTTATGAGAAATCAAGAAGTTGTTAAACAAAACCAAAAGAATGAAAAAAAAATAGAGACAATGTAGAGTAATTGGAAAAAACTGAAAAAAAATTCTCATTAGAAAAAAAATCTGAACTGGATAATGAATCTGAGGAGATAATTTAAAAATTATTGGACTACCTGAAAGTCATGATAAAAAAAAAAAAAAACCTAGCCATCATCTTTCAAGAAATTTTCAAGGAAAACTGCCCAGTTATTCTAGAACCAGAGGATAAAATAGAAATGGAAAGAATCCACTCATCTCCTCCTAAAAGAGATACCAAAAGGAAAACTCTCCTAGAAATATTGTAGCCAAATTCCAGAGCTCCCAGGTCAAAGAGAAAATTAGAAACAACCAGAAAGAAACAATTCAAGTATTGTAGAAGCACAAACTGGATAACACAGATTTAGTATTTCCATTTGGCCCATTATGCTTTTTAAGGCAAGTAATTAAATATAGGCTATATATGTGTAGTTTTTCCTAAAGACTTTCATAATAGTCATGTTGTGAAAGACTACCTATATTTCCTTCCATCCTATCCTCCCCCCCATTCATTCTATTCTCTCTTTTGATCTTATCCCTCCCCAAAAATGTTTACTTCTAACTACTCAAATATTGAGAAAAGTTTTGGGCTACAAATATTATCTTTCCATGGAGGAATATAAACAGTTCAGCTTTACTAAGTCCCTTATGATTTTTCTTTCCTGTTTATATTTTCATGCTTCTCTTGAATCTTGTGTATGAAAGTCAAATTTTCTATTCAGTTCTGGTTTTTTCATCAAGAATGCTTGAAAGTCCTCTATTTCATTGAATGAACATTTTTTCCCTTGAAGTATTATATTCAATTTTTCTGGGTGGGTGATTCTTGGTTTTAGTCCTAGTTCCTTTGACATCATATTCCAAGCCCTTCAACCTCTTAAGGCAGAAGCTGCCAGATCGAGTGTTATCCTGATTGTATTCCCACAATACTCAAATTGTTTCTTTCTGGCTGTTGTAATATTTTCTCCTTGACCTGGGAACTCTGGAATTTGGCTACAGTACACCTTGGAGTTTCTCTTTTCGGTTTTGTTCAAGAGGTGATTGGTGAATTCTTTCAATATTTATTTTACCCTCTGGTTCCAGAATATCAAGGCAGTTTTCCTTGATAATTTCATGAAGGATGATGTCTAGGCTCTTTTTTGATCATGGTTTTCAGATGGTCCACAATTTTTAAATTGCCTCTTCCAGATCTATTTTCCAGGTCAGTTGTTTTTCCAATGAGATATTTCTCATTGTCTTCTATTTTTTCATTCTTTTGGATTTGTTTCATAATTTCTTGTTTTTTCATAAAGTCATTAGGTTCCATCTATTCTATTCTCATTTTTAAAGAACTCTTTTCTTCAGTGAGTTTTTGAACCTCCTTTTTTCCATTTGGCTAATTCTGCTTTTTAAATAGTTCTTCTCCTCATTGGCTTTTTAGTCCTCTTTTGCCATTTGCTATTTTTAAAGATGTTAATTTCTTCAGCATTTTTTGTGTCTCCTTTAGCAAGCTGTTGACTCACTTTTCAGAAATTTCTTACATTGCTCTCATTTCTCTTCCTAATTTTTCCTCCATCTCTCTTACTTGATTTTCAAAATCCTTTTTAGCTCTTCCATGGCCTGAGACCATTGCATATTTATTTGGAGGTTTTGGATGCAGAAGCCTTGACTTTTAGCATTGGTCCTCTTTATCTGAAAGGATGGAAGAAAATACCTGCAGCTGGGCTGCACTCCTCTTGGCACCTCTGCTGGGCTATTCTCCACTCCACACCTGTGCTCAGCTCCACACATCCTAACTAAGAAATTTCAGATTCAATTGTAGGTCCTCTGACTCCAAACATACTGTTTTCTCTACAATGCTGTGTAGTCACATAGCAGTTATTCTGTATGGGTACAGAACTTACCTTAACCTTATGATCAAGATGGTAGAGCTAATGGGTCACCTTACGTCCCAAAGAATTCATTTCCTGATAGTCAAGTTTTATGAGCCAAGTAATAATAGGCAAATAGTTCATTTTGGAGTCTCTACTCCAAGACGCTTCTACTTGGTAGGCAGGAGCTATGAAAACTTGCATTATGGTTATATAACCTTCAAGTTCTTATTGTGTACAAAGATATGTTAGCCACTATGAGGAATACAAAGTTGAATAACAGTGACTCTATTGAGCAGACATCATTTGGGGAAGATGTAACATCTTGACTTTGGATAATTCTGAGTTAAAATCCTGATTTCTATACTTTCCATGTGGCCTGGAAAAGTCAATCACTCTCACACTCAGCTTTTTATATCTGAAAAATAGGGTTAATTATAGCACCATTACATGTTGGTTGTTATGAAGATAAATGGAGAGAATAGACACACACACAATGTGTGTATGTATATATGTATGTGTGTCTATGTATGTACACACAAATGTATAAAAGTGTGCGTGTGTGTATGTATCAATGTATGTATCTATGTTTCCACATTGTTGTTCAGTCATTGTTTCAATCGTGTGTGACTCTTTGTGACCCCATTTGGCATGTTCTGGGCAAAGATATGGGAATGATTTGCCTTTTCCTTCCCAGATCATTTTCCAGATGAAGAAAATGAGACCAACTGAGTTAAATGATTTGCTCAGGGTCACACAGCTAGTAAGTGTCTAAAGGCAGATTTGAACACAGGAAGATAAGCCTTCCTGACGCCAGATCTAATACTCTATCCACCATGCTCCCTATCTGCATATATATGTACATGTATATGTATATATGTACATATACATATAGATAAATACATGTGTATGTATATGTGCATGCATGTATATGTATATAACTATGTACACATTTATACACATAGAGGTTCTTTACAGGTGAAAAAATGTCTCAGTTAATATCATGTAGAGGCTCTAAACAATGTGTTAAAAGATCTATGAGTAATTAAGTTTTATTTTCACTTAGTTAAGGCACCAGGTTTTGATATGATATAATAGATTCCATAATGGCAATTCATGATACTGTAAGTCAAGATTGATCAAGGGATTCCTCAATGAATTATATGAGTTTCTCAATTTACTTTATGAAATAACAGGGTGTGGGTCTTGGGTTGGAGGATGACCATGGAATGTTTGAATGTTCACTGATGCCTTGATGAGGAAGCACAGGAAAATCCTGATAATTGACTCAGGACAGACTTGTTAAAGTTGTTGACTCCCCAAGATCTATGGAAATTAGCTAAAAATTAACTGTATGTAGTCTCTTTTCCTGTCCCTCTTTCTACACCATCCCTTTGTCTCTTTTCCTTCTATTTTTCTCTCTGTCCTTCTCTGTCTTCTGTCTGAACCTGCTTCTTAGATGTTCAAGGAAGGCAATGTGATCCAATAATCTAATCTTCTAAATTTTTTTTTCTTTTTTAAGGAGATTAATGGGTCATGCTAAACTTGAAGATTATCTCATGTGTAATCCAATTTAAAAGTTCCCTATTTTGAGAGTTTGGGCTTTAGTGTCCTCTATGGAGATGACTTTTGTACAGGAAAAGTATCACATCAATGTAAGCCCTGCATATGAGGGGCTAAAGTCATTGCATGGAGGGGTAGAATGAGGAAGATATTTGACCTTGCTACCACGTTTTTTGTCTCATGTCTATGAATTTACCAGACAGTATTAGTTCAGTGGGAAGGGATTTCCTTGTTGGATATCCCCCAAATCATGTTTACCTTTAAGAAGTATACTAAGCCAGTAATGTCGAAATCAAATAGAAACAGGGTATATACTAAACAATGCATAAGGACCTTTGAGGGCCCACATATTGACTTAGAAAATCACATATCTATATCATCTATATTTCCTTTTATTTTTGTTTATTTTGTTGGATATTTCCTAATTACATCTTAATTCAGTTGGGGTCTCACTTGGAGTTATAAGCTACGTGCAGCCCATGGGTCATGTGTTTGACACCTCTAAACAAAATCAAAGGTTGATACTAAGGGGCTTGATGCAACTGCGTAGGACTGTGAAATAAGGACTTACTGGAATGACAAAATACTGCCAGTATTCTTCCCAGGGGGAGCTAATGATCTAAGTGCTCACTGTGTTTTCTGTATCTATTTATGGGCTCATGTTAATCCTTTATAGCTTGTGAATTTTATGCTTGGTGAAATTAATTCCATATTATAATTAATTTACATCTGCCACCTTGAATATTTGGAGAGAAGATAAGGACCATGTTGTTCACATATGGGGGAAATTTAGGCATGAATTCTAACATGAGAATATTTTATTTTCCTGGAATAACTCTATGTGGAAGCAATGAGTCAAAGAAATAAAGTAATTCTCCAGACCAGCCCTTAGGAATGGATTAATTTGTTTGAGCCCAGAGTCATGGAGGGCCCTGGGCTACAGGCTATAGACCTGTAGAATACAGAGTCAAAAGAGATCTATCACAGCTGGAGATTAGTGAAAAATTCACAGGGGAGGCAAAGAAACAAGGAAACAGAATGGATGTCTTTTGAACTAGATTTTAAAGAATTGATAATGTTGATATGATTATCAGAGGATAAAAAAGGGAAAATTTTCTCCTATGGAGTGTCTAGGAAAGGTCACTGTATATTCTACGAGGTGCTAAGTCAATAATCGTATTTTGAAACATGATTCTTCCTATGTACCACATAGATATTTTTCTGGGAAAATAAGTCTTAAAATAGAGAAGTTGAAAAATACAATTTGGTTTCAAAATAATTCATTAGCAACAAGATTACAATGGCACTGAAGATTTTCTGTCACATGGTTAAGATTTTTGTCCAAGGGGAATCACAAAGAACCAAGTGTCTAAAAGTGACCTATTTGCTGAATGAGCAATACCTCACTCAAAGTGAGAATCTGAAAAAGCCTTAGCCTAAAAGAGTCAAGGTTTCCCATTGCATCCTGTGCCATCTCCAGTCATCCTGATGAATATCTAGTCACTAGACTCAGATGGCTCTGGAGGATAAAGTGAAGCTGGTGACCTTACACAGTCTTCCCTCACTCAAATCAAAGTCAACTGCAAGTCATATCATCATTTTTTCTGATATCATAGGCCTCTTTTGATATGAAAGATAGATATAACAACATTAAGTATCTAAAAACTTAGAGTGCTGGGTATCTGTTTCAGTGTTGCTCCCTTTACACCAGTGAAATTCTGGATCATTGAAACTTAATGATTAGGCTGCAAGTTCCAGGAGGGCTTTATCTACCATACATCTCTAGGTCTTCCATGGGGTCCCGTATATAGAATATACTTGGCAAATATTTGATGAATGAATGAGTAATGAATGAGTGAATGAATGAATGAACATCAAGGCAGTTTAGGGAATATAAGGCCATGTTGTTGTTTTTTTCTCTACACATGATTAGTAACTATTTCCTTACATTGTTGATGCATGCTGAACTTCAGATTTTGTTTTCCATTCATTTTATTCCCTACATCTTACTATGAACTTTATTTTACTTCTCTGTGATTGGATAATAAATTTTCCCTCCAAACTGAACCTAGATTACCAGCACTCATATTTCCTGATCATATTCTATATTTAAGACTGACTAAAGAAAGATCAAAGAGTTGTACATATTTTGATTAGTCTGTATTAGATGAATTTTGCTACTGGTGTATGTAGTCTCTCTTCCTAGGCACTTTGTTATTTTTCAAAGGTTCAGTATCTTTAAGCTGCCCTCAATTCTTTCAATCCTGGGCTGTTCCCTCATAAGGCACAACCATGGAGACAGGTAGAGAGACAAAGGAAGAAGAGAAGTGAAGAGCATTTGTCATTACTTATGTCTTTGGTGATTCTTTTTCTTCTTCCTGCCTCCCCCTTCCACTTACTGATCCCACATTTATTCTGAAATTGTACTTGATTGATGGGTGGTAATTGGCCACTCACCAGTCTTTGGAAAAGGACCACAGGCTGCCCTTGATTTGATTCTGTTTTGATGTCCCATTGATGTCCTCAGGAGCTCACACATAGGTGGAGGAAATAGAATGGTTGCTAGAGAGGGAATACTCAGAGAAGCATTGTCAGGGAGATAAAAAGAGATCAAGGGAAAGTCTAGGTCCCTAGGAAGGAAAGAGAAGTGAATCAGACCAAAAGCTGTTGTGCTCTGGCAAAAAATCAGGAAACAAATCCACAAATGACAGGAAATGTAGATGAAGAACTAAAAAAAAAGAAATGAAAGAATAGTTGGAGTTTGGATTTTGGTGAAATTAGGAAAAATGAAGAGTTGAAAAGAAACTCTTCAGAGATCATTACAAAAAATAAAGTGTCAAATGAATTCCCTAATTTAAATGGAGATGCAGTAGATAACACATAAGTTAAATTTATACTTATTTTGGCAGTTCAAGACAGTTGATAACTTCTTACCCAGAAATAACTATGATGGGACAACTGGAACTTAGCCTAAGGTCACAAACTTAGAAGGCATCAAATTTAGAGGACTTAGCAACTGATTAGGATTAGCAATAATTAAGTTTCCTTTGTAGACTTATCCCTCTTATCACCATACCCTGAAGTTACTGGAGTCTAGTTCTTTGGGATTCTATACTCCACACTTTCTACTGATGTGCCCTAGGCAGGATTGTGATGGTTGTCTCCAACATAAAAGTTTCTACTTGTAGATTTGCCTTTTTGTGAATAAGAGAGTCTCTTATACCTAGTATAAACAGGTAGACGTTGGTTTCCCATATTTAGAAACTTTCTTTTGTTACAATTTGAAAAAAAATATCCTTAGCCTACCATTTAAAGTTTTCTACAATTTTCCTACAAATTATCATTCCAGTTCCACTTAATTCTTGCCCTCTAATTTTTTGGCCAAAAATTGACTAATGTGGTAAATGTCCCTAAGTCTTGGATCTTGACTAGGCTTCTTGTTCTTCTATACATTCCCATAGGTTGTCCTCCATGAGCACTCTCCACATCATGGCCTGTTGAAATTTTTCTTTCCTTTTCAAGATCCAGATCAGGTACCTTCTCATCCATGAAGATTTTCCCAAGTCTTCCCTATGCTTAAAAAAGAAAGTAAATGCTATCTTGAATAAAGCATTGCATTGGATTCGGAAAGACTTGGGTTCAAGTCTAGTCTTGGAAATTCACTACAAATAGAACCCTGAACAAGTCACTTGACATTTCTGTGCCTCATTTTCCTCTTCTATATAATAAGGAGGGGAGAGGGGTTGGAGCTGGTGGCTTTAAGGTCTCTCTGCATTCTATATCTATGATCCTATGTTCCTATGATATTGTTCATATGACTCATTTGCTCCCATGACACTTTACCTTGCTGCATCTTATTTCTATACTTAGCCCATTCTCAATTGAGACAGAGGACCCTAATGACAAAAACCACTGGACCTTCCAAATACCTAATAAGTAAAAAAATGTAAAAACTGAAATTACTCAATATTTAATAAAACTTAAAACTTAAGTGGCAGCAAGGTGGTACAGTGGATAGAGAAATAGTCCTGGAATCAGGAATGCCCTAGCTGAAATTTAACTTCTAGCTAGCTTTGTGACTCTGAGCAAGCTGTTGTCTGCTTCAGTTTCCTCAGATGTAAAATGGGGATAATAATAACACTTACCTTCCATGGTTGTTGTGAAGACCAAATGGGATAACTTTTTTCTACAGTGTTCAACACAAGGCTTGAAACATAATAAGCAGGAACTTATATAAATAAGTAAGTGCTTCTTTCCATCCTTTATTCCTTTCTTAATGAAAGTGATGTAAAGAAAAATTAACCAAACTGAATAGAGATGAGTATGCATTATAATAAGTCAAGAATATCTGGCCTGCTCCATGGGGTATTGCACCTTGTGGATGAGGGGATAACCAGATCCAAGGTTTGGTGTCTGTTCCTCAGAACTAAAAACTCAGAGTAATCAAATGCTGGGATAAAAATAGTTTAAACGGCCCAGGCTCACAGGAGAATCAGCGAAATGAAAATGGCAATTGAATAATTTGAAAAAGCAACATAGCAGCCAAAAGGACAGTATTTCCATTTCAGCTACTCAATATATTCTCTTTACAGGATGGAAACCTACTTAAGGTACTGAGCTAAGATCAAAAGGTCACTTGGTAAATATGGAATTAGAGAAAAGGGAATTGATTTGTATTAAAGAATATTTTAATTAAGTTGTTGTTGCCATAAAAAAACTCATTTCCATTAAAGGGATATAATCTTAAAGAGACTGAATGAATATTTGTAACCAGTCAGGGAACCCTCTCTCCTGGAGAAATAATAATGTTACTCCTTATCCCTCACTTCATTGTGGCCTTCAGAGGGTCAGAAGTAACTTAGAGGAAACTTGAATTTATCTAAGATTTTATCAAGTCTGTGGAGTTTCTTCTAAAGACTAAGGGGAATGAGTTTGATGGAACTGCATTGCCTGAGTCCTTGCTATAAACTAGCACCTGAGCACAGGAAATTATTTTTATTATTTATTGTTATACTCATTATTCCTCCCTTTTTCTTCCCCATATATCTCTCAATCTCCATGTCCTGCCTTAGTAGTTGTTTAACCTCATTATACAGTAATTAACATGCATCAGCATAGTCCTTGGCCCTGACTCCAGCAAAAGTTAGTTTCACACAAGTCCCGTTCATCTTTGCCTTCTTGTCTAGTTCTGGCTGCCCTTTATCTCTTAGCAATACCTGTAATTTTTCTTCATTATCATCTTTCCCTCCTCGCCTCTCCAGTGTTTCCTGTTTCCTAGATAAGCAGTCATTAATCCTTAGACTCTAGCTACATCTCCTACAGAGTAAGTGTTAGGGACAGTTCAAATAACTTCCTTTAGGATAACCAGGTGCATTATCAGGCTTTGTGTCCTGGCTCTGAGCCAGTTCTTGGCCAGTCTTTGACCACTGTAGCCCTTAACTATTTTAACCCTTTGACATAGTAACTAATGCATAAAATAATACTCTCTCCTTTCATAGGATCAGTACCTTTCTATTTCTATTTGCATAATTATTTAAAAACCACTATATTTTTTAACACATTGGAACACCAAAAATTAAGATTTTCCCTTATTGATTACTGCTTAATTCACCTGTTTCCTAAAGCTATGCAGGAAGTCATCTTTATTTCATCAACAGGCTGTCTCCAAGTCACAATGGACAGTGACTTTTTTCTGGAAAAACACCATGTAACGCTGGACATGTAATTCATCACAAGATCAGAAGTTATTGGATTTGAGAGTTTTAGGGCTCTTGTAAAAGTCCTTAAAGGACATCTTGGTCAACCTATGACTTCCCCTGTGTATTTTTCTAGTTCCCCGAAAGAGAAAGTTATATCTTTTAATCAGTGAAGACTTTTTGTCTCTTTTAAGAAGAGACTGATGAAAAGAACTGAAGATTTAGAATCAGAGGATATGGATTCAAATCCTGGTTTTGCCACCTAGTGTTTATACATCCAGAGTAACTCACCTATTATTTTTGCGTCCTTACTTCCTTTATATAAAGTGAGGGAGTGGTACTGTGACTTCTGTGATCACATTTTTCTTTGAAGTTACGATTTTTTGAGCCTTTCCTGGACTCCTCCTAATTTGTTTCTATGTTCATTTCTCTCTTTTTCTTTCAATTGAACATAAGCTTCTTGAGGTCAAGGACTATTTGTCCCTTTTTGTCTTTGGGTCCACTCTATCTTGCATATAGGAGTAGGTGCTTCATAAATGAGAATTGCATTGGATTAGATTCCATATACAGATCTAGAGGTAGAAGGGACCTTAGAGGTTTCCAATCCAATTCCTTCATTTTAAAGATGAAGAAACTGAGGCTTCAGGAATTTTAATGATTTGCTTAGAGCCACACAAGGAATAAGTAATAAAGTGGGGATTTGAACTGACTTCTTTGTATTCTCTTCAGGACCTAATTTAGAAAGCAAAGATGGAAGAGTGGGAAGAACTGTGATTACCTTTCAGAAAACCTAAATTCAAGTTATAGCTCTTCCAATAACCTTGTTTTTTATTTGTTTTATTTTTTTCCTTGGACCTTGAGTAAAGTTATGTAATCTTTTTTTTAACCTTTTGTTTCCTCCTCAGCAAAATGAGAATGTGATATGGTCACCAAGGTTACTTCTAACTGTAAGGCATTTTGATTATAATATGATACTGGGTATATGTGCAGCTCTCAATAAATATAGGCTGGCCCAAAAGTGTAAGTGCAGTTTTATGTTTTCCATGGTCTTAAACTGAATTAAAATTTATGTAATTGTTGGCATTTATTAAATAAATGTGATGGTGAAGCCAAGATGGTGGAGCAGAGAAAGCACTTAGCTGAACTCTCTTAACATTCCCCCCTAAACAGCTTTAAAATCATATCTCAAAGTGCAATCTGGAGTTAAGACATAAAAAAAGGTCAGTGTTAGACATTCTTGCAGTCCAAGACAACATAGCAAATTGGAATGATAGATCTGTGATGTGGAGGAGGATGCTGACAGACTCCATGTGGATGAAACACAATACACACTAGTAATTAAGTATAGTAATTTTTGAGTTTGATAAACTCAAAGATCCAAGCTTCAGGGGTAAGAATTCAACATCTGACAAAAATAGAAAAAACTGAAAAGCTTTTTGGCAGAAACTAGGCATAGGCAGCATCTCCCACAGTATACCAAGATAAGATCAAGATGGTCAAATGATTTAAATATAAAGGGTGATGTTATAAGTTAGAGAAATATGGAAAAATGTACCTGTTCGATAAGTGAATAAGGAGTTTATGAACAAATAAAAATAAAGGAGATAATGGGAAGAAAGATACATAATTTTGGTTACATGAAATTAAAAAATTTTGCACAACAAAACTAATTCAGCCAAAATTAGAAGGAAAACAAGAAACAAGAAAAAATTTTTACAGTATATTTCTCTGATGAAGATCTCTTTTCCTCAAATATATAGAGAATTGAGCTAAATTTCCAAAAATAAGAACCATTCCCCAGCTAATAAATGGTCAAAGTATAGGAAGGGTCAGTTTTCAGAAGAAGAAATCAAAGCTATCAATAGGCACATGAAAAAATGCTCTAAATCACTTTTGATTAGTGAAATGCAAATTAAAACAGCTCTTAGATACCACATCACAACTATCTGATTGACTAACAACAAAAAAGTAAAATGACAAATGTTGAAGAGTATGTAGAGAAATCGGGATTCTCATGTACTCTTGGTGGAATTGTGAACTAGTCTAACCATTCTGAATAACAATATGGAATTACTTCCTAAGGGCTAAAAATTCATGTATACTTTTTGATCCAGCAATAACACTACTAGTTATATATCCCAAAGAGATCATAAAAAAGAGAAAAAACCTACGTGTGCAAAAAAAATTTATAGCAGCCTTTTTTGTGATGGCAAAATATTGGAAACTGACAGAATGCTCATCAATTGAAGAATGGAAGCGCAAGCTGTGGTATATAATTGTGATGGAAAACTATTGTGATATAAGAAATTATGAGCAAACCTGGAAAGCCTTGTATAAACCCATGCAAAGTGAAATGAACAGAACCAGGAGAACATTGTGCAACAATATTTTTATGTTTATTTTTGTTAGTATTTTATTTTTCCCAATTATTTGCAAAGACAAATTTTAGCATTAATTTTTATAATATTTTGAGTTCAACATAGTTGATCACCACACAATGTTGCTGATACTGTGTAAAATGTTTTCCTGGCCCTGCTCATTTCACTTTAAAACAGTTTGTACAAGTTTTTCCAGGTTGTTTTCTGAAATCTGCCAGTTCATCATTTCTTAGTGCATGATTAGATTACATTATATTCATATACCACAACTTGTTCAGCGATTCTTCAGTCAATGGGCATCCCCTCAGTTTCCAAGATTTTGCTACCACAAAAAGGGCAGTGATAAATATTTTTGCACATGTAGGTTTTCTTCCCCCTTTTGGGATGTCTTTGGGATATAGACATAGAAGTGGTATTTACAGACTCAATGTATATGTATAATTTGGTTGCCCTTGGGGCATGGTTCCAAATTGCTCTCCAAAATGTCTGGATCAGTTCACAACTCCACCAACAATACATTAGTGTCTACATTTATGCACGTCCTCTCCAACGTTTATCATTTTCCTGGTTTTTTTATTAGCCAACCTGATAGGCATGAGGTGGTACCTTAGAGTTGGTTTAATTTGCATGTCTCTCTAATCTAAAGTGAGCTAGATCACTTCTTCATATGCCTATCAATAAATAACTTTGTTTTCTTCCTCTGAAATCTACCTGTTCATATCCTTTGCCATTTATCAATGGGAAAATGACAAATATTCTTATAAATTTGACACATTTCTCTCTATATTTGAGAAATGAGGCCTTCATGAGAAACACTGACTGTAAAAATTGTTGTCTAGCTTTCTGATTTCCTTCGAATTTTGAGTGCATTGCTTTTGTTACCACAAGTTTTTTTTTCTTAGTTGAATATAGCCAAAAAAGATCTATTTTACATTTCATAATGCTTTATATCTCTTTTTTGTCATGAATTCTTTCCTTTGTAGATCTCACAGGTAGACTATTCCTTGCTCTTCCAATTTGTTTGTGGTATAATTTTTTATGTTTAAGTCATGTGAACCATTTTGACATTGTATCAGTACACTGTGAGATGTTGGTCTTTTCCTTGTTTGTGCTCTTTTTTCCAAGATTTTGCCACATAGTAAGGTTTTGTGCTAGAGGCTGGGGTCTTTGGGTTTAAGAAACACTAGGTTAGAAGATAGCTGAGTAGAAAGACTCACGTATGCTAGCTCCGAACCCACAGCCTATAAATTTTCTGTAAAAAGAACTCCCCACAAATTCTGGAGCAGTGGAAGCCGGGCAGCAATGCAGTGGAGGAGATTTCTGTTCCAGAGAGCCCTGAAAAACCAGTACCAAAGATCCATCACTCACTGGACAGCAGAGCCCCGCCCTGGCCGCGTGGCCCCGAGAGAAGCAGATCCCAGCAGGCTTCAGGGATGGAACCTCTGGAGGCCACGAAGGTCCCTCCATGCACAGGCACTACAGGTCAGTGAGAGAGACTGCTAGGCTGGCCGAGAGGGGAGCGGGGTGTCTCCATAACTCAGGCCCCCTCTGGAGGCAGCAGAGGAGACAGGGACAGCAGCAGACCGGAGCTCCCCAAGCAGACAGGAGCTCCGCTCCATTACTGAAGGTCTCCGCATAAACCCCCACAGGAAACTGAGCCTGGGAGATGGCCCTGCTCCCACCTGAGCACCAGAACTTAAGCTCACATTGAATAGCAGCTGTGCCTGCCTTGGAAAGCACCTGAGGCTGGGGAGCAGCATTTGAATCTCAGACCCCAAGCACTAGCTAGGCAGATCTAGGCAGTGGTGGAGAGGAATCTCAGAAGTCAAGTAACAGTATGGGAAAATGCCCAGAAAAGGGAATAAAAATAAGACTATAGAAGGCTACTTTCTTGGTGAACAGATGTTTCCCCCTTTCCTTTCTGATGAGAAGGAACAATGCTTAACATCAGGGAAAGACATACAAGTCAAGGCCTCTGTATCCCAAACATCCGAAATAGATATCCAATGGGCTCAGGCCATGGAAGAGCTCAAAAAAGGATTTTGAAAATCAAGTTAGACAGATGGAGGAAACACTGGGAAGAGAAATGAGAGAGATGCAAGAAAAGCATGAAAAACGGGGCAATACTTTGCTAAAGGAGATCCAAAAAAATGCTGAGGAAAATAACTCCTTGAATAAGAGGCTCACTCAATTGGCAAAAGAGGTTCAAAAGGCCAATGAGGGGAAGAATGCTTTCAAAAGCAGAATTAGTCAAATGGAAAAAGAGGTTCAAAATCTCACTGAAGAAAAGAGTTCTCTCAAAATTAGAATGGAACAGATGGAGGCTAATGACTTTCTCAGAAACCAAGAAATAACAAAACAAATCCAAAAGAATGAAAAAATGGAAGATAATCTGAAATATCTCATTGGAAAAACAACTGACCTGGAAAATAGATCCAGAAGAGACAACTTAAAAATTATGGGACTACCTGAAAGCTATGATCAAAAAAAGAGCCTAGACATCATCTTTCATGAAATTATCAAGGAAAACTGCCCTGATATTCTAGAACCAGAGGGCAAAATAAGTATTGAAGGAATCCATCAATCACTGCCTGAAAGAGATCCAAAAAGAGTAACTCCTAGGAACATTGTGGCCAAATTCCAGAATTCCCAGGTCAAGAAGAAAATCTTGCAAGCAGCTAGAAAGAAACAATTCCAGTATTGTGGAAATACAATCAGGATAGCACAAGATCTAGCAGCTTCTACATTAAGGGATCGAAGGGCATTGAATAGGATATTCCAGAAGACAAAGGAACTAGGACTCAAACCAAGAATCACCTACCCAGCAAAACTGAGTATAATACTTCAGGAGAAAATATGGTCTTTCAATGAAACAGAGGACTTTCAAGCATTCTTGATGAAAAGACCAGAGCTGAAAAGAAAATTTGACTTTCAAACACAAGAATGAGAAGAAGCATGAAAATGTAAACAGCAACAAGAAGTAATAAGGGACTCAACAAAGGTGAACTGTTTACATTCCTACATGGAAAGACAATATTTGTAACCCTTAAAACTTTTCAGCATCTGGGTAGTTGGTGGGACCAGACACACACATACACACACACGAATGCACACACACACGTACACGTGTGCGTGCGCACACACACACACAAATGCACGCACATACAGAGACAGAGAGCACAGAGTGAATTGAATAGGATGGGACCATATCTTAAAAGAAATTAAGGTAAACGGTGAGAGAGAAATGTAGTGGGAGGAGAGAGGGTGAAATGGAATGGGGTAAATTATCTCTCATTCAAGAGGCAAGCAGGAGGCTTTTTAGTGGAGGGAAAAAGAGGAGAGCTGAGAAAAAACATGAAGTTTACCCTCATCACATTCGACTAAAGGAAACAATAAAATGCACACTCGTTTTGGTATGAAAACCTCTCTTACAGTACAGGAAAGTGGGGGAGAAGGAGATAATCAGGGTGGGGGGGATGATGGAAGGGAGGGCAATGGGAGGAGGGATCAATTTGAAGTCAACACTCGGGGAGGGACAGGATCAAAAGACAGAATAGAAACAATGGGGTGCAGGACAGGATGGAGGGAAATACAGTTAGTCTTACACAACACGACTATTATCGAAGTCATTTGCAAAACTACACAGATAGGGCCTATATTGAATTGCCTGCCTTCCCCAAAGGGAACAGGTGGGGAAGGAGGGATGGGGAGAATTTGGAACTCAAAGTTTTAGGAACAACTGTTGAGTATTGTTGTTGCTACTAGGAAATAAGAAATACTGTTAATGGGGAATAGAAAGTCATCTAGCCCTTCGGGACAAAAGAGAAGATGGGGACAAGGGAAGGGAGGGATGATAGAAGAAAGGGCAGATTGGTGATAGGGAAAATTAGAATGCTCAGTGTATTGGGGTGGGGGGAGGGGATAAATGGGGAGAAAATTTGGAACCCAAAATTTTGTGAAAATTAGTGTAAAATGTTAAATAAATAAATTTATATTTAAAAAATAAAGAAATAAAAAAACAAAAAAAAATAAGAGACACTGGGTTACTACAATCATTTGTTGCTGTGTCTTTAGTACCTAATCTCTTGCACTGATCCACCACTCTTTTAGGCAGTTCCAAAGTGTTTTGATGATTCCTACTTTATAATATAGTTTGATTTCTGGTATTGCTACACCACCTTCCTTTGTATTTTTTTTTATGAAATCCCTTAGTATTTTTGACTTTTTATTTTTCCAGGTTAAATTTGTTGTTATTTTTTTCCTATCAAATAGATTTTTGTTAGTGTGAATGGTATGACATTGATAAGTAAATTAATTTAGACTGAATTGTCATATTTATTATATTGGCTCTACTTCTCCATGAACAATTAATGTTTTAATAATAATAAGTTGCATGAAAAAGTGTTTTGTAATTATGTCCATATAATGCTGAGTGAAAGGAGCAGAGCCAGGAGATCATTGTATACAGTAACAATTACAGTGTGTGAGGAATTTTTCTGGTAGACTTAGCTCTTTGCAGCAATACAAGGACCTAAAATATTGCCAAAGGACTCTTGAGGCAAAATTCCTTCCATGTCCAGAGAAAGCACTACGGAATCAGAACACAGAATGAAGCAGAATATTTTATCTTGTGTTATGCTACATTTTGTTTGTTTTTTTGTCATGGTTTCTCTCATTTATTTTAATTCTTCTATGTAACATGACTAATGTGAAAATGTTTAATAAGAATATATGTGTAGAACCCATAAAACTGCCTCTTGTCTAGGAGAGAGAGGAGAAAATCTAAGACTTATGGAAGTGATTGTAGAAAACTGAAGACAAATAAATTAATAATAGTAAAAAAATTATTTGCATATAGTGCCACAATTTATCTTGACAGGTAGACCAAGTATTTATATTGTTTGCATTATTTTAAAAGAAATTTCTGTATCTTACTGCTCAGCTTTGTTGGTCATATAAAGAAATGCTGTGGATTCATGTGGGTTGATTTTATATCCTGCAACTTTGCTAAAATGGCTAATTATTTCAAATAGTCTTTTTAGTTGATTCTCTAAGTATGCTATTATATCATATGCAAAGAGTGATAGTTTTATTTCCTCATCACCTATGTGAAAGGCAATATTGTAAGGATGACCAATTTTAAAGGACTTGGCTATTCTGATCAAGACGATGATTCAACAGAGTTCCAACAGCCCCATGACTAAACATGCTATCCACCTCCAGAGACAGAACTGAAGAACTCTGAATGCAGATTAATGCATACTTCAAAAAAAAAAAACTTTCCCTATTTTTATTTGTAATTTCATTTGTTTTCTTTTGCAACATAACTAATACAGAAATATTTGCATGTCTACACATATATAACTGACATCACATTTATTTCCTTCTCAAAGAGAGGAGCAGGGAAAAGAGGGAGGGAGAGAATTTAGAACTCGAAATTTTAAAAAAAAGATTTTTTTTTACTTTTATTTTGGAAAAATTTAGTGAAATAAATAAAAATAAATCGAGAGAGAGATTTCTTGTCAGCTTCAGTCACAGTAAATTGTCCTCATTCATAGCACCACAGAAAAGAAAAGGACCTCTACAGTCACCTCTCTGGCCCATTTTGAAATAGAATCCCTTTTACAACACTCTAGCCTTTTCTTGAAGGTTGCCAAAAATGGGGAACTTATTATCTTAATTCAGGGGTTATTAATCTGAGGTCCCTGAAATACCTCAAGGATTTTCTAGATAAATTTCAAAGGGTCCATGAATTTGGATAGGGGGGAAAATCTTTATTTTCAGGAACTGAAAGCAAAATTTCTTTTAATTACACATATAAGTAATTGACATTATTCTGAGAAGGGGTCCATAGATTTTATCAGACTGCCAAAAGTGTCTAAGGCACACACAAAAGTTAAGAACTTCTACTCTAATTATTAAGAAGGTTTTCCTTATGTAAGTTCAAATTTGCCTCTTTGAAACTCCTGACAATGCCCTCTTGGGTCAACCAGAATAAATTCAAACCTTCTTCCACATTTCAAATTGGAAGAAATATTTCAAATACCAGAAAACGTTTATTTTGCCCCAATTCCTATTGCCTAACCTGATTGTCTTATCCATTTTAATTATGTCTTATTTCCCATTCACTGATTTCAAAAGTAGTATGTCATGCTAGAAGGAAATATCCTTCTATTTACATAACATGTTTCTCAAGTTAGTTCCAAGTTTCTTGTCACCAATGGTTCTCCTAGAGTCACTGCAGCCTGAAGGTGAAATGATTCAGGATCTTTTTTTCTGAATTTTGCCTTATGGATAGGTAATATACCAGTATTCCCCTTTTCCAGATTGGGAAACTAGGGTTCAGATAGGCATGCTTACAACTCAGCATTTAAGTTTTAACTTGTAGGAGAAAAATGCTCATTTTACTTTTCTTACTTAAAGTGTGTGATGAGGTCATTTGGATTGACTACTGAGCTTTTTACAAAGCCTTGTAAGATTTTGCACAACAAACTAGATCTACCTTGTAGTTATTATCTCCCTTGGAAGTTAATAGAAGGTCAATTACCATAGCAGGGTAATTGATGGGGGCTGCCTCCCTGTTCAATTTTCTTTTGCATGCTAAATTGAAGCTTTTTTTTTTCCTTTGTGTTTTTCTAAAAGACATTGAAGTGTACTTTCTTACAATCTCTCTCTCTGGTATACAGGAAGAGTAGAATTTCTTTTTTCCTACACTAAATGAAAGATATTTTAGGTGGGCTAATTCCTTTATCTTCTAAGTGTTTATATTTACTTGATATATTTTTTCAATTCAAGTGGCTATAGTCTCCAGTTTATTGATCTTTTCATTCTTCAAAGACAAAACCTAAACTCAAATTTCATCTGCACATAACTACTCACCTGTATGTGCACATACACACAAACATGTAAACACACTCCTCCCATGACTAGTTAGATTAAACAGAAAAAGAGGTTCTAGGCACAGTTTAAGACTCTATAAAAGGGTACTAGAGACAACACAAACAGAACCATAGTGATAATTAATTTTAACTTTTTCACTTTATAGATGAAGAAACTGTGAATCAGAGAGAGGTATAGTTTGATAAATCATCTAGACATTGCCTTGTTGCTGTCACATTCAGATGATTTTGTGTCCCATAATTTTTTGGATCTCAGTTTTCTCATCTGTAAAATGAGAGGATTGGAACTCTAAATCTATTATTCACTGATCCTCTTATGACATGGGTAGTAAGCAGGAGTCCAACACATGTACTATACTACAAAACAAATGTTTTCTGCTGTTTTTGTGGTTGTTTTTTAATAGTTTTATTTATTTATTTTTACATTTCAACATTCATTTCCACAAAATTTTGAGTTCCAATTTTTCTCCCCATCTCTCCCCTCCCCCTGCCCCATAACATTTTGCATTCTGATTACCCCTTCTTTCAATGTGCCCTCCCTACTATCACTCCTCACCCTTCTCTTATCCCCATCTTGTCTCTTTTCTTGTAGGGCAAGATACATTTCTATACCCCATTACCTGGATTTCTTATTTCCCAGTTATATGCAATAACAATTCTCAACATTCGTTTCTAATACTTTGAATTCAAACTTCTCTCCCTCCCTCCCTCTCCACCCATTCCCACTGAGGAGGCAAGCAATCCAATATGGCTATATATGTGCCATTTTCCAAAAGATTTCCATAATAGTCATGTTGCATAAGACTAACTATATTGCCCTCCATCCTACCCTGTCCCTTCCTTTTTTGCATATTGTCTCATTTGACCTTGTCCTTTCCCAAAACTGTTTATTTCTAGTTGCTCCCTTCTCCCATTTGCCCTCCCTTCTATCATTCCCCTCACCCTACTTGTCACCTCCTCTCCTAGTTTCCTGTAGATTAAGATAGATTTTCATATCAAATTTAGTGAGCATATTATTTCCTCCTTAAGCCATATGTGGCTTCACTTTTCCCCTCTCCCCTTCTCCCCTTTCTCCTCCATTGAACAAGAATTTTCTTATCTCTTTTATGAGTGATAGTCTCCCCCATTCCATTTCTCTCTTTCTCCTCCCAATATTTTCCTCTCTCACACCTCAATTTTATTTATTTTTTATGGATGATTCAACTCAACCTGTATTCTTTATGTGTGTTATGTGTGTGTGTGTATGTGTTGCTGTGTGTGTATAATCCCTCCACCTAACCAAATACTGAGAAAAGTCTCAAGAGTTACAAAAATTATCTTTCCATGCAGGAATATAAACAGTTCAGCTTTATAAAGTCCTTTATGATTTCTATTTCCTGTTTACCTTTTCATCCTTCTCTCCACTTGTGTTTGAAAGGCAAATTTTCTCTTCAGTTCTGGTCTTTTCATCATGAATGCTTGAAAATCCTCTATATCATTAAATTATCATTTTTTTCCTTTGAAGTATTATCCACAGTTTTGCTGGGTAGATGATTCTTGGTTTTAATCCCAGTTCCTTTGACTTCCGGAATATCATATTCCAAGTCCTTTAACTCCTTAATGTAGAAGCTGCCAGAGCCTGTGTTATCCTGATTGTGTTTCCACAATACTCGAATTATTTCTTAATGGCTGCTTGCAATATTTTCTCCTTGATTGGGGAACTCTGAAATTGGGCTACAATATTCCTAGGAGTTTCTCTTTTTGGATCTCTTTCAGGAGGCAATCGGTGAATTCTTTCAATATTTATTTTATCCTCTGGTTCCAGAATATCAGAGCAGTTTTCCTTGATAATTGCATGAAAGATGATGTCTAAGCTCTTTTTTTGATCGTAGCTTTCAGGTAGTCCCATAATTTTTAAATTGTCTCTCCTGGATCTATTTTCCATGTCAGTTGTTTTCCCAATGAGCTGTATCACATTATCTTCTATTTTTCAGTCTTTTGGTTTTGTTTTGTAACTTCTCGTTTTGTCATACAGTCATTAGTTTGAACTCCAGTCTCATTTTTAAAGAGCTATTTTGTTCAGTGAGCTTTTAAACCTCCTTTTCCATTTGACTAATTCTGCTTTTTAGAGTTTTCTCCTCACTGACTTTTTGGATCTCTTTTTCCAATTGAATTAGTCTCTTTTGAAAGGTGTTATTTTTCTCAGCATTTTTTCAGTTCTCCTTTAGCAAGCTGCTAAAGCTTTTCAAGCTCTTCTATTACCTGATCCTTTTTTGTGTATATTCTACTCCAATAGTCTTCTAACTCCAAACCATGAAGCTGTTCAACTGGCAAAGTTGATTCATTTTGTTAGGCTGAATCATCCTATTTTTTTCAGGTACCCAGGCAACTTTTTGATGGATAGGAAGTAAATACAAGAAGACTTCTTTAGAGACAACATAAGACTAGTAGACAATTCAGGGTGTCCTAAACAGTTCTTTTTGCAATTAAATCTATTGTATCTGTATTTCCTTTGAATTAAATCACCTTCCAAGTGTTACCGTGACTCTGCACACTTTGGGTTAGATGTACTTGTCTTCATCTCTAGCTGGTGGTCATCCCCAACCCAGGAAAGCTACTTTGATGATTTAGATAGGAAAAAAAAATAATTCAGATTAAATTATAGACACACACCAGGGGTTTATGCCTAGATCTTTTCCTAATGATCTAGAGTAGACTGGTTCTACAGCAACCAATCCCACTCCACCATAGTCTTGCCATGGTTCTGAGATCCTTCAGAAAATCTTAATACTAGAACAACAGTATTTTGCTTTCTGGTTATCTTTTCTATTCTAATACTCTAAAAATATTGTACATGATTCTATTAATATGGATATTCCCTCTATTAATGAAGATTGCAACATTTCCTTCTCTTGGTAAGTTATTGAACAAACTGCTGTGGCCAAAATATTGATCTTATCTGCTGAGCAACCTCCTAGAAATGAACTTCTCCAAACTTTTCTGGGCTAGACCTTCTATAAAAAGCACATAATAGTTCACCCATCCCCTCAAAGTCTTTCCATCTTTAGCAGTTAATTCTTTAAGCTTAACAGACTAGAACGTTGAATTGGACCTAATAAAATGAAACTCCATGAGGATCAATGTAAAATCTTATATTTAGATTGAAAAAGTCAAATATTTTAGTAAAGAATGGGGAAGCATGGATGAGCAGCATTTTATGTTTAAAAGTCTTGGGTGTGTGTGTATGTGTGTGTGTGTGTGTGTGTGTGTGTTTGTGCCTAAAAAGAGAGACATGAGGGAAGTGATAATCTGTCTTCAAGTATGTGAAGGGCAGTGAAGTCATTTAGAAGAGAGATTATATTTAACTGCTACATTCTAACTGATAGAACTAGGAACAATTAATAGAAATCAGAGATGCAAACTTATACTTATGGTAAAGACAAATTCTCTAACAGTTAAAACTATACAAATGGAATGGCTGCCCCAGAATATAGAGATTCCACCTTACCAGATGCCTTCAAATGTTGAGATTCAAAGAGGGGAGGATTTTCATTTAAGCATTTCATTTAAGTATACTATTTGGTCTCCAGGGAATGCTCCAAGTCCACCATTGTATTATTTACCTTGGTGAATTGGAGTTTATTTTTATCACAACAATAAGGATTTATTTTTTTTATTTTTCAAATTTATTTTCATTGTTTCACAATCACTATCATACAACCTAGATTTTTTCTTTCCCTCCTTCCCTCTCCCTCCCCCCATGTGCTCCCTCCCTTCCCAAGATAGCATACAATTTTATATAGATTCTACACATACATTCCTATTAAATACATTTTCATCATAGTCACATTGTTTAGAAGAATTAAAATGAATGAGAGAAATCATATAACAAACCAAAACATAATACAAGAGAATATGATTTTTTTCTTTTTTTCTCTGGATGTGGAAGGCATTTTCCCTTAAAAGACCATTGGGAATTTTTTAAATCATTGCATTGCAATGAAGTTCTAAGTCTACCAGAAAAAATCCTCGCACCCTGTGGTTGTTGTTGTGTACAAAGTTCTCCTGTTTCTGCTCCTTTCACTCAGCATCAGATCATATTAGTTTTTCCAGGCCTCTCTGAAGTCTTCCTGTTTATCATTTCTTACAGCAGAATAGTATTCCATTACATTCATATACCATAATTTATTTAGTCATTCCCCAATTGATGGGCATCCCCTTGATTTCCAGTTTTTGGCCACCATAAAGAGTGCTGCTGTAAATATATTTGCATTTGTGGGACCCTTTCCCATTTTTATGATCTGTAACAATAAGGATTTATTAAGCTCCTACTAGGTGCATGGTGCTCAGAGTATAAAGATAAAAAATAAACATTGCCTTCACTCAAAGAGCTTACATTCTATCTGCAGAAACAATGTGTGTACACGCAAGATAAATAGCAATAAATAGGGGAAGACATTAAACTTGAGTAGCAAGAATAGCATTATGTAGACAAAGGTGCTGTTGTTTTGAAGGAAACCAGAGATTTTAAGAAGCACATAAGAGGAGTGTGTGCATTCGAGGAAAAAGAGTGCAGAAACCTGAGAAAGATAAGCTATGGAGTGTGTTGTTCAAGTAGTAGTAAGAAGGGCAGTCTATCTGAACCACAGAATGTGAGAAGAGTATTACGTAACAAAAGTAGAAGAGTAGGTTGGGCAATTTGAAAAGCCAAATAGAACTTACATTTTATTTTAAAGGTAATAGCAACCCCCCTGGAATTAATAGGATGAGTTTGCTTTGGGGAAATCATTTCAATAGCTAGGGGTGGATAAACTAGAGTGAAGAGAGATTTGAGTGAGAGGGACCAACTAAGAGTCCATTGCAACAGGGTGTTTTTGTCATAGATTTTGAGAAGTCAAGCATTAGTAAGGTACCTCAGTGAAAGCATTCAAACAAATATTCATTACATAGAACAGGAGAGTAACCTGAGGCAAGTTAATTTCCCTCTCTGGGACTCATTGTGGTCAGCTGACTCAGAACTCAAACCCAGATGGTTCATTCTCAGTTGAATGTTCTTTCCACTCTCTCAGGAGTACAGGATGTTAAGGAATATTGGTTAAATAAAAGTCAGTCTGTATGCTGATACTATAGTGCATGGTTTCCAGAATTTTAAAAAAAGTGTTAAATAAAAGAGGGAAAGTACCTATTTTTGTCTCTCATACTTTTAGGTTGACTACCTGTATTAATAAGACTGATTCATTGACTGCATTATGACCAAGGGCAAGTCATTTCACTTCTCTGATCCTTGGTTTACTCTGCTATAAAATGGATGTTATACCAATAACTGTTTTTCTCACAAATTTCTTATAATGATCAAAAGAAATGATGTATGCAAAGTGTTTGCAACCAAAAGTACCATATGAATGTATCAGTACAAGTAATGAGAATAATGAATACAATAACTCCAAGAACAACAATTTTTCAATTTCCGAAGTCTAAGGGGCTATTTCCTTTGTTGCCAAAGATCATCTTTTGTGTGTTAAAGAACCTCAATGGAGTCTCACTGAAATAAGGCAATTTTGCACAACACTCATATTAACTCATTATTCTTCTCCCCACAATAGTTTTGCATCATTTCTCAAACTTCCCATGACTCCACCTTCCCACACCCTCTCCACTGAGAACTTTACCTCATATTTCATTGAAAAATTGAGGTCATTCGACAAGAACTCTCTCTTCTCTCCTCTTCCTCATGTCACATTAGTTGGAGGTTTTTGTTGTTTTATATCAAGAGATAACACTCCTTACCAAGGCAAACTTCTGTACATGCATAATGGATCCCATACCATTCTGTTTCCTCTAGATGATTGATCCATCCATTATCCCTACTCTCTCACTTACCTCTCATCTCTTCTTATTTATTGTTTTCTTTCCAATTGCCTGAAAACATCAACATGTTTCCCCTATACTCAACAACAATAACAACAACAGACCTTTGCTTGATTCAGTCATCCACTTAGCCAATTTCCCACCTCTCCTTTCCCTTTTGTGACTAAATTCTTTAAAAAAGCCCTCTATAATCAATTCCCTTCCTTTCCTCTCCCTTTCTTCTTAAGTCTGGCTTCTGACCCAGTCATTCACTTGAAACTACTCTTCTAACTCTTAACTCTTCTTGCAAGTTTAGTATCAGGATATGCTGCTGCAGCCAAATCTCTGAGATAAAATGGTAAAGATTAAAATTAATAATTTGGCTGTAATAGGTACCTAGTGCTGCATTTAACTCAGGGAGAGTAGAAATTATGGCCATTAATGACTCCTTTAATGACCTCAATTACATGGTTTGCATATGTTCCCATATGATTTCAACCATGGCAGATTCAAGGGCACTATCTATGATGAAACTGGAAAGATGGTGATCAATGGAAAAACCATTACCGACTTTCAGGATTTGGATCCCACCAACTAAATGGGGAGATTCTGAAGTCAAGTATGTTATAGAATCCACTGATTTCTTTAGTGTCATGGAAAAGGGCAGGGCTCACATAAAGGATGGAACCAAGTGGGTCGTTATTTCTGTCCTTTTCACAAATGTCCCTATTTTAATGATGGGAGTGAACCATGAGAAAAACATTGATTTTCTTAAGATTGTCAGTATTGCCTCCTAAACTACCAACTACTTCCCTCCCCTTGGTCAAAGTCATTTATGTCAGCTTTGGCATTTTGGAAGGACTCATGACTTCAGTCCAGTCACTGTTACCCAGAAGACAATGAATGACCCCTCTGGCAAACTGTGGTATGATGGGTATGGTGTTACCTGCCTCTACTGATGCTTCTAAGATTGTAGGAAAGGTCATAGTTGAGTTGAATAGGAAACTCCCAGGTGTGGCGTTCCATGTTCCTACTCCCAGTGCATCTGTAGTGGATCTGATCTGCCTCATGGAAAAATCTGCCAAATGTGATAATATCAAGAAAGTGGTAATGCAAGAATCAAAGGGACCCTTGAAGATAATCTTGGGCTACACAGAGGACTAGGTTGTACCTGGGACTTTAATAGATGCACCCAATCTTTTATTTTTGATGCTGGTGCTGGATATTAACTTCAATAATCATTTTATCAAGCTCAATTGCTGTTGTGACTATTATTACAGTAATAGTAATGTGTAGTAGATTTCATGACCTATATGAACTCCACAGAGTAAAATGGAAAGCCACTGGGGAGCCCACAACTCTAACCTATGTACCTGCACTGGGGATCCCATGCCCCATTAACATCCTTGCCCCAACATACTCCAGTAATGGGGGGGAAGGGAGAAGCATACAGTCTTATATTTATGCCGTCAATGAAGTTGTAATATTCAGTGCAAAAGAAAACAAAATCTTGTTCTTTCCAAAGTTACCAATGACCTCTTAATTGACAAATATAATAACTTTTTATCCATAAGCATCCTTCTTAATCTATCTGTAGACTTTAATACTGTCAACCTCCCTCTTCTCTTTAGGTTTCTGTGATACTAATCTATTCTGTTTCTCTTCTACCTGATTGATAATTCCTATTTAGTTTCCTTTGCTAGATATTCATCTAGGTTATTCCTGTTAAAATTTAGTATTCTCAAGTCTTCTCATACCTTATACCTCCCCTACCATATAGTCTGTGCTTCAATGCCACTGATACCCTTGAGGTCCATTGCACAAAACACACCATATTCTAGCTCTAGGCATTTTCACTGACAGGTTCCTATAGCTGGAATTATCTTCCTCTCCATCTCTTGACTTCTGTTATTTCCAAGTCCCATTTAAAATCCTATCTTCAATAGAAGCTTTTCCTATTTCTTCTTTTTTTGTTCTTTTTTTAAATTTGTTTATTTATTTTTAGTTTTCAACACTCATTTTCACAAGGTTTTGAGTTCCAAATTTTTCCCCATCTCTTGCCACCATGCAACACCGTGCATTCTGATTACTCATGGCCACTATTTGCCCTCCCTTTCCTTATCCCCATCTCCTCTCTTTTCTTGTAGGGCAAGATTCATTTCTACACCCAATTACCTATATTTTTTATTTCCTTCTTGCATGCAAAAACATTTCTCAACATTCATTCCTTAAATTTTGAGCTCCAACTTCTCTCCCTTCCTTCCTCTCTACTCATCTCCACAGAGAAGGCAAGCAATTCAATACAGGCTATATATGTGCAGTTTTGCTAAAGACTTACATAATAGTCATGTTGTGAAAGACTAACTATATTTCCCTCCATCCTATCCTGCCCCCTATTTATTCTATTCTCTCTTTAGACCTTGTCTCTCCCCTAAAGTGTTTGCTTATAATTACTCCCTCCTCCCATTTGCCCTCCCTTCTGTCATCCCCTCACCTCACTTATCCCCTTCTTCCCTACTTTACTGTAGTATAGGATAAATTTTCATACCAGACTGAGTGCACATGTTATTCACTCCTTAAGCCAAATATGATGAGAGTAAGCTCCACTTTTTCTCTCTCACCTCCCCTCTTTTCTCTTTCATTGGCTTTTCCTTGCCTCTTTTATGAGACATAATTTATCTCATTTTTTCATTCCTTCTCCCAAAATATTCCTCTCTCACAACTTAACTTTATTTTTTTAGATATTATCACTTCCTATTCAACTCACCATGTACCTTCTGTCTATATATGTGTATAACCCCTCCAACAACTCAGATGCTGAGAAAAGTTTCAAGAGTTACAAATATTATCTTTCCATATAGGAATGTAAACAGTTCAACTTTAGTAAGTCCTTTGTGATTTCTCTATCCAGTTTACCTTTTCATGCTTCTCTTGAATCTTGTGTTTGAAAGTCAAATTTTCAGGGGTCAGAGTCAAGATGGTGGACTAGAAAGACACACTTATGCAGGGTTCCCCCCACAGCCCATAAAATACCTGTAGAGAGGGACTCTTAACAGATTTTGCAGCAGCAGGAGTGGAGAACAACAGAGTGGAGGAGATTTTCAGCCCACGGTGACCTGAAAGGTCCACAGAAATGTCTGTTGTGCTGGACATGGGAGCCGAGTGCAGAGCTCAGCCCAGCCTTGGCTGTGCTCAATGACTGCATTTTATCAGGGGACCAGGAAGGGAGAAGGGCCTTCCCATACTTTCAGCAGCAGGCAGAAGCCAAAAGCCAGCACAGCAGCCCCTATAGAAGCTCCATTGTTGGAGTGTAAAAAACCCTGGGGGAATTGAAGAGTTGAGTCTTACCTTAGCCCTGGGTGGAGGCCCTGGCCAAGCTGGTCTTTGTCTCAAGTTGAATGGTGGCCCTGCCCATCCAACTCATCTGAAAATCAGCCCCAAGTGCTGACTTTGTTGAACTGGAGGCCAAGTGGCTGTGGAGAAGTATCTGCTAAGATTCTGGGCACAAAAATCTTTCTCTGCCTCCAGACCAGTGGACACTTGATTCCGCTACCTTGGAGGAACTGAGATCTCACAGATTCCCAGAGTATACCCTACTCTTGAAAAGGACCCAAAAGTCAAGTAACTTGTTGGGAAAATGCTCAAAAAAGGGAAGAAAAATAAGACCCTAGAAGGTTACTTCTTGGTGAACAGATATCTCCTCCCATCGTTTCTGATGAGGAAGAACAATGCTTACCATCAGGGAAAGACTACTGAATCACAAACATCCAAAATAAATATTCAGTGGGCTCAGGCCATGGAAGAGCTCAAAAAGGGTTTTGAAAATCAAGTTAGACAGGTGGAGGAAAAACTGGGAAGAGAAATTAGAGAGAAGCAAGAAAAGAATGAAAAGCAGGTCAACACCTTGCTAAAGGAGACCTGAAAAAATGCTGAAGGCTAACTCAATTGGCAAAAGAGGTTCAAAAGGCCAATGAGGAAAAGAATGCTTTAAAAAGCAGAATTAGCCAAATGGAAAAGGAGTTCCAAAAGCTCACTGAAGAAAATAGTTCTTTAAAAATTAGAATGGAGCAGATGGAGGCTAATGACTTTGTGAGAACCAAGAAATCAGAAAACAAAACCAAAAGAATCCAAAAATGGAAGATAATGTGAAATATCTCGTTAGAAAAACAATTGACTGGAGAAAGAGATCCAGGAGAGACAGTTTAAAAATTATGGGACTGTCTGAAAGCCACAATCAAGAAAAGAGCCTAGACATCATCTTCCATGAAATTATCAAGGGAAACTGCCCTGACATTCTAGAACCAGAGGGCAAAGTAAATATTGAAAGAATTCACTGATCACCACCAGAAAGAGATCCAAATAGAGAAACTCCAAGGAACATTGTGGCCAAATTCCAGAGTTCCCTGGTCAAGGAGAAATTATTGCAAGCAGCTAGAAGGAAACAATCCAAGTATTGTGGAAATAAAATCAGGATAACACAAGATCTAGCAGCTTCTACAATAAGGGATAGAAGGGTGTGGAATACGATATTCCAGAAGTCAAAGGAACTAGGACTCAAACCAAGAATCACCTACCCGGCAAAACTGAGTATAATACTTCAGAGGAAAAAATGGTCTTTCAATGAAATTGAGGACTTTCAAGCATTCTTGATGAAAAGACCAGAGCTGAAAAGAAAATTACATCTTCAAACACAAGAAAAGGTAAACAGCAATGAGAAGTCATAAGGAATTTACTAAAGTGGAACTGTTTACATTCCTACATGGAAAGACAATATTTGAAACTCTTGAAACTTTTCAGTGTCTGGGTAGTTAGTGGGATTACACACACACACACACACACACACACACACACACACACACACACACACATATACAAACACACAGCATAGGATGGGCTCATATCTTAAAAAAATGAAATTAAGTGTCTTCTATTTTTTCATTCTTTTGGATTTGTTTCGTGATTTCTTGTTTTCTCATAAAGTCATTAGGTTCCATCTTCCATTCTAATTTTTAAAGAACTATTTTCTTCAGTGAGCTTTTGAACCTTCTTTTTCCATTTGGCTAATTCTGCTTTTTTTTTACAGCATTCTTCTCTTCATTGGCTTTTTGGGCCTCTTTTGCCATTTGAGTACATCTATTTTTTTTTTCTTCGAATGACTTCCATATTTCTTTCTCTGAGTGTGGAAGACATTTTGCCTTACAAAACCATCATTGGGATTTTTTTTTAGTAAGTTCTTGCATTATTACGAAGTTCTAAGTCTACCAGAAAAAGCTCTCACATACTGGGGTCGTTGCTGTGCACAAAGTTCTGGTTCTGTTCCTTTCACTCAGCATCAGATCATGTAAGTCCTTTCAGGCCTCCCTGATGTCTTCCTGTTCATCATTTCTTATGGCAAAATAGTACTCCATTACATTCACATGCCATAATTTATTCAGCCATTTCCCAATTGATGGACATCTCTTTGATTTCCAGTTCTTGGCAACCACAAAGAGTGCTGCTATAAATATTTTTGTACATGTGGGACCCTTTCTCATTTTTATGATTTCTTTGGGATACAGTCCTACTAGCAATGTTGCTGGGTCAAAGGGTATGCACATTTTTGTTGCCCTTTGGGTATAGTTCCAAAGTGTTCTCCAGAATGGTTGGATGAGTTCACAGCTCCACCAACAATGAATTAGTGTTCCAACTCTCCTACATCCTCTCCAGCATTTATCATTTTCTTGTTCTGTCATATTTGCCAATCTTATAGGTGTGATGTGGTACCTCAGAGTTGTTTTGATTTCCATCTCTCTAGTGATTTAGAGTACTTTGTCATATGATTATAGATATCTTTAATTTCTTCTCGTGACAATTGCCTGTTTATATCCTTTGACCATTTATCAATTGGGGAATGACTTGTATGGTTATACATTTGAGTCAGTTCTCTATATATTCTAGAAATGAGACTTTTGTCCCTCAGCTTAGCCATAAAAATTTTTTCCCAGTTTACTACATTCCTCCGAATTTTGGTTGCATTGGGTTTGGTTATGCAAAAACTTTTCAGTTTAAAGTAATCAAAATTATCCATCTTGCATTTCATAATGCTTTCTATTGCTTCTTTAGTAAAAAATTCTTCCCTTCTCCATAAATCTGATAAATACACTATTCTTTGCTCCTTCAGTTTATTAATGGTATCAGTCTTTACACCTAAATCATGTACCCATTTGGACTTTATTCTTGTGTATGGTGTCAGGCATGGGTCTATGCCTAATTTCTGCCACACTGTTAACCAGTTTTCCCAGCAATTTTTGTCGAACAGTGAGTTCTTATCCCAGAAGCTGGGGTCTTTGAATTTATCAAACAGGAGGTTGCTATATTCCTTGCCTACTGTGTCTTGAGTGCCAAGTCTATTCCACTTGTCTACCCCTCTGTTTCTTAGCCAATACCAAGTGGTTTTGATAATTGCTCCTTTATAATACAATTTGAGGTCTGGTAGCGCTAGGCTACCTTCCCAAGCATTTCTTTTCATTAGTCCCTTTGATATTCTGGACCTTTTGTTCTTCCAGATGAATTTTGATATTATTTTATCCAGCTCCAGAAAATAATTATCTGATAGTTTAATTGGTATGGCACTAAATAAGTAAATTAATTTAGGTAGAATTCTCATTTTTATTATATTAGCTCGGCCAACCCATGAACAACTAATGTTTCTCCACTTACTTAAATCTGACTTTATTCATGGAAAAAGTGTCTTATAACTGTGTTCATATAATCCCTGGCTTTGTTTTGGCAGGTAAACTCCTAAGTATTTTATAGTGTCTACCCTAGCTTTAAATGGGATTTCTCTTTCTATCTCTTGTTGGACTTTGTTGCTAATATATAGGAATGCAGAAGATTTGTGTGGGTTTATTTTGTAACCTGCAACTTTGCCAAAGTTGTTTATTATTTCAAGTAGTTTTTTATTTTAATCTCTGGCATTCTCTAAGTATATCATCATATCATCTGCAAAGAGTGATAACTTAGTTTCATCTTTGGCTATTTATATTCCTTCAATTTCTTTATCTTGTCTCATTGCTACAGCTAACATTTCTAGTACTATATTAAATAATAGTGGTGATAATGGGCATCCTTGTTTCACCCCTGATCTTATTGGAAATGCATCTAGCTTATCCCCATTGCATATAATGCTTGCTAAAGGTTTTAGGTTGATACTGCTTATTATTTTATGGAAAGTTCCCTTTATTCCTCTGTTCTCCAGTGCTTTAAATAGGAATGGGTGTGGTATTTTGTTGAAAGCTTTTTATGCATCTTTTGAGATAATCATGTGTTTTTTGTTAGTTTTGTTGTTGATATGATCAATAATGCTAATAGTTTTCCTAATATTGAACCAGCCCTGCATTCCTGTTATGAATCCTACCTGATCATATTGTATTATTTTCATAAGATGCTATATTCTTTTTGCTAAAATCTTATTTAAAATTTTTGCATCTATATTCATTAGAGAAATTGGTCTATAATTTTCTTTTTCTGTTTTGTCTCTTCCTGATTTGGGTATCAAAACCATATTTGTATCATAGAAAGAATTTGGGAGGACTCCTTCTTCTCCAATTTTCAAAAATAGTCTATATAGTATTGGAATTAACTGTTCTTTAAAGGTTTGATAGAATTCACTTGTGAATCCATCTGGTCCTGAAGATTTTTTCCTAGGGTGTTCATTGAAGGCTTGTTCAATTTCTTTTTTTGAGATGGGGTGGTTTAAGTATTCAACTTCCTCTTCTGTTAATCTGGGCAATGTGTATTTTTAAAAATATTCATCCATCTCATTTAGATTACTGGATTTGTGGGCATAAATTTGGGCAAAGTAATTTCTAATTATTGTTTCACTTTCCTCCTCATTGGAGGTGAGTTCAGCCCTTTCATTTTTAATGTTAGTAATTTGATTTTCTGCCTTCTTTTTTTAATCAAATTGACCAAAGTTTTATCAATTTTTTTATATTTTTTTTCACAAAACCAACTATTGGTTTTATTTATTAATTCAATAATTTTCTTAATTTCAATTTTGTTAATCTCTCCTTTGGTTTTCAATATTTCTAATTTGGTATTTTCTTGGGGATTTTCAATTTGTTGTTTTTCTAGATTTTTCAGCTGCATTCCCAAGTCATTGATTCTCCTCTTTCTCTATTTTATTTATGTAGGCATTCAAAGACATAAAACATCCCCTAAGAACTGCTTTTGCAGTATCCCCTAAGATTTGGTAGGTTGTCTCATTATTGTCATTCTCTTGAATGAAGTTGTTGATTGTTTTCTTTGATTTCTTCTTTAACCCATTCCTTCTTTAGGATTAGATTATTTAGTTTCCAATTCATTTTTGTTTTATCTTTCCATGGCCTTTTATTACATATAATTTTTATCGCATTATGATCTGAGAAGGATGCACTGATTATCTCTGACTTTCTGCACTGGATTGTGAGATTTTTATATCCTAGTACATGGTCAATTTTGGTAAATATTCCATGTACCACTGAGAAAAAGGTATGAGTAAGTCTATTTTTAAAAATGTTATTTTCTTCAGCATAATTTGGGTCTCCTTTAACAAGCTGTTGACTCACTTTTCATGATTTTCTTGCATCACTCTTATTTCTCTTCCTAATTTTTCCTCCATTTCTCTTATTTGATTTTCAAAATCCATTTTTAGCTCTTCCATGGCCTGAGACCAATGCATATTTATTTGGAGGTTTTGGATGCAGAATACTTGACTTTTAGGTCTTCCTCTGATCGTATGCATTGGTCTTCTTCATCTGAAAGGATCGAAGAAAATACCTATTTACCAAGGAAGTAACCTTCTATAGTCTTATTTTTCCCCCTTTGGGCATTTTCCCAGCCAGTTACTTTTACTTTCCTCTGCTCTGGAACCAACCACAAACTTTCCTACCCAGCACTTGCAGGTAGAATTCCCTCTTCAGCACCTCCATCAGCTCCACCAGGCCAGCCAACACTCCTTCTTACCCCAGGTTCACCACTCAGGGCTGAGACCCAGATCATCAGCTTGATTCCCTCAGTTTAGGTTGAAGGCTCCAAAAATTGGTACTGTTGCTGCCTGCAGCTGGGGCTAGGTGAGAACCCTGTTTCTTTCTCACCCAAGTGAAAGAGCTTTCTCACTGACCTTTGATGCTATCTCTGGCACTTGTGGGTTGAGGCAGCTGGGAACCACAGCTGCTGCTATTGGGCCTCTCTACTCTGCTCTGGTCCTGTCCCTGCCACTCTGTGTGGCCAAGGCTGAGATGTATTCTGCTGCCTTGGGCTGGAATGCTCTTTCACTTTGTCGTTTTGTGGTTTCTGCTGCTCTAGGATTTGTTTAGAGTCATTTTTACAGATATTTTATGGGCTGTAGGGGAGAGGTCCTACAGGTCATCCTTCTACTCTGCCATCCTGGCTCCACCTCCCCTGCATCTTCTTAGTGCTAGTGGCTTCCCCCTATTGTTTATTTTAAATTTATTCTGTGAATATGCTCTTTGTACACCATTATTTGTATGTTGTCTACCCCACTGAATGATGAGCTCTGTATTCTGCCTTTCTTTGTATTCCCAGTGCTTAGCATAGTGCACAGAACCTAGTAAGAACTTAACAAATACTTATTGACAGACTGACTTCATGAATTCTTGAGTCAAAAAAAAAAAAATAAAGTGGTAGCTGAATTTCTGGTGATGGGCCTCTCTCAACTTGGCAAGGCAATCTTTTGTATAACAGGCATACAGCTTGGCCCTGGACCTGTATGTAAAATCTTTGCAGCTTGTTAAGTTCAATTAGAGTTTGGGCTACTTGGGAATAAATTTAGAAAACCTTCACACTGTGATACACTGTATATAAAATTTAGTGGACAATAATTCTTCATGTGTAACATATGGATAATTATAGCAATCACTTCTATTTGGAAAAATAATAGCAACAACAATAATGATGAAATAATTATTATTATTTTTATACAGTCTGTTAGTGTGTGACAGAGCTGAGAATCTTAGGGAGGCTTAAACAATTATTTGTAAAGTCATGATGGGAATATATTTTATAGTTCAGATTTTACAATGCAAATGCAGCCAGAAAAAGGAATACAGACACACACACACATAAAAAAAAAAAAAACCAAATAGACAGCTAGTGATGTTTATTGAGAGAAGGAAAGAATATATTGATTATTATTGTGTTCTTTTCTTGTCAGTACAGTTCTCTTTAGAAGTAGGGTCCAAAATTTAGCTGGATAGTTCACTAATGAAGTAATAGGGCAGAATTCCATGTGTATCTGGCCTCCCATGACTTTCCATGTGCTTAACATTTGTTGTGAATGAGCTTCTAAAATTTTACCACCTTCCATAAATACTGATCATATTCCTGCATACCCAGCTATGAGTAGGAAGTTCTGAGTCTCTCTCTTACCCCAGGTGAAACAGGCAAGAGTTTAAGGCACTGAGCTTGCACTAGCACACAGGATATTGGTTTCTGATCCTAAGAGCACAGGATAGTTTGAGAAGAAAATGGAATGAGGCAATGATGCCTATAAATCCATTCTTTCTACCCGTACTTTGCAATGCAAAGGCTGCCTAACATACTTGCTGTGCTCAAGTTCACCCAGGCTTTTTAGATCACATGGTTAAATTTTAATTCCTGCAACACACTTTACTCCCCCTTTTTTATTACACAATTCAAACCTTATTACTAGGTCATTGTATTGCAGTTGAAATTCAGATTTTTATGATCATTTTCTAAAATCCTTGGTACAGATAAATTTATGATTTTTATGGCCAATCAATAAATTTTATCTACCTATTACTAAGCCAGAGGTACATCACACTGAATAAACTACACTGTTACCTGTGATTTCTCATTTCAGAAGAAAATTTAAATTTAAGAACGTCCTTGGAAAGAGTAACCCTCTATCTAGTCATTTATATATTTATGTCACTGAAGAAGCAATAGCTATAGATGCAAACATATTTGGGCCCTTCCCCAACAATTTCTTCTAGTAATTCATTCAATTCGGTGCCTCAGCTGATAAATGAGTCTTGAGTCTTGCATTAGCCACCTGGGGGAACACATTTAAAAGTTTGCAAATTCTTCCCACTACTGATGAGGTGACATTTATGTTTCCTCATGCAACTATAGGCTTTACCCATTGTTTCAACCTTCTTGATTTAGGTTATATGGATTTTTAATGGTACTTTATTTACTTTGACTGATTTGCTCCCAATAAGTGGTGTTGAAGAGCTCATTGGGCCAACATGCATTGTATAGGAACCACATCGAAACAGTCAAATATTTAATCAGGGTAATTAAATGTTAGGGCAGTAAGAGTAAAATCAGGGCATATTCTCAAATGAGATGTTTCACTCCATTTCATCGTGGAGTAGTTTTGGGAATGTGCTTCTCCAATGGGAGGAGAATGGATTCAGTCTCTCTCTAAAGAGAGATAGATTGAACATTGTCATGGTTTTCCTAGACTGAAGGTTTCATTGAAAAGGGCAAGTTTTGACCAGCATCTCCTGCTTTTTCTCCTTGTCTATGACTTGTTTCTCTCCTTGATTGGTTGTAGCTAGCTTACTCTATTTCAAAGTTAGGAGGTCTTATTTTATTACTCCAGGTACTCACAAAATTAGCAGGGCTGTCCAGTATTCTAACTCCTTTGGTCAAGAGTAGAAACAAAAGAATAAGAGTAACTTTCTTCAGGTACCAGAGTGTCCAAGTGACCCTCCTCAGCAGTACTGGGGAAAATAAACTCTTTTTTACCTACCCCTGTCTCCCACAGTCTTGCAGAGGCCAGTCCCTTCTAAGGATATGCTAGATATAAACTTACTTATTTTTAAATAAATATCTTCTATCAATTTGCAAAATGTATCTCAGCATCCTCTTTCTCTTTTTGGATATAGCTGATTAATCAAACCTCTTTTGTCAAAATTTCTTGTGAATATTTATTAATGACTATTTGAGGATCTAATTTGTATCAAACTTCTTCTGTATCAAACGTCATCTTCTGAAGGTACACACATGCTCACTTCGTTGAAGTTGTGGGTTCATAATTTGTTGACTATTTTTCCTTTCTATGTATAGGCAACCTGAAAACTTTCATTAAACTCTTCCCGTGCAGGTGCCTCAGACAGTAAAATGATCCAGGGTTCATTATGGCTATAAGAGAAGATCACAAGCTCTAGCGTATTCTACGCCTCTGGAAAGATTTCAAATCATGCTTCATCCATTCTAGGTTTTATTCACACTTCCATCCCACACATCAGAAACTTGAACTCCTTCTGGGAACATCCCACTGCTTTGATAGATGAACTTTTGACTTATTATGCCCCAAACCAATTCTCCACTTCACTTCCTGGCCACCAATTCCAAAGTACCCTCCCCACCCTCTACATTGTTTTCGGCTTTTTTTACATATTGTATTCCCCCTCTGGAATATAAGATTCTTGAATGCAGGACTTATCTTCCTTTTTTATATTTACTTATCTAGCATTTAGCTTTTAACACTGTGGGCTTGACACTTAGTAAATGCATACTAAACATTTTGTTTTCCTCGCTACCCTGATTATCTGTGATTTAATTGGTGGAAATAATTCCTCCACCAACATAATTGATGACCCCCTACCACACACATACACACACACACACACACACAAAAACACACATACACATTCTGTATGTTATTAAATGGTATTTGTGAGATTTTATTTTATTTTTCATTTTTATAACAGTTCATATCACATAAAACAATTCCAACTTTTGGTCAGGTGATATTTCTTTTAAAGCGTTTACAATATATAGACCACAAACAATTATTTTTAACATTAATCAACTGAGACATAAATAATAACTATTTATAATAACTTCACAGGTCCTTGACCTGATTGTCTCCACACTATTGCTAAGAATTAAAGAACCATAACTTATTGTTGTTGGTCTAAAGTTCTAAGCCTAATAGTTTAATTTTAGACTTAACCTTGGATGTTCCCCTGCCAAGAATCTATAATTTAATGGATCTAGTATTAAGCTTACAAATCTTTTTACTATAGGAAATTGCCACCAAGAGCAGGGACATTGCAGGGAAACAATATCTCCCCAACTTCATGTCAATTCCAGGCAGGAGTAGGTTGTCAACTTGAATTCAGTGAGGCTTACAGTCTTCCAGGGGTCAGTGGGGAAATTGAGTCAAGAGAATCCTATCTCAGCCCAGGCTGAACAGCCGCTCTCCCACCTTTCCCATGAGATCACCCTTTGAAGTTCATACCAGCATCTCACGGGCTTACTGGCATCATGGATTGGAGGCTCAGATCACCTTGCTATCCATACCTGGAGGTAGACTCAGAAGAACAGTCAGTTAATAGTCCCATAGAATCTTAAAATAGCAAGTATCAATAACAAGGTTTCAGATGTGACTGTAATTTCATGCAAATTCACATGTAAGTTCACATAAGGAACATCTTTTGAGGCAAGTCTTAAGTGACTTACATGCCTTTCTATACATGTTCTATTTCCTGATTAAATAATAATCATAGAATCAAATTTACCATTGAAAGCTTAACTTTTCCATCAATGCTAAATTTTATCCAAGGTTACCTGCCTCTAGGAAACTTAGACTAAATTTTTTTTTCCTCAAACTAAAGATGTCTCTGATTTAGTCTCAGTAATTAATTCAGTCAATTGTTTTAATACTAATTGCTTTTGCATCACTTTGTGACATGTCCAATTTTTCTTCCCATCTCTCCCCTCCCCCTACCCCCTAATACCTTGCGTTCTGATTGACCTCAATGTACCCTCCCTTCTATCATGCCTCACCTTTCCCTTATCCCCATCTTCTCTCTTTTCTTGTAGGGCCAGATAAATTCCTATATCCTATTACCTGTGTTTCTTATTTCCTAGTCATATGCAATAATAATTCTCAACCTTCATTTCTAATACTTTGAATTACAGTTTCACTCCCTTCCTACCCATTTCCACTGAGAAGACAAGCAATTCAACACAGACTAAATACGTGTTATTTTGCAAAAGACTTCCATAATAATCATTTGTGTAATACTAACTATATTGCCCTCTATCCTACTCTATCCCTCCTTGTTTTTTTATCCCCTCATTTGACTTTGTCCCTTCCCAAAAGTGTTTATTTTTAGTTATTCCCTTCTCATCATTCAGATCCCAGGAATATGAACATGAGCATGAATATGAGCAAAGATGGAGCCTAAATGTCAGGATGGCATATATTTTCCTGGAAAGTGGCCTGGTGGGCCAAGACCAGGCAAGGTAAGGTGTATGCTTACCAATTAGAAGGCTGAATCACAGAAATGGGAGCCTGTGGTCTGGTTCTGCTAGTGCTATATTTCCGTAAATCATACCTTTCACACTCTAAAGATATGTCCAACTATGTACAAGTTGTAGGAAATTCCACCATGGTGAAATGGCTTCAAGTCTGTCATTTGGGAATTAAAAAACCCCACTGAGTTTGGGGAGGTTCATTATCAATATCACTACCAAACAGCATATATTTTGACTGTAAAATCTTCCAAAAAGGTGTCAGAGTAGAAAGACACATGTACTCTAGTGCTTCCCCCACAGCCCACAAAATACCTGTAAAAAATGACACAACAAATTCTAGGACAGCAGAAGCCACAGAACAACAGAGTGAAAGAGGTTTCCAGCCAAAGGTAACTTGGAAGGCCAACAGGAAAGGTCTATCTCACGGGAGGCTGAGCGGAGCAGAACCCAGCCCTGACCACTCTGCAAAGGGAAGAACAGGACCTGAACAATTAACCTTATCTTGCCAAATTTCAGAGCTACATTCTATTTCAAAGCCATGTCCCCTATAAGTCTATGCTTTTCTCCCAACACTTCCCCTTTCCCTTTCCAATTCTAGCTCCACAAATAACAACTTCATCAACACTAGCATTCCTGACAATGATATGATTCACCCTAAAGCTCCAATTATCATTTCATCTTGTTTGTCTCACTAAAAGTCTCCTTTCTGGCCACAACTACCCTATATGTGTTGTTTCTCTTATTAGAAAGTAAATTCACTTGAATTTGAATATCTAGTGCTTAGCACAATGCCTGCTTGTAATGTTAACGTAAGGTTAATGGTGGATGGGGGGAAGAGTTAAAGATCTGTGCCAGATGAGACTCTGGGTAGCTGCCCCTCTTCCCCTCCCCACCCACTTTGAAAATCCAGATATTGGTGCTTCTCTCACTGATAACTATGTATGTATGTAATGGTCAGAGAGTTGGATCTGTCTGTTGGTCTGTGATGTATGTATTGCTTATGGTCAGACAGTTAGAAGCCCTGGCTGTTGGTCTTTATTTCTCTGCTTAAATTTTCTTTGTTGGTGAATGTAATTAAAATAGATTTTTGACCCCTCAAAAGTTCCTTTCCTTTTGGAAAAGCAGATCTAAGAAGCTGTGCAATAGCTCCTCCTGGGTATGCCAGGGTACTTGCTGCCACATTGGTACAGGGCCCATACTTACTTCTATATTAAGGGTTAGAATCTTGAAAGAATTTGTACAGAAGCTGATCCCTAAACTTTTCCTTAAAGGCAACCAGACATTTCAAGAGATAGATATGAGAGACAGTATTCCAAAAATGGGTAACAGTTTGTGTAAAGGCACTGAATTGGAATGCAGAATGCAAAGTATGGCAAGTGTCATACTTTGGATATCAATTTTGGTGAAGCATTGTTGAATCATGTGAAAACAGAAAGGAAAGATAAGCTGAATACAGATTCATGAAGCTGAATGTTTTGACTAATTTTATGGCTGTAATTTCTTTGTGGCAGGGGCTTTGTTCTTATTTATCTTTGTATCACCCCCAGTACTAAATATAGTGGTCTCTCTGTTCATACTTGTATACTTTCAATGATCTATGATTTCATAAATATGCATCTATCTACCAGTATAGTTCTTTTCCACATCTTATTATATGATCTTTATTAGTTCTTTTGCACAAATTTTTTAATCCCTCACCCAGTGGCCATCAATGTAATGATGATCAACCTCTCTAAAATGAAATAGGCTGGTTTATAGACAATAGTCACATAGAATATATCACAGAGATTTTTAATCTTTTTTTTGTTCTATGGACTCCTTGACAGTCTGACAAAGCTTATGGATTCCTTCTCATAATATTTTTAGTAGCATAAAAAAGTTCTTAGGATTACAAGGGAAAGCAAAGGCTAGTGAAGATAAAGATGTAATTTTAATTGAGTTCACAAGCCCTTGAAGTCTCTTCATAGATCTTTTGAGGGTTAAGAACCAGGTTCATACCTAAAACTTTCTAGGATTTTTCAGAACTTATGCTCTCCTGACAAAGCTTTCAAAAATCAAAGGTTGGTTCAATGCTTCAATAAGGCATCAGAGAGAGACTTCATGCAGGTCTTGGCACACAGTAGGTATTTAATACCACAATGTTTCAGCTGCCTTCTCCTTTTGCCAGGGACTGTCTTTCTTTCTGCTTAAATTTTTGCATCTAGGACATTGCCTGACAAATAGTAAGCACTTAATAAGTGCTCACTGATTTGATGTAATGAATAATTATTTCCAAATGAAGTATTGCTAGAATCACTCTCTATTTTGATGCCATAGAAGGAATTTAATTAGCTAGGAATAATAGATAAAATGATCATTTGTATTTCTGTGCTTATTATAATCAATATGCACAA
The DNA here is from genome assembly GCA_023548195.1 of Bettongia penicillata ogilbyi. Taxonomy (NCBI): domain Eukaryota; kingdom Metazoa; phylum Chordata; class Mammalia; order Diprotodontia; family Potoroidae; genus Bettongia; species Bettongia penicillata. Next base: position 7,509,324 of record JAJHZJ010000608.1, on the reverse strand, counting down.
TTATGGTATGAGGCAGCTCATGATATTCCAAATTCATATTAGCATATTCAATCACTCAGTCATTGATCCTGATAAAAGTATGTGACACAGTCTTGTTTGGCCACTAGTGTTTTGTTTTTTTTAACTTTTAACCTCAATTAATATCATTTCCACATGCATCACTGTGCCTATTAAAACAAAATGTGTAATTGTTTCTGCCAATGCTGTGTAATTGAATTGGATGAGGATATGTGTCTGCTACACAGAATAATTAGGTCGTCAACTACCCATCAGTGGGATGAGAATATTAGAACTCCAAATGGAAAAGATTTATCAATGCCATTAGCCATCAATTTTTGGAAAGCTGCTGCAAGCTAGGGAGTAATACTGGCTTGTCATCGTCAGAGTTGACTTGGCACAGCTTGCATAGGATATGTTGGCCTTTGGCTAAGAGATGATATGATCAACCCCCCTTCAGTAGAGCATGCCTAATGGATTGTTTTCTGTTGGCTTTCTTTCTTCCAGTGGTGGAAATTATGGGGTCTGAGCCACCCATAGTTTCTTGTCCCTATTAAGATGTTAGGTAGAGTAGCTTCTGGTCATGGAACAGAGTCATCTTAATTGACCTAGCTGAGGAAACCCCAGCCCAGAACTCATTAGAACCTAACTAGTAGTCCTTCAACCAAAGGGCTCATATACTTGGCTAATGAGAGAGAGAGAGAGAGAGAGAGAGAGAGAGAGAGAGAGAGAGAGAGAGGGAAAGAGAGAGATACAGAGAGAGAGACAGAGAGAGATAGAGAGAGAGAGACAGAGAGAGATGGAGAGAGGAAGAAAGAGAGAGAAGGAGTCAGAGAGAGACAGAGAGAGAGGGAGGAAGGGAGAGAGAGACAGAGAGAGACAGAGACAGAGACAGAGAGACAGAGAGCTATAGAATACAAAATAGAATCAACAGCCACTTTTCACATAATTGTCACCTTCTTTCAAATTTCTGCCTCTTGGAACTTTGATTTAATATTCTTGATTATGAAGAAAAGTATTTTGTCACATCAAGTTTTTCATTCTCATTTGGGCAATAATAAATTTAGATATGTATTCCCTATATCTTCCCACTAAATAGATGTGAAGCATCACGGCTCCTCTTCAGTATATCACTCATGAGAAACTTAGTTCATCCTGTAATGTTTTATTTATAGATTCACAGAAACAACTGATGTACCTTAGAGGATGACTAGTACAAATTGTATCTCAAAAATGATTTAATAAACATTTAAGAGCCTACTTAGTGCCAGCCACTGTGATAAATACTGGGGAAGCAAATACAAAGAGAGACAGAGAGAAAGAGAGAAAGAAATAGAAACAGAGACAGAGAGACAGACAGAGAGAGAGACAGAGAGACAGAGACAGAGAGAGACAGAGAGACAGAGCCAGAGAGAGACAGAGAAAGACACAGAGAGAGAGAACAGAGTGTCCTTAACTTCAAGGAACTTACAATCATATGGAGGAAGACTGCACACAAAAGGAACCTAAAAAAGGAGAATGTGAAGGAGAATAAAGTAGTGCAGCTGAGTGGGAAATTAAGGAATGTCTGAGATGTTTCTCTTGCCCTCTCTTAAATGGAAGAGTTTGTGTCTCTACTCTGAAATCAATGGGGTCGTGAGGTAGTGCATTGAATATGGTGTCAGGTCTGGAGTCAGGAAGACCTGATTTCAAATTTGACCTCAGAAACTTAGTCCCTGTGTGATCCTGGGCAAGTCATTTAACCTCTTTCATCTGTTTGCTCAACTAAAAAATAGAACCTAACTGCATGAATTGTTATGAGAATCAAATGAGATAATAAATAGAAAGCATTGAGCATAGTGCCTGGTATATAAGTGCTATACAAATGTTAGCTATTATTATAATATATTCTTGAATATAAGTGTATATGCTTATATACATATATGTTTATGTATGTTTATACTTATATGAGACATTTGTTACTCTGGCAAAACAAACACAGTATATCCCAGCACAACAAATTGCTTATCACAGCCAATCAATAAATGGCATGTATCACCAGCACAATGACTGGCTTATCACACTGATTTAATAAATGGCTTACCACTCTAGTAGAAGAAATTGTTTATTTTCCTGGTACAGTGAATGAAATGTATTGCTTATGTAATAAATGTATTTTTTAAATAAATATAATGTAAAATTTTGTAAAAAATAAAAAAGTATTTTTACAAATGCATGTATGTATGTTCATATATAATTATTCATCACAAAAGTGCATATTTTATATTCAACATACTATATTTTAAAACTGTATTAAATTTATTGCATATATGCTTCATAAATTTGTACTGTTATGTCTGGCTTGAGTGCTTGGTTATGGGTCTATAGGAGCAAAATGGACTTGAGGGGAGAGTGGGTATTTAAACTAAAGATTTATTGGAGGATACTTCCCTGGGAGGTAGAGGTTAAGGGAGGAGAAGAGTAGAGGTCCTCATAGTTCACTCTAAAACCTGGGAGATAGGATACATGCTAGGATACATGCCCAGGACTGAATTCATATGGGGACAGTTGCAAATCATCTTGAAATATAATGCACACTGTGCATATAATTGTTATACGAAAACTATTAAATTATTGATTATGCCTGTGTAATAAGTTATGTATTGAATTGGCATGATATCTGAAGGCTGGAGGTATGGTGTCCAAAAATCAAAAGGGAGTTAGGAGCAGAGCCAAGACTAGGACCGTAGTCTCTCATACTCTATTCCATGACTCTTTCCACTACACCACACTGCCTTTGCATCACAAAAGAAGAAAACATTCCAAATTAATTGTTATCAGCTACAGACACATTTTCCCCTAAGGAAGGACAAATATTTCTTCTACCATAAACATAAATATTACTAATTCAATAAAACCTGACTCATTTTCCATTTTAAAGGCTTATTGTAGTATAGCCCTTTCTTAATTACTTTATAATCTTATCTTTAATTCCTTACTACTTGATTGGATCCAGAATCTTATAAAACAAACTCTTTTTTCTCTGTTAGAAAATCAGAAAGGCTCACCTCATCAGCTTTGAACTTGTCAGTGAAAACAAGAGGACAGAGTCTCAGACTTTGCTCTATACAGTAAAAGTCAAATAGCTATTGAAGGAGCAAAACTGCCAAGTCTCCTTAATAAAATATGCATTCATATTGTTTCATTCTTTATTCAGCTGCCAGAAAGGAAACAGTTGAGGAATCTTCTACTCATCAGAATGCAAAAGCCGCCCATACAGGAATATGTCAAGGCGTTCACAATTAATCTGGGGCATGTTCTATGAAAAAGGTCTTTGAACTTCTGTCAATATTTAAAAAAATGATTATGGAAAAGGCACATGGCAATAACCTTCAAACTATCTCCTCTTGCATGCAGTCACAGGAGTGACCAGGAGGTAACTTTTATTTAAAGAAACTTTTTTTTAGGGAGAAAATCAAATATGAGGGAACCATAGTAATAGGAATGGTTATTTTATTTTACTGACTACATTTGCTCTCTTCCATAGTCACACACAGCCAGGCTTATTATTGATGTATGCTACCAATGATCTTAAGTGGCATTGGGCCAGAGAATAAGGATACCAAAGTAATTAAAGAAAGAGGAAAAGGACTCATAAATGCAAAACTATTTTAGCAGCAATTTTTGTGGTGACAAAGAACTGGGAATTGTGGAGATGTCTACTAGCTGGAAGATGGCTGAAAATGTCATGTCATATTAATGCAATAGAATAATACTTTTTTCAGGGAAAAGGAATAAACATTTATGAAGTTCCTACTATGTGCAGGTACTGTAGAAAGCACTTTACAAACATATCTTTTGATCCTTAAAACAGTCCTGTGAAGTAGATGCTTCCATTTTCCTCATTTTACAATGAAAGAAAATGAGACAAATACAGGTTACATGATTTGCTAGTAAGCTGTTAAGTGTCTGAGGTTGGATTGTGAACTTAGGTTTTCCTATTTGCAAAGTCAGTGCTCTGTGAATGCCCTATCCATTGTAATATGTAGATACTGTAAGAAATTGTGAAAGGAATTGTTTCACAGAAATCCAGAAAGACTTGGATGAATTGATGCAACATGAAGTCACCAGAACCAAGAGAATAAATTATACAGTAACGATATTTTAAAGACAAAGAATTATGAAAGGACTTCATTTAGGAACTTTGATTAACACAATGACTAACAATTCTATAAGACTCGTAATGAAATATGTTATTCATATCCTGATAGGTGATAGACTCAGAAAGAAAATTACAATTCTTTTAAACATATTCATTTGTTCATTCAATAAACAGCTATGTACTAGGCACTGTGGTAAGTGATAAAACAAAGTGGTGCCTGCAAGGAGACAACACACAAGCAAATGTATACAAAGCAAGTTATATACAGGATAAGTAAGAAATAATTAGAAGGAAATCACTGGAATTAAGAGGGGTTAAGAAAGGTTTTCTCTAGAAGATGGGATTTTGTTTGGGACATAAAAGAATTCAGGAAGTTCTCTAGTCAGGGAAGAAGACAGAAAGCCTTCTAGGCATAGGGGACAGTCAGAGAGAATGCTAGGAACCAAAAGATGAAATGTCTTGTTTCATGAACAAGTGTGTTCGTGAACAAAGAGTGAAGTAGTATAGAGGGAGAAGAGAAGAGGATACAGAGGAGAATGCTGGGGGATACCTACATTAAAGGGCATGGTCTAAAGGAGGATCTAGCAAAGGAAACAGCGTGGTCAGATGCATAGGAGGAAAACAAAGAGAAAAACCTAACGAGAAGAGAATTCAAGGAAAAGAGAGTGATCAAAAGGTCACAGGCTATAGAGAGGTCAAAGAGAATGAGAACTGAGAAAAGGCAATCAGATTTGGCAATTAGGAGATCTTTAGTAACTTTGGAAGTAAGAGTTTTGGTGGAGTGGTAAGGTCAAAACCTAGATTCCAAAGGGTTAAGAGAGAATCAGAAGAAAAAAATGAAGGCACCTACTGAAGATGTATTTTTTCAAGTTTAGCTACAAAATGCAGAAGGGAAAAAGGATGATAATAGTGATTTAAGGATAAATGAGGGGTTTTGTTGTGGGGGGGTAAAGGAAACATGGAACTGATGGAAAAACTGGATAACAGTGTGGTGGGAACTGGGACCAATGCTTGATACCATGCACAAGAATAAAGTACAAATGGATACATGATCTAGGTATAAAGTTTGATACTATAAACAAATTAGGAGAGCAAGGAATAGTGTATTTGTCAGATTTATGGGAAATGGAGAAATTTATGACCCAACAAGAGATAGAGAACATTATAAAATGCAAACTGGATAATTTTGATTACATTAAATTGAAAGATTTTGCACAAACAAACCCAATGCAATCAAGATTAGGAGGAAAGCAGAAAACTGGGAAAAAACTTTTGCAACTAGTGTCTGTGATAAAGGCCCCATTTCTAAAATATATAGAGAACTGAGTCAAATGTACAAGAATACAAGTCATTCCCCAATTGATAAATGGTCAAATGATATGAACAAGGAATTTTCAGAGGAAGAAATTAAAACTATCATCATAGGAAAAAATGCTCTAAATCATTATGGATTAGAGGGATGCAAATCGAAACAACTCTGACGTACCACATGATACCTACCAGATTGGCTAATATGACAAAACAGGACAATGATAAATGTTGGAAAAGATGTGGGAGAGTTAGAACACTAATTCATTGTTGGTGGAGCTGTGAGCTGATCCAACCATTCTGAAGAGCAATTTGGAATTATGCCCAAATGGCTACAGAAATGTGCATATCCTTTGACCCAACAATATCACTTCTGGAACTCTATTCCAAAGAGATCATGGAAATGGGAAAGGGCCCCACATGTGCAAAAATATTTATAGCAGCTCTCTTTGTGGTGGCCAAAAACTGGAAATCAAGGGCATGCCCATCAATCGGGTAATGGCTGAATAAATTATGGTATATGGATGTAATGGAATACTATTGGGCTATAAGAAATAATGAACAGGAAGACTTCAGAGAGGCCTGGAAAGACTTATATGAACTGATGCTGAGTGAAAGGAGCAGAACCAGGAAAACTTTGTACACAGCAACAACCACAGTGTGTAAAGAATTTTTCTGGTAGACTTAGTACTTCGTTGCAATGCAAGAACTTAAAAACTTCTCAATGGACTCGAGGCAAAATGGCTTCCATATCCCAAGAAAGAACTATGAAATTTGATCACAGAATGAAGCAGACCATTTCCTTTTGTATCATATTTTGCCTTGTTTTATGATTTCTCCCATTCATTTTAACTCTTCTATGCAACATGACTAAGGTGAAAATGCATCTAATAGGAATGTGTTGTAGAACTTACATAAAATTGTATGCTGTCTCAGGAATTGAGTAGGGAGGTAGGGTGGAAGGAGGGGAAAAAATCTAAGATATATGGAAGTGATTGTAGAACACTGAAAACAAATAAAATAATTCAATTAAAAAGGAAACATAGGCATGTTTATAGGCACTAAAAAATGAACCAGTAGAGAGGAAAAGACTAAAAATTGATAAGAGTTGCTATGAAATGGGGGCAATGTGTTTGAGGAGATGAGATTGAATGTGATCAGTTGAATAGATGTAGGGATTAGCTTTGCCAAGGAATAAGGCTACTTCATCATGTGAAAGAGGGGTGAAGGAGAAGAAAGTGGCAAAAATACATGAGCCATAGGAGATGAGGACGAGGCAAAAGAGATACAGCAAATGATGTCAATTTTTCATTAAAATATGAGTCAAAGTTCTGCATTGAGGGGCTGGGGAAAGGGCAATCTATGGGAGGCTTGAGGAGGGAATAGAAGGTTTGGAAGAGTTGCTGTACATAATGGGATAGTGGGTTGATAAGGGAGGTATAGTAGGGTTTTCTAGCAGTAGTTAGGGCCCAGTTAAGTGTATATGACATAGCTTTATAGTAGAGTGTAATGGTAATTTAAATGCGAAGATCTTTCCCATCCATTAATAGGTCCATGTGCCCTGCCTGAGTCATATGGAAGTAGGAGTCACATGAAGCCTGTGGGGAGAGGAGTTTGCTGAACAGATAGAGCAGGAAGGGATGGAGCAGGAAGTGAGTTAGAGCAGTCAGGGCTGGGAAAGGAAGTGCAGGCAGCAAGTAGTGTGAGTGGAAGAGTTGTTTGTGATTTTGTTCAAGGAGCCTGTTTGTGATTTGTTTAAGGAAGCTAGTTTCTGGGAAACCTAACAGAGGAAAGGCTTGGGGATGGTGTTGCCCCCTACATTGCTATTGTGTATAGATTTCTTTGTTGCCATGATGGATTTGTTTCTCTGGTGTTAGGATTAGCTTTCTGGTATTTGAATAAATGCTTTGGTTATATCTTCCAAGAGAAGAGTCTGTTATATTTTGTGATTCAGAACTGTGCTGGCTTATTCATAGCTGCCAAAAGTGCTGTGAATATTGCATGGGCACTATAGTCATAGAGTTAAAACAGTTGCATTAATTTCTCCACCTTCATTCAACACCACATGTGTAGGAACAAAGGGGATGAATGGTGGGAGTAATCCAAAGCTGAGGCTTAACAGGTGATAATTGATGATATGATAAAGAGACTAGAGATTCAAGAGAGGAAAATACTGTAGACTTGAAATTGGTTCACTACAGGAAAAAGAGAAGAGAGTAGTTACTACAGAAGAGGTAGCCTGGGAGAGAATCAAGGGGTCAAGGGATATGTGAGGATGAAGAGTAGGGTTATGTAACAGAAGGTAGATGTAGAGGTAAAAAGCCAACAGTTTATGGTCTAATAAATGGATTCAGAATTCTTGAACTTGTGGGTAGTACATTTGTGAGTATGGCAAAATTGAGTATATGACTACTTTTGGCTAAGGTTAGATAGAAGAGTGATTATGGAAGGTAAGTCAGTTGAAGAACTGAGAGGTTAGGGTATTTGAGGAAGAAACAATTTGTATGTTGAAGCCCCTAACATGGGGACCAGAGTTGGAGAGAAGAAAACAATTATGTCAGTATCAAACTCATTTAGGACAAAAGGGAAGTTAGCTGCAGGTGTGTAGACAACACTTGCCAGGGTTTGGATAGTAGATATAGATAGTAAGAACCTCAGAAAGAGAAATTACTGAGTGATGGAAAAAGAGGAAGAACCTAAAAGTGCCAATAGCAAATAAGAAGTATCCTACTTCCCCTACTTTGATCAGCCAGCTGATGAGAATGAGTAAAGATGCAACCAGTACTTGAAAGGGTGGCCAGGATACCTTATTGTCATGGGAAGTCAATTTTCAGTAAGAGTAGAGGGAAGGAGGGGCAGAGGGATAGATTTAAAATAAAGATGAGTTTTTGCATATAGAACAAGCATTCCAAAGGGCATAGTAGAGTGATTGGGTAGAATTATGATAAAACTTTTGTATGGGAGGGTTGAGAGGGGTGGGAATGATGAATGAAGTAGTAGGAGGAGTTAAGTTGGATTTAGAAGATGATCTACAGAAGTTCAGAGTCAATGGAATATAAAGAGTGTGACCAGGTATAAGAATATTAATCATTGAGTGGAGATTGTCCCTCCTCTTTCCTCGAAGAATCAGCACAACAGAGTCAAAGTGGTGATTTTTTTTCTTCACACCAGAGGCTCTCTACATCCCATTTGGGAGACTGGGCTGGAAGTATGGGATGAAGATGTTTTTTGCTGACAGACAATGTGAGAATTTGTTGTGTTTCACCATGAATATTAGTAACAGAGATTTCATTCATTTTTTATTTACTTATACAATGGTAGAAAGAGATTAGAGGGAGAAAATTAAAATAGTGATATTTCTATGAAAACACAGACCTATTACTAGAAAACATCAAAGTGTGTATTCTTTATTATTTAAATTTTATTTTATTTTTGATTTGAGATAAAACAAACATTTCTATATATCACAGAATTTTTAAAAATATGATTACACCTAAAATTGCAAATCTATTATGTAAAAGTTGCTATTTGGGGGAGGAGTCAAGATGGCAGAGTAGAAAGACTCACGTATGCTAGCTCCAAATTCACAGCCCAGAAATTTTCTGTGAAAAGTACTCCCGACAAATTCTGGAGCACTACAAGCCACACAGAAACACAGTGGAAGAGATTTCCGTTCCAGAGAGCCCTGGAAACCCGTCCCCAGGGGTCCATCACGATCCAGACACAGAGCCCACCCCTGCACTGCCCTGGCCATGTGGCCCCAGAGGAGCAGATATGAGCAGGCTTCAGGGATGGAAACTCCAGTGGCCGCGAAAGTCCCTCCACCCACAGGAGCTACAGGTCAGTGAGAGAGACTTCTGGGCTGGCCGAGAGGGGAGCGGGATGTCTCCCTGGCTGGGGCCCCCTCGGGAGGCAGGAGAGGCAGCAGCAGAGGCAGTGGCAGCTCAGAACTCCCAGAGCAGACAGGAGCTCAGGGCCATTACTGAAGGTATCTGCATAAACCCCCTGAGGGAACTGAGCCTGGGAGGCAGCCTTGCCCCCACCTGAGCACCAGAACTTAAGCTCACATTGAATAGCAGCTGCAACCACCAAAAAAGGCCTGAGCCTGGGGAGCAGCATTTGAATCTCAGACCCCAGAGCACTAGCTGGGCAGATCTAGGAGGGGGTGGAGAGGAATCTCAGAAGTCAAGTAACTGGCTGGGAAAATGCCCAGAAAAGGGAAAAAAAATAAGACCATAGAAAGCTATTTTCTTGGGGGACAGATGTTCCCGCCTTTCAATTCTGATGACGAGGAACAATTCTTACCATCAGGGAAAGACGTGGAAGTCAGAGACTCTGTATCCCAGACAACCGAAGTGGATATCCAGTGGGCTCAGACCATGGAAGAGCTCAAAAAGGATTTTGAAAATCAAGTTAGACAGGTGGAGGAAAAAATGGGAAGAGAAATGAGAGAGATGCAAGAAAAGCAGGAAAAACGGGTCAATACCTTGCTAAAGGAGATCCAAAAAAATGCTGAAGAAAATAACACCTTGAAAAATAGGCTCACTCAATTGGCAAAAGAGGTTCAAAAAGCCAATGAGGAGAAGAATGCTTTCAAAAGCAAAATTAGCCAAATGGAAAAAGAGGTTCAAAAGCTCACTGAAGAAAAGAGTTCTCTCAAGATTAGAATGGAACAGATGGAGGCTAATGACTTTCTGAGAAACCAAGAAATCATAAAACAAAACCAAAAGAATGAAAAAATGGAAGAGAATGAGAAATATCTCATTGGAAAAACAACTGACCTGGAAAATAGATCCAGGAAAGACAATTTAAAAATTATGGGACTACCTGAAAGCCATGATCAAAAAAAGAGCCTAGACATCATCTTTCATGAAATTGTTAAGGAAAACTGCCCTGAGATTCTAGAATCAGAGGGCAAAATAAGTACTGAAGGAATCCATCAATCACCGCCTGAAAGAGATCCAAAAAGAGAAACTCCTAGGAACATTGTGGCCAAATTTCAGAGTTCCCAGGTCAAGGAGAAAATATTGCAAGCAGCTAGAAAGAAACAATTCCTGTATTGTGGAAATACAATCAGGAGAACACAAGATCTAGCAGCTTCTACATTAAGGGATCGAAGGGCATGGAAGAGGATATTCCAGAAGTCAAAGGAACTAGGACTCAAACCAAGAATCACCTACCCAGCAAAACTGAGTATAATCCTTCAGGGGAAAATATGGTCTTTCAATGAAACAGAGGACTTTCAAGCATTCTTGATGAAAAGACCAGAGCTGAAAAGAAAATTTGACTTTCAAACACAAGAATGAGTAGAAGTATGAAAAAGTAAACAGCAAAGTGAAGTCATAAGGGACTTACCAAAGGTGAACTGTTTACATTCCTACATGGAAAAACAATATTTGTAACTCTTAAAACTTTTCAGTATCTGGGTAGTTGGTGGGATCACACACACGTCCACACACATGTACACACGTGCATGCACACACACATACACACATGCACGCACATACAGAGACAGAGAGCACAGAGTGAATTGAATAGGATGGGACCATATCTTAAAAGAAATGAAGGTAAATGGTGAGAGAGAAATGTAGTGGGAGGAGAGAGGGTGAAATGAAATGGGGTAAATTATATCTCGTTCAAGAGGCAAGCAGGAGACTTTTTAGTGGAGGGAAAAAGAGGAGAGCTGAGAAAAAAACATGAAGTTTACCCTCATCACATTCGACTAAAGGAAGGAATAAAATGCACACTCATTTTCGTATGAAAACCTATCTTACAATACAGTAAATTGGGGGAGAAGGAGATAAGCAGGGTGGGGGGTATGATGGAAAGGAGGGCAATGGGAGGAGGGAGCAATTTGAAGTCAACACTCTTGGGGAGGGACAGGATCAAAAGACAGAATAGAAACAATGTGGGGCAGGATAGGATGGAGGGGAAATACAATTAGTCTTAAACAACACAACTATTATCGAAGTCATTTGCAAAACTACACAGATATGGCTTATATTGAATTGCCTGCCTTCCCAAAGGAAATGGGTGGGGAGGGAGGGATGGGGAGAATTTGGAACTCAAAGTTTTAGGAACAACTGTTTAGTATTGTACTTGCTACTAGGAAATAAGAAATACAGTCAATGGGGAATAGAAAGTCATCTGGCCCTATAGGACAAAAGAGAAGATGGGGACAAGAGAAGGGAGGGATGATAGAAGAGAGGGCAGATTGGTGATAGGGAAAATTAGAATGCTCGGTGTATTGAGGTGGGGGGAGGGGACAAATGGGGAGAAAATTTGGAAACCAAAATTTTGTGAAAACGAATGTAAAAAGCTAAATAAATAAATTTTGAAAAGTTACTATTCCTTTTACATATATAATAAAGTTATCATGTAACACTCTTTTTTTTCCTTTTTTTCTCCTTCCCCCAAGAAGGCTATGATATGATATAAATATATGTATGTGTGTATGAGCAAAATCATTCTATGCATACTACTATTTATTAATTTTTAGCAGTTCCTTCTGTTTTCATAGGTCCTTTGTGGTTAATTTAGGTCCTTATAACAGTAAAATGACTTAGACACAAATTTGTTCTTAAAACAATATTGCTGTTACTGTATTCAACATTATTTTAGGTCTGCTTATTTTGCAAAGTGAATAATATCTCATTGTCTGTTTAGTGTAGTAAGTGAAGTATCTTCACTTGAAGACAATGATAATACTCTGAAAGTTGTAAGTACTATGTTCACAACAGTTATTCTATGTTCCTGGTGATGAGAAATTATCCCCTACAGGTAGGTGATGAATATATTTGTGTATACACACATATATGTATATATGCTTCTGAATGATATGAAATTCTTTACCATTTATATCCCATATATGTGATATACATAGACAGATTCCCCCTCATTTCTCCCATATTCCTCCCCCAACTCATTAGGGAATAGGAGAAAATTAACTTCTCATAACAAGGACGCATATTTAAGCAAAACAAATTATCTCAATAGCTGTATAAATATTTCTGTAATGCATCTACATATATATATATATAAATATATAAAATATATATGTATAGTTTTTAAAGGAATTTGTTGTGCTTACCTATACATATCTGTTAGGAGAAATTAATTTTCTTACCCCCCCTACACCTACGGGATATTTTTGAACAAAACAAATTCCCTCAACATCTGTGTGTATGTGTATATGTATTTATACACATACAAACACACATATATTTATACACAAACACAAGTATACATACTTACAAGGCACATATGCATATATGTATATATGTACACATGCAATGTATACACAAATGTCTGTGAGGCATGTCTCTGTGTGTATATGTCCATATATGTATGTTTATGTGTATATGCACTAATACATACATATATATGCATATAGAGAGAGCTCTTGAGGGAATTTAGTTTGTTTACCTGTGCATATTTATTATGAGAAATTAATTTTTCTCCCACATATACAATGAAATGGGAGGGATTATGACTGAGAGAAAATACATTTCAGATAAATTGAAAAAAATGGAAAAGTGGGGATAGTTCTACAGATATGAAATGTTGCATGAACTTTAAGATGAGGTTACTGATAGTAGTTTTGCTTAACTGATTTATTTTCTTACAAGAAACATTTCATGAGGTAGTAGTAACATTCAATGAAGAAATAAAACATATTACTAGAATTTAAAGTGATCAAAAATGAATTGTTAAAGAAATTTTCTTCCTTTGGAGTTTTGGATTATATGTTTGCAAGTAGTGTTGGTGACAATACATACTGTGAATCTCCATATAATGAAGTTCCCCTGGGTCAACTCCAGTCATTCTGATAACGCTCAGGACACTGGACCAAGATAGCTCTGGAGAAGAAAGTGAGACTGGTGACCTTGCACAGCCTTCTCTCACTCAAATAGAAGTCAACCGTAAATCACGCCATCATCTCGATGCCATGGTCCTCTTTAGGAAGAAGGGACAAACAAAATTGAAGTTCCCAGATTTTGTAGGAGGGTATGATTAGCCAGACATGTGAGAAATGCCCCAGAACATATAGAACCTCCTAGATGCACTATAATATATGAAGGGCTCTGAAAGAAAGGTTACAATGAAATGAGTCAAAGAGTAGAAGGATAAGTAACAAAATGACTGATTGAATGAATGAATAAATTAATGATGAATTCAATTCATACTCCACTCCAAATGCAGCCCATTCAATTTCTGGATTATACCAATTGCTATAATTGTTTTTTGTTTCATTTTTCTTACATTGAACCAAACTCTGTCTCTCCCCATAACTTTTACCCTTACTATCAATTTTTGCTTCTAGGACCAGTTAGGTCAAACAAATCTAACCCTTTCCCTCTTCTACATGACAGACCTTTAAATACTTATGTCAAAGGGGTATCTCACACTACTCAACTGCAATTAAATTAACTAAGAAGACAGTTTATATACCTTGATATTTCTGATAACTCTGGTTGCAATTCCCAGTGTGGTTTCTGACTCTCACTTCCTTTTGGATCACTTTTCCAAGGCTAGATGCTCCACTCCTTGAACCTAGAATGGAACTCATGAACAAAGAGGCCAAGAACCTAGCCCCCTTTCTTGGTTTAATGTGTCCTGAAAGGAGAAGAAGACTTTTTAACCTTTTTCTTCTGGTCTTAGGCCTTTCCTTCTGGTTTTTCACCAGATGCAGGCTTCCCTAGAGGGAAATGTAGCAAAAAGAAAGCCAAAGTTGATGATTCAGACAACTTTAACTACACTGTTAGCTAGAAAAAAATCTTTCCAAACATGTGGTGAGCCAGACAAAACAAGTTACCAAATGTCCAGATGTGTTCCATGACCTCTTCAAGTTATTACTCTTACATGTTATCATAATTGTTCTGGAAGTATCTTCCTGGCATCTTCATGTGGATGTTCTATCAGTCTAACCAGTTGATAGTGTCTGCACTGTGCCAGATGCCTATTATAACTTGTATTCTCAATGTTTTTAAGCAGTTGTTCACCTGCTCATTCTCTTTTAATGTCGTTGGTGTATAAATAGTGCATCCTTATATTTTTTTCATAAAATAATTTATGTAAATGACAAAATGGATATGCTATTTTGCTACCTGGGTCACCTTTCTAATGATAATAAATCTTTTTTCACTTAAAGTAGCTTTGATATTGGAAAGCGAGCAGTCGAAGAAGACCTAGGTTAAATTCCTGCCCCTGACTTTTATTGGTTAAGTGACCCTAAGCAAGTCATTTTCCCTCTTGGCATCACAAGCAACTCTCTAAGACTATAAACATCAGTGCATATAACCATCTGCATTATTGTTGAGAACTTTCTTACTGGGAGAGCCCTATGCCAATGAAATCACAGTTTAGAAAAAAGAAAATAGTTTTGAAAAATATATGAACTGATTTTTAGCTGTATCTTCCCCTATTCCATACGTGTGCAGCTGATTGCTTCAAATGAGCTGCAGGATCACTTTTATAGAGAAAATCAAAAGAAACTCAAGTGTGGGGTCTACATTCATATGATTTAAACCATTCTAGACATTTTATTGGCAGATAGTTGGCACAGTGGATAGAGTGCCAGGCCCAAAGTCAGGAAAACTCATCTTCCTAAGTTCAAATCTAGCCTCAGACACTTATTAGCTGTATAAGCTTGGGCAAGTTACTTTATTCCACTTGCCTCCATTTTCTCATCTATAAAATGTGATGGAGAAGTAATGACAAACCATTCCTTTATCTTTGCCAAAATACTTCAAATGGGGTCAAAAACAGTTAGACACAACTGAACAACAACAAGCTGTTATATCATTTTATCATTTTTACTCATTTCTTTGGAAATCTGATTTCTCTCATCCAGTATGTTGGCTACCATTCTCAGTTTCTTGTGGCTGTCAACTTAATAAACATGGCACTTATGCATTAACTCAAATCACTGATAAAACTGTTTAATAGAATCAGTCCAATGACAGAAGTTTTTATCCTGGGGTTTGTGAAATTGTGCATATGTTTGTTTGTTTGTTTTAATATTGATGGCACTATAAATGTAATTGACTATCCCTATAATCTTATTTATTTTGTCATATGTATTTAAAAACATCATTCTTAGATTGAATCCATAGGCATCATCAGACTGACAAAGGGGTCCATGATAAAACGGTTAAGGACTACTGCTCAAAGGTCACATCAATTCATTCATTAGCATTCCTTGAGTTTGAATAATCAGTTCAAAAGTCGCACTGATATCTAGCCCACATCTCTCTATCTTAAAATATGGTGAGAGATTTTGTCATATGCCTTTCTGAAATCTAGTTACATTAAACTAGAAATATTGTCAAAAGAAAAACATAAAATAAAATGAGGTTAGTTTGACATGATTTGTTCTTAATAAAAATATGCTGGTTCATAGTGATCACCTCTTCCTTTTCTAAGTGCTCACAAACTATCTCGTTAATAAGCTATTCAAAAAGTGTGCTAGGAATGAAGGTCAAGCTCACCAGTATACAGAAAGTATACCCTTTAGAAAGTCATGACAACATTTCCCTGTCATCACTGTTCCTTGATAACTTTCCTATTTGCTGAAATTCCTCAGTGCTAACCTACAGAATACAACATTCTCATCCTCATATTCTTTCAGTGCCTTTTGTTTGTTCGGTAGCAAGCAATTTGAACTTAATGAAGACAATTATTTAGTTTAATTCAATTTAAAAAGCATTTAAGTACCCCTTACATACTAGGTACAATGCTAAGTTTGAGGGGACACAAACACAAAACAAAATAGTCCCTGCCCTTCACAAACTTCAATTCTTTTAAGTGAAGCAAGACTCACATAGATAAGAAGATCTGAAATGCTCAGTTCTCATAGGAAATGGGTAAATACTAGTAACTGAGAGAATCGAGAAAGGCATCTTGCAGGTTGATAATTGAAATGAGTCATGAAGTAGTTAGGGTTTCCAAGAAGCAGAGATGATGGCAAAAAACATATACAGAAATAGGGCATGAAGTAAAGGTTAAGTGATGATGATGAGAGATAAGCTGAAGTCAAGTGCATTCTTAACTATTCCTTTGTTGTTAAGTCATTTAGTCCTGTCTGACTGCTAGTGACCCTGTGGACAACCGCATGCCAATACTATCCATGGGGTTTTCTTTCCAAAGATACTGGAGTGATATGCCATTTCCTTCTTCAGACGATTAAGGTAAACAGAGGGTAAGGGATTTGCCGAGAGTCACGCAGCTGTCAGATATCAGATTTGAACTAGTCTTCCTGACATCAGGCCCACCTTTCTATCCACTGAACCACCTAGCTGTTTCCTACCTATTACTTACTAAGATTAGTACTAACACCTGTGCCTTTGTTGTTATATCTTGATGTCTTCAGTAGGCCTTGCTCCCCCTTGCTGTCATCTCCTTTCTCACAACTTTCCATTCTATTCTCTCTTGGCTCTTTTCTCTCTACCTACAAACATGATAAGTTTTTCCATATCCTTAAAGTCTTCCTTTCATCATTATTCCTCAATTTTTCTATTCCTCCTCACTGCTAAGCTTCTGAAAAGAGCAAAATGCCTCCTCTTTTCCATCATCAGTTATTTCATCAACCCCTTGCAATTTATTTTTTACCCAAATCATAGTATTTAGCTGTTCTTTCACAAGTTATTAATGACATTCTAATCTCCAAATCTAATTTCCTTTTTTTGATTCTCATTCTATTTGGCCACTACATTTAATTTGATAATTGTGACCATCTTCATCTGGATATGTTCTGTTTTAGAAATGGCATTTTTCTTCTTCTCTACATCTAACCTCTTCTTCGTTTTTTTTCTTGGATCCTTCTTCTCTTCCTGGCCCCAGGATGGTTTTTACCTAAGGTTTTACCCTTGAAAGCACAGATATCATAAATACCAAGCTCCACATTTTACTGATGAGGAAACTGAAACTCAGAGAGGTTGTAACTTTTCTAGGGTAACATAGATAAGTATGTTTTTGAGGTAGGGTTTTTCGTTTAAGTCTTCCTGGCTTGAAGTCCAATACTTTGTCCACTATATCATGCTAAGTCCTCACCTTGAAGTCAACAAGTTCCAAATCTATATCTCAATCCCTCATCTAATACTTCCAACTTCCTATATGATTATTCTATTAGAATCTCAAACTCAATCTATTCATTATCTTTCCCTGCCAATTGCTTCCTTTTGCCTTGAGATTTTTCTGTCTCTTTCAGCACCTTCTGTCTTATCTTTCATGACTGAAGACATGTTATCTGGAGATATAATAGGTTAAAAAAAGGAAGGAAAAGTCAATCAGTTACTAAGACCTGGCATTTAGAATGAATATTACTTACATCTGTAACCTCTTTTCCATTCCCACTTCAGAATCCTGTCACACGGACTCAACTACCTTCCTAATGTTTTTTTTTTCTGATTCTATGATCTTCTTTCCACTGTCAAACTAGTGTTCCTTATACTTATGTCAGATCACTTCACTCTACTCAAACCACTTTATGACCCTTCTTTGATACGAATTAAAATTCCATCACAGACCACCATTCAAGACCCATCAAAACCTGAGACCACCTTATTTCATAAAATTCCCTCTGCATTGTCTATACATCTAAGTTTCTATGACATGGCTGCTTCTTGTTCTACATTATGCATAGAAAAATGCTTGAACTAGTCCATTTTAATTTGACTTCTGTTTTCATGAAGTAGAACTAATTTCATTCTGAGAACTATACAACAAAAATAGCTATTAGGGATTTCCATAAAATCAGAGTTCTCTTCACTCAGCAGCTCAGCAATTCACTAGTAACTTACAATCTTAGGGCATGGTACAGGGAAGAAAGCTCTACTGATTTGCCCATGCTCTCATCTGGCATATTTCAGAGGCATGATACCAGGTCTAAAGGGAAAATAAAAGGTATGTAATAATGTTTGATAGCCATCAGGATTGGGGTTAGGGGTTCTTTGTTTTTATTTGTTTCTATTTAATGTCACCAGTGGCACAGTCCTTGGCACACAGTAAATTGCATTATAAATGCTTGTTGGTTGATTCCTCATCATGGGATTTATTCCCTATTATGATTTTTTTTGTTTTATCCTTCCCAGTTTAAAGTTAATTATCCTTGGTTGGTAACAGAAGCAAAACTGGAGTCAAGTAGTTCTGCTTTCCCCTATACATACATGCAAGGAAAATGGGATGGGATGAGAATTGGGGGAACAGAGTGATTCACCCCTTGTCCCTTCTTTCACCAAAGGCTGCTGCTCCTTTTTTGTACTGTCTTCTCCTCATCTCCAAATTGACTTCTCAAGATTTAAACTGACATCCTAAATAATTTCATTCCCATCCCGCCAAGCTCTAGGAATGTTGGTTTAACTTAGTGAAACTCTATACCATTTGATTACAAATTAAAACATATTCTCTATTCTCTTGATGTTCAAAAGTCCTCCCTCCAGCATTGATAATTGGCCTGGGTCAGGAATTCTTAACCTGGAGTTTGTGAACTCATTTTCATTTTTAATATTTTGATAAGTATGTTTCAATAGAATTGGTTTTCTTTATAATTCTGAGGATTTTATATTTTATTTAAATAAACATTCCAAGAAAAGGTCCATTGACTTCAGATGACATCCACAACAAACCAAACAAATGGTAAGAACCCCTGATGGAAAACTGTGACAATGTAAAGGAAGAGACCAAATTTCTGTCTTTGGTCTTCCTATTGTCCCAGTACAGCATATAAAAAGTGTTTTAAAATATATGTAATAACAAAAGTACAGGATGAGAAGGTACAATATATTTCAGTTATTATCTAAACCACTGGAAGGAATATGCCTATCCATGATTTCATAGACCTATTGAAATCATATAGTACCTCACTTTATTGAAAATTTCCACTCACCCTGGTCTTTAGCCTTCTGGACACTTATTGTACAGAAATTTGACAGTCTTCTCTTTGTTTCCTTTTACCTTCCTTACTTCCTTCTCTTGTACATATAAATGTAAAACGTTTATTAAAGGCTTGTTATTTTCAAGATATTTTGCTGTGCTAACCACCGGAGATAGGCATATAAACAAAGTTGGTCTTGGCTCTTAAGAAACTTGCATTTTTAAAGGGAGAAGATGAAAATACATAAACATAAATTACAAAGAAAGAGGAGGGGGGAATATGGTTTGGTTTAGAATGTTCAGGTGTTGACAAAGAGGCCTTCTAGGCAAGTTATAGCAATTTAATGTTATAAAGTACATATACTTTTACAAGAATTACAAGACATAAATATTATATATATATATTCATGCATACATATGTAAAAATCTACAACTCTATTGTTTAAATCTGTGTCTGTTGATGAGCAGCCTACTTAGCCATGTTGGTCCCTTTAGATATCACTGACCCCTCTATTTTTCACAGCAGAATAAATTGTGGCTTCATCCCTAGAATTTTGTTCTTAAGAGTCTGCCACTCCCTTAAACTAACTTCCCTTCTGTAATTCTAAACCATGGAAAAATACCCATTCCGTTTCAGATCTCTTTGAAATCTCTTTGAAATTCCATTTTTGATCTTTTGAAATGTACCTTTACATCAGAAGAACAGATTTCAGATGACTCCAAAAATTCTCCTACATAAAAAAACACCTGTGATTGCATGTAAAGCCACTAGTATCCAAGGCTCTGATCATTTCTTATTTCATCGAAAGGTCTTCCTAATTGTCCAGAATCAGGTCTAGAAAAAAATACGTCTTGTGACTTCTTTTGCTTTCTGAAGATGAAACTTATCAATAAATTAAGAATAGATGAACTGCCCTCCTTTCCACAGAAACTTCCAGTAGATGCCTAGATAGTTTATGTGATCTATCATTTCTATATCCTGCCTCCATGTCAGCTTTGTAATACTGATGTTTCCCTGGGTTCAAATCAATTTATTCACAATAGACAAGCATTAAGTACTTACCATGTGCACTGTACCCAAGTTTTGGAAATATATGTTGCAGATACCATCTTCTTTGCTACCTGTTTAATGCCTAAATCAACCAAAAATGTTGACAATTGAGCAACAATTTTATCAAGCAACTTTTGTGTGGTAGAGACTGTGGAAGAACTAGGGATACAAAAACAAAAATAAATATATGTACATCCTTACATTTCCTTCTTTGTTCTTGTTCTAAGATTCCTTAAAATGGTTAGTATTATCCAATTTCACCATATTTCCTACCCCATGGAACTCAGAAAAATGATAATGATAGTTTATATTTGGATATTACTGAAAGATATACATAACATAATACTTAGAGTTCCCCTTTATGATAGTATTAATATGTCATAACCCATTATCTGGGAATAATATTAAGAGATTTTAAATGGCTGGCTTTTAATCACATACCTGAGACCCAATCCCATGTTTGTGGAGATAACTATTACTCCAAATAAAACATAATAGCTACACTAAAGAGACAAAAACTAGCATATTATGTGAAATTCAAAATGAAAGTTTGCTACCAAATAGACATGACAGGGTAAACAGTAAAGTGTTCCATGGGCTTTTAGTGGATGGGCCACAAGTCAAAGGGTATTTCAACATGATGAAATGAGAAAATCACAAAATTGGGGTCAAAGAACCTGAGTTCAAATAGAATCACTGTCATTTACTATGAATGTAACCTTGGACAAGTCAATTAATTACTCTGATCTTCAGTTTCTTCCTCTGTGAAATCAATGGGTTGAATTATATAACCTCCATAGTCCCTTATTAATCTCAATCTATGATTCTAAAGGCACAGAGGGAACATATTTTGGGGGCAGAACCTATTCCAATTTCCTTATAATGAAGAATGTAAGGAAAATAATAATATGAAACTAGAGTAAAAAAAAGAGTGTCCCCAGAATTTGGAGGACCTTGTTTGCTAGACTAATTTGTGATTTTCATAAAATCATAGATATTTAAAGCTCTAAGCGTACTTAGATATCATATCCTAACCTGATCTTACAAATGAAAAAACTTTGACCAGTGAGGACAATTATCCAAGGTCACAAAAGTCATAAGTAGTAGAGGCAAGGTTTGAACCCAGATCTAATGACTTTAAAATCAGTGCTCTCACCTCTTCACCAACACTGAACCTCAAACTTTACTCAATTAATGATAGGAAAGACTGATGCTTTTTGAGAAATCATTTAATCAAGTAAAATGCATTTAAGTATTTTATGTCTCATGATATGTGCTACATGACAGGGGTACAAAGACAAAAATAAAATATTCCCTTTCCTCAGAGAGCTTACAGTCTATGGAAAGAGGAAACAGGTACACATAGAAGGCATCATGTTTTGGTGAAAAGAGAATTAGCTCTCTAGTCAGAGTTCCTGAGTTCAATTTCCATCCCTAATACTTGTCTGTGTAATTTTGGATACACATAAGCTTAACTTCCCTGGCCTTCAGTTTCATCATTTGTTATAAAAAGGAGTTGAATTAGATGGTTTTTCAAGTCCTTTCTAGGACTAAATCTGTGACGGTACGTGAATGCAAAATAAATATGTATGTAACACATTTACAAAGTGGTTACTATTTTCCAATTATTTTTCTTTCCAAAGAACACTAAGTAAGA
This sequence comes from Bettongia penicillata ogilbyi, assembly GCA_023548195.1. Classification (NCBI taxonomy): domain Eukaryota; kingdom Metazoa; phylum Chordata; class Mammalia; order Diprotodontia; family Potoroidae; genus Bettongia; species Bettongia penicillata. The sequence goes on along the minus strand of JAJHZJ010000608.1, from coordinate 7,487,298 downwards.
TCAGCCCTAGATGAAGAGCACTGAAGTTACAGGGACAACCAGCCTCAAGATATCTGGGATTGGAAGAACAACTTTTTAAATTACCACTGAGACTAGTAAGATGGATGCAGAAGTCCATTTGCAACTCATTTCCCGACATCGAGTGAGGATCCTGTTGAGGCTCTTAAAACAATACAAATAAATTCTCCCAATTGCACCCAGAGTGGTATGTGTATATAGAAATTGCTGGTTTTGCAGAAGGATTTAAATTAATAGGTGTGACCTTTCAGTGACTCGCCTTCCATCCTCATAAATTTGGCCTGTTTGCAAACGGGGCTCAGGGAGATAAGTCACAGGCAGTTTCTAATATCTAGAAACACAAAACCTCATGGCCATTGTGTCATCCTCTTGGTCCATTTAAAACTGAACATTATAAGTTACTATGATCCCTTTGTGTCTTGGTGGTATTGGAAGGTTATTAGTGAAATATATTTTTGAGGTTATAAACCTCTTTAAAAAATACAGCAACTCATTTCTTTGCAGAGTTATTAAGTACTAAATGACTTTGTGACAAACGGTTAAGCCTCATATCCTGGGGACTTTGCTATGTGAATGACAGAGTCCCTGGTTCAAAAGAGACACATTCAGAGGTCTTCTGCAGATATAGCTGTAAGAGGAAGACTCCTTTGTTCATGGTTCCCTCCTCTTGTGTGTCAGATAAAGTGTATCGGGGAGCATATTGCCAGCAATTTGACACAAAGAGAATTTTTTTTAATAATGCAAACAAAATGGTGCTCTCCTTTTAGGCTTATCAGATCATTTGTAAGAATCTGTCAGTCACCATCATCCTGCTCACTATTTCTTTCACTCACCTCCAAACAAAGCTAATATACTTTTTTAGAGAGAATATTTCTTCAGCTTCAAATATTCAATTGGAAAAGTGATATTTACTTCCACCACCACCCCACCTCATATACACTGCCTTATGTTATATAAAACCCACTTATGTATTTTCCAGGCCATGAGTTCATAGAAAAAAATAATGTAGCATGAGTAAGAAACAATCGATATGAGATCTGACAGATGTACTAAGATCTATGACATGAATTGGTATGGAATGAAAAATGCAGAACCAGGATAATGACACACACTCACCGCTTCTGCAGTAGATATATTTCATGTATATGTTTTTATTTCTTTTGTTGTAAACCAAGTTTATTTTCTTTTTTTCTCTTTAAAATATTTCCCCAATTCCATGTAAAAATATTTTAACATTCATTTTTTTTTTAATCTTAAGTTCCAAATTCTCTTACTCCCTCCTCTCTCCATCCCCTTCCCTGAGATAGTAAGCAATTGGGTATAAGTTATACATTTGAAATCAAGCAAAACATATTTCCATATTCATAATGTTGTGAAAGAAAACAGACCAGGGAGTGGAACCAAAATGGCAGCAAGAAGCCTGGAAGTTACCTGTGCTCTCCTCAGTTTCCCTCAGAACCAATATTAAATCAGGCCTCTAAATGGATTCTGGAGTGATAGAACCTACAAAAAGATGAAGTGAAAATTTTTTTTCCAGCTTAAGATAATTTTGAAGGATTTCAGGAAAGGTCTATCTCATTTGAGTAAAAGGGAAGAGCAGCCCAGTGTAGATAGTATTCAGGCAAGTCAGTGAAAGGCTCTTAGCCACAGCACAGATCAATAACTAAGGCCAAATCATTCTGGATCAACAGGCCAGAGGCATAGTAGGCCCCCTGTGAGGTCTCCATTCCCAGTGCAGAAGGCAATTGTCAGTTCCAGAACTATGGGCACAAAAGGTGTGACTAAGTTGGACCACTTCCAGCACAGTGAACAAGTTGCCAACACCTGAGGCCCTGGAATAGAAAGCATGTAACTGGTTCCCTAAGCCTCAGCACAGGATGCTTGAGACAGTTTCTCCTGTATACCAGAAGCAATGTTCAACTTTAAAAGTCACAAAATAAGCAAAAAAAAAATTGGCAAGAAGTTAACAAGTGCCCTGACCATAGAAAGCAACTGTGACAACAGAGAAGATGAAAACACAAACTCAGAAGAGGAAAACAATGTTATTACAGTTACATGTGAAAACAAAAAGGGAAATATGAATTGGTTTGCAGCCAACAAAGTCTTCTTGGAAAAGCTCAAAAAGGATTTTAGAGTCAAATAAGAGAGTTAGAAGAAAAATTGGAAAGAGGAATGAGAGGTATACAATAGGGAGTCAACTGCTTGGAAAAGGAAGGACAAAAACTGACCGAAGAAAACAATTCCTTAAAAAGTACAATTGGCCAAATTGGAAAAAAATTCAGTGAAGAAATAAACTCCTTAAAAACTAGAATTGGACAAATGGGAAAAGAGGCACAAAAGCTAACCAAAGAAAAAGTTTGTCAAAAATTATTATTGGGCAGGTAGAATCTAACGACCATGAGACATCAAAAATCAGTCTAATACAATCAAAAGAATGAAAAAAATGGTAGAAAATGTAAAATAACTCATTAGAAAAATAACTGACATGGAAAACAAGTCCAGGACAGATAATTTAATAATTACTGGACTACCTAAAAGTCATAATTTTAAAAAAGAGCCTGGATAGCATCTTTCAAGAAATTATCCAAGAAAACTACCCAGATATCCTAGAATCAGAGGGTAAAATAGAAATGGAAAGAATTCACTGATCACTTCTTGAAAGATCATAAAGTGAAAACTCTAAAGAATATTGTAGTCAAATTTCAGAATTAACAGGTCAAGGGGAAAATACTGCAAGTAACCAGAAAGAAACAATTCAAATACTTTGAAACCATAGTCAGGCTTACACAGAATTTAGCAGCTTCTATATTAAAAGATCCAAGGGTTTGAAATATGATATTCTGGAAGCCAAAGGAGTTTGGATTACAACCAAGAGTCAACTACCCATCAAAACTGAGCATAATAATTCAGGGGATAAGATGAGCCTTCAATGAAATAAGGAACTTTCAAACATTCTTGATGGAAAAAAAATTAGATGGGAGAAGAAAATTTGATCTTTAAACAAAAGACTCAAGAGAATCACGAAAATGTAGAGAAGAAAGAAAAAAAGCCACTCAATAAAGTTAAACAGTTTGCATCCCTAGGTTGGAAGATCATACTTGAAACTCTTGAGAACCATATCTGTATTAGGTCAGTTGGAAGGGGTATAAGTAGATAAATGGTGTGGCTATAAGTTGACTTTGATGTGATGACATAAAAAAAAATTAGGAGTGAAAAAAAGCATTGTACTGGGAGAAGAGGGAATGGGGAAGTAGAATAGGGTAAATTAAATCACATAAAGAGGCACAAAAACCTATTACATTAAAGGGAAAGAAAGGGGGAGGTGAACATTGTTTGAACTTTACTCTCATCAAATTTGACTCAAAGAATAAATGATATACACACTCAGTTTGTTATAGAAATTTATATTACCCTATAAGGAAGTAAAGGAGAGGGAGAGGCACTGATAGAAGGGAAGGCAGATTGAGGGAGGCAGTGGTCAGAAGCAAAAACTGGTGAAGAGGGACAGGGTGAAAGGAGAGAGAAAAGTATAAGCAAGGGGGAAACAGGATGGAGGGAAATACACAGTTAGTAATCATGACTGTGAATGGGATAAACTCTTCCATATAATGGAAAGGGATAACAGAGTGGATTAAAAACCAGAATTGTCTTTTTTATGCTTTTTTTAAGAGAATCACATTTGAAGCAGAGAGATACACAAGAGTAAAGGTAAAAGGCTGAAGCAGAATTTATTATGCTCCAAATGAAGTAAAGAAGAAAAAGTTAAATAAGTAAGCAAAGAAAAAAACAGGGATAGTGATCCTGATCTCCAACAAAGGAAAAGCAAAAGTAGAGCTAATTAAAAGAGATAAGGAAGAAAACTACATTTTGCTAAAAGTTACTATAGACACTGAAGTTATATCATTACTAAGCATGTATGTACCCAATATTAAAGAATCCACATTCTTAGAGAAGTTAAGTGAGCTTCATGAATGAATAGAATGCAAAATTATGGTAGCTGGGGACCTCAACCTCCCCCCTCAGAAGTAAATAAATCTAAATAAAAAATAAACAAGAAAGGAGTTAAAGAGGTGAATAGAAGTATAAAATATCTAGACATGATAGACCTCTGGAGAAAACTGAACGGGGATAGAAAGAGATATACCTAAATGCTGACCCATGTTTCAGGACATAAAATGCTGATTGAACACACTATTTTCACTTAGTTTGGTTTTTTTTTCTTTCTCATGGTTTTTCACTTTTGTTATGATGCTTCTCTCATAACTAATGTGGAGATATATTTATATGACTGTACATATATAACTTGTATCATATTTCTGGATATCCTGGAAAGTGGAGTGAGTAGGTAGGAAAGGAGGGAGAAAAATCTGGAAATCAAAATCTCATGAAAGTAAATGTTGAAAACTATCTTCACATGTATTTGGGAAAACATAAAATAGTAATAAGTGGATTTTTTTAGACTCCTCCCCACAAAAAATTCACACCACAGACCAAAAAAAAACATGAAAAAATAAAATGAAAAATAGTGTATTTTGATCTGCATTCAGATGCCATCAGTTCTTTCTCTGAAAGTAGATAGCATTTTTTTTTTTTTATCATGGGTCCTTTGGAATTATGTTGGATCATTGTATTACTTGGAATAGCTGTCAAATACTGCTGTTACTCTGTACAATATTATTCTACTTCTGCTCACTTCATTATTCATTACTCCATGGAAGTCTCTCCAGATTATTCTAAAATCATCCAGCTCATTTTTTATGGCACAATAATACTCCATTGCCATTATATATAACAACTTGTTCAGTCATTCCCCTAATGAACCTCAATTGGGATTCACCTCAATTTCCAATTCTCTGCCACCACAAAAAGAGCTGCTATAAATATGTTTGTACAAATAGATTTTTTCCCCTCAATCTTTTTCTTTTCTCTTTAGGATACAGCTCTGGTAGAGGTATTGCTGGATCAAAAAATATGCAGCTTCATCATCTTTTGAGCATAGTTCCAAATTGCTCTCCTAAATGATTTGATAGGTTCACAACTCCACCAACAATGCATTAGTGTCCCAAATTTTCTCGTATCTCCTCTAACATTTGTCATTTCTCTTTTCTTTTATTAGTCAATATGATAGGTATAAGATAGTACCTCAGAGACATTTTAATTTGCATTCATTTAGTCTATAGTGATTTAGAACATTTTTTCATATAACTATAGGTAACTTGGATTTTTTTCATCTGTAAACTGCCTTTTTCATATACTTTGACCATTTATCAGTTGCAGAATGACTTGCAATGACAGTAATTTTGAATATAACAATGGAGATATATATTCAAAAAACATAAAAGGCAAGACTCATTTTCCTGGAGGTAAGAAATATATCCAAAGTTTCTGGAGAAACCTGAGACAAGGTAAGGAATCCTTGTTCCCCCAGAAAACAAAGTCTCTCCTTCCCCACCAAAAAAAAAAAAAGAAACAAAAAACCATCACTCTTGGGATAAAGGCCAACCTTACTCTTGCTATTTATGGCTCTGCTATAAAGTATATATATAGTATATATATAAAGTATATATATCTTCAGATATACTTTGTAAACAAATTTGTTTCTAGCATCTATGCCCCTGCTGTTTAACTAAAGGATTATATGGAATTTGGAAGTTATAACAGATAGGGAATATTCATTTAGTAGAACAACTTAAGCAAGCCAGCAATCATGAGTACTTTCCAAATAGGATCCTGCGTATCTGGTGGTGTGTACAATTGCCATAGTAAGGAACCTCCTGGATAGGATACAGTCTAATAGAATCTGGCATTCACTCAAGTTCCCAGCACCCTCAGTAGCCATATTGGCAAATGTTTGTAGCAGATATTATGTCACTGAGCAATTCTTTAATGCCATTGTTCCAGTCACCCTGAGGAGCATCAGGCAAATGGATTCAGATGACTGGAGGAGAAATGAGGCTGGTGACCTGCACAGCCTTCCCTCACTCAAAACAAAGTCAAGTGCAAGCCATGTCATTATTTTCTAATTGCATGGTCTTCTTTGTCAATGAAGGATGAACACGCACACATCTGGGAAACAGACATCCTTATATTACCTCTCATACATAGAAGTATCATAGGCCCTTGAAGAGTGTTTAGCTTCAAAGGAAAAAAAATGGTTTCCATGGGTATTGCTCCTAGACATGCTCTTTTCAAAGAAATAAAGATGAATGGATCATACTTGGTGAGGGTTTTCCATTACACCTATGTGGCAATGGGGTCAGTTCAGACATTCTGGGATTCTTTAGTCCTGTTTTAATCAGACTCAAGGAAAATTTCAGAGTGGAAGAGTTCTGAATTTTGAGCCAGAGGACATGAAGTCAACTTCCAGCTCTACCTTTGCTACCTATGTGATCTTGGTGAAGACACTTCATTTTTCAAAGCCTAAGCTTCTTCATCTATAAAATTACTATGTTTATACTGGGATGTCTCTAAATTCCTTTCCAACCTTATACCTTATAATCTTCCAGTGGCAATTGGAACAGTCCTTATTTTTTACTCCCTGTCCTTGTGGCTTCAACTTCAGAGCTTTTTAGAAAGGAGAGAACCATCATCTTATTGACATGATGCTTTCATCAGCTATGGCTGACAGTCATATTCACCTACGGAGAACTGGATATTGCCTAAGGCATAAAGTTTTGAAATAAAAATACCACTATGGCCCTGAGCCAAACTGAAATAGACTTCTGCCAGGGCCCCACAGTCTTGGAATACCTTTAAGAATGAGTGCTGCTGGTTTTATTTGGCTTAAGCTGATGATCTGATGGCATCACTATGCTATATCTTTTGTTTTGTGACCAAAAGAAAGCAAATCCACCATAAAAATATAAATTGTATTAGCTTAACTGCATGAAGGCCAGAACCTAACACCTGTTGCAGAATACATCTCCATAATATGAATGAATTCGCAGGCAGCCATTCATTAGAGTTCTATAACAATACTGGCAGAGTGCAGATGCAGAAGTGACATTTTCATCCTAATAAGTTAGTCATGGACAGCAGTGGGAAAGTGACTTGAATGTCAGAGTTGCCAGAGACCTTTTAGAATATTGAATCTTCTCCCTTCATTTTCTAGAGGAGGAAGTTGAGGCCCAGAGAACTGAAGAATTTACTTAATGTACTATAGTTAGATATTTCTAAAAGTAAAAATAAGACATAGCTCAATAGAAAAGGGACTATCATTTTTGAATTTAAAGCTAGAAGGGACATCAGACGTCATTTAGTCTCATCTTCCAATTTTATAGATGAGGAAACTGAGGCTTAGAGAAGTAAAACAATTTGTCCACCCATAGTCATACAGCAAGTTTCAGAGTAAGGATTCAAACCTAACTAAATCATCCATGGAATAATCTGACCCACCAAGGATTATATTACAGATACCTTAGGTGTGCTAAGGTACTATGTATGGTATGATAGTATGATCAGGGGAATTGTAGTGAGAAAATCGGGGTTTAAATACTATATATGTATGTGTGTGTGTGTATAGCCATATACGCATACTTATAGATAGATAGATAGATAGATAGATAGATAGATAGATAGATAGATAGATAGATAGATGGATAGATAGATAGATAGATATGGATTTGAAAAGAATATGGATATAGATATGAATATAGATAGATGATACAGATTTGGATATAGATGTAGATATAGATATAGGTATAGATATAATATAGGTATAGATATATCTCCTTCTGAGAGAATGAAATGTTTCCATAGGATGGAAGCCAGATTAAAAAAGGGACTGGAGCTTATATTACATAAGAATGTGTTGAAGAAACCAGTGTAATCAACCAAAAGAATAGAAGACTTGGGAGGATTCAGCATCTTTCTTCCAAGTATGAGAAGGATAGGCAGATAGAAGAAGTATCGTATTTCTTTTGGTCTAGAGGAAACTAGAAACTAGAATTAGAAAGAATAAATGGAAACTTCAGTGTGATGGATTTCATTTCACTAAAAGACAATACTTCCTAAGAATTAGAGCTGTCTAAAGGTGAATTGGGCAGCCTCTAGAGGTGGTGGAATGCACTTTTCTGGACATTCCCAAATATAAATGACTATTTGCCAGAAATGTTATGAATAATTTTCCTATTCAAGTATAGATTGTACCAGATAACCTATGGAATGCACTTCTGAAATTTTATGATTCTGTCTCTTTCCTCCTCCTAACATCGACACTGAATCCACATAAACCTCTAACTAGGGGCATTTATGATAGGACTAAAATTTCTCACCCCTGAAAATGATCTTCTTGTCATACAGTCCTTCTTTCATCCACGCAGCAAAATTTATTATGTACTATTAATATAAACGCTGAAGTTGAATATAGAAAAAATGAAGAATGACATAATTCATGACCTCAGTGGTCTTATATGGTGTGCACACAAATAAATAGGATACAATATAATATCTGACAGCAGAAAGGGAAAAATCTAGAGTAGGTGGACTAGGAAAATTTAAGAAGAGGCAAAACACTTTGGACTGTGGGGATCAGGGAAGGCTTTATGGAGGAGAAAATACCTGGATCTCAAAAAATGTGATTTATTTAACAGGATTATGACGAGGAGGGAACACATTATAAGCACAGGGGACAGAGAGTGCTGATGTATAACAGAAGAGTGAAAGGTGAGATAGGTAGTAGGCAGTAGAATTTGATTGTCTTAAAGAATTCTTGAAGGAGTGTTGTATAAATAAAAGGAGGAAGGAAATAAAACTAGTTATTGAGCGCTTACTGTGTGCAAAGCACCAGACTAACATAAGATAGTCCCTGGTCTCAAAGTGCTCACATGTTGAGGAAAGAAAACATATATAGAAAATTTCAAGAGACCATAATATCAAATTTTTCAGCAGCAAAATTAATGATGATGCATCCACTAATAACATTTTTATCACTTTCTGATTTTATACCCTCTGACAGCACCAAAAAGCAATGGAATGAAATTTCTTTTCTGAGTCTTCTTTGGTTTTGGTTGCATCACTTGCAAAAGCAATTATCAGGCCACATCTCCTGTTGCGGGGGGAGGACAGGGTTACTGCCCAAGAGAAGGGCTGTCTGTGCATGTGAGCTTCAAACCTGACCAGCAGTCAGGGAATGCTGTGATTCCAGGAACCTTGAGTTTACCTCCTCATTGGCGGCAGTTGCTCAGCTATTGAGCCCAAGCTGGAAGTATGACCAGTGTTGTGAAGAGAACTATTCTTCTCAAGGTTCTTGGGGTCAGGGTTATGTCAACTGAGTATTCAATAAAGGAGTTGTTGAAGTGCTAAGAATAGTTTGACTTACCTGGTAAATGCCATCACTGCTTGAATGGTGAAACTGGAAAGAGCTTGGAAAAAGAGAAAAACTAGAGTTCTTTCTACCTGTGAGAGAGAAAACATGCAGTAACATTTTCTCTTTTGGAACACATCCCTGAAAGGAGAGAAAAACTTGGAAGAAGCTAACATGTAGAGCACCTGAGGCAGATCAATCATACTGCTACCCTTAACTTACTAGAGTCTTTGTGGAATTTCCACTTAGGTGGGATCTAAGTATCTCTGTCTCTCTGTTTCTTTCTGTCTCTATCTGTCTCTGTTTCTCTCTGTGTTTTTGTCTGTCTCTGGTTCTCTGTCCCTCTGTCTCTCTCTCTTTCTCTCACTCTCACTCCTTGTACTCCCAGGGGAAAAATACATCAACTCTGAGTATTGCCTGGTCTATCATTGTCTGCACAACTTCTCCGATTTCCGTTTGCTATCAATTTGAATAAATGAGTTTATTTGCTATTTTCTCTTCTCTATGTAGGGTCTTTCTGTAACTGGTTTTTGGTAGGTTGTCAAGCCTTGGATAGAGCTTGGGGTATTCCATCCACATTAACAATCAATGATCAAGAGTAGAGATTCAAGGTAAAAATTATTTTTTCAAGAATAACAATATTTAGGGGCAGATTCTTTAAAGGGAGCACAGTGACCACCTAATGATTCCCTTCTTCTGCTTTCCCTCCTGGTAGGAATCAGAGCTGCCCTTGAAGAAGGGTGGATAGAGAAGACAGTAAGGATATTGATTTATATTTCCCTTACAGTCGCATGTAGGCAATTTCCTATTGACACATATAACCTACGTTGACAACACAAACACACATGTACACACTTTATACACTGTAAGTAACATACACATATATGTGTATATATATATATTTACATAAACACATATATGCATATGTGTATATATACATATATGTTCCAAGTGGCAGAAAATTGCATGCCCTTACTTTTTTAAAATGAATAGCAATTTAAAATGAATAATTAAAATGAATAGTAAAGATAGAAATTCTTTCTGAAAAGGCTTTATGCTGATTCATCACACTATAATATCAACCTCAATAATGATTCATGCAACTTTTTTTTATTTCACATAGATATCACATTTCTAAAAATGTGATAGAATCTAATTAATTACTCATCAATGACTAAGACAGCTTTTCTTATTCTTTATTCTGAACGACAATGCTTGACATTTATTTTAGCATAGCACCAGTCTAAGCTAGGATTCTCGGTTTCCTAATTGCATTTGTACATAAAACTTATGTTCTCTGTAATTAAATACTAGCAATGGGAAACATCAGTATGTCTGAGATGAAAGCAGAAATAGTCCTACTTGACAGATAACTGTAGACACATAAGGTCATGTGGTTAAAATTCAATTAATACACTTGCCACCCTTTACCACCATTCTTTAGCTGCCTCCTCCCTCTGCTCCCATAGCCCCTTTCTCCTATTGTCAAAATATTTTTGGAATCTCCATTTTGTAGTTTCCAGATTAGCCATGTATTACTCTCTGGATTGCTCCATCATGCCCACATTCGAGTACCTTCCTCCCCTCTCCCTTTTCAGCTGCCTTTTGCATGTTTGTCTTCCTGCATGAGAAAATAGACTCTTTGTCAAGAGAAACTTTTATGTTTGTCCCAAACACTTAACAAAATGCCTGGAATATAGTAAATAATAAATGTTTGTTGAAATGACTTGTGGACTTGACCTCAATTAATCAGGAAATATGGTGAAAGCAGAGAGAGGAAGAGAGAGAGAGAAAGAGAGAGAGAAAGAGAGAGAGAGAGAGAGAGAGAGAGAGAGAGAGAGAGAGAGAGAGAGAGAGAGAGAGAATTAAAGAATAACATGAGTCTGAGAATTTTCCTATATGTCTAGAAAATCTGGTTACTGAAGAAGGATGAGTTGATTTTTCTCTCTTAATGTACTATAAATTAAAACCAAATTAATATTTATGTGCAGTTGAAGATCTGGAAGGGTCTAATAGTCATCACTCAGAACTCATTTCTTATGGTCCAATATTATGGATGAAGGTATAGATTGATCTGAACCTTCATTCACCTTAGAACATGTCTTTGAATTTGTTGGTAGGGAATTTCTTTGTGTTTAATTTTTTAAAACATTTATTGCTAATATGAACTTTTTTCATAATTTGTATTTTTTGATTGTTTATGTCTTTCTTAGGTAGTGATCTCATGAAAATGTTAAAACAATAACAAGTATTCATATATGGCAGAGAGAAGCTTAGACTTGGAAATCAAACGATCTGTATATGTTCCTTAGTATGTGATGTAACAGCTACAGGACCTTGAGCAAGACATTTAAAATTCCAGAGTTTCAGTTTCCTTATCCTTAAATGGAGGTAATAGTACTTGTCCTATGTGACTCATGAGGCTGTTAGGACCTCATAACACCTTAAGGTTTGCCAAGTAAAGTTAATCACAACAATGTTTTGTATTAAGTTGTATTAAGTTATTATTATCCACTTTTATATGGATGAATATATTGAAACTGAGATATTAAGCATCATGCAAATGATTGATCACATAACTAATAATATTATATAACATTTATATAATATATATTTCATATATGTTATATGTACATTATATATTACTATACACATAATATATAACATTTATAAAATATATAATATAGTGAATATCATAATTATAATCAGTAGAGGTGTACTGATTCGAAGTCCAGCATTGTAACAAAATCTTTCACAACAGTCTTGTGAGATAGATAGTAAAATATTATTACTTCCATTCTGTTGAGAGGAAATTGAGACCCTACAAAGTTAATGGTTTATTCAAGGTTACGTAGCTATTTATTTATTTAGAAGAGGTTCTTAAACTGGGGCCAATGGACCTCCAAAGAGTTCTGTGAAGAGATTTCAGGGAGAAGAGCATGAACTTGGATGGGAAAAATACATCTTTATTTCAATATAACTGGTTTCTTTTATTATCGTATATATCTGAAAAATACTTTGCTTTATATGTTTAGAAACATTATTCTGGGGAGCATTCTATAAGACTGACAAATAGTTCAACTGATAGTTGAACATCTCTCTCTCTCTCTCTTTCTCTGTGTGTGTGTCACACACACACACACACACACACACACACACACACACATGCTAAGAACTCTTGTCTTCTAACACAGGGAATTAAGAGTTAGCAGGGCTTCTTACACTTTTTCTACTTGCAACTCCTTTAGTACTTCTTAAACCCCTTGGGCTCATAGTCCACAGTTTAAGAAGCACTGGTGTATGTGAGCTCAAATCCTTACTCTGATATTTACTACATATAAGGGTGGGTAAGGTATCTAGTTTCTGGGCCCTACTCTCCTGACCTGTAACATAAGGAATTTTAGCCAGAAGCCCTCTGAGGTTTAGGACTTTACTCTATGACCTTAGGTGTTAGAGATTAAAGCCAAATTTTGCTCCAGATTTATTTTTTTTCTTTTCTTTTGTTTACCTATTTTGTGCTATTGGTATTGTGTCATTTCTTCTGATTGGTGAGCATTCATCATATTTCTGCTAGACATTTTCATTTTGTGCCCACACCCGTGCTTCTCTACTTTCCAACTCTATCAACACTAATGATAATGATGAGCAATTGGATTAAAATTATAGTAATAGCTAGAATTTATATATCACTTTACTATGTGCTGTAAAATGCTTTACATACACATCATATAGCAATTATTGTTTACAAAGGGGCAAAAAAGTAAGGAGAGATTCAATGAGTTGAGCAGGGTCACATAGCTAACGAGTGTCTATCAGGCACATCAGGTGGTGCAGTGAAGAGAGTGCCAGCCCTGGAGTCAGGAAGGCTCTTGTTGAGTTCAAATCTGGCCTCAAACACTTAATAGCTATAAAACCCTGTGCAAGTCACTTAACCCTGTTTGCCTTGGTTCCTCATTTGTAAAATGAGCTAGAGAAGGAAATGGCAAACCATTCTGGTATCTGTCAAGAAAACCTCAAATGGGGTCATGGAGAGTAGGACATTACTGAAACAATTCATCAACAAAGGGTGAATTAGAACTAAGGATTTTCTAGTTCTAAGTCCACATTTCTACGTTCTCTCCAATCCATCTCCTAGTTGCCTATACCAACAAGACACTCCTCTCTACTACTCCTCTAAATGTGTTGTCTTACCCCAGTAGAAGATAAGTCTTTTTAGGGCAGGAATTGCTTAACTTGTTAATATTCATAGCCCCAGGGCTATTTATAAATGTGCATTTATAAATGCACTTTTTTTAATTCATTCTGATATGATGGCATAATATTCATTTTTAAAAAAATGATTTTTACATTTTTGTAGTTGGATTCTAGCTAATCAAGGTTTATCTATATTTCCCCCTTAAAATTACCTTTATTGAAGAGGTATAGTCTTCCTTATTAGTTTTAAAATCCTCCCTCTATTCTGCTACATCTTACATATCCACAATTCTGGGCCCAAAGGAGAGGAGAAACTCCAATGTTCTTTCTTCTGTCTTAACCACGTTGACCAGAATAAAACTTGAAATTGAAGCATCTGCTGACTGGGGTGAGCAAATGCCTGTACTAGGACCAAACAAGGAGCCACTTGTGTATAATTCTCCTGGCTCTGTGTGATATTTTCAGAAAATTACTTTCTTGTGAATAAACTTTGCAGTAGTAAAGAAAAGGAATGGAACCTTTACTCAAAGCATCAAAAAGGTAAAAGAAGAAAAAGTTCTTATGATATATACACATCCACCAAGTAGTGTTCAGTACCTAGACATGGTTTGCACCAACTCTCTTCCCTAGGAAAATCATAAATACACTGAAATACAAGCAAGGCTCAGTCCTCTGTCTTTTATTCCTACTTCCTTTGACTATAATGATCATCTTCACTGGCTCCATTTGTAATAAAATTTTTAATAGATAGCTTAGGAAAAATTATTCCATGTTACTATTGTAACCTCTACCCTCACCTGTAATTAGAGACTTGGTAAACTATTGTCAATAGAAGATGTGTTAACTGGATGCCATGGAACTGGAAAACAAGTATGGTTCATTAAGTCTTTTATTCTGTCAATCATAAGTAAGGCTGACTTGAGAACCATGATATTCATCTCTTCTACTTCCCCAAATACTCACACAAGGTAGATAATAACATTGAAAATACCCCCATATCTAAATCATATGTTCCCACAAATGAATAGTATACAGATTACAGACCTAGAAAAATCAAGCCATCAGCAATAATTAAATAATTATTATATGATAAATACTGTGCTAAGTACTGATGGAAAAATACAAGGTAGGCAGTCAATTGAGTAAAACCTTCAACCCAACTTAAAATAGCCACCAAGACACACTAGTCCCAATACTTTTACCAGATAACATCTCTATTGAATCAGTCAACCTACCTGTCTATCTTTAATTCTTTCTTCCTATCATTTAGCTTTCTATCCATCCATCTATCTATCTCTGCCATTAAACTCATGCATGCGTTGACACACCCTGGGAGTCTTCCATAAATACCAAGCTTATTTAGAACACAGTATTCAAGTGATGGCCGACTCAAGGAGAATAAAGATCTACCTAAGGGCCAGAGGGGAATTCACTGTTGCTGGTTAACCAACTTTTACCAGAAACAACCTTGTAAACTTCAAAAGTTCAGATGTTTTGGCCTTCTGTTCAAGACTACTGTGACAGCACCAGCTGATGGCATGCACCTGTATTGAGAGCCAAGGACAACTAGACACTGAGGAAAGATAGCTTTAGGGCTTTGTAAGCAACCCCGAAGAAAATAACACCATACCTAAAAAGAATTTCATTAGGGCTCCACAATTGAAAGAAAAGGACTTCCAATAAAATTATCTGTGAATTGCCCCCTTTACCTCATCTCCAAACCAGAGCCCATTTTTCTCTATACTCATTGTACTTGTGAGAGAGTGTGCCCCTAGTTTTAGAAGTATGTATGTATTAAACATTCATGTTGTGCCACATTACTGAAAAACAATTATTAAAAACTAATTAAGAGGTGGAGCCAAGATGGTGGAGTACAAAGATGCACACACAGTAGCTCTTACCCCACAGCCTATAAAATACTTGTAAAGAAGAACTCTCAACAA
Organism: Bettongia penicillata ogilbyi; assembly: GCA_023548195.1. NCBI lineage: Eukaryota > Metazoa > Chordata > Mammalia > Diprotodontia > Potoroidae > Bettongia > Bettongia penicillata. Next base: position 7,471,839 of record JAJHZJ010000608.1, on the reverse strand, counting down.
ATGCTAGAGCAGCAGAAGCCACAGAACAACAGAGTGGAGGAGATTTCTAACCCAGAGTGACCTAAAAGACCAACGGGAAAGTTTTCTCATACCAGACATGGAGTAGAGCCCAGCCTAGCCTGCTCTGGAGGAGCAGAACAGAGAAGGCTTCAGGGACAGAATCTCCAGCAGCAGCACAGATCTCTCAACCCACAGGTGCTAAATGTCAGTGAGAGGGTTTTTTAGCTGGCCAAGAAGGAAGCAAGGTGTCCTCATAATTCAGGCCTCCTCAGGTGGCAGCAGTGGAGGCAGCAGTAGACAGGGCTCCCAAAGCAGGCAGTAGCCCACATCCATTGTTGAAGGTCTCCTCATAAGCACCCTGGGGGAACTGAGCCCTGTGTTGTGGCCCTGCCCCCTCCTAAACAGCTGAACTTAATCTCATACTGAATAGCAGCCTCGCCCCTGCCTAAAGCACCTGAGACTTTGGAGGAGCTCCTCTGAATCTCAGCCCCCAGTGTTAGCTTGGCAGAAGTGGAGGCAAGATGGTGATGGAGAGGAAACTCAGAAGTCAAGTAACTGGCTGGGAAAATGACCAAAAAAGGGAAAAAAAAATAAGATCATAGAAGGTTACTTTCTTGGGGAACAAGTATCTCCCTCTATCCTCTCGAATGAGGAAGAACAAAGCATACTGTCAGAGCAAGTCAAGGCCTCTGCCTCCAGGGCCTCCAAAGGGAGCTGAAATTGAGATCAGGAAATAGAAGACCTTAGAAAAACAAGTTAGCTGCTTACTAAAGGAGAACCAAAAAAATAACAGCTTTAAAAAGAGGCTAACTCAATTGGAAAGGATATCTAAAAAGTCAATGAGGAGAAGGAGGTTTTAAAAAGCAGAATTAGCAAATGGAGGAGAAGGTTCAAAAGCTCACTGAACAAAATAATTTGTTGAAAGAGAGAATTGAGTTCAGGAAAATGAATGACTATGAGTTAAACCTAGCAGTTAGTAAACAAACCAAAAATTTGAAAAAACAGAAGATAATGTAAAACAATCTCATTGGAAAAACAACTGACCTGGAAAATAGATCCAGGTGAGATAATTTAAAAATTATGGGACTATCTGAAAGCCATGATCAAAAAATAGAGCCTAGACATTATCTTCCATGAAATTATCAAGGAAAACTGCCCTGATATTCTAGAACCAGGGGGCAAAATAAATATTGAAAGAATCCACTGATCATCTCCTGAAAGAGACTAGAACAGAGAAACTCCTAGGAATATTGTGGCCAAATTTCAGAGTTCCCAGTTCAAGGAGAAAATACTGCAAGCAGCTTGAAAGAAGCAATTTGAGTGTTGTGGAAATACAATCAGGATAACACAGGATCTGGCAACTTCAACATTGAGGGATCGAAGGGCTTGAAATGGGATATTTCAGAGGTCAAAGGAACTGGGATTGAAACCAAGAATCACCTAGCCAGCAAATCTGAGTGTAATACCTCAAGGGAATAAATGTTCATTCAATGATATAGAGGACGTTCAATTATTCATATTGAGGAAAAGACCAGATCTGTATAGAAAATTTGACTTTACAATACAAGAATCAAGAGAAGCATGAAAAGATAAACAGGAAAGAAAAATCAGAAAAGAATCTCTAAAGTTGAACTGTTTACATTACTCCATGGAACGAAAATATTTATAACTCTTGAATCTTTTCTCAATATGTGGGTTGATGGAGAGATTGTACACACACACACGCATACACACACACATGTAGATAGAGAGTACAGGGTGTGTTGGATCAGAAGAGATGATATCCACACAAAAACATAAAATAAAATAAAAATTAAGGGGTGAAGGAGGAAAATACTGGGAAGAGAAAGTGAGAAATGGAATGGGGCAGGCTATAACTCATAGAAGAGATAAGAAAAATCTTGTTCAATGGAGGAGAAAAGGGAGAAGGGTAGAAGGGAAAGATGAAGTTACTCTCTCCACATGCGGCTGAAAGAGGGAATAACATGCTCACTAAATTTGATATGAAATACCACAGGAAAGTAGGAGAGGAGGTGACAAGTGGGGTGAGGGGAATGTTAGAAGGGAGGGCAAATGGGAGAAGGGAATCACCAGAAATAAACACTTTCAAGAAGGGACAAGCTTAATTGTGGGGGAACAAAATGAGGGGGGATATAGAGTGGGACAGGGGGCAATATAATTAGTATTACACAACATGATTACTATGGAAGTCCTTTGCAAAACAACACATATTTAGTCAGTATTGAGTTGCTTGCCTTTTCAGTGTGGTTGGGGAGGGAGAGAAGTTGGAACTCAAAGTATTAGCAACAAATGTTGAGAATTTTTATTGCATATAATTGTGGAATGAGAAATACAGGGAATGGGGTATAGAAATTTATCTTGCCCTACAAGAAAAGAGAGAAGATGTGGATAAGGAAAGGATGGAGTGTGATAGAAGGGAGGGTACATTGAGGGAAGGAATAATCAGAATGCAAGGTGTTATGAAGTAGGGGGAGGGGAGTGACAGGGAGAAAAATTGGACATATTACAAAGTGAGGTAAAAGCAATTAGTATTAAAACAATTGACTGAATTAATTACCGAGAATAAATCAATGACATCTTTAGTTTGGGGAAAACAATTTTAGTCTAAGTTTCCTAGAGGAAGGTAACCTTGGATAAAATTTGGTATTGATGTAAAAGTTATGGTTTTAATGATAAATTTGATTTTATGATTGCTATTTAATCAGGAGCTAGAACACGAATAGAAAGCCATGTAAGCCACTTAAGACTTGCCTCAAAAGATGTTCCTTAGCCAAAGTGAAATTATAATCATATTTGAAACCTGGTTTTTGGAACTTGCCATTTTAAGATGCTATGGGACTATTAAGTGACTGTTCTTCTGAGTCTAACTCCAGGTATGGATAGCAAAAAAGGTGGTCTGAGCCTCCAATTCATGATGCCAGTAAGCCAGTCAGATGCTGGTATGAACTGCAAAGGGTGATCTCATGGGAAAGGTAGAAGAGCGGCTATTCAGCCTGTGCTGAGATAGGATTCTCTTGACTCAATTTCCCCACTGACACTTGTCAGACTTTAAGCCTGACTGAATGCAAGTGGACAATCTACTCCTGCCTGAAGTTGACATGAAGTTGGGGAGATACTGTTTCGCTGCAATGTCCCTGCTCTTGGTGGCAATTTCCTATAGTCAAAAGGTTTGTAAGCTTAATACCAGATCTATTAAAGTATAGATTATTGGTAGGGGAATATCCAAAGTTAAGTCTAAAATTAAGCTATTAGTCATAAGACTTTAGACCAATCAAAATAAATTGGAGTCCTTTAATTCTTAGCAATACTGTGGAGACAATTAGGTCAAGAGCTTTTGAAGTTAGCAACATAAATATTATTTGTGTCTCAATTGGTTAATGTGCAAAAATTTTTTTTCTGTGGTCCATATTGTAAATGCTTTAAAAAGAAATATCACCTGACCAAAAGTTTGAATTGTCTTATCTGTTAGAAACTGTGTTAAAAATGAAAAATAAAATTAAAAAAACTAATTAAGCCTAATTAGTTAAATGATAATAAATGGGAAAAACACACTGATGAGGGTTCATTATACTATATACATTCTAGAACCTCCTTAGAGGATCACCTTCTGGTTATTCAACTTACCAATCTGAGTGAGATGGTGCTCCCCAGAAACTCTTATTGAATGGCAAAAACAAAAATAACTCCATTCCGTTAAGGAGCTTATGGTCTAATTGAGGAGAGAACATATACATATATATTCGAGGTAAATCCAAGGTAACCTCAGCATGTCAAAGGTATTAGTAGCAAGGAATAAAGAAAAGATATATGTGGCATGGCATTTCAGATAAGTTTTTAGAAAAATATTGCTATAATTAAGGCAGAAAACTTCAATATTTCAATTCACCTGAGCCCTCATCAATATGGATACTTCCTTCAGTGATGAAGATTGCTGTCCATTTATACTTTCTCCTTTTCTGCAACTTCTTTCTATTTCCCGTCAGAAATTATCCCTAGGGAACACACCCACTGTACTAAGGACTTCATCTACTAATGTCAACAACAAGAACCCCATCGTTTGTAATAGTACCAATTCACTTATATACTATATGACTTTATACTTTATGAGTCTTTTAAAAATGTTACCAGTTTGTTTGATACTTATAGTAATCCTTTAAGATAAGCCTGCTTATATCATGATTCCCTCATTTTTCATTGAGGAATTTTAGATTCAGAAAGGAGGTCAAGCGATTTGCCTAGAGTTATATTACTAATAAACACCAGTAGTGGAATTTGAATCAAGGTCTTCTTAATTCCAAGTCCAGAATTACATCTATTACACTGAATATGTGGATGTCTGTATCTTTACATTGCTATGAAGACTTGCTGAAAAGTTAGGTAGTGCAGTGATTAGATGCTTGGCCTAGAGTCAGGAAAATTTGTCTTCATGAGTTGGAATTTGTCCTCTGACCTTTGCTAGCTGTGTGACCCTGGGCGAGTCAGTTAACCCTGTTTGCCTTAGTTCTAAATCTTTAAAATGAGCTGGATAAGGAAATGGCAAACAACTTCAGATCTTTGCCAAGAAAATCCCAAGTAGGGTCATGAAGAGTTGACTATGATGGAAAAACAATGGAAAAGAACAGAAAGAAATATATTTTCAATTTTTAGCATTTGCATGTTTGTGTTAAATAATAAATTTCCTGAAAGTTTGTATATTTGTAATCAAAGATTCCTCTTCCTATTTTCCCCAAAATTTCTGTGTTTATTTTATGGGATTTAGTCTTCCCAGACTCTTCTTGTATTTAAGACAAGATCGTAAAAGTTTCTGGCTGGGAAGGGACTATCAGTGGTACACACAAGTCCCTTCCTGGAGCACGTTATTAAGTTACTTAATCTCAGCTTGAAATGGCAAGAAATAAATATGCAAACAGCTCCATAGACTTGTACATAGTCTTCTGGGTTATTGGCTAAAAAGAGATTCTTGAATAATCTCATAAAAGCTTTCTGACACAATGATAAGTTAAATTCTTCATAAAACAGTTTGGCCTCTGAGAAAATCAGGAGCAAAATGACAGAAGTAATTGGCCCGAGGAAGATGATTCATGATCTTCCACACCTGTTACCGTGGGGAAATTGTGGGCGACAATTACACTCCGGCATTCATTAGGAGTCTCCCTTTTTATACACCAATTAGCTCTAAAACAGGCTCTTAGGATTTATAGAAAGCAGAGCTTGGGGTCTTCTACATTAAGTCATCGGTTGTTATATATATACACATGTGGTACAATAATTAGATGATTAGACAGAAATGAATACTTAGAATGAGTCAGTATTGCTGCTCTAGGTCAGTTTCTCAAGGGACAGTTCTCAATATTACTGCTATATTCATGTTGGATAATAAAAAAAGCAACAATTACATGAAGTAGATAAGATTTTGTATACCTCTGCACACAGAAATAGAAAATCAAGGTATTTTCTAAAGAATTTATGGGAAAAAAAAATAGAGGAATTGGGAGGTGGAGGGAGAAATGTTTAGCTTATTCTGATTTCTCCAGTTCTCAATTGTTCTTTTTCATATTTAGACAAAGCTTTTCTTGTAATGATGGGCAAAACTCCCAGCAAGTGCGATACCATACCTGTTTCAGCTACACATGCAGAATAGATAATTAAGTCAATTACCTGGATTATTCTGGTTCTATTTGGTTGAATAATGAAATATGTCAGAATTGAGTCAGAATTAATTTTTGGCTTTAATCCTCCACTTTTAACATAAAGAACCCACCACGTATTACTCTTATATAAGCAGTATTATGTTTTGTTTTTTTATTTAGGGAATAGGATTAGTAGTCAACAAATCCTGACATGACTTGACTCATTTTGTAACACACTGGGACTTGGTTGGACCCTTTAATATTTTCGTCAAACGGTAATGATCCTCGAGTACATTTTACAGCCTTTGAGTGGTCCTTTACACCTTTTATTTTGGACCAGACTTGTGGTTACATCTATGTGTGGAACTTCCACTAAGGAGAGTCCCTCCATCAATACATATTTACAACAATCTTTCTATGTAAAAGGTGCTGGTGGTGGTGGTAAACTCAGAAGATAAACAAATATTCTTTATGTTTTACTCAAAATTTCCTTAGGATTTTCTTAGTACTCCTTTTTAGGTAAATTAGAAATAACCTTTATTCTGACTTGAAATAGTATGATATCATTTTTTTCCACAAATTCTATTTTTATTAGTGACATTTATAGGTTTTCCCCATCATAAAAATATGAAATAACCACTGCTCTTAATTAAAGTGGAAACGGATTTTTCAAATCACTAAGTTAAAATGCAAAAAAAATAGATCTATGGTATATAATGTACACATGTGTTATATATGTATGTGTGTTCATACATATATGTGTACATGCATACACACATGCATACATTTGTTAAAAACTCCTCTCACAACATCTCCCTAGAGTTAATAGAAGGTTAAGCCTGCAGTTATATCTCTTCTTCCATTCATAAACTTGTCAATAAGGTCTGAGTGAGTTACAGACCTATTTACCAAAGGCCTTTTGGTGAACTTCTCTGCAATGGTTTCTGACAGTGTTTGCTCATGAAACTTAGGCAAATAGAATTGTTCAACTCATGTTTTACCTTCAAAATTTAAGTGACTTACCAGCTCATTGACAATTCCCTTGGTCTAAGAGGTCTTTTGCAGAAGGAGTATATTGGTATGCCATAAAATTGTTACTTGTGACATCTGATAACCCAGCCCTCTGGCCTTTTAGGAAGATTCTTTTTTATAGTCAGGCAGCCTTTAGAGTATGGATGATTATCAGCTGAATAAACCTCATATGTCTTACTGTCCTCTGTATGGCATAAAGTTGTTGGTGTTTTTAAAAAGGAATGGAGAAATGTTCACTTTTTTCCTTTTTCTAATAAAATGCAGTGAGACCTCATAAGATAACACACCAATTTTGAGGGGATATATTTGTGATAGCAAGATAACTGGAGAAAGAGATACTGGAAAAGGAATTGAAAAAGATATATGAGGAGATCAATCAACCAAACATTATCTACTGAGAACCTACTTTGTGTCAGGACTGTGCTGGGTGCTAAGTATCAAAAGAAAGAAAAAAATTAGTCCCTGTCCTCAAAGAGCATATTTTCTATTGGGAGAAATTGAAAATATGCATTTTGATGAATAATAATGATTTTATCAACAACAGCAAAATAAAATATCATTTATGGAACACTTCTAATTCTGCAAAGGACTTTACATGGGTTAACTCATTTGATCCTCACAACTCTGAGAGACAGATGTTATCTTTACTGCCCTCGTATAGATGAGAAAACTGAGGCAAATAGAATAGAAGTAATTTACCCAGAATCATACTCCTTGCAAGTGTCTAAGGAAAACTTCAAATTCAAGTCTTTTGGATGCCAAGTCCTGCCCTCTATCCTTTGTGCCAACTAACTGTTCAAATACATGTATATGCAAAATAATAATAATATCAATGGTAATAATAACTAACATTTATTTACCTTTTTAAAGTTTTCAAGGTGCTTTACTTATGTCATCATTTGATCCTCACAAAGACCTTATGTTTAATTGCAAATAATAATAAAAACAAAAAATATTTTAGAGGCATAACAATGTTTTCGCTTTTTAAGGTATATAATATTATTAAATATTATATTTAATTTAAATTTAAATTATTATAAATAAATATTATTATTAAATCTCCTGATGTAGGAGACACCTAGCATTTGAGCACAACTCTGAAGATGGTATGGTACAGATGAGTCTTATCTCAGCAAATAAATGTTCTAAACTCCGGATGATGTCTTATGTCTCTTTGGTGATGATGATGTTGATGGTGACTGCCAGGAGATGCAAATAATTCTAGTACCTACTTTGTTTACATTTATTGGTGTCATTACCTAAATTTATAATTCATTTCAGTTAGTCAACAAGTAATTATTAAGCACCTACCGTGTGCCAGAAACTGTACTAAATGATAGGAATACAAAAAAAGACAAAAAAAACCTGCCTGTTCTCAAAGAGCTTACAGTCTAATGGGGGGAGGGGAGAAGGGAAACAATATACAGACAGTAGATAAATTCCAAATTCCACTTATGTACAAACTCCTTTAATAGAGCTCATGTGTAAAAGGTGGAGATTTCACTTGATGGTCTCTAAAGTCCTTTCCTTCCAGTTCTGAAACTATGATACTATGGTGATATGAAATTTAGCTCAAGGAAGGGAACATGAGTGGGCCAAGATCAGACAAGTACTAAGTAGGAGAGCTAAGATTTGACCCATGGTCACTTTGACTCCAAATCCAGTGTCCTCACGGCTCCACAATAACATTACTTCAGCAAGGAATATGGGGAAGTGGAAAGAACACCGGTTCTGAAGACATAAAGCCTAGTTTCAAATATGACCTTATTACCTTTATGGTCTTAAGTATGTCTCAATCTCTCTGGGCTTCATCTACAAAATGAGGAGGTTAAATTGGTTGACATGGGAAGTCCTTTTCAGCTCTACATTTATGACCCTTTCATGTGCTAATCTGTCCACATGCCCTTTCCTTAACACTCCTCCATATATACACACATGTATCAGTGTGTGTGTGTGTGTGTGTGTATAGGTGTGTGTGTGTCTGTGTCTGTGTGTATACACATATATAACCATTCAACCATTCATTCTCTAGTCCTAACAACCTAGTCCCTAATGAAGCATCAATTCCTCTGGTTTATTTCCAATGGATCTTTGTTAGGTTTTGGTGCTGTTCTAAGCCTTGAGGAGGAAAAGGTTTAGAGATGACATAGAAGGGATGAATTCTCATGGGCCTAACAATGAAGCTTAGACCAACTCCTCCTTTCCTATATTCCCATAGCTGTTATACACACACACATACACACACACACACACACACACACACACACACACCATTTAGCTATTGGTTCATCATTGAATCAACAGAAAAATTCTAATTACATTAGACTTACCCTGGAAATAGTAGAATAAGGTCAGTGACAGGGATTCTCCTAAGATTTCTGGACCAGGACCAGTGTAGATGCTCAAACCCTCAGCCAGTGGCAGTGATGATTTCTCTGAGTTTGCCCTTTGTTTCAAGACAATATTTTGGCTTGAGAACTATATAATACATGTGACTCCAATTTTCTTATTGGAGACAAGTCTGAGAAATGTACCTCATGGAAAGAACCTTGGCCTGTAGGTTATGCATAAAGTCTCTCCAAAACTCAAATTAAATGACTGGGGGTTGTATTTATTCTAATAAGTTGGTGTTTAAGCATTCAGTGTGATTTTCTTTTCTGCTTGTTAGCAATAGCTGCTACACATACACACACGCGCACACACACACACACACACACACCAATTATCTCCTTGCAAAGTCTTCATCAAGGGAGCCAATTAAAAACACTTCATTTTGTATTATTTTATATTTCTAATTAATTATAAATAAATGTAGCATGCATGTGTAAGTATAATAAAGTGACCAGCTATTACTACATGCCCAGTCAGGCCCACTGTTTCATGGAATGGATTGTTCATTTCAGCCATGGAGGCATTCCATTATATTCGGTTTGTTTGTATAATCTGTGTTTCTAGTCTATCCTTGAGCATTCTGCATAAGACACTCCTAGGCAGTAGAAAGAGGGACTAAACTGACATTTGTGAAGTTGTGTTACTGTTGTTATTTTAATACTGATGAACTCACTCTACCAAAATTTTCCTATGCCTATTGATTGTCTGGAAGTGGCTCTGGGGTTTTAAAGGCCATACAAGGAGAGTATAAGCCTTAGCAAGCCATATAAAGTCACACGCAGTAAAGAACTAGATTTCTTGTTTTAGGACCAGCCTAGGTAAGTACAGAAAAGGCTCTTGCCATGGAGGCAACAGGGTGATAACATTTTCGGAAACTCTTTCCTAGGTTATAGAGGGGCTATGATCTAAAGCAGTGAAAGAAATACGTGCATTAATGAAATTACAAGTACTTGAATCAGAAGATCATAGAGCTAGGTCTAGAAGAGAACTCAGAGAATATTAGAGGCAATTCCTTTATCTTACAGATGAAAAAATTAAGGTTTCGGAGGGTTAAACGGAAGAGTACATTGATAAATGTTTGACAACTGACTTTCCCCAGAAATGAATACTTTTAAGTTTGTCTGCATTAGTAACATTTTCTCCATCACTTTCTTAGGTACAGTCAATTTATTAATAAAACAATGATAAAGCCTTGATTGGTAGCATTTGCTATTATCCAAATTATAAATGCTCACAATGAAAATTTAACAATCAGCCTTCATAAGCCACTCTAGGATGCCACTAGTTAAAAGACAAGACAAGTAGAAAGTAGCAGTGGTAGGACTGAAACCCAAATGTTCAGACTCCAAAGTCAGTACACTTTATAGTATACAAAGGTATTGAAAAAACTCTGTATTGACCAGTTGTTCTGGTGCCAGGCAGAGACAACCATGGACAACATACCTGGATGATAGAGAGCTTGTATGCTTCCTCTCTACTGGTAAGTAACACAATGCTTGATTGGTAATTAACTAAAGTTGGAAAGCACTCTAATTGAAAACAATTTCCTTTGAAGTCAAAAGGAACTATTTAGGGTATAAAAATTATGAAATCATAATTATACTTGAGGAAGAAGAAATAAATCACTGGGCTGAAAAACAGGCCTATTAAATAACACTAAATAAGTTAACCTGGCACCTATTACAGCCCCTTGCACCAAGGAGGAACTAAATCAATGATCATATAATTGAATTGAGGTTTTATTAAAAGGCAGGAAAAAGGATTGGACTTTGGAATCTGAAGATTGGGTCCAAGTTCTGGTCCTAGTACCTCAGCCTCTCTGACTCTTAATTTCCCAGTTATAAAAACAAAGGGACCTCTTATGCACCATCTACTACAAACCCTCTTTTCACAGATGAGGAAACAGGCTGGTGGAGGCTAAGTACTTTGCACAGGGTGACTTATACAACCATGCAAATTCCTAATGTAAGGCTTTCTGGTCAAGAAGGAACTACCTTCAGTCAAAAGGAAAGGCTTACCTCTCATGCCATTCCTCTTTTCAGCTATTATGCTCTTTATGGAGCTGGAACAGTGGCAGGACAGAGAGCTGGGCTAGCTGATACAGAAGACCATATTGGCTGTGCACTGGATCCCTGCTAGGTCAGTGTCAGATTCTACAAGGTGCTTTCACGTGCTAATGATCTCACAAAAGCCCCACAAGGTAGGTAATAAAGATAACTCTAGGTCATATTTAAATAAATGTGACCAGTTCTTATTACTGGTCCCAGAGACTGGCCCACTAAGTTGGCAAGACAATTAGTTCTTATATACTTGATCCTCTGACTATGCACAAGCCTTCCCAAAAGTCTTAGTGCACTTTTAAGCTACTGAAGCATAAATATTTATTAAGTACCTATTACATGCTATGGCAGTATACTAAGGTATTAAAGCTTAAAAATGAGATTAAGTCTTTGGGGACACTGTTTTAAGTCAATGTTCATAGAGGCCACTTTGGGGTATGCTTTCACAGATGCATATATAGAGATATATTTGAATAGGACACACATAAATAAAGGCATATTTATATACGTATATGTGTTTGAATGTCTTTGTATTCAGCCTACATGAACAAATGCAATTTGTACTTTTCCCATTGGATGAGATTTCAGCGGCAGTAGCAGGAGAAAGAGTAATGTTATTTTCTTATTGCTTTCTTTTGTAGTCAGAGCCAAAATAAAAACAACCAGGCTGCCTCCTGCTATGTAGATAGGATTTTAATACAGTAAAATGTACATGGGAAACCCATGGCCTTGTGTTTTCCACAGCGACATTGCACACATGAAATCTTGTCTGATATTGACAGAAAGCTGAAGTATCAAAGGAAAGGGGTTCTTGGAAACAGGAGATAAAATTCTGAAATAATGCATTATCTGGGAGGCAAAAACTCAATATGCCAAGATGTGAATAGGGAATAGTCCGTGATTAACATGTCTACTGTATGTCATTCATATAGCCCCTGGATTTCAGCTGACAGATCATTTACTGGTATTATAGGAGAATTGTTCAAATGAGGATTCTGATTTGACTACAGGAATTTATAGCTTTTCGTTTTCCTCTCACAGACAGATGACATAGAGAATCCATTTTCTATCTAGTGTTACTAAAGGTCTAGGACATTAGAGATGCTGAGATCTGTCCATGGGGGCAGAGTGATGTAGATGAAGCAATTACCCCAGGAATCTCAATCCCCAAATCGTTTTCATCTAAGGCATCTACATATTTCTGAAGAAGGTGAGATTGTTTTGTTTTATTATGCTCGTTGGGGAGGATAGGGGAAGAGGCTTGACTTATAAGTTGGTTAAAGCATTTTACTCAGTAATACCAATTTATGGAAAATTTCAAATGTAAATGTCCTAGAATGGCTGGGGAGTTCTGTAGCCAGGAATCTTCACAGCCTGTGAAGATGACTATTTACTCCTAAAAGATGAAATAAGTCTTATTTCTGTTCAAATTTCTGCAAAAGCATACATTTTTTCTTGTCCCTTTTCGAATTTTGCTAACCACTGTGTCATGTCTAAAAACAACCCTAAGAAATTTTCCATTACGCCAAAAAATCTTTAGGCATTTGGATGATACCTTTCATTTGTTAGAGGGAAATGCTTCTGCTTACAGGATTTTGCCACCAGGAGGGAAGTGAGACCCTTTAGCATGGCATTCACAGCAATTTAAAAATGCCTCCAATCTATATTTTCAGCCTTTTTTTTTTTAGTATTGCTTCCTTCCTTCCTTCCTTCCTTTCTTCCTTCCTTCCTTCCTTCCTTCCTTCCTTCCTTCCTTCCTTCCTTCCTTCCTTCCTTCCTTCCTTCCTTCCTTCCTTCCTTCCTTCTTCCTTTCTTCTTTTCTTCCATTCTGGTAGTTCCCAAAACCTTAAACCCAGTGCACTCTGAAGCCCATAGCTTGCACAACAATAGGTCCCTGCCCAAGCTCCACTTAATGGCTGCCTTAAAGTGATTATCAATAGTAATACCTTCTGTTTCTCTCCCAACTTGATTTAGTTATTTTTCTTCTCTTTTGTTCATTAAAAGGGCCATTCCCTGACTATTTTTTAAAGAAGCCCATTCACTCAATGGGAGCTACTTCACTCTAAGTGAGTACCTGAAAAGGCCAGCCTAAAAAGGTCAAGGTCTCCCATTGCATCCTGGGTCATCTCCAGTCATCCTGATGAATATCTGGTCACTGGATTCAGATGGCTCTGGAGGAGAGAGTGAGCCTGATGACCTGCATAGCCCTCCCTCACTCAAAATAAAGTCAAGCGCGTCATGTCATCATTTCTCTGATATCATGGTCTTCTTCAAACATAAAGGATGAACACAACAACCACTGCTTCCCTACAGATGCTCTATATCTCAGCCAGCCTCAACTATTCAATATTCTTTGATTCCTCTTGGTTCTCCCAAGCCCTGTGAGCATCTGTACAGACTGTTCCCTACACTTGCACAGACTCTGTCCATTCTTCTTGTCTGCAGAATTTTTTTTCCTCTTTTCAGTGTCTAATTTAGGTGTGACTTCTTCTAAAAAGTCATTTTTCTTCCTCATAATCAACCCCTAGATAGAAATGATCCTCCTCATCCCACTATGTTAGTCCTCCCCTATCCACCTACCATATTTAACAGATTACAATTATTTGTATAAATATCTTATTCCTCTACTAGACTATCATCTTTGTTTTGTTCTTTTTCACATGCCCAATATTTACAGTGATTTGCACAGAGATAGTTCTTTTAAAGATGCGGACAAATCTAAATTGAATTTTAAAATTCCATCTAACACATCAATAAATATTTATTAAATGCCTCCTATGGGCTATGACACTATAATAGGTGCTGGATTTGCAAAGACAAAGGCAAAACCATCCCTGACCCTAAGAAAGAGATAAAAACAGTCACCCTACTAGGGAAGAGATACTAAAAACACGTACAGCAGAGAAGATCAGAAAATGATATTTGACATACAAGTACTCCCTCGAAGGAGACTAAGAATCAAAAAGCTGAGAAGGAGGGAGCTTATTTTAGGTGTGGGGGATGACCAGTGCAAATACATGGAGAACGGAGATAGAGTATCAAAGTTGATGAAAAATGACTAGTTGGAACACTGGAACACGGGTTATGTGAAGGGAAGTGGAGAAGGGAAAGTTGCCACAAGATAGAGGATCTTTAATGTTAGGTGAAGCAGTTTGTATTTTATCCTCTAGGGATCAGAGAGTTGTAGAAGATTTTCAAGTAGTGGCTAGACATGGTCATATCTATTCCGTGATAAAAATGATTCTGGCAGTAGTAGTGAGGACAGGTGGAAGAGGGAAGGGTCTGGAAGTAGGGAGAACAATCAGTAGTCTATTACAGGATTCCAGATAATAGGAGTGAGCGCCTGGCCTTGGCTAGAGGCTTTGTGATTATAGGAAAGTGTTGAGAATAATGCTACAGGAAGCAAGACATGTTAGAGAAATACAACTGACAAAATTGGGTAACTAAATGAATATGGAAGAATGTGGGAAAAAATAAAAATCAATTACAGCACCAAGGTTATAATCAGACAATGGATATTGCAAATGGTGAAGGGAAGAGAACTTGGTGGTAGAGTGTAAACCTTAGATATACCAAAGTAGAAACTCATTCACTAGGTAATAGCTGAGCAAATTGTGGTATATGAATCTATTGCATAAAAACTATTGTAAAGAAATACACTGCTCTGGAGAGAAAGGTGAGGAGACTACAGATGTGAAATACTGTATATTCTTTAAGCTACGTATGGCCTTTGGTGCAGGTGAATGTCGCTTAACTATTTTTTTGTTCTTATAAGAGGAAGTTTATTGGGAGAGAGAAGGCATATTTGGAAATAGGTACAGGAAAAAAAAGAAATCAATAAACTTTTAAAAGTTATAGTAGATTCTCAGCTCTTGACTTTTCTTCTAGTTGTTTTGAGCTAAATATTTATAAGGAGAAAAAAAATAGCCCTAAAAAATAGCCCTATTATCTTGGGTCCAAATTTTTTCCCAGTAATAATGATAAGGGTCCACTTGGTTATGATATATATGGCAAAAGTCCTAAAACTTTTTCTAGAGATCATAATGATAAGAGAATTATCTCAACTGGCAACATATGATTGTTTGGAAGAGAGATTGAGTGAGTAGTTTAAGAGCATAGGTGCTTCAGACAACTAACTACCAGAATTGAAAAATCATTTTCAAGAAACTGTCCCACAAATCATGGGTCAATAAAATTACTTCCACATATGAAAACATGTTCAATAAGAGAAAAGAAGTTTATACCAGGAAGAGATTTCCTTAGGAAGTCTGTATCAACTCAGCACAAAATGATTCGGATAATTTGGTCAATGTAGATAGTTTATCCATACATTTTAGGTTATCTTCTAGGAAATTAAGTAAATAAGTTAGAGACCAACATTATGCTATCATTTTGGGTAGTCCAATTGAATTTCTGATGCCTAAAGAACAAAGATAACTTTATTGCTGCAAGACCCAAATGAAATAATGTATGTATGCTTTGCAAATATGCAATCTATTATAGTTATGAGATTAACTATAAGAATGGCTTACAATCTACTTTATATACTCCATATAAAAAGCCTTAATGTCAATAATATCTCAACACTTTTTCCATCCTATTGTTCCTGGCAGGAAGGAAGTGACCACAATTATAAATTCAAACATTTACTAAAAGTCTGTCATCATGGTTGTCTAGAAACCTAATTGCTTTCCACTAATATGTACTAAAACTGTTACAAGCCACTTTTGCCAAGCTAATTTAGGAAGCATATATTACAAAGATCAGGTAATTTAAGAGCATCATTCTAATTATCATCTTTCATTATTCCTATAACAAACAATGTAATTGAGATGGGCTTAGCCTACCTACAGATCAGCCTTTAGGCAAGCCATGAGTACTCAGGATTGGAGCTGAACCTTCTCTCTCTACCCAGGCTCATTATTATGTACAAAGGTACAGAGAAGAACAATACTTGTGTTTTTTGTGTGTAAGTGTGTGTGTGTGTGTGTGTGTGTGTGTGTGTGTTTCCCTGAAACATCATTTATCAGGATGTGTCCTTGGAGAACCAGGCATAATTGGAAAAGCCCTAACAAATAAAAGAAGAAATCTGTCACATCCTGTTTTTATCAACTTCATTTGGAAAGCTTTCAATGTGCAGCCTCTATTATTAAATACTTTTATGCATATATTCCCATACAAGACAGAAAGACACATGGGTGCTATCCACTGCATCTAGGGTCGTCATTTAGAGCCACTACTTCAATTAAATTTAATTACCTTCCACTTCATCTGGAAAAATAAGAAAAGAATCCATAAATTTTATTTTAATTTTAAACTGAAAGCATTGTCTCAAAACATCAAGGCCAATAAAACACATAATCAAGAGTTTCTGCAAGAATTAGGGATTATCACTGAACAAAAATGACTGATGAGTACTAAGGAGTATAATAAATACCCTCATGGAAACTTTATCCAATATTTCTCTCCCCCTTTACTTTTGAAATCTTGGTGCAAAGCTTAGGGTGGGGTAAAAATAGTTAGGAAATGGGTAACAGCAGGGAGTATCGTGTTTTATTTTAGGGCCCATTAGAAATATTCATTTGTTGATGAATCCTTCACTGTTATCAACTATCATAAATAATATTGGAGTATCTATTTAGTGAGGACAACAACCCTAATTAGTTTGAACTGATTAGCAAACTGAAAATAAAATAGAAAGAACAACAGATTTAGAGACAGAAGATATGGATTTAAAATTTGACTCCCATTGACATTTCTCTGAGTTTCAGTTTTTATATCATAAAATGGAGATAATAATATGTAATACTTTCATTGCTTCATGTAATTGTTGGAAAGGAAATGCTTTGTAAAGCTTATATATGTATTTTTTAAAAGGGAGTTGTCCAACAAACTCATGATTTTTCTTACGTATCAAAAATAGAATAATATTAATATGAAATTAATGATAACCATATCATTTAAGTTGAAAACTTTTTAAGTAGCTTAAAACTGCACCAAGACTTTTGAGACCCACTGTATAGTACTCTAAAGTTCAAAACATATTCTAAATACATTATCCCATTTAAGCCTTGCAACAATGATGTATATTGGTCATACTCCAAGTGATATGATCCCCCATTTTTTTTTTTATAGATGAGGAAACTGAAACTCAGAAGAGTTAAATAACTCAACCATGGTTCACAAGGTGTTGGGGGTGGGATTTGAATCCACGTTTTCTTGACTTCTTTTTATCTATATAAATGTTGATATCGTTATCACCTTGAATTGTCATAATAATTCCATGAGGTAAGTAGCATTCTCCATGTATAGCTGGGAAAATTGAGAATAAGAGTAGTTTAAAGTTCAGTGACATAGTCAAGAGCTTACAGTTTGTAAGAAAACCAGGACCTTATCTTTTGACTTCAAGTATTCTTTCTGCTCTTTAGAGCATTGTACAAGTAATATCTCAAACCCAATTATATCTTTATTTTCTCTTTCCCTCAACTAAGTCACTCTGAGGGGCATAAATTAAATTATTCAATACAAATTTATTGTCCTCTTTCCATCAAAATCAGATTAGTGAGTCTTCAGACTTTCAGAAAATAAGGAAAAATGCAGTTTCCCCCTTCATCTAATGAGAGATGGGACTAGACTTTCATAAAGACATAAAATGCTTTGGCCTACTCTCTTGTGCATGAATAGAAAAGATCTGTGAGCACCACACTGAAGGGGGTGTGTGTGTATGTGTGTGTGCGCGTGTGTGTATGTGTGTGCGTGTGTGTACTGACACAAAAACGGAGCACCAGGTAGGAGCCATCATTACAATGCCAGATATATATTTATCACTTAATACATATTTGTTGATTGGAAAGAATAAAGCTTTTATTCTTGCCTCTGTGTTTATAGACCTGAGTTCAACTTCTAAGTCAGGTAGTTGTTATGCCAGACTTGGTACAAGTCAATTTCCCTCTGGGTCTTAATTTGTTTTTTCTCTTTTAAAATGAAGTCTTTAGTTGAATTAAATTATGCTCTTCTCAGCTCTACAATTTTGTCATTCCTCCTCTATAATATTGTAGTAATGTGTAGAACTAGGCCAAAGGGGTCTTACCAACTGGATGCCCCTGAATAGTCCTGAATAGGAACTGAGTGATTTAGACTTTTAAGTGCCGGAAGGAATAGCAATGAGTGTTTTGGGTCAGTCATTTCTGGCAAGTAGATAACAAGATAGGGACTACTAAGAACCCTGGAACATTGGGCATTTTTGAACTGCTGGTAAAGTGTCCAGGCCTATCCGAGAATGTTCAGGTCCAGCTAGAAACACTCTTGTGCACAAGTAGTGCAATGTTCATGTGTTGTATGATTGAAGCAGATAGATCACATAAGGATTCTTTTGTAGTATAGGAAAATTGAATACAAGTGAAAGGATTTTTTTTTCTTTTTGTCTTTCTCATTTTCTTTATTGAACAGCATGGATTAGGTTGCCCCCACCCATAATAAGCAATTTTTATCCCAGTTTTTCCTCATGTGGTAGTCTAGGGGAAAAGGGTGGAATCAGCAGGTGACTCCAGAGACAACTAATACTGGAGAGTAGGGGCCTACCTAGGCATCCTGGAAACAGCTCTTTTGTTTGGGGAGGAAAGGGGGTATGGAGAAAGTCTTTGCATGTAGAAGGCAAGAGGAGATAGGGTACAGATTCAAGGGGAAGAGCTCAAGGACCGAAAGTTAATAGAACCCAGTCAAAACTGGCATGGATCTTGCCGTCATCCTTCAGTCTTCACCCAAACTCCAGCAGTTGATGGTGTGGGCTCCTGGGTGAGATCAGAGTTCAGTTAGGGCTTGTTGATCCCCACTAGGATCATCCAACTCAGTGTCTCTTTTTCTTTTGATCCTGTAGTCCCAGGGGCCCCACTGCCTTCCGGTAGTTGAGTATGGCCAGGCCCAAATTGATGGCATAGGTGGTGACACAAACCAGACAGAAGTCATACAGCACAAAAAACAAGATCCAGGCTAGGTAAACTGAACCCAAGAGAGAAAGCACGGAGCTGAACATGAGGACCGAGGAAGCCCATGGAGCACCATAGCAGCCCAGAAGGAGCTGCTGGCTGTAGAAGATAAGACCGAAGATGCTGTTGGATTGGTTCAGGATGCTGTCGGGACCCAGGAGGGGCTCCACCAGCCCAAAGCCCTTACTCCATGGGGAGGAAAACACGGGGGAGCAGCTGATGGACTCGCCCACGTCGCAGTAGGCGCGGTACTCCGGGCTCCGGGCGCGCTCCGCCTTCACGTGCAGGGCGTAAGCGGAGAGCGCGAGCCCCGCCAGGCACAGCGCGAGCCCCGCCAGGCACAGCGCGAGCCGCGCCCTTCCCGGGCCCAAGTGAAAGGATTTTAATTGAATTTCTTGAAAGTTCAATAGGCTACAAAACAGGACTTTATCAGTCCTCAAAGACTGTTTTCCACCTTCTATCCAATTATTCTGAATTTTTAGCTTTAACTTCCTTTCTTCTTACTAATTTCTCAACTCAAGGAATTATAGAATTTTAGAATTAGACCAAAGGGGGCATCTAGTCAAAACAAAACCTGAAAAGGAATCCTCACTTTAATATTACATATAGGTGGCTCAAGAGCAACTTGGTGAACCAGTGATTTTTAGAATAAGGAACTCATCTTCATGAGTTCAAATCTGACCTCAGACACTTAATAGCTGTGTGACCCAGGGCAAGTCACTTTACCCTGATTGACTCAGTTTCCTCATCTGTAAAATGAGCTGCAGAAAGAAATGGCAAATAACTAGTATTTTTGCCAAGAAAACCACCAAGTGGGGTCACAAATACTCAGACATGACGGAAATAGCAACAAAAGCTTAGCTGACTCAAGAAATAGAGTATGAACTTGAAGTCAAGAAGATATGTGTAAAGTGCTCTGTAAACCTTGAAGCACTGTAACATGCTAGTGATTGTCAGTGTTTCTTGACAATCTAGTTAGATGATCTAAACTTGCTATTCTCTATATATGACATTAAATCTGCCATTTCTTAAGGTCTTTGCCTAAGTTGTGCATTATGCCTGGAATTCACCTTCTCCTAACTTTTTTATCTCTGCTTCATGGAATCTCTAGTTTCCTTCAGGATTCTGCTCAAGTACTACTTTCAATATGACTGATTCCCCCCCAGCCCCACCCCAGTGTGTTATAATCCTCCTTTCCCCTAATCCACTGTCCTGGAGGGAATTGATTTGAACTTTTAAATAAGTGCTATATATTTGTTTTTGTCCATCTGGATTCTCCCAACAGAATGTAAGTTCCTTGATAAGAGGGACTATTTGAATTTTATCTTCCTATCCCCAGTGCTCAGCACAAGACATGGCACCTAACCATGTAATAAATGTTTGTGGAGTAATGCCCTTTTGTCCACCACATTTTTCATATTTCTCTGAAATGCCTGTTTTGGCTACTCTTTAAAGGACTTTATAGAACTTTTATCTCAGCATGCTCTTCTTCATGGCCCTGAATGCTGATGGTGGTGCATGCTTATTTCAATTTGGTTTTCTAGGTGATTCTTATTGCCCTGGGCTGTCATCCACAGATCAGGTGTGTTCTGAGGCTAGTCTCAGATAACAAGGACAAAGGCCATTTTGAATCAGTTGTACAAAAGACATTTGGAAAAGATTTAGGAGGGAAATGGGTTTTGTTGGAGACTGCTTTAGGTTTATTTCAAAAGCATTTTTATTTCTACAGAAGAAGAAAAACTGTTGTTTTCCAAAAGTCCTTATTTCCCAGGTCACACTGGAACTACTCACAAAATTTGTAACGTAGCAGAAGAACCATCTGCCCTCCCACTTCCCCTCTTCAATTCCTGACCAAAGTCCTAGAGAGAAAGAAACAACAATATATATAACGGGCTAGTATAAAGACATTGCCATTTTAAATTATACCACTCAGACTACAGAAAGAAAAGGCAGCTGAAAATTATTTGTACATGTGAGCTGTTTCTAAGCAAAATCTGTCATCCTTTAAATCCTAATTTTCAGAAGAATCATGATTTTGGCCAGACATGTAGAGTTATTTAAGAAAGACTTGTAAGGCAATAGGCTATTTCCTTCACCCCTGCCTCCAATAGTATCCTGAACAGTAAATAGCACCTCTGTAGACAATAAAAATGGGAACCATTACCAATGTATTATGGTCAGGGAGGTGGTACAACCGGGGCAGTTAAGTGGTACACTGGAAAGAGTGCCTGGCCTGGTGTCAAGAAGACTCCCCTTCCTGAGTGCAGATCTGGCCTTACTGGTTGTGTGGCCCTGGGAAAGTCACTTAGCCCTGTTTGCTTCAGTTTCCTCATCTGTAAAATGAGCTAGAGAAGGAAATGGTAAACTATTCCAGTATTTTTGCCAAGAAAACCTACATGGGATTATCAAGAGTCAGACACAACTGAAATGACTGAGCAGCTATGACAAAAACCAATGTATAAGTACACGAATACACAAAAGTACTTTCACACATCACACTGAAATTGCCATAGATATGTGTGTATATATCTATATTCTCCTCCTCATCAAATTCTTGTATTTATTTTTGATATATTTCATACTTACCTGTGTATATGCTGTTTCTGCCTCAAATTAACAGTTCTTAAATTTCTTGGTATCATTGGAGTCATCACCATCCTCCTAGTAACCCAGATGCATGACCACAGTACTATGCATAAGGCCTTGCTCTTACTGAACATATCTAATACATTAACAAATCTTGTTACTTTAAATAACAATAGCTAGAAATATATAATGCCTTAAGATTTACAAAGATCTTTATGTATAACATCTCATTTTATCCTCATAACAACCCCGAAAAGTAGGTCCTATTGTTATCCTCATGTAAGTGATTTCCATAGAAACACATAGTTAGTAAGTATCTGAGGTTAGAGTTGAAAAATGAATGGAAGGAAAAAGCAAATAAACAGACAAAATCTTCCAAATAATCAGAAATATTCTAGAGCTTAGTGAACAACCTTGGAAGGTAGTTGATTTCTCATCCCTAAATATTTTTAAACCAAGTTGGAATGATGTTCTTAGGTGTGTTGTAGAATGTATTTGTAATTTAATTTTATTTGTTTTATTCTGAACTTAATGAAATGAGCATTTCTAAGACAGCATAGAAAAAGATGATTGTACATGAAACTGCAAATTGATTATGTTCAAATTGCTACTCCTTTTAATTACGCAATAATGTTGTCATGCAACTTTTTTTGAAGAACATATTTTTAATGAGCTTGAATTGGACTAGATGCCTTCAGAGGTCCCTTCCTGCTCAGATATTCTATTGAAGTCAGTATGGTACATGGAAGAGAAGTGCTTAACTTAGGATAATAGGACCTGAGATCAAATATCACCTCTGACACTTAACAACTTTTATGAACTTGGTTGAGTCACTTAACTGTCTAGGTTTTATTTTTCTCATTTGTAAAATAAGCTAGTTGCATTAAATGATCTTTTTTGGCAATTTTTTAAATTAATGAATTTGTCTTCAGTTTTCAACAATCACTTCCCAAAGTTTTAAATTTTCTCCCTCTCCTTCCCTGAAATGGCATGCAATCTCATAAGGGTTCTACACAGACATTCTTATTAAAAATATTTTCACATTAGTCATGTTTCAAAGAAGAAATAAAATAAAAGAGAGAAACCATGAGAAAAAACAGACCAAAACATTACATAACGCAAGAGAAAATACTGTGCTTCATTCTAGGTTGCAATTCCATAGTTCTTTCTCAGGATGTGGATGGCATTTTGCATCAAGAGTCCTTTGGGAACGTTTTAGGTCCTTTCATTGCTGTGAAGTGTGATCTACCAGAAACAGTCTCACACACTGTGGCTGTTACTGTGTCTAATGTTCTCCTCCTTCTGCTCATTTCACTCAGCATCAGTTGATATAAGACTTTCCAGGTTTTTATGAAGTCTATCTGTTTGTCATTTCTTACAGCTAAATAGTATTCCATTATATTACTATACTACAACTTTTTCAGCATTCCCCGGTTGATGAGCATTCCTTTGATTTCCAGTTCTTGGCCACCACTATAGAAGTCTTATAAATAGTTTTGTACACATGGGATCTTTTCCCATTTTTATGATCTCTTTGAGATACAGCCCTAGAAGTGATACTACTGGGTCAAACAACATGGATATTTTTATAGCCCTTTCAGCATAGTTCTTTATTGATCTCCAGAATGGCTGGATCTGCTCACAGCTCTATCAATAATGAAACAGTGTTCCAACTCTCCCACATCTTCTTCAACATTTATCATCTTCCTGTTTTGTCATGGTAGTCACTCTGCTAGGTGCAATGAGGGACCTCAGAGTTGTTCTGATTTGCATCTATCTAATTAAGAGTAATTTAGAGCATTTTTTCATATTTCTATAAATTGCTTTAATTTCTTTCTCGGAAAACTCTCTGTTCATATCTTTGACAAGTCATCAATTGGGGAATGACTTGTATTTTTGTGAATTTGACTCAGTTCTCTATATATTTTAGAAATTAGTATTTTATCACAGACATTAGTTTTAAAAATTCTTTCCCAGTTTTCTTCTCCCCTTCTAATTTT
Source organism: Bettongia penicillata ogilbyi (assembly GCA_023548195.1). Taxonomy (NCBI): domain Eukaryota; kingdom Metazoa; phylum Chordata; class Mammalia; order Diprotodontia; family Potoroidae; genus Bettongia; species Bettongia penicillata. Next base: position 7,448,134 of record JAJHZJ010000608.1, on the reverse strand, counting down.
GTTTGCATTGACTTTATTTGTGCAAAACCTTTTCAAGTTAATGTAATCAAAATCATCCTTTTTGCATTTCATAATGTTTTCTATATCTTGTTTCATCATAAATCTCTCCATTCTCTGTAAATCTGAAAAATGAGCTATCCCTTGCTCACCTAATTTGTTTATAGTAGCAGTCACATTGCCTGATTCTGTATTCATATGGACTTTATTCTCTTTTATGGTATCAGGCATTGTTCTATAACCAGTTTCTACCACACTATTATCCGGTATCCCCAGCAATTTTTGTCAAACAACAAGTTCTTATCTTAAACGCTGGAATTCTTCTGTTTATCAAACAGTAGACTGCTATAATCATTCACTGCTCTTCTCTTGTGTACCTACATATTCCATTTATCTACTCCTCTATTTCTTGGCCAGTACCAAGTGGTTTTGATGATTGCTGCATTATAATACAATTTGAGATCTGGTAGGGCTAGGCCACCTTCCCTGGCATTTACTTTTTGAGTTTTTATTCTTCAAGATGAATTTTAATATTATTTTTCAAGCGCTAGAAAATAATTTTCTGGTTATTTGATTGATAAATTAATTTAGATAGAATTGTCATTTTTATTATATTAGGTCAGCCTACCCACAAACAACTGATGTTTTTCCAATTATTTAGATCTGACTTAATTTGTGCGGGAAGTGTTTTGTAATTGTGTTTATAAGTCCCTGGGTTTATTTTGGCAGATAAACCCCTAAATATTTTAGAGTGTTTAGTGTGATTTTAAATGGAATTTCTCTCTCTATCTCTTGCTCTTGGGCTTTGCTAGTAATATATATTTTGTATCCTGCGTCTTTGCCAATGTTGTTTATTACTTCAAGTAGTTTTATAATTGATTCTCTAGGATTCTCTAAGTATATCATCATGTTGTCTGCAAAGATTGATAATGCAGTTATTTCTTTCCCATTCTGATTCTTTCTATTTCTTTTTCTTCTCTTATTGCCAAAGCTAACATTTCTAGTACCACAGTGGTGATAATGGAAGTCCTAGTTTCACCCCTGATTTGATTGGAAATGCATCTAGCTTGTACCCATTATATATAATGCTTACTGATGGTGTTAGGTAGATACATATTATTATTTTAAGGAAGGCTCCATTTATTCCTATGCTCACCAGTGTTTTCAAGAGGAATGTTGTATTTTGCCAAAAGCTTTTTCTGCATCTATTGAGATATTCATATGGTTTCTGTTAGTTTTCTTGTTGATATGATCAACAATGCTGATAATTTTCCTAATATCGACCCAGCCCCGCATTCCTGGCATGAATTCTACCTGATCATAATTTATTATTCTTGTGACAAGTTGGTGTAATCTTTTTTGCAAATATTTTATTTAAAGTTTTTTTGCATCTATATTCATTAGGGAAATTGGTCTAAAATTTTCCTTCTTTGTTTTGACTTTTCCCAGTTTCAGTATCAGAATCATATTTGTATCATAAAAAGCATTTGGAAGGACTCCTTCTTTGACAATTTCCCCAAATAGTTTATATAGTATTGGAATTAACTGTTCTTTAAATGTTTGATAGAATGCACTTGTAAATACATCCAGCTCTGAAGAGTTTTTCCTAGGGAGTTCATTGATGGCTTGTTCAATTTCTTTTTCTGAGATGGGGTTGTTTAAGTATTCAACTTTCTCTTCTGTTAATCTGGTCAATGTATATTTTTTAAAATACTCATCCATCTCATTTTGATTGTCAAATTTATGGGCATAAGTTTGGGCAAAATAATTTCTAATTATTGTTTTAATTTCCTCCTCATTGGACACGCGTTAACCCCTTTCATTTCTGACATTGATAATCTGGTTTTCTTCTTTTTTTTATTTAATCAATTGACCAAAAGTTTATCAATTTTATATTAGTTTTTTTTCATAAAACCAACTATTAGTTTTATTTATTTGTTTGATAGTTTTCCTAATTTCAATTTTTTTTAAATTTTTTCTTTGGTTTTCAGTATTTCTAATATGGCATTTACTTGGGGATTTTCAATTTGTTCTTTTTCTAGCTTTTCAGCTGCATGCCCAAGTCATTAATTTCCTCTTTCTCTGTTTTATTCATGTAGGCATTCAAAGACATAAAACTTCCCCTAAGAACTGCTTTTACAATGTCCCATAAGATTTGGTAAGTTGTCTCATTATTGTCATTCTCTTGAATGAAATTATTGTTTTTATGATTTGTTGTTTAACCCACTCATTTTTTAGGATTAGATTATTTAGTCTCCAGTTATTTTCTGGTTTCTCTTTCCATGACACTTCATTTCATATAATATTTATTGTATTATGATCTGAAAATGATACATTGACTATCTCTGCTCCTGCACTGGATTGTGAGGTATTTATGGTCAATTTTTGTGTATGTGCCATATGCCACTGAGAAAAAGGCATATTCCTTTCTATCCCAATTAAATTATCTCTAGAGGTCTACCCTATCTATCTTAACCAGAATTTTATTCACCTTCTTAAGGTCTTTCTTGTTTATTTAGAGGTTAGATTTATCAAGTTCAGAGAGGCAGAGATTGAGATTCCCCACTAGTGATGTTTTGCTGTCTATTTTTCCTTAACTTCTCTTCTAAGAATTTAGGAGCTATACCACTTGGTGCATATATGTTTAGTAATGACATTACTTCATTGTCTATGGTGGTTTTAGCAGAATATAGTTTCCTTCCTTATCTCTTTTGATTAGATCTGTTTCTGCTTTTGCTTTGTCTGAGATTAGGATTGCTATGCTTGCTTTTTTCATGTCAGCTGAAGCATAACATATTCTGCTCCAACCTTTTACCTTTGTGTGTGTATCTCCCTTTCTCAAATGTGTTTCTTGTAAACATGTTGTTGGGTTATGATTTTCAATCCATTCTGCGATCTGCCTCTGTTTTATGGGAGAGTTCATCTCATTCACATTCACAGTTATGATTACTATCTGTGTCTTTCCCTCCATCTTATTTCTCCCCATTTATTTTTTAGCTCTCCCTTCTCCCTTCCACTCCGCAATAGAGACTGAATTTTTGATCACTGCCTCCCTCAGTCTTCCTTCCTTTCTTTCAGCCTCCATCCCTTTTACTCCCCTTTTCCCTTACCACTTCTTCCTTCCCTTTTAGCTTCCCCTCCCCTTTCTTTTCTCTTTCTCTTCCTACTGCCTATAGAACGAGTTAGATGTTTATACTTAACTGAGTTTGTTGTTCCCTCCTTGAACCAAATCAGATGAGAGTAAATCTCAAACAATGCTCATCTCCCTGCCCTCTTTCACTCTACTGTCATATGTTTTTGTGCCTCTTCATGAGATATAATTCACCTTTTTCTGCCTCCTTCTTTTCACATCTCCCATTATCCTCCCTTCGCACCCTTAAATCATATTTTTATTATCACATCATTTAATTTATACCCACTCCCTCTATCTATGTATATCCTTTTTCTATATCGTAATAAATATGCAATTCTCAAGATTAACAAGTACCATCCTCCCTTATAGGGATGAAAACCGTTTGCCTGTATTGAATAAAAAGTTTGGTTTTTTTCCCCATTTACCCTGTTATGCTTCTCTTCAGACTTGTTTGAAGAATTTTCTATTGAGCTCTGAACTTTTCATCAGAAAGGTCTGGAAATCCCTTATTTCATTAAATGTCCATCTCCTTGCCTGAAATATTATGATCAGTTTTGCTGGGTAATTAATCCATGGTGGTAGTCCAAGGTCCTTTGTATTACAGAATGTCCTATTCCATTCTCTCTGATCTTTTAATCTAGAAGTTGCAAGGTCCTGTGATCCTGGCTGTGGTTCCTCAATATTATAATTGTTTCTTTATGGCTGCTTGCAGTATTTTCTCTTTAACTTGATAGTTCTGGAATTTGGCAAAAATGTTCCTTGGCATTTCCAATTTTGGATCTCCTTCAGGAGGTGGTCAGTGGATTCTTTTGGTGACTATTTTGCCCTCTGGAACTCAGACCCCAGGGCAGTTTTCCTTGATGGTTTCTTGGAAGATATTATCCAAGTTCTTTTTTCATCATGGCTTTCTGTTAGACTAATAATTCTTAGATTTTCTCTCCTGCATCTATTTTCCAGGTCAATTGTTTTTCCAATGAGATATTTCACATTTTCTTCTTTTTTTATACTTTTGATTTTGTATGACTAATTCTTGATGTCTCATAGAGTCATTGGCTTCTACTTGCCTAATGCTGATTTTTAATAAATTGTTTTCTTCAGTTAACCTTTGTACCTGCTTTTCCATTTGTCCAATTGTTCCTTTTAAGGAATTATTTTCTCCAGTTACATTGGTACCTCCTTATACATTTGCCCAATTTTCCTTTCTAAGGTGGTGTTCTCTTCAGTGAATTATTTTTTTCATTTTGTTAATTGCTCTTTTAAAAGCAGTGACCAATTTTTCTTCTACCTCTTTAATTTGACTTTTACATTTTGTTTTTGAGCTCTTCCAAAAATGCTTTTTGTGCTTGAAACCAGTTCATATTTCCTTTTGAGGTTTCAGATGTGGGTAAATTGCCAGTGCTCTCCTTTTTTGAATTCATATTTTGATCTTCTCTGTCCCATAGTAAGATTCTTTGGTGTTTACTTTTTGGATTTGCTTCTCGCTCATGGAGATGACCTTTTTCTTGACTTATAAAAATGGATCTCAGCTTTTGGGGCACAGGGGGCTCTGTCCCACATTTCTTGTGCTGAGAAATTGAGGCCTTGTGTGTTGTAGCCTCTGGTTCTTTAAGCTAGAAGCTAGAATGCTGCAGCTTACCTCATGCTGAGCTGGCTGGTATGTGCTAAGTTCAAGGCCAGATGAAATCTTTCTGAGTTTCCAAAGGGTTACACTGAAGCTCACAGTGCGAGGTATGGGGGAAGGGTTGTCTGGCCATTAGAGTTCTCCTCCTCCCCTGAGCTAGAGCACAGGCAGCTTCAGTGTTCAACACCATATGCACTGGTGTCTCCCCAGTTCCCCTGGCTGTGCTAAGGCACAACTTGGGTCCTGGTGTTGGCACTTATGGGCTCCACTCCGCTGGGGCTCGGGATCTCCTCCTGGTTCACTGAGGTGGGACTGTCTGAGACACCTCTGGTCCTGCACTGGTCCCCTTCAGCCCCAAGAGTGACTCTTCTCAATGGTTTCCCTATTGTCTGAGGTGGAAGAACGCCATGCTCCTTCTGCCAATTCTACTATTCCAGGATTTTCCTGCGGAAATATTCTCTGGGTTTTTCAAGGTCAAGAAGAGAGTGGTAAAGGGATGTGCAGTTTAGTCTTCCATTTTGGCTCCCAGAAGTTCAAGTAGGTGACTTTCAAACATTTACTCTGTGGGCTACTGGTCTCAGGAGTGGCTGCTACTCTTACCAGGGCCCTCTGTTTCTCCCTCACTCAGTTCTGTTGAACTCCCATCCTGTGCTGACATGGTTGAGAATCTGCAGTGCTGTTTCTGCATCAGTGTGCCCTGACAGTTCCTGCTCTACTCTGCCATGATGGAGTCTGCATTGGTGCATCCTGTGTGTTCTACTCTCCTTCTCCCCTGTGTAACAGATCCTTTCCATCAAACTTCCATGTTTTTGTCCTAAGCTGGAAATCTGCCACACACTGTCTCCTCGTGGATTCTGCTATTCTAAAATTTGTTCAGAGTCTCTTTTTAGAGATATCTGAAAGAATTTGTGGTAAAGCTCAGGTAAGTCCCTGCTCTCACTCTGCCTTCTTGGTTCTGCCCTGGAATTTTCACTAAATGATCTTTAAGATCCTTTCCTGACCTACATTTAGAAAACCTTGGTTCTGTGAAGTAAAATTGTCCACTGGGCTTTCTCAAGTTCAAGCCGAGTCAACAAGCATTCATTAAATGCTTAATGTGTAAATTCTAGGGATACAAAGAAAGGCAGAAGAACAAATCCTGCCCTCAAGGACCTTATAATATAATGAGGAGACAACAAATATGCATAAACAAGATATATTCAGGATAAATTGGAGATTATCTCACCAGGAAGGCACTAGCATTAAGGTGAATAGGAAAGGCTTCTTATAGGAGGTGAGATTTTTATTGAGACTTTAATTAAGACAAGAAAGTCATGAGGCAGAGATGAGGAAGATTATAGTCCCAGGCATGGGGACAACTAGTAGAAATGCACAGAAGGAGAAGGAGAATCTTGTTTGAGGAACAGTAAGAAGGACAACATCATTGAATGATAGGGTACAGTAGGGAAGAAAAGGGTAAAAAGATCAGAAAGGTAGAAGTAGAATAAGAAATAAAACATTTTCAAAGCCAGAGGACTTTACAATTGATCCTAGAGTCAGTAGAGAGTCCATGGAATTTATTGAATATGGAGGTGACATGGTCACACCTGTGGTTGGGATGGTCCCTTTGATAGCTGAGTGGAGGATGGATTAGAGTATAGAAATTTGATGATGGGAAACCAATGAGAAAGCTATTGCAATAATCCAGTTGTGAGATGATGCAAACCTACACCATCTTGGTGTATGTGTGGGGAAGGGGAGTGACAAATTGAGGAATCAAGGATAGCCTGCTTGGTGAGTCTTGGTTACTTGGAGGATGGTGTTACCCAAGGCAATAATGGAGATTCTGGGAAAGGAGGATGGGAAAGCAGTAAGTTTCAGTCTTAAGTTTAAGATATTTATGGAACAGCCAATTAGTGAAGTATAATAGGCAGTTTGAGATGAGATTATAAATCAGGAAAGAGGTTAGGGATAGAAAAAATAGATGTGAGAATGATCTACACTGAGATGATTTATTGAATCTAATAACAATTCTGAATTAGTGGGCTTTTGTTCAATAAAGGTCTGTAAGCAAAAATTAGACAACTACTTGTCAAGGAGGGGATTCCTGGTAAGATATAGGTATGACTAGATGGCTTCAATGGTCATATCCATCACTTTGATTCCATGGAATTGACTAGACAGAAGGAAGTACCTTCATTTATTAAACCAATTAAATTTTCTCAACTTACTCTAGAACCAACCTGGACAATGTACTAAGTTTTCTCATGCAATTAATCCAGCACTTCCACCTTCACACATGTTCCAATTACTGTATAAGACAAAACCAACATTAGGACCAATGATGTTGCTCAATAAAAAGGCATTCAAATATTTATATCACCTCTCTCCACAGAGGCTATAAATAAACCTGCAAAGACAGTCTTTTTTGGTCCTAGCTGCAACAAAGTGTATCTACAAGAGTTTTGCTTTTCCTCTGCTTTTTAAACTGCTCTCTCATTTCAAATGCAGCTCCCCAAGTTTCGTTTCTGTATAATCACTCATTGCTATACCAAAGAGAAGAAAATAAATCTTGAGAAGTTTGAGTGAAATCAAGTTCACTTTTCCATTATCACAGCAGGAGAACAGAAGATGTTTTTATGCTTTAGAATCATCTAGTTTTTGTTCATTCAACAAATATCTAAGCTCAAATAATATTGGACACATTTGAAATGTTTTTAAGAAGATGTTATGGTGGATTGATTTTTACATGTAAATCTCATGCTATCTTTTCATTATTTTACATCCTGTTTGGCCCATTTGCAAATAAAAGCTGAGTGATCCACTCATTGGTAGAAGTTTCCTGCCCAAGTAGAAAAAAAAGCACCAAAAAACAAAATCTGGGTCTAGAATTATAGTTTTCTTTAATAATTACATCAAAAAAGACTTTTTTGGTTTAAAACGTTTAAAAATAAAATTTTGTTGTAGTTTTTGTTCAATCATATCCAACTCTTCCTGACCCTCTTTTGGGATTTTCTTGGCAAAGATGCTACAGTGGTTTGCCATTTCCTTCTCTAGCTCATTTTACAGAGGAACAATCTGAGGCAAAAAGGGTTAAACAATTTGTTCAGAATCACACAGCTAGTAAGTGTCTAAAGTCAGATTTGAACCCAGGAAGAATCTAAGCCCAAAGCTTTGACAGTTGCTCCAAATAAAAATCTCATAACCTTTTTTCTCCATTGATTTTTAAATTAAAGTCATTGTTCATATTTCATTGTTCATTAACTGTTCATTAACTCAATAAAAGTGCTAAATAACTGAATGTTTGAGCAACAATAGCTATTGTTTTCATTGTGCTTTGTTTTCTAATGTGCCCCTTTCACCTTCTGAGTGAAGAAGGTAATTCAGATGTCATTTCCATTTTACAAATAAGGAAACAAATTAAGAGAAGTTAAGTGGCTTTCTCAGTCACACTTTTAGTAATTTTTAGTATTAGAATTTGAATTTTACTATCCTAATTCTAACTCAACATAGTTATCAAAATTTTAGTTTTAGGATGCCTTTACACTTTTGAAAATAGAGAAACCCAAAAAAATTTTTGTTATATGGGAAATATGCACATATTTATGATACTATACATTAAAGTGTCTTAGTATTTTTGTGAAAATAATTTTGAAATCCAGGACCCCCTGAAAGGTTCTTTTTTAATTCCCAGGAACCCTACACCACACTTCGAGAACCAGTGCTCTTGCACAAACATCCCTATGAATACAGCATGCTATCATTTTAACTCAGGGTTTTAAAAATAAAAAAAAAGTGTTTTCAAAGTAAGTACTTTAAAAGAAAGGCTTCAGTTTATTTTTGTGGCCAAGCAAAACATTTTTCTCTTCTTCATCCTATCTAGCAATTTAGAGATTGAACAAGTTTTTAGATGTAGACTTTAAGGAAGGAAGACAGGACTCCATTATTAAACATAATCTTTGGGAACTAAGGAGTATATATTTCCAGTGACTGAAACATTATAGTGAGTTATCTCCAAGCTGATAGAAACAGACATCTTGGTGTGCAATGAATGAATGAATGAATGCCTGAAATGCTTCTGTCCCTACCCTTGGAAAACTCTGTCCTTCTTTATGCATTGTTTTAAAGTTAGGAAAGAGAACAATATACCTTTTTGCATATCCATTAAGTCCTGGGAAAAAGAAAGGGTCAGTGGGAAAGAGTTGAACTCCTTTAGTCTTCTTATCAGTTATCATCTATAAACAATGATCTTCTTACAACAGCATAAATTGGATCATAGATTTAGATTCTGAAGGGACCTTAGTCCAATCATCTTACGAATGAGGATATTGAGCCCCAAAGAGGTTATGTGACTTGCCTGAGGTTACAAAACTATTAAGTGGCAAGGCTTAGATTTGAATCAAAGTTCCCCAGTAACACTGAAGCACCTTAAAATTTGTACCTGTCAGGGTTTGGGAATTCCACTCAAGCACTCATTTTTCTCTCTATTGATCAAGGCAAATCATTTGCATTTAAATTCCATCTCCAGCTGTCAGTCAGGTCAGGACCATTTTGACTGAATTGGCCAAGCATCCCATCAGCTGGACAATTTGTTTCACTGATTTGACCAATTGTTCTACTGATTAGATTGGTATTTTGGTCATATTTTAGATAACACTCTCAATGTACACAATTGCCTCCATCATATCAGGCTAAAATTTAGCTGAGTTGGGGGAAAGTTAGCCCTAAAGAGCTTTAGCAAATAATTTGAAAAGTCATTTCTTGAACAGAGAGCAGATATTTCCCTAGCATTTCTAGACATGGAAACTTCCAACTACAAACTCAACTTTATGATTTCCCAATACTTATCTGTAAACTTCCAATGTCACTTCAGTTTTTTCATATCTTTACATACAATACTAATGACAGAAATGAATCCCTGGAAAAAATAGAACATCCACTTAGGGGAGAGAACCAACATCACAAGCAAGAAATTTTTAGATCAACCTGCCTATGATAGAGGTTCACTGTGTGATCCTGAACAAGATGCAAGTGCTCTGGAACTCTTCGAGACCTGACTTGATATTGTAATTGAGAGTTCTTTGCCTGGAAGCTCTCTTTAAAAATGAAATCACAGATTTAGGCCCAATCTATAGCCACTTATGGAAAACATTAACACTGGGAGGAATCTGCCCTTCTGAACTGAAATGAATTTCCTTCAATAAACTCCATGGATTTTTTTTATAGATTTCTGAGTTATATTTTAATACAATTATATTTTTCCCAGTTGCATATTTTTTAAAAATTAGCATTCATTTTTGAAAGATTTTAGTGCCAAATCTCCCCTTTTCCCTCTTCTCTTCTGAAAATGGTAGGCAGTTGGAATATAGTCTATATATGTGTTATCATGTAAAACATATTTACATAACCATCAGTTATGGAAGAAGACGTCAAAAGGAAATAAATCCATGATAAAGAATAAAGTAAGTGGAAAAAATATTCTTCAATCTGCATTCTGAGTTCATCATGTCCTTATCTGGATATGGACAGTATTTTCATTCATGAGTCCCTTCTATTTGTCTTTGATGTTTGTGTTGCTGAGAAGAACTGAGTCACAGTTGACCATTCCAAGATGTTGCTGATACTGTGTACAGTGGTTTCTTGGTTCTGCCCATTTCACTTTCTCCTCATTCCACCAAGAAAAGATTTGCTATAAATGTTTTTGAACATGTAGGTTTTTCCTTTTTTATGATCCCTTTGGGGTATAGATTTAGCAGTGCTATTGCTGGAACAGGGAATGCACCATTTGTTTGTCCTTTGGGCATAGTCCCAAATAGCTCCCCAGAATGGTTGGATAAGTTCACAATTCCACCAACAGTGCATTAATGTCCCAATTTTGCCATATCCTCTCTATTTATCATTTTCCTTTTCTGTTGTATTAGCTAAATATGAGAAATGTGAGGTGTTTTAATTTGCATTTCTCTAATAAAAAGTTATTTAGATCATTTCTTCATATCACTATACATAGCTTTGATTTCTTCCTATGAAAACTGCCTGTTCATATCCTTTGATCATTTGTTAATTGAGAAATGTCTTTTATTCTCATAAATTTGACTTAGTTCTTTATATATTTGAGAAATGAGGCCTTTATCAGAAATTCTTGCTGTAAAGATTGTTTCCCAATTTTCTGTTTTCCTTCTAATCTTGGTAGTATTGGTTTTGTTCTTATAAAAACTTTTCAATTTAATATGATCAAAATTATTTATTCTACATTTCATATTTCTCTCTATCTCTTGCTTAGTTATGAATTCTTTACTTCCCCATGTATCTTACAGGTAGATTATTCCTTTCTCTTCTAATTTGATTACTTCACTGTCTATGATATGTTTTTAGAAAGATGTAATTTCCTTCCTTATCTTTTTTAATTAAGTAAATTTTTGCTTTTACATTGTCTAAGATCAGGATTTCTACCCCTGCTTTTTCTTTTTACTTCAGCTGAAGCATAATAGATTCTTCTCCAGCCTCTTACCTTTACTTTGTGTGGGTCTCTCTGCTTCAAGTGTGTCTCTTGTAAGCAACATATTGCAGGATTCTGGGTTTTGATCTACTCTGCTATCTACTTCCATTTTATGGGAGTGTTAATTCCATTCACATTCACAATTATGATTACCACCTATGTATTTTCATCCATTCTATTCCTCCTATCTATTTTTCTCTCATTTCACCTTTTCCACCTCACCAGTGTTTTGCTTTTACCAGTTCTCTTGAACATCCTTCCTTTATGCCCCCCCCAAGCCCCCATACTTTGCTTAATCTCCTTGCCTCCTACTTCCCTGTTGGGTAAGATAGATTTCTATATTCAATTATTCCTTCTTTGAGCCAATACTGATAAGAATAAGGTTCAAGCAATGCCTGTAGCTCACCCTTCCATCTTCTCCTCCACTGTGATAGGTCTTTCTCACCAATTCATGTGAGGTAATTTATCCCATTCCACCTGTCCCTTCCTTCTATACCCTTTGTATTCTCTTTTCTCATCCCTTAATTTTTTTACATCATTCCCTGAAATTCACCTTTTACCCATATTCTCTGTCTATGTAAGTTCTTTTATCTGTACTGTTAGTGATACAAGTTTTAAAAGTTACAAGTATCATCTTCCCATATAGGGACATGTCTCACCTCTTCATGTGAGATAATTTGCCCCATTTTACCTCTCCCATCCTTCTGCTCTTAATGTACTCCTCCTTTTCATCCCTTATTTTTTTTTAAATTTCATTCCCTCAAATTTACTTTATGACCATATCATCTCTTTGTATATTTCTTTTATCTGTTCTGTTAGTGATATAAGTTTTGAAGAGTTACAAGTATCATTACATGTAGGGATGTAAACAGTTTAGCTCCATTGAATGCCTTATATTTTCTTTTCCCTTTTTGCCTTCTCTTGCACATAATCTTAGAGATCAAATTTTTGTTTTAGTTCTTATGGAGGCTTGAGGTACTTCTATTTCCTTGAATGATAGTTTTTTCCCTTTGATGTATTGTGCTTCATCTTGCCAGACAGGTGATTCTTGGTTATAGTCCTAGCTCCTTTCCCCTCCAGGATATCATGTTCTATGACCTCCTGTCCTTTAGTATTACAGCATCCAGATCCTGTATGATCCTGATTGTGACTCCTTGTTATTTGAATTGTTTCTTTCTAGACACTTGCAGTATTTATTTCCTTGACCTGGTAGTTTTGAAATTTGGCTATAATATTCATTGGGATTTTTATTTGTGGAACTCTTTCCTGAGGTCATTGGTGAGTTCTTTCAATGCCTACTTTGCCCTCTCATCCCATGACACCAAGGTAGTTTTCCTTGATAATTTCTTAAAGGATGCTGTCCAGATCCTCCTTTTGATTATGGCTTTCAGGTAGTCTGATGATTCTGATATTGCCTTTACTAAGTCTATTTTCCAGTTCAGTTTTTTCCCCATGAAATAATTTATATTTTTCTCCATTTTTTTATTCTTTTGAAATTATTTGATTAATTTGTGATGTCTCATAGAGTCATTTTCAAGTTGCTTTCAATTCTTTTGACTGCTCTCTGGCAACTATGACATCTACATTTGCCATCAAGGTATCTTTTTTACCAGGAAAAGATCCATGAACCAAGAGATGCCTGTCTAACTTGCAGCTTTTCCTGATAACCTTTTAAAAGATTATTCCTTTCTGGTATATTGACTTTTGAAATTTTATCTGCATGGTATGCCATGATCCTAGAATTAAGGGTTTCTTGTTTTGCTTTCAAGTATTTATTTATATTGCTTATTCAAACTTGAAGACTAGAGGAAAGATATAGAAATATTTTTGATAAGCCAGAAGTATGAGGATATCAGTAATGAGTGTGCAGCTAGGGATGGGATGAAATGGTATTGGATCAATTAAGTTGAGTTTCTGTTTAAATCTTTAGTAGTTCTTAATGACCCATTTTATTAGGAGGGCTATTAAAGTATTTTTTAAAGGATTCATAGGGAGAAAAAGTACTTCATACGCTAGGTGTGGCTACTAAATAAGCAAATAGAGTTGTCATGAAAGATCATGGATCTTGACTCATGATTCCTTGGTAAGAGGCCAACTTCCACAGATATGATCATAACCCTTCAGAAACTGGCTTAGCATGTGGTTTCAAGAGTTGCTTTGGTCAATTAGAAAGCATTGCAGTTATCATCATCATCTCTTTCATGCTGGAACTCAGATTCTGCCCTTGGATTCTAGCTTCTGACAGGCAATCCATTTCCTAATCTTACCTGGAACCAGGCTTCCACACAAGTTCTAAAACCATGTCACCAACCAGGTTTCCTTTCTCTCCTCTTTTCTAACTTTCCTTTATGTTTTGTTTCCCTCATTATAATATTACATTTTTTGAGGGAAGGACTGTCTAGTTTGATTGTATTTCTATTTCTAGAGCTTAGCATAGTGTCTAGCATATGCGAACTTAATGTATACTTTTTCACTTGTTCACTCATTCACATTCATCCCCTTGTAGCCAACTTTCTGGTAATGAATTCCTCTGTACTTAGCCAATCTTGTCCACAATTCACAAACACAAACACAAACAAAACACAAACATCCTCAGAAAACACTAGAGCTTGAGCTCCCTCTATCATATCCTTTGAGAACTTAAGGCACTTCCAAATCATAACACACTATTAAAATAAGACTTTAGTGGACAATGTTTTAAAATTCTTCATTTTTTCCCTTTCAAATGTGTTATTATGAAATGTTTTAGTCCTTCTTGTTTATTACAGTAATATCTGATTCCCTAAATTTCCTTCTGTGGAAACACATTTTTAATTTTAACTAAAAATGGTCCATGCCCCCTAAAGATTTTACATTCTATTAGGTGAAGTCTCATGGGCTTTATATAAGAATATACATAACATATACAAAATGAACACAAAGTAATTATTTAAATAGGTTCATTGTGCTGCCAACTTTTCAGGAACACTTAACTCACTAGCTGACCCTAACCCAAACAGCACATCTCATCGAACCAATTGTTTGGGTGTCTGGAGATCTGGCCAGTCTCCCCTTCTCCAACTGGAACAATATCTTCTGGAACTTATCTCCAGAGACTATACCTACTCCTCCCAGGGAGAATTAATTCATACTGTTTTAGAACTCTTAAGTACCAAGCTGTCCTGATTGGTGACCCACTACATGTAGCAGGTCTAACATATGTTCCATATGTCATCTAGTTATTCAATTGGATATCTTGCCATCTTGTCTGCACACTTATGTTTATTCCTCTCCATCCCTCCTCCACTCCCACCACTTTTCATCTCTTGTTCTGTGATCATCAATCAAAATAATAATACCATTGCTTGTAGAAAAGCCATAAAAATGCTCACAATCCTTATGATTCCTTTGACTGAAACTTGTTCCTTGACCGCAGCTCTGCTATTATATGTTATCTGACACTATTAAATGAAAGATTATTGAAGGTAAAGACTAATTCATTGTTGTCTTTGTTGCTCCAGCCCATACTACAGTGCTTGAAATACATCAGGTGTTTAATATTTTTCTCACTCATTCAATCATCCCCACACAATAAAATAGGCATTTGGACTGACCACTTAATTCTGATTGAAGTATCTTGCTATTTTTTCAATTAGTTTAGAGATTAGTATTTCACAGTTTAAGATTATCTAATGAAATAAAAATAATAATAATTAATTAAACTTGTAGCCAAAGTGCTTGGGGCAGAAGAAAGTCATACAAAAGAAATATAAACTCTAATCTTCATCACTGAGAATAGTTGAAAAGATAAGATGTGCCTACACGGAATGTCTAGAGAATAGAAAGGAATTATATAAGTGATTGCTACATTTTGTGGTACAACAAGATTTCTGTTTCTAAAAATCATGGAAACAAGTGAATTTGGAATTGAGAAACAGAGTCAGGGATTCTTTGAGTAGGATGGAACCTCACAACTCACCTAATCCATGTCTTACCATAACAGGAATACCCTCTTTTCCCATCGCATACAAATAGGATTATCCAGCTTCCATTCAATGATCTCTAGAGATGAGGAATTCACTGTCACTCCCATTAGACTTTGGAATTGTTCACACTATTATGAAATCTTTCCTTCTCTTGGGCCTAACTTGCCTTCTCGTTGCTTCTACTCATTACTACAGCTGCCCACGCTAGGATCTCTCTTAATTTGAATAAATTTAATCCCTCTTACATGCACCATAACTTAAAATACTGACAGATATGAACCCTTGCTGCTAGCCTTTTTTCCAGACTGACATTCCCAATTCCTTCAACCAATCATTATATGCTACAGTAAAACAGTTTTGCAAAATTGTAACGTCAAAAATGGAATTATTTTCCTCAAAATACATCCCTCCTCTTACTTTTGATGTACAAAAACCTTGAAAGCATTTCTTTCTCCTTCACTTCGCAGATCCAGTCATATGGCAAGGCTTGTTGATTTTATCTCTATCAACATTTCGTAAAGCTGTCCCTGTCTCTGTATCCGCACAACTCCCACTCTCATTCAGGATGTCATCATCTATCACCTGGACTGTTGCAATAGTCTCCTAATTGATCCCCAGTTGTCTGAAAAAAAAAAATCATCTTTTGTTTCTCCAATCAATCCTCCACCAAACTGATAAACTGATAGCCCTAAAACACAGGCCTGACCATATCACCCCTCTACTCTCTGATTTCAACAACCTTCTGTTATTGCTAGGATAAAATACAAACTACTCAGCCAGGCACTTAAAAACCTCCATAGTCTGGCTCCTACCTACCTTTCCAAGATTTTTTGAGATTACACCTATTCAAGCACTCTGTTCCAGCTGAACTGCTGCCTCTACCCTGTATGCGCATGATATTCAATGCCTTGTCTACATGCCTTTATATAAGTGGTTCCCATGTATATATAGACTGCACTCCTCCTCACTTCAACCTAAGAGAATCTCTGGTCCCCTCAAAATGATAGCGTAAATGATGTTTTGATGGGAGACACTTCCTGATTCCCCATTTGTTAGTACTCTCCTCCTCTTGCAATTATTTGGTATATGAGAATTGTAGTGATTGTTTATGGAATACTGCAAATCTTTAATGTGTGTTCCAGCATTGCCTATGTACTATGGTGAGTCTTTTAATATGTATTTTTGCATTTTTTTTTCTTGGAGTGAATCATGGCTACTGAAAGAAAGAATAGGGATAGAGAGAAAGAGGGGAAAAAAAAAGAATCAGTCAACCACACAGGTATACAGAGACAAAGAAAGAAAAAGACACAAAGAGACAGACACAGAGAAACAGACAGGGACAGAGATAGAGAAATCATGAGAGAGACTTTATAATTATATGCTTCTGTACATGTTGTATTTCTCCCAGTAAAATATGAGCTTCTTTAGGTCAGGAATTGTCTCAGTTATGTTTTGATATGCTTAAAATATAGAACACTCTATAGAATAATTAAACAGTTCATTAATTTGTGAATGAACAATGCTTATTTTTCCGTAGTAGTAATGTTTTAATTAATGTTATATTTTTGATACCCTTCTTCTATTAATTCTCTTTTGATGTGTTTCCTTTGTTAGCATCTTATATAAAAGCTTAGAATATGATATAGGAGATAATATCCAGAATGCTCATAAAAAGATTGGTGGTTATTTCAATCTTTCTAAAACTTTCAACCCCATTATGACTAAAAGAAAAGATTTATCATCTAAATGGTACATTCATGAGTGTTTGCAAACTTCTATGGTGTTTCTATTATTGACACATTCCCCCCACCCCAGTATCAGAATAGTCAATCAGAGGAAACTGGCTAGCCATTGGCTAGTACCCTATAGTTCCCGCTTTTAGATGGTGACATGACTTATTTGCTGTTATCGTCTGATTTGTGCGGACTGAGAAACTAGACTGAATAGATCAATGTCAGGCTCGAAGCAAGGTAATAATTTGGGCTGAAGCTTCAGCTACAGATACAGCACAGAAATAGTGCATGGGGGAGAATGCGTCATGGATGGATATTTTGGGGACTTCAGTGAACTACAAGACAAGTGAGAAAAGGGAGAGGGTTTTGAATTTGGTGGCACCTAATGAAATAGACCAAAGACCAAAGCCTTGGCTAGTTAATTAAGCTAAGTGTATCATTTTACTTCAGGCAATATTGCCCACAGCTCCCCTTGAAGGTTTCTGTATTTATTTTGTGATCCCTGGAAATATGGAAACACCATTGAGATGGTTGAATTTTTCATGTGCATGGTGATGATGACCAAACTGATTATTTAATGCCTAGTTGTGTGCCATTCTTCACTATCATACTGTTTTAAAGAGAGAGGACTCATCGGAAACCACTGCAAGATTTTGTTAGTAATTATACGTCTCTCTCCAATTTCTTTAATAACAAAAATATACTGACCAATAGGAAACCTGCCATATTACAGGAAACTCATCAATTTTCTTAAGTTGTCTGTTTAATTATTACTTTTCAATGCTACAAAGTAAGTATCTTGAGGCTGTAGGCTTGGGTACAGCAGGAAAGGCCAAACTATATTTAAATTTTGGTCACTGACCTCCTGGCTGCTCCATGAGCTAGACACTTCATTTTTTGGTTCCAGGTATTTTCTCTAGATGTTCCCCATGCCTGGAATGTTCTCCTTCCTCATCTCCACCTACTGGCATTCCTAACTTCCTTCACTTTCAAACTGAAAACATATCATCTACAAGAAGTCTTTATTAAGATCTCTAATTTCTAACATCTTCCCTTTTTTAATTGCTTCCTATTTATCCTGCTCATAACATGCTTGTACATATTCGTTTGTTTCTTGTATTCCCCATTAGATTATGAGTTTCTTGAGGGCAAGAGCCATTTCTTTGTTCATCACCAGTGATTAACATATACTAGTCACTTGATAAACGCTTTAGTGATTGACTTGGCTGGCTCTAGAGATATAAATGGAAAAGGCAGGCAGCCTATGCCCTGAGGGAGATTAAACTCAGCTTCATTTAGGCGACATTGTCACAGATTTGTAAAGATAAGATATATGCAAAATAAATACATTATGATGAATGACAGCATTAACCAATCAGGAAAGGTATGTAGAAGGAAGCACTTGAATTGAGCCTTGAAAAGCTCTAACTGTTCCAAAAGGCAAAGATGAGGAGAAAGAACCTTCCAAGAATTGAGGGAAGTTTGTGCAAACACTTTGAATTGGGGATTGAGTGAGAAGTGGATGAAATACTGTATACAGAAAAGAGCAAGTCAATTACTTGAAGTATAGAGAGATCAAGTGGGAGTAATACATAACCAGCCTGGAGATATAGGCTGGATCCACATGATAACTTACTTTAAATGTCAGAAAAAAATGAGTTCTTATAATATTATACAGGCAATAGGGAAACACTGAAGTATCTTATGCTTTAGAAAAATCAATTTGGAAGCTCTTTGGAGTATAGATTGGAAAGGGGAGTGACCCACTGAATAATTACAATTACAATATTCCATGTCACTTCCTTTATGTTTCTTGCTTTTATTTATTTATTTTTGTAACATAATTGATACAAAAATATGTTTTGCATGACTTTACATGTATTCTTTGTATCTTAAATTTCTTCCTTTCCCAATGGGTGGGGGAAGAGTGAGAGGGAGGGAGAGAATTTGGAACTAAATTTTTAATGAGTTTTTTTAAATAAATAATTTGTTTTAAAATAGTAAAAACAATAGCAGAAATCAAAGGTGATGAGTCCCTCTAGACTGACAATTGTGATGTAGGTAGAGCAAAAGGTTAGAATACAAGAGATGCTGAGGTGAAATTTAAAAGATCATATATCTAGACCTTGAAGGGGCCTGAGGCCCTCTAGTTTAACCCCCTCATTTTACAGATATGCAAACCAAGTGCTAAGGAGTTTAAACGATCTGTCCGAGGTCAAAACCTGACATCTGATGGAGCAAAGAAAATAAATGCGGGTAAAAGAGCTAAGATGAATTTCACTTTGCAAACTTGAGTGACTGGAAGAGATTTGTTGTTTCTCCTTTATTTTCAAAGAGAACCCGTGACATCGCTCGGCCAAGAATTGGATTTAAGTGAGGCAGAGTTGCGCAAAGTCATTGGCCTCACTCTCTCCTCCAGAGCCATTGAAGTCCAGTAGCAAGACAAAACAATAGCCCCAGAGGCAATGGATGACCTTGACATTTTTGATATTTGACCCGTCACTAAGTGCTTCATAACACCTGCTTGAGAAACCTTCATAAACTGTTCTTATCTGCTCATTCACCAAGGAAATCTTCACATCCTTAGGGTAGATACCTCCTAACTCACCAATAGACTGGAGGCCTGTCAGTTATGTTCAACCTGGTTTTCCCTATCTGTCAAGACAGTTTGCCAGGGTGTGGCCCCTGTGTGTGCTACAGCTTCTTGGATTCATGGATAAGAGCGGTACCCTCTATTGAAATAAGGGAGTTAGAAGTAGGAACAAGAGTTCAAACATTAAGTATAATAAGAAATTCAAGGAAGGAAAGATCACATATTTGGAGGGGGAGGGGTAAGGGAAGATTTCATAAAGGAAATGCCATGTAAACTGAGTCTTTAAGGAAGGAAATAATATAAAAAGATGAAAATATAGGAGGTGGATAAAGAAAATCCATTCCAGGCATTCGAAACAATATTTGTAAATAAATGGCATGTCTTAGCTGCATGAATGCAGGTAAATTACTTACATGCAAAATGGCAATAATGACACTTAAAGTACCCACCCCCATAGACGTTGCAAAGAATGTTTCTTTTTTTTGCAAACAAAGCGCTATAGGAAAACATAATAGATAAAGACAAAGTAGCCTTCAATAAATATAAGCTAGTAGTGGAGTTTAGAGTAGGCAGGGTAAGATTAAACCATAGCAAGTAGCAGTAGTTTTCGAAGAAGTACAGAGTAAATGAAGAGGATTCGAGTCAGAGTGTGAAGACACAATTAAAGTTGGAAAGTTACACTGAAATCATAGACCTTTGAAGATGATAGATGCTTAATACCTGTTTATGTAATTGATTGAAGTAGTCCTTGAATGCTAAGCTAAGGAACTTATATTTTACTCATTAAGCAATGCATAGCCATTGAATGATTTTGAACAGGGGACTTACGTGATCAGGTCTATTCTTGACAGTTGTATTTAGGGAATGTAGCAGGGAGTAAAAAATCTTCAAGCAAGGTGATAAGAAAGAAAGGCATTTCAGCAGGCCAGTAGAGAGGTGAGGACCTAAAGGAAACAGGAGACAGTGTGAGCAGAAAAGAGACCAATGCAAATGATAATTCTTAAAGACACATGATTAGTGCTGATAATGAAAATAGCTAACATATATATAGTAATTTAAATTTCATAAAGTATATTAAGTATATTGATTAATTTGATCCTTACAATAACCCTGTGAACTAAGTACTATTATCATCCCACTATACAGATGAGGGCATTGAGACTGAAAGGGATTAAGTGACTTGCCCTTGGTCATACAGCAAGCAAGTTTCTGAGGTAGAAATAGAGCTCAGGTCTTTCTGACTCTTAAGTCATCACCTAGCTTTCTCTACAAAATAGTAAGGAGACTGAACAAGCTACATTCTACAAAATGGATCTCTTTCCACAATAAAGTGAGCAGAATGATACATTTCTTGTCATGGTAAAGTGGAGAGTGCTGTACTTTAAGTCAAGAGAAAATTCTGCTTCAGATTGATGCTAGCTTTGCGACCATAGGAAAACAACAGATTATCTGCCCTTATTTTTCATCTGTACAATGAGGGTAGTAATTGTTGTACCTCATAGGTCTTTTTATTTTATTTTTAAGAAGTGTACTTTGCAGGCTTTAAAGTCCTAGTCTGTGCATCTTATGATTAAAGTCCACTATCAGTGTAAGTGGCGATTATTTTCTTCATCATTCCTTGGTTTTGGTACGTAAGAAAAAGATCCAAGATTAAAATAAGAGAGCAGAGTTGTCACCTTACTCTTTCAAACTGTAATCCAACTACGTGAGTATTGAGTACTTGCAAAATTGATGAAAAACAAACAAAAACTTCATCCAAAGGATGTAAAAGCATTTAGAAAAAGGAGTAGTCATTACAAAGAACTAGCATGATTTACCCAAGAATTGCTCTTCTCACGCTAACTTCATTTTCTTTTCTTTTTTTTTTTTTTTGAGACATTAACTAGACTGGTAGATGAGAAAACTCTATGGAGATGGTATTCCTAGATCTCTGAAAAGGATTTTACAAAGTCTTCCAAAATAAAATTGCAGGCATGATCAAAAGATGTGAGTTGGGAGATAACTACAGCTAAAAGAAATTAGTTGAATCACCGGACAAAATGAGTATTGATGAATGGATTGATCTGTAGTGAAGTAGCATATTCAGTTGTTTTTATTAGTGATTTGAATAAAATATAAGGTAGCATGTTTATCAAATCTGTAGATGGTACAAAGCTATGATCAGGAGGCAATATATTGGATGGCAGAATATGCATTCAAGTAGATATTAACAGGCTAAAATGATGGACTTCAATTTAATGGATTCAATTTCATAGAGATAAATGTCAAGTACTATGCTTGGATTCAGTACATCAACTTTACAAGTACAGAATGAGGAGATACAGATAGAAAACAATTCACATGAAAAGTACCTGGGGAAGTCAAATACACTAGATAAGGAAAAGTCAGAAACAATTGAACAAAATTACCTAGTGTTCAATAAACCTGACAACATAAATTTCTTGAGGAAAAAATCCTTACTTAACAAGAACTGCCAAGAAAACTTGAAAGCAGTTCAGTGGAAATTAGATTTTGATGAACATCTTGCACTATATGACATAAGCAGATCAAAATGTATATATGACCTAAATATTAAAGATCACACTGTATGTGTGTTCATCCTTCATTACCGAAGAAGACCATGCCATCAGAGAAATAATGATATGATTTGCACTTGACTTTTGTTTTTTAAATAAGGGCTGTGTAGGTCACCAGCCTCACTTCTCCTCCAGAGTCATCTGAATCCAGTGACCAGATATTCATCAGAGATGACCCAGGATGGGGCAATTCGGGTTAAGTGACTTGCCCAAGCATGCAACTAGTGAGTGTCAAGTGTATGAAGTGAGATTTGAACTAAGATCCTCCTGATCCTGCACTGGTGCTCTAACCACTGTACCACCTAGCTGCCCCAAAGATCACAGTATAGAAGAATTAGAAGAAAACCAGCTCATGTACCTTTTATAACTATTACTAGGCAGAGAGTTCTAACCAAATAAGGTTTAGATGTGATCACAAAAGATAAATTATAAATTCAATTACATGAAATTGAAAAGGATTTCCATGAACAAATTCAATGCAGCTAAGATAAGAAGGAAAGCTGTTGATTGTTGAGAAAAAGTAATCAAATTAAATATTTCTGATGAGTATTATACTCAAGATTACAAGAATCAAGTACAAATATAAAAGACTGAGTCATTCCCCAAATGCATAAGCAGCTGAAGAATATAAACAAACTATATTCACCTTAAAAGATAAATGAGACTGTTTTAACAGCCATATAAAGATGATAAAGGTGCTTTACATTTATAAATATTTATTCTATTTGCATAAAATATATTCATGCAGCTTCTATTAATAAATATAAACTATAATTTACAAATTAAACATTTTTATTTATTTAAAACCATACAAAGGTGAACTTATCACCAAGGAGAAAAATGCAGATCAAAACAGTTTTAAGATTTCATATCACACCCAGCCCAGCAAATTGGCAGACATGAAAAAAGAAAAAAATAGCCAATATTGGAGAGGTTGTAGGAAAAAAAGTATGCATACACTGGAGACTGAGGTATGAAATTGTCCAACAATCCTCGAAAAACTAATTTGGAATTTATGTTTAAAAAAAGTGTCTGAAATGTCTGCATACCGTTGCCCAAAGATGCCACTGCGAAGTATATGCCTCACAAAAGTCAAAGACAGAAAAGGTCCTATATACACTAAAATCTATACCACAGTACTTTTGTGGTGGTAAAGAATTGGAACCAAAGTAATTAGTCATCAATTGGGAATTACATAATAAATGTTTCATGAATATAATAGAATACTATTGCACTGTTAGAATCAATTAATATGAAAGCATTCAGAAAACTATGGGGTAAAAATATGAACAGATGCCCAGTGGAGTGAGCGGAACCAGGAAAACAATGCACAAAAATGTGAACTGAAAGAACCAGCACAAAAACGAGTTTCTCACTGTGTAATTATTATGGCTATGCTTTTCCTAGGGAAGGACTATGAGTGTGGAACATTGCATACGCATATGCTGCCACAGCATGGTTCATATGTTGGTTAGTTTTACTGAACTGCTTTCGAATATTCATTTTCTCCCTTCATTATATAGGTAGAGGAGGAAGCAAAAAGATATATTCATAAATGAAGATGATATTGAAACAAAAGCAATCAATGTGTTTATTTTTTTTTAAATCTACGATTCTTAGTGTGATTCTTAGGGTGAACATGGGTCACCAACGAACATTCAGTAGAAGCTGTAGACAGGAAATTTGGGGCTTTGCATGAGAAAAAGGTGATTATCAGAGTTGTTCTACAGTGAGGCTCCATCCCTTCCATGGGTGGGGAACCTGTGGCCTTGAGGCAACATGTGACCACATGTGGCCTTCTAGATCCTTTTGACTGAGTCCAAATCATTTTATTAAGGGGATTGGTTCTGTGAAGTTTGGATTCAGTCAAAGGGCCACACTTGAGGACCTGGAGGGGCACATGTGGCCTTAAGGTCATAGACTCCCATGTTTGTCAGACTCTGAATCAATAAGATAGTTAATTCTGAGGAAAAACTTAGGGAGTCATGTTAACTTTCATCAAGTATTTGAAGTACTACTATGTGAAAGAGAGAATAGATTGGTCTGTGTTTTTTGTTTTGTTTTGGTTTGTTTTTTGTCTCAGAGAACATAACAAGGATATAAAATGGTCAATCAAGCAATTAAGTTTTTAAACATCTACTATATGCCAGGCATTATTATAGGTTTTGAGGACAGAAAACAAAATTTCAGGTGCATGTGGATAAGAAAGAATGGAAGAAAGAAAGGACGGAAGGAAGGAAAGAAGGAAAGAAAAAAATTTTAAAAGAAAGGAAAAGAGAGGAAAATGTTAGCTTTTTTATGAGTTGTGACTTCATTGTTATAAGAAGGAATCAGGGAAGAACTTCTACCAATTTGGTATCTTCTCTTCAATTTACAGACTCAGAGAGATAACTGAGATGCTGAGAGGCTAAAAGGGTTTCATGGATCATATAACCAGCAGATTTCTGAGATGTGATTTAAACTCTGGTCTTCCTGATTATTAGGTCAGCTCTCAATCCACGTTCCAGGTTTCCTCTCATTTTTATACTAGACTGAATTAATAGGAATTTTCATATTTAGGACAAGCAGTTTTATGTTCCTGTTGTACTCTACCTTGGTTCCATCAAATTGAGAGTGTTTCTAGATCAGTTCTAGAGCCCACATTTTAGAAAGGACATTGACAAGCTAGAGTAGAGGACAAGGAAGGTAAAGACTCAAAAGCATTTAAGGATTAGCAAGTGTATTTTTCAGTTAAGTGAAGACAAGGCAGAGATTCTCACCTTTTTTGTCTGATGTTTATGGCTATCTTCTTAGAATAATATTTTAAATGCATAAAATAAATTATATCATATTGTAAAATAAAATAATACAGTTATCAAAATATTTTGTAGAAGTTCACAGATTCCAGGTTGACAACTCTGTCCTAAAAGAGTAAAAATTTCATTCTTGGGACTAGAGTTCTTAGATTCAGGAGTAGAGTCTTCAGGTCCCCCAACATAGCTTCATATTTCTCTTTGCCTCATGTCCAATCTGTTGTTTATTTTCAGCCAGGCCTAAGGAGGTTTTTTCTAAAATTTTTGCATGACACTGCACTGCTTCAAAGGGTCCATGAGTTCCTGTGAAAACTCCATCTGTGATGACAGATTATGGTCTTTCTATGCCTTAATTTATAGCCTTTATTATTTGCTGTGGTCAGAAAAATCCATTTCCTGGTGGCCAATCTTCCAATAACAAATTATTCAACACTCCACTAAGCAGGTCTTTGGAGCACAAATTGCGCTGTGATTGAAGCTTTTCTAATTTGGAAATACCTAGCAAGACATGTGAATAGTTCCTTGTACACATTGCACTCTTAATAAAAATGTTGAAGTAGAATCGAATAGCAGTTGACAACTCCAGGTTCCTACATGCTCTGAAAAGGAATCAGAAGTATTCAGTGGAGGATTAATATTATTATAGCTTATATTTCAGTAATTCAAGGACACTATTAATAAGAGTTATCACTAATCATTGGTTATTCACATTAATGTTAATACATAATGGGAAGAATCAATATAAAACTTTGAGATTGTGAGGCACCTTGTATACACTATATCATTTGAGATATACAAAAACCCTGTGAATTACACATGTATAACCTCCCTCATTTTAAAGATTTAAAAAAATTAAGATCCTGAA
Organism: Bettongia penicillata ogilbyi; assembly: GCA_023548195.1. Taxonomy (NCBI): domain Eukaryota; kingdom Metazoa; phylum Chordata; class Mammalia; order Diprotodontia; family Potoroidae; genus Bettongia; species Bettongia penicillata. The sequence continues at coordinate 7,422,384 of JAJHZJ010000608.1, read as the reverse complement.
AGTTTCAATAGCTTCCCTAAGGTTATAGTTAGGTTGAAGTTAGAAAGAGCCTTAGAAATCATAGGTGTCCTTAATGTACATATGTGTGCATGTGCACACATGTAGTCTGGTGAAGCCCATGTGCTTTTTTCAGAATAATATTTTAAATAAATAAAATAAAATACATAAGATTGCAAATTGAACCTATTATACTGAAATGGAATCATAGAGACATCCAAAGTTCCAAGTTGATGCTCCCCCTTCAGATCTAACCAAAGATTCAAGGTAGGAAAGTGTGAAGAACTTTTACTCAGGGTGACATGCAGATGAGGCAATTGGACTTTCTGTGTGAGCAGAGAGGGAAGAATAAGGAGCAATGGATAGAGCCTGCAGAGGTTCAGTTTTTGAACTCAGCATCAGGTAAAAATAGGATTTTAGCTGTTTCAAAATAAAATGAATATGCTGCCTTGGATACAGTGAGCTCTTTTTCACTGGGGGTGGGACATAAATAGGAGATTAGATTTCTCTCTTAGGCATATTATAGAGTTAATTTACTCACCACGCACCAATCTAGATTCCTCATCCATGCCCAATGAAGCTGTTCATCCTGGAGGATCACTGCAACCCTGTTAACGACACCTCAGAAGTATTCTCAGTCCCTGGAGTCCTCTTCTCACATTACATGGCTCCTTTTAGAATGTCTGTTTAAAGAGATTACACAGGCTAGCCATCTCATGCTTTCTCTTTAGGTTTCAATGCAGACTTCTACTTCAGCCCCTCTAAAATTCCCAACAGACACCTTGCTCACCTTCCCTTCCCCCACCTTATACTGTTTTCAGTTTCATTTTATGTATTTTCTTCCCCCATTAGGAGGATATAAGCCCCTTGAGAGCAGGGACTATTTTTTCTGTTTGCTTGTATTTGTATTCCTAGCACTTGGCTTGGTACCTGAAACATTGTAAACTCTTAATAAATGTTTCTCCAGGGGGGCGGAGTCAAGATGGTGGAGTAGAAGGATGGACCTGCTCTAGCTGTCACCCAATAACCCATAAAATACCTGTTAAAAATGACTATAAACAAATTATAGAGTGGTGAAAGCCATCAATTGACAGAATGAAACAGATTTTCCAGCCCAAGAGAGCCTGGAAGGCTGACAGGAAGGTCTATTGCACCAGAATTGGAGAGGAGAGCATCTCAACCTGGACCACTCAGGATAGACAGGCCTGGAGCAGGCTTCAGAGCACAGAATCATGGGTATCAGCTGTGGTTTCCAGATTTCTCATCCCACAAATGTCAAAGACAGCTTCAGAGGTCAGTAAAAATCTTCCTTCATCTGAGTGAGAGGGAGCACAATCTGACCCCAGCCCCAGCCCCAAGGCAGCAGCAGCCACTGTGGCACCTGCTTCCACTTCTGGAGCCCTAGGACTAAAGACCTTGGGGGAATAGAGCAGCTGATCTTGGTCTCATTTCAAAGTGGCAGTCCTGAAGTGAGGAGGAGCTCTTGTGTGGTGGAGCTAGTGATGACTGTGAAGAGAGAATCTTACTTGCAGATCCTGGGCAGAAAACAATGCCTGTGGTTGCTCACAGAACAGAGTGCAGGCCAGGAGAGGAATAAACTCCTCTTCCTTGACTGTACCACTTTGGAAGAACTAAGAACTTACAGATCCCCATAGTACACCCTCCACTTGACAAAGGACTCAAAAGTCAAGTACGTGGCTGAGAAAATACCCCAAAAAGGGAAAAAAATAAGACTATAGAAGTTTGCTTTCTGGGTGAAAAGGTATTTTCTTCCATTCTTTCTGATGAGGAAGAATAAATCATACCATCAGAAGAAGACGTTAAAGTCAAGACTTCTACATGCAAAATCTCCAAAAAAAAAATATGCCATGGAAGAGCTCAAAAAGGATTTTGAAAATCAAGTAAGAGAGGTGGAGGAAAAATTGGAAAGAGAAATGAGAGTGATGCAAGAAAATCATGAAAAACAAGTCAACAGCTTGCTAAAGGAGACCCCAAAAATGTTGAAGAAAATAACACCTTTAAAAATAGACTAACCCAAATGGCAAAAGAGGTCTAAAAAGCCAACAAGGAGAAGAATGCTTTAAAAAACAGAATTGGCTAAATGGAAAAGGAGGGAATAACACACTCAGTTGAGTATGGAAATCTATTTTACCCTGCAGGAAGGTGAGGGGAGGGGATAGAAGAGGGGAGATAATAGAAGGGACACAAATTTTTGTGGAAAGGGGAAAGGGATAATCACAAGCAAACACTACTGGGGAGGACAGGTCAAGAGAGAGAACATAATAAATGAAGGGCAAGATAGAACAGAGGGAAATGTGCCTGGTATTTTACAATATTGTGGAAGTGCCTTATATTGTTACACATGTATGACCTATATTGAATTGCTTATTTTCTAATGAAGATGGATGGGGAGATGAGGGAGAGAATATGGAACTCAAAGCTTTAAGAGTGAATGTTAAAACTGATTTAGCTTGCAACTGGAAATTAAGATATACAGGCAATGGAGTATAGAAATCTATTTTTCCTACAGAAAAATAGTGGGGAAGGGGGATGGAAGAAGGGTGACTAATAGAAGGGAGGACAGACTGGAGGAAAGGGTGGATGGGGTGCATGCTGCCCTGGGGTTGGGGGTGGGGAGAGATGGGGAGAAAATTTTGAATTCAAATTCTTGTGAAAGTGAATGTTGAGAACTGAAAAATAAATAAATTATATATTTAAGATAGACATAGATAGATAGATAGATAGATAGATAGATAGATAGATAGATAGATAGATAGATAGATGCTTCTCTACAGACTGAATAGCTAATTAATTTAGGTATTGATAGTACTAGAGCAGGAGTAGGGAACCTGCAGCCTTGAGGCCACATGTGGTCCTCTAGCTCCTCAATCTGGCTGTTTGTGTCCAAGTTTTACCAAACAAATCCTTTTCACTAAGGAGATATTTTTCTGTTTGGATTTAGTCAAAGGGCAACACTTGAAGACCTAGAAAGCCATAGTGACTTTGAGATCACAAGTTTCCCAACCCTGTACTAAGATGGACTCTGACATCCCTTCCAGCTCTGAAACATGATGAGTCAATGAGATTCCATTTAGAAATGGAAATTGAAAATTGAAAAATCCTAATATTGAGAATGAGAGTTATAGGAGCTACATAGCTATTCTTCCAGAATCAGTCTTCTTTGCTCCCAAAATACTGCCTAAGCAGGGAGTTCCCATATCCTGTCAAAGTAGAGTCAGGTAAGCATTAATATACCAACTCTAATGTCCCCTAAGCCTACGAGGGTCTGATAGATTTGATGACCTTTTGTTAAAATGTCATTTGCGATTATGATTAAATTATTCTCCATGACTGGATTGGTACCTACAACAGATATATTTTTCTCTGGAGACAGTAAAAATATACTATTTTACCCTTCATTTAACTGCCCAGGATTTATGAAGCAAGATTATGTTTCTGAGTTGGAAAAGGTGACCCTTGTGTGGATAAGCGGTTGGTCATCCCCTTTTTTTCATTTGGGATTAGCAAGGACATCATAAAAAATAAGATACTTTCTCACTATATCCATAATCTGTCTTTTGAAATAGGAAAAGAAATAGAATTTCAAGTAAATCTCTTGGATTACATTTATATGGATAGAATTAAGCAAAGTTGAAGAAACTGTAAAGATATTGAAACTGATGAGGGAAAAGAAAAGAGTAAGACTGTAATTTGTACACTACTGATCAGTTTTGTGCCCTCTTACCTAGTGACTACCACAGTGCCCTGGATGTGGTAAGCCATACGAAAGTGTTCTAGAGCCAATCAAATGTGTATTTCTTGGTCCATATCTTTCTATCTTTGTTGATTTTAATGTGTTCAACTCAATGACAAGAATTCAACTTATCATTCCTAATTTTCCTAGCTGTGAGCAGCTCCCTAGCCCCAAGAGACTTCTTAACTTGAACCACTTTCAATGTAGGGGAATTTATTTCCTCACACAGTATTCGAAACTGTAATTACTAGGAAACTTCCTTATATGGTCAAAATCTCTCTCTCTCTCTTTCTGTAAATCTTACCCAGTGGTCTTAAGTCTGACTTCCATGGCCAAACAAACAAATCCAATCCCTCTTCCATGTAATAATCCTTCAAGACAATGATCTCATTTCCTAAAGTTTTTCTTCTGGAGGAGAAACATCATTAATTCCTTGAATGGGTCTTTAGATAGCATAATTGTGAGTCCGCATAGCATCCTAGCTATTCTTTTTTATGCATCCCAGCTGGTCAATGTCCTTTCTTAAATGTGGTACATATAACTAGATATAGTATTCCAGATGTAGTCTGACCAGAGAAGAAATCAATAGGAATGTCACTTTCATTGTTCTGAATACTATACTTTTACTAATGCATCCAAGAGTTAATCTTTCTTTCTTTCTTTCTTTCTTTCTTTCTTTCTTTCTTTCTTTCTTTCTTTCTTTCTTTCTTTCTTTCTTTCTTTCTTTCTTTCTTTCTTTCTTTCTTCCTTCCTTCCTTTCTTTCTTTCTTTCTTTCTTTCTTTCTTTCTTTCTTTCTTTCTTTCTTTCTTTCCTTCCTTTCTTTCTTTCTTCCTTTCCTTGTTCTTCCTTCCTTCTTTCCTCCCTCCTTCCTTTCTCCTCCCCTTCTTTCTTTCTGGCTTCAGGTTGTTATTGAGCCTACATATCCAGGCCTCACTATTTTCTTGGGCTATAGTTCTGTGTCTTTTGCTTCTGGCCAGACATCTCCACCTGGATAGACACTTCAAACTCAACACAAGCTTAATTGTCATCATTTCCTATAAAGCTTTCTCTTTTGCTAATGTCTCTATTCGTATTGAGGTCATAGTGATCATTCCCATCACTCTTGTTCATCACCATCAATGCTTTACCCTCACTACATTTTGTCCAATAAATTCCTCGTTTCACTGCTTCTTAGTCTGACATTTACATCTTCTGTTGCTTTCTCTTCACTTCATAACATTTTTAGTTAAGTCCCTGATTATCTCTCTCTTGGATCAATGTGAGAATTTCCTTATTATTCTCCTTCCATTCAGTCCTTTGCCTTAATAATTTATTTTGCAAATGTCTTCTAAACTGATATTCTTGAAACTCAAGTCTGACCATGTAAGTCATGTGCTAAAAAAATTGCCATTGTTTACTATTGCAAGCAGTATAAAATATGGAATTCTTATGAAAATTAAAATAACTCTGAGGTACCACACCACACTTACAAGACTTAGTTAACATGGCAAAACAGGAAAATGATAAATACTGGAGAAGATGTGGGAAAATTGGAGCACAACATCTTTTTTGCTAGAGTTGTTAACTGGCCCAACCATTCTGGAGAGCAATTTGGAACTATACGCAAAATAAAATTGTGCACACCCTCTGATTCATCAAAACAGTAGTAGGTCTGTATCCCAAAGAGATCATTAAAAAGGGGAAAAGATCCTCATGTGAAGAAATATTTATAACAGTTTTTTGTGGCAGCAAAGAAAAGGAAATTGAAGGGATTTCCATTAACTAGGGAATAGCTGAAAAGTTGTGGTATAGGAATACAATGGAATATTATTGTTCCATAAGAAAATGATGACCAGACAGATTTCAGAAAAGCCTGAACTTACACGAACTGAGGCTATGAAATGAGCAGAACCAGGAGAACATTGTACACGGTAACAAAAACACTGTTCAATCACCAGCTTTGAAAGGCTTGGCTCTTCTCAGTAATACAATAATCTAAGAGAACTCCAGAAAATGCTGTCCACATTCAGAGAAAGAACTATGGTGTTTGAATACAGATTGAAGCATGCTATTTTTTCTTTTGTTTGGTTTCTTTTTCTTTCTTATTTTTTACCTTTTGATCTGATTCTTCTTTCACAACATAAATAATGTAGAAATGTGTTTAATATCTTTGTACATGTATAGCCTATGTCAGATTGCATACTATCTCATGGAAGGAGAAGGGGAGGGAGGGGGAAAATTTAGAACTCAAAATCTCATAAAAGTGAATGTTGCAAACTAAAAAATAAATTAAAAAATTTAAATAAAATAGAAAGGTATTTTTGGGGGTGCGGGGAATACAGACTTATCTGGAATTTAAAAGTATTTAGAATACTTCACAACCTAGTTTTAGCCTATCTTTCTTGAATGACTCATTCTAGCTGAACTGGTCAACTTGTTGTTCCAATATTTATCTTTGGCCTCTATATCTCTGTATTAGATATCCCTGATACATAGAAAGATCTCTTTCCTAACCTTCACCTTTTGAAATCTGTAACTTCATTCAACATTCAGGTAAAGTGCTAATTCCTAAAACAGAAATTTCAAGATTGACTCAAAATGTTTTTAATATATCTTATATTCAGTCATCTGTATAAATATTGCATTCTCTTAGTACAATGTAAGCTCGGTGATGGCAGGAAGCATTTTATTTTTATCTCTGTATTACCAATACCTAACACAGTGCCTGCCACATGGTAACCACTTGATAAATGCTTTTTGAATATACATGACTACTGAGCTCAAAACCTCTAAGGCATGTGAGACCAAGAATATAATTTCTGACTCCTTCCTGATTATTTTTTCATAGAAGTCATTGTATCCTTTTACTCCCATTCCTCCTAGAGTATCAAATCTATTATTTCAATATCTGCCAGGATGGTTAGATGCAAGTAATTTTTTTCTCCCCCCACTTCCAGTTTAAAGGACTCCATATCAGATCAGCAAGACTGACAAAATACTTTCTTCCCAGTCCTTATTAAATTCATTTGGTTGTGTACCAGATTTCTATCACTGCAGTATCTTAAGCCAAGAGTCACAAAACCAATTCTCATTCTCTGGTACCATCTTCTTAGTTGCTAACTTCCCATATCCTCTTTTCTCTTTCTTTAATTTTCCTGCCTTCATTTGGCAGCAGTAATGCAAATACCACATACGTTCCTAAGTTCTTCATTTTTTTTATCCAGGAAGCATGCTATGTAGAAAAATCATACCAATAGCCAATACTTTATAAATGAGTTAAATGAAAATTTTCATACGTATCTCTATCTCTGACATAATATTGAAACAGGCATAAAATAGACTGAAAAGTAACAAGTTAACCATGTTTCTATTTCCATAATCCTAGGGAGAATCACATAATAATGGAACAATATATTAGAATGGGGAGCCAGGAGTTTGTTGGATCTTTTGTAGGCTGTATCATTTACTAGTTGTATCTCTGGCAGCAAATTACTTATCCCCTTTGAGTATCATTTTCCTCATTTGTAAAAAAAAAATATTTATAATATTTATCTAAATTCAGGATTCATGCTTGCAGTTGGACTTGGATTAGGTAATACCTCAAACTACTTTTAATTCTACAGTACTCTGATTCTCTACCTCATTAGTTGTTGTGAGGAAAAGGCATTGTGAAATGGAAAACAGTGCAAAAATCCAAATAAAATTATCATCCATACCAACGTTGAGTTTCTAACAGACAGTTAAAAATATAAAATACTTTATTTACAGAAGTACATTTGTAAATAATTTATACATTAGAAGCAATTGATAAGTATTTTAAAGATTCTAAACATTGTAAGGAAATGTTTAGCTCTTAAAGTCTATGCTAAAAGAATGAAAGCTAGACAGGTTCAACAAAGCTGGAAAAAATTATCCCATTTTCAAAAATGGTGACATAGTCTACTGTATTAGTGATTTACAGTCTACTATCTTAGAAGTAACATAGTTAATACTGAGAGGCACATCACAATTAGGAGGACCAGTAGATCTTGAATTATTTAGAGACAATAACCCATGAAATAAAGAAAAAAAATAAAATGACTCCCATCTATGCACCCTCCTCCCACTACTACAACGATAGTGATGAAATGACAAAAAAAAATGGAAGGGAGAGGTTCTGCACAGTAGAAGGTTTGTGAATCATACCACTTAGCTTGTTATTAAACACTAATTTATCTGTTAACATTCTAAATAGGAAATCCTTTACATTGAAACAATGAATCAATGTATGGAAAGAACTCAACCACATGCATTGGATATTTCATATAAATGAAGCTAGAAGATACAAGAAAGTTATAGCTAAATAGTAGTTTGCCTCACGAATTCTCCTTGGAGAAGAAAATAAAGAAACTGATGGTATTGTCTTTGTTGTACACAGAAAAACAACAAGAAAGAGTGACAATTACTCATCTCCCCTTGTAATTCTAATAAGCAAACAGAATACTGTGAATTCAATTGCAGCTTATAGACCAAGGTTTATCACAGAAGAATTGTGAAAGATATTGTGAAGAGCTCAGTGGTATCATTCAAATGAAGTCAATATACTTTACCTTTCAAAGGACTCAGTGTGATAGAAGCAACAATGTAGGATGATGAAAATATATCTTATAATTAGAAAGTTTTAAATTCAATTTTATATTATATTCAGTTTCAGATTGTCTTCTTCCCATACAAACTGAGCAGAGAAGAAATGCAGAACAAATGGCAAATAGAAAATGAAGCAAAACAAATTTATATGTTACATACTTAAAAAAAAAATAAGAAAGATTCCCAAGAGGGATAGAGCCAAGTCATGGAGAAGAAGCAAGAATTCACCTGAGGTCTCCCAAATTCTCCTGTAATCAGCTTTATATGTGCCTCAAAACAAATTCTGGAGTAGCAGAACCCACAAGAGGACAGGATGTAACAATTTTCCAGCCCAAGAATACTTAGAAGTTTGCAGAAAGGTTTGCAGGACCTGGTTTATAGTGGAGCATGGTCCAAATGTACCAATATAGGCCAAGTGTGCCAATATAGGAAAATAGTGGCAGGTCTAGGAGGTGACTAAACCAGCAGTGGCAGCAGCTTCTTCCAGAGCTCTCAGCCCATAAATAGTAAAAGGGTGAGATAACTGGTCAAAAGAAGATTACAAGGTTTTGTTTTGTTTTTTTTGCTGGCACTAGGTGAAGGACTCTGTTGCCTTAGCCATACTCATTTCTGGGTTGCAGTCATGGGTAACACTTCCAGGGTGAAGAGCATATCAAGCCTGTGACCACAGAGCAATGGAGATTCTGGTCACAGTCCCTGGGCAGGAAAGACTGTTTGTGGTAGCATGCAGACCAGAGCACAGGTCAAAAGAATAGAAAACACACTTCTTAGATTACACAGCCTTGAAAGAACTGAAAGTTAAACATACTTTCACAACTTGCTCTGAGAACAGTTGCACAAAAAAATGGAGTTTGGGACAGAGCCCAAATTTAAAGGTAAAAGTCAAGAAATGGACTGGAATTTGAGCAAACAAAAATACATATGCAAAAAAATGAGATCCTGATCATAAAGAAAAAGGTCACTATGGCTATGGGGAAGATCAAAACACAAATTCAGAGGAAAATAAAATTAAAAACCGCTACATCCAAAGACTCAAAGAAAAATTTGATTTGGCCGAATTCGTCAAAGGCTTAAAATCAATTCTTGTGAAAGCTCAAAGAGGAGTATAAAAAATCAAATAAGAGAGGTAGAGCAAAAATTGGGAAAAGAAATTAGAATGATGCAAGAAAATTATGGGGAAAAAAACAGTAGCTTAGTAAAGGAGGCACAAAAATATTATCGAGAAAACATCTTAAAAATATAACAGGCAGAATGGTAAGCAAGGCACAAAAATCTAATCAAAAGAAGAATGTCTTTAAAAAGAAGAATTAGTCAAATGAAAAAAGAAGTAGAAAAATTCACCAAAGAAAATAGTTCCTTAAAAAGCAGAGTTGAGGGGGAGGTGCCAAGATTGTGGAGTAGAAAGACTCATGTATGCTAGCTCTGAGCCCACAGCCCATAAATTTCCTGTAAAAAGAACTCCCCACAAATTCTGGAGCAGTTCAAGCCGCGCAGAAACACAGTGGAAGAGATTTCCATTCCAGAGAGTCCTGGAAGGCCGTCCCCAGGGGTGCAAGAAAAGCATGAAAAATGGGTCAATACCTTGGTAAAAGAGACCCAAAAAATGCGGAAGAAAATAACACCTTGAAAAATAGGCTCATTCAATTGACAAAAGAGGTTCAAAAAGCCAATGAGGAGAAGAATGCTTTCAAAAGCAAAATTAGCCAAATGGAAAAAGAGGTTCAAAAGCTCACTGAAGAAAATACTTGTCTCAAAATTAGAATGGAACAGATGGAGTCTAATGACTTTACGAGAAACCAAGAAATCACACAAAAAAAACCAAAAGAATGAAAAAACGGAAGATAATCTGAAATATCTCATGGGAAAAACAACTGACCGGGAAAATAGAACCAGGAGAGACAATTTAAAAATTATGGGACTTCCTGAAAGCCATGATCAAAAAAAAGAGCCTAGACACCATCTTCCATGAAATTATCAAGGAAAACTGCCCTGAGATTCTAGAACCAGAGGGCAAAATAAGTATTGAAGGAATCCATCGATCACTGCCTGAAAGAGATCCAAAAAGAGAAACTCCTAGCAACATTGTGGCCAAATTCCAGAATTCCCCGGTCAAGGAGAAAATATTGCAAGCAGCTAGAAAGAAACAATTCTAGTATTGTGGAAATACAATCAGGATAACACAAGATCTAGCAGCTTCTACATTAAGGGATCGAAGGGCATGGAATAGGATATTCCAGAAGTCAAAGGAACTAGGACTCAAACCAAGAATCACCTACCCAGCAAAACTGAGTATAATACTTCAGGGCAAAATATGGTCTTTCAATGAAACAGAGGACTTTCAAGCATTCTTGATGAAAAGACCAGAGCTGAAAAGAAAATTTGACTTTCAAACACAAGAATGAGAAGAAGCATGAAAACGTAAACAGCAAAGAGAAGTCATAAGGGATTTACCAAAGGTGAACTGTTTACATTCCTACATGGAAAGACAATATTTGTAACTCTTAAAACGTTTCAGTATCTGGGTAGTTGGTGGGACCACACACACACACACACACACACACACGCACATGCACACACACATGTACACATGTGTGCACGCACACACATACACACATGCATGCACATACAGAGACAGAGAGCACAGAGTGAATTGAATAGGATGGGACCATATCTTAAAAGAAATTAAGGTAAATGGTGAGAGAGAAATGTAGTGGGAGGAGAGAGGGTGAAATGGAATGGGGTAAATTATCTCTCATTCAAGAGGCAAACAGGAGACTTTTTAGTGGAGGGAAAAAGAGGAGAGCTGAGAAAAAAAACATGAAGTTTACCCTCATCACATTCAACTAAAGGAAGGAATAAAATGCACACTCATTTTGGTATGAAAACCTATCTGGAAAAGTGGGGGAAATACAGGAAAGTGGGGGAGAAGGAGATAAGCAGGGTGGGGGGAATGATGGAAGGGAGGGCAATGGGAGGAGGGAACAATTTGAAGTCAACACTTGGGGAGGGACAGGATCAAAAGACAGAATAGAAACAATGGGGGACAGGATAGGATGGAGGGAAATACAGTTAGTCTTACACAACACGACTGTTATCAAAGTCATTTGCAAAACTACACAGATATGGCCTATATTGAATTGCTTGCCTTCCCAAAGGGAATGGGTGGGGAGAGAGGGTTGGGGAGAATTTAGAACTCAAAGTTTTAGGAACAACTTTTGAGTATTGTTCTTGCTACTAGGAAATAAGAAATACAGGTAATGGGGAATAGAAAGTCACCTGGCCCTACAGGACAAAAGAGAAGGTGGGGACAAGAGAAGGGAGGGATGATAGAAGAGAGGGCAGATTGGTGATAGGGGAAATTAGAATGCTTGGTGTATTGGGGTGGGGGGAGGGGACAAATGGGGAGAAAATTTGGAACCCAAAATTTTGTGAAAATGAATGTAAAAAGTTAAATAAATAAATTTATATTAAAAAAAAAAAGCAGAGTCGACCAAATGGAAAAGGGGGTACAAAAGTTCAATAAGAAGATAATTCTTTAAAAATTGGAACTGGACAAGTAGAAGATGATGATTCCATGAGACAAGAAGAAACAATAAAACACAATCTAAGAAACAAAAATCAGAAGAAACTGAGAAAACCTCATTGGACACACCACTGACCTGATAAACAGATCAAGAGGATATAATTTTAAAATTATTGAACTACTTGAAAATCATGATATAAAAGTACCTAGATATCACCTTTCAATAAATTACCAAGGAAAACTCCAAGGAATATTATAGTGAAATTCCAAAGTTACCAGGTCAAGGAGAAAATACTACAAGCAGCCAAGAAAAAAAAAAAAACCAATTGAATTATCATAGAGTCATAGCCAAGTGTATTGTAATATATTTTTAAAGGAATAAATGCATTTTAATGTAGTGGGAAGATCGTTCCTATACATTAATAGGCCTATGTGACCTGCTTAAGTCACATGGAAGCCTAAGTCACAAGGGTCTAAGATACATGGAAGCCTAAGTCACATATGTTGGGAGGAGCTTGCTGGACAGGTAGAACAAGAAGGGGTGGAGCAGGAAGGACAGAACAAGAAAAGTTAGAGCTGGAGCAGAGCTGATAGGAAGTTGGTTAGACTAGTCAGAGCTGGGAAGGATGCAGGCAGCTGGCTGAGAGTGAGAGAAGGGCATCTGGCTTAAGGGAGCCTGTTTGTGGGAAGGCCTGAAAATGTGTATTGGCTTCTTGGTTACTATGATGGATTTCTTTGTTAATTTGATGGATTCAGCTTTCTGATGTCAGAATAAATGGGTTTTTTTTCTTCTTTCTACATGGAGATTCTGTTATACTTTATGATTCAGAACTACCCCAACATATGCATAGTCATGATAGGTGCTGTGAATATTGCATTGGCACTATACTAAGATAACACCAAACATAGCAGCCTCTATATGAAAGCACTGGAGGGCCAGGAAAGTGATATCCCCAGAGGCAGAAGAACTAGCATTATAACATCAAGTACCCTAGCATACCCAGAATGACCTACCTACTAGCACAGGTTCTTGGATCTGCTTTTCTTAAAGGAAAACAACTTTTAAGGGGTTAACAATCTTATTTAATTACATTATTTCTATTTTGCCATCTAGTTTTAGAATATCAGGCAGTTTTCCTTGGTAATTTATTGATAAATGATAGCAAGGTACCTTTATATCATGATTTTCAAGTAGCTCAATAATTTTAAAATTATTTCCTCTTGACTTGTTTTTCAAGTCCCTCCCTCAATTTTAATGAGACCTGTTCATGGGCAGGGAATATCTCATTAATTAACATTACACATAAGACTAAGAGTCACCTACCCAGAAAAACTGATTATAATCCTTCTGGGGAAAGAAACAGAAGACTTTCAAACATTACTGATTTAAAAAAAACAGAGCTGAGTGGAAGATAAGGCTTTCAAATGCAAGACTCAAGAGAAGCATAAAAAGGTAAATAGGAAAGACAAATCATAAGGGATTCAAGGAGGTTAAACTATTTACATTCCTACATGGGGAAATGAGATGTGTAGCTCCTAAAACTTTTCTTATTGCTGTTTGTCCTTCATTCTCAAAGAAGACCAATGACATTAGGAGGTGATGTCTTGACTTGCAAGTAAAATTGATTGTTAATGTGGGGTGGAACTATGCAAATTCATTACTTTCCCTCTCCTTTAAAGTCAACTGAGTCCAGTAGCCAGGCATAGATCAGGAAAACTGGAGATGACCCCAGATGCTGTGTAAAACCTTGACTTTTTAAACTAAGTTCTTTCTTAGATCAGTGGTTTAAAGCTAGGTAAGAAATGAGGCAAAGTTTGCCTACTCAAAAAGAAAAACCACACTGGGAAGGGAAGATGCTCAGGATTTCTGGTCAGAACAGAAACAATTGCTATTTACATTCACTTAGAGACGTCAAAATCCAAACAATGACTAGGTGATGCTTGGACTGGGACCTATTATTGATCAATTGGTGACAGCTAGACTGATTTGGGGTTAAAGGCATGGTCAAGTAGCTCCATTTGAATCCCAATGGGCTTTTTCAAAGTCTGGTTTCCCATTGCTGTCTTTCAAGAACTCATAAATTTAACCATATGGGATAAAAGAGTTGATTATCCCAGGTTTCCTTAAGGATAGAATAAATAAGTAGTGAAAAGAAGAAATAAAATCTATCCCATAAACCATGAGGTTTCTGTGATAAAAATTTAGATTCCTTTAGGCAGAGCACCCACATGTAATGTATGATTCCAAATGTGGGGAGAGGGAGAAGGGAGAGAAGATGGAGAGGAGAAAGAGAAGAGAAGGAAGGAAGAGGAGAGGGAAGTAGAGAAGGAAAAAGGAAGAAAACATTGCCCAACTAGAATTAGCATTATTAGGGCAGTTAGCAAGAGTATGCAATGACAGGTGTGAATTGAGTATGAAGGAATAATCACATATTAAAAAATGAAATTAAAACTGGAAATCAAGGGGATGTCCATCAATTGGGGAATGGCTGAATAAATTGTGGTATATGAATGTAATGGAATACTATTGTACTGTAAGAAATGATGAACAGGAGCACTTCTGAGGCCTGAAAAGACTTATATGAACTGATCCTGAGTGAAAAGAGCAGAACCAGAACTTTGTACACAGCAACAACCACAGTGTGTGAGGAATTTTTCTGGTAGATTTGGTACTTCATTGCAATGCAAGGACTTAAATAATTTCCAATGGTCTCTTAAGGCAAAATGCCTTTCACATAGGAAAAGAACTATGGACTTCGACTGCAGAATGAAGCAGATCATTTTCTTTTGTATTATGTTTTGGTTTGTCCTATGATTTCTCCCATTCATTTTGATTCTTCCATGCAACACGACCAAGGTGAAAATGAACTTAATAGGAATGTATGTGTAGAACCTATATAAAACTTTATGCCACCACAGGGAAGAAGAAGGGAGGTAGAGGGGGAACAGTGAGAGGGAAGAGAAAAATCTAAGATATATGGAAGTGATTGTAGAACACTGAAAATGAATACAATTTTTAAAAAATGAAATTAAGGGGTAAGAAAGAAGAATGCACTGGGAGAAAGGAAAAGGGAAAGATAGAATGAGGTAACTTACCTCACCTAAAAGAGGTGCAAAAGTAGTGCAGGGGAAAATGAGGAAGGTGGAGGGGGGAGCATGTGAACCTTATTTTTATCAGAACTGGCTCAAAGAGGAAATAACATACACACTGATTTGGGTACCGAACTCTATTTTACTGTACAGAAAATTTGAAGGGCAAAAGGATAAGTGGGGGAGGGGCAATAGGAAGGAAGGTATATTAGGGAAGTCAGTAATCAGAAGCAAAATGGTTTTGAGGATGAACTGAATGAAAGGAGAGAGAGTAGGATAAACAGTGTGAGAAAAGGGTGGAGGGAAATATGCAGTAACATAACTATGACAATTAAATAACAGCAAATTCAGACAGGGTTGGTGGAGTTGTGAACTAATTCAATCATTCTGCAAAACATTTTGAAACTATGCCCCAAAGGCAATGAAATTGTGCATGCCCTTCTACCCAGCAATACCACTACCAAATCTATAAATAAAAGATATTTAAAAAAAAGGAAAATGACAAACATGGAAAAATTGCCAATATATTATGAAATCTTTCAGATGCCACTTCTTAAGGATGAAATTTTTCCAAGTAAATCAAATATGTTAGTCTCTTAAATAAGATCTATACCAGAAAAAAATATATAAGTACTGAGATATGCTTATTTTTCAAGCTCTACAATGCATACCAGTGAGGAGCCTATTGAACTGATGCATCAGGACATATATTTTGACTACAGTGAGTCTAGAATGAAGGTGAGATGAGGGGAAAAAGAGTCTACTACATCTGTGAAATTATATAACACTTTCCAGGATAGAAAGCATTAGCATCCAGGAAACAAAATTCCATTCTTTGGGAAAACATTTTCTTTTCTTGAGGTTATAATGCCAAAAATCATGGAACATGGTGACCCCAATGAATCAAAGTGACCTAAAGAACAATGGAGAAACATGTGGTGAAGACAGGCAAACTCCAAAATAATATTAATGAAAAATTAAAATGAATGGCAATTATGAAGAACACTAACTCTGGAATCAGTGGAATTAGGTTAAAATTATATTTCTGACTCACATTTCCTATATGACAGAGCAATTCAGTTAATGCCCCTGAGTCTCAGTTTCTTCACCTGTAAAATGATTTGTTGGTTTTTTGGGGTTTTTTTAGGTCAAATGTTTTTTGCAGTCCCTTTTACTTCTAGAAATCTTATCAGAAAAAAAATTAGAGTGATGGACAATATGTCTAATTCACATAAAGAGTAGAAGACTTATTATTTGTATCATTGATTGAAATATCCATATCACTGGATTAGAACATTCTTTGAATTATTGTGTGTGTGTATATATATATATGTCTGTGTACATATATATAAATATAAACTATTGTATTATGTTAATTATTGAATATGTATTAATATATAAAGAAGCATATCTTTGAACATTTATGAATATAATAATTTCCAACACTAAATATCAATAGTTCATGATGACATAGTAGAATATTGTTTAGAAAATACTTTCTTAACAGAAATCCTGTGCGATTATTTGTAACTTTCTTTTCCAAAAGGAAAAGTGACTCTGAGAGATTTAAGTGAACTGTCCAAGGTAGCACAGGTACTCAAAACTCAAAATTTCAGGTCTTTTGATACATATATGCTTATCACCACGAGACTGGACACCAGGTCAGAAATATCTGGCTTATGAAAACCCATGGAAGAAAGAAAACAAATTAAATAACCCTATTTCTCTACTTCCATTTCTACAATATTAGTGTCAGATTGGTGTAAAAAAAGGGGGGGACTAGGTGCCAAGAATGATGCAGTTTTTAGGCAATCAATAAATATTAACCATGGACATACTCAAAATATTTTGTTTCTGTCCAGTAGCAATGAATTGACATATCATTAGAATATCTGTATGCCATCAATATTGCCTATTTTAAAATAAATGAAATCAGATGACGTAAGTACATTTAACTAGTAAAATTGTCCATAGGTTCCCTTTGAAGAGCTCAACAAAATAATTAGCAGAATTGCTTTCATTGTACACCTATGAACAATAAGGGGTCCTTGGTCATCTCATCTTACATGTCTCATCTCAAACAAAAAATATTCAAAAAATATTCATAGCCAAACATTTGTTTTTCCCAGAGGACTAATGGTAGCAAAATAATGTGAATAATTTGGCAAGCTCTTCCAAAACAAGCCAATACATAGAATTACAGATCTGGAGCTGAAAGTCATACCAAAGATCATGCAAAAGGATACCCAGAGAGAGAGAAGTAGAGAGTGGAACCAAAATTAGGACAACTGATTCTAGAGGTAGAAATTGTACCTTCCTGTATTTTAACACTTAGTAAATTAATTGAAAAAATGGACCCAGACAAGGTTGATTCAAAGTACAATGGGAGATATTAGGAAACTTCTAAACTATTCTAAAGTTTCACATTTATATATCTCAAATATATTCTTCAATAGAAGATACAAAAGTGACTGAACATAATAAGTACAAAAGAAGATTGCACGTACATAACACACAGATATAAATACACATATACACCATCAACTAGCAGTTATAGTTATAGTTTAATAATATATTTTTCAAGCTCACAGATAACTAAAAGTGGGACATTAGAAATAGAAAAAATCATACACATTAGACACACTAAGAAAGAATATATTAAAAAACAAAATCAAATCAAGAGAACAGACATGAATTTTAAAAAAAAAAAAAAAAGAAAGAAAAAATTTCCCACTGGGGGCATTTACCCTGTAGCTAGGCGTTGCATTAAATAGAACACTGAGTTTGGAATCAGGAAGTCTCATCTTCATAATATGACATCCCATCTCAGATATGTACTAGTTATGTGACACTATGCAAGTCACTTCATTTTGTTTACCTCAGTTCCTCATCTGGAAGAAGAAAATGGGAAATCATTTTAATACCCTTACCAAAACAAAAACAAACAAATAGAAAACCCACAACAAAAACAAACAAAGAACTAAAAGGGTGTCATGAAGTATTGGACTTGACAAAATGACTCAACAACAAAATTTCCATACTCATTAAATCTATCAAAAAGCATTTAATTATGTGCCAGGGAATATAGTAATAATTCTGTTGATGGAAATAGTAACATAAACAAGATACTATGCAATATAAATACTATAGGTATTATAAATACTATACTATAAATACAAATATACTTTAAATATACTATAAATACAAATATTATACTATACCATATATACACTATGTGTAATACTACATACTATATATATACTATATACTGTATTATATATACTATACTATAGTATTATAAATACAAATGCTATATTATAAATACGATGAATTTTTTTTATTCTTAAGGAGTTTAAATTCTCTCAAGAAGCTTATATTGGGGTTTGACACTTTCCACATGGCCCTGAAGACATCAGTGGGTTATAACCTAGGAAATAATATATGTTGAAAAGGATACAAGTGAATCATCAAGAATATATTCATAATGACCACCATACTTTGAATCAACCTTTTCTGTGTCTATCTTTTCAATGAACTTACCAACTATTAAGATACAGGGAGATACAGCTGAATTAACACTACCTCTGGAGTCAGAAGACCTAATTTCAATTCAATCCTCTAATTCTTAACATTTGGGTGACCTTTTTAAGGGATAAAAAGTATATGACATTCCTTTGGAAGAACAGTATGCTGAAAGTCTATAAACATGAGGGTTAATATAGGTTGGTGATGTGTGGCTGTGTAGACTGGAACAGATAATTAATCTGTGGCTCAATCTCTCATCTATAAAAGGAAGAATTTGAATGAGATGATTTCCAAAATCATTTGCAGCTCTAAGATTTCTGAAAGTCTGGCTCTCCAGAATAAATTAAGATTCTACATAAATGAAATCTTTCTATATATGTACACATATGTGCATACATGTGTGTTATCTGATTTAATCCTCATAATAACCCTATAAGAAAAATGCTATTGACATTCCTATTTTACATGTGAGGAAACTAAGGTGGACAGCGATTAAGTGAGCTACACAGTCACACAGCTAGCATATGTCTGATGCAATATTTGAACTCAAGTCTTCCTGATTCCAGGTCCAGTACTTTATACACTGAACCACTTGCTACTATATGATCAGACATTGCCCACGTGCATGAATTTGTTTTGCTTTGTTATATATGGTGGAATTCTTTTTAGGGATGGGATCAAAGAAGTCATTGAAAAGTGACAAAGATGCTTTAAATATCATCAATAATACTTTTAAAAAATTAACCTTAAATGTTGCAACAAAAATAATAATAACAATAAAAGGAAAACTCTCAGCAACACTATCATGATGGAGGGAAGTGGAGATATATTCCATATTCTGTAGCCTTCTAAAAGAGCAAAGAGGGAGGAACCAAGATGGTAGAGTAGAAAGATTCACATATGCTAGCTCCAAACCCACAGTCCATAAAATACTTGTAAAGAAGAACTCCCAACAAATTCTGGAGCAGTGGAAGCCACACCACAATGGAGTGGAGGAGATTTCTGTTCCAGAGAGCCCTGAAAAACTGACATGAAAGGTCCATCGCACACCAGACCTGGAGCAGAGCCCAGCCCTGCCGTGGCCATGTGGCACCAAGAGGAGCAGATCTGAGCAGGCTTCAGGGACAGAATCTCCAGCTGCCACGCAGGTCCCTCCACACACAGGTGCAAAGGTTAGTGAGAGAATCTTTATGGCTGGCCAAGAGGGGAGAGGGTGTCTCCATAACTCAGCCTCCTTGGGAGGCAGCAGTGGAGGCAGCAGTCAGGGCTCCCAAATCAGAAAGGAGCTCAGATCCATTGTTGAAGGTCTCCACATAAACCCCCTGAGGGAACTGAGCCTGGGCAGCTGCCCAGCCCCACCTGAGCAGCTGAACTTAATCTCCCACTGAATAGCAGCCCTGCCTCAGCTGAAAGCCCTGAGGCTGGGAAGCAGCATTTGAATCTCAGACCCCCAAGCACTAGCTGGGTAGATCTGGAGGTGAGGTGGGTGGGGAAAGGGATCTCAGAAGCCAAGTAGCTGACTGGGAAAATGCCCAGAAAAGGGGAAAAAAATAAGACCATAGAAGGTTACTTTCTTGGTGAACAGATACCTCCTCCCTTCCTTTCTGATGAGGAAGAACAATGCCTACCATCAAGAAAAGACATAGAAGTCAAGGCTTCTGTATCCCAAACATCCAGAATAAATATTCAATAGGCTCAGGCCATGGAAGAGCTCAAAAAAGATTTTCAAAATCAAGTTAGACAGGTGGAGGAAAAACTGGGAAGAGAAATGAGAGAGATGCAAGAAAAGCATGAAAACCAGGTCAACACCATGCTAAAGGAAACCCAAAAAAAATGCTGAAGAAAATAACACCTTGAAAAATAGGCTAACTCAATTGGCAAAACAGGTTCAAAAAGTCAATGAGGAGAAGAATGCTTTAAAAAGCAGAATTAGCCAAATGGAAAAAGAAATTCAAAAGCTCACTGAAGAAAAAACTTCTCTCAAAATTAGAATGGAACAGATGGAGGCTAATGACTTTCTGAGAAACCAAGAAATCACAAAACAAAACCAAAAGAATGAAAAAATGGAAGAGAATGTGAAATATCTCATGGGAAAAACAACTGACCTGGAAAATAGATCCAGGAGAGACAATTTAAAAATTATGGGACTACCTGAAACTCATGATCAAAAAAAGAGCCTAGGTATCATCTTTCATGAAATTATCAAAGAAAACTGCCCTGATATTCTAGAACCAGAGGGCAAAATAAGTATTCAAGGAATCCGCCAATAACCACCTGAAAGAGATCCAAAAAGAGAAACTCCTAGGAACATTGTGGCCAAATTCCAGAATTCCCAGGTCAAGGAGTAAATATTGCAAACAGCTAGAAAGAAACAATTCCAGTATTGTGGAAATACAATCAGGATAACACAAGATCTAGCAGCTTCTACATTAAGGGATTTAAGGGCATGGAATAGGATATTCCAGAAGTCAAAGGAGCTAGGACTAAAACCAAGAATCAATTACCCAGCAAAACTGAGTATAATACTTCAGGGAAAAAAATGGTCTTTCAATGAAATCAAGGACTTTCAAGCATTCTTGATGAAAAGACCAGAGCTGAAAAGAAAATTTGACTTTCAAACACAAGAATGAAAAGAAGCATGAAAATGTAAACAGCAAAGAGAAGTCATAAGGGACTTACCAAAGGTGGACTGTTTACATTCCTACATGGAAAGTAAATATTTGTAACTCTCGAAACTTTTCAGTATCTGGGTAGTTTGTGGGATTACACACACACACACACACACACACACACGCATGCATGCACACACAGAGACAGAGAGCACAGAGTGAGTTGAATAGGATGGGATCATATCTTTAAAAATGAAGTTAAGGGGTGAGAGAGAAATGTATTGGGAGGAGAGAGGGTGAAATGGAATGGGGCAAATTATCTGTCATGGAAGAGGCAGGCAGGAGACTTTTTAGTGGAGGGAAGAAGAGGGGAGCTGAGAGAAAAACATGAAGTTTACTCTCATCACATTTGACTAAAGGAAGGAATAAAATGCACACTCATTTTGGTATGAAAACCTATCTTACAATACAGGAAAGTGAGGGAGAAGGGGATAAGCAGGATGATGGAAGGGAGGGCAGTGGGAGGAGGGTACAATTTGAAATCAATATTCTTGGGAAGGGACAGGATCAAAAGAGAGGATAGAAGCAATATGGGGCAGGATAGGATGGAGGGAAATAGAGTTAGTCTTACACAACACGACTATTATGGAAGTCATTTGCAAAACTACACAGACATCGTCTATATTGAATTGCCTGCCTTCCCAAAGGGAATGGGTGGGGAGGGAGGGATGGGGAGAAGTTGGAACTCAAAGTTTTAGGAACAACTGTTGAGTATTGTTCTTGCTACTAGGAAATAAGAAATACAGGTAATGGGGAATAGAAAGTCATCTGGCCCTACAGGACAAAAGAGAAGATGGGGGCAAGGGAAGGGGGAAGGATGATAGGAGAGAGGGCAGATTGGTGACAGGGGAAACTAGAATGCTCAGTGTATTGGGGTGGGGGAGGGGAGAAATGGGGAGAAAATTTGGAACCCAAAATTTTGTGAAAATGAACGTAAAAAGTTAAATAAATAAATTTATAATAAAAAATAAAAAATACATTTTTGAGTCAGTGCTCAAAAATTGCAAATAAATAAATAAATAGAAAAGCAGAGAGCAATGAAAGGGAAAATAAGGCACAAAAAACCTAATGTGAAAAACAACTCAGATTTATCATTCTAGGAATGCTCATAATTGAAACAGGGAAGAAGAAAACACATACACAAGAAACTGAACAATTTTCTCTATGTTTCTAGAATGATTTTTATTATCATAATAGTGAAACAGCTAAATTTAGAACTTAACAACTTTGTTGAAGGAAAATCAGAAATAGCAGCTACAAATGACCAAGTTTTACATAGGACTTTCATGATGCAGGCAACTTGAAACCCTTGAGGTGTGATTTTGTAAGATGCTTTAGGTGGGAGAAAATACCAAAAGAATGGGGGGAAAATCAACGACATTATCATCTTAAAAAACAACAGAAATCTAGTACATAGATAAGCAAAAAATGAAGAGACTATAACCTCTCTATCTCACTGTCTCTCTCTATGTTTCTCTGTCCCCCCCCACATATAGACAGACAGACAGACACATACACACACACACACACACATACACACATCTTTTTTTCAGTATGAATATTCTCCTAGTGATACTGCATGCTTTAAATCTTAAAACACTCCAAGAGCAAAAGAATCAAAGTTTCAGGTGACCTAGGTGATAAGAGAGGGAAACAGTGTGGTCAGGAAATATTCATATTGGAAGATGGACTGTGATTTGAGATACTAAAGAGGAGAAAGAAAAGAAAGCAAAAAAAAGAATGTTCCAAAAACCTCCAACCTACAAGGTTAGTAGCAACATCAGACATTGGCTGGTACCATTTATCTTTGGAGAAATGGAACGTGTCAGTTGTTGCTGGGTTGATAACTGACAACTTCAATTACAACTAACGTATGTATTCCCTCTTTCATGCAAAAAAAAAAAAAACCTTTTTTTTTTTTTTTTTTCAAAATTGTTCACTTGAAGCAAGATTGAATAAATGCATCATGGGGACATAAAGGGGACTTAGTCCCATTAAAGGTAGATTGGGTTTTGGGGCAATTCAAGTTCGTACTCCTGTTTCAAAATTTTGTAAGTCAGGGAAATTTAGACTCTGTGCTTTTGGAAATTCACTGAGAGTAAATCCTTCACTTCTATTACAATTAGAGATGCCCGAACTGATTGCAGAGAGTAATTAAAACCCAGCTATTTATCTTTCACTAATGTCTTCTGGTGTGAATGATCAGAAAAGTGTTTTTACCACAGTCAACAAGCCTCAGCAATCTAAACCCCAGGTGCACTGCTGGAAACACTCAAATACCATTCTCTCAAAGGTAGAACACAGCAGCTGTTTAACGGCTCATAGAAAGACTACAAGATGCTTCCAGAGAGGTTACAATGTCCCATTGAAATTTCTGAGGGAATAACAAGCAATAATAATGCAATTATCTCAGCATTTATTTGGCTGGAACACTGAGGCTAATGGTTACATTGCAAAAACCAAAGGCAACAGACTGCTGGTGTTAAAGGTTAACAAGATAATGTTTTCTATGAAAAGGAGGGTGAGATTGGGACTCAAGCAGAGGCTTCTGGGTCATTATCCCTAATTCTCTCATTGCAAAGACTATGTTAGATGACCTTTTAAATCCCTTCACATTATTTCAGACCATATTCTAGGATCCCTTCCAGGTTTAACATTCCATGTTTTATAATTGAAGGACTCTTCCTATTCTACCATTCTACACTCTATCTTCTGGTGTACTTTATAGCCCTAATAGCCAATAGTTTATAATTCATAATTCTGATCTAACCAACTGATAGCTGCTACTGCCTTTATCAAATATCTTGTGTGTTTTCAGTAAATGGATTTCTTTATTCATTAAGCTACATATTTATATGCACATGTACAAAGATGACTAAATGGAATATTGAGTCATTTTTACTGTCTATGTGTGGCAACATAATTAACATTAAATTATTTTATTTCAATTAGCCAAATTTTCTAGAATTTAATGGGGTTTCTAATGTGAACTATAATGTATTCTCATCAGAGTGAGATTGAGGAAGCATGAAATACATATTTTCCATCTTCCCCTTCATAAGAGCGGAATTGGTTACATTTTCTCTTATTTCTGCTCTAAAGTAAGAAAAAGTAAGCATGTGTTAAAAACTAACCTGTGTGTAGGGGAGGAAAGATTTGTAATGAAGGGATTAAGATAGAGAGTAGAAAGAGGAGAAGAGAAAAGAAGGGAAGGAGGGAAGAGGAAGTAAAGAGAATCTATTGAAGTCACAATTATGTATGGTCCTGGGAGGAAAGATCACATAAGACATTAGAAAATACACCATTGACATGATCTCAGATACTGTCAAAGGAAGTGGGAGTTACAAGACAATGAGGAGACAGCACTGAGTCTCCCTCCAGAGCAGTGATGGAAGACTAATTACAAAAGGAGGAATATTTCAGACAGCTGAGGGAGATAGCTGACAACTCTATCAGAATAAAGCTAGACTGACCCAACAAGTGTCATCTCTGCCTTTCTAGAGAATTTTAAATTCAAATGAAGAGAAAATAAGCACATTTACTTTCAAAGCTAATCATCAATGCACTTTCTTACATTTTTAACTTGTTTCACCAAAGGTTTGCCAGATTTCCCCACAACATAAACAAGGCATATATGTTGTTTTGTTTTGTCTCCTCAACTTAAAGTATTTATTGAGTGCCTACAATAATTGTCTTAATGGAGTGATGGTCAACACAGAGATGCCCAAGAGTAGAAAAGGTACTGTCAATGACAAGCTGATAGTTTGACTTGGAAGGCAAGATAAGCCCATATCCAGAGAAAGTCTTATGTTTAATAGATGACCTAATAAGATCACCTGATTCCTTACTTTCACTATCAATTGACCAATCAACAAGCAAGAAGCATTTAACTGTCAACTATTTGATAAAAAAGACAAAGTTTAAAAATTAGTGCCTACCTACATTAAATTATAAAGAGAAAACATATAAATCAGTAATATAAGATATGGATATATATATATACACATATATATTTCTGTGTGTAGGTATATACATATGTGTGTATATATATTATATATATACATATATATGAATGCATATACGTATATATTAGCAATAAGAGAGAAGCATAAACTGAGATACATTTTTGCATGGCTTACAAAAAATAGCATTGTCATGTGTAATTTGCTAAAAGAGAAAAAGGTAAGGTACTACTTAAGAGACAAAATATGTACTGCAAAGAACTTTTGACTTAGGATCAGGAGGTCTGGGTTTGAATTCCAGAACCAACAACTAGTGAACTCACTATATTACCTTGGTCAGATCAAATCATCTGTTTCTGAGCTGTAGTTTCTTCATCTATAAAACAGGGATAATACTACTCATACTATCTATTTCTCTAACTAGTGCCTCAGAATAGAAGGAGCTTGTTGGCATTGTGGATAGATCATTGGACCTGAAGTCAAGAAGACAAGAGTTAAAATGTAGCCTCAGTTACTATTTTCATAACCCTGGGAAAGCCACTTAATCTATGTCTTCCTCAGTTTCCTCAAAAGTAAAAGGGAGGTAATAATACCACTTATTTCCCAGGGTTGTTGTAAGGATAAAATGATAGAATATTTGTAAACCACTTTGCAAACCTTAAGAAACTGTATGAATATTAACTGTTGTTATTATTAAAATATCATTGTTACTTTGAGAAAAGTGTTAGGTAAAACTTAAATTGCTCTCTATACCTGAATTGTCATTAATGACGGCAATGAGGATGATGATGATAACCATGCAGAACAATACAGATTATAAATGTGAAGTAAGATATAATATTTTCTGGAATCCTCAGACTATGCTTTATGCAAGAATTAAGATTTCATGTGGAATGTTTAATGAAGAGTAGTAAATGGATAGGGGAAGAGAAAGATGGAGAAACTTTCTGCAGGAGAAACATTCTAAGCAAAAACAAGAGATACAAATGAACATGGTATATGAGGGAAACCATAAGGTCTAACTGAAGTACATTGTGTGTTCAATTCAATCCAATTCCATAAACATTTACTAAGGTCCTACTATTTTCCTGGTACTAGCTAGATGTTGGGATTATACAGATAAAATTGAAATGGCCTCTGCTGTCAAGGAAATTAATTCTACAGTGGGGATATAATATGTAAAAATTATAAACAAGTTCAAGCTACATACAAGACAAATGCAAATTTGGGGGGAGGAGTAGGATACTAAGAATTGAGGAATTGTGAATTAACTCTTGAAAGAGTTAGCCCTTAAAGACAGCCTTGCAGGGGAAAAAAATACTTGTGCTATAAGAAATAATGAAGCAAATGGTTTTAGTAAAACTTGGGGAGGCTTATAGGAAAGGTGCAAAATGAAGTGAGCATGACCAGGAGAATATCTACATAGTAACAGCAACATTGTAAAGATAATCAGTTGGGAAAGACTTAGTAAATCTGATCAATACAATAATCTGCCATAATTTCAAAAAAGCAATGATATAAACTGATATCCAGCTCCATATAGAGAACTAATGGACTCAGAGTACAGATTAAAATACATGTAAAAGGCAAATTAAATGAAGATTATGTATACATATAATCTTCATTTTACTTCTTTATGTAATTTACTACATCAAAACATAACTAATATTGAGATGTTTCTGCATGACTTAAAAAAAACTTGGAGCTTCCAAGGGGCAATTAAAGAGAATATTCTCACAATGGGAAGTAATCGATGTCCAGAGTAGGAGCTTGAATAGCAGTTAAGATAATTTGTCCAGAATATCAAGTACATAATAATCCTGGAGATTTAGAATAGACTTAGATTATGAAGAGAGTTGTTGAAGAAATGTTTGAGTATTTACATTGAAATAGAATGTGAAAGGGCTTGAAAAATAACTGGAAAAGTCTATGTGATATATTACTCTAAATCATGAGGCAGTTATTCATTTTCCACTTTTTTTCTTAGGATTTTATTTTTCCCTAGTTATAGGTAAGAACAATTTTAACATTTGTTTTTAAAACTTTGAGTTGAAAATTTGTCCTTCATTTACAGAGAGGACCAATGACATCACAGAGTGATGTCTTGACTCATGAGAGAATTGGAATTAAGTGAGGCAGAGCTGCACAAAGTCATCAACCTCACTGTCTTTCAGAGTCATCAAAATTCAGCGGCAAGACAAAAGTCAGGATGACTGGGGATGGACCCAGATGAAGTCAATTACCTTGATGTTTTCGATGTCTGATCCAGATCTAAGTACTCTACAGCACCTGCTTCAGCTGCCTTCATGACCAATGAAACATTTTTTTCATCTATCCATTCTGCCAGGAAAGTCTTTACACGCTTGGAGGTAGACATCATCCCTAAAATACCAGTGGGTTAGAAACTTGTCAGTTACCTTCAATATGATTTAGCTCATCTGTTGAGATAGCTTACTATGGTGTGGCCACTGCACGTGCTGGTTGGTTTCAATGGTTGTTATCTATTGTGTCAAAGGGGAATGAAATGACATCACTATGTGGAGAACAAGGTATACTGTGTGTAACTGTGGCTGATTAGACCAATTTGAACTCAGAAGGCTCTACTACAGTTTGGGCAAAAATTATTCATTAGAACATTTGGAGTGGAGATGTCTTTAAATTTGTGTCACATTTCTTTTGAGCTGCTGCAATTTTGCTTTCCTCCTAGAGCACCAATGTCTTCTTTGATGAAGGCATGCCATGCTGGCTGGTCTTGTGCCAATGTCTGCCATATCTCACAATCTATTTCAAAGTACTTTGGAGACCTTCAGAGTGTCCTCATATCTCTTCTTCTGACCTCTATGTGAGTGCTTTCCTTGTGCTAGTTCTCTGTAAAATAATCTTTTCAACCAGTCCTTTGGAGTTGTACTCTGTGCGGTAAGTTTTGAATGCTTAGCTATTCAGCTTGAGAAAGGACCTCAGTCTCTGCTACCTTATCATTCCAGATGATTTTCAGAATTTCATAAGATAATTTAAAAGGAAGTGATTCAATTTACTAACATGTATCTGGTATACTGTCTAGGTTTCACAGGCATACAACAATGAGGTCAGCCCAATGGCTCTGTAGACCTTCAGTTTGGTAGGTAGTCCAATACTTATTGCCCACACTTTCCTTCAGAACAATACATACATCAAACTCCTGTGCACATCTCTGGAAAGTATACTGTCAAGCAAGTGAACTTATCCACAGAATTCAAAATTTCTCCATTTGCTAACCAGACGTTATGGATGATATGGTTCACTTCCATTTGAACTGGCCAGGAAGATTCTGAGAATCACCTGGCAGGATAAGGTACCACACACTGAAGTCCTTCCTTGAGCTGAACTACCATGCATTCAACCTTTGCTTGATAGAGTGCAACTCCAATGGGCTGGCCACATTGGTCAAATGTAAAATGTACTCTTGCCAAAAAGATTATTTAATGGAGAACTCACATGGGGCAGATGATCCCATGGTGGTCAGAAGAGGGAATACAAGGACACTCTCAAGACCTCTCTCAGGAACTTTGGATTTGACTGTGCAACAGGGGAAACACTGGCACAGGACCGTTCAGCATGATGTTCCCACATCAGAAAGGGTGCTGTGCTCTTTGAGCAAAGCAGAATTGGGGTAGCACAAAGGAAACATAGGATGCACAGATTTGTAGTATCCACCCCAAATATTCACACAGACTATCTGTGTCCAACCTGTGGTAGAGCATTCCGAGCTCATATTGGTCTGATCAGCCACAGCTGGACACACTGAAATTTCATTTTATCATGGTGATGTTATTTTGGTCTTTTTCGAGAACGAAGGACAACAACCAACCATCCAACCGAGAGAGACACATCACCTCCCCCTGATGATTGTCACAAAACAACTTATTTACTTTTTCTTTATAGAGATGGACAACTGGAAGATAACACCTTGAACTCCTGGAGGATAATCTTCTCTTATGACATAATTCACAAGATTTCAGTCCACTTTTGTATGAGCAGTGGACTCCCTGCCTTGTAAATCTCAGCTGAATTAACACCAGCCACTTTGCTGCAAAAGAGGGAACTAATGGCATTCAAGTCTTCTACGGTTGGAAGTGTGACTAAAGAGAAATTGACTTCAACCTGAGGTATATAGTCAATGACTTCAGCAATGGTTGATGATTGTTGACAACACTTCTGTGAAAGTATTCAGCAATCAATGTGGCTCCATCAGTAGTTGAGTAGTTGAGATGTACCAAAAGTCTTCAGCCCATAAATAGCCTTCAGGGCATCATAAAAGCACTTTGAATTTTTACAATCTGTTTAATATTGAATTTCATCTGCCTTCTTACTGAGCCAAGGATCTCACATCTCTCCCAACTTTGTTGCACTTTACTTTTGATGTAGTTGAACACTGTATTCTTAAAGATTGATGAATTATACTGCTGGTAAACCCTGTGGAGTTCTTGTTTTCTGCTAATAAGCTTCTGAATTTCCCCATTATTTTCATTGCTTTAGTCTTGATATTTATGAGAGTTCTGGCCCAGACTAGTAAATGCAATGCTGTATACCAAATCTCTGAAAGCTGCCTTCTCCTTTTCTGCTAAATTGTTGCCAACCATTGGTTGGCTCAGATTTCCTTCAAGTTAACAACAAAATTTTTACCCATGGAGAAACACTCTTGTCTATTGACACTGTTTTCTGGTAGTCCTCTTGCCTTGGGGCTACTACTTTCGTTGAATGCAATTTTTAGCTTGGAGTGGCTAAGTCTAAGATTTGTCCACCACTCTGTGCCATGTATTGGCTTTATCACTCATATCTTGTCTCTTCTTCTTACAATGACATAGTCTATTAGATGCCAGTGTTTGCTGTGAATGTGCATCCACAAAGGTTTATTGTGTTTTAGTGAACAGAAGACAGTGTTGATGATGAGAAAGTCATGAGATGCACTTGTCTTCAGTTGTATGCAACTGTTGCTGTTGCCATTTCTAACTATTCCTCTCAAACACTCCCAACCATGTCTGAGAGTTTGTGCCAACTCTGACATTAATGTGACCCAGAACAACAAACTTGTCTTCTTTCATCACATTGAAAATTAGGGTTTCCAGGTCTTCATAAAATTTTTTCTTTGACCTCATCGGGATTCATCATGGTGACACAGTTGATTATTGCATGGCACTTTTCTGCAAGTGGAAAATGTGTTATCATGGACCTGCCACTCACTTCTTTGGGGAGGCATACAAACTTGTTGACTGGATTAGTTTTGATTGCAAACATCCACTAGTTTCAAGGCACTCCCTATTACTATATCCAACTCTGGCTTCAGTAAGCTGGCCTTCATTTGCCAGCTTTCTTTCACTCAGGGTTGTTATTTGGATGTGATACCTGTTGAGTTCCTTTGCCATGAGAGTTATTCATCTTTCTGTGCACTGGATTTCTTGTTGTCCATAGGCTTTTGAATATCCCATGTACTAATGATGAAGGCAATCATTTTTGCAAAAACTTTTTATATATTTGTGTGTGTGAGTGTATGTGTGTGTGTGTATGTATGTGTTTTGATCCCTCTCTGCCATGGTAGACAGACCAGGGTTAGGTTTGGGGAAGCAGACAATTTTTAGGGTACCTTTACTAGTCACTTCCTCATGCCAGGAAATAAGTAAGGAGATCCTTGAAAAAAAAAGACTGCTTAGACACCCAAAGGGCTCATGAATTCTGCAGTTGTTTCAGTCCAGTGAGAAGATGATCCCATGGCCTGAGCTACCTGTGTTCAGAGCCGTGACTTCACCTCCCAGTGTATCCATACCTGCGGCTTTGTCACTTATCTTTGCCACAGGATTTTGAAGTAGGTTAAAATGGTAAAAAATTATATGAGTGATATCTTTTGACTTGTATATAAATTAGATTTAAGTAAAATAGAGCTGTGCAAAGTTGTTAGTCTCTCTCTTTCAAAGTCATCAAATTCCAGTGGCAAGACAAAAGTCAAGATGACTAACAACAGTTCAGGATATACTGGACGACCTTGGTACCCTCAGTGTCTAACCAAGGTCTAAGCACTCCATTGCACCTGCTTCCACCTCCCTCAAGAACCATTGGAACAAACTGTTCACATCTACCTATACTGCTGGGGAATTCTTCATATGTGGTAGATACCTCTCTAACTCACCTATAGGTGTGAGGCCCTTCAGTTACCTTCAACCCGTTTTAGTTTTTCTGTCAAAGTGGTTTAACAAGGTGTGGCCATTGTACACTGCTGCAGCTTCCTAGAGCCACAGGTGAGAGTTGGGTGGCAGGTAGACACTAGAGGTGAAAAGCAGTCCTGAAAAGGACCAAAGGTGTTAGTCTTCCCTGAACCCTCATATACCCTTCACACCAAAGCCACTAGTTTTCCTTGAATACTCCACACACCCCATACTGCCATCAGGTAGTATGGTCCAAGAGAAAACACTGAATGAGTGGAGAGGAGGGAGAGGATCTGAATTTGAATAGAACTCTGTCATTTATTTGCCTTAGGCCAGTCATTCAATCTCTCTGGGATTCAGCTTCCTCACATTAAAAATGAAGAGGATAGATTAGATGACCTGTAAGATCCCTTCCAACTTTAAATCTATGACTTTATTTCTGAATATGTATGGTGTCTTCAGTACCCTTGGCAGCATTCAAGTTCATTCCAGAGTGATAGACAAAGTGCTGTGGTCATGAGATAAGGTTGACTCTGAATAAGCTATTTATTATAATGATACAAGATATGGGGCATAGGGATATTGGCAGGGCAGACCTAGAAATCCCTTTGCCTCTGCATCAAAAAATACTGCATATAACCTTCAACCTTATTATTGAATTTATACTGGGACTTTTTTTTCTCTCACTTTAAAAGAAAATCAAATTTTGAGTTGTATGTGTCAATTACACAGGATCTACATAAACAATTAGTGCTATGATTTTAAAAAAAGATGAGAACATATTTATATATTTCTAATTTATTAAACATCTACTAAAGCTTCTATATCCACTCTGAAACTGGGTGCAGCTGTGTTACAACTCTGTCTGAATCATTGTTGTGGGTCATTGGATGACAAGGAGTAATGTGTGTCAACTCCAAGGCCATTGGCACCAGTCCTGATTTTTTAATAGTTGGTATTCTCTTTAAGTCAGTATTGAACTGGTGGCCTGGTCAAGTGAATTAAAAAAAAAATGGGCTGTTGGGCATGACACATTTTAGATATCCTCACGTCTCTCCTCTTCATGACTGCCTGAATTCCCCTCAAAAATCTTGACCTTGCTTTAGAATCAAACCAAAAGAAAAGAGGTACAATATTCATCCCTCCTTTTCTGTCCTTGATATTTTCTGACACTTATAGAAGTCTCCCTCTGCCAAATCGTTCTATTTCACTCATTAAAATTTCTTCAAGTGCATCAACTACTCTGCTACCTATAAAAATACTTGAATCTCTCCCATTGCTTAGAAGAAAAAACTCACTTAACTGTCATCTTCTCAAGTTATTGTCCTGTATCTCTTCTCATTCTTAGAATTATACTAGATACTGAGTCATTCAGGATTACTGCATCCACTTTCTCAGTACTCAATACCTTCTCTTTTTTTTACATTTTTTAATATAAATTTATTTATTTAAATTTTTACATTCATTTTCACAAAATTTTGGGTTCCAAATTTTCTCCCCTTTTATCCCCTCCCCCCACACCAATACACTGAGCATTCTAATTTTCCCTATCACCAATCTGCCCTCTCTTCTATCACCCCTCCCTTCTCTTCTCCCCATCTTCTCTTTTGTCCTGTAGGGCCAGATGACTTTCTATTCCCCATTAACTGTATTTCTTATTTCCTAGTAGCAAGAACAATACTCAACAGTTGTTCCTAAAACTTTGAGTTCCAAATTCTCCCCATCACTCCCTCCCCACCATGCTCTTTGGGAAGGCAGGAGATTCAATATAGGCCATATCTGTGTAGTTTTGCAAATGACTTCCACAATAGTCATGTTGTGTAAGACTAACTGTATTTCCCTCCATCCTATCCTGCCCCCCATTGTTTCTATTCTGTTTTTTGATCCTGTCCCTCCCCGAGTGTTGACTTCAAATTGCTCCCTCTTCCCATTGCCCTCCCTTCCATCATCCCCCCACCCTGCTTATCTCCTTCTCCCCCACTTTCCTGTATTGTAAGATAGATTTTCATACCAAAACGAGTGTGCATTTTATTCCTTTCTTTAGTCGAAAGTGATGAGGGTGAACTTCTTGCTTTTTTCTCATCTCTCCTCTTTTTCCCTCCACTAAAAAAATCTCCTGCTTGCCTCTTGAATGAGATATAATTTACCCCCTTTAATTTCACCCTCCTTCCTTCCACTACATTTCTCTCTCACCATTTATTTACCTTAATTTCTTTTAACATATGGTCCCATCCTATTCAACTCACTCTGTGCTCTCTGTCTCTGTATGTGCGTGCATGTGTGTATGTGTGTGTTCATGCATGCATGTACATGTGTGTGTGTGTATGTGGTCCCACCAACTACCCAGATACTGAAAAGTTTTAAGAGTTACAAATATTGTCTTTCCATGAACGAATGTAAACAGTTCACCTTTGGTAAGTCCCTTATGACTTCTCTTTGCTGTTTACATTTTCATGCTTCTTTTCATTCTTCTGTTTGAAAGTCAAATTTTCTTTTCAGCTCTGGTCTTTTCATCAAGAATGCTTGAAAGTCCTCTGTTTCATTGAAAGACCATATTTTCCAATGAAGTGTTATACTCAGTTTAGCTGGGTAGGTGATTCTTGGTTTGAGTCCAAGTTCCTTTGACTTCTGGAATATCCTATTCCACGCCCTTCAATCCCTCAATGTAGAAGCTGCTAGATCTTGTGTTATCCTGATTGTACTTCCACAATACTGGAATTGTTTCTTTCTAGCTGCTTGCAATATTTTCTCCTTGACCTGGGAATTCTGGAATTTGGCCACAATGTTCCTAGGAGTTTCTCTTCTTGGATCTCTTTCAGGCAGTGATTGATGGATTCCTTCAATAATTATTTTGCCCTCAGGTTCTAGAATGTCAGGGCAGTTTTCCTTGATAAGTTCATGAAAGATGATGTCCAGGCTCTTTTTTTGATCATGGCTTTCAGGTAGTCCCATAATTTTTAAATTTTCTCCCCTGGATCTATTTTCCAGGTCAGTTGTTTTTCCAATGAGATATTTCACATTCTCTTCCGTTTTTTCATTCTTTTGGTTTTCTTTTGTGATTTCTTGGTTTCTCAGAAAGTCATTAGAGTCCATCTGTTCCATTCTAATTTTGAGAGTACTATTTTCTTCAGAGAACTTTTGAACCTCTTTTTCCATTTGGCTAATTTTGCTTTTGAATGCATTCTTCTCCTCATTGGCTTTTTGAACCTCTTTTGCCAGTTGAGTTGGCCTATTTTTCAAGGTGTTATTTTCTTCAGCATTTTTTTGGGTCTCCTTTACCAAAGTATTAACCTGTTTTTGATGCTTTTCTTGCATCTCTCTCATTTCTCTTCCCAGTTTTTCCTCCACTCGTCTAACTTGATTTTCAAAATCCTTTTTGAGCTCTTCCATGGCCTGAGCCCATTGGATATCTATTTTGGATGTTTGGGATACAGAGGCCTTGACTTCTATGTCTTTCCCTGATTGTAAGCATTGTTCCTCGTCATCAGAAATGAAAGGTGGGAATATCTGTTTCCCAAGAAAGCAACCTTCTATGGTCTTATTTTTTTTCCCTTTTCTGGGCATTTTCCCAGCCAGTTACTTGACTTCTGAGATTCCTCTCCACCCCCTCCTAGATCCGCCCAGCTAGTGCTTGAGTTCTGAGATTCAAATGGTGCTCCCCAGCCTCAGGGCTTTCCAAGGCGGGCGCAGATGCTATTCAATGTGAGCTTAAGTTCTGGTGCTCAAGTAGGCCCAGGGCTGCCTCCCAGGCTCAGTTCCCTCAGGGGCTTTATGCAGAGACCTTTAGTAATGGAGTGGAGCTCCTGTCTGCTTGGGGAGTCCCAGGCCACCGCTGCCTCTGCTACTGCCTCCCAAGGGCACCTGAGTTATGGAGACACCCCGCTCCCCTCTCAGTTAACCCAGAAGTGTCTCTCACTGACCTGTAGTGCCTGTAGGTAGAGGGACTTTCGCGGCCTCCAGAGTTTCCGTCCCTGAGGCTTGCTTGAATCTGCTCCTCTGGGGCCTCGCGACCAGGGCTGGGGCTCCGCTCCACGTCCGGTGTCTGACGGACCTTTGGGGTCAGTTTTTCAGGGCTCTCTGGAACGGAAAGCTCCTCCCCTCTGTTGCTGTGCGGGATCCACTGCTCCAGAATTTGTGGGGAGTTCTTTTTACAGGAAATTTATGGGCTGTGGGTTCCTGAGCTAGCATACATGAGTCTTTCTACTGTTCCATCTTGACTCCTCCCCCCAATACCTTCTTAAAAGCTTGCAATCTTAAATGCTTTCTGTCTGGTATCTCAATCGACTTAGACTGAACCTGCTTTCTCTGAAGGTTATCAATCCACTTCCAGGATGGATACTCTTTTCCCCTTTGATTTTATGAGACTTTTATCCCCTAGTTGTTGTCAATACAATTTTGTAAGCAATTTTAAATGATCATCATGTACGACATGCTGTGCCCACAAACACAAAAATGAAACAGTTCTTGTCCTCAATAAAATGATTATATTGAGGAAACACAATATTTTTTCATGTAAGCAAATCCAAATAAATACAAAGTACTTTGGGGGATGGTGATGGAAAAAGAAAACACTAGGAGTTTTTCTGACTTTAAAAGAAAATCTAATTTGGGGTTGTATATGTCCAACACACAGGATCTACATAAATAATTAGTTTTATGATTACTACTTAGTAAGCTTAATTGGTTCCTTTCACTTTCAAGATGAAATGCAAAATCCTGTTTGACATTCCCAGTCCTTCACAATCTAGCCCCCATTCTGTCTTTTCAGTTTTTTTACACCTTATTCCCAAAGATGTACTCTTTGATCCACTGGCCTCCTGACTGTTTCACAAACACTACGTTCTATCTCTAGGCTCCAAGCACTTTCTCTGGCTGTCCCATATGCCTAGAATACTTTTGCTGCTCAACTCTACCTACTTATTTCTCTGGCTTCCTTTTATTTTTAACTGAAATCCCACTTTTACAGAAATGCATCCCCAACATCTCTTAATTCTAGTGCTTTCCTTCAGTCAATTATTTTCTATTTATCCTGTATATATATATATAGCTTGTTCTGTTGATATTTCTTTTCCTTGATATCTCCCCCATGAGCTTGCAATGTCCTTCAGGGAAAGGATTCACTTTTGCCTATTTTTTTATCTCTAGCACTTAGCACATTGCCTGGCACATGGAAGATATTTAATTAACTTTGTTCATCGATTGATTACAAACTGAGCTGTACAAAAGAGAATCTCGGGGAAATCTACAGTTACTGGTAGAAGATGAATGATAATCCAAGGTCCCTCAAGAATGTTTGGGTTTTTTTTTACACTCTTACAATTTTCTTTCAAAAGTTGACAATTTTGTTTGACTTAATGGGTTTAATTATTATTATTAATTAATTATTATCTCTATGTAATTTGACCATGAAACCCTACTCTTCCCAGAATTCCATTCCCACAAATGCAACTGACAATTGGGTATCTTCATCTAGATGTCCTGTATGATTCATAAAACTAGATATATTTAAGACTGTACTTACGTTCTTCACTAGATCCAGTCTTCCAAATTTCCCCATTTTTTAAAGTCGCCATCATCCTGCAGTCACCCAGATTCATAAATATGGAATTATTTTTGCCTTTTCAGTCACCCTAATCCCACTCATCCAATCAATTGCCAAAGTCCTATCCACATCTAATAGTTTCCCCTGCGTTCTCTGTTCACATAGGAAAGACAGATACTTGCCACATTTGGCCTTGAAAGTTATATAGTTTCCTAAAAGCATTTCTCATCTTCCCTCTCTTCCCTCTTCAATCTGATCTTAAAATACCTATCAAAATATGTACCTTTCAAGTTTCAATGCTATTATTATACTTTTACTTCATTTTATTTTTTCTATGAATGTTTCAATGAATAATCATTTATTTTTCTCTTCCTCCCACACCACTTCAATTAAAAAAAAAACAGAAAAACAAAACTCCTTTAATAAATATGCAAAATGTTCTGCTTAAGTTTCAGACCTGAACATGCCACTTATCTTTTCAAAAAACCTTCATTGGTTCTCTATTGTCTGTACAATAAAATTATGCATCCTGGCATTTCAGACTTTCTTATATCTGGCTCTACCCTACTTGTCCAGCCTTTTTTTTTCATTTCTTCCCATATTTTACTTTCCAAAACACCTGAACTACCATAAGCTTTTCTTCAAACAATTCTATCTTTCCATTTGTGTATTTGCATAGTTTCCTATAATAAAATATCTTCCCAATCCTACTCTCAAAATTCTTATCTTAACAATATTCACAATGATTATAATAATGTAAAAATATGCTGCTGAAGAATCTTCATAATCAAACATTTCTTCCTCTTCAAGGCAGAGAGACCCAGGATATGAGAGAGAAATACTAAATATACACTGGCAGATGATACACTGTATCCTAAACCCTGTTCATTGTCCTAACAGCGAGCACCTCCAATTGTGACCTTGAGTCTTTGTATTCCTCAGTTCTTTCCCAGAAGTTCAAATCCAGCTGCAAACACTTAGTAGCTTGGTTGCCCAGGGTAATTCACTTAACCTACAATCCCCAGAGTTGTTGTGAGAACCAAATGAGATAATATTTGTACAGTGTTTTATAAACTTTAAAGCATTACTTAAAATACTAAATACTATCTATATGTGTACTTTAATTCATTGGCCTCAAAAGGATGTGATAAGCACTTAAGAACAGAGATCAATTCATTTTTTACTTTATATCCCAAGTTCCTCGTAAAGTGTCTTGCACAGAGTAGATATTTTTTAAATGTTTTTCTCATTGAAAAATACTGTGGGATATAGTGTAAACATAATCTCCTCATTTTACAAATAAGAAAAGAACAGGTTCAGAAAGATAAGATGACTTGTCAGTAGTCCACAGAGACCAGTTCTACTGACTCTGAATTCAGGCTTCTTGCCTTTCTACCATAATACCTCTAATTAGAAGATATAAGTTCAAGTTCCAGTAAGTCATAAGATCACAAATTTAAAGCCAAAAGGACCCATCAAAGTTAGTTATCCTAATCCTTTTTGTTTTACTGATAAAGAAACTGAGACCTCTTGAACTAAAATGACTTGCCTCAGATCACTCAAATAATTAGTATAAAAACTAACCTAGATCCTCTAACTTCAAACTCATTGCTCTCCTCACAAGACCCTACTGCCTCTAACTATCTCCCTGAATCTCCATTTCTTCCATCTCTGTAGCATGTAAGATGTCCACATGGGATGTCTAAATATATAGAAAAGTGGCTCCAAATATCCTTGAAGTCTTGCATGTCCATCTCTAAAGGAGTTTGTCATTCCTGTTCTGAGGAAGGCAGGGGAAGGAGCAAATAGAAGATATTGAGTTAGGATTAAATATATTTGTCTCCTTAAATATCACTGGACAAAGAGCATGATGGATGCAGAACAAAATCTGCCCTGTGGGCCTTTTAAGGGTAGAGGTTAACCCACACTGACAAAAGCAGGCCTGGCTCATTCTTATCAAATGCCAGGTATACAAAAGACTATCACAAATAGGGAATAGGGAATAAACTCATTTATTGAAACAAAAATTAGAGTTGTATAGATTAGGGTATGCCCCAAAATGCATAAGAGATAGTTTTTTAGATGGGAATGAGTTTATCTCAGCTCAACCAAGAAAGAGGCCTTGTCTCAAGAGAAAATTTCCCAAAGTCTCAAGGAGGACAAGATAGAAATCAAGAATGTTGTTGAATCAATTTCCCCTAAATATCTACAAAATGATTTTTTTCTTTCCCCTCCGTAGAGTCTTTCCTGAAGTCAGTATGGAATGACAAGTTTATTTGTTGAAGAAAGAATGCAGAATGTCTCTCCTCTCTAAAGTTCTTATATGAACTCTACCCCTCACACAGCCATGGAATGTCATTAGCTTTGTCTCCACCAGTTTGGAAACTTACACAAAATGTTCCAACCTTGGCTAGAAACAGGCTTAATCAGTAAAATGGAGGCATTAATTTCAATATCTGCTTCACAGGGTTATTATAAGCACAATTCTTTGCAAATTTTAAAGCACACCTTGAATCAATAGTGTTTTTATTAATTAATCCATATTTAATAATGAATCTATCAGTTGAACTCTCCTTACAGATTCAATTAAGGATAGTAATCCAGTTTCCGTATGGTTTGGTTTCCTTTTGTAGAGGAGTCTATACTTTTTTTCTGTCTGTTGCTTATAGTTTCTGTCAGGAGGATTTCAAGTTTCACTATTTGAATCTTTGAGATTTGACTTCAATAATACACCTAATTGGCAAAAGTCTTCACTAAGCTTCTGGTTAAGGACCCATCTTATAAGCAAATTAAGTGCCACTGACAGGGACATAGAAACGTCACGGGGATCTGTCTGAAAAAAAAAACAGTTTTCTCCTTAAGAACCCCATTATTAATAATGCTTCTACAAGTTTTAGAGATGGCCAAGTCCTGGAGCTCCAATTTCAACCAGGCAACAACAACAGCAAAAAATGCTTATCCTCTCAAGGAAGTAAATGAAAAAGGAAGAATACGAATGAACGTAATAGAATCAGCACAGTGTCACAGTTAGAATACTGAACTAAAAAGGGTAAGAATCAGGGGCTGAAGCTGAAATTTCATTGGTCTAGGGAACTTCCACATGAGAAAATTCCCCCTTCCAATGAAAGGCAGCATTTACTTTGCAATTTACAATCTTGAAGTGTTACCTATAACATTGAGAGGTTAAATGACTTTATCAGGGTCATCTAACCAGTGTTTATCACAAAGGGGATTTAAACTCCGCCTATTTTGTCTTTGAGACCAACTCTCCATTTATTATGCTACATTACCTCTCTCTGGACTAGAAGTCAATATTAATAATGATGGTGATGGTGATTGTGATGACGAAGATGATGAGAACAGCTACAGAAATAGCAGCTACCATTTTCAATGACATCTCATACTTTCGAAAATGCTTTCTATATGACATCTTCTAAGTATGAGCTCTACCCCTTAGTACAAAATACATTTACCCCACACTAAGTTGAAATGACAATCTCAATTCAATTCAAAAAGCATTAATTATGAACCTACCCTGAACAAGAGCCTGGGTTAGTCTCTAGGAAGCAAAGATAAAAGATGGATAGGAAGAAGACAGAAAATAGATGAATGATAAATAGACAATAGAAAGATATGGTTAGAAGTCAGAAGAAAGAGGAACAGAAAATATAGAGACTTAGACGGGAGAGAGAGAAAAAAACAGACAGAGACATAGAGAGACAAATATACAGAAAGAAAGAGACAGAGACAGAAACAGAGACAGAGATAAACTGACAGACAGTAAATCTTACATTCTTTCTGGCTTCAGCTCAGATGCAACCTCCATCAGCAAGCCTTCTTGATCTTCTAAGTGTTTGTGATCTGTTGTTCCTCAATTTTTCTTCTATGATCTAACCCAAATGGACCATTAGTTGTTTCCTGAAAGTAATATACCATTTTGAAAAGAAAAAAGTTTTTACCTTTGAGGATTAAGGATTTAGAGCTTACAGGGATTTTATATTTCATGAAGTCAACCCCACTTATTTTAAGGACAAAGAAAGTGAGACCTAGAGAAATGAAATAATTTGTGTAACGCCAAAAAGATAGTAAGCGGCAGAGCAGGGATGTGCGTGTGAGCATGCTGATTCCATACCTAGCTCTGCTATACCATGGAGCTAAATGATCTGTTCTAAGCCATGTGACATAGAAGCAAATAAATATAATTTAAATATAAATATAACACAGTGTGCATTGAAATATGGGAAAGTTCTAGCCCATTTTCAGCTTGGAGGGAATGGGAAAGCTCCGTAGAAGGGTTGATATTTGAGATAAAGGAAGGTCCATATAAACCAAAATAATAATAGCAGTACTTTTAATGGTGCAAAGTACCAACATCAAAGTAGATTCTTGGCAATCAAAGAATGATTATATTATGTGAATATACAGAATGTTAACTACTAATCCATAGACTGATGAATATGAATAATTTAGAGGAACATGGAAAAACATGAAATGATATAGAGGGAAGAATTCAGAGTGAGGATGACAATATTAACTATGACTAAAGCAATGTGAATGCAAAGGGCAACCGCAAGAATAAAACTGATTATGTTTTAATTATAAGGACTAAGGTTGATCCTGTGGGGAAAAAAGAGCAGAGAATTCACCTCCTTTTTTTCTTTAACAAGATAAGGGATTATAAGTATGTAATGTTGCATAAACAATTAGATCTGGATACTTTACTTCTGCTTACCTGTTTTTTCCCTCCTTTTAAAATCATTTATTACAAAAATTTGCCCTTTGGGTAGAGGATGGCAAATAATGTGTTTGGAAATTAGTTATTTTAAAATGAAGAATATTAACACAAATTTAAAATAAAATATAAGGAGATGGTTTCAATTGGGCAGAAATGAGGAGGGAGTGCTATGGGGGAAAGTCTACATGAACACACAGAGGTAGAAGAGGACAGGATGCATGACTCCAGCTTGACTGGAACATAGATTTTAAGTAGAGGAGAAGCATGAATACATGATAGAAACTCCTGTGGGATCTAGATTGTGTTGGGTCTTAAACCTACTGGATTATGAGTTCATGTTTTATCCTATGAGAAACAGAGAGACTTATGAAATGGGGAGTGACTTTTAATTAAGATAAATCTGACTGTTGTGGTTAGAATGGATAGAAGGGAGAAAAAATAGAGCCAGCGAAAGTAGTTATGAGTTTATTATAATAGTCTGGGTAAGATGTAAATTACAACCCAAGTGATTCTCATATGACATGGTTCAAAGTTTTCTGCATAAGCTGGTTACCCATCTCTGGACAAGCTCTAGCTTCTTAATGTCTTCTCCAAAATGGGACACCTGGAAGTAAACTCAGTACAAATAGGACCATCTCATCCCTCCTCCTGGATGCTATGTTTCTATGAATGCAGCATAAGCTATAGCAGTAACCACAAGTACAATAATGCTGAAAAGTCATACAAAGCATAGTTCCCTGGACCATTTACGCCTCTGTTAATAGGATTTTAATGTCATGCTTATTGCATTAGGGACTTTCAGAATAAAAGAACTTTTATACAAG
The DNA here is from genome assembly GCA_023548195.1 of Bettongia penicillata ogilbyi. Classification (NCBI taxonomy): domain Eukaryota; kingdom Metazoa; phylum Chordata; class Mammalia; order Diprotodontia; family Potoroidae; genus Bettongia; species Bettongia penicillata. Next base: position 7,379,981 of record JAJHZJ010000608.1, on the reverse strand, counting down.
CTTGAGTTGAAGTGGCTTTTTTTACCCACTTAAGTTAACCAAGAAGACAATAAATTCTTTTCACAGACTTTATGCTAGATCACTGTGTAGATATTTGGTTTTGGACCTTGGCAAATCTTTACTGTTTCAAGACTTTCCTCATCCAACTATACTTGGAACTCAAAAGGGTAAAAATAAATTATAACACAGTAGAGCAAAAAGGAACACAACTCTTTTTAGGCATACTGTGAAATCATCAATGAACTGCCTTTGAAGAACTAATGAAAATGATTTCACTTAATAGAGAAAACAGCAAAAGTCAAACAAATCAGAGATCCTTGGGAAGACTGAAGGGGAAAAAACAACATGAAACAATGAAAGACAAATGAGTTTTGCATGAAGGTAGTTTGACACCAGTACCAATCACCACATTATTATACCTGGGCAAATAGTATCATCAATACATTCAAAGACCAATGATTTTATTGACATAAGAACAACTCCTATGAAGGTAAATGGTTACATGTATAATTCATGGTTTTACATAGTTGCCTGAGACTCAGAGAGGTTGATTAATCTAACCTTAGTCACACAAAGAGTGTCAGAGTTGGGATTTAAGCCTAGTTTTTCCTGAGTCTGTGCTTTGATTGATATGGCAGAGAAATCCTTAGATGGAAATCTAGTTTCTGCTCCTTATTCTCGATATGACCTTGGAAAAGTCCTGTCATCAATCTGAGTCTCACATTCTTCATACATAAAATGGATTTGATGATGTTTAGGTTTCTTCCACCTAAGTAGTATCATTTGCACAGTTGGATCCTGGTTTAATGGGCTGTCTAAAAGTAGAAAGAGCTGTCTATTGAGGTACTGAAATTAGCCTTATCAATTTCATAAAAAAAGATTAGACTATAACCTATAAGGGATGTTGTATGGGTTTAAATGGATTGTTTATGAACACCTCTGAAAGTCTGGGGAAGCCTATGAAAACTTTTTCAGAACAATGTTTTTAAAACAATCAAACAAAAAATAACACAAGTATAAAACAAAACAGAGGATTACAAAGGAAATAAATTATATTGAAATACAGTTTTCAAAATATTAAACAAACATATTCAAATATTCCAAATGAAAAAACTTGAACTAGATTATATCGTAGGGTTCTTCCATCTCTGAGATGCTATAATTCCACTCCTTTAAAGCTTAGGACAGGATATTTCTTAACTATGAAGAATGTTATTTTCCTAGAAAATGTCACCTCTCCATCATGGTATGTCGAAAAGAATACTGGATTTGAATTCCAAGGACCTGGCCTTAAATCTAACTTTGCTATTTACTATCTATATGCCATTAGACAAGCCATCTAACCTCTCTAGACTTCATATTCTTCATCTGTCAAATGAGAAGGTTGCACCAGATTAAATCTAATATCCATGCCATCTTTAACTCTATAAGGACATAGCATGGCATAGTCAAAAGGACCTGGGTAGAAATCATGACTCTGTCATTTACACCTTATATCACACTAGACAAATCAGTTCAGTCCTCTGGGCCTCAGATTTCCTCTCTGTATGATAGAGACAGTGTGGACTATATGATTTCTAAGGTCCCCTCACACTTAAAATGTATTATCATACAATCCTACTATTTAAAGAGCCTTTAAAATGAAAAGAGAGGAAGATTCTGAAAAGAGCAAGAGGCATGATATCCAATAAAACATGATATAAGAGGATCATTGAAGAGGTGCCCATGAGTTCCAATACAGGATACTAGAACAGGCTACAAAAAAAAATATACTCGTAGTCTCAGGTTTTTCTAAACACTAAACAAAATGAGACAGAGACTCTCAGGTGATCAAGAGAGCATTCTTTTTTAGGTATTTCTGGATTGTCTATTTGAAGTCATAGGTCACATTAATAGTATAGTATGTGTCCAAAATGAAGGATTGTTATAATAACTAGTATTTATATATCACTTTAGCATTTGTGAAATGCTTTATTTGATACTCACAATAGGCCTGTAAGGTAGGTACTATCATTATTCCCATTTTACAGAGGAGAAAACAGCACCTGAGGCAAATTGACATTACCCAGAGTCACACAGCTTTCAGGTATCTAAGGCAGGACTTGAATTCAGGTCTTTCTGACTCCAAGTTCAGCACTCTTTCCATTGTTCCACCTATCTTTCCTTAGATCTAGAAGGAATTGCATATGGCATTTAGTCCACACTCCTCATTTACCAAATGAGAAAATTGAGATCAAAGAAGTCTAAGTGACTTTCATACCAGCAGTAAACATCACAAGCAGAATTTGAACCCAGGGCTTCTGACTTTCCCACTATACTGCTCTGACTCTGATTCTTGTCCCATCAAAATACTTTGGACAATTGCATCTGATTCTTGACATGTTTTAGGAAAAAATATTGATAGAGTGCAGTGTCCCAAAGAAAATAACTAGGGAGATGAGTGGACTCAAGGGAATACAATAAAAGGATCATTGGACAGAACTTGGGATTTTTAGTCTGGAGAAAAGATATCTTTAATTTGAAGGGCCCTCACATGAAATACATACATACATACATATGTGTGTATATATACATGAAATCACTGTACACATTTAGATAAATACAAAAGACATACACAGGAAACATGAAGAAATTTCATAGTGATGTGGTGAGAAGTAGATAAAGCTGGGAGAGGAAGGAAAGGCCCCATATAGGAAGTGACAGGAGTTAAGTCTTGAAAAGTATTAGAGATTTAAAAAGGTAGTGATGAGTACAAAAAGCAATTCAGTGACAGGAGTCAGACTATGTAAAGGAAAAGAGGTAGGAAATACATTTCTAGGTGCCAGTGAAAACAAGTAGAATTAGCTGGAATGTCAAATTATGAAGGGGAACAATATGAAGTCAAATTTTAAAGAGATTTAAATTCTTAATTGAAAAGAATTTATACTCTCTAAGAGGAAATAGGGAACCGCTGAATGTTCTTGAGCAGTAGAGTAATGATGGCATAAGGAAGTATCTGCTTTGATGAAATATTTTAATGATGATCAAGGACATGTGAGAATGATTATCAGAAGGCCCATAAAGTTCTATGAAAAGAATAAAAAGGACAAAATGAAATATGATGTATTTCAAGCCAACAATTCATAGCAAACAATGATCCTCACACTGGGAGATAAAGGGTAGTATGCATCTACAGTGAGATATAGATAGAAAGACAGACAGATAGATAGATGAAAGGACAGATGGATGAATGGATGGATATCCTACAATGATTAATAGATCTTTGGCATAATTCCGAGACGTTAAAATGGAAATGGTGTAGACCGGCAAACAAAAGCCTTTAGTAATTTGTCATAGATGAATGTGAGAAAGAACTTTGATTAGAAAATAAACGATGGGTTTTTTACAGTAAGATTTTTTTTTTAAATTAGGGCAATTAATCTAAGGAAGTATTTATTGGTACAGATTAATACCTTGTAAATTCTAGAATTATTGGTGGGTTACTAAACAATAATAATGATTTATGACAGTTTTCATTTGATCACTAAAATCACTGAACAAGCTTTACTCATTTGGACAGATTTTTCAAGTCTTCTTAAATTGTTTTTCCTCTCCCCTCTGTGTCTGCTTCTTCCCCACCTGCTTCCATACATTCTTAGTATATTCTGCATATTTAAAAGTTTAAAAGAAGTTTAGAATTGGCAGCATAAGAAATTCATACTTGAATAATTCTTATATTTATCTGCATTGTTTATTTAAAGAGATTCAGGAAACAAACAAACACCTTGATCCTTATGAACACAACAGGAGGAGAAGACTTGAGTGATAATTTTGTCCCACTTCATTTGAGTGTCATTGAGACGACGGCTCAGAATTCAAGCAATTGTAATTAGGGATGAATTGTATCCAGAGATATTTTGTGCTGCACCATCTATTTCTCTACTCAGATTTACATTCTTATTAAATGTTACTTTCTGTGTTGCATGCCCTGAGGCATGAATCTCTATTTGGGGTAAAAATATACATTATCATTCCTTTCTGGTAACAGGTAGCAAAGTTTCTGTAAGAAGAGTCTGAAGTCAGATTAGTAGCTATGCCTGAATCTTGTTTTTGCAGTTTGGTTCTCGACCTTGGGGCCAACTCTCTAGAGTTTGTCAATCAAATTCCTTTACAAGTTAATATGATGGAAGCATGGAGAGGATGGAACTGTCTAGCAATTGGAGAGTCAAGAGGGACTAAGAACCTTCAAATCACCAAGCTTGAAATATTTTCCAAAGGAATTTTAGGTGCACATTTACAGGACTTTCCTCTTTGTCCTCTGTAATAGGACTAATAAATATAGTTGAGATTAATGTGAGCTGCCTTACAGCATCCTGGATTATGCTGCTGGCTAGAAGACCAATACATCAAATAAAACTGAATTTTTATGTAAGATTCTTATTTCCATCTGAAGCTGTAAGGCATTCATATCTGAGTGTTTAGCTGCGGAATTTTTATTAGATTATTTAATTCAACTGTACACATTTCTATGGTGCGTTAAGGTTAGATGATGTGAATTTAGGTATTTCTGACCAACGCACTGTAGAACAAGTACCGACTCTGAAGTCAAAGAACCTAAATTCCAATCCCACCTCTGATACTTGCTACTGTTGCAGCGTTATCCTAAGCTAGTCACTGAACCTCGCTGGGTCTCAGTATCCTTATCTGCAAAATGAGGTATTTGGATTTCATGATCTCTGAGGGTCCCTTCAGCTCTAGATTTGTGATACGTTGAATTGAATCTAGTATTTAAGTATATCTTTTATTTTAGTAAATCAAGTTTTTCAGGAAAGAGGACATTCAAAGAAGTACTTTCTGACATCCCCAACAAGTGACAAGCCTGCTACTCCTGCTGGAAAACCTTCCTAGAAACATAGATCTAGAGCTAAAGAGGAAATCAGAGGCCATCTAATCTGTGTCCTTCATTTTACAGATAAGGAATCTGAGCCTCGGGAGGATCGAATGACTTGTCCAAAAGGCTGTTCTTTATCCTTCATTCTCAAGCTTGACTTTTGTGTGAATTGTATTTAAGTGAGTTGTACAAAGTCATCAGCCTCACTCTCTGTACCAGGGTCGTCAAAGTCCAGGGGCAATAACCCAGATGCAGTGGATGACTGCTCTCTTCGATATCTGAGCAAGATCTAAGCACACCACAGCTCCTGGTTCAGCCATCTTCATAGGCAGTGGAACAGATTGTTCTCAAACCCCCCACTCCAACGGAAGAAGTATTGAAATACTTGGGGTAGATATCCTCCTAATTCATCGATGAATTTGAGGATCATTGGTTACTCTCCACCTAGTTTAGCCTGCCTGTCAAGACAGTTTTACCAGGATGTGACAGATATGCATGCTACAAGTTCTTGAAGCCAGGCAAGGAATCTATGGTCTCTAACTACAGAATCATTGTTCTTTCCACCATATCATAGACATATTAGTTGACACTAATTATTAGGAAATTCTTCCTTATATTGAAGGTCATAACCTGGATGTATGTTCCATTGCCCACAAGTAGTCTTTTTCTTACTTAAAAAATTCCTCTGCTGATTGTAACTTTCTATCATCCCATTTTACAGTATATCTCAACCTCCTACACCTCTTTTTCACTTTCTTCCCAAATTCCAATTTCTCCACAATCTTGGACTATTATGCCTGATCAGGCTTTGCTTCCAAATAGTTGACCAATTCAACTCTTCCTATTTCTTTATTCTTAAATCTTTCACTCCCTCCTTGTCCTATTGCTGTCATCCTTACTTCAAACCTGGCTCACCTCATGACTTCCCAAACTACAGCTCTACCTTGTTCCCATGTGCCTACATATGTATCTTCCCCTCTACCATCTCTTGTCAGCTTCCTTTTATATTTTTCTCCCACTAAAATGTAAGAGGAGGGACTTTCTTTGTGCCTGAATTTGTATTCCTAACACTTAGCATAGTGTAAGAACTCAGTACCTAGTAAGCACTTAATAAATATTATTTATCTATAACAATTTCAAAGGATTCATTTGCTAACAATTTTATGCTATCTAATCTCAATAGGCCATCTGTAACAAGGAAATCCTTTGATTCTTCCCTGTCTGATTAACTTCTTTATTTCACTGCCCAAAGAAGCTGCTTATTCCAAACTTTATGAACCCAACTAAAGCCGTCAGCATCTAACTTTTCTCCATTTTGTCAACTGAGAATCTCATTTCTTATTTTAGTAGTAAACTCAAGACTATTCTCTTCATCTCAAAATCCTTGATATAATTTTCTGGGTTTTTTTCCACCTTCCTTCCAGTGTCATATAATGAGATATTCCTCAATACTAAGGCCAACTCTGCTACAGATGCCCTTAATTCCATCCTTTTCTGATCTTCAACCCTTTTCTACCTACTCATTCCTTTTCTATTGCCTCCAAACAAATCCAAATCTATCCTTTTCTTATGAAGCAGTCACTGGAACTTACCATTTCCTTAAGCTATCTTCTCATACCTCTTCTCCCTTTCCCAGATAAATTCTTAGAAGGAAAAAAAACTGCCTACACTTACTGCTTCCAAATCTTCTCTCACTCATTCCCCAGCCTTTTACAACCTTATTTCTGACCTCATCATTCAACTGAAGCCACTCTCTTTAAAGTTACCAGTGATGTCTTAATTGTGTAGTCTGATGATCTGCTTCATTTGCCATGGTTGACCACCACCTCTCTTCTCTGGGTTTTTATGACATTGCTTTTTCCTGGTTCCCCCCCAGTTAACCTCTTTCAACGTTCATATCATACTCCCTTACTTCTGGTATTCACAAGATTTTTCTCTGGGTCCTCATCGTTTTTCAACACATCCTTGCTACCTTATTAAACCTGGCTTACTCTTCATCATAAAGAGATTCAGACTCATTGTGAGGGAGAGTTTCCAAGGAAGGTGATCATGTACTTATCTTTTCTCTTCAGAGAAAACAACTAGGAGAAAAAAAAAGATTCCCTTCCACCAGTAAAGAAGTTTTGCTTGAGTCTAACCATATGTGCAAGAGACAATCTGATAGAGAGGATAGAAAGCTGATTCAGAGCCAAGAATATCTAGGTTCAAGTCTTGTCTCTGATACATATGGATTGGCTAACCTTAGCAAGTACCTTACCTTCTCAGTGCTCCGGACATCTCTCTAAATCTTTAAGTTGCTGAGAAGATACTGACTTGCACTGGTAGAGTGATGTTCCTCATCTCCTTGCTCCCTATATTAATGAAATATAGGTCCATTCCTTATCCATATCTCTTCATGTTGTAAAATAAGGGTGGGAAAAGCAGTTACTGACACAGTCCAGGTTCTTAGAAACAGCCTTGGATCTTTGTTTAAATCTAAAACTTTGAGGAAAGTCAGGAGCAGCCCTCTACTATGGAATAGAGATTATATCCATGCTTATATGACCATTATGATCATATAAGGGATGTTGGGTCCTAAATTACCAAAGGGAAAGTAGAAGGATGTTATGTTCATTCAAGAAAACAATTGATAATGTTTCCCTTATTTTAATGCCCATTATTATTCTGATTAAATGTTAGCTGTGTGAATGGTGCTCTTTTCAAGGGTATATTAATCTTGTGAACAGCTGAAAATCATGGTCTGTTAACTTCTCTTGTTCCCAGTTCTTAGACTGTGTGCAGACGAGCAAGGGCATTTATAAATGAGCCAGGATGGGTTAACTCCTAATAAAATTTTCCCTGATTCAAGCCCATGTTAGCACATAGAAGGCAGGGGTGGAGTGGTGCTCCATAAGCTGTACACATGATAATAATTTAGATATTTGCAGACAGTGATCATGACCCCAGTTTTCCTTGGAAATGACTAAAACTATATGCAGGACCAAAATAATGATAAGCATTAAAGCTGAAAGAGATCTTTGAGATCATCTTTTCCAACCCCCTATTTTTTACAGAGAAAGAAACTGAGGCTAATAGCAAGGTTTTAGTCATACAGGAAGGAGAATTTCCAGGATCTAAACTCAGGTTTTCAGACTCCTTTCCACTGAATGAGGCTCCCTATACTGCCAAAAGGTATGGTTCAAAATAATTTTATTTGCTTTATTCTACAGATTTCCTGAAATGGGGTTGTAGAAAAATTTAAAATCAAAGGGGGATGAATATCAGTGCAAAGAATTGCAACATTCTCCCTGTCTTCCCCCTAAGTCTTTTTTTTTAATTCTGTGTGTGTATGGGTGTGTACATGTGTGTGTGCGAGCGTTCATGCATGCGAGTTTGATGTCTTTTTCTCTTTCAGTATTTTCCTAGGCATCAAAAATCACACAGAATAGTAAGTCACATTCATTCTTTTGCAAAATGAAAAATGCCACTTCAATTCAGAAAAACAAAAACCACATACATCTCTAACGAATAAGCTGATGTATGAGAATCTACAAAATTTCAGGAGAACAGCTTGATGTTACAGTCAGCTTGAAGTTATGACAGCAACCAAGATGGATATGTTATGGCACTTATTTTTTTTCTTGTTTTGGAGGTTTACAGAGGTGACAGTCAGTATACGGCACATTGGAGCAGTTAAGCAGTGGCAGGGCTAATATTTATTGCTTTAAAGAAACATCAATGTCTCTTTGATTGGACTATTTGTTTTTAAGGCCCGTGTCATTTGGGTTTTGATTGGCTACTGAATCATGGCTTTATTATTGGCTGGTGTATTGTTATGGAGCTGATAAAAATGTTTGGGTTGGTTACAAGTTCCAAGCAGTTCCAAACAGACCCCCGGCACTATTTTATGTGGTGTTTATTACCGCTTGTTTCCTGTGTGTCAGAGTGTATAAGGCTTCTGTGCAGAAAAGAGGAAGTAGGGAATGTTTGCAGACTAATACTTTTTCTATTTTTTTTTTAAATTTTTAAAAAAAAATTTTTAAAGATTTAAAAAAAATCACTTAATGATTCTTACAGTTTATTTTTCTGAGGTAATGAAGATCGTTGTTGTTGATGCTGTGTCTATTGCTGTTTTATGAGATGTCAACAAGTTATTGTATGTTGTTTCCCACTGCTGAGTATTCTCAACATCAGCAGCTTCTACGTTTCCCCTACTTCCCCAGTATTCCCATGTCGTTCCCAGGCCAGGCTTACGCACAACTAAACAAAGGGAGAAATGACTTCATGGGATCATAGCTCTCAAACTGGAAAGGCCATTAAAGGCCATCAAGTTTGAAGTCCTCATTTTACAGATAAGGAAGGTGAGACACAGAGAGATTATGTGACTAGCCCAAAATTCCATAGCCAGAAGCATTGATTTCCAGGAAAATGCCCTCAGCAAACTCGAGTCAAATTGCAAGGTTATGTGGGTTGCTTTGTGAGTTACCACATTCCAACTGTAATAATAGCTGTGAATTATTTTGTGAAAGGTGATTAACAGCTCTGGGCCCAGAAATGAATATGAGAAGAGGAACAAGTGAATTTGCATTTGGGAAATGTATTCCTTTCTGTATGTCCAAGATATTTTTTTTATTATTTTCATGAGGGAAAATGTTGGTTTGTAGACTTGATGGTTGCATGAGTAGAGGAATTCATAATGGATTGAAAGTCAGGCAAAAAAATGTTATCATTAATAGGTCAAAGGCTGCATGGAAAAAAGTCTTCATTTCAGCCTCATGACATGTTCAAACATTGCATTTCTTCCATCAGTGGTGCAGATATAAGTATACATAGAGAACATCCTTAACAAATTATCAGATAACATAAAGCTGAGAGAAATTGATATACTGCATGACAGTTAGTAGTACCTCTCAAGAGAACTAGCTGAAGTCCCACTGCATGTTTAGTGAATCTACTGCAGAAGATTCATGGGACACCATGAGTAAACATCACAAAAGATAGTGTCGTATGGATGAGCTGTGATCTGTCCCCATGGAGATACCATCAAGGAGGGCTCAGATGAATTCATTCCTTCAAGACTCAATTCAACCATAAATTCCACATAGGTATTTCCTCATTCCCTCAGGCTAGTAATACCCCACCACCCATTACTTTTCATCTGCTCTGAATATGCTTATACCCTGGGTTATATTGGTAAATGTTTAACAATGAAATATCTGCAAAAAAAATTTACATATAATGCACTTTTAAGTTTAGTCTGCATCATCGACATTTTGTCTATCATTTTCTTAAGCCTAGATAATGAACAAAATAAAATTTAAGTTCCAATTCAAAAAAATTGCCAATTCCTGATATATAAATATTCATGTCGAAACTTGTATAACAATTAACTCTTCTGAACTGGTCAGAGCTGGTTGCAGTATACCTTTACCTTTACATATACATACACACATACATACATACATACATACAATGTGTGAATGAGTGTGTACATGCATGCGCGCACACACACGCACACAGAGCAGCTAGCTATGTGACACAGTGGACACAGTGCAGGCCTGAAGTTCAGGAAAACTTATCTTCATGAATTCATATCTGGCTTCAGACATTATGACCCTGAGAAAGTTACTTAACACTATTTGCCTCAGTTCCTCAACTTTAAAATGAACTGGAGAACAGAGAAGTCAAAACATTCCTGTATCTGTGCTAAGAAAACCTCAAATGGAGTAACAAAAAGTTGGACATGACTAAAAAGGATTGAACAATATATACACATCCAGATGCATACATACATATGCATATATGTGTATGTGTGTGTGTATTTACACACAAACGCACTACTTTTTTTTCCTCCCTAAGAGAACATGAACTCCATAAAGGAAAGCACTTTTTGACTGTTTTTTGTCTTTGAATCCATAGCACCTAGAAGAGTACCCAACATTTAAATTAGGCACTTATATGATTGATTGATTGACTAAAGAAGTAGCAGGAAAGAGAAGAGGAAGAAGGTTGAGAAAATAAATTTATTTCTAGAAAGGATCTCACCTTAATTATTAAAATAGGCTGCTGGTGGGTCAGCCTTCCTCAGGTCTCTACCTACTTTACTCCTTTCTCCACTGAGTCACTAAAGTGATTTTCCTAAAATTCAGGTACAATCATGTCACCCCACTCCCACTCAAAAACTCCAGTGATTTCCTATTTCCTCCAAGTGCATGCTTTGGTTGGCATTCAAAGTCCTTCATAACCTAGTCCCCTTCCCCCTTCTGTTCTTTTACACCTTTCTTCTCAACACATATTCTTCAATTCAGTGAAATTGACCTCCTGACTGTTCCATGATATTCCATTTCGAGGCTCTGGAAGTTCTTTCTGACTGTGGCCTGGAATGCTCTCCCTTCTCCACTCTACTGAATCGCTTGATTTCCTTTAAGTCCCAAATAACATCCCACCTCCTGCAGAAAGCCTTCTCCAGCTCCTCTTAATTCCAGGCCTATTTATCTTGTATATAGATTGCTTTGTATATATTTTCATTTCATCTCGACCATTGATTATAAGCTCTTTGAGGTCTTTGTGCTTAACATCATGCTTGGCACATGTTAGGTATTTAATAAATATTTATTGACTTGAATTGAATATGATCCAACTCCCTCTATCAATTTGTCTATAACCTGGGATACAATATCCCTTTAATGGAATAGCAAATTACACAATTAACCCAGGAATATTTATCTATTCTATTTATGAATTTGTCATATCTAGTAGTCTTTCTCTAGTCCTCATACTTCTTGAGATCTCTGCAGCATTTGATAATGCTGATGATTTGTCCTTACAGGATATTATTTTCTCTCTAGATCTTTGTAACACTACTGTCACCTGGTTCTCTTCCTAACTCTCTATTTACCTCTTCTTATTTCCCTGTATCCAAGCCCTGCCTTTTAGCTGCAGGTACTCTCCAAGCCTTTGTTCCCTTTTCTCTCTCTCTAAACTCCCTATCAGTGACATCATAAAATGCCATTTATTCGATTATCATTTCTATAGAGATAATTCCAAGAATCATATGTAGCCTAAGTCCCAAAACCTGTAAGTATGCAATTCTCTTATCATTGGTAGAGATCAATATCCTGTACCTGTGTGAGCAACAGATTGGAGTTGAAGGGAGTCAGGGAGAGAAGACCTATAGGTTCTTCAATTACTTCAGGTTTTTTGGAGTCTCTTTGGCCTTTGACAACCCAACTTCAGGTTGCTGAAGGAAAAGACTAGGAAGAAATGACATGAGAGGAGCTGACAATGTCCATCATTTCCTTATCAACAGATTGCCGGAGACTTGGAACTTCCCCTTAAGTGACATCTGGGTGTCTCTTGGTTAATATGAGTTATTTCACTATGAATGAGAAAAGTCATTTTGTATTATCTAGTATATATTCTCCCATGTACACATTTTCTAATTTCTGTTTTGCAATTGCCTTGGATAAATCAGTTTCTTTGCTACTTGTTAAGTGCATTCCTTGTGGAAATTGCATTTGAAGGAAAGGAAATTAAGCCTTGGATATAAAGCTTGCAGTCCTACTCCTTCCCCATTAAAGAAATAGCATTCAGAAGTTTAGCTTGAACCTTAAAAACAACATCTTATAGATTAACAATATTTAGGTGGCAGATTGGTATATTTCTAGCACTGTACCTTCTCTCTGAGAAGATCAAAGTAGACAAACTTCTGCTTCCAACCTTTTGCTTCTCCTACTGGCAAGAATTATTTTCCCTTGGGGAAGGATGGAAGCAGAAAAGGCTAGAGATTCCTATTCTTCCCCACTTGGAGCCACAAAATGGCACCCCTATGATATACGTGGTGAATAACCCTTGCTATCTATATAACCAACCTATTAAAGGCAAGTCTAAAGTCAGCACTCTTTTAATTTAGGTTCAATGTTAAGATGGAATGAAGCACTAGCAAATCATTGAACAGATAGCAAAAGATTTAAGTAGACCTAATGCAGAAAAGGATATTCAATAAGGATACATCAGCATTTAACTTCTCTGGACATGGTCCCCACTTTGTCTAAACTTATTTATTCAGCAGGGAAGGATATGTGACTCAAGAATTCAGAAATATACTAAGTTGGAAGGGTCTTCCTCCATATTCATGATACTTTTTATGCCCTCAGGTGACCAGGAAGTTACATCAAGATAGATAGCAGCCAATGAGATCGCAGGGATAGCTTTATTTCCCTCTAGAGAAAACAGACAAATGAACGAATGAATGCATAAATGAACAAATAGATGGGCAAACAGGTAGATAAATGAATGAAAACTAAATAAATATTTTAAAAAATAAAAAATAAATAAAATAAAATTCACTTACTATATGCCAGCCACTGTGTTAAGCACTTCATATTATTTTCTCATACCAACCCTGGGAGGTAGGTGCTATTATTATTTCCATTTTACAGATTAGGGAAACACATCCTTATTGTGGAAAATGGGGAAGCTGTACCTATAACAAAATCCTGGTCCATTTCCTGGGCTCAAGTCCCATGTCAATAACTGTCTATCAGGAATTTTCAACTGATGTCTCATAGACATATTGATGTCAAAATAATTGATTATCTTTTTTCACCCCAATCCACCACAAAACCTACACTTTTTCCTAACTTTAATGTGTCTATTCAGGGCCTCACTCTTTTTCTGGTCAGCAAGGTTTGCAATGTTCTTATTGTATATATTCAATAAGTTGTAAGGTCTTGTGAAGTCTATATTTCACATTAATCTCCTCCTTTTCAGTGGAGTCAAGAAAACCCAAGTTCAAATTTGGTCCCAGAAACTTACTAGCTTTGACTCTGGACAGACATCTAACCTCTGTCTCATTGTATTCCTCTGTAAAATGGGGATAAGCAAAGCACCTAGATCCCAAGGCTGTTGTGAGGATCAAGGGAGATAATATTTGTAAAGCAGCTAGCATAAGCACTAAAACTTAGCAGATAATTCATTAATGCTTGTTTCTTTCCTCCAAAGCAAACTCTACGATCATAATTCTATTAATTATAATATATACATTAGATTGCAAGCCCCTTGAGGGCTGGGACTATTTTTGCTTTTCTTTTATTTATATTTGTATCCTCAGTGCTTAGCACAGTGCCTAGCATACAATGGACACAACGAATATTTATTGACTGATATATATATATATATATATATATATATATATATATATATATATATATATACAGGCACATATATATGTAATACATGTGAACATATATTTAAGTCTAAGCAACTTTCTCCACTGGAATTTCTTCTTATTTATGCTTTAGGAGAAAACTAATAGCACTCTGCCCAGCACTCAATGAAGGGAGAATAAGGTGCTTCTATCAGGAGTTGATGGGAAGGAGGAATAAAGAATTCTTTTAACCCCATTTAAATACACAGAGCATCTCTTTACCGTGAGACATCTCAGCTTTTGATTCTCACTTCAGAAAATGCAGTGTGAAAATAATACTAATACTGCTGCTGGTGGTGCTGCTGTTGCTACTACTGCTACTACTACTACTACTACTACTACTACTACTACTACTACTATAGGGTTAAAGTAGCATGAGGCTAATTACAAAGGTCAACTACCAAGCCATCCTTGTTAAAGGTCCTGCCTCAATACTTCCAAGTCCATCCCCTTTCCTTTTCAGTACCCGTACAATGCAGGCCTATCACCTTTTTCCATTCATACATGTCTTTATCATCTCCTTCATGTCACTTCTTTCAGAAACTTGCAGCAATGGTGTTTATCTAATTTATAAAATTATCAATTAAAATAGCAGTAAAAGAGAACCTTTAAAAGATATTTTAAGTAAGAATTGACAGTAGATGAAGTAAGATAGTTTATCATACTCAGAAAAAAGATACTTCTAAGCACATTGCTATAAATAAAGCATAACACTGAAAATTTTTTTTAAATGAGTGAGTAAATCAATATGGAAAACTTAGGTGATAAACTGTATTTGAGAAATGAAATCATTATGTTTTATAGTTAGCAATTCCTTCTGCTCTTATGTGGAAAGCAAATGGGCAGACATATATTACAGACATGGAAAAACTGCAAAGGAGGATTAAAAAAGCTCTAAGATGACAACATCAGTTGCAATCCTAATTCTTTATATTAAAGTATCTTTTTCAAGGTCTTATAGACAATATCATGGAAAGTGTGCCTGGCTTCTACTGAAAGAATTTTTCCCTCTTTCAAGATGACAATATGTCCTACTGAAAATGCATAGAAAGTATTTTTTGCTTATGAAAAGCAAATTTTGGTTTTATTATAGTTTCATAAGCTTCAGTCCTCAAAAATGATAATAGAGGCCTTCTAGTCATTACATTCATTTTATAGTAGAGAATGCCAAGGACTAGAGAAGTGAAATAATGTCTAAGGTCAAGCAACAAGTATGTGGCAAGCCAAGGATTCAGGTCCTTGACTCGAAATACAGTGCTTTGAGAAACAAGTGTTTACACTGGCTTTGGGAGCTAAAGTACTATATGGGACATTCATTCATTTATCCTTTCATGTATTCATTCAACAAGGCACTATAGTAGATTGTATCAAAGACAAGAATAGGTCAGCGAATACTCTTTGCCATGATATCTGATCCTGGACCAATCTTCTTTACTCACAATAACTCTTACCTAGTAGTTTCTGAAATCTGAATTTAGACTCAGCAGTGAGTTCAAATCCCAGTTCTACTACATACTACTCAAGAGCTTACTTTCTTCAAACTGTAAAGGGAGGGATTAAACTAAAGTTGCTTTCATGGCCCTGTAATCTCTAAACTCATAATCTATGATGCCCAACTCTACCTCACTCAAAAACAATAGTCAATAATGATTTTAATCCTATCCTTTGCTTCTTATTTTTTCCTAATTGTTATAGAATAGGAATTTTTAGGTAGAACACAAAAGTCACTATTTCAGAGAAAAGGATAATTACATCACATGAAGTAGGTCTTTTGGATGATTTTTTTAGGTTATATACTACGGTAAAACAGCATTTTTTGTAGTAAAATTCAGTAAAATACTTGGCTGCTTAACCTAGCTGAGCAGGCTGGATTTAGATGATCACATTCAAAATAAGACATTGTTCAATTTTTAAACTTCCCAGGAAACTCATTTTTATAAAGTGATCTATGG
This sequence comes from Bettongia penicillata ogilbyi, assembly GCA_023548195.1. Lineage (NCBI taxonomy): Eukaryota > Metazoa > Chordata > Mammalia > Diprotodontia > Potoroidae > Bettongia > Bettongia penicillata. The sequence goes on along the minus strand of JAJHZJ010000608.1, from coordinate 7,363,972 downwards.
AGCTATTGAACAATAATAAAGAAATACTAAAACATTTAAAATAGCATAAACTGCAATGTTTTCACTGACTTTGCTATTATAATTTCTCCATTTATTTTTATATCCAACAAGTTTTGGAATATGAAAGCTATGCTGGCCCTGTGTTTTGGAGAAATGCAAGTCAGGGGGGTGGGGATGACTTTAAATTATCTTTTTATCTCTTTCCAAAGACATTCTATATATTAACAAGGGGTTGTTGAAAGGAAAGAAAGAAAGAAGGAAAAGATGGAGGGAAGGAAGAGGGGACAATGGGGAAAAAGGAAGGAGAGATGAAAAAAGGAACGAAGGAAGGAAGGAAGGAAGGAAGGAAGGAAGGAAGGAAGGAAGGAAGGAAAGAAGGAAGGAAGGAAAGAAAGAAAGAAAGAGATAGATGGAGACAAGATGGTGGAGTAGATGATGCAACACCAGCTGGACTCTCCCAACATTCCTCTCCCAACAATTTTCTTCTTTTTTTTCTTTTTTAAAAATTTATTTATTTTTAGTTTTCAAATTCACTTCCACCAGATTTTGAGTTCCAAATCTAAACAACTGGAAAAATATCAATTGTTCGTGGGTATGCTAAGCCAATATAATAAAAATGACAATTCTACCTAAATTAATTTACTTATTCAGTGCCATACAAATCAAAGCACCAAAAAAAATATAGAAGTAAAAAAAAAACCAAATTAATCTGGGAGAACAAAAAGTCAAGAATATCAAGGATATTAATGAAAACAAAATATGAAGGAAGATGGCCTAACCATACCATACCCCAAACTATATTATAAAGCAGTAATCATCAAAATAATCTGGTACTGTCTGACAAATATAATGGTAGATCAGTGGACCAGATTAGGTACATAATACAAAGGAGTAAATGACACTAGTAATCTGGTATTTGATGAATCTAAAGATCCAAGCTTAAGAGCTTACTATTTGATAAAATCTTCTGGGAAAAACTAGAAAGTAATTTGGGCAGAAATTAGGCATAAACCAAAATTTCACACTACCAAGATAAAGTCAAGAAAAGGGTTAATTTTTTTAGGATGATACTATGGGCAAATCAAGGGATCATGGAATAGTTTACCTGTCAGATTGATTGATAGGGGAAGATGTTATTTATTTAATTAATTTAACAGATAAAAAGCATTATATGTAAAATTAATAATTTTGAAATCAATGAAACCAAGATTAAAAGGAAAGAAGAAATCATGTGTTTCTGATAAAGGCTTTAATTTTCATATATAGAGAGAAATGAATATAATTTATAAGAATATAAATCATTCCTCAATTGATAAATATTAAAAGGATATGTATAGGAAGCTTTCAAAAAAATCAAAGCTATCCATAGTAATATAAAAATTCTCTAAATAACTATTAATTAGAGAAATGCAAATTAAAACAACTCTGGGGTACCATTTCAAACCTTTTAAATTGGCTAATATAATGGAAAAGGAAAATTATAAATGTTGGAAGAAATGTGGGAAAACTGGAACACTAATGTACCATTAGCAGAGTTGTGATCTGATCCAACCACTTTTGAGAACAATTTGGAAATATATCCCAAATACTAAAAAACTGAGCATACCCTTTGACCCGGTAATACCACTACTAGATCTGTATCCCAAAGACATTTAAAACAGGGGAAAAAACCTACATGCATAGAAATATTTATAGCAACTCTTTGTGGTGGCAAAATCTTGGAAACTATGGGGATGCCCATCAATTAGGGAATGGCTGAATAAGTTGTGGCATAAGAATGTAAAGGATTACTACTGTGCCATAAGAAATGATGAACAAGTAGATTTCAGAAAAACCTGGAAATATTTGTACAAACTGATTTAAAGTAAAATGAGCAGAACCAGAAAAACATTGTATACAGTATCAGCAACATTGTGTGATGAACCACCATGAATGACTCAGTTCTCAGCAACACAACGATCCAAGACAAGTACAAAGGACTGAGGAAGGAAAATGCTATCCATATCTGGATAAAGAACTGATTGACTCTGAATGCAGATTGAAGCATACTTTTTTTTCACTTACTTTATTCTTCTTCATGTCTTTTTTTTTTCTTTTTTGTGGTGGTAAAGAATTGGAAATTGACTTGAAGTGCATCAATTGGGGAATGGCTGAACAAATTGTGGTATATGATTCTGACAGAATATTATTGTGCTACAAGAAATGATGAACAGGATGCTTTCAGAAAAACCTGGAAAAACTTGCATGAACTTATGCAGAGTGAATTAAGCAAAACTAAGAGAACATTATACACAGTAACTGCAATATTATATAATAATCAACAATAATGACTTAGCTATTCTCAGCAATACAATAATCTAATCTAATATAATTCCATAGGACTTATAATAAAAAATGTTATCCACCTCCAGAGAAAGAAGTGATTAAGTCAATACAGACTGAAACATATTATTTTTCACTTAATTTTTTCCTATGTTTTTTGGCCTGTGTTTTCTTTAAAAACATGACTAATATGGAAATGTGTTTTGCATAATTTCCTATACATAACCTATATCAAATTGCTTATCATCTCAAGGTGGAGAGAGTTAAGGGAGGGAAGGAAAGAGTTCAGAACTCAAAATTTAAAAGAAAAATGAATGTTTAAAATTGTTTTTCCATGTAATTGGGAAAGGCATAGTATTATATAAAATATGTGATGTTATTTGATGCATAATTCCTACATATCTACCAAGTAAATTTTCTTTTTTAATTAATCTTTATAACATTGAGAGGAGAAAGGTTTTACTCTACTGACAGCAGTTACTTTCCAATAAAGAGTGTTTGCATCTTCGATAAATATTTAGCAATCACCCTGGTGCCAAAGGGGCAGGAATGTTTTGTTTTCTTTTTTTTTTTCCTTTATGAATGGTCATTTTTGATGGGGCTATGAGATCTAATTTGATCATGTGACACTTGGGAATGCTAAAAATGCAAACATCTGAGCCTTGAAAGAAGTATCTCTACAATGTTCAAAGAACCCATTAATTCCATTCAAATATGTGTTGATTCACTGTAGAAATACATCAATCATACCAGCTGCTGGGTTAGCTAACGGCATTTTTCACATTTTGACATATTGCTTTTAGTGAAAAAAACAATTTTTGTTGTTGTTTTTGTTGTTTAATCTGCAATAATCTGCAAACTAGTCTCCCAGTACTCAGTCTTTTCCTCTTGCAATCCCTCCTCCGCACAGCTGCCAAAATGATTTTCCTAAAGCTAATATGATCAGTTACTAAATACTTACTATGGGCCAAGTACTGTGTTAAGTACTGGAGACACAAAGAAAAGCAAAAGCAATTTCTACCCTCAGTGAGCTTACATTCTAAAGAAGAAAGACATTATGTAAATAACTAAGTCCACATGAGATACTTAAAGGTTAGATAACAAGAAGGGGAAGGCACTAGCTGCCGAGGCAAACACCTACAGAAGGGAAGATTTGAGCTGAGTTTTGAAGAAAACACAGAAACAAGGGGGCATTCAGTAAGTTTCAGTGCTTCCTTCTTGATTCTATGTTCAAATACAGACTACTCTTTAAAATTTGCAATCTGTTTCCAGCATATCCCTCCAGATGGATTACACATCAGTCCCGTGGTGCACCCTATGTCCTAGCAAAGCCATGCTATTACCTGTTTAGTGCACATCTTCTGCTACTGAGCCTTTGCATGGGCTGTGCCTTCTTTTTGAAATGCTCTGTCTCTTCACCTCCACCTTTTGGAACCCCCAGCACCTTTGAGGGCTTGACTCAAATGCCAAGTTGGCTTTATAGTAGGCTTTCCCTGATTCATTATTTGATCATTTCCCCTCTCCCCCTTGTAACCATTATGGTAATTATTTATTGTTATCACTTTGCATTTATTTGGTGAATATATTGTAATTATGTATATATTTTAGTCCTTCCTGAGGAATATAAGCTCCTTGAGGGATTATTTTTGTCTTTGTAGTTCCATCATCTTAAGAACAACATATAACAGAGTAGATGCTAATAAATGCTTATTGGTTTTTAAATACTGCAGAAAAGATTAAGAAAACCTCAGGGAAAAATTAATATCTATGCTTATTAAAGTTTGTTAAGGTCTTAAATGAGTCTATGCATGTCACATAACCACAAAACTTTAGAGCTAAAATTCAATTCAATTTCAGAATATTTAAAGCTTAATGTATTCAAGGTGTTGTGCTAAATGCTGGGGATACAAAGATGAAAATGAGACAACCCCTTCTATACAGTTTCTTATATTCTGCTTTGGCAAGGGTATAATGCATACACTAGTAAGTAAATATCAGATAGCATGAGAACCAGTAAGTGTTGACAGCTGTGGAGACCACAGAAGGCTTAAGGGGGCAATGGCCCATGAGCTGATTTTTGAAGGCATGGAAGGGTGCCAAAATGGATGTGAGGACGGAATGCATTATAGGTATGGGGGATAGTGTAGGCAAGTAAAGAATATTGAATATCACTTATTGTGTCACTCCATCTTTAGTGTTTGCATCAATGCTGAATAGCCCGCGGAATATCTCAGAATAGGGACTGGACCTGAGATTTCATTGTTATAGGGAAATTCCAGGGAAGTAAACTCCCTTTAAAAATGCAAGTCAGAATCTCCTTTGCAACTAAAAGTCTTAAAGACTGCTAAGGGTCACGCAACCACTGTGTCTCAAAGGTGAAATTTAAACCTAAATCTTTCTGACTTTGACTCTCTCATCACTATATTATACTACTTGTGATAGGTCAATTAATGGCATAGTAATGAAAATAGCAATGATATCCTCAAATGACAATCCAGACCTCATTCCTTGAATTGTGTATACTGAAACTGTTAGAACCACAAGCCTAACTGTTGATTCCATTCATCTATAAAACAGTAATAAAAACATTTTTAATACACATTGCCATGCTAAATATTCATACACTTCAAACTGTGAAACAAAGCGCTTTCAAAATATAAATATTTAGTGGGAAAAATCAAAGCCATGTTGGAATAGGATGAAGGACATTGTCTGCTGCTGGGGCCTAGAGAAGATGAGCTTACATTCCAACACTTTTCAATTACTAAAAGCAGTTATTTTATCTACCTATTCAATGGTCTGCAAAATATTAAGCATAAAGGAATAATCATAACATAGTGATTTGTCCAAGGATAGTCTCTACCTCAACTCCATAACAAAGCAAGAATTTCCAACACAGAACAAGATGGATAATAAAAAAAATAATGGTAATGATGATATTAACCACAATATACTATATTATATTATATATATTTACATATATATAATATATTATAGTATATCACCTACCATTATTGCTATAAGGTCAGAACTTCACAACAATCCTCAAAGGTACACAGTTCAAATATTATGATCACCTTTAGAAGAATTTTAATCTGAGAAGTCTCCCTAAATGTAGGAAATCAATGAAATACATTCCAAGCAAGTTATTAATAACCAAGCTCATGATTTCTCTCTCCCTATTCCAATTTCCCAGAATACTTCCTTTAAATCATTCCTTATCATCAAGGAATTGTATCTAGTTTTAGACTTCCTTTTTGTATACATATCTTCTCAGTAGAGTGAAAGTTCCTTGTGGGAAAGGACTAAATTTTTGTTATTTAATTTTTATCTTTCCAACACCTAACACTGGGCCATGATATCATAGGTGTTTAATAAATGTTTGTCGAATTGATTATCTCTTGAATTTAATGCACATTCAGATTATCTCTACAGTGGGATGGGTAGCAATTCTTAATTCTGTCCAAAACTGTTGCTTGAGAAGAACAAAGTATGTGAATGTCCACATTTTTGTAACCTTTTTCTCCTTACAACATTGTTTCCTTTACAATCACCCTCCAAAGCAAATAGTGAAATTGATGAAGAAATTGAGGGTTGGAGAGGTTAAGTTACTTGCCCTGGATCACACAGATACTTAGGGTCAAAAGTGGATTTGGGATTCCAATCCAGGTCTCCTGACTCCAAGTCCAATGCTATTTCTCTACATTAAACTGATGACAAAGATTTTTCATTAATAACATACTAAACTCTCCTACAAGTTTATCTTACCCTAATAACTTTTTGCTTTATATAATGATGATGTGAACCATCAATGATCCATAAACTCTACTAACATAAGATAGTGTGGGTTGAAAGGCCATTGAGCATGTAAATTTCACCACCTCCCAATATCAAAATCAAATAAATACCTACTCTAAATAACACTGCACTAATCCACTGAGAACACTCATGGTCCTCCAGTTGTCTCAGTCCTTTCCTAACATGGTGCTTTTTAAATAGTTGCCCATTATTAATACTATATAAAGTAGCCTCAAGGCCAGCTTAAGAACAACACTGTCTCTGTAAACTAAAAAGGAAAAAATAGAACTTTATTCTAAACCTTCAATTATTTTTATGTGCTTGGCTTAAGCAAGCAACAAACCTGCCAAAACTCAGGGATGAGAGCCAGACAACCTAAGAGTCATCTTAATTCAGCATTCTCTGCCTGCTGGAGAAGCTTACAATGGGTTTTTTTATGGCTTTTCTCCCTCTGTCCTGCCAAAATCAATTATGTTAGCTTTCCTATAGTTCTGAACATCCTATAATTTGTTTGGGGTAACATAGACTCTGACTTAGAGCAATCATGCAAACAATGTTCACAAGATTGTCTTCACATGACACAAAACAAGGTGTTTTCATTAAACCAATGATGACAGGATAGAATGGTGGAAACAGGACTGCATTTGGAGTCAGGAAATCCAGTTTTGAAATCGATTTCTTCCACTTCCTACCTGAGATAACTTAGGCAAGTCATTTCATTGATCTGTACCTTAGTCTCCTCACTTGTAAAATGAAAATGTTGGATCATATAACCTCTAAAGTCCTTTAACAGCCCCAACGTCTATGACTTTATGATCATATTCTTGATACATCTGTTTATCTGCAAGTGAAATTAATAATAAGTTAGTGTTTATATAACACTTATTATGACAGGCACTATGCTAAGTACTTTATAAATATTATCTCATTTGATTCTTGCAACTGGAACCCTGCAAGCTACGTGCTTTTATTATCCTCATTTTACATATGGGAAAACTGAAGGTAAGAGAAGACAACTTGATTTGTCCAAGCTTACACAGTTAATGAGGCAGAATTTGAACTCAGAGTTTTCTGATCCCAAGTTCAAAACTCAATGCACTAGGTCATCTAACTGCCTGCCACACACTTGAAGATGAAGGTGAGAGAAGTTACTCAAATTTCATCTGGAATGAATTAACTTCATTCAACAGTACTGGTACCGATGCACAACATTTCTACAGGAAGCTAGAATAATAGAACCAGCTCACAAGAAATGCAAAATAACTTACTTCAAGCTTCAAACGGGCCATTATTTCCCTCAGTATGTGTACACCCACACCTAGTAGATGTCTTCATGAATTACTAGGGTAAGAAAAAGAATTATCATTCAGTGTCCAGTTATCTGGAGATGAGCCTCTCTGTACCTAGCTAGTTTGGTCATTGAATGACAGATTTAGTACATCCTTAGACTTATATTTGAAATTTTCCAGTTTTGTGTAAGAGGCTATAATCCACTGTTTTAGCCTTGGAAAATCCTAAATTCCTTCACCCAACAATACATCTTACAGTCAGTTAAACTTGCTGTGGCATCAGCACACAACAGGGTATGCAAGTTCATCATACAAAGTGTATTATTGAAGTGTATCCCAAGCCCCACTGGGAAAGATTTGATAAGGACAAACACCATCAGGCACATAGATAATGTAGACATCCAAGCAAGATCAATAGGAATTGATAACACACCAAATTTGGGGTAGAATTCTTTCCAGAGGAAACAACTGAGCATCTGATATATGAGCTTTATTTGGCCTCATGATTCAGGCTCCAGCAAAGACCCAGGCTGAAGAGTTTATAGAAAATTAGTACTTAGGAAGTTAACACAAGCATGAGCTTTATTACTATGCAGAATAATAAGTAGGAAAAAAGCATACAAATATATATGGATATAAATATAGATTTATAGATAGAGATTTGGACACATGCAGGGCCAGGTCATTCACATGAAGGAGGAAGACAGACTGTGCAAAGATATCAGTGGATGTCCCTGTTCAGAGAGAGATCTGAGCATGGAAGTTTTCTAGCCTAAAAATGAATGTGGTTGAGAATGGGTCATTGATGCCAGATGTTGGAAGAGTGAACTCTTTCCTTTTTTAAAATAATATTTTATTTTTCCCAATTACATGTAAAATTTTTAAATATTTGTTTAAGTTTTGAATTCCAAATTCTATCCCTCTTTCTTCCCCTTCCCCTCCATGAGATATACTGTGGTCTCATATAAGTTAAGACATGTGCAATCATGTAAAACATTTCCATATGTCATTTTGTGCAAGAAAACAGAAAGAAAGAAAAAGAAAGGAAGGAAGGAAGGAAGGAAGGAAGGAAGGAAGGAAGGAAGGAAGGAAGGAAGGAAGGAAGGAAGGAAGGAAGGAAGGAGAGAAAGAAGGAAGGTGGGAGAAAGGAAAAGAAGGAAGAAGGAAGGAAAAATAGAAAGCAGAGAGAGAATGAGAAGATAATCTGTATTCAGATGATAGCAGTTCTTTCTCTGGAAGCAGATAACATTTTTCATCATGAGTCCTTTGGGATTCTCCTGAATCATTGCATTGCTGAGAATACCTAAGTTTTTCACAATTGTTCATTGTATATTATTTCTGTTATTATCTACAATGTTCTTCTGGTTCTTTTTTTTAAGTTCAATTCTATAGCGTATTATTAACTGGATATTTTTTGAACATTTAGAAACAGGTGATTTACAAAGAATCAGCATGGTTTCATGAGGTTTAAACAGTCTTCCAGAGATTTCTTTTTTTTATGGTTCTTCTAACATCACTTTGTATTAGTGCATATAAGTCTTTCTAGGTTTTTCTGAAATCAACCTGCTTGTCATTTCTTATAGCACAGTAGTAGTGTTCCATTGCAATCATCTACTACAACTTGTTCAGTCATTCCCCAGTTGATGGGCATCCCTCCAATTTCCAACTATTAGCCACCTGGGACATTGCCAGTCCTCTTGACTTTTGTCTTGCCACTGAACTCCAATGACTGTGGAGGAGAGTGAGGCTAATGATGTTGTTCAGCTCCACTTGACTTAAATTCCATTTGCTTGCAAGTCAAAGTATCACCCTCATGGTGTCATTGATCCTCTTTGAGAATAAATGACAAACAACAATCTTAGCCAGCACTAAAAGAGCTGCTTTAAATATTTTTGTATAAATTTGTCCTTTTTCCTTTTTTATCTCTTTGGTATACTAGTATTGGAATTGCTGGATCAAAGGGTATGAACGGTTTTATAGCCCCTTGGGCATCATTTCAAATTGCTCTCCAGAATGAAGGGGTTATTTCTAATCAGACCCAGAAATAGTGGGGAAGTTCCCTAGATCACTTATGGATGTCAGACTTGAGTGAGAAAGCTTCCTAACTAGGACCATAGATTGAGTGAAGGTTTGAGTTGGAAAGAAAGGACCCCAGCAATGAGTGCAGGCATACAACTGGTTCAGTAGTCTAGGAGCTTCATCAAATCAGGGGCTATGATCATTTATATATTTGTCAAAGGGTAGGGATAAATTAGGACACTTAACAATCCAGGCTCTATGTCATTGCTTATAATCATTACCAACACTTTGCCTAAGTAACTGCATATTGGAGTTGTTTTGTTTATAACGTCAGCATCAAATGATATGTTTTTAAAATCACAATCATCACAATATCAAAAGTGGCTTCTATATTTGTTCAGATACTGCTAGATAAAAGGTTGAGAAGGTGGAAAACCAAATGTGGAAAATCTGAGTTGTACTCCAAATGAATAAAAAGCTTATTTGAGTGGGGATTGATATTTGTTGATATTTGTTTTAAATGCTAGGCTTTTCATTAATCCTAGAAAATTAAGGACAGGGGAGAAAAGATAGGTAGATTGTTGAACAATAACATCTCAAAAGCAAAATAAGAAGGAAACCCAGGACTTTCCAAGTCAGCCAAAAGAATTGTTGGACAGTTGTAAGTGTTGAGTGTCAGGTGTGATGGATTATAGAAATGAGTCAGTCAAATGGGAATAAAGGTGGAGCTGAGTAAGTGCTGGCTGTAGTGCAAATTGGGGAATTATGAGGGACTATCTGAGGGCTTTTCAACTCCACCTGCATGTAATCCTTTCTTCTCTTTCTTTTTCCTCTCTTTCCCCTCCTTCCTTCTTTCTCTCCTATGCTTTCATTCCTTTTTTTCTATGTTGATTCAAACATTCATCCCATAATTCTTACTAAAAACTAGATCTAACCACATCATTCTTCTGCTCAATAATTTTCAGTGGTATAAAACTACATTAATATGTCTAGTAGGAACACATACACATGTGTGAGCACATGCACATACACACACACAGAGTAACCGATCAGATGATTAGATGTTAGGGACAACCAGTCAACCAATAAATCCATTTGATTTAATTAGTTCAGTGAAAAATTCAATTGTACTACTTGATAAATGTTATATTAGCAGATATAGAAATTAAATAAAAGTAAATATAGTGCTAATACTTCTACAAGCAATATTAAGTGCAAAATGAATGAGAGAGAGAGAGAGAGAAACTCCAAAGGGGATAATATTGTCAGAGAGCACTCTGTAAAGGAGAAGAAACTTGTGTTCCAACATTCAGAATAGGTAAGATATGTATATGCAGAGAGTATGGTAGAAAAGGCATCCCCAGTCTGAGGAAATAACATGAGTACCAGAGAGTCTGGCATGTAGGAAGTGGGGGAACAAGAAGAATATTTACTGTCTTGATGATGAGTATTTATGATTTGTAGTATTTGCCCAAATGCAAGAAAAACAAAAGACTTAAAGAATTAGCATGTTGCAGAAATACAGATATGTCATCTTAAAAAAATAAAACTAAACTATGGGGGGAAAAAATTTTCAGCGACTCCCTTGGCTTCTGGTATAAATGCATATTCCTAGGTTGGCACCTAAAGTTCTTTACATCCTGACTCCAGTCTACCTTTACAAAGTTTTTGACATTAATATACACATACATATGCATGTATATATACATATATATATCACTACATACATTATTCATTATATATACACATATACATATATATTCATTATTTATAATTCACTCTATACACACACATATACATATACATTCACTAAAAATATTTTCACTGTATGCACACATATATGCATATATACATACTTTCACTAGAGATATTATTTACTACATATACACATACATATAAACATATATGCATATATTATTCATTATATATACACATACATATATATTCACTATATATTATTCACTATGTATACGCACACTATATATGTGTGTATGTATATATATATATATTTGTGTGTATGTATATATATATATATAATATATATATACACACATATTCTAACTGAGATTGTCCACATGTTATTCTTTGAACCTAACATCATATCAGCTGCCTCCATACCTCTGTACAAGTTGTCCACCTCTTAAAAAGCCTTAGTTTCCTTTAGTGCTCTATCTAGGGTACCATCTCATGTGAAAAGTTTGCCTTCATCTTTCTGGTGATTGAGATTTCTCCCTCCTGAATTTTCTTTGTAAATATTTATCTATGTACATATTGTACCCCCTTTCGTTACTACACTCTCTCTAGAAGAAATTAAACTCTCCAAAGCAGAGACAAGTTTTCCCTTTGTCTTGGTATCACCAGTACCCAGGAGGTTTTTTTTTTAATACATAGTAGTCACATAACAAATACTCATATAACTGAGTATATTTCACAAATATTTATTCAATGCTCACTACATATTAAAAACTATGCAAAGAGCTAGGGATAAAATGACAAAAATGAAACAATCTCTGCCTTCAAGGAAATTGCATTCAGCTGAACTGGAGGACAGTGGTGGAGAAATACCATGTGCACATATGTATAACAAAGGATGTACCAAACTTTAATAGCTTAAGACTACATTAAGATTTTGGGGAAACTCTTTAAGAGGGAAGGCATGATGGACATAAAGGAGAGATGTGGGCAGTGTTCTTGGGAATGTTGAAGAAGGTGACTTTTTTTAACAGGTTGGGAAGGAGGAAAGAAAAATTTTTAGGTGACGGGGAGGGGTAATGTTTAAACTTATCACTGAGATTCAGCTTTTGCTCATTGTTTTATTAAAATAAAGAAAATTCTGCAAGGCAGAGAAGGGGAAGGATTGTGTTCCAGGAATTGGCTCTGGGGAGCAGCATCTTTTAGGAATACTCAGAGGCAGGAAAAAGTGTTAATGGAGATTAATACTCAGTAGAATCTGACAACTTGATTAAGAGGGGAAATTCAAAGATCAGATACTCATAGGACTATAACTCAAGTAGAGAGGCATCTTGGAAATGATCTTATCTTACTCTCTTATTTTAGAAATGAGTATACTGAGGCCTGGAGCTTTTTTTTAATGATCTCAAGTGTCTCTCCAAAACAAAAAAGCTATCTTCTTAATGCTAATATTAGTCTAAAGGTATATAATAGAAAAATAGTCTATCAAAAATTTAAAAACGTTTATCTGCTTTTGGGTTATAAAAAAACTCAAGCTGGGTATAATACAAAGATTATAGATATAAATGATAGTAAGGGTGGCATCAAACATAAGTATTAGCAAATACACACTTGTATACACATGTATACACATATGTACATGTACATATGTGTATATATTTTTATACATTTACATGTACATATTTACATGTGTGTATATATTTGCATGTATTGTCATGTTTGTAAGAGAGATAGTTGATAGTCTGTGTATACTACTAGTATTCTAGTAAAATATAAATGTCTATTTGAGATGTTTACATCAGTAAGTTATGGGCACCTATATAAGGTATTGAGTATTGACGTGATTGGTTTAAAGTATTCATTGTAAAGTGGTACAGAGGAAAATATACCAGATTTTGAGTCAGATAATCTGAGGTCAAATCTTGCCTCTTGTCACTACCTGAGTGAACCTGGGTAGGTAATTTTACTTTTATATGCTTCATCTCCAAAGCAAGAGGGTTGGACTAAAGGGTCCTTTTAAGAACCTTTCCAGTTCTAAACCCGGAGTTTACCTATTAATTACTTTAGGTGAATAGTTTGCTTTCTATTTTCCCAGTTTGGCCAAATTGGAGAAGCAGTTGACTGTCAGGGTATAATAGCTTAGATTTTGGAAGAACGCATACTCACAAGCTCCATAACTCTCTCACCTGAATTTTTAACCTATTGTCAACAGAGGCAGAAGTCTGATATTAAATGGGAACAGAAATCTAAGTTCACATTTTTATATCATAAAATCAGTATCTCAGAATTGTGTAGAACCCCTGAAATCACCTAGTCCAACCCATACCTGAAGCAATAATACAATTTTGGAAGGAAGAAAAAGAAAGAAGCATCTATTTTCAATAGCTCACTGTGTACCAGGCACTAAGTTAATTGATGTCTAAATTGGGAAGACAGCACTCAAAAGCACTGAAACATTTTTTGGGGGGTGAGGATGTAGAAAGAGGTACCCACTTATGGAGGTGTTATCAAAGTCCCAAGAGTCAGAAGTAGGTCAAAAAGGTAAATGAAGGATGGCTAATCTGCATCCCTCCCCCAAAATGAAACCATAGGAGAAACTTACCAATAGCAGAAGGGGGCTAGAATGACAGTTTGGAGTTCCTGCGTGAGAAGCCCAAGGTGTTGATTAAAGTCTTAAGATAAGAAGGCAAAGGAGGCATGGTAGCCAAATCTAGGCAGTCAGAAGCAGAAATGGTAGCAGATAGAAGACTGTCTTCTTGAAGATCTCCCGTGATGGGAATATCACTCCCTATCAACATGGATAATTCCACATTTGGACAGTTGCATTTTATCTTTCCTTTTTCCAAAAAAAATTATTAAGCATTTATTTTTCTCTCCTTCCCACCTCATCCAAACCCCAGAGATTCTTGTAGATCTATATGAACTGAAGGAGACTGAAGTGGGCAGAACTGGGGAAAATGATTTACACAATAACAACATAGCAATGACAAACATCTTTAAAAGATTTAAGAATTCTGACCAATGCAATAAATAGCCACAATTTCAGAGCACTGAGGATGAATCATGCTGCCTACTTCCTGATATAGAAATGATGGATTTAAAAGACTGAAGATGAAATATGACTTTCAACTGCCAAAGGATTTATGAAATAAAAAAAGAAGCTGAACCACAACGGCAAAGTTAAATAGACTTGAAAATCAAGGATCCAAAAGAAATTGTGATAATTCAAAATGATTAAGTAAAAAAAGAAACAATAATAAAGTAATGGTTATATGCTAGAGTTGATGCCTGGTAAGTTTGCTGACAGCTCTGAAATACATTGGATAGCTCTCAGAACACAAAACCAAAATTTTATGGAACAGAATGATGAGTTATAAATAATTCCTATTCTAAAGATAACCTATTGGTTAGTGCACATTGCAAAATTCATAGAATCATAAATTTACAGCTAGAGGAAACTTGAAAGAACATCTAATCTAACCTTGTTAATTTAGAGGTGAGGAAACAGAGGCCCATAGAGATTAAATGACCTATCACAGGTCACCCATGTAGTAAACAGCAGATGTAAGATTTGAATTCAAGTCTTCTAATTCTAAATCTAGCTCTACTTCCACCATGCCAAGTTACTTCCTAATATTACCTGGAACTTTATTGAGAAGAACATCCCATTTTTTGGCAGTAGCACATACAAAGAAAAGAAAACCAAGATCTTACTAAACTGAAGATGTTTCCTTTCAAATAGACTTGACACCTCTGATTTGATCAGAACTATGTGAAAAGATGAGTTTCAAAGTTGTTCCCTCCAGTTTAATTGCAAGGGGAATGTATATACATACATACATATATATATATATATATATATATATATATATACACACACATATATACACATATATACACATATACACACACACATATATATATAATTTATTATTTTCTTAAGAAGGAAAGTGAAATATGGGGTGTATCATCCTAAGAATGTTATTAATATGAACTGAAATCATGGGACATTTTCAAAATAGATGTAATCAATACTATGAACTATACTTTACCTCACCATTTGCCAATATGCTTCTTTCTTCCAAAGTAACTCCTTCTAGTTACTTTTTTGGAAATCATGGGTGAGCCAAGACCTAATTTTCAACCACTGAATTAAAGATATTTTGAACTCATCAAAGAAAAATTATATTCACTGAAAGGGTTTTCAATGGATGAGATAACTTACCTCTTGTCAATTTCCTTCTGGCATTTACTATTCTGTGTATGAAGGCAATTTTAATCATAGTTCCCTAAAGGTGAAAGATTCTTCTTTCAGTGGGGACTTTTGGTTTGACTTCTATATGTGGTCTCTTTAATATCATCTATCCTTTGGTATACACTAAATACGGTGTATTGGCTCTGTTTATTTAGGAAGACATCTCCAATCCCCGTGGGCTCCCTAGAGCAGTCTGTGGTTCTCTGTACACCACCTTACTGGATCTACCTATTGCTTAATCAGTTCTTTTGACATCCAGTCAAGCATTTGTTGTTTCTGTGGTTGTTGTTCTCTTTTATTGTTAACAGAGTATATAATAAAATGGTACAGTAGAAAAGTCAATTTTCTATTTTGGAATCCTCTTTGTAATAGAATTTGACCTAGGCTATTCAGCCTCTCAGGGCTTGAAATTATGTTGCATTAGAAATGGCACTGCTCTTTATTCATAAAAACAAAGGCCTGGAAATTAGCCCTATGTCCAGTGACAAGGTAATTGTTTGAACAAATTGTAATAGGCTAAAATCACATTGTAAGAAATGATAAACATGAAAAATACAATACCTGTCACATAGTGTGTACTTAAGAAATGCCTATTGAATTACATACAAAGAAATGTGGAGAAACTTAAATGAACATGTAACAGCAAGGCTTATCATTTTCTCCAAATCTGCCACTCTTCCCTGCTTTCTTATTACTGAGTTCAAGATTACCATCATTCTACCTGTCATCCAGATTTGCAACCTCAATGTCATCTTCAACTCCTCACTCTCTCTTACCCTGCACATCCAATTTGTTATCAAAACTTTTTTATACCTTATCAATATCTCTTTTGTATATAAATACATGCACACACACACACCCTCTCATGTGTAGCATTTGCTGATTTCTAATGTAAAAATAATCAAACTGTAAATGTAACAGTTAAGCTAGCATAAGCTGACTCTAGCTCCTATCTTTAGGGTGGTACAATTGGGGTCAAAACAAAACAAAACATAACACTTGGTATTGGAAGAGCCGAATTCAAGTCTGGGCTCTATCCCTTAGCAGCTATTTGACTGAGAGCAAGTCAGTTTTGCTTGCTAAACTCAAATCCCATCATCTATAAACGAGGCTGATAATAATTTACCTCCCTCACACTGTGAGGAAAGCACTCAATCTTAAACATTATAGAAATGTACATCTTTTGTCCAAAGTCAAGCTTCTGTGTCATTCTTCTTACCAATTTTCCTAAAACATGTCATTCCCTTTAGAGTCCCTCAGCTAATCCGTCAGAATGAAACTGTATTTTGGCATGGTATTTAAAAGAGACACTTTCTCGAACATTTAACACATCACAGAAAGGAATCTCATTGCCCTCAGAAGAGCTCAATGCCTTGGGATGTCTTCAATTATATCACAGGGTATTCTTAATTCAAAATTAATTTTCATTTCCCTTAATTCACAAGAATATGCCATATGGTCTCTTTTGAGGTGGGGAGGCAACATGATATGGTAATTTCAAAAAGGATGAGAATCCGAGCTCCAGGACATGATTATTTCTCCAGGAAAATTATGCCATATGCCATATCTAGCCAAGACTAATTTTAAAGGCCCCTTCCAGATTTATATGCTTATGATCTATAACCCCTGGTTGTTAATGTGAATTTTGCCACTAGTTTGGCACTTGGAGAGGTGGTTAAGTTTGTCCCATTAAGACAACTTGTTACAAAGGCATCAAGCCTCCTCTCTTCCACCCACCATGCTAATGAGAAGAGTAAACATATAAAATTGCTTTTTTGCCTCTAAAACAAACTTTTCTCAGTTATCTTCCAGGTGCTCTGGCAGATAAAGTAGAAATAGAAAACCATTCCTCCACACAAAATGAGCATGAGGTGCACTGAGCCACGGTTGTAGCCTGGGGTGTCTCTCTTAGCTAAGCCTTGCATTACATTTGTATTTCTATTGGCTGCATTTCACTGTAGCCTCCTAGAATTCCCAAAAAACATTACCCAGCACCAACACAGGCCATGATCAGAAGAATTTTATTGTCCAACTTGCAACATGCAAATATCTTCACATTCTGCTTTGTACAGACAGAGTGGAAAAAAGAGAGGCAGGAAAGGAAAAAAAAAAAAAAAAAACAAGATTCATGCTTCACAGAGTCCTGTAGGTTATTACCATGTTTTAAATTGTGAGTTGCAAACACAAGCTGTTCTTAAACAAGAGCGAAAAACAAAAAGCAGATGGTTTCTTTTAACATCCTGTGAAACTTTTCCTGAATGCAAGCGTATGTTCTCTTTTCTCCAGCTGGCATTCCTTGTGTAAATGATCTGGTTGTTTTATCATTTCTAGAGAGCTGTAAGATACTTCTATCACACCCCCCCCATGTCCCCTCCCAAAAAGTCACATTGCCAAAAATGAAATGAGAAAAATATGAATTCTAATACTAAATCTCCCTTGCAGAAGTTGAGGATAATATATATGTATATAGTAGATATAGAAAAATGTAAATCATGCAACTTATATCATATTTAGTTAGTTAAGAAAAATTGATTGATAATAGTGGCTATCATTGGCATAGTACATTGTGGTTTGAGAAGGAATTTACAAACATCATTCTAATTTGATCCTGATAAAAATATTATGAGTTAGGCATATACTAACACCCATTTTACAAAGGTTTTCAGTAACAAGGTGGAAGCTAAAAAAAGTTTCATTCTAAGATCTCAGTTGGCTAAAGGCCATGCTTTTTACTCTTTACATAATTGAAATTCTTAGTCAAACTTAGATTAGATATATTATAGTGGAAAAAATACTGGATTTGGAGTCAAAAGTCCTGGGTTCAAGCTTTACTTACAGTTATGTGACTATGGGCAAATCAATCTTTAATTTGCTTATTTGAAGGACAAATATAATACTTATAATTATAGGTTGTTGTGAGGAAAGTGCTTTGTAAATCTTAAAGCATTGAAAAATATTTTATGCAAATAAATAAGACCAAGATCTACTGCCCAAGATGTAAGTGGTTAAAAGACATAAATAGTTCACAAAAGAGAAATAGTAAACAATTACTATATTAGACCTATGAATGAGTTTACTTTGGAGCCCATATTATGCTAACAAAATGCCTAAAATGTCACTACCATTTGATCCAGAGATTCTTCTGGTAGGCATGTACCCAAGAGTACCAATGACAAAAATTAAGACCCAGTTTACAACAAAATATTTAGAGTAACAATTTTTGTAGTAGCAAAGAACTGGAAACAAAATAAATATCCATCAATTGGGGAATGGCTAAACAAGCTGTGGCACCTGAATTCAATAGATTGCCATGCTATGAGAAAATATGATTGGAAAGTAATCCTGAGAGAAGTATGGAAAAAATTGTATGGACTGAAAAAATGAAATTAGCAGTAGAAGGAAGGAAGGAAGGAAGGAAGGAAGGAAGGAAGGAAGGAAGGAAGGAAGGAAGGAAGGAAGGAAGGAAGGAAGAAGGAAGGAAGGAAGGAAGGAAGGAAGGAAGGAAGGAAGGAAGGAAGGAAGGAAGGGAAGGAGGGAGAGAGAGAAGGAGGGAGGGAGGGAGCGAGGGAAGGAAAGAGGAAAAAATTAATCATTTAATTTTTCCTATGTTCTAGGTGCAGTGCTAAGGACTTTACAAATATTACTATATTTGAAGTAATGCAATCAATTATTACAAAAATGAAAATGGAAAGAATGAAAGCCATAAAAAAAATTCAAAACTGAATACAGTAAAATTGCAATCGGTAAACAGTTATGTATTAAGCAACTATAATGCCCAGGGCACCAAAATGGCTACATGTAGCCCCAAAGGAGAAATATTCGATGCATCTCTTCATGCTTTTTTCCCCAAATGTTATGTTACTTTTGACATAGAACACTGAGTATAATTTATGTGTGTATGTGTGTGTATATATGTGTATTAGTTTTGATGAATTCGATTTTGTTGTTGTTAACAAAGGACCCCTTTCTGTAACCATATTTCTTGGTCAGGTATAAGGACAGATCACTAGAAGAGAATACCTATTATAAAATGTTTGATTTTTAAACATTTTTTAGAAGTTTTGAAGCTCTGCACATAAAATTTCGACTAAAATGATGAACCAGAGAGGGGAGGAGCCAAGATGGCAGAGTAGAAAGACTCATGTATGCTAGCTCTGGAACCCACATCCCATAAATTTCCTGTAAAAAGAACTCCCCACAAATTCTGGAGCAGTGCAAGCTGGGCACCAACGCAGTGGAGGAGATTTCCGTTTCACAGAGCCCTGAAAAACCGGCACCAAAGGTCCGTTGTGCCCCGGATAGTGGAGCCCACCCTGCCGCTGCCCTGGCCGTGGGGCCCCAGAGGAGCAGATCCAAGCAGGCGTCAGGGAGGGAAGCTCCAGCAGCCATGAAGGTCCCTCCACCCACAAGCACTCCAGGTCAGTGAGAGACTTCTGGGCTGGCCGAGAGGGGAGTGGGGTGTCTCCATGACTCAGGTCCCCTCAGGAGGCAGCGGCAGAGGCAGCAGCAGAGTCAGCAGCAGAGGCAGTGACAGCCCAGGACTCCCAGAGCAGACAGGAGCTCTGTTCCATTACTGAAGGTCTCCACATAAACCCCCTGAGGGAACTGAGCCAGGGAGGAGGCCCTGCCCCCACCTGAGCACCAGAACTTAAGCTCACATTGAATAGCAGCCATGCCCACCACTGAAAGCCCCGAGGCTGGGGAGCAGCATTTGAATCTCAGACCCCAAGCACTAGCTGAGCAGATCTAGGTGGGGGTGGAGAGGAATCTCAGAAGTCAAGTAACTGGCTGGTAAAATGCCCAGAAAAGGGAAGAAAAATAAGACCATAGAACACTATTTTCTTGGGGAACAGATGTTTTCTCCTTTCATTTCTGATGGGGAGGAACAATTCTTACCATCAGGGAAAGACGTGGAGGTCAGGGCCTCAGTATCCCAGACATCCGAGCTGGATGTCCATTGGGCTCAGGCCATGGAAGAGCTCAAAAAGAATTTTGAAAATCAAGGTAGACAGATGGATGAAAAACTGGAAAAAGAAATGAGAGAGATGCAAGAAAAGCATGAAAAACAGGTCAATACCTTGGTAAAGGAGACCCCAAAAAATGCTGAGGAAAATAATACCTTGAAAAATAGGCTCACTCAATTGGCAAAAGAGGTTCAAAAAGCCAATGAGGAGAAGAATGCTTTCAAAAGCAGAATTAGCCAAATGGAAAAAGAGGTTCAAAAGCTCACCGAAGAAAAGAGTTCTCTCAAAATTAGAATGGAACAGATGCAGGCTAATGAGTTTCTGAGAAACCAAGAAATCACCAAACAAAACCAAAAGAATGAAAAAATGGAAGAGAATGTGAAATATACCATTGGAAAAACAACTGACCTGGAAAATAGATCCAGGGGAGACAATTTTAAAATTATGGGACTACCTGAAAGCAATGATCAAAAAAAAGAGCTTAGACATCATCTTTCATGAAATTATCAAGGAAAACTGCCCTGAGATTCTAGAACCAGAGGGCAAAATAAGTATTGAAGGAATCCATCGATCACCTCCTGAAAGAGATCCAAAACAAGAAACTCCTAGGAACATTGTGGCCAAATTCCAGAGTTCCCAGGTCAAGGAGTAAATATTGCAAGCAGCTAGAAAGAAACAATTCCAGTATTGTGGAAATACAATCAGGATAACACAATATCTAGCAGCTTATACATTAAGGGATCGAAGGGCGTGGAATACGATATTCCAGAAGTCAGAGGAACTAGGACTCAAACCAAGAATCACCTATCCAGCTAAACTGAGTATAATACTTCAGGGGAAAATATGGTCTTTCAATGAAACAAAGGACTTTCAAGCATTCTTGATGAAAAGACCAGAGCTGAAAAGAAAATTTGACTTTCAAACACAAGAATGAGAAGAAGCATGAAAACGTAAACAGCAAACAGAAGTCATAAGGGACCTACCAAAGGTGAACAGCTTACATTCCTACATGGAAAGACAATATTTGTAACTCTTAAAACTTTTCAGTATCTGGGTAGTTGGTGGGACTATACACACACATACACACACACATACACGCATGCATGCAAACGCACACATACACACATGCATGCACATACAGAGACAAAGAGCACAGAGTGAATTGAATAGGATGGGACCATATCTTTTTTTTTTTTCCCGAGCCGTGTTCTTTTTTTTTTAATTTTATTTTTTATTTTTTTTAATGTTTTATAATTATTTCCTTAAAGTTAAGATTTTATCCCCCCCACCCTTCCCCCACTACCCCCCTCCCTCCCCATGACAGCGCACAATTTTGTGTAGGTTCTACATATACTTTCCTATTGAGCACATTTTCACTATAGTCATGCTATGTAGTCAAACTAAAATAAATGGAAGAAATCATATAATAAATCAAAACATAATACACTGAAACCCACACACACACAAACATGATCTGCTACATTCTGCAAATGACTTCCATATTTCTTTCTCTGAGGGTGGAAGGCATTTTGCCTTAGAATACCGATATTAGGATTTTTTTTTTTTTCTCAGTAAGTTCTTGTGTTATTACAAAGTTCCAGGTCTACCAGAAAAAACTCTCACACACTGTGGTCATTGCTGTGCACAAAATTCTCCTGGTTCTGTTCCTTTCGCTCAGCATCAGGTCATATAAGTCCTTCCAGGCCTCCTGAAGTCTTCTTGTTCATCATTTCTTATGGCACAATAGTACTCCATTACATTCACATGCCATAATTTATTCAGCCATTCCCCAATTGATGGGCATCCCCTTGACTTCCAGTTTTTGGCTACCACAAAGAGTGCTGCTATAAATATTTTTGTACACGTGGGACCCTTTCCCATTTTTATAATCTCTTGGGGATACAATCCTAGTAGCGATATTTCTGGGTCAAAGGGTATGCACATTTTTGTAGCCCTTTGGGCATAGTTCCAAACCATTCTCCAGAAGGGTTGGATGATCTCACAGCTCCACCAACAATGAATTAGTATTCCAATTCTCCCACATCCTCTCCAGCATTTATCATTTTCTTGTTCGGTCATGTTTGCCAATCTTATAGGTGTGATGTGGTACCTCAGAGTTGTTTTGATTTGCATCTCTCTAATCAATAGTGATTTAGAGCACTTTTTCATATGATTATAGATATCTTTGATTTCTTCCCCTGAAAATTGCTTGTTCATATCCTTTGACCATTTATCAATTGGGGAATGACTTGGATGGTTATATATTTGAGTCAGTTCTCTATATATTCTAGAAATAAGGCCTTTATCCCCGAGCTTAGCTGTAAAAATTTTTTCCCAATTTACTACATCCCTCCGAATGTTAGTTGCATTGGGTTTGGTTGTGCAAAAACTTTTCAGTTTAAAGTAATCAAAATTATCCATCTTGCATTTCATAATGCTTTCTATCGTTTCTTTAGAAAAAAATTCTTCCCCTCTCCATAAATCTGATAAATACACTATTCCTTGCTTCTCCAGTTTATTCATGGTATCAATCTTTATACCTAAACCATTTACCCATTTGGACTTTATTCTTGTGTATGGTGTCAGGCATGGGTCTATGCCTAATTTCTGCCACACAGTTAACCAGTTTTCCCAGCAATTTTTGTTGAACAGTGAGTTCTTATCCCAGAAGCTGGGATCTTTGGGTTTATCAAACAAGAGGTTGCTATATTCCTTGCCTACTGTGTCTTGAGTGCCAAGTCTATTCCATTTGTCTACCCCTCTGTTTCTTAGCCAATACCAAGTGGTTTTGATAATTGCTGCTTTATAATACAATTTGAGGTCTGGTAGTGCTAGGCCACCTTCCCAAGCATTTCTTTTCATTAGTCCCTTTGATATTCTGGACCTTTTGTTTTTCCAAATGAATTTTGATATTATTTTATCCAGCTCTAGAAAATAATTACCTGATAGTTTAATTGGTATGGCACTAAGTAAGTAGATTAATTTAGGCAGAATTGTCATTTTTATTATATTAGCTTGGCCTACCCATGAACAACTGATGTTTTTCCACTTACTTAAATCTGACTTTATTTGTGCAAAAAGTGTCTTGTAATTGTGGGACCATATCTTAAAAGAAATTAAGGTAAATGGTGAGAGAGAAATGTAGTGGGAGGAGAGAGGATGAAATGGAATGGGGTGAATTATCTCTCATTCAAGAGGCAAGCAGGAGACTTTTTAGTGGAGGGAAAAAGAGGAGAGCTAAGAAAAAAACATGAAGTTTACCCTCATCACATTCGACTAAAGGAAGGAGTAAAATGCATACTTATTTTGGTATGAAAACCTATCTTACAATACAGGAAAGTGGGGGAGAAGGAGATAAGCAGGGTGGGGGGGGATGATGGAAGGGAGGGCAATGGGAGGAGGAAGCAATTTCAAGTCAACACTCTTGGGGAGGGACAGGATCAAAAGACAGAATAGAATCAATGTGAGGCAGGATAGGATGGAGGGAAATAGAGTTAGTCTTACACAACACAACTATTATGGAAGTCATTTGCAAAACTACACAGATATGGCCTATATTGAATTGACTGCCTTCCCAAAGGGAATGGGTGGGGAGGGAAGGATGGGGAGAATTTGGAACTCAAAGTTTTAGGAACAACTGTTGAGCATTGTTCTTGCTACTGGGAAATAAGAAATACAGTTAATGGGGAATAGAAAGTCATCTGGCCCTACAGGTCAAAAGAGAAAATGGGGACAAGAGAAGGGAGGGAGGATAGAAGAGAGGGTAGATTGGTAATAGGGGAAATTAGAATGCTTGGTGTATTGGGGTGCTGGGAGTGGACAAATGGGGAGAAAATTTGGAACCCAAAATTTTGTGAAAATGAATGTAAAATGTTAAATAAATAAATTTATATTAAAATTTAAAAAATAAAATAAAATAAAATGATGCTAGCTTTTTAGGTTCATTAATCTGAATAGATATTTAGCTATATGAACTTTTTCACATATTTTAGTGACTATATAAGCTCATTGGTGGGGGAACTTTACTAGCTGGTATGTAATTAGTGCTTAAAGTTTTGCAAAAAATGTATTATGTTTATTTTCCCACCTGATATTTACAAAAGCTCTATAAGTTATTATTATATATCCCTATTTTGCAAATGAGAAAACTGAGACTAAGAGGTTGTGACCTGCCAAGGGCCATGCAAGTGACTGAGCCACTGAAGGTATGTTTGAACTCAGATCTTCCTGACTCCAACTTGGTCATTCTATCCACTGTATCACATAGGCACTAACTAGTAATGTGTTACTAGTTGTAGTTCACATAGAGACTAGCTAGTAATTTGTTACTAGTTGTAGTTCAGTTGTCCAGTTATGTCTGACTCTTTTTGACCTCATGGACCATATCACACCAGGTCCTTCTATCCTTTAGCATCTCTTGAAGTCCATCCAATTCAGGTTTGTTACTTCCATGACACTATCCATCTCACCATCTGTCAACTGCTTTTCCTTTTGCCTTCAAACTTTCCCAGCATCAAGGTCTTTTTCAGTAAATCCTGTCTTCTCATTATGTAGCCCAAGTATTTAAGCTTCAGTATTTCATCTTTCAATGGATAGTCTGAATAATTTTTTTCACAATTGAATGATTTGATCTCCTTAATGTCATTTAGATCTTTCTTATATTGTCTCATAGTTTTCCCTACTTTCTTCAAATCATATCTGATTTTTGCAATAAGAAGCATATGATCTGAGCTACAGTCACTTCCATGTCTTATTTCAAATGACTGTATAGAGTTTCTCTACCTTTTGCTTAAAAGTGTATAATCAATTTGGTCTTGAAATTGACCATCTGCTGTTGTCCATGTGTAGAGTCACCTTTAAGGTTGTTGAAAAAGAGTGCTTTCTGTGACCAGAAAGTTATCTTGATACAACTCCATTGGTCTCTATCCTGCTTTATTTTGTACTCCAAGGTCAAACTTGCCTGTTATTCCAATTATCTTTTGATTTCCTACTTTAACATTCCAATTCTCTATGATCAATGTGACATCTTTTTAATGTTATTTCTAGATGTTGTAGGTCTTCATAGAACTAATCAACTTTGGCCATCTTTGCTTAGAGCATAGACTTGTATTATAATGATTTGCCTTGGATTTGAACAGATATAATTCTGTCTTTTTTGAGGTTATGTCTATATCATCTCAGAGCTCTTAGATTGGTTATTATGACTAAAAAAAGGAAAATTATAAATGTTGGAAAATATGTAGGAAAATTGGGATACTAGTTCACGGTTGTTGGAGTTTTCAACCATTTCAACAACCATTCTGGAGAGTAATTCGGAACTATATCCAAAGGGCAAACAAACTGTGCATACCCTTTCATCTAGCAATATTATTACTAGATCTGTATCCCAAAGAGCTCATAAAAAAGGAGAAAGGACCTATATGTACAAAAATATTTATAGCAGCCCTTTTTATGTTGGCAAAATCTTGGAAAGTGAGGGGATGTTCATCAACTGGGGAATGGCTGAATGAGCTGTGGTATAAGAATGTTAGGGAATACTGTTGTATAATAAGAAATGCCATTGTGCCATCAGAAATGATGAACAGGCAGATGTCACAAAAAAAAAAACAAACAAGCAAACTAAAAAATATGGAAAGACTTGTACAAACTGACACAAAGTGAAATGAGCAGAACCAGAAAGACATTGTACACAGTATCAGCAACATTGCATGATGATCAACTCTGAATGACTCAGGTCTTCTCAGAACACAGTGGTCAAAAACAAGTATAAAGGATTCAGGAAGGAAAATGCTGTCTGTATCCAGTTGGAAAAGTGATCTGGACTCTGAAAGAAGATTGAAGCAACCTTTTCTTCACTTTCTTTATATCTTTTTCATGACTTTTTTTCTTTTCATCTGTTTCTTCTCTCACAACTAATTAGGAAATATGTTTTATATGATAGTATGTGTATAACCTATATCAAATTGCCTAGCCTTTTAGGAAGATGGGAGAGGGAGTGAGAAGAAAAATTTTGAACTCAAAATCTTGGGAAAATGAATGCTAAAAATTGTCTTGGCATGTAATTGGCAAAAAAAGAATGTTTTAAAAAAAATTAAATAAAAGAAGGTGACATACCAATGCCCAAGTACAATCTACTCAGACTTTCTCCTACTCAAAAGTTAAGAATAAGGAGCAAGGAGTCATCTCAGGGAGTGTGAAGAGTCAGTAACTGCGCCGACCAGGCTATCCCGGCTGAGAGAAGTTCCCTGGTGCCCTGCTTTACTTAACCCAACTAGGATCAGCAGTCCATCCAGTGCACACATCCCAGTACACGCAGCTCAGGTACGCCCTGTGTCAACCCTTAGCCACACCAAGGTCCTATTGAAGCTAAAGAATGGCCACTTAGGAAAAGAAATCTGAAAATCTACAGTGTTCAGGTGAATCCTCAATTCACCTTTCAAACCCAAATACCTCAGAAGTGAAGGAAGATATTCTTTACTATTTCAATCTTGGAGCTGAAACCCATGATTTACAGGCTATGTTTGGAGATGTAAAGTTTGTATGTGTTCCATGGAGGAAGGCCTGCCCGAATGAAAGCTTTCATTAGCTATACTAGTGAAGAGTTGAGACTTGCACAACCTGCCATGGACCATCCTAACATTCATGAAGGAACTGACCACTATGCTATGTATGAGATTGGACCTGTGTTATCAGTTAGCCATGGTATGGGAATCTCATCAAGTTACTGTATCATGCCAAGTGTTTGGACGTTGTTGTCATTTGCATTGGCACATTTGGTGGAATGGTGGAGCCTGGGTCAGTGGTGCTAACTAGAAAAGCTAGGGATTCTTGCTTTAAACCTGAATTTGAACAAATTGTATTGGGGAAACATATAGTATGAAATGTGGAACTCAGTGATGACCTAAATCAAGAATTAATGGCATGTGCCAAGGAGATGAATGAGTTTAATACTGTTATGGGGAAGACCATGTGTACCTTAGATTTCTATGAAGGTCAAGCTGGGCTAGATGGTGCTTTCTGCTCATATACTGACAAGGATAAGCAAGAATATTTACAGGTGGCTTATGATGCAGGAATCAGAAACATTGAAGTGAAATCTTCTATCTTTGCT
The DNA here is from genome assembly GCA_023548195.1 of Bettongia penicillata ogilbyi. Taxonomy (NCBI): domain Eukaryota; kingdom Metazoa; phylum Chordata; class Mammalia; order Diprotodontia; family Potoroidae; genus Bettongia; species Bettongia penicillata. Next base: position 7,336,522 of record JAJHZJ010000608.1, on the reverse strand, counting down.
GCCATGCATGGTGCTAGTGGCATCAAAGGTGCTGTCGTGTGTGTTACTCTTTTAAATTGCCTCTGTGAAGATCAGATTAGCATCCCCCATCAGGACCCTGTTGAGTACCAAAAGAGACCACAAAAGTTAGTAGGATACTTCATCAAGAAATGTCTAGGAGGAAAGGCATGAAAATGTTGGGGGTTTTTAATAATTTAGGAAAACACTGTGATTGTTTGCAATTAAAATATATCCTAGTTGTATTCTTTCTAACATTTTGTAAATCAAATATCAAATAAAAGTGGCTTGTCCTTAAAAAAAATAAAAAAGAATAAGGAACTAGGCTGGACCTGTGAGTTCATCAGCACAGTAAACTCCAGATGGGGACAATTTCCCTCTTAATAGAGGTGATAAAACTCCTTCAAGATGGCGTCTTCTCTGCAATTTATAGTCTTAAAGAGTTGCCTAAAGTACTGACAGGCTAAATGATTTGCCCAGGATCTCACTACCAGTTTATATCAAAGGCAGAACTTGTACTAAGTTCTTGGATTTGTGAGCAACCTTCTATCTATAATGCCTTGCTGACTTCCACTCACAACTTATGCCATTATATAACAAAAAGGAAGAAAGAAAACTCCTATTTTTCCCGTGTTTAAATGATTTCTGTTATTCTAGAATTCTTCTTAATAATAGTAAAATTTTGCCTCAAAAACTCTAAAGATAACTAATATTTGCTTTCTCCATTAGGGACATATGCATGGAGTTTACTCTGGTTTTGGTTCTCAAAATGTTAATTCCACTAGTGGTTAGAGCCAATAAATTTTGAAAAGAAATGACATTACAATACTAACACAACTTTGTAATCAAATATTAATGCTTTCCTAAATGTTTATTGTGCTGTTAAATTAAATGATTTCCATGCATGGGCAAAATAAACTACCTCAATTCAGAAAAGGAAGGGATACTAAATCAAATATCTCGCCATTTAACAACAGTTTCTGTCTTTTACCACTTGTAATGTCCTTTTTCTCAAATTAATCCTTGGAAGAAAGTTTGAAATACGGAGCAAAAATAAAAGAAAATGCACTTGTGACAAGGAAGCTTCTGCTCTAATTATGTAATTATTAGAGTTCAGAATTCACAAATTATACCTTGTGGTGTTGTTTAACTTGCTTTACTAACCTCTCATTTGTATAAAAGCCTCGTTAATTATCTCTGAGTGACAGTTTTCTCTTTGGAAGACTGTATTTAACATCTTGGGTGTGTAAGAAGGGAAAGAGTTTAGAATTTTAATGCAACATACAATTAAGTCACCTAAATTATGAGGCCTGTGATCCTAAGAACTGACAAACTCTCCCAGTAAGATGCACATGTCACCTTCTTTCAGCATCCCACTTTTCCATACAAAATAGTACTTTGCCTACTGTAGTTGGAAGAGACGCTGAAAACTTAAATTCAAATCATTAAAATAAAATAGAAAAAGAGGTTTGGACTGAGGAAAACCTTGAGAAACTATTCTCCATAATGGAGATGATTCATAAATACTTGTCACCCTACTAAATCAAGTAGAAGTCTACTAAGTCAAGAGAAGGCAAATTTGTGTTGGAGTCTTTGGCCAGCAATTAATTAATCAATCAGTGAACATTTATTAAATTCCTTCTACATGCCAGGCACTGTGTTAAGTGACAAAGACAGTCGCACAACATGATATGAATCTCTCAGACGAGAAATTTTAAAAGAATGAATATGGGTCTTTTATTCTTTGAACAATAGTCAGTTTATATAGTTCCTATAATACGGCAAAGCACCATGCTTCTGTGCCATGTTTCGGAGGAATACAAAATGTATATAGCACATAATATTACTATATGATTACTGTGTTCTAGCTACTATATGATTACTGTGTTCTAGCTACTATACTAAATATTAGGGATACAAACTGGTCCTTTCCCTCCAGGATTTTACAAATTAATCTAGAATGAGACTATTACTTTATTAACTCAAGTGAAGCATAATTAGATACAATTGGACTGACCAACCCTTTAAAAATCTCATGAACAACAGGAGCATCTAGAAGTATGAAATTCTCCTGCCACTTAGCAGTTCCATAAGCCCATTGCACATCCAGGTCATGTCGATCTATGCTCTAGATGCAATAGACCTAATATGAAACTAATTGGAAAGAATGTGGAGAGGGAAAGAGTTGGGTAATGGGTCCTAATGTTTACAGTGGAGTCGTTTCCATGAAGGCAAAAAGAGCACTAGCTTAACTTTTATTTGGGTATTTTGTGGAACTTTTCCTCCTGAAGATGGGAAGTAACAATGAATTGAATCGTAAGATCAAAGCTCTAAAACTAGAAGGACCATCTATTGCTCACCTCCTTATTTACTGGTGAAGAAGCAAAGCCTAAAGAGATTTACTGGCTTACCCAAGGTTATGAAGGTAATATATAGTGAAGCCTTAATGTAATCGCAGGTTCCTCTTACACCAAATGTAGGACCCTTTGCACCACACTTCTGCTCTCTCCCACACTACTTATGCTCATGGAATACTTCACCTGTATACTCCTCTGGAAAGACTAAATTTTAGACTTTGAAAGTCATTCACATGCTGGTGCCAACCTATCTTTCCAACCTCATCATACACTGCTCCTCTTCCTGCACTATATCCCAAGCTGGCTTTCTTTCTGTTCCTCGCACATAACTATTTTTCTTCTATCTCTAAACTTTTATATTTACTGTTTTCCCCAATTGCAACACACTCCTTCCTCATCTTCAGTTTTTCATACCTAAAGAACACTCAACTTACAATCAGATCATCTGATCAAATACCAGCTCCTGTACTTTATAAGCTGTGTAACTCAAAGCAAGGTTTTTATTCCTGTCTTCCAGATGAAGAAACTGAGAATGATGTGTTGATGAAAATAATTCTATCTGAATCATAGAACTGTTATGAAGAAGAAATGATAGAATAATAGATGTAAAATTCCCTTTGCCAAGAGAAGCTTTTGACAATTAAAATATCAACTTAGATTGTATCTTAAAGACAAAAATTTTGTATTCTTTATGTATTTCTAGCATTGAGCTTAAGAACTGGCATATAAAAGGTGCATAGTAAATGTCTAATGAATTAAATAGATTTCCCCATCTTAAATATCCACCACATGTATACCTACATTCCTATCTATGATCATAAATTCTTAATCAATGTGCTTTCTCAGTTACAAAGCAATATTTGCTCTAGCTTTAAAAAAATGCCTTTATGGTTGCTGGCTGTTCTCTTCCAAAAACAACTTTTCACTACTGTCAAGGTCAAATGTATAATCATTTTAATTAATAGTTAATCATTAAACTCTGATTCAACTGAATCCAAAGATATGGACTGGACCTGCAATTTAATTGGTACAGGGGACTCGTAAATGAGGAAATAACCCCTACCAATGGAGGTCAACTTCTTTCAATTTATTGTTTTAGAAAATTGCCAGAGAATTAACTCAGAGGTGAAATGATTTGGCTGGTGTCACACAGTCAATATGGTTAAGAGGTTGGATTTGAATCCAGGTCATCTGGGCTCTTAGCCCAACTATCTACTAGTCTAGGATGCCTCTTGAATTTAAAGAAATTTTATTATTCCACTTTTTTTACATTTAGTCTCTTATGACAATCTCTTAAAATTACTTCAACTTAGTAGGTTCTAAGAGAACTTCCTAACTCAGATTACCTGAATTGCCCCATACCATCCCCACCCCCATCCCCACTTTCCTACTGTAGACTCCTAGTGAGTCACATATATGTTGGGTTCTCACCTAGTGGGAAAAAACCAGACAATTACCATAAAGTTTTGTTCAGAGATGTGTCTAGTAATGTACCCCAAATGAGAAAGCACATTGGATAAGAATTCATCATTATAGAAAGGAATGAAAATGAGAAGACATTTTGGAATTAAACTAATACGTCCATTATATTTTGCAGATGAAGAAACTGAGGCCTCCAAAGGACAGTGGTTGCTTAGTTAAGGCTCTTGTCACCTCTCTTCTGCACAGTTGCAATAATCTCCCAACTGGTCTCCAACCCTATCCATCCTTCATCTATTTAGATGTCAAGATTTTTATTAAACACATATATAACCTTGGCACTCAGTAAATGCCAGTAGCTCCCTATTGCTTCTAAAATCAAATTATTAACTTTTCTTTAAAGTTCTTAAGGTCATTAACATACTAGTCCCAAACTATCCTTCCAGCTTCATCAGACCCTATTTCTCTTCCTATAGTGCAACCAAAACTGACCTTCTCTGTGTTCTTCCCACATAGATTTCTTTCTCCCATCTCTACACTTTGGCCATTTCCCATCTAAAATGCACTTCCTTCTCACCTCATCTCAAAAGATCCCTTTTTACCTTATGATGCAGCATAAGTACCACTTTCTGCAAGAAGCCTTTCCTGATTCCCCAAATCCAATGCTGTCCTTTCCTAAATGGCCTATATCCAGATATCTTATACTTATATAGAATGGATTGCATATGTGTGTATACATATACATATATGTGGGTGTGTATGTATACACATTTATTATTTCCGTAGATAAAATTTAGGCTCCTTCAGAGTAGTGATTTGTTTCATATTAAATGCCAGTATATAAAAGGCCTAGCAGAAGACAGACTAGAGCATAGTAGACATTTGATAATTGCTTAGAGATTGCTTGGTTGCTCAAGGATAGACAGACACATTACCTAGTAGAGATCAGAATGTAAGTCCTCATACTCTTGATCTGTTTACTGCATTTAGCTTTTTTTTTTTTGGAAATTTATGTGTATATGCATGTGTTTGTGTGTGTGTGTGTGTGTGTGTAATCAGATTCCCACTTATTATAATCCTCTACAGATTTACCTAAATTAAATGAAGAAAATTAATTCATATATGTGCATATGTGCATATATATACAGATCCACATTATGTATGTGTAATATGTACATGAACATGTATGTGTGTATATGTGTACACATATGTGTGTGCGTTATTTCCCAAGGTGACACAGTACCATAGAATGTTTGAGTCAATAATCTCCATAGAGAACCATCAAGTATCCAGGGCCCTAATTTTTCCAATAAGTAAACTAAGCTTTCTCAATATCAAAGTCACATAGCGAGATAGTGACAGAGTTAGGACTCGAATTCAGGTCCCTTGCCTTACAGATAACTGATCTTTTTAAAATCCCACACTACATCCTTTTGGCAAGGCAAAAATGAAATCTTCTTCCACCTGCCCTACTTTCTTCACCAGGTCATTCACCTTTCTATAAATAGTCTTTGTATAAGACTAACTGATTTTAATTGGTTAAATAAAACTTGGGAACTGATCACTGGGCAGTTAACATGGTGGGGGGGGGGAGTTGGGAAGAAGAGAGAGACACACACCAGAATAGGGACTTGAGCTAATAGTATTGGGAGAAAGACACCTCCAACTCTTCCTGGGTATGAGTGAATCTCTTCTACCCTCAAGGAGTAATGTAACTTTGCTTTGGGAAACCTAACCCATTAGAGTGAGGATGAATGCTTAGAAAGACTGAACTGGTCATACATATTCTTGATGCCACTTTTGGCAGCAAATTGTTAAGAAGCATCAACCTACTTACACCCACCATGCATTTTGCATTTATCACCTTTTTGATCTATAATTTTGATTTTTCTAAGATTGTGGGGTTCCATGAGAAACCATTTAGCCCTTTAGTTATTTAACCATTTAGCAACACAGTGAGAATGTTGGAGTAAAGAAGTTGGGCTTTGTGAGTATTGAGCAGCTTAAGGTCAATGAAAGTATGGCACCATTTCTCAAATGTAATCCAACCCTGACCTCCTTCTGCTTGTCAGCTCTGACCTAGAGTCATTCTCTGTATCTAGACTCAGAATTTCCTTCTTCCCTACTCTCTCACAGGAAGGAACAAAGGTTAGCATCATTAACTGGGACTTTCATTTAGCAAATATTTAGAAGACATTGTGCTAGATAGTACAAGAAATACAAAAAGTAAAGTAAATTATTTTCCCTACACAGTACAAAGACAGATTGAAGTTTGCTATAAAGAAAAAATTCCTGGCAATTTTAGCTCTTCAAAGTTCAACAGGCTGCCTGGAAGAGTGATAAAACTTTCTTCTCTACTCGTCTAGAAGCTAAAGCTGGATATCCACTTGTGGAGTATGTTATAGAGAGGATTCATCATTTGGGAAAGCATGGACTAGGTGGTCTCTGAGGCCCTTCCAGCTCTGAGGTTATGTGGCTCTATGAGAAGGAGAAAAGTAGAATTGAGTAAATTGCCCAGTGGCACTTAGACCAACCTCATGCTGCCTCCAAAATGTTTTATGGACTCTTTGATAAAGAATTTAAAGAACCAACCATGATTCCCCCTTTATGGGAGGTCTTCTCCATAAAGTGCCTTATACTTTCAGTGCCTCAGAGGAAATCAGAAAAGGCGAGGAGGTTGGGTGGAGGGGGAGTGTTGAAGGAATAGAGTAGTATGAATCTCATCTATTGCCTAAATCATTAAGCTTAACCCTCTAGCCAAATCCAATAAACATCTGATGTACTCCACGATCTGTAATCTATATTCTGTGTTAACAAGTGCAGTGCTATATACCCTAATGAACATAACTAGAAATTTTTGATAAATAACCCCATTTTTAATTTTGCTGCTGCCCGAACACTGAGCAATGATACGGTTGATGCATTGCTCTTTAAAGTCTAAAGTTTCTACCCCTTAGGTTAGGGATTTGGAATAGTAGTTAAAATCTGATTATGCTCCTTAGAAAAAAAGAGGAAATCAAAGTACCGTGTTTCCAAATGGTTTCTTGACTAAGTGACAGAATATACTATTTGCCCTTTCTTAAATAAGGTTTGTGGGAAGTGGTAATGACCAAGTTTTGAAGGAAATCTAATAACAATAATAGCAATTTCTAGTCCTATAATAGGTTATAGCCAAAAATAATGCTTTATATTTTACTGAACCCTAATAACAACTTCAGAAAAGTACTTTTATCCCCATTTTCCAGATGAGGAAATCAGAGCTAAAAGAGAGAGTTTCAATGATTAGTTGAAGGGCAACCCAGCCAGCAAGTGGCAGAGTCAGCAACAAAACTCAAACCAAGCACTTTTTCTGCACCACCATTGTCAAATACCTGGAGGTAAGAATGCTGCGCTGCATCTTTCTATAACATGTTAGAGTAGGCACTTGGTATCTGATTAGTCATGTTTTGGCACTGAATTAAAAGAAAACTAGATTTGAATTAGATGTTCTAAAAGTGTACAGTGATGTTGCTTTCATAGATTGGCTGCAACTTTAGAGTTAAACAGCAGAAAATCATCTCTTCTTTCATCATGCAGAATCTTCTTGGAATCTTAGTCTATTACAGAGGTGGCTAATGACAGTTTTCTTCCTCATAACTTGTAGATATGAGCAGTTCACAGTGGAAAGAAATGCTGGAGAAATCATGTTGTCACATCTAGCTACAGCAAACTATTTCCTTAAGTCTAGGTTAGTAAAAAGAGATGCCCATCTTCCTGCCTGATCCCTGAAAAAAATGATGCCAATCTTTCTCCAAGTCCTAGAGTAGCAGGAAGTTATATAAAACCACAATCCTAAAGACATAGGGGGAAACAATGAAGAAATATAAAGAAACAGGAGAAGAGTTTGATGAACTGATGTAAAGTGAAGTAGAGCCAAATAAGAAGAGAACACTTCAGGAAAGGGGCATCCACTAAGTGATCTGACACTATCTCAGTCTTTGAGCCAAATGGTAGATAGCTCAAAGGGTTTAAAGAGATACAACCATAATCTTCAAGAGGAAGACTAAGAGGAAGAAAGTGGCCTTTAGGAACTAAGTGGGAAATAACTGGTGCCACAAGCAAATAAAGATCGCCAAAGTTATACCGAGCAGGGGCAGAGAAGGGAAACATCAAGAGGTGAAGCTACCAATGAGTACACCTCTTCAATGACTAATGGAAGATCCAAGAAAAAGTCTGCTTTTTCCCCAACTTCCCTTTCCAGTGCTGTGCACTGTTGGACAATGACATAGAATCTACTTCTTTCTTCATTCTAGTGACATGAATTTTTGTTGGAACCCTAAGGAAGTTAGGAGTTAGAGATAAATAATAATTTAAATTGAGGTACAGAACCAATGATTTGCCTTAAAGTAAGAATTTTACTCCCAATTTGATACTGAGCTCTTGCAACTATATTTCTAACATTTTGTTTAGTATAGGGATAGGGAGTCTATGGCATGGAGACCACATATGGCCTTCTTCATCCTTGGATGGGGCCTTTGGACTGAGTCAAAATTTGATAGAACAAATCATTTTATTAAGGGAATTTGTTCTGTGAAGTTTGAATTCACTCAAAGGGCCACACTCGAGGACCTAGAGAGCCACATGCAGCCTCCAGGCCCACAGGTTCCCCACTTCTGGTTTAGTATAAATTTCATGACCTAACATGAAGAAGGAACCATATGAACCTATGGGACCATTGTATTGCCTGTAGACTTTCTTTTTTATAAAAAAAAGAAAGAAAAGAAAAAAAGAGAGAGAGAGAGAGACATTTGTTATAACAGGGTGTGGCTAATTAAATTCCCAAGGACAACATCTCTCTAAGATAGGAGAATGATGCTAACTTTAACTTCCAAAGCAAAATCCAAAACAACTAGATTATACACTTATCATATTTAATCTGCACTTTAATGAAGCTGTGATTCATCAATGTTAAAATTTCCACTCATGGACTTTTCTCCTGTGAAATTTTATGAGTGAATGTAAAAGTCTCTATTTAGTCCTTTTATCCATGTCTTTTCCATAAATCCTTTATAAAAGACCTACCCAATACACCCTAGAGATGTAATGGCAGATTCTGCCATGATGGGCAGGCTTCAAGTATAGCCCTGGAAAACTGTTATATTTTTTTTTACCTGTGATCAGGCAAGCTAAATGCAAAAGAAATTCATTATACATAGGTTAGGCTCATGATGGCAAGTTTTTTGGCTACGATGACCAGTCAAGTATGTTGAAGTTATTTTAAATGTGTAGAATTTATTTTTGTACATTTGTTATCTCTTGTAGTAGATTATAAGCTTTCTGAATCAAAGATCCTATTTTATTTATCTCTGTATCATTGTTCAATGATTATAATAGGCTTCTATATAGAAGAGACAAGTCTCAATCAATAAGGAGTCAATTTGTATTTATTAAGGTGACTACTGTGTGCCAGGCACTGTTGCTTTCTTTTATTATGTATTTTATTAATATCTTTTGCTTTTACAAAATCTTTTTTCTAACATGTCCCTCTGGATCCCTTACTCAATGAGCCATCATTTATAACAAAAAATGAAAACAAAGAAGGGGGAAAGTTAGTTCAGCCAAAGCAGCCAATACCTCTACTGAATCTGATAGCATATGCAGTTTCATACCCCAACTCTATCACTAAAATGCTTGTTCCTTGAATAAATGAGTGAATTTTGTTGCTTACTACCATCTTCCATCAGAGAGTAAAAGGAAAAATAGGAAACTCAAAATAACAAATTCTGATATTTTTAGTGACTCCTGTAAGGATATTTTTGAATAACAGGTTTAGAATGAAAAGAAAATGTAGAGACACCTTTACATCATTTTATAAGTGAGTAATTTGAACCCACAGTGATTAAGCAATTTACCCACGTACTAAGGTAGAGGAATTACAATTTGAATTCAGGTCATCTGACCCCAAAACTAATTAATGGTTTTTTGATTACCTTATGATACTCTCATATCTTTCCAAGGCTGCAGATTCACTGGTATAGCTAAGGCAGTAAAGGACACAGCGGACCTAGCTTGTGGCAGTTCTGACAAATAAAAGCAGGCTGAGGGTAAGGAACATATACATCGTCACCACCATGAGAGCAGAAAGACCTAAATTTCGCGTTGATGACGCTCCTTTTATCATATCTCCTGATCTCACGCAACCTACCTTGGCTAGAAATCTCTGCCCTGTCCCTCTCCTTTCCTACTTCCAGCTCAATTCCTTGACTTATCATTTCAAGTAATAGTGGATCTCACTCAGCCTGGCTTCTGTTTTACATTAACTAAAATCCTGAATCTCATTCTGCTTCAAATGTTTCCTTAAATTTAACGATTAGGGAAATCATCAGGGAATTTCCCAGCTCCAGTGGCACATTTGCCATGTTCTGCACCCCTGTCTTAGTAAGGGTTATCAGATCTTTGTTCATTCATCCTATTCCTTACTTGTGATAGCTTCCTTCTGGTCTCTTATCCATCCCATAAATCCTTCAAGGTCAGACACAACCTCCTCCACAAACCTTTATCTCACCAATCAATCAGTAAAGAACCGTTAAGTGCCCACTGTGTGCCAAGTTCATTTTACAGCTTGAGACTTGGTCAGAGACAGCTCACCACTGAATAACACGGGATCTGAGGGACAATTCAAGGCAGGACAGTAGAAGGAAAATGATATCCCACCTTCCAAACAGATAACATATCTGAGTTATGGATAATGATTAATCCTAACTGGCAATAATGTAAACTTCTTCTGGATTGACACAGTAAATATGGAAACAAATGAGCTGCTATTTTTCAGACCTGGATGGTAGTCATTCAAAATGAAAAGTAATTTCGACCCAGAAGGCAAACTCTATATTTTAATCAAGTATGACAGTATGGTAACAATAAGTGGGCACTTGAGGTGAGGGAATATCATTTCTTCCTAGCTGAGATCTGAGTTTTTAGAACGCTACAGTGTATTGCCAAAGGAAGTCAGTCCACATCTTTGACTGTAGCTCCCAAGGAAATAGCCTTTAGAACATTGTCCAGATAACTGAGAATTAATGGGGAAATCATATTTACTCTTCAAAACAGGAGCCACTCAGATACCTCATGCCCCTTGACTGTTCCAGCAATAATACTTGGCCTAGTTAACTAATAAAAAGGCTGAGGTAGGAGTCATAAAAAATGGGATTTGTATATGTCTGCACTTTACCCTGCTGCTGTCCTGCAGAGTATGTTCAAAATCTAAATATTGAGGGCAATATCTGGAAAAATTATTTGATGGCATTCTTTATTATCACAATAAAACTTCCTGTTAAACCCTCTCATACAAATGTCTTTGTTTTCTTTAAAGTGGAACTTATATCTAATTGATTTGGGGATGAAGTGTATTTTTTCTCTTTACTAAAGCTATTGGACTTGAATTCTAAAACTGTCTTTCCATGAACAACATTCCTGTTTGCTTTTTAAAAAATGCAATTAAGTATGTGCCGAATGAAGAAACCACTGATGGATATTTTCTAACACATTAAATTTCTTGAATCAAATAGTGTATATAATTTATATATGTAATGTTCTGAAGATTTCATATCTTCTATGTCTCCATCTCCATATAAATAATTTATATGCTTTAATATTTCAATAAAGCCAGTAGGGTTCATGTTGCTCTGCATCTCTCTTTCCAATACCCAGGAAAGTAACTCAGCCTGTAAAATATTTACTCTATTAATCTTAACATGTTGAGGGAATTTTTTTAATTTTTCAGAGTTTTAGATGACAATTGCCAACTGACACTTTGCTCTTGCCTATTAAACTTTTCTCTCATATAATCTATGGAGTAAAGAAAGTAAGTACAAAGTAAGGTTGGGGGGGAGTGTTTTCTAAGATATTTTGTTAATTAATATAATACTAATACACAAATCCCTGAAAACAGCAAAAAAAATGAATGTCTTTGGCAAAAATATAAAGAAACCAGACAACATGACCCAAAAGCATTCAGTTTAATTCAACAAGCCTTTATTATGTACCTACTATATACATGCCATTTTTTTCAGGTACATTTGTAGGTTCTAGTCAATGAAATAAGAGCATTTAATAAGCCTGTGCATGCTATATTACAGTCACTCTGTTAAATGCTGCAACTGATATGGATCTAAGAACCTTAAACACACTCTATAGAATCATGGAATAATGGAATTGACTCAGGACTTTAGAATGGAATTGATCAATCAGCAAATATTTGTCAAGCACCCACTAAGTTGCAGGTTCCGTGGAAGACCCTAGGGATCTAAAGACAAGAAGGAAACAGTCCTTTCCTTTAGATAGCGTGTATTCCATAAGGGGAAACAACTTTGATGCATTTAAGTAAATACATAATCTACACAAGATAAACATGTGGCGATTTAGAGGTGGGGAGTACATGAAAGGAAGTAATATGCAATAATTCTGCAAAGAAAGGCTAAATTCAGATCATGAAGGTCTTTAGAGGAATGCATATTATAACCTAGAGTTTGTTTGCTTGTTTCTTGCAGTAGAGTGATATGGCCACACTGACACTTTAAGAATACCACTTTGGGAGTTTATGGAGGATAGATTGCAAAGGGGTTAAATTTGAGGCAAGGAAACTAATTAAGGTAGTTATTGCAATAATCTAGGTGAAAGGTGACAAGGGTCTTAACTATGGTGGTAATCAGATGAATGTAGAATAGTTGGATAACTGTGGAGGTAAAATTAACAAGACTTGATAATTGATTGGATGTGGCAGGAGGCGGGATAAAAGGATATGCAGGGGAGTGACAGATAGTCCAACATGACTCCCTTGTCACCCAGGTCATGAACCTAGTTGACTTAAAAAAAATATTAGTTTCCTCAACACAAATAAGAAAGGTTGGAAAAGGAGTGAGTGTGGGGAAAAAAAGATAATGAGTTTTGTTTCAGACCTATCAGGTTTGAAATGACAGCGAGAAACAGCAACAGAGAAAGACAGAGAGTATAGTAAAAGAGTTCTTTACCTGGGGTCAGCATTTCTTTTTGTATTTAGTATTTTGATAGGTGCATTTCAATATAATTGGTGTTCTTCTTAATTCCATGTGGTTAATTTTATGCATTTAAAAATATTATTCTGAAAAGGAATGCATAGGCTTCATCAGATTGCCAATGAAGTTCATGACATACATATTTTAAAAAGCTTAAGAACTGCTGATATAGAGCATAAAGATGGCCCAGAACAGAGATTTGAGGCAAGGAGAGTTGTGGAAGGAAAAACATGAATGATAGTCCAGGAAAAAAGGAAAAATTGGCAGTAAGGCTGGAAGAGAAGCTAGAAAAAGTAGTCTCACACACACACACACTCACATACACGAAGAAAAACAGTGTCTTGGAGTAGAAACATAAAACATCACACACTACCTTTAAAAACTTCATTTTGTAACCTTAAGGAAGCATGGCAAAAGATGATAGATCAAAATGAACACCAATCCTTTGTATCGCAGGTACCATAAACATATGTTGAATTTCCACATATTGGTCGAAATGCTTCTCCTAAATTGCCAAGTGAGGTATTCGTTTCCCATTCTTTTCCCAGTAGTGGGGACAGATTTGCTCTAATCCATTCACAACAAAGAGTGTCAACAGACACTCTTTTCTTCACAACTTCATCCCTGATCAGTAAATTTCCAAGAAAGCATGACTTATCAAAGAGTGAAGCAAACTGTTCCAGACATACATGGAACCTATTATTTTAGCACGATTTACTCCATTCTCTAATCAAGGAATCTCACTAACTCATATTTAAGGGCATGTTGACTATGACTGATAAAGACTTGGAGTCTTAAGTATTCCATGAAGAGCACTTATAAAATACTCCTAATACTCCAGAGTACTTTCAAATCAACTCTGTCCATGAGGAGAAAAAAAAAGATTTTATTTTGATTTCATATTGAATGTGAAATAATGAAAGATACTTTCTTTACTTACAACTTCCATTCCTTGTCCAGTTTCCCGGCTAGAAAAGTAAGTAAATGGACTGTATTTGCCTTGGTTAGTAGCCAGGTGGCTAGCCGTGGGCCAGGCTATAAGATTAATTAAAAAACAGTCTTCCCTTGTATTCCAATATTTCTAATTCTGGTATCATCCATAGGGTGCAAGAAAAGCATGCTCGGGAAGTTTCCTGAATATGGAGAGAAAAGGAATGAAATTCTTCAGTGTTATAAACCTGGAGATTTTCAACAGAAAGGGGGTTAAAATATTTTAACTTAAACTTGCTCTTACTTCAGTATATCCAAAACTCTGTTTCCATTTTTGTGAGTGCTACCTTTGTGACATGATTATCCTCTACCTTAGAGTATGCTCTCTATAAGTTGACATGACCCAAAACATCATCCTTTGGTGCCCAAACATCTGTTGATATTTACCAGGATACCACTGACTACATGTAGTTTGTGGGATTCATGTAGAATTTTAGCATCACAGAGAATACCCAGTCTACATACGAGCATTCAGTGTTCTAACTCCTTTTTCCTTCTCTAAAACTGCACATTCTATTTTTAGGTTCCTTTAGGTTCCTTTTCTAAAATTAACTTTTTATACACCACATTCTAAAGTGCCTTCCACCTGTAACATTCTATGTTTTACATTCTAAGGCTTCTTTTAACTGCCAACATTATATGTTTCAACTCCTTCTTTTTACATGTGATGAGAAAGTCTATTTCTAGGTTGCCACAAACACATTTGAGGGAAAAATTGCATTGCTTTGGAAGTACAGGTGTGAATCACTCTGAATAAATCCAAGATTGTGTTTGGAGGCAGGAGCTGCACCTGTCCTCCAGAAATGAGGTAGCTTGTTAGGCCATACATTATCTAGACAGAAATAAATAGTTGCTTTTTTTTTCCTTTGCTGATATTCACCCAACCCAGCCACCAATACTTACTCCCAAGCAGAACTCTGCATTTTTAGATTGTATACAAGGAAACACTTGAGGACAGGTGTAGGAGAAGAAAAAGAAAAAAATCCACTAGGGGCCACCCTCCACAAATTAGGTTTGGGCATCAGGGACATGCCTATTGGAATTAAGTATGTGCTCAGTTTGGATGTGGGTGACAACTTCTCACCTTATGCCATACGATCATTAGGAAGGACATAGATCTTCAGGGAGATAAAGCCCTCAATATACACACATTCTTTGTCTCATTATACCTCAGAAACTTTTACTCAACAGATGGTAGTAAAAAAAAAAAAAAAAAAAAGAAGAAGAAAGAAACGTGTTAGTTGCCTGAGGCGAGTTCTAATTTGTCATTCAATAAACTTTGTTTTTCTTTTTAATGGTTCACTTAGCCAAACTTGTGACTTAAAAATAACCCCTAAAACCTCTAGATGAGCAGAAAGGGTGAGCTTGATGAGAGAAACCTTAGAACTGCTTCAACTCAGTCAACTAAGAGCCTGTTCTTTGATGAACATCGCTAGTAATGGGCAATGTTATCTCAAGGAGCAGACCACTGTATACAAGTAGCTTGAACTGTTCCTAATCTGACCAAGAATCTTTCTTATTCCACATCTTTATGAAATGGTTATCACTTAAATTTCCCTAGTAGGTCTCAGTCAGGATGGTAATAAATGGCTAATTGGATCTCAAAAGGATAGGTGACTGGTGGAAGGTTCACTGGACATGGAACGAAAAGACTTGACTGAATCTCAGCTCTGCTCCTAATTCCCTGTGTGACTGAGCAGTTCATCTGAACCTTTTTTGCTTCAGTTTCCTCATCACTGAGCTTAGGGGGCTCACTCAGAGAATTCTGTAATCCCCTCCTGCTTTAAGTATCATGTTCTTCAGCTTTCTCGAGCCCCAGTTTCCTCAGTTGTAAAATGATGTTTCTAATGGCATTAATACTATGACCTCGTAGACTTGTGAGAAGAGTGCTTGGCAAACTGCAAGGTAGCATGTAAGTATGAGCCATCATTTTTTATCTCCTGTGTCCTCCAAAGCAGCCAGCATAGGACCTAGCTAAATAAGTTCTTACTGACTGATTGGCTGCTCTAAAGAAAAGAAAAATCAAAGTCAGACATCAAGCTTAATTCTGAGCCTCAAGTGCTCTCCTTCAAAAGTCCTCATCAAACCCATTCTCTTCATATTCCTATTTGTGTCTTCTGGCATCTAGTACTTCTGGAGGATAGAATAAAACTGGGAGAGAAGATAATGAGCTAGATGGCAGAATCAGGATCCAAAAAAAAAAATTCAAAAGACTAAGACAATAAGCCAAAGCTAATGAATGTAAAAAGATAAAAGTGTCAGATCCTACACTTAGCTTCTTATAAATCAGCTTCATAAATGCAAGATAGGAGGGGCATAGCTATGTAACAGATCCTATGAAACATCTGAGACTATTTTAACAGACTATCAATAGTGAATCAATAGTAGAATATAGTAGACAATTCAGTTCAATCTATCAAGTGTCCATTAAGCATGGAGATGGCAGGAAAAAGGGAAAAAGATTAAGTATTTGTATAGTGCCCACTAGGTGCCAGGTACTGTGCTAGGTGGTTCCCCCTGCCACAGATTTCTCATTGGATCCTCACAACAATTCTATGAGGCAGGTGTTATTATTATCTCTATTTTCAAGTTGAGGAAACTGAGGTAAACAGCGATTAAATGACTTGTCTAAGTTATACAGCTAGTAAATGTTTGAGACAGCATTTAAACTAAGGGTCAGTCCCAGCACTCCATCACCTGCACTGCTACTCATCTTTGCACTGTCCTAGATACTGAGATTCAATGATGAGAATCAATCTATTAACAAATCAATAAGAAAGCATTTATTAAGCACCTGTTATTTACCAAGCACTGTGCTAAACTCTAAAGATACAAAAGAGGCAAAAAGCAGTCAGTCCCTGGCCTCAAGGACCTCACTAATGAGGGGAGAGGGGAAAAGGACAACAAGAAAATAAATATGTACAATTCAGCTCTATATGGAATAAATGGGAAATGATTAAAAGACTAAAGACACTAGAATAAGAGGGGTTGAGAAAGGCTCCCTGTTGAAGGTGGGATTATATTTGGCATTTAAAGTATGCCAGAAAAGCCAATAGGTTGAGATGAAGAGGAAAAGAATATTCCAGGTCTTGAGAAAAGCAGGGGAAAAATGCCTGGAGCTGAGAGATGGAGTGTCTTGTTCATGGAAGAACGACAATTCCAATGTTATTGGATTGAAAAATACCTGGTGGGAAGGAAATATAAGAATATCAGAAAGGTAGGAGGGGTTAGATTATAAGGGGTTCTGAATACCAGACAGAGACTTTTGTATTTGATTCTGGAAGTGATAGAAAACCACTAGAAATTGTTGAGTACAGGGGTGATGTTGTTAGACCTGGGATTTCAGAAAATCTCTTCAATAGCTAAAAGGTGAATAGGTTGGAGTGCAGAGAGACTTAAGGTAGGCAGACTCACCAGCAGACAATTGAAATAGTCCGTGTGAGGTGATGAGGATCTGTACTAGAGTGGTGGCAGTGGGAGAGGAAAGAAGGTTTCTTAGGTGAGAGATGCTGCAAATTTGAAATCGATAAAACTTGACAACAGATTGCATACTGAATATGAGATATTGTGAGGAGTCAAGGATGACACCTGGGGTATGAATCTGAGGAAAAAGGAGTATTGTCCATTATAGTAAGGGAAGGTGTGGTGGGGTCAGATAATGAGTTCAGCTTTAAACATGTTGAGTTTAAGATGTCTGCTGGACATTAAGTTTGAGATGTCTAAAAGACATTTAGAAATGCAAGATTGGAGGTGAACAGAGAGGTTGGGACAGGACACGTAAATGTGAGAATCGTCAGGACAGAGATGGCAACTAAATCTATGGGAGTTGATGAGATATCCAAGTGAAGTAACATGGAGGGAAAAGAGAAGTGGGCCCAGGACTGAACTCTGGTTAAAGGGATCTCTTAGTTACCAAATCCAGCGGTCTTTTCTCAGTCTTTATTCTCTTTGATGTCACTGAAACCACATTGACACAGCTGGTCATCCTCTCCTCGTCTTCCTATGTTTTCAACATACCACCCTCTCCTTGTTCTTCTCCTCATCTGACTATCTCAGTCTCTTTGGTTGAATCTTCATCCAGACCATTCCGTCTAACCAGCTAATAATAGAGTAAATGAACACAGGCTCTGGTGCAACCCTCTATTTCCCAGTTGATTATTTTCCATTTGGTGCATTGTAATGGAACCTCTTGTTAGAGTTAGCTCACCAACCATAAAGATAAAAATAGAGCAGAAATGCTAATTAATGTTCTCTGTCCAATTGATCTCTTACAACCCCTGTGCCCACTCTGTTCCTAACCTTAAGCTCCTAAATTCAAATTTTGTTGGTCAAGAAGTACATCATATCCACTTTGACCCTTCCAACTTATCTATTCCCTTTGCTTCTCCTCTGACATTCCATAATCTTGGAGGGGAGTGTTGTGTTCATCCTTCATTGCCGAAGAAGACTATGCCATCAGAAAAATGATGACATGACTTGCACTTGACTTTGTTTTGAGTGAGAGAGGGCTGTGCAGGTCACCAGCCTCACTTCTCCTCCAGAGCTATCTTAATCCAGTGACCAGATATTCCTCAGGATAACTGGAGATGGCCCAGGATGCACTGGGAGACCTTGCACTTTAAGCCAAGGTCTTTGCAGGTACTCACTTAGGATGAGAGGGGTAGGGAGGGGAGGAGGAGAGGACAGGACAGGAGAGGACCTGAAATGAAGGACGAACACACTATGTACATGACACCACTTATATGCTTCATTCATTCATTCATTCATTCAGCACAGAATAGAATACAGGGTTTGGAGAATGGAGGAACTAATTTCCAATTCCACCACAGATACATATTTCCTCTCCTCTCCTCTCTTCTGCTCTCTCCTCCCCTCCCCTTCCTTCTTCTCTCCTATCCCCTGTCCTGTCCTCTCCCAAAACCTTAAACCTACTGCACTCTGAAACTGGGACTCCACTGGGGCCCTGCCTGAGGACTCCTCTGGAACCTCCTACCTTGGTAGTGATTACCAATAGTAACTGTTGCTGTTTCCCACCCAGACTGAAGTCTTTCTTTTCTTGAGATCATTGAAGGGGCCATGCCCTGGCTACTTCTTAAACAGGCCTATTCAATAAATGGGCTTTGCCTCACCCTAAGTGAGTACCTGCAAGGCCTTGGCCTAAAGGTCCCAAGGTCTCCCAGTGCATCCTGGGTCATCTCCAGTCATCCTGATGAATATCTGGTCACTGGATTCAGATGGCTCTGGAGAAGTGAGGCTGGTGATCTGCACAGCCTTCCCTCACTCAAAACAAAGTCAAATGCAAGTCATGTCATCATTTTCCTGATGGCATGTCCTTCTTCAGTAGCAAAGGATGAACACAGTCCTGTGAGTAGATACAGCTGGCTGGGTAACTCAACTCCTCTCCTGTCTGCCTCTCCCTCCCCTTCCTTCTGCTCTCCAAAGAAGGTAAATTTGGATGGCCAAAAGATACCCAGTTCACATGGAGGGGAGTAGGTCTTGGAGTGAAGGTATTACATCAGAACCTGAGAATGTTTAGAGTGAAGAAAGCAAGATGGAAGACATATTAGTTCTCTCTCAGTATTTGAAGGGAGATTTCCTAGAAGGATGGCAGAATAAAAGGTAATCTTGGGTCCAGTTCTCCAGGGGCCATCACAAATCTCAAAAAAGAAAAATATCCCCAAATGGAACAAAATAATCATGAAAGGAAAAGAAAAATTGAAAGAACTTGCTATGAGGAAATTTGTAAAGAAAAAATAATTTAAGAATAGTTTATCAATCTTTCACTCTTGTCAACCTAATACAATGTCCTTCTCCTTCAGCCCACAATGTGATTTATTAGAATTTGAAGAAGCCTTTGGCAGTATCCTAGAGGGCTTGCCGCCAATGCAAGTCCATGAACTTAGACCAATCCTAAGACCCAGAAAACAGAAAAGGAACCCATAAGATTAACAAAGATGACAGAAAGGGAAAATGACAATTGTTGGTGGACCTTCAAGAAAGTCATAACAATAATGCATTGTTGGTGGAGTTGTGAATTGATTCAACTGATTCAACTTTGGAATCATGCCTTCAGTCATTAAACTGTATTTGTGATACTACAAAGGATCCTATACCCTAATGAGATCAAAGAGAAAAGAAAGGGGTCTAAGAGAGTACAAGTAATAAAACATTTTAATGTAATAGAATACTTTCACATCAAAAGAAAGAATAAAAAGGATAGTTTCTGAGAAAACCAGGGGGACTTGGATTAACTGATAAAGAATGAAATGAACAGAACCCAGACAAGTAATACAATAGCAACAATGTAAAGAAAAATAATGTTGAAGGAACAGAACTTTTGTGATCAATTAAATGACCTACTAGCATTCCAGAGGACCAGTGTAGAAGAACTCTATTATCTCCTGACAGAAAAGGAATTCACACAAGAAACAAAACAAGGCAATTTTTTTGGACATGACCAACATAGGAATTTGCTTTGCTGGACCTTGTATATACATTACAAAAGGTTTGCTTATTCTTTTTCCCCTCAATGGATAGAATTGAAAGGCTAAAGGGAAAGGGACAATTAGGATAGATTCCCAATATTCCCCCTCCCTCAAAAAAAAGTGAGAAGGTAACAGAGAGAATGTCAGAAGGAATGGCAGACAAGCAGGACAGCTTAGAAAATTATATGGTGAATATATCATACATTAAAAGAGAACAGAAAGCTCTGCATAATGTAGATTCACACTTTCATACATGGCCCTCTCCTGTTCTATAATTGCATATAGAAATGTTCATTCTATTTGTGTTTGTTAGGTTCAAAGCTCAGAATAAAGATAAAATGAAGAAAAAAAGGGAACATAAAAAAAGACAGGAGATAGAAAGGCCATAAAGAAACGGTTTTGTCACTATGTTGTTAAATTTAATATGTACTACATTTAATTAAACATATACTATATTTAATATGCGCTACATTACTTATACAGGTTAAGAATAACTTGTACATAGTGGAAATTCATGGAATCAAATACAGTCAACTTATTTTACTCTATGTACACTGGAATCTTCATGTTTGTGGATGATTAAGTTCATGATTAGAAAAAATTAAATTTAAAAGAAGAAATGTGAGCAGTTGCAAAGGAGTAGAGAGCCTGAGGGAAGTCGTGAAAGTAAATAGAGCCCCAGAAGCACAACGCTTGTTACAACTATTTATTGTATAGGAAGAAAGAAGCAGCCAGGAGAAGTAGTGAGGGAAAGGTGAAAAAGAGACCCAATTGTAAAGGCTTCTCAGCGTTTCTCCTCAGTAAAGTCACAGGGGAGCTGTACCCTACCACCTCAAAAACAACCCTGCAAAATTCAATAGAGAATCAGTCACAGAGAAGAGGTAAGCCTAGAATAATAGAACTGGAAAATGGAAGGAACAGATTAATTACCTAAGTTTGTGGGAGGAACAGTTTAGTAGATGAATTCCTTGACATCATAGGGTACATATGGTAAGTGGAAAAGCACAGAATGTGATTGGGACCATCTGGCCCAGAGTTCAATCCCATTATGTCCCAATATTTTCATTAATAATTAACATTATTGGAAAAAAAAGATTTGAATGTATACTAGAAGGAGAAACTAGTAATGGGTGGTGGGAGATGAAATGAAAAGAACATTTCTTAGAACTAGGTTTTACAAATTAGTGTCAATGAAATTAAGAGAATGGTTTATGGGGTGATCATAAATAGAAATAGAGAAACAAAATAGTAATTTAAACTCAAGGAAGTGATGATTGACATGGTAATGAAATACAGAGGTTTTTTTAGGGAGATGAGTCAAATTAGTGAAAGCAAAACTGAGTACAGAAATTAGGTTCTGATTTGAGGATTAATTATATATATATGGTTTTATATATAGATATAGTTTTATATATATAGTTTTATATATATAATATGTGTGTATTGTGATATTGGTGTGTATGTATATATATATATATATAACATCTAATTCATATGGTTAATATAACATAACTTAACCCCTAATTTAACTTTTAATATATGGTTTGCATTATTATAAATTATATTAAATTACATATTTGGGGGCAGCCAGGTAGTACAATGAATAGAGTGCTGGTACTGAAGGTAAGAAGACTCATCTTTCTAAGTTCAAATATGACTGAGGACACTTGCTAGCTGTTTGACCCTGGGCAAGTAACTTAACCCCTTTGCCTCAATTTCTCATCTGTAAATGAGCTAGAAGAGAAAATGGCAAACCACTTCAATAACTTTGCCAAAAAATCCCAAAATGGAATCCCAAAGAGATAAACACAACTGAAAAATCACTCAACAACACCAAAAATTTCATATTTGAAATTTATGTAATCAAACCTCCACATTTATGCATAGTTAATCTCCATGTAAATAGAGATATGCATGTAAATACATATGTATATACTAAGTGAGAAAGTCAGAGGAATCAGATCAAAACACAAAACGAAATAATTTATATAGAGAATTAAAATATGTAGACAGACATAGAGAACGAAAATAAACAATTAGGAGATGTTACAGGCTATATTTTTTTTAAGTGAGAGTTAATGGTCTCCTCATGATTTTCTTCCCTTGCTCTCATTTCCTCACTTATTTTTTTCCCATTATTCTTATTTTATTTTGGTAATTATTATTAGCTCTTCCAGGAATACTTATTCCAGAGCTGACTTCTACATGATTTAATGGTATGCATATGATACATCATCAGGGATACTTCTCCAACTCCTACTTGAAGTGGTAGACTGAGTTTCTAGAGGATTATTATTTCTATTCATTGTGGGCTTTTGAAAAGTCAAATTCCTGGACTAGTTTTCCGTGACACCACAGGGAATAACTGAGTCTTCTCAATGAATTACAATGTATTTCACATGCGATGCTATCTCTTAAGTTGGGCTTGTGCCCAACTCACACTTTTTTTAAAGCTTTGCTTATATCTGTTTTTATTTTATTGTCTTCTGAGTTTGTTCCCTGTTACCATGGTAACTTTTCTATGATTAGATTCTTTGTTAATTTTTCCAACCCATTTTTTGATTTTGAATTTATTTTAAAGTTGAGCTCTATTGTGGTGGAGGGGAAGCAGGAGGTAAGGAAGGGAGGCAGTCAGGGGCATTGTTCCATGCCTCAAGCTTTTTTTTTGCACTACTGTTTTCAGAGCTATTTCTGTGAGTTTGGAATTTTTCAATGGTTCCAAAGCAATGTGATCTGGTGCAGTCATCACTTTCCTGGTTGGGTCCTTGTTCCTAACTCAGGACAGGTCCCTGATCTCTTGGGGTCGCAATCAATACTGCTCCTCAGGGCCCCTGTTCCCTTTTAATCTGAAGTAATCCTGCTTCTCAGGGTCTCTGATCCTTTGTGACCCCTCATAGCCCCTGCTCTCTAAACCAAGAGTGCTCCACCTTTGAACTGTGACTCAGAAGTAGATAAACATCTTTCAGTCCTACTTCCAGTGCTAGTACAGGAGTCTTCTAGGTTCTCTTTCTGATCAGTTGTCAGGTCCCTTTGTGGTATCTGGCTCGAGAGCTTCTGAAACTGCCACAGCTTCTCCTCCCATGACCTAGTCCTACCACTAGTGTTTCATCTATATGATTTCCAAGCCAACTTCTACCCCCAAGTTACAGATCACTCTTTCCAAACCCCTAAATAGCCTTAGGCTGGAAGATTATCTCACCCAGACATTTTATTGGTTCTGCCATTCCAGAATTTGATCTGAGATCTTGTTTTAAAGTTGGTAGAAGTCAACTGAGTACTTCCTATATTCCTTTTTTGACTGCCTGGGGAGAGAATTCTTAACCAAACAAATAACAGAGGCAGGGAACTACTACAGCAGATCACTGCATACATTATTAGATATAGCCATTATATCAGATTTTTCTTTTGCTTGTTTCCCTTTGTTACAAAGCAAAATTGAAATTGGAAAGGGAAAAAAATGTTATTTTCTCATAGAAATTACTTTGCTATAATAATCAGGAGCAAGAAAAAACTATTTTTAAGTGTTTTTAAAAGAAATATTTGCAGGGTTGTCATGTAGAAGGAGTAGATTTGCTTTACTGTACCCTAGAGGTCAAAACCAGAGGCAGTGGATAGAAATTGAAGAAAAGTATATTTAGACTTTATAAGGAAATACTTCTAGCAATGAGAGCTACTCCAAAATGGAATGGGCTTCCTTCTAAATAGAGATTCCCTTCACACTAGTCTTCAAGATGATTGAACATTCATGGGAGTGTTTCAGAGAGTATTTTTGTGTAAATATAGATTAGAATAGTCTCTTCCAATTCTGAGATTCCGTTATTCCATAGCTGAATTCTACATGATTTCATGGTATGCAGGGATACTTCCACAACTCCTACTGGAATTGGTGGACTGAGTTCCCAGAGAATTATTACTGCTATTCCCTATGGACTCTTGAGTGATCACACTCCCAAACTGGTTTACCATAGCACCCAGGAAATATTCAAATCTCCTCAATGAATAACAATATATTTCACCTGTGGTGTTATCTGCTTTCATCCAGTGTCTCAAATCCCGTGCTTCTTTCAAATTGACTAAGATTTGATTCATAGATTGTTTATATTTGATTGATTGAGATAAGGTATGTGACCTACGATTAATTGGGATAGGCTATGACCCTCCTTTTTACAATAAAAACAACATCGTCTTGGTTGAACTCTGTTTATATAGTATCTGGGTGATGATCACAAGGACCTTATAACAAACTCAGTTAGAGATATTTTGTTCCAAAATGGTAGAAAGAAATTACTTTCCTATATCCTTTTAAAGGAAATGGAAATATTGAATGAATTAAACTAACAGCTCTAGGCTTTGTGTAAGCCACTTTCTTCTTGTTATTATAAATGTGAATAGTATTCTTTAATCACTGGAGTCTATAATGTTCCTTTCCTTGCTTTAAACTTTCCTTTATATGCCGCTCTGCTTACTTCTTTAGATCTTCTAATCCCCCTTACAAGAATGAATATATTAGTCAGATATTATGGTATTTTAAAACCCTATGCTTGATTTCTTCAGCTAATCTTATTTTAACTTCTCCCGAAGAACTTTTGCTTTCTTAAATCCAGCATGCATCTAACATGGAGATTTAAAATCTCCATCTCTTGATATATAAAGAGGTATTTTGAAGAATTTTTTGAAACTCTAATTCTGGTTCAGAAATTTAAAAAAAATCTTCAAGTGCAGCTTCATCTCCCCTACGTGAAAACAGTGGGATTTTATTAATAATTAATGTTTCCTATGTTTTGGCCAATATATTATTCTCCATTAACTTCTTGGAGTATATATTATACCTCCCTCAGTATATCTAATCTGATGATAACAACATTAGGTTCTCATCAGAGTTAATTTGCTTCGTATTTTTTTACTCTTTTTCTGGGATTAATGCTATAATTTACTTAAAAGGTCTGCTTCTGTCTTCATGCTACACAACAAAATAGTATTTGGGGGCTGAATGTATAGAAAGCGGGGGAAGGGGAGGAATAGTGAGCAAATTTGCATAAATAATGCAAACATACATCTATCTGAATGAATTTCTCTTGAAATGTTAGATCATTTTAAACCTTGGTTAATATACTTGGTTTTATAACATATATTCTAGTCTTTAAATTTTGAAGACTTTCTGATCCCTACAGTATTCTTGAACTACTTGTCTTAACAATCCTTCTGTTCTATAAGTGTATCCAGTCATGGGACAAAATGAGTACATTTATTCTATTTAACTTCTCACTAATCTGTTTTGGCAGCAGAAGTCCAAATATTTACCTATCATATTATCCTTATCTTTATAAGTCATTGCCTTTCCCCATCACTGAAGATATCTGCCCCTTCTGGAAGGAGAGAATGTCTGGAGTTTTATATCATGAAATAGCAATGAAAAATAAGGGTCCTCATTTATATTTTTGTTTGTTTTTAACTTTGAGCATTTGTGTGTGTGTGTGTGTGTGTGTGTGTTCCTCCTTTCTCTGCAGCATTGCTTTCTCTGTGAGGATGACCAATGGAACTCAGACCCATGGATAAATTAAGGAAGTGTTTACACCAAGCATGTGAATATTCCTCCCTCCCCCAGTAGAAGAGAACCATTTGTTCCAATGTCCATGAAAAGGGCTGAAGCAAGTGCTTTGAAGTGCTTAAAGCTTGGTCAAACATCAAAGAAGGAAATGTCATCCATGGCATCCAGGGACATCTCATTATCTTGACTTTTGTCTTGCCACTAGACTTTGGTGACTCTGAAAAAGAGAGGTTGACAACCTCGTGCAACTCTGCCTCACTTAAATCCAATTCATGCAGGAGTCAAGACACTCCTCTTGATAGTGTTGGTCCTCACTGAGAATAAAAGACAAACAGTAACAGCAATAGCTTTCCCTGTATGTTAATAAATCATTTACTCCTAACTCAGGTTTCAGTGACTTTAATACAAATCCAATAGACGTAAAATGAATGAATGAAAGAATGAGTGAATAAATGAATTTTTAAACTGTGTTTATTGAGCACTGAAATAAAGCATGGCTGAGGATTGCCTGTAATTGTAGACCAGAGGAGACAGTCACTATTTACTACAAATTACAGTGTTTAAAATTCCAGAGTATAGTTTCTGATTCAACTGGGAAGGCTATGAGCTAAGCTGTAGAGAAGTGTTTCCTTGGAGAGTAAATTGCCCATAAGAAACTTATAAAAATGATGTAAACAATATTTTTTTCAAATACATCAAGAAGTCCATTTTGTAAAACAGTTCAAGAAACCTTTGCACAGATGTATATCTCATTCCTCTTGTGCCTTTGCCTTTATGGGTTGTAAAGACTTCTACAAAATCATCAGATGGTGGCTGACTTTGTAGTCAGGAGCTTCTCTGAATTTAGCTAAGTTGCTCCTCAGAGAACAAAAAAAAGTGGATCTATATTTGACACTTCGTAAGACCTGCTTGAATTTGAACTTTATTGAATCCTCTTTAAAAAATAAGAAGCATTTATTAAGTGTCCACTTTATGCCCAATACAGTTCTGAGTTCAACGTATACAAATAAGAAATTGAGATGGTCCTTGGCCTCAGTGAACTTATATCCTAATCAGGGAGAAAGCGTAGATGATGGACTGTCCATGAAAGGAGTTAAGGTCTTCCAAGTCAGAAAGATAATGGGTAAATCAAATACAGCCATCCAATAGTATATTCTTACCAGAAGCAAGGATTATATTTTTCAGAAAAAAGGTGGAAGAGTATATAGAAGGGATTATTTTGGGTAAGGCAAAAAAAAAATGAAGGAAGTTGAAGGTAAAAATGCAAAGTCTGAATGTGTACAGAAGATGAGTGGTTTAGCTCTTCTCAGACATGGCCTCTAGAATAACTTCTATACCACAATAAGACACTGTAGAAGGGTATGTGATCGGTGGCATGGAGGGAGGTAAGGCAGAAGTGAGGACGTCAACAAAATATAAGTAAAAATATGTATAATACCACAAAGATGGCAAATACAGAGAATTAGAAAGTGACATGTAAGATCAGAAGATAAAGGAATTATAAGTAACTTGAGAAGTCTACGTGTAGAAGTGGTAAATGAAATGAGCCCTCATGAAAGAGTAGGAGTTCAACTGTTGGAAAGGTGGAGGTAGGTGGTAGTATATTCCAGGCAAAGGAACAATTTAATCAAAGGGACAGAGACAAAAACCCTGAGTCACTTTGGGGAAAATTACATGGGGCTTTAAGTGCCAGGGCAAAAAATTTTTTCATAGGTCTGACTTTATTCCTTAAACTATATATATTTATTGGTTGCTTTAATGGTGATCTCTACACAGGTAGAGATGATATAAGACCCTAAACCCAAGCACTCTAGGATTAGTGCTAGCCAAGCCCAGCCACTCATCCTCCAGGGAAATACTCCTTAAGGAAGTTTGCTAACTTCCTCTGCAGATACTCAACCCAAGCTACTAAAGATCTAGAAAATAAACTTATTGCCACCAAAATCTTAGCCCTATTAATGGCCTGACATTAGACACATATAAGATTTTATAATTGGAAATGAAATAAAGTTATTGTCCATCTGCCTTTGCCATAACATTCAAATGTCCACTGCTCCTTTTCATCTGACTTGAAGCTGAAATGTCCTACATGAGCTATCTTTCTTGCTTTTCTATTTATACCCCCTGTTCATTTTTTTGTGAGGCACCCAGGGTCATACAATTAGTAAGTGTCAAGTATCTGAAGTCAGATTTGAATTCAGTTCCTCCTGACTCCAGGGCTGGTACCCTACCCATTGTACCACCTAGCTGCCCTCAATCCCAAACTCTCTTTTGGAAACATTAGGAGTGTATGATTAATAAATAATTCATTCACTCATTCATTCATATCTTTCCAAAAATTAATTTTAAACCTCTGAGACAGTATCTAATGTCGTTCCCATTTCTTGTCTGTTTTCACAATACTCTATAATAGTCTTATTGTGATAAACTGGTCCCTCCATATCCAGGAGAAAAATATCTTACATTGATGCTTTACCTAGGCTTCGCACATATAACAGCAACAATTCAACACTGAGACTGTTGATTTTCCATCTTGGTAGGCGCTAGTAGATGCTATGTACTGCAGATGATTGTTTCCATTCATGAAGCATTCTAAGGTTTGCAAAGACTTTATCTATGTTATTGATTCATCGTCAAAAAAACTCATTTTACAGATGAAGATATTGAGGTGGACAGAAGTCAAGTGTTTGTTCAGGGTCACACAGGTGTTGAGTGCCTAAGTCTCGATTAAAACTCAACTCTTCCTGACTCCAGGTCCAGGATTCATTCTATCCACCAAGCCTCCTAGCTGCCTATAGATATTAAGACAAAATTAAAAATAGCCCCTCTACTGCAAAAACTTATATTCTAAAAGTAGATCAATAAGTAAATAAATGACAATTTAAGGAAGCAGGGAAAGGACCACTTCTGTGAGGTTTTTATTTTTGGAGATGATATTTTACTCATTGGGAACATTGTAATGAATGCTGTGATTGATATCTCTTATGGAAAATAACTGTTAGTAAGAGAGGAGGTGGTGGAAATCCAGTCACTCGGGAAATAAACATTAAGTGCCTATCTTATACCAGATGCTTTGCTAACCACTAGCTATACAAAGAAAGGTAAAAGTCAGTCCTTGCTCTCAAGAAGTTAATATTCAGATGGGAGAAATAACATGCAAACAGTTATGTGCAAATAAGTTGTACACAAGATAAATTGGAAGTAATCAACAGAAAGAAAACATGAAAATTAAGAGATAATAGGAAAAGTTAGAACTGAATTCTCTGAGTCTCCACGCCAGGAGAATACAGACATAGACCCAAGAGCCATATCAAGCTCACAGAACATAAGAAACACACTGAGTAAAGAGGCAAAGAGATTTGTGTAAATGCATTTCCTTCCCTACTTAAATCCGAATGTAATCCAGAGAACATTTATTAAACACCTATCACAAGTTTTACATAGTTTTGGAGATATAAGACTCAAAAGAGTACAGTCACTGTCCTCCAAGGAGTTTAGAATTGGCTGCACATGCCTTTATTCTCAGAATACACATAAAAACGTCTTCCCCTACTCCATACACAGTGATCAGCAGGCAAAACAAAAGAGACTAAGGCTAATTTTAATGTCTCCTTCTAATCAAATGATGGCCCACAACTAATGTAAAACTAAAGATACGTTGAGGTTGAAAGCGTCGATTCCTCTATACTGACCCTTATCCCTGGTTTAATTGCTAATTTTCTCTATGCCCTTGTACAAATCATTTTAGATTTCTGTAACTAGAGATCATTGTTTGAATAACAACAAAGGGAATGGCTGCGAAATTCAAAGTCTATGTAGTATAAAGATACAAAAATCCATAACTCATTCCTGGCTGCCTGCCCATACTTCTTGCTTTTCATCTCATGAAACTGGCAAATGAGGCCAATCTAGACATCTTATTCTCTTCCATCAACAAATAGATAGATAAGTCTCTAGTCTTGCCAACCATGGCATGATAATGATTACATTTTGAATGCAAATATGGAAGGTTCATAAGGACAAGAATAATTGGCCTGGAGATTTGTGCATGTGAGCAAATGAGGGTAAGTGTGTATGTGTGTGTGCATGTGTGTGTGTATGTTTATGTATATGTATGTGGGTGTGAGAGAATATACATATGTGTTTTCATGCTATTTTTAATCAAAGGTTCATAAAGAGCTATAAATATAAAACAAAGTATAGTTAATTCCTAGGGAGATTTAAAATACCTCTTTAGGTTGACACACATTGAATAAATCAAAATAGAATCAAAAGATGTGGCACAGATTAATAGAAGTCTGAGTGCCACAGGTTTAAACTATTGATTTAATCATTTAAAATAATTTACAAACTATGATAATTACTCTTAGTGTAATTAAACCACCTTAGGCATACATGGTATTTTTAATTTTATTTCTTTAGCTTCCTTTCAGATGTCAAAGGAATCTCAAAGAATGAATTTTGGGATCCACTTCCTGTGCCTTCAATTAACGAGACATCTCTCCTGACATCAAAGTGTTTACTACTACCAGAAAGCAAACAAGATTGAAATCTGCACTGTCACCCAACCATAGACCAGTATTTCAGTAGGTCTTCAATATTTTCTCAGTTTCATCTATCAGCTTATTTTTCATTTATTTGATTAGTTTTAGGTTACAAGGAATCCTCTACTGTATTTCAGTTCTATGAAGGAAATATGCCTGAGATCTGCATAAACTATTAACTTATCTGTGGAGAATGAGAGGCAGCCTACCTCGAAGATAGCTCAATAAAGTATTTTGCTTCAAAGATTTTATTAGAATTTGTAAGCTAGAAGATCTTACTTTGCCTGAATGAACACATTTTAAAGCTATGCTTCACTTCAAACTATACTTGGGATGAAATGAAATAATTTTCAAAAGATGTTGTCCTTTTTTCATTGTATTTGTGATTAAATGATTAAATAGAAGGATGATGTAGACTCTTATTGGCCCACAAATGCAATTGAAACCATTTCCTAAATTGGAAATTCATGCTTTTCTTGGATTTTTTTTGGAAACATACATGACTATTCTCTACTGTTTCTGAATATTAGAAAAGTTAAGGTGGGTGAAACATTGAAAACACTTTCCAAAAGCCCTGATATGGCAAAACTCACCCAGGCCTTATGCTTAGCTATTAGCATCACAACTGAACAATTACTTCAACACTTCAGATGTTTTTTGCAGATTTTTTAAAATGTCTTCTAAAGAGCGCTCTTTACTTCGCTCTCACTTCACACAATTATCCACCATTGGGACTTTTAACCCCTTTGACCATTCATCCCAGTTGAAAGTTCTGAAAGGCAAATTCAAAGAAAAAACCAAGCCATCATGTGGCATTGACTGTAGGGAAGGACAGAGAAGGTAATACTCAGGCTGAGTCTGAGTGGAAAATTGTGGCAATTGTCTTCATAATTCTGCCCCAGGCATTGTTTTACCTCAACTATTTAAACATTTACTTCAATTCTATACCTTGCCTTGTGTGCCTATATTTCTATACCATACTATAATACACTGAAGATTTTTTTATGAGTTTGACTCCTTTGATTTAAATACAGTGTATTTTTCTCTATTATTATATTCCTTCATGATAAGCTTCCCTGCCATTTTTTTTAGTCTCCCCACAGTGTTGACTATAGAGTTCTTAGTGCATACAATGATAATGAACTTGGAGAACACTTAAAAAACTTCCTGAGTAGGCTTGATTATTGATGTTTCATTTTATTTACTTACTCTTTATACATTCTGTTCCAAAGTTGGCTAGCTTGCTTTAATTTTGGGCAATGTGTTGTTTTATATGAGCATCACGTTTGTTACCCTCAGCTGTCATGTAAATAGCACTAGATTGGAATGGCATAGGACCTGAGTTCAAATCGTACATCTGTTATTTTCCATTTGACCTTTGTTAAGTCACATTCTCTCAATGGGTTTCCATTTCCTCATCTGTAAAATTATGGTGGTTTGACTACATGAGTCCTTTAGTTTCTTAGCACTCTGTATGCTAGGATTTCATGAATGATTTAGCAATGAATTAGTTAAAAATTGAAGTATGCAGACAAGCATTAGTTTGATCCAAGCAGGATATCCAAATAATCATTTAGACAAAATTTTAATTGAAATGGATTGTAGTCCTATCTTTACTAAACTGACTAACTAGAATATTGTGTACTTTAGTAAGATGCAGAATGTAGCCTATCAAAATGTGAAAAAAATGATTGAAAGTTAAATATACTAATTCTCAAAGACATCCAGTTAAATGCTTAGGTTTGGAGAAAAAAAATATTGAAGAATTGTTGAAATATATTATTTAAAGTACAGAAAAGGAACTTGAAAGTTAAGATAAGTGCCCTACCCCTGAATTGAAGCAGATCTAGAAATATGGAAAAATGAACATTGGCAAATTCCTGTTGCTCTTATAGCTCACTAAAAAAAATAAAATAAATTTCTACTAGAATAGGAAAATCCTCCCTTCCTTTACTAATTTTCCTCAATATGTTAATATTGAGGCCTGGACTAAGATAATTCCCATAGATGAGTTGCCACAAAAAGAATGGCAACAGGAGTTGTGGAAGGAGGGGAAAGAAAATCAATTTCCTTGTCAACATGCAACACAGCAAAACATGGTCACTACTAATGATGGGGGATGTGCCTATGAAGCTATTTTTAGATGTGGTATCTGACTTAAAGTATCTCTGGAAGAAGCTTAGGCAGTGGAATACATTAAGAAACTATGCCAAACCAAATTAAGGTTATCTGAACATTTGTTAATATATTTTATGTGAATGACTTCCAGTGATGAATGATTGTATTTTAATTATTAGAAAATCATGGCATTTTAACTTGTTAAGAGATGAGATAAAACTTCATCTCCATACAGTCCAAGAGATATGATAGCCATGGACATCATTGGTTTAGAATACAAAATTTGTGGGGTGAGGTGGGGTTAATCTTAATGAATAAAATTCTGGAAGATTATGAACAGTATTACCTCCTAAAACAATGATGCCCATTAGAAGAAAAAAACATTAAAGATAATTTGGAGAAAGTTTTATCAATGAAACTCATCTCAAGGGAATTTTATGCTAAAAATGGAAGAGGGGCTACAAATAGATGGAAAAGGACAAAGGAAGCAACAGTTCTTATGATTAACTCTTTCCTCTATCAAGGAAAGTAGAGCTCTCACATTTAAACTCTAAAAGTATAACCCGGGAAATACAGATTGAGAAAGTTAAAATGGTGATGAAGAAAATAGAGAAAGGAAAAGCAGCTAGAATGGACCAGCTATATATATATGGGAGGGTCATGCTGGAGGCAAAACAAATTTGGAGGGAACAGTTATCAGGGCACATAAACTGAAAGAGGATGCCAAAGGCCAGAAAAATCTCTCAGATCTTATTATTGCCTAAATAAAGAAACAAAAAATCAATTACTACTCATTTATACCTTCTTCATCCCTACAATTTTTTCATGTGAATAATTTGCACACATATTGATACCATCCATCCTTGATGGAGAAGTGAGAAGAAATCAGGTAGTCTATCACAAATGATGTAAAAAACATCAATCCATCTGTTTATGGTTACAAAAGTAACTGGAAGTATAGAGAAAAAAATACCTGACTCTGTTTATTGTTTGTGTATTACAAAGAGATATTTTATGTAGTTAAGTATGATTAGAAGTGTAGAAGACTCTCCTCTGACAAGATGTCTCTATGCAAATGTCAAAATCATGTAAGATTACGTGACAGGATAATTATCCAATCAATTAATTATCTGGTTCATCAAGTGAGACTTAAAAATAGAGACAATGCCCAGTGTAAAGTCAGGTGCTCAATAAATGTTCAGTGCATTTGAATTAGGGTTCTTGAAAATGAGGTCATTAAATTGTTAATTTAATACAAGTGAAACTCCATTACTACCTTGCAAAGGCTATTTGACATTAGTATGGGGGATGTCCAGTTCAGAGTGCCAGTCAAAGTGAAATTCTTTCCAGATGTGAAAGGCATGCCATATGTGTCTCAATTGATACTGCCATAACTCTTTCAAGGGTTAGAACACTACAGAACCTCCTTCATGAAGTCCAAAATCATACAAAGAAGTTAGACATAATCATCCACATAGGAAAATCCAGGTGGATGATGAATATCTCTTGTCCAGACAAGGTTTGGGGAACCTGAGGCCTGGAGGCCTCTTTTACTGAACAAATCCTTTTCTTGAGGGGATTTGTTCTGCAGAGTTTGGATTCAGTCAAAGGGCCATACTTGAGGACCTAGAAGGCCACATGTGGCCTCAGTCTTGGGTTCCTCACCCCTGATTCCAACTATGATGTGCAGTTGGACAGACAAACCATTGAAAACATCCATCAGTGTATGTACAAATGTGTCTGTGCATGTATGTGGTGTGTATCTTGGACAGACACTGCAAGTGGAAAATTACATGGAACTTCAGTTCAGAAGGAGATGGTGGGCAGACTGGATTGTCTTAAGAGAAACTGCAGAATTCTTTAATGACCCTAACTTCTGTTTCAAATAAAACCCTATCTGCTTACCATCAGCATTCTTTTGTTGATGTGTTGTGGATGCAAGACAGGAAACACTTAAGTCTCTAAAGAATTTAAATTAAAGTTCAACCAAAGGACAATGGAAAAGTAAATGGTGTGTGGGAACAGGATGTAACACACTATAAATGAGGACTGAGGCTTACAGAAATAGTACAAAGAATGTCACTAGATAAAGGTAAGATTAGAAAAAAGAAGAGTTGGACATGTCATCTAGCACAAGTGAGGGATAACTGCTATACAGTATGCAAACTTCCTTGATATCCATTCAGTGTAGAGAAATTTAGAGAAAGGCCTCTTGCAGGTAGGCTTAATAATACTATGCTAGATTTGCAAGATACTGAGAATAAGAGCCCTACAGAATGGATCGCAATCTGCATTACTGGAGTGAATAAAGTTCTTATTATTGAAAATAATGAAACCCCTGAAGGGATTACATTATTCAAATTCACACTGCATAGAGGAAGTGATTAATCTTTGAGATGTGAGATTGTTCAAGTTCACC
This sequence comes from Bettongia penicillata ogilbyi, assembly GCA_023548195.1. Classification (NCBI taxonomy): domain Eukaryota; kingdom Metazoa; phylum Chordata; class Mammalia; order Diprotodontia; family Potoroidae; genus Bettongia; species Bettongia penicillata. Next base: position 7,301,613 of record JAJHZJ010000608.1, on the reverse strand, counting down.
CAGCAAAGGGTCTCCATCCCCTAGGGTATTTTTCCATAGTCATGAACATATTTAAACTAAAAAAAAAAAAAAAGAAGAAGAAATCTCTGTTTGATAAAACTCCCAATTGGTGAGTGCCCTTCAGTGTCCTGATGTCATGTTCTTGAAAATTCAATTCATTATTTAGATGAGCAAGCATTTGTTCTGTTCTTCCTCCCACCAAAGAACAAATACAAAATGAATGTAAATTATAGATATCAAAGAAACAGCAATGAGCAATCTTTTAAAGACTTCAGGAAATTTAAATAAATTCTTGTCTTGTGATGGAAGAGTACCCTGATCTAGGCAGCTGACTATCTGCTATAGTGTCAAGAGCACTGGGACAGAAACTTTTGACTCTAGTCATTGGTCACAGTTTCTGAAATTACTCCGCTATGTAATCATTACTTTGGGTTATGAAACATTTTTCCCCCTTTTCAAGTGTGTTTTTGAAGTACTGCCTCCCCTCCCCCAAAGGAATAATACCTTAAACCATAATCATCAAAAAATTCAGTAGGATTTAGTTCCCTAAAATTATTAATACTGGATCTGGAAAAGATCTTAGAAGTCATCTATCTAAATCCTTCATTTTGCAAATGAAAAAATAATTGAGGCCCAGGAAGGTCAAATGACATAGATCCAGGATTATAACCCAGCTGATAGAGTGAGAGACCAAAAGCAGAATGGGAACTCAAAGGTCAGATAGTTTGATGTGTGTATTTTACAAATGAGGAAACTGAGGCCCAGGTGGGTCAATTAACTTGCCAAAGGTCATACAGATAGGAATCATTAGAGGCAGGATCCTTTGATTTCAAATCTAGAGTTCTTTCCATTATGCCATGCTTCTCTCAAATCAGTCATGTGGGTGGAATATGAAATACTGAGCAGTCAGCTTGGTGATCAGGAGTATGGGTATCAGGGGACCTAGGTTCCAACCTCATCTCTACACTATTCAGCGTAGAGAAACTGACTGAACTGTCATGTTTATAAAAGAAAGTAGTTAGGGTAGGTAACCTCTAAGGTCCCTTCCAAGGCATCTAAGTGGATCAGAGGGTAGTGTTGGTTTTATTATAATCAAGACTAGTTCAAATCTGGCCTCAGAAACTTAGTAGCTATGTAACCCCAGACAAATCACTTAGCCGTGTTTTCCTCAGTTTCCTCATCTGTAAAAATGAGCTAGGGAAGGAAATGCAAATCATTCCAGTACTTTTGTATTTTATTTTTTAATTCATGTAATAAAACAAGCATTTCCATAACACAGTAAAATAAAAAAGATGACTGTGTGAAGCTATAAATCTACAATGAAAAACTTGCTATACCTTTCAAATATACAAACCATTGAAATCATGTAAATTTCTTTTTTCCTTCCCTCCTTGCCCCCACCCTAGAGATGGCTACCATTAGACACAAATAGGTATACACATACATATGCATATACATACATATACATTTATACATATATGCAAAATTATTCTCTACTTCTATTCATCAGTTCTTTTTCTGGATGCAGATAGTGTCTTTCTTTACAGGTAATTTGGGTATTCATAATAGTCAAAATAACTTATTTCCTCAGAGATTCTTAAAAGAATATTGCTGTCACTGTATACGATGTTCTTTTGATTCCACTCATTTCATTCTTCATTATTTCATGCATGTTTTTCTTTCCATGTTTTTCTAAACATCATTGAGCTCATCACTTCTTATGGCACAGAAGTGTTCCATCAAAGCCTTATGCCACATCTTATTCAGCCACTTCTCAACTGATGGGCAACCTATCAATTTCCAGTTCTTTGCCCCCACGAAGAGAGCTGCAATAGACATTTCAGAACATAGGTTCTATTCCTTTTTCTCTAATCATCTTTGGAAACAGACAAAGTAGTGCTGTTGTTGGGTCAAATAGTATAGATAGCTTAATAACTCTTTGGGCATAATTTCAGATTGCTCTCTAAAATGACTGAATCCTTTTACAATTCCAACAGCAATGAATTAATATTCCAAATTTTTTCATATCTCTCCAACATTTTCCACTTTCCTCTTCTATCATTTTAACCAATTTGTAGGTGCCAAAATGATACCTCAAGTTTCTTTTAATCCTTATTTCTCTAATCAATAATGATTTAGAGTATTTTTATATGACTATAAATTGTTTTGATTTCTTCATTGGAAAACTGCCTGCTCATATCCTTTGACTATTTATCCATTGGGGAATGACTCATATACTTATAGATTTGACAAAGTTCTTTGTATAGTTTAGATATGAGACCTTCGGGGGGCGGAGCCAAGATGGCGGAGTAGAAGGACGCAAGTTTACGAGCTCCGAAACCAAAGCCCATGGAATTGGTGTAGAAAGAGTCCCCCATAGATTCTGGGTGAGTGCAAGGTGTGCAGAGGCAGAGTGGAGGAGATTTCCGTTCCAGGGAGCCCTGAGGACCCGTCCTCAGGGTCCGGCGCGCCCCGGAGAGTAAACCCGACCCCCAGCGCTGCCCTGGCGGAGGCCTCAGAGAAGCGGATCCGAGCAGGCTTCAGAGATGGAAGCTGAAGCAGCCGGGAAAGTCCCTCCGCCCACAGAAGCAGGTCAGTGAGAGAGGCCGGGCTGAAGGAGAGGGGAAGCGGGGCGTCTCCGTGACTCGGGCCCCCTCGGGAGGAAGCGGCGGCGGGGACGGGGGCGGGAAGCGGAGGCAGAGGTGTGGGCAGCGGCTGAGGCAGCAGCGGCCCAAGACTCAGGAATCCCCCAGCAGCAGGCAGGATCTTCATTACGGAAGATTCCCGCATAAAACCTGACAGAGCTGAGCCTGGGAGACGGCCCAGCCCCCACCCCGCTCTGTTGCTGAAGGCTTCTGCTCGGGACCCCCAGGGGAGCTGAGATTGGGAGATGGGCCCCCAACCCCGCCCCCACCCGCTCCATTCCTGAAAGTCTCTGCATGAAGCCCCCAGGGATCAGAGTTTCGGAGGCAGCCCTGGCCCCACCCCAGCACCTGAACTAAAGCTCACTGATTGACAGCCAGCAGGAGGAAAGCCCATTTAAATCTCAGAGGCCAAGTACTAGCTGGGCTGATCCAGGCGGGGGTGGAAAGGAATCTCAGAAGTCAAGTAACTGGCTGGGAAAATGCCTAGAAAAGGGAAGAAAAATAAGACTTTAGAGAGTTTTTTCCAACAAATGCAAATGATCCTGACCTTCGGATCTGAGGAAGATGAGGACGTATTCTTGCCATCAGGGAAAGACGTGGAGGGCGGGGCCTCAGTACCCCAGACACCCCAGGAAGGTGGTGGGTGGGCTCAGGCCCTGGAAGAGCTCAAAAAGGATTTTGAAAAGCAAGTTAGACAGGTGGAGGAAAAACTGGGAAGAGAAATGTCAGAGATGCAACAAAAGTATGAAAAACAGGTCAATACCTTGGTAAAGGAGACCCAAAAAAATGCTGAGGAAATTAACACCTTGAAAAATAGGCTCACCCAATTGGCAAAGGAGGTTCAAAAAGCCAACGAGGAGAAGAATGCTTTCAAAAGCAGAATGAGCCAAATGGAAAAAGAGGCTCAGAAGCTCACTGAATTTAATAGCTCTCTCAAAATTAGAATGGAACAGATGGAGTCTAATGACTTTATGAGAAACCAAGAAATCACCAAACAAAACCAAAAGAACGAAAAAATGGAAGAGAATGTGAAATATCTCATGGGAAAAACAACTGACCTGGAAAATAGATCCAGGAGAGACAATTTAAAATTATGGGACTACCTGAAAGGCATGATCAAAAAAAAGAGCCTAGACATCATCTTCCATGAAATTATCAAGGAAAACTGCCCTGAGATTCTAGAACCAGAGGGCAAAATAAGTATTGAAAGAATCCATCGATCACCACCTGAAAGAGATCCAAAAAGAGAAACTCCTAGGAACATTGTGGCCAAATTCCAGAACTCCCAGCTCAAGGAAAAAATCTTGCAAGCAGCTAGAAAGAAACAATTCCAGTACTGTGGAAATACAATCAGGATAACCCAAGATCTAGCAGCTTCTACATTAAGGGACCGAAGGGCGTGGAATAGGATATTCCAGAAGGCAAAGGAACTAGGACTCAAACCAAGAATCACCTACCCAGCTAAACTGAGTATAATACTTCAAGGGAAAATATGGTCTTTCAATGAAACAGAGGACTTTCAATCATTCTTGATGAAAAAAACCAGAGCTGAAAAGAAAATTCGACTTTCAAACACAAGAATGAGAAGAAGCATGAAAACGTAAACAGCAAAGAGAAGTCTTAAGGGACTTACCATGAGTGAACTGTTTACATTCCTACATGGAAAGACAATATTTGTAACTCTTAAAACTTTTCAGTATCTGGGTAGTTGGTGGGACATACACATGTACACGCATGCACACACATACACACATGCACACACATACAGAGATAGAGAGCACAGATTGAACTGAATAGGATGGGGACCATACCTTAAAAGAAACTAGGGTAAAATGGGTGAGAGAGAAATGTAGGGGGAGGGAAAGGGAAGGGGGGTAACTATATGTCATTTAAGAGGCAGGTAGGAGTTTTTCTTAGTTGAGGGAAAAAGAGGAGAGCTGAGAAAAAAAAAAAACAAAAACAAAAACAAAAACAGGAAGTTTACCCTCATCACATTTGACTAAACGAAGGAGTGAAATGCACACTCATTTTGGTATGAAAACCTATCTTACAGTATAAGAAAGTGGGGGAGAAAGAGATATTGCAAGGGGGGGGATGATGGAAGGGAGGGCAAAGGGAGGAGGGAGCAATTTGAAGTCAACACTCGGGGAGGGACAGGATCAAAAGACAGAAGAGAAACAATGAGGGGCAGGTTAGGAGGGATGGTAATCCAGTTAGTCTTACACAACACGACTATCAGGAAGGTCATTTGTAAAACTACACAGATATGGCCTATATTGAATTGTCTGCCCTACCAAAGGGAATGGGTGGGGAGGGAGGGATGAGGAGAATTTGGAACTCAAAGTTTTAGGAACAACTGTTTAGTATTGTTGTTGCAACTAGGAAAGAAGACATACAGTTAAGGAGGAATAGAAAGTCATCTGGCCCTACAGGAGAAAAGAGAAGATGGAGACAAGAGAAGGGAGAGATGACAGAAGAGAGGGCAGATTGGAGATAGGGAAAATTAGATTGCTTGGGATATTGGGTGTGGGGGGAGGGGATAAAAGGGGAGAAAATTTGGAACCCAAAATTTTGTGAAAATGAATGTAAAAAATTTAAATAAATAAATAAATTTAAAAAAAAAAAAAAAGATATGAGACCTTCACACTATGTCTTTGCCAAGAAAACCTCAAATGAAATCACAAGAGTCAGACATGACTAAAATGAATGAACAGCAACAACAAGGTCCTTTCCAACCCTATGATCCTACAAACTCATTCCTTTGTAAGACAAGAGGTAACAAGAGGTTACTTATAATCATAAAAACCTTCAATTTTTACTTTTCTCAAGTTGCTGTTGCTAAAAAAAGTCAATCAAAACCTAGAATTTGAACCTAGGAAAGAAATTACCCTAAATTTTTATAATGAAAGATAAATCAGCTTGGAGGAAAGATGAGTAAAAGTTGCTATAAGAACTTTTGGGGTTCTCTCCAAGACAGGAAGTATCAAAATTGTCAGAGAAATGCTTTCTTGAATCTTTTCTTATTATTTGGTAATATTCAACATTAATTTAACCTATGAATCTTTTAAAGTTCTTATGTATGAACATACATATTTATGTCTGCATATGTATGTATGTGCATGTGTTTGTGTATGTACATATGTGTGTATATACCTATTACACTATCATCTTCATTTCTATATGAAAAGAAAGCCTTGTTCACTTTTTCCCAGGTGATGGATGGATAATTTTCTCTGTACAGGAGCAATTTCTTTTTAGTTCTATGAGATTAAAATGTGCCCAAACCGGGTTTGTTTTATTTCCATTCATTTCCATTTTCAAAGACCAAGATAAAAGAAAAAACATATTCTCCCATTAACTTTCACAATACGACCATGAGAGATTGCTGTGCCAGATTGTATCATCGTCAATACAGCTTACTCCACCTTCTCTGAAAGTGATGATGAGCCAACAGTGGGAGGGAAGTCAGAGGAGACAATTGCGTTCTCAGTTTCAACAGTATCAGCTCCAGTGTTTCTTTTTATTTTTTCATTTTTCTTTCTTTCTGTGATATTCCCTTAAATGTCTGGGACATGGAGAGGATGGTATGGAGATGTTTGTGCTAAAATGAAGACTGAATGCAACTTCTCCTGAGAAAGATGACTGGATATTTGAGACTTTCAGTGCTTGCCAGAACAGTTCTCTGAGTCATCAGGATTGTACATACAAGGCCACTTTTCCCCACTTGGAGATATCACTTAACTGTTGCTTCAAGTGGAACTTTGAAGGCCAATGTACTCTATTTATTTCAACCGAAAACTTCAAAGTTCTATGATTTCATCCACATGTGATTTCATCTGTCTAGTGAAACAGACAGGAAGACTTCTAGACCTTCTTTTCTTAGAGGATTTTCAAATTGCTCTGCTTAAAAACTTCATCTTAGAATCAAAGATTTAGATCAGAAAGGAACAATAGAAGTCATTGAGTTCAAACCCTTCATTTTTCACATAAGAATATGAAAGCCAAGCATGGTTAAATGATTTATTCATGGTCACATAGTTGTTTTTTCCTGAATTTTTTTTAAAAATGATTTTCAGTTTTCAAGATTTACTTCCACATAATTATTAATTTCAAACTTTCTCCCCATCTCCCCCCATCCAGGGCAGTATGTGTTTTAATTATCCTTTCCTCCAATCTGCCCTCCCTTCTATCACTCACCCCCTCTTATCCCCTTCCCTTCTATTTTTCTATAGGGCAAGATAGATTTTTATACCCCATTGCCTATATTTCTCATTTCCTTGTTGCATGTAAAAAAAAAAACTTTTTACATTCATTTTTAAAGCTTTGAGTTCCGCATTCTCTTCCTTCCCCCCCCCCCTCCCCACCCACCCTCATTGGGAAGGCAAGCAATTCAATATAGGTCATAGATGCATAGTCAAGCAAAACACTTCCATAACAGTCATGTTGTGAAACACTAACTATATTTCCCTCTTCCCTGTCCCACCATCCATTTATTCTATTCTCTCCTTTGACTTGTCCCTCTTCCAAAGTGTTTGTTACCAATTACCCCTTCCCCTAATCTAATCTGCCATCTCTTCTGTTATTCCCCCTCTTCTATCCCTTCCAACTCCACTTTCCTATAGAGTAACGTAAACTTCCATACCAAATTTAGAGTAAATGTTATTCCCTCCTGAAGCCAAATCCAATGAAAAGAAGGCTCACTTATTCCCTCTCATCTTCCCCTTCTTCCCCTCCATTATAAAGTTCTTTTTCATTCCTCTCAGAACTTAATTTTCTTTTTTAGATATCATTCCTCCATATTCAGCTCACCCTGTGCCCTCTGTCTCTCTATCTCTCTGTCTCTGTATCTATCTGTCTCTCTATGCACACACACATATACACAGTCACACACACGTGTGTGTGTGTGTGTGTATTTGTGTGTATGTATATTCCCTCCAACTGACTTAATACTGAGAAAGGTCTCATGAGTTACAAATATTATTTTTCCATGTAGGAATATAAACAGTTCAACTTTAAAAAGTTTCTTTTGGTTTCTCTTTCCTGTTTACTTTTTCATACTTCTCTTGATTCTTGTATTTGAAAGTCAGATTTTCTTTTCTGTTCAGGTCTTTTCAATAAGAATTCTTGGAAGTCTTCTATTTCATTGAAGTTTCATTTTTTTTTCCTCTGAAGTACTGTATTCAGTTTTGCTGGGTAGGTGATTCTTGGTTTTAATTCCACCTCTTTTGAATATCCCATTCCATGCCTTCTGATCCTTTAGTGTAGAAGCTGCTAAATATTGTGTTATCCTGATTGTGCTTCCACAGTACTTGAATTGTTTCTTTCTATCTGCTTTTAATATTTTCTCCTTGACCTGGGAACTCTGGAATTTATCTACAACATTTCTAAGAGTTTTTCTTTTGGTATCTCTTTCAGGAGGTGATAGGTGGATTCTTTCCATTTCTATTTTACCCTCTGATTCTAGAATATCAAGGCAGTTTTCCTTCACAATTTCCTGAGAGATGATCTTTAGGCTCTTTTCTTAATCATGGTTTCCTGGTAGTTCAATGTTTTTTTAAATTATCTCTCTTGTATCAATTTTGCCAGATCAGTTGTTTTTCCAGTGAGATACTTCACATTGTCTTCTTTTTTTTCATTCTTTTGGTTTTGTTTTGTAACTTCTTGATTTCTCTTAAAGTCATTTGCCTCCATTTGCTCCATTCTAATTTGAGGAATTATTTTTTTCAGTGAACTTGTGAACTTCTTTTACCTATTGGCCCATTCTGTTTTTAAGGCATTGTTCTCCTTATCGATTTTTTGGACCTCTTTTGCCATTTGGGTTAGTCTAATTTTAAAAATGTTATTTTCTTCAGTATTTTTAGAGGTCTCCTTTAGCAAGCTGTTAACTCACTTTTCATGATTTTCTTTTCTTTTAATTAATTTATTTATTTAACTTTTTATATTCATTTTCACAAAATTTTGGGTTCCACATTTTCTCCCCATTTGTCCCCTCCCCCACCCCAATACACCAAGCATTCTAATTTTCCCTATCACCAATCTGCCCTCTCTTCTATCATCCCTCCCTTCTCTTGTCCCCATCTTCTCTTTTGTCCTGTAGGGCCAGATGACTTTCTATTCCCCATTAACTGCATTTCTTGTTTCCTAGTAGCAAGAACAATACTCAACAGTTGTTCCTAAAACTTTGAGTTCCAAATTCTCCCCATCCCTCCCTCCCCACCCATTCCCTTTGGGAAGGCAGGCAATTCAATATAGGCCATATCTGTGTAGTTTTGCAAATGACTTCGACAACAGTCTCGTTGTATAAGAGTAACTGTATTTCCCTCAATCCTATTCTGCCCCCCATTGTTTCTATTCTATCTTTTGATCCTGTCCCTCCCCAAGAGTGTTGACCTCAAATTGCTCCCTTCTTCCATTGCCCTCCCTTCCATCATGCCACCCTCCCTGCTTATCTCCTTCTTCCCCATTTTTCTGTACTGTAAGATAGGTTTTCATACCAAAATGAGTGTGCATTTTACTCCTTCCTTTAGTCGAATGTGATGAGGGTAAACTTCTTGTTTTTTTCTCAGCTCTCCTCTTTTTCCCTCCACTAAAAAGTCTCCTGCTTGCCTCTTGAATGAGAGATAATTTACCCCATTCCATTTCACCCTCTCTCCTCCCACTACATTTCTCTCTCACCATTTACCTTAATTTCTTTTAAGATATGGTCCCATCCTATTCAATTCACCCTGTGTTCTCTGTCTCTGTGTGTGCATGCTTGTGTGTATGTGTGTGTGCATGCATGCATGCATGTACATGTGTGTGTGCATGTGTGTGTACATCTGTGTGTGGTCCCACCGACTCCCCAGATACTAAAACGTTTTAAGAGTTACCAATATTGTCTTTCCATGTAGGAATGTAAACAGTTCACCTTTGTTAAGTCCCTTATGACTTCCCTTTGCTGTTTACTATTTCATGCTTCTCATTCTTGTGTTTGAAAGTCAAATTTTCTTTTCAGCTCTGGTCTTTTCATCAAGAATGATTGAAAGTCCTCAATTTCATTGAAAGACCATATTTTCCCCTGAAGGATTATACTCAGTTTTGCTGTGTAGGTGATTCTTGGTTTGAGTCCTAGTTCCTTTGACTTCTGGAATATCCTATCCCACGCCCTTCCATCCCTTAATGTAGAAGCTGCTATATCTTGTGTTATCCTGATTGTATTTCCATAATACTGGAATTGCTTCTTTCTAGCTGCTTGAAATATTTTCTCCTTGACCTGGGAACTCTGGAATTTGGCCACAATGTTCCTAGGAGTTTCTCTTTTTGGATCTCTTTCAGGTGGTGATCAATGGATTCTTTCAATACTTATTTTGCCCTCTGGTTCTAGAATCTCAGGGCAGTTTTCCTTGACAATTTCATGGAAGATGATGTCTAGGCTCTTTTTTTGATCATGGCTTTCAGGTAGTCCCATAATTTTTAAATTGTCTCTCCTGGATCTATTTTCCAGGTCAGTTGTTTTTTTCCCATGAGATGCTTCACATTCTCTTCCATTTTTTCATTCTTTTGGTTTTGTTTTATGATTTCTTGGTTTCTCATAAAGTCATTAGACTCCTTCTGTTCCATTCTAATCTTGAGAGAACTATTTTCTTCAGTGAGTTTTTGAACCTCTTTTTCCATTTGGCTAATTTTGCTTTTGAAAGCATTCTTCTCCTCATTGGCTTTTTGAACCTCTTCTGCCAATTGAGTGAGCCTATTTTTCAAGGTGTTATTTTCTTCAGCATTTTTTTTGGGTCTCCTTTACCAAGGTATTGACCCGTTTTTCATGCTTTTCTTGCATCTCTCTCATTTCTCTTCCCAGTTTTTCCTCCAACTGTCTAACTTGATTTTCAAAATCCTTTTTGAGTTCTTCCATGGCCTGAGCCCAACGGACATCCACCTCAGATGTCTGGGATAGAGAGGCCCCAACCTCCACGTCTTTCTCCGATGGCAGGCATTGTACTTTGTCATCAGAAATGAAGGGGGGAAGGAACATCTCTTCCCCAATAAAGTAGCTCTCTATGGTCTTATTCTGCTTCCTTTTTCTGGGCATTTTCCCAGCCAGTTACTTGACTTCTGAGATTCCTCTCCACCCCTGCCTAGATCTGCCCAGCTAGTGCTTGGGGTCTGAGATTCAAATATTTTTCATGATTTTCTTGCATCGCTGTCATTTCTCTTCCCAATTTTTCCTTACTTCTCTTACTTGATTTTCAAAATCCTTTTTGAGCTCTTCCATGGGCTGAGACCAATTCATATTTTTCTTGGAGTCTTTGAATTCAGGAGCTTTGATTTTGTTGAATTCTTCTGGTTATATTTTGATCTTCTTTGTAACCAATGACGTAAGAAAATACCTCTTCAATGAGAAAATAAGAATCTAAAGTCTGTTTCTTTTTTCCCATTTGCTCATTTTCCCAGTCGATTACTTGACTTTTGTGTTAAGTCAGGGGTTCCAGACACAGCTGATCAGCCAATTACTTGACTTTTGAGCTCTTTGTTTCAATGAAGGGTGAAGTAGCCTCTGCTTCAACAGTGACTGCTACTACCCTGGGACTGAGACTGGGGTTAAATCTGTGGCTGTGACTGGAGGTGGTGCTGGACCACACTCCCCTCTCATCCAGGTGAGGGATCCTTCTCTTTGACCTTCAAAACTGCCTGGTGTTCATGGATTGAGAAGCATGGAAACTACAGGCACCACCAATGATTTACTCCCCTAAGACCTGCTCTAGTTCCATCCATGCATAAGAGGCATTAAAGTAAAACTTCAATGACAGAAATAACCACGTAAGTGCTAGTAATGATCATCCTCAATATTTCTCATATATACTATGTCCTCAGTAAGTGCTTTTTCCTGTCCCCTGTACATGATGTTCCATTTCCTATTTCTCTACATTTATACAGGTTGTCTCCATTCCTGAAATGCCCTGCATCATCACCTTTGTCTCAGAGCCTTTTACCTCCACTTGAGGATTAATTGTAACTACTCATGATCCCACATCTAATGACAGTTGAGACTTAAACCTGTGTTTTATAGCTCCTTCTTTTGCATTCTTGTGTGTGTGTGTGTGTGTGTATGATGACACCATGTTAATAAAAGAAGAAAGACCTCAGATCAGAGTATTTATTCTATTGCCCTTTTAATTATAACTTTTGTGGAAAATTTCACTTATCTCAATGTATCCCAAGTATTATTTTTTTGTATCATACTTCTCCAAGGCCAAATCCTTCTAGTGGCTCTAAAGCTTTTACCCTCAAATGTCTCTCAAATTAAGTGACTGGAACATGATAGCCATATTTGTTCTACTGTCTAATAAGTCAGTATAGTCCATATGCTCATTCTTCACTAGCACCTCTGCATAAAGTCCTATAAGTCTAGGTGGTAGGGAGACTAAGTTCCTATGAAACTCATGATCAATATCTGTAGTAATGATACGCATTCAGGTGCCTCCTCTTTCTCTGGGGAGAAATCATTTATTAAACACCTATCATCTGACAAGCAATGTGCTAAGTATTTGATAAATGTTAACTCATTCTATCCTCACAACAATCCAATGAGGTAGTTGCTGCTATTATCAACATCTTACAGTTGAAGAACACTGAGATAGGCAGAGGTTAAGTGCCTTGTCCCAGGTCATGAAGCTAGATGAATGTCTGAGGCTAGATTTTATTTAGGTTTTCCTGACTCTAGATCAAGTGCTCTATGAACCACACTATCTGTTGTTCAACTCTTCATGACTTCATTTGGGTTTTCTGGGCAAAGACACTGGAGTGATTTTCTATTTCCTCCTCCAACTTATTTTGCAGATGAGAAAACTGAGGCAAACAGGGTTAAGTAACTTGCCAGATCTTACATAGGTAGTAAGTATCTCAGACTGTATTTAAACTCAGAGAGATGAATCTTCTAAACTCCACACCTGGCACTCTATTCATCATGTTGCCTAGCTGCCCCAACTGGATCACCTACTTGGCCTCAATTTTTCCATCAAAGCTGGTCCTATAACCTTCAACCTCTGTAGTGCCAAAGGAAGCATATATAGTTTGAATATGGCCACCTTCTCTAAAAGAAGGAAGATGTGATATTTGCTTCATATTTTACAGGAGGAAAATGCAGACATTTGATATGAACTCCCTCTTCTACTTTCTTCCTCTTTTTATATCACTCAAATGCTTTTTGCCACTTCCTTCTTCACCTTTGTCTTACATGATGAAGTGGCCTTAATCCTTACCAAGCCTAACTCCTCTATTTGGTCAAGCAATCCCATTCCATCCTGTCTCCTCTAACAGATTGCTCCTTTGGTCTCCTACTCTTTCACTTATTTTTTTTCCTCTCATATTTTCTCAATTACATGTAAAAATAACACTTTTTTAGAAAATGAATTTTTAATTATCTCCCTTTCCTATCCCCCATAGTTGAGAAAGTAATCAATTTTGTATAACCTTATTACAAAAGAAAAAAACAGGAAAAAATTAGAAAAATGAAGTAAAAAAGTATACTTTGATACGCATTCAGGTTCCAAAAGTTCTTTCTCTGTAGGTGGATTGCATTTTTCATAAGTCTTTTAGAATTGTCTTGGATCATTTTATTACTCAGAATAATTTTACAATTGATCATCATACAGTATTGTTGCTACTCTGCACAATGTACTCTTAGTTCTACTTACTTCATTTGCATCAGTTCATATACCTCTTCTGAGATTTTTCTGAGAATATCCAAATAAACATTTCTTTTTTAATGTAAACAATATTTTTTTCTAATTACATGTCAAGACAATTTTCTAGATTTATTTTTATAAGATTTTGACTTACAAATGTCTCTATCTCCCTCCCTCCCACTCTTCTCCCCTCCATCCTTCAATTTACCAAGATAGCAAGCAATTAATAAAAGTTATACATGTGCAGTTATATAAAATATATCACCACATTAGTCATATTCTGAAAGAAAAAACACAAAACAGAGGGAAAACACAAAAAAATTAAAAATAATATGCTTTGAGTTACATTCAGACTCCATAGTTCTTTCTCCAGATGTTGATAGCATTTTTCATCATGAGTCTTCTGGAATTGTGCTTGATAATTGTATTGCAGAGAATAGCTAAGTCAATCATAGCTGATCAGCATACAATATTATTCTCATTGTGTACAGTGTTCTCCTGGTTCTGCTCACTTCACTCAGCATCAGTTCATGTAAGTCTTTCCAGGTTTCTCTGAGATCTGCTTGCTCATCATTTCTTATAGCACAATAGTAATCTTATGCTTTCATATACAAGAACTTATTCAGCCATTCTCCACTTGTATGGTAGTCACAGTTTGGTTGTTCTGTAGACATAGCTCTAAATTGCCATTCAGAATTATTGAATCAGAGCACAACTCCACCAACAAAGCATTAGAGATCTAATTTTTCCACTTCTCCAACATTTATCATTTTCCTTTTCTGTGTTATTAGACAATAGGGGAAAGGTGGTTTTCACTTGCATTTCCCTAAACAATAGAAATTTAGAGCATTTTTATGCAACTATTGATAGCTTTGATTTTTTTCTTCTGAAAACTACCTATTCATATGCCTTGATCATTTATCAATCGGAGAATGACTAATATTCTTATAAATTTGAATTAGTTCTTCATATATTGTGAAATGCAACCTTTATCAGAGACACTTGCTTTAAAAAAAATTCTCAATTTCCTGCTTTCTTTTTAATCTTGGCTGCATTGTTTTTATTTTTTCAAAATTGTTTTATTAATAAATGTAGTCAAAATTATCCACTTTATATACTCTGATCCTCTTGATTTCCGGTTTGGTCATGAAATTTTTCCTTATTTGACAGGTAATTTTTTCCATTCTCTCTTAATTTGCTTATATCATCCTTTATTCCTAAATAATGTACCCATTTGCTCTTTTATTGGTATGCTTTGTGAGATGTTGCTGTATGCCTAGTTTCTGCCAAACAGTTTTCCAGTTTCCCCAATAATTTTCTTTCAAGTTTTGAGTTATTTCCACAAAAGTTTGAATCTTTGGAATTATCAAACACTAGAATACTATGTTCATTTACTACTGTGTGTACCCAATCTATTCCACTGATCTACCATTCTATTTCTTAGACACTATTGGATTGTTCTGATGGTTACTGCTTTGTAATACAGTTTGAAATCTCATACTCCTAGGCCACCTTTCTTCATATTTTTTTACATTTATTCCCTTGATGTTCTTGACTTTTTATTCTTCCAGATGAATTTAATCATTCTTTTCTAGCTCTATAAAATAAATTTTGGTAGTTTTGAATAGCACTGAATAAATAAACTAATTTAGATGGAACTGTCATTTTTATTGTATTGGTTTGGTCTACCCTGGAGCAATTAATATTTCCCCATTTGTTTAGATCTGACTTTATTTGTGTGCAAATTGTTTTTTAATTGTGTTTATATGTTTCTTGGGCTTGTCTTGGCAGTTTCTAGGATTTTTAATATCATACCATAATGCTTTTCAAGATAGATCAGACTCCCAAGAAAGTTAGCAACCCTTTACTATATCTGTGTTTGAATGGTACCTTATTCAATATAATCTGTCCTTAGTGCCCAAGGGACACTTTTGGGCATAAATGTCTTTTGATTTCACAAATGTTGATGCATGAAGAGGTATGTTTTCAGGAATGCTCTGTATTTGAGCAAGAATTTAGCCTTCTAATAAATATTTTTATTTGTGTCAGCCTCAGGGTTGTAAAACATTACCAGATTGCAAACCTGAAGTGCTATAAAAATTTTAAGACACTGGAGATTATTTACTAAATTATTGAAAACTATATTGTTTGAAAACCTTACTAGCTTAGCCAAAGGGGAAAAAGTGCATATTTAAAGAGCAAAACTGCTGATGTAGAATCTCCATGGCTGTGATTGAACAGTTGGTGCATGGTCTTATCTTCTTGGGAATCTCTTTGAAATCAACAGGAGGTCTTAACATTTTATCTAGGAGATAGGTTCATGCTATATTCAACAACTTCTCCACTTCCCATAGTTCAGCTCTACTAAACACGGTCTTCCTGATGGATAGCTACAAACCAGTGCTTATATGGAGTTACCTTTATTCTTCTCTCTATACCATATCCCAGACAAATTAAGAGTTCAGAACTGTTCTGTTGTGGAAAACTCCATGTTCAATTGTAGAGCAAGTCTTCTTGCCATAACTCCAGGATGAGGCTTCTGATAAATTACAGGGTTATTGAAAGGTTATGAAGTGTCTACCAGCTCCTGGAGTTGTATGAAATTTCTCTAGTGTAAGACATAGGCAGAAGATCTCAGAGTTAGGGACTTTCTAACATCTCTAACTAATTGTCACTATCCAAAAAATCAAGGAATTTTACTATATGACAACCTCATGTTCCATTTAACTATATCATGCCCTCCAAGGGGAGTTAGTAGCAACCCACCTTGTAAACACACTATTCACAAAGTTCAAGGAAGGAAACATTTAGTTACAAGGAGAAAAAACATAAAACAGATGGTATAGTAGATATACTATTGTATCTAGCATTAAAACTGTGTTTGAAACCCATCTCTGACATGGCAATGTGATGTAGCATATAGCATGCTAGTTTTGGAGCCAAAGGAGCTGTATCTTTTTTGTCTTTGGGCAGGTCATTTAAGTTCTTTGGGCCTCAACTACTCATCTCTTGGACTGGATAGCTTCTAAGCACCCTTTTAGCTCTAAATCTCTGATCCTCTAATTGTATGAACATGGAAAAGTCAATAAACTGCCCTGAGCTCCAGTTTTCTCATCTTTAAAATGGGAATGACAATTGTTACACTAACTACTTTACAAGTTATTACAAGGAAAGTAAACTTTAAAGATTCACAGAAGTATGAGTTAGAATTTTATGACCATCATGAAAAATTAAGAAAACAATATAACATGACACTTCATGTATCTGAAAGCACAAAAAGATGAAGGATATTTGCTCCAGACTTACAAGTAATGACGCATGCAGTAACAACATTATCTCATTTGATCTTCAGAACAACCCTGGAAGATCGTGTTGTTATTATCTCTATTGTACAATTGGAGAAACTGAGGTGGACAGAAGTTAATTAACTTTACCAAGGCCATGCAGTTAGTAAGGGTCTGAGGTCAAATTTGAACTCATATCTTCCTAACTACAGGCTCCACTGGGCAACCTTAATGCCTCTTGTAAAAGTGTGAAGAGATAGTGGATATGAAAGCACTTTGTAAACTGTAAAGCCTTGCTCATTTAAATGGTTGTTATTCCAATGGTTATTATTCAAAATAAGAAAAAAATATAACCTATTAGAGACAGCTTCCAAAGCTTTAAGATTTTGTCAGGAGGTGAAACAGTATCGTAAGGTAATACAAGTCATACCTCTCATTTCTCAAGCACATTGAGGTTTACAAAGAGCTTTGCTCATAATGATCTTGTGATGCAGTTGGAAGGGTAAGAATCATTATTCTTTTTACAAAAGAGAAAAATATGACCCTGAGTGATTTGCCCTGGATAATTATGAAATTCCAAACTCACCCCTGGTCTTCTGACTCTAAAACCTATGCTTTTTCCACTACCTCATACTTTCTTACCACTCACATTATAAATTCTATTGGGATATCTAATGCTGAGGCTTCCAAAGCAGTTCTAAAGGAGCTATAATCTCACTGATGATGGTAGTCTTTCCATTGATACAGGCCTCACTTTTCAAGTCGGAGCTTCATGAGTTGTAGTAGCCAAAAACAAGTCATCACCTTGTAGGCAAACCCCAGGGGATAAGCCTCTCCACATGGGATGACCAACACATGGTTCATCTCTGCATCATGCTTTAAGGTTTTCCAAGTTCAGTGAATATGCCAGATTGACCTTCACTGTCATACCCTTCAAAAGTTCAGAGCAATGCCCATGCTATAAAGGTACATCAGTAGGTTGTCAGAGGAGGTACCCATGGGACATAAATGTGATAATGCAATGTCAGAAGAGAGGAAAGAGAGAAAGAACACTGAATTTTTCTTTTTTAAGTTATCTTTACTTATTTCATTAAATACCTCTTAATTTATGTGAAAAAAATTTAACAAATATTTTTAATTGAGTTCCAAATTCTCTTTCTCCTTACCTGTGATGGCAATCAAATCAGGATCTTTTGCTGTTTTTGTTTTACTAAAAGTACCTCTGATTAAGTAATGTGATTAAAGAAGATCTTTTCCACCCATTGATGGACCTTCCCATTATGGGCACCTTGATTAGGGAAGTTGTTTTGTAGGAGGGTATCAAGTACCTTTTGTTTTTTTCCATTGAGGCACTGGGTTTCTGAGGGTGAGGTTTTACTTTGGAGCTTAGTTTTTGTAAGAAGGTTTGAGTGATGGAAGAGGACCCTGGGAAGCTGCTTTAAGGAACATCACCCTCCACCCCGACTTTGAAAACCCAGATGTCAGTGTTTCCTTCTCTGGTAACTATGGTCAGACAGGTCTAACTGTCTGTTGAATTGTGATCAGGCAGAGGAAGTCATGACTGTAGATTTTTTGATTTCTCTGTATTTTCTTTGAAGTTCAGGGTGCTGACTCCCCTGAACTAGGTGAATGATATATGTGCTTGGTTAAGGGATTGTTATATGAGCTTGATTCATGTGATTGTTAACCCCTCAAAAGTTGCTTTTCCTTTTAAGAATGCAGCTCTAAGAACCTGTGATAGTAGGCCCTCTGTGTATGTTGGGGTGCTTACTGACACACTACCATATATTCATTGAGAAAGAAAATGATTTGATTTCAATTACTCTTGTGAGAACATATTTCTGTATTAGCCATGCTGTAAAAAAAAATTAAACAATAAAAACAAAGAAATTTCTTTTAAAAGTATGTTTCAATACACACTCAGAGTTCATCTGTTTTATCTCTGGAAGTGGAAAGCACTTTTCATCATGGGTTCTTTGTATTGGATCACTGTCTTGATCAGTGTAGCTAAGTCTTTCATAATTGATCATCCTTACAATGTTGCTGCTGCTTTGTATAATGCTCTCCTGATTATGCTCACTTCACTTTGCATGGGTTCATATAAGCCTTCCTAACTGTCTTTCCAGCTTCACTTTGCTCCCCATCTCATATTTTGTGATTCAACCAAATTGACCTCTTTATTCCACAAATGATACTCCATCTCCCTTTTCATGCCTTTACACTGAACTATTGTTATGCTTGGAATGCATTCCTTCTTTACTTCTTTCACATAGTCTTTCTCACTCATGATGTTATTGGTCTTCTTCAAAAACAAAGGAAAAACAACTCTCACCTTTAATATACTTTTATTCCTCATTTTTTATGTTTATTTATTTATTTTTAGTTTTCAACACTCATTTCCACAAAATTTTGAGTTTCAAATTTTCTCCCCATCTCTCCCTTCCCCCCACTCCAAAATGCCATGCATTCTGATTGCCCTTTCCTCCAGTCTGCCCTCTTTTCTATCACACCCCTCCCTTCCCTCATCCCAATCTTCTCTCTTTTCTTGTAGGGCAAGATACATTTCCATACCCCATTACCTGTATTTCATATTTCCTTCGTGCATGCAAAAACAATTCTCAACATTCATTCTTTAAATTTTGAGCTCCAACTTCTCTCCCTTCCTCCCTCTCCACCCATTCCCCCTGAGAAAGCAAGCAATTCAATATAGGCTATATATGTGTAGTTTTGCAAAAGACTTCCATAATGGTCATGCTATGTAAGACTTACTATATTTCTCTTCATTCTATTCTGCCTCCCATTTATTCTGTTCTCTCTTTTGACCTTGTCCCTCCCCAAAAGTGTATACTTCTAATTGCTCCCTCCTTCCATTTGCCCTTCCTTCTATCATCCCTCCACCCCACTTATGCTCTTCTCCCCTACATTCCTGTAGTGTAAGATAGATTTTCATGCCAAATTGAGGGAGCATGTTATTCCTCCTTAAGCCAAATGTGATGAGAGTAAGCTTCACTTTTTTCTCTCTCACGTCCCCCCTTTTCTCCTGCATTGAAAAAGCTTTTTCTTGTCTCTTTTAAGGGAGATAATTTGCCCCATTCCATTTCTCCCTGCCTCCTTCCAATATATTCCTCCCTCAACCTTAATTTTATTTTTTAAGTATCATCCCTTCCTGTTCAAATCACTCTGTGCTCTCTGTCTATATATATATATATATATATATATATATGTGTGTGTGTGTATGTGTGTGTGTATGTGTGTGTGTGTGCATGTGTGTGTATGTGTATAATCCCTCCAACTAGTCAAATATTGAGATAAGCTTCAAGAGTTACAAATATTTTCTTTCTATGTAGGAATGTAAACAGTTCAAATTTAGTAAGCTCCTTATGATTTCTCTTTCCTGTTTACTTTTTCATGCTTTTCTTGATTCTTGTGTTTGAAAGTCAAATTTTCTATTCAGCTCTGGTCTTTGCTTGAAAGTCCTCTATTTCACTGAATGACCATTTCTCCCCTGAAGTATTATACTCAGTTTTGCTGGGTAAGTGATTCTTGGTTTTAATCCTAGTTTCTCTGACTTCTGGAATATCATATTCCAAACCTTCTATCCCTTAATATAGAAGTTGCTGTATCTTGTGTTATCCTGATTGTATTTCCACAATACTCAAATTGTTTCTTTCTAGCTGCTTGCAATATTTTCTCCTTGACCTGGAAATTCTGGAATTTGGCTACAATATTGCTAGAAGTTTGTCTTTTTGCATCTCTTTCAGGAGGCAATCAGTGGATTCTTTCAATATTTTGCCCTCTGGTTCTAGAATATCAGGGCAGTTTTCCTTGATAACTTCATGAAAGATCATGTCTAAGCTTTTTTTCTGATCATGACTTTCAGTTAGTTCCATAATTTTTAAATTGTCTCTCCTGGATCTATTTTCCAGGTCAGTGGTTTTTTCAATGAGATATTTCACATTATCTTCTACTTTTTCATTGTATTGGTTTTGTGTTGTAATTTCTTGGCTTCTCATAAAGTCATTAGCTTCCATTTGCTCTATTCTAACTTTTAAAGAACTATTTTCTTCAGTGAGCTTTTGAACCTCCTTTTCCATTTGGCTAACTCTGCTTTTAAAGCATTCCTGTTCTCATTGGCTTTTTTGGACCTCTTTTGCCAATTGAGTTAGCCTACTTTTAAGTGTACTATTTTCTTCAACATTTTTGTAGGTCTCTTTTAGCAAACTGTTGACTTGATTTTCATGATTTTCTTGCATCACTTCATTTCCCTTCACAATTTTTCCTTCACCACCCTTACTTGATTTTCAAAATCCTTTTTGAGCTCTTCCATGGCCTGAGACCACTGCATATTTATTTTGAGGTTTTGGATGCAGAAGCCTTGACTTCTTCTGATGCTATGCATTGTTCTTCCTCATCTGAAAGGATGGAAGAAAAACCTGTTCACCAAGAAAGTGACCTTCTATGGTCTTATTCTTTTCCCATTTGGGGGCATTTTTCCAGCCAATTGCTTGACTTTTGAGTCCTTTATCAAGAGGAAGTTATACTCTGGGGACCTGTAAGTTCTCAGTTCCTCCAAGGTGGCACAATCAAGGGAGAGGAGTTTACTCACCTCCTGGCCTGCACACCGGTCTGGGAGCAACCAAATAATTTTCTGCCCAGAATCTGCCAGTAGAATTCCCTCTCCACAACTACCTTCAGCTCCACCACACCAACACTCCTCCTCACCCCAAGGCCAGGTTCAGGGCTGAGATTCTGATCAGCTGCTCAATTCTCCCAGGGGCTTTAGGCTGAGGACTGATAAAATGAACCCTGCTGCTACAGTGGCTGCTGCTGTCAGGGCCAGATCATGTTCCCTTCTCCTGGGTGAAAGAGCTTTCTCACTCACCTTTGAAGCTGTCTTTGCCATTTGTGGGTTGAGTGATCTGGGAACTGCTCCTGTTGGTGGCTCCCTGAAAACTGTTCCAGGTCCTGCTCCTGCTGCACCTTGTGGTCTGGTGAGATAGACCTTTCCTGTCAGCCTTCTAGGCTGCCCTGGACTGGAAATCTCTTTCACTCTGTTGTTTTGTGGCTGCTGTTGCTCTAGAATTTGTTTAGAGTCCACCTTTAATATACATTTCAAGAAACATTTTCTACATGGAATATTTCCAGATCCTCCCAAATGCTGGTGTGCTCTCTCCCAAATTGCCTTATATTTAACTGTTTATATATCCATATTTATTTGCTTCATATTTATTCTGTGTATATATTTGTATATGTATGTGTATTTTTTCTTCCCTCCTTCAATAAAATGTGATTTCTTTTCAGTAAGGAATGTTTCAATATTTGTGCTTGTATCCCCAACACTTAGTACAGTTCCTATCAGTCCTTTTTAAAATATATATTTATTTTATTTTTCAATTTGTGAAATAAATATTTCTATATCATAGTAGAATAAAAATATAATCACAATAAAACTGTAAATCTATTATGTACAACTTGGTACTCCTTTCAAAATACTATGAAGTTATGTAAATTTATTTTCCTCCCCCCTCCCTGAGATTATATAGAAGCTACCATTAAACCAAAATATGTATGTGCACATGTAAAATCATTTTTTATAAACTTCTATTTATCTGGATGCAGTAGTTTGCTATTTTGATTGTTGAATATGCTTTAAGAAAGTACTTAACAGTATCTATTTACATATGGATTCTTATTTTAATAAAACTTTAAAAATGTTTATTTCTGAAGTGAATTAAAAATATCCCTTTTATAATGTCATTAGTACTATTAATTAACTGTGTGATCTAATTAGAAAGGAATCTAGGTCAAATGACATAAACTCTGAATTAGCAGAGTATTGAAGAAATGGATTTTACTATAGGTATAATTTTTCAAGCTAACATGCTCCCCAAATGAGTTTATAAGCAATCTCACTCTTCAACCTGATTTTCCCCTCCAAATCTTCATGCACTTATTTCATACCCCAAATCACTCTTAGGAACAGACTTGGTGTAAATATTTTTTTCCTATCTAATTATATTACCTGAGAAAGGTGATTTATTAAGGACTCCAACAGAAACTCAAAGTTGTGACTGTTTTATATCATTATGATTCCATAAGGGGTAATGATTGTTAGCAATTATTTTAATATATTTATCTAGTAAAAATATTTAATCACCTAATAATAGGTATAACAATAAGCAAGGCATTAATCCATTTTTTTGTATAAGCTATATAGAAATACAGATTCTAATAGAAGGACCCTATATTAGGCCTCCTTTAATGTTATGTTCGTTACCAGCTATGGAGATTACTTGCACAACCACAAGAATGCTGACACAGGTATCTCCATCCTGTTTTGCTCACATTCCATGACCAACCCAAGCATGGGTGATGGCATGGTATGCAAAGTTCCCTCCACCACTACCCCAATATGTTCTTGAGTATACATATAGCTTGTGCCATGTCCTCTTGCCTAACCTAAGGATAAGCCCAACCATCTTGTGACCTCCTATTCAGCAGAGATATTCCTTGCTTCATCCAACCTATAACTCTGCTGACGTATCATTTTTACTTATTTTATCCTATGCATCATCATATGTCAACCAATGAAATTCTGTATTTTATATAGTTACTTTAGAATATCTAGGTAATAAAGTTGTATAATAAAACCATATAAAAATCGGTGCCTTGAGGGAGGGGACATCTCAAATCATGAGGAAGGTCTGAAGTATACATCATTAGGGGGAACAGATCTCTTTAATAAAATGCTTTGACTTGGAGCTCTGACTCAATTTCTCTTTTAGTCGTTAGAGTTGATTTTTATACCCACAACCAATGCTGGTAATTCTCTACATGATTTCTCACCTTACTTGAGATTTTCTTAAAGGACTAAAAATAAGTACACAGGGATAGAACTGTCTGATTTGTCAAGAATATTTCCATCAAAGTAACTGATTTACTTCATTTGACCTCCTATTTACAGTGCAGAGGAATGGTTAATAAATACTTAATACCTCATTTACGAGTCAGAAATGAGCAGTTAAGTAGATTGCCCTGGCAAGTAGATCCCCTTCACTGATAAATTCATTACCTGGGTATGGTGATACATTAAGAGAATAAGTCATTATGTCCAATAATTTAGGGACTTTTTATGGCCAAAATAAATTCTTCTCCTCCAGCTGTTTCACAAAATTTGTGCTCTGGAATATCAGTGGAGGCTAAAGAACCAAAATCATCTTTAATGTTTCAAGGATTATCCCAGAAACATGATTCTTTATAAATCAGAAAGAAATGGTTATAAATCTAATAAACAACATGCAATCTGTGAAGATAGAGATGTTCTCCCCTTCATCAACTCTTAAAAATAATGTATTGATTTTTGATGGTGATTCATTCTATGCAACTGACCACATAGACCTGCTGGGTGGAAATTATTATTCTGCCTCTAGGAATCCTGGCCACCTGAGCAAGAATTTGAATGAGGAGAGAAGGAACGAAATGATTATTAAAATACCTACTGTGTACCAGGCACTGTGTTAAGTACTTTACAAATATCTCATTTGAACCTCAAAACAATGTTAAGGAATCTTTTATTATTTTCCCACGTTGTAGTTGAAGAAACTGAGGCAGAATGAAGTGATTTGCCCAGAATAGCACAACCATGAGGTGTCCGCAGCCAGATTTGAACTCAAATGTTCCTGACTCCATACTCAGTATTCTATCCACTGTGCCACCTAGGTAACCATAGCTAGCAAATAGTAAAAAGGTCCTAAAGTCACCTAAAATGATCAGAACTTAGTTAAAGTTATTAAGAATTCCTCATGGTAACATAAAAGTTCCATTTGTTTTGGTGTCCTCCTTCAAAGAAGAGTTTCTTCATACTATTGTGAATTGCATGCAGTACATATTTCATGAACAGATGTAGGCTGAATTATTTAGACCCTGGGTTTGTTTTATGAGTTGGCCATGCACTTGTTGCTGTTTAACATGTGAGAAACCCTGGTGGCAGATAATAGCTGTTCACAGATAAAATTTATTCAGAGCAGCAAAGATTGCAAATTGCAAATCAATTGCAAATTGAGTTCCATGCGCTGAAACTCAAAAGAACACTTTCCTGTCCATGAGACTGAATCAAATTGCATGACAGACCCCACTACACACACTTTATTGTTTTGGGACACCCAGTCTTGAGACTGCTTACTTGACCCTAGATGACCCTAGATGATCCCTAGAATCAGGGGTTTGCTAGAGCTGACTCTAACTGGCTAAAGGTGATTAGTAAATTTTCACCACGGGCTTTTACACCTTAGAAATCAGGAAATGCTACATATCATAGGTCTTGATTTTGCTCATTGTCTAGACATAACAAACTACTAATAACACTAAACTTAAAAGTGTATCCTTTTTTTTTCATCTGGAGTTTGTGATTGTCAAGCATTTACCAGCATATCCTGAATTTGGTCTATGGACAATGCTTGAACTCAGTAGTAGTACTGTAGAAATTTCAGGAAATAAAATCATAATCAGACTCAAGTCCCAGAGACTATAGGATGATACTAATACTAATAGTGATGATGACAATGAGGATGATGATGGTGATGATGACATAATAATAATAATAATTGGAATGTAGATCATGCTCTAAGGTTTGTAAAGTACTACACATCCGTCATCTTATCTGAACCTCATTAGGAACCTGTTACCAATATGTTGCCATCATATTCCAGGAATACTTTCTGACTTTGGTCTCCTTTTTGTTTTGTATTTGATTCATTAAGTATCAATACTTCGACATTTCAAGGACACTTAAATTCCGTAATGAGGGCACTCCCTCCTCCAGGACCATCCGTTTACAACTCAGTAGACCATCTTCAAAAGTTTATGTGACCAAAATACTCCCTAGTTTGCAGCCAGCTTGGCAAAATGCCTCTCTAATGTGTATTTTAACTGGTCTTCAAATGGGAAGCACCAAACGATCAGCTTGGAAAAGCTATAACTTGGGCAGTGATCACAGCCTAGCCCATGTTTCGCTGCTGGAAAATCATCATGTTTGTCCAGTTGGCCTACCCTTCCCCAGGGACCCTTTTGCTTTCCTTTGTCAAAGAATCCACACATGCCCTTTGTTTAGTATCCCCAAAGGATCTTAGGGAACAAGGAAATTTCAAAGAAAACTAAAAGGCTAGAAATGCAAGATAGACTAGTAAGAGTTTGCAACAAGTCAGGAATCCACTAGGAAAAAGCAAGAGGCAGGAGGCAGTGTCAGAAGTAAAAGGTGAATCTAAACTAAATATTCACAATAATGTTTCATAAGTGACTAGATGGTACAATGTAGATTCCCTGTAAAAGACAACACAGTGCCCAGCACATAGAAGGTGTTTCATAAATGACTATTAATTAAATGATCAAGTTTTCAGTCTGTAAGAATTCGTAGGCACAGCAGAGCTAAGATGGTGGAATGAGAGCAAGTACTCACTTAAGCTCTAAGACAAACTCCTGCAGATACCTCTAAAAAGAGAATCTGAACAAATTTTAGAGAGGCAGAGCATAATAGGAGACAGAGTGTGGCAGATTTCCAACCCAGGACATCCTGGAAGGTCAACGGGAAGGATCTGTTACAACGAGCTGGAGGAGCACACAACACACAGGTAGCACCAGCAGCACAGACCCCACCACAGCAAAGCCTAGCAGGAAGCCATGGGCAATCAGACCCAGCAGTGGCACTGCAGATTCTCAAACATATCAGCCCTGGACGGGTGTCCAGTGGAACTGAGTGAGAGAGGAGCACAGCACCTCAGGTAACAGCAAAACTGCTCCTGAGACTATCAGCCCACAGATTAAATGTCTGTAAGTCACCTACTTGAACATCCAGGAGCCAAAATGGCAAATGATCTATAAATGCTCTACCACTCTCCTTATTGACCTTGAAAAACCCAGAGAATGTTTCCCCAGGAAAATCCTGGAACAGTGGAATCAGTCAAAGTGGTAAACAGTCTTTTAGCCCATGAGGCTAGGAAAATCACAAAGAGGGGTTCCTATTGCTGTGGCTGAAGGGGATCAGTATATGACCAGAGCTATCCCAGAAAACCCCACCTCAGCAAACATGGAGAAGATCCTGAGTCCCAGGGGTGTGGAGCCCATAATCATCAACATCAGGGCCCCAGGCATGCCTCAGCACAGCCAGGGGAATTGGGAAGACACTAGGACAGACAGGATTCACCAATCTCTGAGCTTGCCTATGCTCTAGCTCAGGAAAGAAGACCTCCTCTGGCCAGACCACCTCTTCTGAACACAACTACCAAACACTTTTCCCATAAATAAAGTCATATCTAAGTAAGTGGAAAAACATCAGTTGCTCATGGATAGGCCAAGCTAACATAATAAAAATGATAATTCTACCTAAATTAATTTACTTATTCAGTGCCATACCAATAAAACTACCAGAAAATTATTTTCTATAGATAGAAAAAGTAATATCAAAATGCATCTGGAAAAACAAAAGGTCCAGAATATCAAGGGAACGAATGAAAAGAAATTCTAGGGAAGGTAGCCTAGCCCTACCAGATCTCAAATTGTATTATAAAGCAGCAATCATCAAAACCATTTGGTACTGACTAAGAAATAGAGGGGTAGAGAAGTGGAATGGATTAGACCCAATCTAACTCTAGACCCAATAGTCAATGAATATAGCAATCTATTGTTTGACAAACCCACAGACCCCAGCATCTGGCCTAAGAACTCACTGACAAAAACTGCTTGGAAAACTGGAAAACTGTGTGGCAGAAATTGGTAATAGAGCAATGCTTGACACTGTACTCAAGAATAAAGTACAAATGAACACATGATCTAGGCATAAAAGTTGACATTATAAACAAATTAGGGGAGCAAGGAATAGTATATTTGTCTAATTTATAGAGAATGGATCGATTTTTGACCAAACAAGAGATAGAGAACAATATGAAGTGCAAAATGGATAATTTTTATTTCATTAAATTGAAAAGTTTTTGTACAAACAAACCCAATGCACCTAAGATTAGGAGGGAAGCAGAAATCTGGTAAAGAATTTTTGCAACTAGTACCTGTGATAAAGGCCTCATTTCTAAAGTATATAGAGAACTGAGTCAAATGTACAAGAATATACCATTCCTCAAATGATACATGGTAAAGGATATGAATAGGCAGTTTTCAGAGGAAGAAATTAAAGCTATCTATAGTCATTAAAAAAAATTCTAAATCATTGATTAGAAAGATGCAAATCAAAACAACTCTGAGGTACCACATCACACCTATCAGATTGGCCACCATGACAATACAGGAAGATGATAAATGTTGGAGATAATGTGGAAGAATTGGAACACTAATTCATTGTTGGTGGAGCTGTGAGCTGATCCAACCATTCTGGATTGCAATTTGGAACTAAACCCAAAGGTCTACAAAAATGTGCATATCCTTTGGCCCAGCAATATTGCTTCTAGGACTGTATCCCAAAGAGATCATAAAAATGGGAAAGGGTCCCATATGTACAAAAATATTTATAGCAGCACTCTTTGTGGTATCCAAGAACTGGAAATCAAGGGGATGCCCATCAATTGGGGAATGACTAAACAAGCCACTGTGGTATATGAATATAATAGAATACTACTGTGGCATAAGAAATGATGAACAGGAAGACTTCACAGAGGCCTAAAAGGACTTACATGAATTGATGCTGCATGAAAGGAGCAGAGCCAGGAGAACTTTGTACATAGTAACAATCACAGTCGTTGCCAGGAATTTTTCTGGTAGACTTAGCCCTTCACAGCAATGCAAGGACCTAAAAACTTCCTAATGGACTTGAGACAAAATGCCATCCACATCCAGAGAAAGAATGATGGAATTGGATTATAGAATGAAGCAGACTATTTTCTCTTTTGTTTTGGTTTAGTTTGTTTTTTTTCATGGTTTCTCCCATTCATTTTAGTTCTTCAATGCAACATAACTAAGATGAAAATCATATAAGATTGCATGCCATCTCAGGGAAGGAGGAGTAAGGAAAGGGGAGAAAAATCTAAAATTTATGGAAGTGATTGTAAAAAACTGTGAACAAATAATTAATAAAAAAGTGAGAAGAAAAAGAAGAATTCATAGGTACATCTTGAGGATACTTACTTGGTGTGCCTGGGTGCAACCTATTGTGCCAATGACCTTATCTTTGTGGTGAATGCCAAGAGAATACCTCTGTTTTCATAGACACTCAGCATCTTCAAAGACGCATGTCTTCATAGACACATCCTGTTTTCCAAATTTAGTGATTTAAATAAAGGTATCAATTATTTCATGTGATAATATAAAGTGTCTGGTTATTTTGATCTTCTAAAAGTGAGGATGAGTTCTCTAAAATGACTGTGTTTTGAAATCAGTAAGTACCATGGATCCAGAACCTTGGGAGACCCTGGGAGTATATGAAGACTCTGCTGCTCCTCCTGTGGCTTCCTACATCTGTTCCCCACTCACTTCAACTATGGGACTTTAACAAAGTTCTGGTGCTAGAGGAAGAAGGAGTTCTCTCTAATCACTCCATCATCACATAGCCTCAAACCTATCTATGAGTTGCTTATAGACTTCTGTGTCACTACTTTGATCTTAGTACTTTTGGTTGGTGAAGTCGAGTGCCCAATAAGGTCAGAAAAGCTGACCATCCCCTTCTTCTCTCCCTTAGAAGGCCCAAATCCTCTTGTCTTTGGCCAAGTCAGGGGGTTTCCATAATTCAACATATAATTTGAGGTCCAGGAGATCTGTTTGATATGGGGAAGGCAAAAAAAAGGCTAAATTTTAAAAGATGCCAACTCTTTTTTACATATCCTCACATTCCACCACTGGCTCTTGATGACAACATACAGTACTGGAGGAATTGGATCCAGTTTGAAATCTGTATTTTTAGCCAAGAAGAAAAGGTTTGTGTTATCAACACAACAGAACATTAACAATAGAAAGTTATTCTGTGTTTTAGGATAGCCAGTGTACTGATACATGTTTGACAATGAGCTCTGTGTGGGAGAAATGTATGTGCAACACACTTTTAAACTTAATCTGCATTGCTAACATTTTCTC
The DNA here is from genome assembly GCA_023548195.1 of Bettongia penicillata ogilbyi. Classification (NCBI taxonomy): domain Eukaryota; kingdom Metazoa; phylum Chordata; class Mammalia; order Diprotodontia; family Potoroidae; genus Bettongia; species Bettongia penicillata. The sequence goes on along the minus strand of JAJHZJ010000608.1, from coordinate 7,271,955 downwards.
CATCATTTTCCATCTAGGCAATGAATAACACGATAAAACCAAACCCTGATTTATAGGAATTACTTATTTCTGAGGTTCAAATGAAAATTTCACAATCTACTCTCTCAGGCTGATAGGATCTGTCTCCAGTACATCAGAGGAAGTGCTTTGATTAAAAGAAGCCACTGTGAAAGTTTATTTTTTTAATTAATGTTTACTGTTGTTCATTTGTTTTTATTTTTGTCCCATTCTGTGGTTCCATTTTTTCAGGTTTTGTTATTGGATAAAGATACTGCAAAGCTTTGCTATTTCCTTTCCCAGTTCATTTTACAGATGAGCCTTGAGGCAAACAAGGCTAAGGGACTTGCCCAGGGTCATATAGCTACTAAGGATCTGGGCTAGATCTGAGCTCATGAAGATGAATCTTCCTAAAACCAGGTCCTGTATTCTTTCCACTGATTCACCTAGCTGCAAAATTAAGTTTAGTCATTATTTTAATGAATAAGATTAGTTAAATTTTAGTTTCTTGAATTTGAGAAGTAAAATAGCATTTTATAAATTAATAGAACATGTTCATCTTTTTTTAAAGTAATAAAATTCTCTGGGTAAACATTTTAATGAAATGGACTGTTCATATCTATAGGAGCATTCACATGGGGTAAGATAGGAGGAGTCAAGCTAGACAGAAGTCATAGGTTCAATTGTTTTATTCTCAAGACCTCATAAGTCTAAGGAAGGCCACAAGCTAGCTATTTTGTTCTGATTCATTGAAACCTTTATCAGCTAGAGAGTCCTTTCCCCCTCTCCCTAGACCTCCATTAACCCCAAGGGAATCTATACTCTGATAGATTTGATCAAACTCCTGTTAAGGTAGAATGTCCTTTGTATTGCTAACACTTTCCTTTATTTCAATGAAATTTAGAGAAGTTTACTGGGACATAGTCCAGGTATTTCCACTTGAGCTATTGCCAAGAATGGTGTAGTAATTGATCAGGGGATTCAGTTGACAGCTCTTTATGGCCATCAGCCCTAGACACTTTCACCAAGTGTTTTAGGGAATATTATAGGCAAATGTATCTCAATCCATAAAACAGACAGAACTTTTTTTTTTTAGAAAAAGACATGCATTTAATGAATGGTAGGGAAAAAATGGGCTATAGGAGGAAATTCTAGTTCAAAACAAACATATAAATCTAGTGAAAATGGTTTCTTCAAATTAAGGATATGATGTTTAACAATAATTCCAGATATATAAGTATAAAAGCATTCCTGCAAATGAAATTAGATTACTTTTTCTGGCTCCAGCTGCTTCTCTAGCTGCCAGGAAAGAAAATCAACATTCTGAGAAAGAGAGCTCCCACCTTTGGCATGGAACCAGAGAAAGAAGAGGAAGAACTATATCCAAACACTCCTCTGCCCTCCAGATAAGAGAAGATATCAATAATCAATAAAAAAAAAATCAACATGACTTATCAAATGTTTTCTGTGAACCAGGCAGAAGGAAGATAGTTTTTGCCCTCAAGGAGATTACATCCAGCAATGAGGGTTAAGCAAAGGTACAACACGTATCCAAGGAAGCAAATGAAAAATACATAGAAAACAGACAAAGAGAGATTTGGAGTACTCATCAGCTGGGGAATGGTTAAACACATTTTGGTTCTTTAAAGGAATGGGATAGCAATACTCCAAAAGAAGCAGTGAATATTGAAAAAGCATATGAAGTATGTGAAAACATATTTAAACTGATACAAGATGAATTAAGCAGTTAAATGATACACACAATGACTATCACCACAAAAAATGGGGAAAAAAAACAAAAATAATAGAAATTGCTAGTTATATAATTACTATCACCAAGTTTTGCCCTGAATAACAAATTTTAAAAATATACACCTTTTCCTTCTTTGCATAGCTAGAAGAGTTTAGGTTTAAAATATTGTACATACCCTCAAACTTGCTTTATATGTTGGTTAGTGTTTCTGAACAGTTTTGGTTTGGTTTGGTTTTCTTATTTCTGGGGATTTTATTTTGTTTTAAGAAGAAAAAAGATATAGTTAAAAATGAGGGTGACATAAAGACAAAAGAAATCATTAATTTTTTTGAAAAAATAATTTTTAAGGAATAACAAGTTGCACATAATAGATTCATAGCTTCATGTGCAAATATTTTTCTTCTATTCTATGATGTTATGAAATAAAAATTAGATAAAGATAAATTTTAAAAATAAAACTAATTTGGGGGAGCACTAACACCTAGGAAAATGAGGAATCATAATTCAGAGTAGTTGGATTTGAATTGAAATTTTAATGAAACTAAAGATTCCAAGAGGTGAAGATGAGTAGAGAGAATATTGCAGGCATGGGGACTGTGCAAGGGCAAGGCTAAAAGATGGCATATCATGTATGGGATACAGGAAGTAGGTCAGTTTGGCTGGAGCATAGAGGACATCAGGGAGAATAAACTTGGCTTGCAAAGAGTCTAGTGACAGATGACAAATGGAATATTTTTATGACAAAAGAGAGCACAAAAGTCTAATCTCATGTGTTTTTCTTAGGTCCTTCAAACATTTTCTGATCTAGTTAAGTCATGTCATTATCTACTTTATTGCTGGAGTTTATATAACCAGTTCCTCAGTTCTCTCTAAGGATAAGAGCAAAATGTCACTTTCAACTTTTCAGTTTGGAGTCAAAGATCTAAATATTCCAAATGAAACACATTCTTGGACAAGGACTTTTGTTGGAACTTGTTTGCTTGACTATGTATGTTAGTTACAAGGGTTTTGCTTTTGTTTGTTTCTGATCTAGAGATTAGAGTAAGAGGGAGAAAAAAAATTAATGTTTTTGATTGAAAAAAATTAAAAAGAAAAGCCAAAGACATAGGTCAGATCTTGTGTGGGAGTGGTTTCAAGTGAATGATGAGGTCAGAAACTAAACTGCAGAGAACTAAGAAGAGAGTGAGAGGAGCAGAAGGGGAAACAATTTTAGATGGGTTTCTCAGGGAGTTTAGCTAAGAAAGGGAGGAGAGATACAAGACAATAGTTAGATGGGAATGGATTGATCAACGGAAGGATTGTTTTAAAGAGTGAGAGAGATACAGACATGTTTATAGGTAGCAGGATAGTACCTAATAAATAGGAAAAAAATAAAGATTCATGAGGAAAATAGAGGGAGCAATATGTTGGAAAAGATAGGACAGAATGGGATCATTTGTGCATGTAAAAGGGTTTGCCTTGAAAAAAAGATCCATCTCTTAATATGAGGGAGAGGAATGAAAAAGACAGTGACAAAAGGCATCTGAATGTTGTGAGATGAGGAGGGGAAATGAGGTAGATCTTGACAAAGGGCCCCAAGTTCTTCAATGAAATATGAAGCATTATTCTCATCTAAGAAGGTTTTTAGAAGAAGTGGCCATGAAATATTTGAGGCAGGGCCGACAGATTTGGAAGAGGTACTAGGGTGATTGAGACAGAAAATCAAGCAAGGAGTTTAAGAAGGACTGCCTTTTCATAATAAGGGCTTACTTGAGATTATGTAATACAAAATTTTAGTGGAACTAGTCATCATGGTTTCATAATTTTCCCTAGTTTTCTTCAATATTATAAGGGATAAATACAGCAGATGATGGAAGTACTCCAAGGCTGAGGCTTATAAGGGTGAGATCAGTGATAGGTAAGGGTACAAGGGACTCAAAAGAAGAGGACAATGGAGAGTTTAACTGATTCACCAATGGGTCAAGATGAGGAATGAAAACATAGTGGAGGGGTATAATGTAATATTAGTACAATGCTAAAAGAAATTATTAATATGATGAATACAGAGAAGACTTACATGAAGTGATAAAATGTTAAATAAACAGATCCAAAAACACAACCAACCCAAATGACTACAACAATGTATATGGAGAAACACAACAACAAAACATTTGAAACTGAATACTGCAAAGCTTGCCCCCAAATAAAAAACAGGAAAAGGTACCTCTATGTCCACCTTGAAGATGTAAGAGATAATAGGTATAAAGTTCTGTATATAATATCTGACTTTTAACATGTTAGATTCGCTAAAATCTTTGCCCTTTTTTCTTTGTCATAAGAGATTCTGGAGGGGTGGAAGGAAATGTAGGTTATATAAAAATAAAAGCTAGCAATAACAATTGGTTTAAAAAAAAAGAAAATTGTCTTTTTTATTTGAATCTCATTACCGTCAACCTACTGTTTTGACAAGAAGCAAGAGGAGAGAGAGAAGAGAAATTAATATCATAATGGAGATCTCAGACAACAATATTTGGAAACAAAGCTAAATAACTAGGATTCTGACATTGTGGAGGCTTTCTATGGTTAATGTATTTAAGTGGTAAAACCAAGGCATTCTATGTATTGCATATGAGCTCTCTCTTTGAAATATTGAAGTGAGAATGATAAAGAGGAGGAGAGTGAGGGAACAAATGGATCTCATGATGGAGAGGGAAGAAGTACTACTCCCATGATTTGAATTTGCTGCAAAATTTTCCCATAGGCATATGTGTAGGTGATCCTATTCTTCTGGGTCTCAACCTCTCCAGGAAAAGAACAATAGTATACTGAAGTGTTCAGCAGCCATGTTGATGAAGCTGCCCTAAAGTCTGAGTGAATATATTTCCAAGGATCTGGATTAATTCATGAAAAGTGGCCAGCAAGAGCTATGTCCTTAATAATATATATGCCCCTCCTCAACTTGCCCCCAACCCCTAGTAGCTTACTTTTCAAGTTTCTCTATATGCTATCTCCCCCATTGAAATGTAAACTTATTCTAGTCAAGGATTATTTCATTGCTGTCTTTGTGTCTCCAGGGATTAGCACAGTGCCCAGTAGGTGTTTAAGAAATGTTTATTGTTTTATTGGCAATCCTTAGTATGTCTCTGTCTGAGGTTAAAGGTCCCAGATCTCCCTCCTTCATTATACGTTCTTTGTGGTTAGGAAGAAAATCTTTTTAGATTTCCTTCAGTGACTAAGTAAGAGTTTTATACTTATTAGATAGACATAATAAACAATGTTGGGTGGTTGAGTAAACAATTCAACTAAAATGTATTATTGGAATTAGAAATTACAATTATGTATTATAAAAAATATATGAACACCTTATTATCAGAACACATTATTGTTTAGGGCAGACAAATAAATGAGCATAAAGAAAACATGACGTAAGCAAGATGTCTTTGGGATTTAGCACACATTAGCACACATCTTCTTGGAAAATGCTAATATCTATAAAGGAAAATCATATGTCATCACCAGCAAAAGGCACAAGACAGAAAAGAAAGTTGGAATGTGAAGACCTGTGGCATGGGAAGTGAGGAAGTCTAATTTGATACTCTTAAGTTCTATTGTCATTCTCATTACCTCTGATTGAAAAGGCTCTAAGATAAGAAGGCCATTGTGGAGAAATTCCCTACCTGTTGTTGAGGACATACTTATGATAAAACAAGAAGTTATCATAAAGATGTGGCATTAGGAATATTTGTGGCAGATAAATAGGTCATGATCACCTTTGTTTACTCCAGTGTCATTCTAAGCAGCACGGAGTAGAATACTCCCCCTAGCTGATGGGTATATAGGATGCCTGGGAATGCAGATAATGAGAACTATGTGTGTATACCCAGAGAAATAGAAACCCCAGAGAATTATATAGTTTTATCATTATTTTTTGTTTGAAGAGCCCGGTGATGCATTCATACCTTCCCACACATTGCCACCTACCATGTCCCTTGAGAGATTGTCAGTGAAATAGAGACTAGAGTTAATATGTCTGGGTTTATGGCTTAGAAAATGAGGCCAATATTACTTGACTGCTCCCTAATGGTTTCTAAAAAGACCTCCTTTTTAATATGCACATTTGCAATTATGGTCCTTTGGTTTTCAATAGTATCTTTTATCTCAGAATGACAAAGCATGTTAGGTGTAAAATCTCACTGAAGGAAAGTTTCCTGTGTAACACAGTTTCTTAAAAATGGTATTTGGGGATATGGAGAGACTTTTGACTTTTCCTAGGTTAAATGTCATGGTAACAATCTAATTTCATCTCTAAAGGCTCTATCTTACTAAGTAGTTAGGCACTTTCAGAAAGTAGATCTGTGTTAGTGGGAGCTGACTGAATGATACCATCCAAGAAGCAGCAATGAGCAGATCTAGTGGTGCCAACCATTCCATATAGAATGAAAAATCATCCCATTTGGAATCTTTGGGTTAGGCACCATATGTTATCTTTAAAGGGTTGTGGGTTATAGAATTAGAAGTCACTAGTTCAACACCTTCTATTTATAGAGGAGAAAGCTGAGGACCAAAGAGGTGAATTGACTTTCTCATGGCTATATTGGGCAGCTAGATTGTTCAAATCTGGTCTCGGATACACTAGCTGTGTCACCCTGTACAAGTCACCTAACTCTGTCTCAGTTTCCTCATCTATAAAATAAAATGGAGAAGGAAATAGCAAACCACTTCAGTACCTTCACCAAATGGGGTCATAAAGTGTTAGGCAGAACCAAAACAAATGATCAGCAAAAATATGGCCACAGAGGTAGCACTGTCATGATTCAAACTTAGAATCTATGACTCCAAATCAGGAGCAATGTATGTGTTTTAATCAATATATCACAAGATCATATAGTGAGAGTCATAGAAATGTCATTGTCCCTTTGTATTTTCATTTGGAGTTTTTTTTTTCACAGAACTAGAAAAGTAATAACAATACCACTAAGCATTGGTGAGTCCTTGTGATGTCTGCAGACATCAGTCAGTCAGATCATGAGTACCAGAGAGGTTATTTTCTTGACAAAAAGATTTGTATCATATATATATATATATATATATATATATATATATATATATATATATATATATATATATACATACACATGTATATATATGTTTGTGTATGTATATCTGTGTCTGTGTGTCTGTGTCTGTGTGTATGTGTATGTGTATAGATTCAAGGTATTATCTGTAGTGACAAAAAGCTACAAACAAAATATTTCAAATAATAGAGAAATGGCTAAGCAAATTACTATTTATGAAGTAATTGAATATTACTTTGAGCCAACTTTGCATCTTTTAAATAGCCATCTCCCCCATGCCAGGAATGCTATCATTCCTCGTCAATATCTCCTGCCTTCCCTTGCTTCTTTCAAGTCTCAAATGAAGTCCTATTTTCCTCAATAATTCTTTCCTGATCTTTCCTCCACCTTCTGCTCTCCATCTCCCATTGATATTGCCTTCCCTCTGAGATTGCCTCCAATTTATCCTATCTATATCATATATTTATCACTCTAATCTCCCCTATTAACCAGCAAGCTCCATGAGGGCAATAACTGTCTTTGTCTTTCTTTGTATCCCTTGTCCTTAGCACAGTGCTTGGCCACTAAATAAGTGCTTAATAAGTTCTTGTTGGCTGACTGACTCTATTTACTCCCAAAATCATTGAACAATATTGATTTTTTATTGACTCTCAAGAACAAGGATATATTCTGTGAATTTTATGAAGATGAATTTATTGAATTTTATGTGAAACAAAAGCCTGACCCATGGATGGGTATAATTCCTTTGGGATTTTTTCTTTGATGTTAATGAAATATTTTCTATTGAGCCACCCTTGCAACCACACTCCCAGGTTACAGACTGGCTCTCCAGAGGGATAACTGTTTAGATTCAAGATACCCTTCAGATCTGTGCTACTAAAACTCTAACTAACAAGCCTCCATTAGGCCTTAGTGCAAAGCAAAGGCATTTACTGAGATGACTTTATATTAACAACGGTTACAAAACATCTCCCTATAAGCCTGGAGGTTTTAGGCATTGGTAGGAGTAATAGGCACACACATACAGCACCCTAGTAGAGAGACATATATGAATGGAATACATGTGGCCTTGGTACCTTTGTCTTTTCCAGAACTGCAGGACCCAATTTTACTTCCCCTTTTCCCAGTGTCCTTATGATACTCTCTTTAATTTAGGATCTCTTCTGAAAACTTGATCAGCTAATCTCTCTGGTCTTGGTCTCTCTCTTCAGTTCAACTCCCAGTAGCCAGGGATGACTGGATATTTCCAATTCACAGAGATCATACTCCTCAGAACTATCTCCCTCATCAGCTGCTGGTCCTGCTCTGTTAGGTCTGATGCTTCTTAATGAGTTAGCAGATTTGTTCTAAGAGACCAACGGCCAATGTGAAGAGAGTTGGGAGAGTAATCCTCACCTCCAACAATCAAACACTAAGCCCTGCTCAAGGAGTGGGTTCTTTCTCTGTAGTGGATTCTCTTCTCTGCTTCCAAATGTCACGCTCCTCAAAGCTGTCTGCTGCCACGTCTGCATGCTTATTATTGGTTTAAATACCACGTAGGAAATGTATGATGCCTGGCTCATCAGTGGTTACCTTCCCTCAAATTCCAACAATTTTATAACAATTCTTCACAATTTGTAAAACAGCAATAGTATGGAGGTCTACATTTTCCCTTCTTTCAAGACTTTACCATTTCTGTTACCATCCTCTTCTGTGATTTCATTATCTGGGATCAGCTTCCCACCCTATCTTCACAACATTACTTAATGTTAAAGGATTATTTTAGTGTCACACACAGAGATCCAGGTTAACATGGACAATGGTTAACAATGTATTTTTTCTTCCTTATTTCATATCACCTGAGTGCCAGTCCTAATCCTTCATGAACCTGAGTATGTATCAGTATAGAGTATCTTGCTATGTTTTCCATCAAGCGCTCATTTGCGTGAAGAAACACAAATTTCAACTTTGTAGATATTTAAATGCCAATTTGCTAGCAGAAACCTAAAGGAAAAGAGCATGAATGAGTAAAAGCACTTAATTTGAACAGATAATTAAATGTAAGAAATTAGAAACAGCATTTTTCCCTAAATGAGTATGTTCCTACTACCCTGTTTCTCAATCCAGTCTTGAAACTAAGTTTCTTTTATGTACATTTTCACTTGCAAACTAAGGAAGACAGAGGAAAGGTTAAATATTTTTGGGAAAAGATATCATAAAATCTTTTGTGTGGTAAGGGTGAGATCTTCTAACTTCACCTATGCAATGTCTGGATCTCTATCTGAAGTACCACCTAGACTGATCACTTGGTTGTAAATTAAACATCTTCTCCCATCATTACATCATTACTAGGAGCCCACCAAAAGTTCATGAAAATCCATTCAACCCTTCCATACACAAATCAGAGTCCATGCCTCAGGCTGATACCATTACCCTGTGTTGTTGCCATTTAGTCTCATGGGAAATGAAGTCCTGAGAAACTCCTTCCAAAGAACCTCCAGCTTTGGTTTTGCATTAGTCACCACACTAGTACATAGGGTGATCTGCTAGCATAGGTTCTTTGATTTGTTTTTCTAAAGGAATGACAGCTTCAAAGGGGTCAACTATCTCACTTTAACTAAAGTATTCAGACAGATAAGTAGAAAGAAAAAATTCAAGAAAAATTCAATAGGCAAGACTCCACCTGTCTAAACAAAGTAATAGAACAATTTGCATCACCAGACCAGGGAGTATACCATCTGGATTCAAAAGCTGGGGGCTTCCTTAACAACAGCACCCCAGAGACTCATCTGGCTATATCACAAAGTAGTATTCTTCCCATGAGTAAGACCCAAAGCAAAATGCCAAACTCCCAGAATATACAGCAAACATTCAGCCCCTCATTGGTTCAGAAGCAGAAGGCTAAAACCTACTTGACTCAGCACAGCTGTGAATTATCAGGGTCAAAGGAGATTAATCCTTCAGATATTTACAATTTAACCTGAGCCTGGGAAACTGAACTCCAAAAACAAAACTCCAAGAATACCACCTTGCTTGCACTTACATTCCACCCCTCCAGGATCCTGGCCTTTACAATCTTACACTTAGCCCTTACAATCTACACAGGTGAGCAAGAGATTGCTATGGCCATGTTTAAAGGTTGTTGACCCCTTTGAAGCTATCTTTCCTTTAGAAAAGCAGATCAAAGAACCTGTGCTAGCAGCTCACCCTGTGTGCTAGTGTGGTTGCTGCTACAGGTATCATGAGATGTAGTTGGGACAGGTGCTTGTTTTATACAAAGCTAGTAAGCCTTTCCTTTATTAAGTAACCAGCAACTTATATAAGGTAAATTGTTTGTTTCTCTATTATATATCTACTTTAATATATATCTTTATAATACATATATATTCTACCTATTATATATCTAGAATACCTTTTCCCTGAAGAATTAGGCAAAGCTTCCTTTACTAATAGGTCAATTATACCTACATCTCTGCAAAATTATGCGATGATGTATAAAACTAATTTGTTTTTCAAACTGATACACAGAGATAATTTTTTTGTCTTTTTTTGAAAAGATTCATTTAAACAGTAAAAGGTTTGTGTCTGCATCAAAAGATAGGTCAAATAGTCTATTTCAATGACAACTCACCTTGTTTTCTGAAAATACAATGGCATCTGAGAGTAATAATAATTGCAACTCTTCTCTTTGAGGCAACTGATCTTTACTAAGCCTTATCCACTTTAGGGGCTCTCAAGTCTTTGTAAGTCACAGGTTCAGAGGATTTTCATTGCAACAAAGGTAGTTTAATATAGGCATGCCTTGGAGATATTGCAGGTTCAGTTCCAGACCACTGCAATAAAGAAAATATCACAATAAAGTGAATCACATGACTTTTTGGTTTCTCAAGTTATGTTTATACCATACTGTCATTTATTAAGTGTGCAACAGTATAATGTCTAAAATATATGTACCTTAATTTTAAAAATATTTTATTGGTTAAAAATGCTCCCTGTCTTCTAAGCCTTCAGTGAGTCATATCTATTTTGGGGTTTTTTTTTGCTGGTGCAAGATGTTGCATTGCTATTGATAGCTGATGACTGATCTGGGAAATGATTGCTGAAGATTGAGGTAGATATGGCAATTTTTAAAAATAAGACAACACTGAAATTTGCAGCATTGATTGACTTCTTTCCATGAAAGATTTCTTTGTAGTGTGTGATGCTGTTTAAATAGCATTTTACCCACAATAGAATGTCTTTCTAGATTGAAGAGAATCCTCTCTAACCCTGCCTCTGCTTTATCAACTAAGTTCATGTAATATTCTTCAATATTATTATTTCTCAAGGTATAGGGAGACCAAGGTAAAGGGAAAAGATGGAGGAATGGCTGGTAAATAGAACAGTGAGAGTACACATAACATTTACCTATTGAGTTCACTGTCTTACATGGGCATGATTTGTCTCACCCCAAAACAGTTACAATTACAGATCACTATAATAAATATATCAATAATGAAAAACTTTGAAATATTTCAAGAATTACCAAAATATGACACAGAGATATGAATATGAGCGTGTACTTTTAGGGAAATGGTGCTGACAGATTGATTGCCACAAGGTTGCCACAAACCTTCAATAGATTTTTACTCTTGTTCCTCCTAATTTAGTCAGTATACTTTCCTAAAAGACCTAAAAGGTCAATTAAGATCAAATGCAAAGAAATAGAGACACCATGTGCTCACAGATACATGGTGACCAAGTAGGGAGAATGCCATCACTTGACTCTCCCCAACTCAACAGCTCAAGTAATCCATACTTCACTCACTGCCAGAAAGAAAAAATAACAAGGATAGTGTTGAAGGGACAGAACTACCTTTTTATTTATATCCACTGAATTCTGATTTAGCAATCTCTAATTCATAGTTCTTATGCGTCCTTAGCCAACTAGAAGATTTTTTTCCTTATTGCCAGCATCAGTCCCTTAGACACTCATGGTTAGAAGTAAATGCAAGTTTGTGCTCCTTCTCCCCACAGACAAAGTGAAAGTTTCTAGGAAAATGAAATTCATGCTTATGGGAGGTTGGATTGGTTGGTAGTTACCATCCTTACTATCCCATCTTCAGAAATGTTTTTGCTCTGAGGATTTTGTTTATACTGGTTGACTATTAAAATAAACTCACTGATAGGTCCTGCCTAAATATAATCCCACGGTATAGGTAATATCAGAAATATTATCCTCATTTTATCTATGAGGTGTCTGAGTCTAATTGAGGCCACCAATTTGACCATAATTACCAGAAGTATCAGATAGGTGAAAGAAAGAGACAGACAGTAAGAGAGAGAGAGAGAGAGAGAGAATATGAGAACTTACTTGCTTATTGAGACAGTAAAGTGGCACAGTGGAAAGAGTGAGGGGCCTAGAATACAGAAGAGTTGAGTTTAAATTCAGTGTCAAACACTTACTAGCTGTGTGAACCTGGAAAAGTCACTTAATCTCTATTTGCCTCTATCTCCTCAGTTGTAAAATGGAGATAAGAATGGCAGTTATCTCCCAGATTAGAATTCAGTACAGTATCTAGCACATAACAAGTGCTTAATAAATTCTTTCCTTCCTTTCTTCCTATGAATCAAGAACTATAATAAATGCTAAGGGTACAAATAAAAGCATTTCCCAATATCATGGGACAATCTGGGTAGAGTGGGCACAGACAACTTAGTTTCTGCATAGAATTTACCCCCGTCAAGTTCATAGCCAAATGTGAAATACCTCATGGTTGAGCCCTGTCACCACTGGGCTCCTTTTCGACCTTGATACTGAACTGGTTGGCTATTAAACCATACATGGACTCTTCTCCTAGACTTATAGGTGGCTCACTCTCATGACCTTATGAAGTTTCCAAGGTTATAGCCATCTCCAATCTCCTTTGCTTAGAAGAATAAAGAAATTCACACAACAGAGAGAAACAACCATAGGATCACTCTCTGTCCATTTCATGGGTGAGAGATGACTTGATGCCTTCATCTAATATTAGACCCTCAGCAGCTAGAAGGAGACTGAATTCTAATATAGGAAGGCAACACATGAAAGTATATATGTGCAATATATGGCATGGAGTGGGATGAGAACGTATTCTAAGAGATAAATAAGGCAAAAATTTACTTATCTGCGTTGAAGGATCCATGAGCTGAGTCTAGGTTACTCAAGGAAGGAGTTGTAAAAGATGGTCTGAGCAGTGAAAGCTCAGCTGTAGAGTACCAGGAAATAGAATTTAAACTTGTGTCTTTCACACCCCAGATTTAACATCCTTGAGTCTGTCTCACTTCAGGTCAACAACAACAAATCATATTTGTCCAGTGTTACCGTTTCCAAGGTTCTTTATATAGGACCATGAATTTTCATCTGAAATATACCTTAAACTCTATCTAGTCCAATCCCCTGATTTGACAAATAGGTTTTAAACCAAGGTACCCCAATTGTAGAGTTTAGGAGTTTTTCATTTCACCATTCTTTCTGCATATTATCTATGATCTCATTTGATCCTGGAATATAATAGGAATTGAATTAATTGTATGCTGAACCAACTCTCACAACAAATCTATGAGGTCAGGAGGAAAGCTATCATTATCCCCATTTTACAGATGGGGCCCCTCTGATATGATAAAGATGATAGGTTTAGGAAGAAAGGACAAAAATCCCCACTTTCCTTTGCTAAGTACTCTTATTTGGGTGCCCTTGCCAAGCATGCACAGGCAGTTAAACTCACACATAATATGTCTCCACTTAGATAGCATTTTCTTTAGGGCTCCCCTGAAAGAGATTATTCTGTGTCTGTCCTGCCCTTCCCTCTTCAGTTCCCAGCAAGAGATTCAGAGGCAGAAAAAGGTTATTTGGCTTCTCTGGGACCCTGGGATCAATCAGTCACAAAGTCAAGCCACCCAAATTCCCAGGCTCTACCTCAGAGCAGCTCAAAATCTCAAACCAGCAGTCCTTAGCCAGCCTTTGCTCCCTGAGTGTTTCAATGACTTTAAAAATAACATGTGCTAGGTGGAAGACTAGATAGAGTGCTAGCCCTAGAGTCAGGAAGACCTGGGCTTAAATCTAACCTCAGACATTTATTAACTGTGAAATCCTTAGCAAGTCACCCTCTTTCTGTCTCAGTTTCCTCAGTGGCAAAAGGAGGATAACAACAGCATTCACATCCACTGTTGTGAGGATAAAATGAGGTATTTGTAGTGGTTTGAAAAGTGTAAAAGTACTATGTAACATTTTTCATTATAATCATTATTATCCTGTTCTAATTTGAGTCATAGGATGTTAGTTAGAAGATGCTTTAAACTTCATCTAACCCAACTTCCTAATTGTTTTTCTCTGAGAAGGAAACGGAGACTCCAAGACAGAAAATGACTTGCTCAAGGTCACCTAGAAAACCACTAGCAGAGTCAGGAATTGAAGCCAAATATCATAATTCTAACTCTAGTGCTTTTTTCCTTTCTACTAACTGCCTCTTGCCCATGAGGACCAAGGAAAGATGATAGAGGAGGAGAAAAGAGACAGTTTTAAAGAAATAGCATAAAATATATAAATTAATTTAGGAGAACTAAATCCCATAATACTGCACATTTCTTTCATGGAAAAGTGAAATTCTCTCAGGGTTAAAAATCCATATATTCAATGAGAAAGAGAGAAGAACTATGCATCCAAATGTTATATTGTAATAGTAACCTCTAGTGCACCTCCTTCAAGGTTATGAACAAAGTAAAATTACTGTGCCATAAACCTGTCACAAGGGTGTACCTTCCCCTCCTGAAAATGTTTCAGAGAAGCTGATGCTAAAACGCAGATGACTGCCTCCTGGCCAGCCCAGTAAAAGAGCATGTGCAATGGGAAACAAGAGACCAGGCTTATCATCTCGGCTCTTACACTGTCTGGTTGCATGTCCTTGGGAAGAGTATTTCTTCCCTCTAGGGTTCACTTTCTCTGTCTGCCCATGAAGAGGTGGGACTAGCTGGCCCCTAAGATTGTGGCCAGTTCTAGTTTCATGATCCAGTAATCCCAGAAGTCTATGATGAGAAGATCATTAAGGTTTCTTCCAGTTCTGCCATTCTATATTCTATGTTTTAGATCATCTTGCAACTCTAACATTTTGTGTTCTATCTTATAAGTTTCTTTCACCTCTGATGGGCTAAACTCTTAATTCTCTTTCAGCTCTGATATTCTATGTTTCTATCATTCCTATCACAGCAGGGCAAGAGAAGGCACTTCTAGATTCTTAGAAGTTTCTGGAGTCCTTTTCTGATTAGAATTTATAAAAAACTCAAGTAGCGTGTGACCCTGGGCAAGTCACTTAACCCTGTCTGCCTCAGTTTCCAAATCTCCAAAATGAGCTGGAGAAGGAAATGGCAAACCACTCCAGTATTTTTGCTAAGACAATATCAAATGGAGTCACAAAGAGTGACACAACTGAAAAATGGCTGAGCAACAACAAAATGCAAAATGTATCTTATCGCTCTCTGGCAATAGACACAGGAAAAGATGGAGGAAGTGACCAGTCATAAAAACAATTGGTTATAGATGTCTCTGCCTAGCAGTTTTAAATCTTAGGCTTTCATGATTTCCTTTTGGACATTTTCTTGATAATTCCTTCACCTATTGATCAAGAAAGAATCATTGAAAAATGTGGAACCATTAGTAACTGGTGTTTCTATGTCACGTTAGAGTTATAAAATGGAGAATTACACTCATTTAACAGAAGGCAAACTAAGATTCAAAGCAGTGAAGATAATTGCCCCAGTTCATATACTGAATAAATGATGGAACTGGGACTCAAACCCACCCAGGTCAGAGATTCAAATGATTTGGAAACAGAAAAGACAAAAGAGATCACCTCTTCCAATAAACTTATTTTAAGTTCATAGGCACACAATGACTAAGCGTCAAAGTCAACACTCGAACCCAGATCTCTGAATCTTAATTCAATACTATTTTCCATGACATCAAACTGCTTCCCTAAGATCTGAAAGGCAGGAATTCAGCTGTTAAGGATATGAACAACATCAGATGATTGGACAAGGGGAATCTTATCATTAAGAAGAGGAAAGGATAGAAAAGAAAAAAAAATTACCAGAAGCTAAAAGTTTTAAGAATGATGAAAGTCTTCTACTTAACCAATGCAAAATTGTGCCCTAGATATTTGCATGCAGCTGTGTGTGTATATCAGGTTAACATTTGACCTGAAATCTTTCTCCAATTTGCCATGACAGCAACATGATAGAAAAAAATGCAGCAAGATAGCTGTTTTAAGGTTGTTTTTAGTCAAATTATGTCTTGAAAGTTACAACTAAATTTCATCAGCCAGTTTTCTTTTTCTTAGACCTTTCTCTCCTCTATAGTTCTCAGACACAGTTTCTAATAGCAGGCCTAAGATATTATGGTGATAATAGATTTTAGCTCCTACTTTTTTCTTTATTGTAATTTTTCTCCCATTCAACTTCTTGTGTGAAACACAACTAGATAGGACACCAGTGTTGTATGGTTCAATGTTCTTAATATCTTTACCCAGTTTTGAAAATTCACATTAATTTCAACCTGCATTAACCACTTCATGACCAAAACAGGGACATGGCTCAATCAATATTAGCATTGTTAAAGTCAGGTTCAAAAGCTCTTGTCTAGGGCAGAGCCAAAATGATGTAGGAAAAGCAGGGACTTGCTTTACCTCTCCCTCAAACCCTTCCACATACCTGTAAAATGATTCTAAATAAATTCTACACCTGCAGAACCCATAAAATGATGGAATGAAACAAATCTACAGTCCAAAACAGCCTGGAAGGGTGCCGTGAGAGGTCTATCTAATCGAGCTAGCAGCAAAGTGCTGTCCACTATGGGCTGTGCTGGCAAAGACAGCCTGAACAGGCCTCATGACACTGAGTCACCGGCAACTGTGGTGGTTTCCAGATTTCTTGACCCACAAATGCCAAAGACAACATAAGAGGTAAGTAGGAAAACTCTGTTGGACCTTGGTGAAAGAGGAGAGTGGTACTGCCCCAGCCCTGTGGCAGAAGAGGTGGCCACTAGGGAATAGTAACTGTTTTTGGAGCTCTAGGTCCACAGATTGTGGGGCATCAAGCAGTTGATCAGAGCGGGATTGCAGAGAGTTCTTTGTTAGTGCTGAGGTGGGATTCTCTTGCTTTGCTCTGCTTAGATCTGGGTCACAGCCCTGCATGGAGAGGAAGAGTGCTGGCATGGTGGAGCTTCTGGCAGCAATGGAGAGGGAACTTCTTTACCATTCCAGGGCAGAAAAGAGTGCTTGTGATCGGTCACTCACAGACCAGAGCACAGACCAGGAGAGGAGTAAACACCTCTCCTGTGATCATACAACCTTGGAAGAGCTGAATATTTGCAAACCCCTAGAAGTATCTCTGAAAACAGCTGTATAAAACATTGAAGCTTGGAAACAGAGAAACAGAGACAAAAAGAGATAGAGAGAAGGAAAGATGGAGAAAGGGAGGAAAAGAAGGGGGAGGGAGGGAAGGAGAGAGAGAAAGATTCCAAAAGAAAGGAAAGAATGCTAACATACACTAAAGATCTAGTAGGAAGCCTTATTCTTTGTCAATATTGGGTTGAGACAAGTGGAATCACTCCTTTGACTCCTATCAGCATACAAATATGACAAAATATACATATATGCATATTGTAACTCTATAGAAGCAGCATAATATAGCAGAGAGAACTCTAGACATGCACACTCATCCTACCCCTAAAATTCTACAATCATGTGACCGTATACAAGTTGCTTCAACTTCCTGAATCTTTGACTCAGTCACCTGCAAAACTGGGAATAATATTATTTGGATTACCTACATCATAAAATTATGAGAAAACTGCTTGTTAAAGTTCTTTATAACTTTAAAACTCTGTATAAATAAACACTATTAGAATAAACTGAGCTTTAAAGACCTTTCTCAGATCAAATATCTTTCAGGCAAATATTAAAATAATTCAAGAAGATTTAAAAACAAATACAGTCAATGAGAAAATTTTGTTTAGTGGTCTACTAAATGGAAATATCAAGGAGAGCATCAGACCAGAATATGGATATTCACCTGAGGTGCTCACCAAATCATTCAGTGCTGTTTTATAAGCAGTCCAATTAGAAGATGGATTTTCCATTGATGGTGATGTTCTCCAGGCATTTCCATTTATAAATTACATTGTATTGATCGCATTACCCCTACTCATGTATTTAAAAAAAATAGATGTGGTCATCCACAAAGGAAAAACTTTATGAATGAAAAATATGTATTGACCAGACAATGATATGCATTTGTTCAGGTGGACCATTGTGTATATTAAATAGTATATATAACTTTTTTCCCACATTAATCATATTATAAAGAAGAACAAAACCAAAAGGAAAAAATGAGACAAAAAAATGTGTGTGTGTATGTGAGTGTGCGAGAGAGAGAGAGAGAGAGAGAGAGAGAGAATGTTTTGATCTGCATTCAGACTCCATAGTCTTTCCCTGGATGTGGATAGCATTTTCCATCATGAGTCCTTTGGAATTTTTAGGTCCTTGCATTGCTGAGAAGGGTTAAGTACATCACAATCAATCATTGCACACTGTGGCTGTTACTGTGTACAATGTTCCCTTGATTCTGCTCACTTAACTCAACATCAGTTCATATAAGTATTTCCAGGTTTTTCTGAAGTCTAGCTGCTCATCATTTCTTAGGAAACAATAGTATTCCATTGCATTCATACGTCACAACTTCCCCAATTGATGAGCATTACCTCAATTTCTAATTCTTGGCCACCACAGAAAGAACTGCTATAAATATTTCTGTACATGTGGGTCCTTTTCCCATTTTTATGATCTCTTTGGGATACAGACCTAGAAGTATTGCTGGATCAAGAAGTATGTATGCACATTTTTATAGCCCTTTGTGCATAGTTCCAAATTGTTCAACAAAATAGTTGGATCAGCTAACAGCTCCACCAACAATACATTAATCTCCAACTTTTCCACATCTTCTCCAGCATTTATCATTTTCCTGTTTTGTCATATTAGACAATCCAATAAGCGCGATGTGATACCTCAGAGGTGTCTTGATTTGCATCCCTCTAATCAATAGTGGTTTGGAGTTTTTTATCATAAAGGTATAGATAACTTCAATTTCTTCCCCTGAAAACTGCCTGTTCTGGAGAGGAGCCAAGATGGTGGAGTAGAAAGACTCATGTATGCTAGCTCCAAACCCACAGCCCATAAATTTCCTGTAAAAAGAACTCCCCCAAAATTCTGGAGCACTGCAAGCCACGCAGCAACGCAGTGGAGGAGATTTCCATTCCAGAGAGCCCTGATAAACCAGCACCAAAGGTCCATCACACACCGGACAGTGGAGCCCAGCCCTGGCCTCGCGGCCCAAGAGGAGCAGATGCAAGCAGGCTTCAGGAACAAAATCTCCGGTGGCCACGAAAGGCCCTGCACCCACAGGTGCTACAGGTCAGTGAGAGAGACTTCTGGGCTGGCCGAGAGGGGAGCGGGGTGTCTCTGTGACTCGGGCCCTCTCGGGAGGCAGCAGTGAAGACAGGGACAGCAGCAAACCCGGGCTCCCCAAGCAGGCAGGAGCTCTGCTCCATTACTGAAGATCTCTGCATAAAGCCCCTGAGTGAACTGAGCCTGGGAGGCGGCCCTGCCCCTACCTGACAAGCTGAATTTAATCTTACCCTGAATAGCAGGTCCGCCTGCCACTAAAAGCCCTGAAGCTGGGTAGCAGCATTTGAATCTCAGACCCCAAGCACTAGTTGGGCTGATCTAGGCAGGGGTGGAGAGGAATCTCAGAAGTCAAGTAACTGGCTGGGAAAATGCCCAGAAAAGGGAGAAAAAATAACACCATAGAAGATTACTTTCTTGGTGAACAGAGGTTTCCACCTTTCTCTGATGAGGAAGTACAATGCTTACCATCTCTGTATCCCAAACATCCAAAATAGATATCCAATGGGCTCAGGCCATGGAAGAGCTCAAAAAGGATTTTGAAAATCAAGTTAGACAGGTGGAGGAAAAATTGGAAAGAGAAATGAGAGAGATACAAGAAAAGCATGAAAAATAGGTCAATACCTTGGTAAAGGAGACCCAAAAAAATGCTGAAGAAAATAACACCTTGAAAAATAGGCTCACTCAATTGGCAAAAGAGGTTCAAAAAGCCAATGAGGAGAAGAATGCTTTCAAAAGCAGAATTAGCCAAATGGGAAAAGAGGTTCAAAAGCTCACTGAAGATAATAGTTCTCTCAAAATTAGAATGGACCAGATGCAGTCTAATGACTTTCTGAGAAACCAAGAAATCACAAAAGAATGAAAAAATGGAAGATAATCTGAAATATCTCATTGAAAAACAACTGACCTGGAAAATAGATCCAGGAGAGACAACTTAAAAATTATGGGACTACCTGAAAGCCATGATCAAAAAAAGAGCCTAGACATCATCTTTCATGAAATTATCAAGGAAAACTGCCGTGGTATTCTAGAACCAGAGGGCAAAATAAGTATTGAAGGAATCTATCGATCACTGCCTGAAAGAGATCCAAAAAGAGAAACTCCTAGGAACATTGTGGCCAAAATCCAGAATTCCCAGGTCAAGCAGAAAATATTTCAAGCAGCTAGAAAGAAACAATTCCAATATTGTGGAAATAAAATCAGGATAACACAAGATCTAGCAGCTTCTACATTAAGGGATCGAAGGGTGTGGAATAGGATATTCCAGAAGTCAAAGAAACTAGGACTCAAACCAAGAATCACCTATGCAGCAAAACTGAGTATAATACTTCAGGGAAAAATATGATCTTTCAATGAAATAGAGGACTTTCAATCATTCTTGACGAAAAGAACAGAGCTGAAAAGAAAATCGCACCTTCAAACACAAGAATGAGAAGAAGCATGAAAAAGTAAACAGCAAAGAGAAGTCACAAGGGACTTACCAAAGGTGAACTGTTTACATTCCTACATGGAAAGACAATATTTGTAACTCTTAAAACTTTTCAGTATCTGGGTAGTTGGTGGGACTACACACACGTATGTACATGTGTGCGTGTGCACACACACACATAAACACAAGCATGCACACGCAGAGACAGAGAGCACAGAGTGAATTGAATAGGATGGGATCATATCTTAAAAGAAATTAAGGTAAACGGTGAGAGAGAAATGTAGTGGGAGGAGAGAGGTTGAAATGGAATGGGGTAAATTATCTCTCATTCAAGAGGCAAGCAGGAGACATTTTAGTGGAGGGAAAAAGAGGAGTGCTGAGAAAAAAAACATGAAGTTTACTCTCATAACATTCGACTAAAGGAAGGAATAAAATGCACACTCATTTTGGTATGAAAACCTATCTTACAATACAGGAAAGTGGGAGAGAAGGAGATAAGCAGGGTGGGGGGATGATGGAGGGGAGGGCAATGGGAGAAGGGAGCAATTTGAAGTCAACACTCTTGGGGAGGGACAGGATCAAAAGATAGAATAGAAACAATGGGGGACAGGATAGGATGGAGGGAAATACAGTTAGTCTTACACAACATGACTATTATCGAAGTCATTTGCAAAACTACACAGATATGGCCTATATTGAATTGCCTGCCTTCCCTAAAGGAATGGGTGGGGAGGGAGGGATGGGGAGAATTTGGAACTCAAAGTTTTAGGAACAACTGTTGAGTATTCTTCTTGCTACTAGCAAATAAGAAATACAGTTAATGGGGAATAGAAAGTCATCTGGCCCTACAGGACAAAAGAGAAGATGGGGACAAGAGAAGGGAGGGAGGATAGAAGAGAGGGCAGATTGGTGATAGGGGAAATTAGAATGCTCGGTGTATTGGGGTTGGGGGGAGGGGACAAATGGGGAGAAAATTTGGAACCCAAAATCCTTTTAAAATGAATGTAAAAAGTTAAATAAATAAATTTATATTTTAAAAAAACTGCCTGTTCATATCCTTTGATCATTTATCAATTGGAGAATGATTTATATTCTTATAAATTTGACTCAGTTCTCCATGTATTTTAGAAATGAGGCCTTTATCAGTGACACTTGCTGTAAAAATTGTTTCCTGTCTTTCTGCTTCCCTTCTAATCTTGGTTGCATTGGCTTTTTTTTTCAAAAACCATTTTAATTTAATGTAATCAAAATTATTCATTTTGTATTTCATAATGTATCTACCTTTATATCTAAATTGCTTACCAGTTTGACTATATCTTGGTATATGGCATAAGATGTTGCTCTATGCCTAGTTTCTACCATACTATTTTCCAGTTTTCTAGGCAGTTTTTGTTAAATAGTGAGTTCTTATCCCTGATGCTGGAGTCTTTGGATTTATCAAACAATAGATTACTATAGTCATTAACTACTGAGTCTTGCATTCCTAACCTATTCTACCTACTCTTTCTCTTAGCTAGTATCAAGTAGTTTTGACAGCACACATATCTTGAGCAAGCCTTGCAGATGGATCCTGATCTGGGTCCAAAATTGAGCAGAAAAACTGAGAGCTGAACTGAATTTAGGAAATTTTTCAGGACTCTCGATGACACTGACTTATTCCCCTATGCCAAAGTCTATAATTTTAACTTTAACACTCTCCAGGGGAATGTTATTTTTCAGTTTGTTTACCTTTGCTTTCATCATTGTAGAGAACCCCTGGTAATGACCTTCCTCTGCCAATGCATGTTGGCAACTGAGATATTAAATGACTTGCATAAGATCACATAGCCAATATATGGCAAAGGTGATTTTATACTCAGTTCAGTGTATCAAAATTATGTCTTGCATATCATAGGTATAATGCAAGCATTGAGAATAGAAAACCAAAACACTGTCTACAATGAGTTTATATCCAATTAGAGGGAATACAATGTTTTCAAAAGCCTCAAAAAATACAATGGACAAAAGGAGAATGGTTGCTATAACTAGATTGCTGCATACTACCAATGAAAATATATACATAAGTAGAATAAAAGATAATTGTCATAAAGGCAAAGTATACCTAAAAATGGAAGTAGGACAACTATGTAGCAAGAATAAAATATGTGAGAGTGTGTGTGTGTGTGTGTGTGTGTGTGTGTGTACATTTAAGTCAGAGATTCATGACCAGTGATCTGTGAACTTCTTTTAAAAATATTTTTAACAAATACATCTCTTTTGTAATCCTATGGATTTTATTTTATTTATTTAATATTTATTTATTTATGGTGTTTAAAAACACCATTTTTAGGATAAGACCTCATTATTTGCCAAAAATCTATTGAAAAAACTGGAAAATAATATGGCAGAAACTGTGCATAGACCAAAGTTTGACACCATTTATTAGAATAAAGTCCAAATGCATTCATGATTTAGATATAAAGTCTGATAATACAAACAAATTAGAAGAAGAAAGAACAGCTGATCTGTCAGATTATGGAGAATGGAAGAATTTATGATTCTTCTATGAATCTATAATTCAAACAATAGGGAACATTATGGAATTCTAAATGGATAATTTTGATTACATTAAATTAAGGCATTTTGCACAAATGAAATCAATGAAACCAAGATTAGGGGGGAAGTAGGAAACTGAGAAAGAATTTTTACAGCTAGTGTCTCTGATAATGGCCTCATTTCTAAAATATATAGAGAAGTGAGTCAAATTACAAGAATACAATCATTCCCCACTTTATAAATGGTCAAAGGATATGAACAGGCAGTTTTCAGAGGAAGAAATTAAAGCTATCAATAGTCATATGAAAAAAATTTCTAAATCACTATTGATTAGAGAGATGTAAATCAAAACAACTCTGAGGTACCATATCACACCTTTTAGACTAGCTAGAATGAAAAAATAGGGAAATGATAAATGTTGGAAAAGATGTGGGAAAGTTGGAACACTAATTCATTGCTGGTGGAGGTATGAGCTGATCCAACCATTTTGGAAAACAATTTGGAACTATTCACAAAGGGCTATAAAAACATGCATACCCTTTGACCCAGTCATACTTCTAGATCTATGTCCCAAAGAGGTCATAAAAATGGGAAAAGGACCCACATATACAGAAATATTTATAGCAGCTCTTTTTGTGGTGGCCAAGAACTGGAAATTGAGGGGATGCCCATCAACAGGGGAATGACTGAACAAGTTGTGGTATATGAATGTAATTGTGCTATAAGAAGTGATGAACAGGCAGACTTCAGAAAAACCAGGAAAGACTTATATAAACTGATGCTGAGTGAAGTGAGCAGAACCAGAGAACACTGTACATAATAACATCCACAGTGCACAATGATTGATTTTTCATGGACTTTGTCCTTCTCAGCAATGCAAAGACCTAAAAATTTCAAAGGACTCATGATGGAAAATGCAAAGAACAATGGAGTTGAAATGCCAAACAAAGCAAGCTATTTTCTTTGTGTTTTGTTTTGCTTTTTTTTCTCATGGTTTCTCTCATTTGTTGTAATTCTTCTTTGCAACATGACTAATGTAAAAATATGCATAATAGGAAAGTAGGTGTAGAGCCTATATCCGAATGTATGACATCTTGTGGAAACAGGGAGGAAAGAAGAGAGAGAAATTTTAAACCTTATGGAAGTGAATGTTGAAAACTAACATAAATAAATTAATAAATTTTAAAAAACTATAAAAGACCATCCTGAAAAGGAGTCCATAGATCTCACCAAAGTGCCAATAGAATTCATGCTACAAAAAAGGATAGTACTATTTTTATAATGTTGGCACAGCCAAACAATAACACTGAATATACCAGCAACAATTTACTGTAATTCTTTATTTAATGAATATCATATTCATAACTACATAATTACAGCTTCAAGTTACATTACACAAATTTCATTTTTCTAGATGAAGCCCCAATCCTACCTTTTTTTTCACTTTTCACCATGACATGTTGGTACTCATTTTAAGTCAATTTACTTCAATGACCCTCAAATAAGCAGGACCTCCTTCGGTGTACACAACATACTCCCACACAGATACACACATTTTTTAAAATGGAATAGATAAAGTGAATGGAATGATGTCATGAAGAATCTTCTTATTTGTGCATTCCTTAAGCATTAATACTTTCCAAATCCATGTCATTGTTATCTAAAATCCCACAAACATAGATTTGTTCACTATTAAAATACAAGTATCTCAGAGGCAGATAGCATATTAAGTGATAAATTATTTATAACAGTATAAACTAATTTACCAGAATTTTTAAGTGTCCTTTAAACAATGCTACACAAAGCCTCAACTTAACATTGAACAGGTATTTGTGCATATGTAATGGCATGGAGGAGAGAAAAATATGAAGAGGATTGATTTCTTAGATGTAGGAAGTGAGTATGACAAAGAAAATCGTTGAAAGTAAAGGATGCAAAATATCAAACAAATTCTCACTGCTTCATATACAGGCCAATCAGATATACAAATTCATAGAGAGTATCTATATATCAGGATGCCATGATGTCTTATTGCCAGGGTCCTGAACCTCTCTCATAGATAAGAGGGTCTATCTTAAGGCATCCCATATTTTTAGTGAAAATTGAATAAGAAAAAATCAGTAAAGTACTTTGTGAACCTTAAAGTGCTACATAAATATTAGAATTTATTGTGTCTTTGACCAGACAATGAGAATTTCTTTTAGTCCATTCATAATTTAAAATATCTGACTTTGAAATAAAACTTGAAATAAAAAATGAATTGTTTCTATAAGCTGGTCAACCTATTGAATAACCTGGTCTTTACTTGCTTCTCTTTTATTTTCTGGAAAGATATTTCTAAAATGGGGAAATAACATTAAAATATTATGTTTATTGCTCATTACTCTGACTTTTTAAAGAATGCAGTTACTTTGTATTTCTGGATCAGAATAAGAATTTGAGGACCTTGTTTTGATTTAATTAGTTTTTCTAAAAAAAAACATATATTCACCCAACACATAAGTTCCAGGAGGGCATTTTTGTTATAAAAAATGGATTGGCTTCATCTCTGTTATTATTAATAAGACAAATGGTAATTATTTCTCTTAGCTCAAATATCCTTCAAGGTACTTAGGCATAATAGAGAACAATTATGTTTCACAGTAATACCAGAGTGTCTTATGTTCTGCCCCCATATTTCCCACATAATTTTGCAGTAAGCCTGTCTTTTAATGAATTGTTTTGATACAGTTGATTCTTCTTATAACACCTCAAAAGAATGTCTGTAGCTTTCTACTCATATTTCTCTAAATAAGTCATTGCCTATGAAGCACATGGTGTGCCCAAATTGTATAAGCCACATTTTTAACTAGTGCTCATAGATCTTTGTTTTCTCCCTTCATCAACTCAGCTCCACTAATGTGGTCTAATATAATTTTCCCATATTATATCATTTCCAAAAAAACTACAATAATATTAAAAATTTCTCTGCATGTAACACTTTTTATATTTCATCTTCAAAACTAATCTTTTATAACATTAGTTTCAATAGCACATTATACATATTCAATCAATTAAGTAGTTTTAACTTTATCTTTTGCTTTATTCCTTCTTAATGCTAGTTAGATTTTAGTTTCTCAATTAATTGGCCATGAAGATCTTTCAATTTCTGATCAATTTTCCTTTCCAGGGAATTATTCTGAAGTGGAACAATTTGAAGCTGATTTGCAAGATTCCTCGAGGATTGTCTTACCAAATCAGAAACTGCAGGAAACCTCAATATTTCCCTAATTAAATGAGTCTATTAAACATTTTGCAATTTTGTAAGCAACTTTATACAATACAGCAATCCTTTTGAGCACTCGTATAGCTTACTCTTTCTAGGAGCAATAATGGAATTTCTTTGCTTATGATTCAAGAATTGGGTGTGTAAGCAAGGAAGATATTAACTCCAGGAGGTAAGGTAACTGGCAAGAAGATGGCTGGGGAGTGAAGGATCAGACCTAGCATGTGTGTGTGTGTGTGTGTGTGCGTGTGTGTGTGCGTGTGTGTGTGCGCGCGCGCATGCCTAGCATATATATACATATATATGTATATATATACACATATACATATATGTGTACTGAATGATGGGATATATATATATATCCCATCATTCAGTACAGTAGGATGTCAAGGCAGGTGTTTCCAGGGAGGAAAGGTTTAAATTGTCAAAGAAATAGATTCTGGTCCAACATGACTGGATGGAAAAATTCTCTAGAGAATAAGTGAAGGATGACTGTACAAGACTTAGATATAACAGGTAAATGAGGTAACCCTAGTGCAGGGGTTTCAAGAGATGAGAGACTTCAGTCCTCTGGGTCATGGTTTCTTATAGTATGGAGGTTAATGAGAAGACGGCAAGGAAGTGACTCACAGAGAAGGCACATAGTGAACTCCACTCCACGTGTTACCCAGGAGGCCTGAGAGGGAAGTGTCATCTCTTTGCTTTCTTTTCTGAACTTAGCTCAGAAATTAGATACCTGGAGAATTTATTTCACTACCCCAAGAGCTGGGAAATTGCTACAGTTTCTATATAGGCATGCAACAGGGATAAATATATGCTCATACATAGCCTGGGCCAAAAACACGTGAGATTCGACTTTCCGAGCTTTGGAAGTTATCTACTGCTTAATAGTAGACTTTAAAACTATTCGTCAATTTCTATGTCATCCTTGAACTTCCCGCAGGACTTGAGACTGGCTGACAAGAGAACATACAACCAGACCCATAGACTTCTCACCTTAGAATATTCCTCCTCCAAACTGACTCCTTTCTCCTGATATGTTCTGATAAAGAACTGGTAAGTTTTTGGGGGGGCCTCTATTTGTTTATTTTTTGTAGGAGCACAGGAAGGTCAGTTTTCTCCCTTTCTGGGTTTACTCTCAACTTTCCATGAACCATGCCCTCATTTTCTCCCATCCTGCTTTTCAGCATATGTGTGTGTATGTGTGTTTGTTGTCTTCCCCTATTACAATATAAACTCCTTGAGGGTAGCAACTGCACTTCTTTTTACTTGTATTTGAACCCACAGAACTTTATATTATGGATACTGCACTGAATAGCAACTGGCCCATTTTATTTTTTTTCCTTTTTTTATTAATTTATTTCTAACTTAAATACTAAAATACACAATAAGAAAAGAAGACACATGTTTATAAATTTAAATACCAAAATTTAAAAATAAAATATGAAAAATAAAACATTGATGTGTACATAGCAGAGCGTGAGAGGATTCAAAATAAGGAGCAATAAATTTCCATTTCAAGAAAGCCTATATAATAAATACTACACATTGTGTTCAGGGCTATCCATCTTTTCTTTACTTCCTTGTAAGTTTTTCTTTTGCCCTCTGCTGTGCACTTTTACTTTATTCTTTTTCTCCCCTTCCTCCCTCCTCTCCCCTAAGGCTAGGGGAGATACACACACATATTCACATGCATATATACACATATATGTGTTTATATACACATATACTCAGAAACATATAGCCACATGCCTATATATACATACATACACTTACATATGTATACATATACTTAGTTATAGTCATACTCATATATACATTCATATGCATCTATGAAAGCCATACTATGCTTCTTTGTCCTTTGTTTCTCTAAGGGTGGATAACATCTTTCATAAGTCCAAGTCTTTCCATATTTTTCTAAGTCTACCAACTCGTCATTTCCTATACCACAGCAATATTCCAACCTTATACTGTCTGCTTATTTTAAATAATTTAAAATAATATTGATTAATATGGCTGTTCCTTCTTTAACCCATTTCCAATGAGAATTGGGTTCCAGAATGACTAGCCCTCCTCCTGCAGCTAATTTCTCTGTGTCAA
This sequence comes from Bettongia penicillata ogilbyi, assembly GCA_023548195.1. Taxonomy (NCBI): domain Eukaryota; kingdom Metazoa; phylum Chordata; class Mammalia; order Diprotodontia; family Potoroidae; genus Bettongia; species Bettongia penicillata. The sequence continues at coordinate 7,243,370 of JAJHZJ010000608.1, read as the reverse complement.
TTCTTCCTCTCACACCTCATTTGCATAAGATAATTACTCTTTTTACCTTTTTCTAAATGATTTTACTTCTTAGAATCACATCATACTCAGGTCTACCCCAATCTCTCTTTCTCACTATTTCATTACTAATAAAATTCTTAGAAGTATGTTTGATAGTTCCTCATATAAAAAAGTAATCTGTCCTTATGAAGCTCCTTGTAATTAGTCAAATTTTCTATTAAATTAAGGATTTTTTTAGAACAATATCCTGCAAGTCTGGAAATTCATTGAATATGAAAATATTATGAAAAATATGAAAAAAATATTTTTCCGTTCAGGATTATGCTTAAATTTGTTGGGTATAACATTTTCAGCTGCAATTCTATTTCTTTTACCCTTCAATACATAGTGTTCTAAGACCTGCAGTCTCTTAAAAGTAGTCACTGCTAGATCTTGCGTGATTCTAATTGTGACTCTGCCATATATATGAATTTGTTTTTCTTGTTGCTCACAATATTTTGTCCTTTAGCATTGAGTTTTGGAATTTGACTATGATATTCCTGTGGATTTTCCTCATAGGACCTCTTTCAGGTGGTGATCAGTGGATTTCTTTTTCTATTTCTACTTTCTCCTTTGTTCTAATACATCAGGATAATTTTCTTTAATTATTCCTTCTATTATTGCATCAAGATTCTATTTTTGATCATAGCTTTCAGGTAATCTTATTATTCTTATGTTTTCTCTTCTTCACCTGTTCTCCAGATCAGTTGTTTTTCTTATGAAATGTTTCACATTCTCTTCTTTTTTTCATTTTTAGTATTTTGTTCTATTATTTCTGGGTCTCATAACTTTGCCGACTTCTCCTTGCCCAATTCTAATTTTCAAGGTTATCATTCATTATCTTCCTTATGATTCTGGATCTCCTTTTCCAGTTCGTTGACTTCCTTTTCATAGTCTTGTTTTTTCTTGAATCGCTCTTTTTTTATTAATTTTTCTTCAATTTCATTTGAATTTTAAAGTCTTTTTTAAGTTCTATGAATTCTTTTTGGGCAGGTGATAATCTGACGTAACTCTTGCTATTTTTTTGCTTCAGTATCCTCCTCCGGAGATAAACCCTTCTCTATTCCCATAGTATGTAATAGCTTATTATTACAATCATCTCTAGACCTAGAATACGAGGGATGGTACCTCTGGCCTGAGACTCTCCTTCAGTTCTCCCCTCTGGACTGGAACCGAAATCAAGAATTCTACCCTCCTGTAAATGCCCACTACCAGAAGTTTCTCCACCTCACTGCTTCTGCAATCACTGGGCATGGGCTAACTCATCCTTGCCCAAGGTCACATCTCAGCAACACAGCTGAGCCTAGAGTCCTTTATCATTAGCAGTTCCCTCACTCTTCCCCTGCTCAGACACCAAACTCCCCACACTGTCTGGGAGGTGAAAATTTCTTTGGCTGGAACTGAGACAACTACGCCATACTTGGTGTTTCAGTAGAACTAACCAGAAAACGGTTATACTTCACAAGGACCAAACTTCAGTTCTGGGATTTTTGTTTGGATCTTCTCCGGTTATCCCAGAGTTCTGTTCTTTGGACAACTCCCAGTTGTCCCACTGTTCCGCCCCAACACATTTATTTTTACTCCTCTGCATTCACCTTGAGGCACTATTTTGTTGTGTTTGTGGGGGAAATCTGAAGAGCTTGGAATTTTCTGATCTACTCTTTCATCTTCCCAAAATCTTCTTCCATTTTATTTATTTTTATTTATTCATTTTGCTTTCAAAATGTTTCAAAGATACAAATACTTATTTGGAAGACTAGGAATATTCTTTAAAATGATGCCTGAGTTTCACATATATTAAAACAACCTAGCACCAAATCTGTAAATAAAAAGTAATCCTAAATACAGCAAAAAAAATATGATTTTTTTACTTCCTATCCATCCAGGGGCTTCCAGATACCCATCCATTCTATTTTCTGGTTAATTTATCTTATTTAAAAATATTGAAAATCATCATTTTTTTTCATGTCTGGAACTTGTGGGGCATAAGGTCCCATCTCAATTTTAAAATTATTTTTGTAAAAAAGTATTTTTTTCCAATTATATGTAATGATAGTTTTCAACATTTATTTTTATAGGATTTTAAGCAACTACCCCATTTTAAATAGAGATCAGTCCACATAGTTCAGAAAAATAATTATTTCCCAAACACTTTGCTCTAACTTATTTGTGTTTCTTTCTTTCAGGGAACTCTTGGCAGTAACCATATTGTGAACCTTTACTGCCTCTATGCTACAGGTATTGAATATCAATACTTTAGAGCATCTCGCAGTCACTAAACTGGTTTAGAGATGAAATGGAAACAGTTCAATATCAGCAGGCATGTTAAAATTACACGTTCTGAGGATTGGGACCTAGAGAATAAAAGGAAGAAAGCTTCTGAAGTCTCAGGAGGGGTTGAGGGCTAGGGGTGAGAGAGATGATGCTCTTGAAGAGAGGTCACTGTTGCCAAGAATAAACACAGTTCACTACAGTTTACTCACAAGCTAATATTAGCTGAAATTCTGGTATCAAACTCTTCCAGACCTGGAATTTGGGGAATTGGTGACACAGCACAGATCTGAAGGAAAAAAAGGCAGGAGGATATGGGCACTGGTCTCAGAATCAGGAGCCCTGGACTCAAATGCTTGCTCTTATACAAATGGCTCTATAATGTTGAAAAGTTACTTCCCCTGGAGGGGCTTCAGTTTCCTCATCAGAAAAAAGGAGGTACTAGAACTAAATGATCCCTAACATCTATTCCTTCCCTAAGATTCTATAAATCCCTCACTATAAATGTTCTTATGTCATTTAGAGTGTAGGAAAAATGGCCATAGAACTACAGAGAACTACAAAGAACCTTAAAGACAAATCATTTAGTTCAACCTACCTGATTTTTAGATGAAACAAGTCATTATCAGACAGGGAAATTGTTCAAAGTCAGAGATATGATTTCAATCCAGGTCTTTTGACTCTCCATAAAATATCCTCTCCATGATGCCACTCTACCCCTCTTTATCTATTGTCCACCCTTTCCTGGACAATTCAGATATGTCAATGAACTCTGAAAAGGAAAAAAAAAGCCTAGGCTTGACAATAGCTATTCTCTCTAAATGTTATCTCCTTAAAAAAAAAGTTGAAATCTTATTCTCAAGTACTGTGACTCCATTATTTCAACTCTTCCCCAAGAGTCTACACTAGGCTTTTCCTGAGGGATTAGTTGAGAAGGTCATGTATGGGAAACATTTGCATAAAATGTGTTTATCTGCATTGAATTTGCATATGCATATATAGGCTTTGCTCAAGATAAAATGTTACAGGTTCAAATCACATTTCAATCAGCTCCAGGTGGGTGTCCAAAATCTGGTATTATAATGGAATTTTATGAGGAAGGTTGCTTGAAATATAAATAAATAATACAATTATCAGGGTTTATGAAATCTCATTACACATAGATTTTTTTGTGGCAAAATTATTTTTCAGAATGGCATCTGGTCTACATGTTTTGCTGCCTACATGGCATGCCATAGTGAATAGAACAGGGAGCTTAGAAACAAGAAGCCTTGCCTTCAAGTCTTACCTCTGACCCATATTTTCTGTGGGGCCCTGGGCAAGTTACTTAACTTCTGGGGCACTGTAGGCAGTTCTCTAAAACTATTAAGCTGCAGAGAAGGTTGCTTACCTGCATTGGTAAAAGGATTTTCCTTCCCCAAGAATTGTCTATGAAAGCACAGATCCAAACCCTATCCCAGTTCCTTGTTATTTTCATTCATTCAATACCATTATTTGCTCTCACTTCCTGCACGAGGGTATTGAAATATGTGAAAGAAATTGGCAATACTAATTCACAGTTATTATTACTACGATAGCTTTAATGGTTGCAAAGCAATTTCCTTCCAACAATCCTTGCAGCTGCCCAAGTATTAGTACTTTCATTTGCGGTAACTCAGTGGTCCAACAGAGCCCTCCCCCCAGAATCAGGAAGATTTTACTTTGAATTTTACCTCAAGCACTTACTAGCTATGTGGTCCTGGGTAAGTCACAGTCTCTCTGACCCCCAGTTTCCACATCTGTAAAATGGGAATTATAAGAATAGCATCTATCTCACAGGGTTTTTGTGAGGATCAAATGAGATAATGCATGTAAAGCATTTTGCAAGTACTAAAGTTCTATAAATACTAGTGATGATGGTGAACATGAGGATGGGGATGAGGAGGATGATTTTATAGATGAAGAGAATTCTTGTTGTTTGTTGTTTTTCATTCTTCATTCTTGAAGGGAAACAATGTCTTGATTTAGTCGTCAGCCTCACTCTCTCCTCTAGAGTCATCAGATTCCAGGGGCAAGACATAGGCCAAGTCTAATAGCGATAGTCCCAGATGCAGTGGAATACCTTAAACTTTTTAAGCTAAGATCTTTCCCAGATTTGTTTATCTGAGGCAACACACATTCAGTAATAAAAACCTAGATAAGAATTGAGGCAAAAGATGTCCTAATTTGCCTTCATAAAAAAAAAATCCATCTGGGAGGGGAAGACCTTCAGAATTTTTGGCCATAACAGAAATAATTCCTACTTCTACTCAATTCAGAGCCATCAAATTCCAAACAATGAGCAAGTGAACTGAAGAGAACTGAGGATCAGAAAGGAGCAGTGAATTAACCATAAACACATGACTAAGTGTCACAGTAAGGATTGGAACCCAGGTGTTTTGAGTCATACCCATTATTACCCAGGACACACAGAGTGGGAGACCAATAGAGGAGGTATCTGACTGAGAACCAAACAGTCCATGGGTCAAAGCTTATAGAAAATGGCCCAACGTATTATGATGGACATGACAGTTATTATTTTTGTCTCGTTAATGAAATTCTGCTCAGATGACCCACTACCCCAAGGTGACCTAAAAAATCTAATGTCTAATCCCAGTAGGCAAATATCCTGGGGATCATGCTGAGTGAGTTCTGCTCTGAATTCAGTGCATGAAACACTAGATAAGCAGTGAAGTATACAGTCTGTTCCTTTTCTGAATTGGCAAGATTTATGATTTTGTTTTAATTTATGGTGGGGGGTCTTATGAATGAATATATCTAAACTATGGGGTGATTCTTGTCACTCATAAAGAAATCCATTATACTCATTAATCATCTATAGTTTGCAGCTAAAAAGAAAAAGAAAGATCTAAGCCCTAGCAAGACACTATAGTTCATATTTTTATTCCATACTTTAAGGCTTTGCAAAGCAATTTCTCCTTATTTGTTCCTCACAACAACCCAATGAAATAAGTACTGTTATTATCCCCATTTTATAGATGAGAGATCGGGGAGTCTAGAAGTGAAATGATTTGCCCAGGGTCATACAGCTAGTAAGCACCTGAGGCAGTATTCCTATCCAAGTCTTCCTTATTCCAAAGCCAGCTTCTCATCAATTTCATACCACCTCACAGAGCCTGAAACTACTTGTTTTGCTTTATGGGAGTTTAGACAGCTAAGAAGTTCCCTCTAAGCGCTATGCTGAAGAGAGGAGCCAGAAGCTGCAGCATTTACATTCATATAGAGTGACTGGAAGTTCATTCATAATTGCTTTTTATTCTGTGCTCTCCTTCATGTAGCCTGATGAGTCATATAAAGCAATATGTTATTATCCCCATTTTGCAGATGAGGAAATTAGAACATAAAAACAGTAATAGAACTATATTTATATGACTCTTACTATATGCCAGTCACTTTACAAATATTATCTCAATTTCGTTCTCACAACAACCCTGAGAAGTAGGTGCCATTATTATTCCCATTTTACAGATGAGGAAACTGAAGCAAGCAGAAGTGAAGTGATTTGCCCAGGGTCACACAGCTAGCAAGTTTCTGAGACTGGATTTGAACTCAAATCTTCTTGACTCAAGGCCCAGAATCACAAAGCTAGTAAATTTTACAAAGAGAACTCAAACCCAACTCGTCTCATTCTAAGACTAGTGCCTTGCCCAGTATCTCAGGCTACATTGCCTTCGAACACATAGAGGCTTCTCCCCTCAGTCTTCTCCCCTTTCTGGAATAACAAGGGTGGTATGTGACAAAGGATTAGGAAACAGCTGCTCATTTTCTGCAGCAAATAATTCCTTACCACAGTTTGAAGACCCTTCTGAATCTCCAATTAGGTGGCACATGGATAGAGTGATGGACTTTTAGTCAGAAAGATCTGAGTTAAAATTCCATTTCATACACTATACCAGTCACTTAAAATTCACTTAGACTCAGTTTCTTCATTTACAAAATGGGGATAATATTAGCACCTACCTCCAGGGTAATAATGAGGACTAAATGTGTGAAAAGTGCTTTGCAAATCCAAATGCACTATATGAGTGCTAGCAAATTCAGCCACACAGACTCTGAGTGAGACTAATTATTTGATATAATGTTTGATTCTTCACAGAGCAGAGCAGGTTGTGATTGAAGTATCAGCATGCAGAAACTGTAGCCAATTTAGGAGTGTGTTTCACATAGCTGAGGGCCCCTGGGCCACTAACATTAACAGACATACCAAGAGCAGCAACTCAGTTGCCTTTCATTCTCTTCTGTATTTGTATTCTGCAAATCCAGGGGCCAGTGAAGGATGAAGTTTCTTGGATTGTCTCTGGTTCTGAATGGCATAGGTCTACATGATAAGAAAGACCTTCACAACTTTTACACCTTGGGCCATCTATAGATATTGGTTACAGATTAGAACACACGTAAGATGGCATGAAGCACCATAAGTCATTAGTTTGGTATCTGTTTGGAAAATATATTCCCTAACTATTATGCTATATGAAACAATGATTGTCACTGTTTCTGAAAAACCCTGGATGACTTAAATGAACTGATACAAAGTGAAGTAAGCAGAAGCAAGAGAACATTGCACATAGTAACAAGCAATATTTTAACAATGATCAAATGTGAAAGATTTAGCTAATTTCATCAAGACAATGCTCCAAGACAATTCATAAGGACCCATGATAAAAAATGAGAGAATTACTGAACTCTGAATACAGATTGAAACATACTTGTTAAAAGTTTATTTTTCTAATTTGTGTGTGTGCTTTCTTTTACAACATGAATAATATGAAAATTTTCTACATGATTTCATATGTAGAATTGATAACATATTGCTTGCCTTCTAAGGAGGGGAGGAGGGTAGCAAAGAGGGAGAGGACTCAGAACTCAAAAAAAATTTTTAAATGAATGTTTTAAAAATTAATATTTAAAATGTTTACATGTAATTGGGAAATATTTAACAAAATAAATAAAAATCTATGCTAAAATGTATTCCTATTTATTAATGTGACTAGCAGTGCCTTAACTTCTCCCACCTTCCATCTCCCATTAAAAAATATAGCACCTGGAATATTAAGCCAATAAAGTTTTTGAATTTTTAAATTACCCAACATACATTCTGAGTTCTCAGAATCAGCAGCAGCATTGCCTTTAGGATCATTACCTGAGGATAGGCAATGAGATCAGCAGGTTGGAAGGAAGACTTGATACATGCAGGTATTATCTTTGCAGGAGACTTGACTTCACTATCATTTGCACTGCAGAAAGCTTGTGGAATTGTCCTCTCCCATCCAAGGCAAGGCTGACAAGTGGGTGATTAGGCATATTCCTAGTTTGAGTAAAGGACTCCTTTATGGGACATAGGAGACAGAGTAAAATTGAGAAAGAGATCAGTAAACTGCAAAGCTTGGCTGAGATGATCAAACAGGGAGAACCGAGGGACTTAGAAGAGCAAGAAAATAAGTTGCTGAGGCAGAGTTTTATTCAACAAAATATAACCTAGAAGTCAAAATACAGGAATTTGACCATTCTCTTTAGCTTAATCTACCTTCTACAAAATCACAGTCCTTTAATAGTAGCTGCTGATATTCTCAGTCTTGTCCTTAACCTAGGACTCAGTTTCCTTCTTAAAATGAAGAGACCATATATTCAGAGCAGCCTTAGAGGTAATGGAGTCCAATTCCCTCATTTTATAGATGAAGAAACTGAGACACAAAGAGATTAAGTGATTTAGCAATTGTCACACAACTTGGTTGGTTGGTTGGGTGTTGTCCTTCATTTTCAAAGAGGACCAAAATGACATCATCATGATAAAGTGAAGTTTCAATGTGTGTCCAGCTGTGACTGATCACACCAGTAGGAGCTCAGAATGCTCTACCACAGGTTGGGCACAGATAGTCCATATGAATATTTGGAGTGAATACTCCAAATTTGCACATCCTATGTTTAATTTGTGCTGTCTCAATTCTGCTTTGCTCATAGAACACAGTACCTTTTATGATGTGGGCATGCCATGCTGAGCGGTCCTGTGCCAGTGTCTCCCAGGTTGCACAGTCAAATCCAAAGTTCTTGAGAGATACCTTTAGAGTGTCCTTGTATCGCTTCTTCTGACCACCATGTGATTACCTGGCCCATGTGAGTTCTCCATAAAATAGTCTTTTTGGCAAGTGTACATTTTGCATTTGAACAACATGGCCAGTCCATCAGAGTTGCGTTCTATGAAGCAAAGCTTGAATGCTTGACAGTTCAGCTCAAACAAGGACTTCAGTGTCTGGTACCTTATCCTGCCAGGTGATCCTCAGAATCTTCCTAAGATAGTTCAAATGGAAGCAATTGAGTTTCTTGGTATGGTGCTGGAAGACTGTCCCTGTTTCACAGGGCATACAACAATGAGATCAACGCAACAACTCTGTAGACGTTCAGTTTAGTAATCAGTCTAATATCTCTCTCTCCCAAACTTTTCTTTGGAGCTTCCCAAATACTGAGTTAGCTCTGGCAATTCGTGCATCAAACTCATTGTCGATGTGTACATCCCTGGAAAGTACACTACCAAGGTAAGTGAACTTATCCACAGCATTCAAACCTTCTCCCTTTGCTGTAATCAAGCACCTGTATTATCTTGGTGTTAACTATTAGGCCAAAATTAGCACAGGCAGCAGAGAATCGATCCATACTTCGTTACATCTCACTTTCAGAGGCTGCATTGAGTGCACAATCATCTGCAAACAGAAAATCATGCACCAACACTCCCTCCACTTTGGTTTTGGTTTGTAGCCTTTTCAAATTGAAGAACTTACCATCAGTACAGTAGTTGATCTTCATACCATGCTCATCCTCATTGAAAGCATTTGTCAAAATGGCTGAAAACATTATGCTAAAAAGCATGGGAGCAAGCACACAGCCCTGTTTCACTCCACCGATGACTAGGAAGACACGAGAGCACTGTGCACTCTCCAGAACTTGGGCAAACATGCCATCATGAAATTGACATTCAATACTGAGGAACTTTTCCAGGCAGCCAGATTTTGACATAATTTTCCATAATCCCTCATGACTAACAGTGTCAAAGGCCTTGGTTAGATCCACAAACTTTGTGTACAGACCTCTGTTCTGCTCCTGGCATTTCTCCTGGAGTTGTCAGGCAGCAAACACCATAATAACTCAACCTTTTCTGAAGCCACACTGGCTGTCAGGTATATAACCATCTTCCAGGTGAAGGATTAGCTTGTTAAGGAGGACTCTAGCAAGAATTTTGCCAGCAATGACTAAGAGAGAGATCCCCCTGTGATTGTCACAGGACAATCTATTTCCTTTACCTTTATAGAGATGGACAATGGAGACATCCTTGAAATCCTAAGGGATAACTCCCTCTTACCATATAACCTGGGAAATTTCAGTCAGTTTTTGTATGAGCAATGGTTCCCCTGCCTTGTAAATTTCAGCTGGAATAGAATCAGCACCAGGTGCTTTGCCACATGAAAGGAGCCTAATGGCTAAGTGTCTAAAGTCAGATTTAGCCTAGGTCTGAACTTAATAGTTATACATGGCCACAAAGGTCCTTTTCTACTTTAAATCTATAAGTATATGACCTTTGTCCAACCATTGTGCTTATGTGATCAAAGGTAGGGTCTACTATGTTATTTCTTTACTCTGCCAAGCTTGTCAGAGTGTGGATTTAAAGAAGAGTAAGAGTAAGTACGATGTAAGACTGAATGGGAAAGATTACATTTAAGGTTTCTTCTATGAAAGTGATATTTGTTTTTTTATAAAAAGGCTATATGTGGTAGTTGAGATAGAAGGAAATAGCTATTCGGTTGCCTTGGAAATCAAACCCCAGGTTATCAAACTCTATGGGGTTTTCATATTTTTCATTATAATAGGTATTTTAATTTTTTTAAGTGATGTAATCTATACATCATGCTAATCAGCTTACAAAGCATTTTCCAAAGCATTTTATTAAACTCCTACAGTGTGTCCAGCATTGTGCTATGAGTTTTATAAATGTTATATCATTTGGCATTCAGAGTTAGATGCTATTACTATCCTCATGTTACAAGTCAAGACACTGAGGCAGATAGAGGCTGCTAAAACTGGCTCAGGAGGAGAAAGTGAGGCTGGTGACTTTGCACAGCTCTGCCTCACTTAAATACAATTTACTTGCATGTTGTGGCATCATCTTCCTGATGTACAGATAGTCTGTGGAAATATTTGGAGTGGATATCCCAAATTTGCACATCCTGTGTTTACTTTGTGCTGTCTCAATTCTGCTTTCCTCAAAGAGCACAGCACCCTTTCTGATGTGGGCACACCATGATGAGCGGTTCTGTGCCAGGGTCTCCCATGTTGCACAGCCAAATCCAAAGTTCTTGAGAGAGACTTTGAGAGTGTCCTTGCATCGCTTCTTCTGACCACCAGATTACTTGGCCCATGTGAGTTCTCTATAAACTAGTCTTTTTGGCAAGCATACATTTTGCATTCAAACAACATGGCCAGCCCATGGAAGTTGCACTCTCTGAAGCATAGTTGGAATACGTGGCAGTTCAGCTCAAGCAAGACACTTCTGTGTCTGGTACTGGATAGCACAGTATCTGGAACATAGTAGGCACTTAAATGTTTATTGACATAACTTGGAATTTTTTACCACTGGTGACAATTAACAAAGGCTCTGTAATTTATAGTCTTAGAGGGCTACCTAGGGACACTGAGACATTAAGTGATTTGACCAGGGCCACACAGCTAGTAAGAGGCAGCATGGTGTAGTAGATAGAATATTGAACCTGGCATCAGAAAGACCTAGGTTTGAATCCCCCCTCAGCCACTTACTAGCTTTGTGATTCTGAGCTAGTCATTGGATTTCCTGGTCTTCGGTTTCTTCAGCTACAAAATGAGAGAGTTCTAAAGTTCCTGTCAGTTTTCCATCTATATTCTTATGCTTCAGAGACAAACCCCTCTTTGGCTGACCCTCTATCCAGTTCACCATACCATCTCATAGGAATAAAAATAAATATATAAAATGTAAACATATATAAGGATATAAAATATAAAAGTAAAACATATGCATTATATATGCATGTATATATGTATATATATATGAAAAAATAAAAATATTTTAATTTGTGTTTAAAGTTTATGAAGTGCTTTACAATTTACAAAACACTTTCCTTATAATGAACCTAATGAGCCCAGTAGGACTTTTTAAAGATTTTGAAGCTGAGGTTCACATAATGAAAGTGAGTTGCCCAAGAACACATAGCTGGTAAATATCGGAGCCTAATCTCAAACCTAGCCCTTCTGATCCTATATCCCTTAATCAGACATAGTGATTCTCTGTATATACAGTGACTCTACAGTACAATGGCCATAATATTGTTCTGTCCCACCCACTCCCTGCAGGGACAAGGGGGAAAAAATATTTAGGTTTATTGTCTCCTTATTTAAATAACAGTTGATTATTGAGCACACCAATTCCTGGATTCAATCATTAGTTTGGGGAGGGCAGAGGAATGCTTCATGATTTGAATCAGCTGTGCAAAATGACATTGGCATGGCTTGCTCCCATAATAAATAATTCCAGTACCTGAAAATCGACTGCAATCTCAAAGTGAAAGGGATTTGATTACATTATGCAGATTTATTTTCTCTTAGGTTTTAATATCAAGTTAGAGTTTCAGGGTTTTCTCGGAGGGGAATTGCAAATGCTGACTATGTATAAATTATGTTCTTTTAATATTTAATGTGATTTAATAAAAACTATTACTTTCCTAATTAGGTTTACTCATGACTTGGCTTAAGGTCTAGATGATAATAAACTCAAAGGTCTGGAACATGCTTTGTCTAATTACACTTCAGTCCTGCAAAGCACACAGTTTTACATCCCATCATATGGCTCCCTCAATGGCATATTCAAATTGATCATATTTTTTCCAGGAGGCAAAGGTAATAGGCCAGTGCTGCTAAGAGGTAAAAACACTTCATTCTTCTACCTGGACTCCTAAAGGTCTGAGTTCAGCTAACAGGGTATCAGAGTACAGAGACTTTAGGAATAGATCATCAAATCTAGGGTTTTTTAATCTTATTTGAGGGCTTCTTTTATAATTGTATTTAAATATAATGTTTCCATTCCTTTTTATTATGTATTTAAAATATTATTCTGAGAAGGGGTTTATAGGCTTCACTAGACTGACAAAAGGGTTCATGACACACAAAAAGGAGACAAGAACTCATGATGCAACAAAAGTGACTAGGTAGACAAGACACTATTGCATGAGATTTAATCTTGCCTTAGATATTTATTAGTTATCATGATTTTGGGAAAAACGAATTAGCATCTCTCAGTATCAGTTTGCTCATCTGTAGGATGGGAATGATAATAGAATATAACTCCTCACTTAAAGGTGACTTTCCTCTTATTGCCTCAGATGTAGAAATTCCTAGCTATGATTCTGTCCATTTTGTCAAAATTGTGTCAAATTTAAACCTGTAAAAGGCCTTAGAGATCATGAAATATACCTCCTCATTTTATAGTTTAGGAAATAGAGGCCCAGTAATTTGCCTGGGGTCATACAGATTGTTTGTCCTTCCTTTCAAAGAGGATGAATGACATTACAAGGTGACTCTTAAATTGGGATTTAAATGAGAGAGAGTCACATAAAGTCATCAATGTACTATCTCTTCCAGAGTCATCAGGGTCCAGTGGCAAGAAAAAAGTCAAGAAGACTGACAATGGCTCCTTGATGCAGTAGATGCCCCAGTTGGCCTTGTTGATGTCTAATCAAGCTCTAAGCACTCCACAGTGCCTGGTTCAGCTGCCTTCATGGCCTTTGGAACAAATTGTTCTCATTCTCCCATTCTGCCTGTGGAGGTCCTATCATGCTTGGGGTAGACATCTCCCTTACTCACAGAAAACTCTAAGTCCTTTTGATTACCCTCAACCTGGTTTAGCCAATTTGCCCAGTCAATTTTACTGGGGTGAGGCCATGTAACACTAACAAGATTAAAGATCTTCCCCATCCATTTATGGATGCCATCCTGCCTAGTAAGTGGAGATGGATTAGGGGAGGCCCACACCTTTTGTTAATGAGACACTGGTTCTCAAGGGTTGTGATGACCTCTGGCTCTGAAAAATGTATAAGTACTCTAAGGGGAGGTTTTACTCATTGGAAGTGTTTGTTTGGTCATACAAGACTCTGAGTAGCCACTAAGTAGCCCCCAGGCTTTAAAAACTCTCTCTGGTAACTATGTATGTATGGTAAAACAGTTATCTGTCTGTTGATCTGTCAGACAATTGGAAGACCTGTCAGTTGATTTTGATTTCTCTGTATTTTCTCTAAAGTTTAGGGTGCTAACTTTTCCCCTGAACTAAGTGAATGATTCATGCACTTGATTAGTGATTGTTGACCCCTCAAGTTGCTTTCCTTTCAGAAAAGCATATCAAAGAACCTGTAATAGTAGGCCCTCCTATGTATGTCAGGATGCTTGCTTTTACAGGACACTGAACATGCTAAAGCTTCTTGGAGCCACAGGTGAGAGTTGAGTGACAGGTGGTCACCAAAAATGAATGACCAGCCCTGAAAAGGGCTTGGCAAGCCCTAACACCAGGAGTGCCAGTCTGTCCTGGATACTCCATACAGGTAACAAGAAGTCACATTACCCATATGAACTTGTCTTGTGACTCCAAATTTAGGACTCTGTTAACTATTTACTCCCCTCTCCAGTCTATTTGTGGCAGATGCCTGTCATAGGAAGACAATTCAAAAGACTTTTTTGAATGAACTAGGGGTGTGCTGGAGCTAGTTCATAGGACTTATGAAGAAAGTCAATTGATAAATTTTGATTGTGAGCATTTACACCTTAACATTATCAAATGCTACAAATAAGAGATTAATTTATCATTCTGTTGATTATCTAGAGTACTTAAGAGTAGAGGAAATGTTAACAATGAAGATTAAACATAAAAGCTTATTGTGGCTATATAGGTATGTATATACATATGCATATGCATATATGTATGTGTGTATGTCCACACACGTATGCATGTATACACTTGTGTGTATATATGAGAGCTGGATGTTAAACATTTACCAGTATACCACATGAAACTGTACTCATTTCTGTTATCTAACAATTGGTCTATGATTAGACCCTTGTTGGAGGAAAGGACAAACTACATTAACTGAACCAAGTCAACCATTTTGGGCTGATTGAGGTGAAGTCAGGGAAGAAAGGGGAATTAAGGACCATGGATACTGTGCTAAGAAGGTAGGATGACCCAGTGGAAATAAGAGAGGACTTGGACTTTGAATTTGAATTCTCCTAAGTGCTACCTGCTTGGCCCTCATGGATAAGTAACCCATTGCACCTTTCTGAGCCTCAATTCTTATTCCACATTATTAATATTGATGGTTAGCTTTCAGAAGGCACTTTACAGTTTGCTAAACATTTTGCTTATTATCTCATTTGCCCCTTTCAACAAATTTGGAAGTTGTGTCACAGTGATTCAGAGGTTCCCAAAATGGCTAATACCATCCTCAGTGAGGGAGGGTGGGGTAGAGGAGCAGCAGCACTGGAATGATGAGGGGGGAAGGTTCAGTAGTAGCCTGGGGGCAATTAGGGATCATTGAATAAAAATAAGGGAGGGGTAGAAGCATAAGAAAAGAACAGAATATAAGAAAATTTTGAAAAACCTTTCACATGTTTCATCTGTTGCATAACAGAGTTAATGTCATAGTGACTACATTATTTCCAAATAAACTCACAAAACTTAAGTTATAACCAATAAGTGCTCAAGTTCACCCATAGGTCTTAACAAGCAAGTGTTGGCAGGTTAACTTGTTTGTCACTGTTGGGAAGTTCAGCATGCATTGGCAAGAATATGCAATGTATTTGACTGTAACGACTTGTTTACAATAGAGTTACATGATGCAATACTGAGTCATCACAATTTCGATGCAGGAAAAAACCCACAAATTTACAATAAATTATTAAATATAAGATGTATCATTTTAAATGTATATTATATTTTTTTGAAATGATGCAAATTCAAAAAAAAACATTAAAAGGTTAAAGAATGTAGCTTTCCAAGGGGTTGCTAAGTAAATTTTTTCTGAAAAGGGTATGGTAGTGATATGGATGGAAACAGTGCCC
The DNA here is from genome assembly GCA_023548195.1 of Bettongia penicillata ogilbyi. NCBI lineage: Eukaryota > Metazoa > Chordata > Mammalia > Diprotodontia > Potoroidae > Bettongia > Bettongia penicillata. The sequence goes on along the minus strand of JAJHZJ010000608.1, from coordinate 7,227,902 downwards.
TAAGGGTTAAAAATAATATCAAGAGTTGCTTTTCCAGTACTTTGCGAAACCCCTGGTTAATTTTCTAACCTAAAGGCATTCTGAAGTCTGTCCCCCTTACCTTGAAGGACCATAAAACTTCCCCCCTATCCTGGACCATAAAAATTCCTTGTCTTCCCCTGGGTTATAATGTTTGCTTTGTCCTCCTCATCCTGTGTCATTTATGGCCCTCATCCTGTGTCTTTATCTTGCAAGACTTCTTTATCTTGCAAAACTTACCCTAGATCTCCAATCCCATAAGGAAACACTAAAATCATCCTATATAATTTTGACCTTTTTCTTATATTATGGCCTTTTGTTTGCCTTCTTGTTAAACCTCAGGTCCATGTGCTTTTGCATCAGTAAAGCTCCCTTTAACTACAGAGAAAGTCTAAGTGAATTCTTTCAAATTTTGAAAGCTGTCCCATCTCTCTCTCTTCAACAGTAAGCCAAATAAGTTTGGGAACCTCTGGAATATTATATCACTGATGATGCAGTAATGGAAGCTATGAAAGAATGGTCACATAGGAAAACCTGGAGAGATGTCAGGAATCTGAGGGAAGAGAAGGCATCCAAGAGGAGGTGGTCCATAGTGTCAAAAGCTACAGAGAGTGCCAGAAGTATGGGGACTATGGAAAGGAACTGAATTTAGCAATTAAGAGATTTTTGACCACCATGTAGAGGATTGTATAGTAAGATTAGAAATAAGGCTGCAAGGAGTTGAGAAGTCAGGCAGTCAGTCAGTTAAAAAGGATTCATTAAGTTTTTACCACATGTAAGCACTGTGCTAGACACTGGGGAATTGTTATAAACAATTGTTGCCCTCACGGAGCTCCAATTCAAATAGGGAGAAAACATGTAATACAACCAGGAACATATAAATTATATACAGAGTAGATGGAAGGTAATCTGAGAGGGGAGTCAAGGAATGTAACCTGCTTCTTCTGTTATTTGGCTGTATAAGGGAGGATCAGAGAATTTTAGATTCAGTGATGGAAAGAACCTTTGAGTACATTCAATCCAACACATGCTTTACAGATAAGGAGACAGACTGGTCACTAAAGGAGTAAATATCTAGGCTGGGGTTTGAATCTCTTCATGCCAGACTATTTCAGTCACAGAAATCATACCTCTTCCCCTAGGGCTGCTCTCTTTCTCTGCTTGGAGGATGAAGTGGTTCTCCCAGAACCTCCAGTTAGAGTGGGTGCCCAGGCCAGCCATCTCTTCCTTTCCTACCCAACTGCACTTCTCTAAATTTCTCCAACATTCCACCTTCTCCTACTCCCACTCCTTTCACTTTCCTTTCGAATGTTATCTTCTCCCATTAGAATATAAGCACCTTGAGTACAAAGACTATCTGGGTTTTTTTTGTATCCCCAGAACTTTGCATAATGACTGACATATGTAGATGTATAACAAATATCTATTGACTGAACCTAGGTCTTTGGACTCTATTAAGTCCCATATAATTTACCTAACTTGGTAAGTATTGCAAGGGGGAGGTCTCACATTGTTTCTCACCCATCTTCCTCACCCATTTGATACTATCATCCCTGATCACATCTAGGGAATTTGGGGGCAACCATCTCTCCTTCTTCATTTTGATATCAGATGATGCCCAGCCCCAGGAGTAGATACAAAAGTGCTAGACTCTCCCTTAAATTAAGAAGGAAGTGGAAATCAGGGTTACCCAAGAACCCAACCCAAGTCCAGCAGATGATGCTCAAGTGGTCTTGCTTTTTCTAAGCATAGGAAGAGGGAAATATTAGTGTCAGTTAGCATCCTTCTCTCCTTCCAAACTTAGGAAGACCTAGCTACAGAAGTAAAAGCTCCATACTCTCTCAAGATAGGGGTTTATTCTGATGTAGCTACCAATATTTATAGAATTACCTTCTCCTACCTATTGTAATCAGGAGCTTGATGATATGAGCCACCTATCTACCTAGAAGGATGACTCCCCAGAATACTTTTAGATCTCCACTTCAGTGGTTCTTTCACACTACTAAAGCCTCTCTCTAGCTCTCTGTTTTCCTCCTATGATTGGTGAATTTATCCCCAGAACCTTCATTTAAAGAAGTACTCAGCCCAGCTCTGCTCATTCCAAATTACACTCCCCTTCTATGCACTGTCTTCCTCAATAAGAAGGCAAATTTCTTGATGGCATGAACTATTTTCTTATTACATATACTCCTAGTACTTAGCACAGAGACTAGAATGTAGAAAAAGCATGATATATATTCTATCTAATGTAGATTTACAGATAGTGGAGGGTCTGATGTGATTGATGAATGGGAGTAAATTTCTCCCTCATCCCACAGTCTCTCCTGCCCAGGAGCTCAGCTTGCCCTTTTAGCCTAGGTTTAGGTGGGTATTGCTCAGAATGTTGGGGGGTCAAGATGGTCCAAGAAAAGAGAAAATGCCTGGCTCAGACTTAATCCCCCAGGAGAAAGGCTGAGCTTGGAGGGTGGGCAATCCTCTCTCATACTCTTCCATAAGCTGGGCTCCCTAACCACATACAAACCTACCCTTGGAGAGTCATCTTGATACCTCTAAATTGTGTCAGACCTGAAACAAAATTCTGCTTTATCTGTTCTGGTTAAAGTTGTTCTCATAGATCAGCATAGGTCAAGAGAAGTAGAGTAGCAATGGATCAGGATGCAGGAGAGCTGGGTTCAACTACCATCCCTCTCCCACTCTCGCTTATCCTTATTGTACGACCACAAAAACAACGTTGTCTCTTTCCAAGCCTCAGTTTTCTCATCTTAAAATGAAGTATTAATATAGTGCCTTACAGCTTTGTTGTGAGGAAAATATTCTGAAAATTTTAAGGCACTGTAGAAATGTCACTATTATAAGTAGTATCAATACTCATTATCACAAAAATGCCAATTCCTACCCTCAATTCCATATAAAATTACAGAAGGGATGCATAATTTCACTGATATAGGAAACTCCCAAGTAAGGCAATTCTCTCTTCCATCCAGGTTAGCACCTTCTCTGTAACTTAAAGTCTTAATTGCTTAAGCATTAAGTCTATAAAGTGTTACTTGCCTCCAGGTAAGCCTGGTTCTCAGGTCAGCTCTAAATCCATGAATGCTAATTCTATATCATAAGAATACTGTAGTTCATATTTCAATAGTCATTTATAATGTTCAAAGCACTTTTTCTTGTAATACCATGGAGGAAAAAAACTTTGCAAAACATTTTATGTTTCTGGCTCAGACACCAGCAAGTCCCATAGCTGAAAAACAGTATTTGGTATTACAAGTCTGACAACCTCACTTTAAAGTTTAGGATACTGAGACCCAGAGGGGATATGTGACTTGTCTAAGGTCAGACTGGTAGTAAACAGCACACTGGAGACCTCTCAATCCCAATCCAGCGTTCTTTCCCCCATATCACATAGTTTCTCACTGCTAGCATGTGTCTCCTCGTGTTAACCTCAGTTCTTCTCTGGACAGATTAGACTGTGATTGCTGTAGTCTAATTCAGCCATGAAAAAATAAATGACTTTCAAACTCCAAGGCCACCATACAAAGGAGCTCTGCATAGTGTCAAAGCAATGAATTAAATAATGTTACACCCACAATAATGCGTGAAAGATTTAAAAGGCTAGGAATCTGATCCATTTATGCAGTTTTCTTGGAAGTGAAGAGACATGAATGTTATAATAATAGTCTGCATTTCTAGAGAATTTTAAAATTTGTAAAGCATTTTCCTCATATCAACCCTTGAGACTGGCAATACAAGAAGGGTTATTTTTACTAAACAAAATGAATAAAAATATACTTTTATGAAAAGAGGAAACTGAGGTTCAGGGAAATTAGGTTACTTAGACAAAGTCATATAGTTAGATAGGATGTAAACTATTTCAACTACTCCACATTGCTTTTCCAGTCAGAAATTCTAAGTAGTTTTGGGAGCAACCCAAAAAGGGCTTGGTGGTGACTCAAATGTTCTATTTGATTTTCAAAAGATAATCTGATTTAGGGCTGGATTAGCAATGACATGGTCATTTTAATTAGTAGCACATAAACTCTGTGTGGATAGCTATCTAAGAGCCCCTAGTTGCTATTTGTTCCCTCTCAAAGCACCTGAAATGCATGTTGGCTGCTTTCAGTCAGAACCATCTGTTTCATCAGCCTTGAGCCTATGAGTAATATGGTTGGCCACTCTCCTCTAAAGCATAATTACCGATGTGCCTGGAAACACAGATAGCACCCAATTTCCACATGCATGCCTTTCCCTTTCACATATGGCATCTCCAACATCTTCAGACACTCTTTTGGAGGTTTCTCTTTGCCCTTTCACCTCAAGTAATCAATTGATCATCCAGCAAGCGGTTGTTTTTTGTTTATTTGTTTTATGTGCCAAGCATCATCCTATGTCCCATGGCGGGGGTGAAAACTCCAAGAAGAGGCCCCTGCTCTTGAGAAGATTATGATCTAGTTTGTAAGAGGAACCAAACATGAAATCATTATAGGTTCATGAGGTGTTTAATGATATGGTATGGACAAATAAATGCTATAAGTGTTCCAAGAAAGAAGAAACCACTGTCAGCTAGAATAGTTAGGCAAGACTTATATGGCAGCAGTTGGGGAAAGACAGTATGGTACAATGGAAAAATAAATCCATTTTGAGCCAAGAGACCTGGGTTCAAGTCCTAGTTCTGCCATTTACAGGCAGTATGACCACAGGCAAGTCATTTAATCTTTCTGCCACAACTGTAAAACTCTTGTTCTAAGATTCTATGCCTCATAAACTACTAAAAGTGATGTATAATTTTATAAAAATTCAATCTAATTTTGTCCTATATTATCTAGACCAGGGGCTTTTAACCTGGGATCCATATACTGCCAAGGGATTTATGAACTTTGGTATGGAAAAGTACTGCATCTTTATTTTCACTAAACTTGAATTCAAATTTAGTATATTTTCAGTTATTATTTAATATATATGGATAGATACATGCATGTATATACATACACATACATGCATGCACATATATATACATATATGTGTATATACATATATATACACATACACGCACACACACATACAGACACACACACACACACTGAGAAGGGATCCATAGGTTTAACCTTCACTAAAAGGTACCGTGACGCACACAAAAGATGTCAAGAATCCCCAGACTAGATGACTGTCATGGCCCATCCATCCTAATCAGTTTACTTGATCTCTTACCCTCTGATTATTCTAAAACATTTCTTTTCTTGGAGGGTTACTTGGTTTCAAGTACTTTGCCTCTTCTACTCTTTCCCCTCGCACCCAGAGCATGGATCCTACCTCCATAATTATTCTATGTCATATGTGAGTGGCTGTCATAGACTTTGTTTAAGACTCCCAAAAACAGGAGCAGGGGAAATTGCTGAATTCTAGAGTCTGACTCATGGGCATCTTCCTTATATGGCAACCAGACTCAAGCAATCTCACCAGGGGTCTGTAGCTAATATTTAAATACTGCATTTTTAGTCTTAATAGGGCCCTAAATTACCCACCAAAATAACTTCAAGTACTGTATTTAACTTTAGTCTGATCATTTGAAAACAGAACACCAATTGCTTAAATTAAAAAGATATTTCATCAACTGGGGTTCCTACTAATTATGCTGTAGCTCTTATTAAAAATTACTCACTGTAACATCTGTTCCAAATTCTTGTAAAACAATGGGAAGGTTGGTTTACATTCTTATTTTTAGAGTGAACTGTATATTCTATCAGAAACACATCTAGATTCCAACCTATTTAAAAGCCTTGCTCTTGGAACCGAGCATTTATGAGTACTGTAAATCTGTCTCTAACTACAGTCTGCCTTTTATACTCAATGACTGACTTATGAGGTGTGTAAACACCACCGATCAAGCCAGTTATGATTCATTTAAATATTTACAAGCGCCTTCCTTTACAGTAACTCAAGAAATGAGGATGTTGACGTTTCATTGCTCTGTGTGTTTTTCCTTCCTTTTAAACTAAAGTGTCAAAACTAGACGGTATTGACCAATGAAATACGACTTTTTTTGGAAGGTTCCTAGAACGGATTTTGTATGTCATTAAACAAACATAAAAAGGAAATGCAAGAAAAGTCAATAAAGTGTCCATACAGCAAAGACATTATTTCTCCTTAGAACTCTTGTGTAGAATCTAGGAGAGGACACTGGACTAAACCATGTAGCTAAGGTAAGACAATCTATTGACCTTTACAAGTTATGTTAAATGTATCTCTTTAGATGCATTCTTTCATAACAAACTTTCATCCTTTCTAAAGGGAAACAAAAATAGCTATAGTTATTAACAGGGAAGTAGACAATAGTTACTGTACCAATCAAACTACCAAAAATCATTCTGTAGAGCTAAAAAAATTACAATTTATCAGAAAAGGACAAAAGGTCAAGACAGGGGAACCAATGAAAAAAAGCGAAGGAAGGTGACTTAGCCATACCAGATTTCTAAGTGTATTACAAAGCAGTAGTCATAAAAATAAAATCCAGTATTGGATAAGAAAGTGAGTAGCAGATCAGTGCAATAGATTAGGAACACAATTCTTACTAGTAAATGATCACAATAATCTAATGTTTGATAAACTGAAACCGCTAAACTTTTGGGACAAGAACTCACTATTTGACAAAAATTCCTGGGAAAACTGGAAACTGGAACATAGACAAAGATCTCACACCACATATTATGATAAAGACAAAATGGGCACATGATTTAGACATAAAAGGTGATACTGTAAGAAAATTAGAGGAGCATGGAATAGTTTACCTATCAGATTTATGGATAAGGAAAGATTTTCTGACAAAAAAAAGAAATAGAGAGCATTATAGGATATAAAATAGATAATTTTGATCAAAATAAATTAAAAATTTTGCACAAACAAAACCAATGCCAATGCAAATTAGAAGGAAAACAAGAAACTGGTGAGAAAAATTTTAGAGCAAAATTTTCCATAAAAGGCCTCATTTCTAAAATTTATAAGAATATGAATATTCCCCAATTGATAAATAGTCAAAGAATTTGAATAGGCAGTTTTCAGAAGAAGAACTCTAAAGAGTTCATAGTCATATAAAAAAATACTCTCATTATTGAGTAGAGAAATGTAAATTGAAACAACTCTGAAAACCACCTCACACATATCAGATTGGTTAATATAACAGAAAAAAAATGACAAATGTTGGAGATGTGGGGAAACTGGGACAATAATGAATTCTTGGTGGTATTGTAAATGGATTCTGTCATTCTGGAGAGCAATTTCTAACTATGTCCAAAAGGCTAAAAAAAAACAACAAAAACTGTGCATTCCCTTTGATCCAGCGGTGCTACTACAAGGTCTGTATCCCAAATGAATCAAAGGAAAAGGAAATTATAGCAGTTCTTTTTGTGGTAGCAAAGAATTGGAAATTGAAGGGAAGCCCATTAGTTGGGAAATAGCTGAATAAATTGTGGAATACTACTGTGCTATAACAAATGATAAGCAACCTGGTTTCAGAAAAACCTGGGAAGATTTATATGAAATAATGCAAAACGAAGTGACTAGAACCAGGAGAATATTGTACAAAGTTATAGGAACATTGTATGATGATCAACTGTGAATGACAGCTATTCTCAGCAGTACAGTACAAGGACCCAAGATAATTTTAAAGGACTTATGAGGAAAAATATTACCTGCAGAGAAAGAATTTATGAAATCTGAATGCAGATTGAAGCATATAGTTTCTACTTTATTTTTCTTGCTTTTTTGCAACATGGCTAATATGGAAATATGTTTTACATGATTTTACACATATAATTGATACGATGGTTTTTTGGGGGGGAGGCTGTAGGTTTGGTGGGACCGTGTGAAAAATATTTTCCTCCTTATGAAAAATAAAAGAGTCATATTAGTTATCTAAATTCAATAAATATAATTTAATTCTCTTTTGCCCCATTTCCTGGTTTCTACTCACCACCCAAGGCAAATAGAACAGAGATGAGACCCATTTTTATTTTAGCAGGGGAATCACAGCCAGCCTCAGGTGTCAAGGAACCATGTGTGATGACTGACAATGTCTGAGATCAATGATACATCAAGTTGAACATACTCTTCCATGTCCTTAAACCAAAGATTATCAGGGAGAAAAATGCAGCTGTGAAATCAGTATTCCTTGTCTTTCTCAAGCAGTTAGCTTATAATATGAAATCTGCCTCGCTGACAGCCAGATTGTGCTAAGGAAATATGTAAAGAGTGAGGTTGACTTCTTCTAACCCTGCAGGGGATGGGGGAAGAATTACATGTCTACAAACAGTCACAACTAGAGTCTTAAATATGGACTGGAAAACATCAAAAGTCACCCAGTGGAGTCCATCTTACCCACAAGGTTATTCTCAAAACTTCCAGGAAGTGAAGGAAATAAAATGAAAAGACTTGTACTGAGGCAAGCTGTTCATAGGAGATGGTTTCCAGCCAACAATCCTCTCTGGGCTCAGAGAAAACTCATGAACAGACTGTGAGAGATCTCCCCACTTGGCTCACAATGAAAAGCTGGCCTGTAAGCTGCCAATATTTATATATCTATCATTTGTGATTTGGATTTTGTGGTTTGTTTTGGTGTTGTTTTGCATGTGTGTGAGTGTCTGGAAGGAAGCTGGGGAGCAAGGCAAAAAATTCCTTGATGAAAAGAACTTGCTTTAAGTGGAGTGTTAAGATTGGCTTTTCCTCATTTCCCTTCTCTCCTCTTGTCTCCTTTAGCCAAATGGAACACTTCCCTTAAATTCCAGGACTTGAGTTTTCCATGTGAATACAGCTCTCTGCAGTATAAAGCTATTTAGCCTGAGAGAATATTTACTTTTTAGTGTATCTTGAGTAGCATGATCCATTTGCCAAAAAGATTAAAATGATTCTTATGAACCAAAAAAAACTAATCTTTGGATGATTTGGGTACAAATGATTCTGAAGTAAGGAGATTATTTTTTTTTTCTAGAGATAATGTGGTTTTGATAAAATCCACCAGAATATGACCTAGTAGAGTGTAGAGATGTAGTACAGTGAACAAAAAAATTTTTCCTTGATTTGTATCTTATTTATTTGAAATTCTAGTGACAGGGAAGCAAACTACACTACTTGATCTCTAAAGTTCTCAGCAACTATAACAATCTATGACTTGATAATAAATACCTGAAGGTTTCATCTATGTTCTATTTTTGTGACTATAAAAAGAATGTTCTGGACTAAAGGTATCCCTGTGGGATACACTCATCTGGAACAGTTTTAAAGAGAGTATTCATGGAAATAAGGTCACCAGAGAAAAAAATAGGGACTTTTCATAGGGTTGAAAAGAAAGCAAGTTATACCTTCATAGGAGAATGCTATCTGATGTAAGAGATCCATGCCATCACTTGAACATTACACTCATCATTGTTGGCTCAAAGAGGGAATAATATAAACAGTCAGTTGAATATAAAAATCTCTCTTATGTACCAGGAAAGTAGAAGGGGATTATATAAAGGGGGGCTTGACAAAAGAGAGAGCAGACAGAAGCAAAACACTGTGAAGAAGGGAAAATAGAAAGGGAGAGAAAAGAAGAAGAAGAAGAAGAAGAAGAAGAAGAAGAAGAAGAAGAAGAAGAAGAAGGAGGAGGAGGAGGAGGAGGAGGAGGAGGAGGAGGAGAAGGAGGAGGAGGAGAAGAAGGAGGAGGAGGAGGAGGAGGAAGACAATGATGACCTTCGGTGGAGGATTCATGTAGGGCATGTTCAAGAGTCAGTCACATTAAGAATACACAAATGAGCTTAATCCTTCTTTGTTAGGGATACATCACAAATTTGAAGAAAAATCAGTATATTTGCATTTTTAATTAAATACGATTTCTTTCAATCAGTGAAAACCAGTCTTATCTCCTTTCTTCTTGATGTTCAACCTAATGAGAAAAACAGAAAAATTTTACAAAAATGTATCATTATGAAAAGAAAATTCCTGCTTATGACCATAATATATAGAGATAGAAAGATAGCAATAGAAATATAACCTCAGATATAGGTAGATATAGAAGTAGATATATACATGTATGTGTACATGTGTATGTATGAATACAGGTATATGTGAATTCATATGTAACATTTTCTGAATCCATACATATTTTAGCAGGAGGTGGGTATTATTTTTGATCATGAGCCTTCTGAAATCATAGATGATCATTGCAATCAGAGTTCTAGAGGCTTTCAAAGTCGTTTGTCTTTTAATATTGTTTTTATTGCATAAATTGTTCTCCAAATTCCATCTACTTTAAATTCATGTCTTCCTAGGTTTCTCTGAAACCATCCTTTTTATATTTTTTTTGTAACACAATAGTATTCCATCACACTTATATGCTATAATTTATTCAGGCATTCTTTATATGATAGTACCCCTTTCTAATTCTTTGCCACCGCAAGAAGAGCTGTGTAAATATTTGTGTGTATCTTAACCTAGAGTTTTTCTTCAGTTTTCTTCAGTTAGGATTAATCTCTCTCTTAATTTAATACTTCTCTCATCTCCCCCTCTCTTTTCTTTCCTTTGTATCATATTTTGCCTTGAGTGAAATATATTTCTGTATCCAATAGTGTTCTTCCCTCCTTAGATAATGAGAAATGAGGTTCAAGTATCAATGATTTCCCCAAACTCTTCCTACTTATTTGTATATACTTCTAGTTAAGCATGCCAATTATGAGATAATTTTATCCAACTTTCCTCTCCTTCTTCCTCCCACCCCCAATGTATACCTCTCTTTCATCCCTTCCACTCTTTTAAAATCATCAAAGTTTAACAAAGCCATTCCTAGACCTTCAAAGTAGACTATGACCCCAGATAATAATAGAGTTCTAAGAGAATTCATGTATTCGCCCCATCATTAGAAGGAAAACAGTTTATCCTTGTTTAGTCACATATGGTTGTTTGCTCATATTTATCTTTTTATGATCTTTATTCCTGCAGCTGTTGTCTTTTTCAACAGGAATGTTTGGAGTTCCTCTAAATTTATATTCAGTTTGATTGATTAATTATTATTGGTTTTAAGCTTATGTTTTTGGCCCTTCTGGAATATTGTTTGCCAAGTGCTCTGAATATTCATAGAGGTGGCAAATAAATCTTTTGTGGTTCTGCCTGTGCCTGCTCAATGCTTGGATGATTTCTTTTTGGCTGCTTGCAATAATTTTTCTTTGATAAAGAAGCTGTGAAGTGTACCTATAATATTCCAGGGAGTTTTCGTTTTGTAGTTTCTTTTAAAACATGACAAATGAATTCTTTCTATTTCTACTTTTTCTAAGAGAGGTGAATCATTTTTCTATTCTAATTTCATGAAATGTGATGTCTATGGTCTTTTTTCATTCGTGGCATGCTGGTGGCCCAAGGATTCTTTCATTTTATATCCTTAATCTATTTTTCATGTCAATTGTTTTTGGAGTGATTGATTTAAGATTTTTTTTTTAGTCTTTGATTTTATTCCAATTTTTTTTAATCATATGATTATATCATTAGATGCAGAAAAACTTTTTGACAAATACAACATTCATTCCTATTAAAAATTAGGAAGCATGGGAGTAAATGGATCTTTTCTTAAACTGATGACTATTATCTATGTACAAAGAAGAGCAAGCATTATACATAATAAGAATAGTCTAAAAGCATTCTCTTTTTTTGAAATAAGAATTTAATGTTTTCATAATTACAGATAACATTAATTTTTAACATTTGCTTTTTTTAAAATTTTGAGTTCCAAATACTCTCCCTCTCTCCCTTAATTCCCTCTCATTGAGAAGACAAAGCAATTTGATATAGGTTATACATAGGCAGTCACACAGAACATATTTGCATATCAGTCATGTTGAAAAAGAAAACACAAACATAAAAAACAAGAAAAAATTAAGTTTTGAAAAGTCTTCTTCAGTCTGAAGTCCTGTGCCATCACTTCTTTCTCTGGAGGTAGACAGTATTTTTCATCATAAAGGCTTTGGGATTGTCTTAGATCACTGTATTGTATTGCTGAGAACAGCTATGTCATTCATAGTTGATCATACAATACTGATGTGTACAGTGTTCTTTTTCTGCTCATTTCACTTTGCACCGATTCATGCAACTCTTTCCAGGTTCTTTTTTTTTCTGTCATATTAGTCAAACTGATAGGTGTGAGGTGGTAGCTCAGAGTTGTTTCAATTTGCACTTCTCTAATCAATAGTAATTTAGAGCACTTTTTTTCAATATGAATATAGATAACTTTGATTTCTTCTGAAAACTGCCTGTTTATTTGCTTTGATTATCAATTGAGGAATGACTCTTGTTTTGTTTTTGTTTTTATGTTGACAACATTCTCTGTATATATGAGAAATAAGGCCTTTATCAGAGAAACTTGCTGCAATTTTTTTTTACATTTGTGATTACTGTGTATTTCCCTCCATCTTATTCCCCCATTTCATCCTACTGCCTTTCTCTTTCATTCTGTTCATCCCTAGAAGTGTTTTTCTTCTGACTAGTGCCTACCCAAATCCAAAATCCCCTCTATTAGCCACCCATTTCTATCTCCACCACCCCCAATTTTCTGTAGGGTAAAATAGATTTCTATACCCAACTGAGTGTGTATATTATTTCCTTTTTGAGTCACTGTCAATGAGAGTAAGATTCAAGGGCTCCTTTCCACTTTTTTCTATTTTCCCTTCCACCATAAAATTGCTCTTTCACATGATTGCTTTTAATGTGAGATAATTTACCCCATTCTATTTTTCCCTTTCCACTTCTCCCAGTACATTCTCTTTCTCAACCCTTATTTTTTTAGACATCATCCCATCATATTTAACTCACATTTGTGCCCTCTGTTTATATATACTCCTTCTTACTGCCCTAATAATAATAATAAAGATTTTAGGAGTTTACAAGCACCATCTTCCCATGCAGGAATGTAAATAGTCTAACCTTATTGCATCACTTAGGATTTTTCTTTTCTGTTTCCATTTTCATGCTTCTCTTGAGTCTTGCATTTGAAAGTCAGATTTTATATTCAACTCTGGTATTTCACCAAGAATATTTGAAAATCCTCTATTTCACTGAATATCCAGTTTTTCCCCTGAAGGATTATAGTCAGTTTTGCAGGGTAGGTGATTCTTGGTTGTATTCCCATCTCCTTTACCCTTCATAATGTCATACTCCAAGTTCTCTGATCCTTTAAATTAGAAGCTACTAAATCTTGTACTATCCTGACTGCAGCTCCACAATATTTGATTTTTCTTAAATTTCTGTCTGCTTGAAATATTTTCTTCTTAACTATATTTGGCTATAATATTCCTGGGAATTTTCATTTTCAGATCACTTTCAGATTGGTAGATTCATCAATTCCTATTTTACCTTCTGGTTCTAGGATATCAGGGCAGTTTTTATTGACAATTTCTTGAAAGGTGATGTCTATAATCTTTTTTTTAATCATAACTTTCAGGTAATTCAATAATTCTTAAATTTCCTCTCTTTTCTTTTTTTTCTCAGTCAACTATCTTTCAATCAGATGTCATATTTTCTTCTATTTTTTCATTGTTTTGATTTTGTTTTCTTGTTTCTTGACATCATTACCTCCCCTTTGCCTGATTCTAATTTTTAAGGAATTATTTTCTTCAGTGAAGTTTTAATATATCTTTCCCCCCATTTGGTCAATTATACCTTTTAAATAATTCTTTTCTTCAGCACATTTTGTATATCTTTTTGCAGTGTGCTAATTCTTTTTAAGGCAGTCTTCTCTTCAGTGGATTGTTATGCCTCTTTTTACCATTTGGACTATTTTGTTTTTTTAAGGTGTTTTTTTCAATATTTTTTATGCCTTCTTTACCAAGTTGTTGACTCTTTTTCCATGACTTTCTTGCATCACTCTTCTTTCTTTTACGAATTTTTCCTCCACCTATCTTCTTTGATTTTTAAATCCTTTTTTTAAAAATCTCTTCCAGGAAGAGCCTTTTTGAGCCTGAGACAAATTCATACTTTTTATGAAGATTTGATTATAGAAATTTTGACTTTGTTCTCTTCTTCTAAGTTTGTGTTTTGATCTTCCCTCTCATCATAGTAACTTATAATAGTCTAGTTCATTTTTTGTTATGCTCTTTTTTCCCAACCTATTTTTTTTATACTTTTAACTTTGCATGTTAAAGTTGTGCTCTGTTCCCTGGGTGGTGGGCTTCAGGTATTTTGCAGAGTTATTTTTAAGGCTAATTCTGGGAGTCAGTAAACTTTCAGTTCTTCTACAGTATTATAATCTTAGAATAGATTTATTCACTACTCTTTTGGCCTATGCTCTGATTTTTGAGTTATCACAAGCAATCTTTGCTGCTCTGGAAGTATAAGCAGGATTTCTCACTTTCCTGCTGTCACAGTCTCTCTATGGTAGTGCTTCTCTTTCACCTGGAATTGTGACACAGGAATACAACCTAGATCCACATATGGGCAATCCAACAGAGTCCTGAACCCAATGCCAGCAAAGTGACCCATGTAATCTCCTGACCAGTTGTCCCATCCCATACTCTCTGTGGGCTGAAAGTTCCTGAAGTCACCATTGCTGCTACTGATTCAGTCAGCCTGCCATTTGTTTACTCAGACTTGACTTTCACTCTCACCACATTTGACAGATCTTTCCTGCTCACATTAAGAGTTGTCTTAGACTGGAAAATTCCTTCACCCCATCAATCCATGAGTTCTGTCCAGAACCTCTTTCTGAGGCATTATTTAGAGTTGTATGTAGGGGAACATGGGAGAACTCAGTCAAGCACTTGTCTTTTCTCTACCATCTTGGCTATGTCATCCTTCTAAAAGCAGTCTCAGCAAACTCAAGAGTGTAGCAAAGGTGTTGGTGATCACCTTTATTATTAAATATTGTACTAAAAACCCTCTTGGTACACAGGGAGCCAAGATGGCAGTATAAGACAGCAATTCAGCTGACCTCTTCCAAAATTTCCCTCCAAACAACTTCAAAATAATACCTTAAATCACATTGGGAAGCAGCAGAACCAACTGAAATTCTGAGTGAGACATTTTTCTAACCTAAGACAACTGAGAAGACAAGGAACAAAGATCACTGACACTGGGGTGGGCTTTGGAGGCATCTATGATAGTGGCTGAATCAACAGCAATAGATTCAGGAACTCTCAGCCCAGAGAACATAAAGGAGTCAAACTTCTGGTCATAGAGATTACAAAGGACATTTTGCTGGTACTAGATATGGCTGGTGTTGATTTTACCCATACAAAGTTCTGGTTTTCAGTTTTAGCTTAGGGAAGAGTGTTTGTGCTCAGTTCCAAGGAAGCAAGTGTCCTGGTCACAGTTCTAAGGCAAAAAATAGCACTAGTGCTTGTGGCTACAGATGAACAGAAGATACAGTTCCAAGGCCAAGAGGAGAATTAGTGCTTATAGATACAGGGGAGCAGGTGCCCTCCTGGGTGAAAATCAGAGCAAAGACCAGGAAAGATCACACCTTTCCCCAGATCACTTCTCCTTGGAAACACCAAAAAACTACAGATCCAAAGAACTAGTTTTGAAAATAAAAGGGAAAGAAAAAAACACCTCAAAGTTTTGGACAGTACCTACTGAGGTCCAGGTGAACAGAGCCCAACTTTAACATAAAATTCTAAGTCAAAAAATAGACTAGAAATGAGCTAACAACAAAAAAGAACTTGGCCATTAAGAACTACCATGGAGGCAGGGAAGACCAGGACAAGAAAATAATTCCTTAAAAATGAATGGGCAATTGCTAATTTAGTAGTCCAGAAGATGTAAAGAAACAATAAAACAAAGTCAAAAGAATGAAAAAACAGAAGAACAGATTAAATATCTCATTGGGAAAAACAATAACAATTGAACTAGCCAATAGATTGAGGAGAGCTAATTTAAGAATTATTGAATTATCTGAAAGCAATGATTTAAAAAAAGGCCAAGACATCATATTTTAAGAGCTTATAAGGAAAATGGAACTGATATCTTAGATTCAGTGGGTAAAATAGAAATTAAAATCCACCAATGACTTTCTGCAGGAGATCTCCAAAAGAAAATTCCCAAGAATATTAATGCTAAAGCTCATAGTTCCCAGGTCAAGGAAAAAAATATTGAAAGTAGCTGGGGGGAAAAAAACTAAAACATTTTGAAGGCACTATTAGGATCACACATGATTTAGCAGCTACCAGGTTAAAAGAGTAGATGACTTTTATTATGATATTTTGGGAGGCAAAGGAGCTAGGAATACAACCAAAAATAAACTACCCAGCAAACTTCCCCTTTAGAGAAAAAAGAATAGATATTTAATGAAATAGAACACGTTCAAGTATTCCTAACAAAAAGACCAAAATTGAATGGCAAATTTGACATTCAAACACAAGACTGAAGAGAAGCGTACGGTGGTAAACATGAAAGAGTAGTCATAGGAGACTCAATAAGGTTAAACTGTACACATTCATCTAGGGGAGAATAATGCATGTAACTTCTAAAACATTTTTTACATTATTAGACTGTTTAGAAAGAGTATACATAAAGGATACTGGTGTGAAACAGTTATATTGAGGTGATCTTAAAAAGTGAAAGGATGAAAAAAGGAGGGAAACACTAGGAGAAAAGGAAGAGAGAAGTAGGATGGGGAAGTTTCTCTCACATAAGTTTTTCTCATAGTCATGCAAGGAAGAGTTTTTTATAGTGAAGGGAAAAATAGGAGCAACAATGCTTGTACCTTACTGTCCTTGAAATCTGCTCAAAGAGGAAGATTATTGGAGAAAATACATTTTGCTAAAAGCTACCATAGAAAATGAAGTAATATCAAAATATTTTAAAGCAAGTTTCTCTGAAAAAAGGTCTCATTTATCAAATATATAGGGAACTGAGTCAAATTTACAAAAAAATAAATAAGAGCTATTTGGCAATTGATAAATGGTAAAAGGATATAAACAGGCAGCTTAATGAAGAAGAAATCAAAGGTACTTCTAGTCACATAAAAAAACTCTAACTCATTATTAATTAGAGAAATACAAATTTAAAACACAGAGGTACCACCTCATACCTTTTGGAAATGGCAAATGTTTGGAGGGGAAGAGGAAAAATAAGTAGACTAATAAAATACTGGTGGAATTGTGTACCAATCCAAACAATCTAGAGAACAATTTAGAACTATGCCCAAAGGGCTATACAACTGTGGATACCTTTTGATCCAGCAATACCTTTGCTAGATCTCTATTACAAATTGATCAAAGAAAAAAAGAGTTATATTTACAAACATATTTATAACAATTCATTTTGTGGTGGCAAAGAATTGGAAAATGAGAGAATGTTCATTAATTGAGGAATGACTGAACAACTTGTGGCATATAATTGTAATAGAGTATTAATGCATAAAAATGACAAAGGGGATGATTTCAAAGAAATATTGCAAGACTTACATGAACTGAAGTATAATTGAAGTATAATTCTCTTGCTTTATTTTATTGGTCTTTTTCTGATGTGGCTGATAATGGAAATATTTTTGTACAATTTAACATGTATCTTTAATTGATATCATTTTGTTTGCTTTCTTAGTAGGTGGAAGAGACATGAAAAGGAAGAGAGAAAATTCAGAACTCAAAATTTTAAAAAAGAATGTCAAAAATAAATTAAGAAAAGTTGAGAAAATAATTTTTAATGCTAGATGTAGCAATAAGACAAGAGAAAGAAATCGAAGAAATAAAAATAGATGATGAAACAAAACTATCACTCTCTGCAAAAGGTGCAATAGTGTATTTAGAGAACCATAGAGAATTAACTAAAAAAATAGTTGAAACGATTTATAATTTTAGCAACCTTTTTTAGTTGAGGATATAAAATAAACCCACACAAATGATCTATATTTCTACATATTATCACCAAAACGCAGCAGGAAGAGATAAAGTAATTTCATTTAAAATAACTGCAGGTAGTATAAAAACATTTGCCTGTCTACCTGCCAAGAAACACACAGGAAGTACATGAGCACAATTACAAAACAATTTTCACAAAACAAGGACAGATCTAAACATAAATTTTGGAGAAATATTAATTGCTCATAGATAGACTGAGCCAATATAATAAAAATGACAATTCTACCTAAATTAATTTATTTATTCAATGCCATACTGAACAAGTTACTAATGAATTATTTTATAGAGTTAGAAAAATAATAACAAAATTGATTGGGAAGAAAGAAAGATATGAAAATATCAAGTGAATCAATGGGGCAAAATGTGAAGGAAGGTGGCCTAGAAATAACAGGGTCCAAACTATATTACAAAGTTATAATTATCAAAACAATCTGATACTGATTATGACCAACTAAGAAATAAAGTGATTGATCAATGGAATAGATTATGTACATAATATACATAAGTAGATGAACCTAATAGTCTAAAGTTTGATAAATCCAGGACTGGATAGTGAGCCACATTTTTAGTAGATGCCACCTGTTCCTGGGCCCTGTACAGGGTCAGACACCTCTGTGCTGGAACTGGGACATCTTCTTATTCTGGTGCATAGGTTTTCCCTCTGCTCAAATGTTTTGTCAATTCCTGGTTAGACCTTATCCCCCAGATCCCTAGACCTGTCTATCTTTTCCCCTTTGCTGTGTTGGGTTGGAAAAATGAATTATGATTGTTTTATTTTTTTCTTTGATTACTGATTAGAACTCACTCTGGTGTGCGTTTATTTGTAAAGAGGAAAGGGAGAGCCTGGTTCTACTTATCCCTGATACTGCCTCATCTTGAGTCTACCCTCTAATTCCACCCACCCACTCCAAGTGGACTTGAATGTGAGGTTTGGGACAGAATCTATGATTTTGCTGGTATAGGGCCCTCCCAGTGAAGAAACCTGCTTCACCAATGCAGAGATGGACAAACTTTATAGCATATAGTACTTTTTCCTTAAGAATATTTTATTTTTCTCCAATTACATGCAATGACAATTTTCAATATTCTTTTTGTAAGATTTTGAGTTTCAAATTTTTCTCCCTCTCTCCCTTCCCTACCCCTCCCCAAGACAGCAGATATTCTGATATAGGTTGCACATATACAATCACATATATCATATAGTCTTACAGAATTGCCTAGGAGTACTGTGCAGTTAAATCACCTGTCTGATGTCCCACAGTTAATGCACAACAGAGGCAAAGTTAGTGTATATCAAAACTTGAAGCCAAGTCTTGCTGTCTCCAAGGTCCAATATCTATTCACAATACCATGCGGCCACTCATTTCAATGAGAAGTATGTTTTTTTTGTAATCATATCCTTTGGAACTAACAATAAATGTTTATCCCATATGGTGATTCTTTTTTTAAAGTACAATATAATTCTAATCATATTATAAATACCCAAATTAACTATAAGGAACACACGAAGAAAGACTCAATGTGCATATAGAAAAAGAATTGATAAATAGAATTGTGTATAGAATAATTTTACATAAATATATGTGTGTACATATATATACACATGTGTGTGTGTTTGTGTCTAATGGTGGCCATTTCTATGGTAGGGGAAGGAATAAAAGGGAAAAAAAGAAATGTACACGATAACTTGGTTGTATATTTAAAAGGAATAGTAGATTATACATCGTGGGTTTTAGCTTAGTGTACAATCATCATTTTTTATACTATGTTATGGAAATGCTTGTTTTATTCCATAAAATAAAAATAAAATATTTTTAAAGCATAAAACTCAATTCAATTTTACAAAAAAAAAAATTGTTAAGCACCTACTATGTGCATGGCACAAACTGGGGATACAACGACAAAAACAAAATACCAAATAGTCTCTCAAAAGGATTAGGAGGGATGGACCAGGTTGATAGAGCATGTACAATTCATTAGAACATCTCTTTATGAGTAATTAAGAATTTACTATTGTTAGTCTCCACTGAAAATCAACCATTTTAGTTTAAACTAAAATTTAAAACTGGAAATGTTCTTACTGAACAATTTTCCAGAAACATATTCCCCTCAGTCCTCATGCTAGAAGACAAAAGGGTATTTTGTTGATTAACAGAATCTATCATTTAAAAAGTGGTTAAAATAGTCCTCCAACTCCATTTAAACTTTGGTTTTAACTGTTTTAGAATATTAATCTTCTCCTTGTTTACTAGTCATTAGTTTATGCTATCTTATCCTAGTCACTATGATCATAGGATCACAAATTTAGAGGTTGAAATAATATAAAGGTTATCAGATTGAAACCTTTCATTTGCAAGTTAGTCACAAAAACACTAAGCAACTTATCCAAGCTGTGTCAATGAGTGTCTGATGAAAACTTTAAACCTGTGTCTTCCTGATTGATAGCTTAATGCAAAATTCTCCTTAAAATTCTACAAAATTCATTGAAAACATAGCACTGCCCTCAGGTAGCTTACGATCTATCAGAGAAGAAAATATTTTGAAATGTGAAGCATACAGAGGACAGCACAAGACCCTATAATACATAAACCACATGTGCCAGGTGCTATGCCAAAGCTGATTGACTAGGGAAAAGTAAAAACAATCTCTGCTCTCAAGGACTTCACTTTCTAATGGGGAAGATGAAAATAGTAATGTAAAAATTGGACAAATTGAAGATAATATCAGAGGGAAAGCTTTAAGGATAGCCAAGCAAGTGTCTTGCAGAAAGTGAATTTTTTCTAAGACTTTGTCAGAAGTGAAGGAAGTGGAGAAGAAGAGGGAGAATATTTCAGGTATGAGGGACAGTCAGTAAAAATGCAATTGGGTGTTGGGGTATCTTATTGAAGGAATAACAATGTGGCCAGCATCATTGGATCACAGAATAAGTGGAAAGAAGGAAGGAAGGAAGGAAGGAAGGAAGGAAGGAAGGAAGGAAGGAAGGAAGGAAGGAAGGAAGCTATAAGAAGACTGGGAAGATAAGAAAAGCCCATGTTATGAAGGACTTTAAATGCAAAATAGAGATTTTATATTTGATCCTTGAGGTAATAGGGATCTACAAGAGGTGGTAGGGTGACATGATCGGGTCTGTGCTTTAGGAGAAGCTGTTTGACAGTTGAATAGAATGTTGACTGGAGTGGGGGAGACTTGAGGGAGGAAGGTAGAACAAAAGGTAAATATAATAAATAACATGATGAAGAACTGGACCAAAGGTTTTAAAGGAAGAGTGACAGGAAAGGAAAAGAACAAGAATTTATTAATTCCTACTATGTACCAGTTGCTGTGCTAAGTACTTGATAAATATGATCTCATTTTTTCCCCTCACAACAATCCATAGAATTAAGTGCTATACTCCTATTATAAAGCTGAGCAAACTAGACAAACAGAGGTTGAGTGACTTGCCCACAATCATAGAGTCAGTAAGTGTCTATGGCAATATATGAACTCATGTATTCCCAGCTCCAGTCCCAGTACTTTCTCCACTGTGCCTCCTACAGAAAAAAAAAAAAAATGGTGAATGAGAGAGATGTTGTTGTTTCTTAATGCTGTCCAACGCTTTGTGAACCCATTTGGGGTTTTCATGGTAAAGATATTGGAGTGGCTTGCTTCAGTAACTTTCCTTTCCTTCTCCAGCTCATTTTACAGGAGGAAATTGAGGCAAACAGTGTTAATTGACTTGCTCAGGGTCACATAGTAAATATTCAAGGCCAGATCCTATCTCACCAAGACTAGCCTTTCTTATTCCAGATCTGGCACTCTATCCACTATGCC
Source organism: Bettongia penicillata ogilbyi (assembly GCA_023548195.1). Taxonomy (NCBI): domain Eukaryota; kingdom Metazoa; phylum Chordata; class Mammalia; order Diprotodontia; family Potoroidae; genus Bettongia; species Bettongia penicillata. Next base: position 7,206,210 of record JAJHZJ010000608.1, on the reverse strand, counting down.
TAAGAGATGATGCGAAGATAGACCTGACAGTACTTGACATCTAATTGGATTGGGAGTGGTGAGGGTATTAAGAGAGGGAAAAGTAGAAGATAACACTTAGGTTGAAAGCTTGGGTGACTGTGCAGATGGTAATATACTTCACAGAAAGTGAAGTTAGAAAGAGAGGAGGATTTGGAGGGAAAGATGGTGACTTTAAGATGCCTACAATCATCCAGTTTGAGATATCCAATAAACAAATCTATTATCAGCTTTTTTATAATTATTTTTATCTAATCACTTCACTTTCCAAAAGTAGAAATTGAATCAAAAAGAAAAGAAATGACTCAACCAAGGACAAATAAGGAAAGAAGGAATGCGGAAGGCATGGTGTGTAGCAGTGAGCACCCCAACAGACATACAGGAGCCTGCTATCGCAGGTTCTTTGATCAGCTTTTCAAAAGGAAAGGCAACTTTTGAGGGGCTAACAATCTCCTTTAATCAAGTACATATATCGCTCTCCAATAGAGAAAATATGAGAAAAGACCAATAGACAGGCTTCCAATTGCCTGACCATTACATATATACATAATTATCAGATTGGGAATCACCAACATCTGGGTTTTCAAAGCTGGGGGGCTGCTTAGCAGCTTCCCAGAGTTTCATCTGGCATACAAACTTGCTTCCAAAACCAAATTTGAAAGCAAAACCTCTCCTCAAAGTATATATAATCTTTTGAGAGCCAGAGGGCACAACCCCCAGTGGCTCATTAGAAAATTAAGAAAAGATATGGGCCTTCCTATAAATCTTGCCTAATTAAACTCCCCTTCATGAAAAGGTCCATTAATGGGTGGGGAAGATTTTCCCATTAAAAAGCAAAATTATATTAACAATAAGCAAAAAGGTATCATCAATATACAATGCTAAAAAATATTATATCATTTCATCTTTACAACAACCCTGAAAGGTAAGTGGTATTATCAGTCTCATTTTATGGATAAGGAAATTGACATGAATAGAGATTAAGTGATTTGCCCAGAGTCAGAATAATTAATAATTGTTTGAGGCCAGATTTGACATCCAGTCTTCCTAAATGGCAGAACTATAATGCTTCTAGCTATCTCCTTTTTTCCCAAATTTTAATGTCCCCTATTTCATTAAAAAAACAATCAAACATTAAACAAGCAAGCAAACAAAAAACAGACAAAAAAAGGTAAATTCTGGTCAATACTATTTCTTAAATAGTTTCCAATGTTCTCTCTCATTCTCTTTGTCACTTGGCTCTGTTTTTTAGACTCTGCTCACCTTTCATACAATTCCACAATTTCTATCAAAATCACAGATAACTTTTCCCTTTTCCTCACTTTTGTTAGAGGGATTTTATATAGGTTCATTAATAAATCCCTGAAAAAATATTACCAGGTCATTGTCTTGTCAGTCTCCCTGACTTGCAAAACACATATTTGTTGACTTGACCTCCAGCACAAGGTTCCCTTCCCATATTATGTTCACTTCCTGCCCTCTCTTCTTCTTGCTTTATTTATTTATTTTTATTCATTCATCCACTTATCCATTTATCTATCTATCTATCTATCTATCTATCTATCTATCTATCTAAGCCCATGTGTCTGGAATGGAGACCCCTGCCCCCCATCTCCATCTGTAAGAGCTGACAATCTGCCTCCAAACAGTAGTTTCAGTCTATTAGATTTCAATTCTCCTTTGCTCCCTCTGTAGTCATGTTAGATTGGTTTTCTTGTTGTTTCTCATGTGTAACATCCAATTCCCTTCCTCCAAACCTTTGAACGTTGGCCCCCAAGCCTGTATATAAATTATATAAAGTATAAACTTTATATTTATATATAACTTTATATTTATATATTTATATATATTATATTTAGTTATATTTATATATAACTTTATATATATTTATATATAACTTTATATTTATATATAAAATTATTTATAAAATATACTTTATATTTAACTTCACCTCTTAGAATCCAGCACCATCTTCTTAATATGTCCTTACCTGATTCCCCAAATATTAGTAATTCCTCCATCCATGCAGAAATATTACCTTGTACTTACTTTGTATATGTTTTGAATATATTTAGATGTTTATATATATTCTCCTGATTCTGTGTAAGTTCTGTGAGAGTAGGGTTGATTTCACTCTTGCTTTTGTATTTACAGTGCCTAACATAATGTCTAGCACATAGCATGCCCTTAATAAATTCTTGTTAATGATTGTTTTGAGGACCAACTCAGGTGTAACCACCTCCATGAATCCTTTCCTAACCTTCAGGGTAAAATTAAACTCTCCTAGAATTTCTCACAGAATTTGTATGGATCTCTCTTTAAGAGTTATCTCACTCTCCTTTGCATCATATTTATTTTCTCATCATAAAACTATAAATATCCTTAGAACAAAGTTATTAATCCTGAAGATCCTCTCATTGTGACCTAGAAATTACTAACTTAATTATGAGAGAAGTTGACTATTTTAGCATCAAATAGATTTATTTGCCACTTGCCTTGGCACATGGTCAAGGATGAAGAAGGGACTGAGAATCCAAGCAACTCAAAGCAAGCATTTACTTCATAGGACTTTATATTAATTGAGCACACATTTATCACACAGCCTGCTATGTAGAAAGAACATGTGCACAGTGCTATGGATAACAAGATTTTAAAAAAAAAAAAGACTCCTTGGCCTCAAAGAGTTTACAGTCTACTATATTCCCTTATCCATCCTACCTTCACCCTCTCCCCTGCCCAGATCTTATTACCAGCCATATCCCACATTCTTCTCCTTCATATTCCCCTTCCTTCTAGTCCATTTTGTGATTGGATTGTTCTTCAAAATATGGGGGAACTTATTGTTGAGTATCATGGTATAGAGGATAAAGTGTGCCCATACACTGCTCCTGGAATCAAGAAGACCTGGCATCAAATCCCATTTCATATACTTGCTAAGTGTGTGACCTTAAGCAAGTCACTTAATCTCTGAGCTTCAGTTTCCCCATTTGTAAAATGAGAGTGATAGTAATGCTAGCTACCACAAGGAAATGTTATTAGGAACAAATGAGATAATATATATAAAATGTTTATCAAAACTTGAAAGGCTATATAAACGTGATTATTCTTTCCTACTTAAAGCTGTTACTTCAGGGCACTATCTCTGCATGGATGACTGATTCACTCACATCATTCTGCTTTTCAACCGCCTACAAAATCCATATGTTTTTATTTACTCATACCTAGAAGTCAGCCTTACCCCCAATAGGCACTTAATTTTTTAAAATTAAATAAATTTAATTTAATTTTAAAAAATCATTTATTGAAAAGATAAATGAATAAAAACAGAAAATTATTATTCATTGAATCATAGATTTAGATCTGGAAGGGACTTTAGAGGTATTCTGAGTCTAATCCCCCTCATTTTCCAGATGAAGCAACTGAGGACAAATGAAGTTAAATGACTTGCTTATGGAAGCAGAGCAGGTAAGTTTCAGAGGCAAGGTCAAGAGCTATCTACTAGGTTCCTGGGTAATAAGGCACAAGGTCACCTAACAAATTCTAGGGTTTGGGCAGAGTCCAACTTTCAGTGGAAAGAGGATTATCTTATGTGATCTTCATAATAACCCTGCGGGTAGGTGCTATTGTTATTTTCTTTTTAATGTTACAACTGAAGTAACCGATATAAACAGAGATTACGTGCCTTGCCCAGGGTAGAGCCATTAATAGGTGTTGTTATTATTCCCATTTTAAATTAGAGAAAATTGAGGCAAAAAGAGATTAAGTGACTTGCCCAGGGTCAAACAATCAGTAAGTCCTATTATTATCCCCATTTTATAGTCAAGGAAACTGAAGCAAACAGAAGTGACTTGTCCAGGGTCACGGTCACACAGCTAGTAAGTACCTAAGGTTGAATTTGAATTTAGGTGTTTCTGATTTCAGTGCCAGTGCTACGCTCAGACAATCTAATCATCCAAATGAGTAGTTTTCTTTGCTTGTCTGTTGGTTTGTTTTTAGAGTGTGTTGGATTGAACCACTGGTGGTTTGGATATTATATAAACCCAACCTAGTGAAATTACAGAAAACATGGAGGAAATCAACACCAATAATTTCTTACCCCTTCAAGGGCTCTCATTAATGACTGTGGATGTTCTTCAATGAGCAAGCAGAGTGAACGATTACTGGTGCCAATAAAAGCACAGGTACCCATTGCAACTAAGATTAGACGTCTAACTTGGTAAACCAGACATTAAAAAGGTCAACTCAAGCTGAGCCTAGTTCAGGGAACTGGGTCCATCAGCGGACAAAAAGCTCTTTTGATTCGGTATCAACAGATCCATCACGCCAAGAGATCCATCTCCTGTTACAGCTGGGTCCACAGCTAGGGTCTCATTTTCCATGTAATGTCCCCAAAGTGTGCTCCACAAACAAGAGTTCAGTGTGCAAGCAGAGGCCTGAAAAAGGAACCAATAATAATGACACACAGTTATGTATAGCTGTTTAAGTGCTTTACAAGAATCGTTCCATTTGTGCCTGACAACTAAATTGTAAAGTAGGGGCTCTATTTTGGACCTAACCTAGTGAATTAGTGATTTTACTGCTCTAGGGAATTTCCAGTGTGGAAATTTCTTCCCCCAATGCAGATTAACTGTTGCCTTCAATTTACAATCCTTGAGGCAAACTCTTGACCACAGTCACGTAGATACTATGTGTCTGAAGCAGAACTTAAATCAGTCTTTCTGACTCAAAGAGAATCTCTCTTATCCCAATGTTTACCAGAGCTTTTGACCACAAGCTTTCACTTAAAAGAAAAACTGAGCACACCTTCAATAGGTGCATGTTTATATTTATATTATATTTATTATTTATAAATTATGCAATATACTTCTAATATGCACTTACATAAAATGAAAATGAAAATGGATGAGATAAAGGTGAAATAACATTTGATCCTAGAGTCAATAGGGAGCCTCTAGAGTTTATATAGTAAGGCAGTGACACAGCAAGATCCAGCCTTTAGGAAAATCATTTTGGTGGCCAAGTGGAGGATAGATGAGATAGGGGAGAGACTTGAGGTAAAAAAAAAAAAATTAAGAGTCTATTGAAATTGTCATGGTTGCTCCCTCCTAGCACAGAGGTGCCTATAGTATCTCTAAAGTGGTTTAGGAGGTTCTGAATAGGAATGAAATATTTCCCATGACACCTTCATGGAGGGAACCCTGAGGGGACAGGATCCTGTTTTGTATTAGCAACCACACTAGCACACAGGGTGGTCTGCTAGTACAGGTTCTTTGATCTGCTTTTTTAAAGGAAAGACAGCTTCAAAGGGGTCAACAATCTTACTTTAATTAAACATACATAAGTCATTCACTAGTTCAGGGGAAAGGTAAATACACTGAACATGGAGAAAATACAAGTGGAAAAAACATAAAGACACTAGCACAGAGATCCAATACACAGAACTCCAACTGTCCAAACAAATACATAATCACCAGATCCGGGAGCATCAACTTCTGGGTCCCCATAGCTGGGAGTAGGGGGTAGAGCTTAACAATGGCTACCGAGGGTCTCATCTGGTCAAATCACAAAGATACATTCTTCCCATGAGTGAGCCCCAAAGCAAAATGTCAACTTCCTAGAATATATAACTTGGCCCCTGATTGGCTCAGAGTCAGAAGGCATGAAACCTATATGATTCAACACAGTGGTGAATTATCAGGGTTCAAAGGAGATTAATTCTTCGGATGTTTACAATTTAGCCGAGTCTAGGAAACTGAACTCCAAAACAAAACAGCAACAAAACTTCACTTTCCTTATGCTTACATGGTTTAAAAGTGGTGAGGTTGGAAATTTCCTCAGCAGGAAAAAGGATCAAAGTGAGGAAGTGAGAGAGTTTTGAGAATGAAGAGTAAATGTGGCTGTATTGGAGACATTCTCCACAATTGGCTGTCATAGCAAGGATGGTAAGTAAGCAGTCTTCCTACTCTCCCAACTAGTTGATTACCAGACCCTTGAGATCAATGGCCACCCCTTGAATATAAACACATTTCTCTACCCTCCCCCCTGAAAGCTTCTCTTCTTGTTTTTGAGATGATAACTTATTCACTATTCCATGCTATTTTGCTATAGATAAGACCTTCATTTTACAGATGACGAAACTGAGGCTTAAAAAAGTAGAAGTAGACTGGTTTGCCAAAAGCCACACAATTGGTAAATATCTGAGGAAGCATTCAAACCTGGGGTTTTCTGACTCCAGGGTCAACACTGTAGTCACTATTTTATATTGCCTCCCAAGGAAGATTCCAGGGTCAATTTAACAATAAACTTTGCCATGTAAAACATTACTTTCTCAAAGAATAATGAACTAGTTTTCCATTCTTGAAAATTTTTCTTTAAAGTTCTCCAAATCTTGCTTTAATAAAATAAATATTCCAAGCCTCAGTTTCTGTACAAATGGAATGTTATTTAATTGTCAGTCTCTTCATCTGTAAAGTGTTTTGATTAGATGGTCTCTGAAGACACTTTCAGCTCTAGAACTTATGTTATAGTTATACTAGAAGGGAAGAAATCAGAAGTTTGTGGGGGTTTTTTCTTTTACAGAATAAAGTCATGTTTCTAAATAATCTCTACACTGCTCTCAGATGTGATTTTCTTAAGAAAAATTATTGCATTGTCCACTTTCCAGTTAAGGTTATAATGGCCATATTTCAGTTATCCAGATGATCTGGAAAACTATTATGGATCTACTTCAGTATGGCCTTCATCAATACTGATCAGATTGACTGGAGCATCCTCATGCTTTTCTGGACAGATGGAATCAGATGGATGGGACTTCATAAAAGCCTAAGTTTCACTCTAGGTGTGCAGGTAAAAGTCACACTGATGGACAATCAAAGAACATCAAGTCCATTGGGTACCTGCAAAGAAGGTAGGAAATTAAATTGAGCAGTACAATTTTTGCCTTTGTGATTTTACTCAGCAAAGAATGAAGACTTGGGGAAAAAAAGTTGAAATGATCATACATCTTTGTAAATTTCTCTTCCTTGAGAATTTTAAACAGTAGAGGCCACATACTGTGGCATGTTTTCAATAAAATACTAAGTACAGAGTGAAATAGACTGAGGTTCAAACCCTGGCTCGATATTGTCAGAATGTAGATTGGGAAACTAAGGCTAATTAACTTGCTCAATGTCACATAATTTATAAAGGGCTAATGCCAGAAATGTAACCCAAGTCTTTTGACTCCAAGTCCATTCATTGTTTTCTATCCCTATTTTGGTCTTTAGCGGGGAAAGAAATCCAGAACAAGCCTCGGGAATTATTTAAGTTTCTCTTAAGATAAAGGTAGAACAAACTTGCAATTATATATCTATAGTTTGAGTAGAAAAAAAATGGCCTCACTTCCAGTAAAATCTAATTCAAATCATGAAAGTGATCCATTATTAAGAAGATGGAGCTGTTTGCAAAACAAAAATGTTGTCTGAAGTTCATTATGATACATTTTCTTTCTCTTTTTTTGCCAATCCCTGTTGTATTTGGTATCTTTCAACATTTTCAGTATTAATATTTTTTTTTCCTAAAGAGAACAGAGAGACTAGCTTTGGAAGATAGGCTTATTGCCTTACAGATGAAAATCAAGAGAGCATTTCAGCAACACTTTGTTATTCAAATACTTAGAAATCACTAGGGAATTACAAGACTACTCTCTGCATAGATTTTTATGATATTTTACAGGGAATGATTTATGTAAAAAAGAAAAAAACAGTCTCTTTTTTTAAAAAAAATGGGTTTATGGCTGTGAAAAAATGTGGTGTTTTTTTCTGTTACCTAGTATCTTATAACTTCTCTGGGCTGAGGCAAGAGTCACACTCCATCGCCAATGTGTCTCACACTACACACTTTATTTTAGCACCAATTCTGTAATAAAAACAGCCTAACATCACAGTAATAAACAGAACAAGCAGGAAAAAAGTAATCCTGGGACCAGAGGCTCTTTGGTCACAAAGAAATAAGCATAAAAAATGGAACCATAATAAGGGTGGAACAATAGGAACTTTGTACTAGAGTGGGAATTTAGAGAGTATCAACTCTGTCTTGGGCTATTATTTCTTAGACTGAAGAGTTACACCCCTGCAGCTGTGGGCTTTCTTTTCCTTCAGTAGTTTAAAAACCTCATTGTGACCAAGGTGTACTTTCTTTTCATAACCTTGCCACTTGCCCCAGGTGCAAAATTGCAGGTTTTGGCTCTGCATAGAAGAAAAAATAATTTACTGTCACTCCTCAACTTGGAACATGAAATGATGACCAAAAATGGATGAAAGTCAAATTAGTTGATTTTGTTTTTAAATTTCTGAGTGATCTCATATATAATATTGGTGTATATGGTTGGGGAAGTATGGGAGGGCTACTTTAGGATATGAAGATAAGAAAAGATATAATACTATCCATAGGAAGATTGCAATGGAAGCAGGGGAAATGACACATAGGCATGTTGTTGACAGAAATATCTGAATGCCATACAAAGTGACATTTTATATGATTAGTGTTGGAAGACAAGACTTTAGTGTCTTAATGCATGAAGTTAAGCTTGTAGAAACTTGATTTAGCTTGAGTGACAACAAACTGCCTTCTAGAAACGCCCTCCTTTCACACACACATGCAATAGCAATCCTTGGGAAAACAGTTTTATTGCAAATAGAACACACAGAGAAAGAGGAATGGTTCATGGGTTGAACTGATGATTTAAAGAATTAATTGCTTAGATAAATCAGAGAAAGCTTCTTGGAAGAGATGAGCATTGAGCTATAATTTAAAAGGAGTAAGGGATATTTTGGCAGGTTGGAGAAAGGTAGTAATTTCATGCTCATGAAGAAGTTGCATTAATAAAAGAAAATAAAGCCATTCTACATAATAATACAGCTTTTAGGATTATTTCATTATTCCAAAAAAACAGGTAGCATAGGATAGTGGGATAGGACCTAGGATAGGATATAGAACCAGAGGATGTGGATTCAAATCATACCTCTCACACTTGCTACCTTTATGCTTTTGGGAAAGTCACAGCATCCCTGGGCCTAAGTTTCTTCATCTGTAAAATGTGGTGCTAGACTAGATGACCTTTAAGGTCACTCCCAGCTCTAGATTTATGAACCCACAGAAATGAATATCCAGAAACACCTCAAAGAAAGAGCTTTCAGTAAACTTCTTCAGCAACTGGTTTTTTTTTTTTCTATTTGCAATGAAATGACTTTTTTGACACTCTCACTTGAACTGTGAACATATCCATGAGTCCCATCTAAATGATAGCACACTTTTCTTATTTCTTTGTTTAGGGTTCAGGAAACAGCTTCCAACACGATTAGATCCTAACAATGGAACTGAATTATTTGACCTACCCAATTCCTATTGGGTTGAAGTAAATAGCTTATAATTTTATTACACTAAAAACATTTGCAAAACCATTCCCTTAGAAAAGTCCCATGAGGTAAGTTAGAGACAACGTTTCCAACCTCATTTTAGTGAAGAAATCAAGAGTCAGAGGGGATAAGTGACTTGCCCATAGCTGCCCAGCTAGTAAGTAATCAGTTGGGACTGGAATCTAAGTTCACAGATGCCAAATCCAGTGCTCTTAAAACTTTTCTGCTTTGCCTTTCAGATATTTGAGTAGTATAACTAAGTCAAGAATTCCCATTACAATATAGAATGGATTTGGGAAGTAATGAAATGATCTGGGTACTTCGGTTTTGTTCATAAAGACCTGGCCTCTGAAAAGCCTATATTGGTTAGCTCATCAAACAATTGAAAAATATTCACTTAATCCTCCATGACATGAGGTAGTACTTGTAAAGTACTTAATACAGTTCCTGGCACAAAATAGATACTTAATAAATGCTTGTTTCCTTCTCCCCTCTTCTCTCCTCTTCTATCTACTACATACTCTGTACTCTTGGGAGATGATACCCAAAAGGTCTGCCTGTCCTCTGTGTGTCCATTCTTTGTCCCTTTCCCTCTATCACAATGATATTTTAGAACCCATGACAGTAAAGAATGGAGAGCAAACATTCTGGCTTTATATTTTGCTTGGCTGTTTGGAGGGAACCTACATTTTCCCGGTTCTCAGTCAATGTACAATAGAAAGGACTGAGTAGATCTCAGGCCACATGTCTACAGTGGCAATAGCATGCCCTTGAACTCTTGTTCAAATGGTTCAATTTGTCCAAAACATTCAGCAACTACTTTTCTGTGCTTCATGTTCTTGGTCCTATCATAGTTTATAAATAAGGCTTCGTTGACTATACAGAATGTATTCCTGCTTCAGCAGTGGGCAGAAACAGAATGGAGGGAAATAAGAAACCATTTCCAATCTGCAGAGCAACTGATGGAGGAAGGAACCCAGGAGAAAATCGCTGAAGCATACAGATGTTCATGCTCAATGGCAAAGAAAAAAGTGTCACAAATGAATGTCCCCGCTGGAGCCCCAGATCAGTGGAAGATGGGCCACAGGTTGCTCATCTGCATGTATATAATTTGACATCTTTGCTCTGAAAGTTTAAAAAAATTTAAAAACTAATCTGCTGGGGGAAATAAGAAATTATAGAATCCTTCCAGCAAGAAGACGACATGGTGAAGAAATAAAAAAAAAACAAAACAATTATGTGTATTGCCTCCTAAAATGACCATGACTATGAATATGCAAAAGAGAGAATCTGAATTAACAGGCTGATTGTGGAAGATAAAAGCCCTGCCAATCCCTTAATAACAATAATGTTTCAAATTGGTGTGGTTTTCTCTGAATTTACTATTAACCATAAATCACCCAAAGTCTTAATATTTTGCTAGAGTCATTTGTGTTTAATGTTCCAAGGAGACAGAGATTGAGGCCGGATGTTTCTGTAAAGAAAATGATCCACTTTTTAATGCTTTTCAAAACTCATCCTGCTGGTGGTATATCTTTCCCTAAATAGCCTGGATTTTATGGTCATTTTATCAACATTCATCATATTGGTTAACAGAAATCTTGTTTCTGATGTGCTGAACTTGGAAGCTCTAAGTGATATTATATAAGTAAAGTAGGTGTTTGATCCAAAATCTTTTTTTTTTGGTAGACTTAGGTCATGGCTACACTTTCCATTTTCCCTGAAAATAGCACACTAATCCCAAAGTCTGATTTTTATGGCCACTGGGCAGGTCAGTGAGGCAGACACTTGGGGTGAGTGGGCCTGTCTGCGGCCCTCAACTTGAAACACAAGTATAATGGTGGTGACCTTTGGTTATCAGTAATAGCCTTTTGACCCAGTTGTATCACAGGTTTATACCACCAAAAGATCAAGGATATAGGAAAAGGTCCTACATATATACAGGAATATTTCTAGCAGCTTTTTGTGTCAGCAAAAAACCTGAAAATTAAAGGGATGTTATTAATTGGACAATAGCCGAATAAATATGATGGGATATTATTGTGCCCGAAGAAATGAGAAAACAGATTTTAAAAAAACATGGAAAGACTTACATGAACTGATACAGAGAGAAGTTAGCAGAATCAAAAGAATAATTTATACTATGATATCAATATTACAAAAGTGAACAATTCTGAGGAATTTTATAAACTGATAATGAAATGAACAGAAGCAGGAGAACAGTTTATTTAATAACAACGCTGTAAAGATGAGCAACTTTGAAAATTGTAAGAATTCTGGTTAACATTCATAATGCCAGAGAACCAATAATGAAACATAGTATCCACTGTTGACAGAGAAGTAATAGATTTAGAGTGTGAAATGAGACATAAATATCTCTGTATCCAGCCAAGGAATACGTTTATTTTGCTTGATTACGCATATGTGTTATAAGGAATTTTTTTTTGCTTTTCTCAGTAGGGCAGGAGGTGGGAGAAAGAGAAAAATAGACTGGGGAGGAGGAAAGGAAAAGTAAATATTTTTTATTTAAAAAAAAAAAGGAAGAAATGTGACCGCATCCATTTCAAGTTCTATGCTTGCCCACTCACAATCTACAATGGAAGTGCATCATGTGTGGCTCCTGTGCATTTCCAATCAGAGTTCATAATGATTTTGGATCATCTGTTGTCAGTTCTTCAATCAAAATCTACAATGGATCTGAAAAATTCATTGCTAGTATTTCTCCAGGGACATTGGCTTATCTAATGATTTTTTTATATTAATTTTTTTTGAAGAAGAAGAATGTTAAAGAATATTGTGTGTACTTTCAAATGAAGTCACTATTGCTTGACTTTGTTACAAGACATATCTCACAGAATGAGGACAAGTTTTGATACCAAGATTACATACATATGCTTGAAAAACAGAATTTGATTTCATTCTATATCAGTACCTGACATAAAATCAGAAATATGTCATTGTGGAATCACAGAAGATTAATACTGGACGGGACCTTAGTAAATCAAGTTCAAATCATTACCCAATTTGTAATTAAATGATAGATTCAGGATTTGAACCTAGCTCTTCTCACTCCAAGGCCAATTATCTTTCCATTTAACTACATTCCTTCAAGGTATGTATAAATCCAGTCTTGGTATTGTCCCGATACCTTTTAATTATTATCTTTCATGTAATATATAGGCAAAGCTGGTTTGTGGTGGAAGAAGAAGAAGAAGAAGAAGAAGAAGAAGAAGAAGAAGAAGAAGAAAAAGAGGAAGAGGAAGAAGAGGAAGAGGAAGAAAAAGAAAAAGGAGGAGGAGGAAGAGTAAGAAGGGAGAAGAAAGGGAAGGAGGAGGAAAAGAAGGAGGAGGAGGAAGGGTAGAGGAGGAGCTCTTAATTGATTATAAGCACAGTATGAAAGTCAGTTTGGGCCTAGATAATTGTTTATCCACACAACACACATGTGTGTTGTGGGGTGCGTGCGTGCGTGCGTGCGTGTGTGTGTGTGTATGTGTGTGTATCTTAAAGGAGGGGCCTTGGAGCTACTGAATCTTAAATTCTGGCACAATAATCAATATTATTTGAAATTATATAGGAAATGGAAAAAAAAAAAACAAAACTTCTCAGGATACAGGGGAAGTTACAACAAAACTTGCAATGCTGTCTAGTATCCAGAGCACCAAAAAACCCAAATCCTTGAGGAAAAGGATTCTTTTTCAACAAGAAATGCTATAAAAAAATAGAAGATACACTAGCACAATACAGCTTGAGGTTATGATTTTATACCACGTTCACCTTTAAACTGGATAAACTATGTAATGACTGAATGAATCAAATAATGTAATAATGAATAAATCAAAAAGTATATGTTATATGCAAAGCAATGGGCTAGGTGCTAAAGTTACAAATACAAAAGGCATACAGTCTCTACTCTGAAGGAGCTCGCATTCCACATTCTAAATGGTGGAAATTACATGTGAAGGTTTTAGTTACAAATCAGATGGCAAGGCCCAGTGGTCCTTAGGGTACAGCACCAAAGCATATGATTAATGCATCTTCTTTAATGTCATTTCTATTGATAAAAATCACACTTACTTTTGATGTTGAACCATTTAACTGTGTTCATGGGTTTCTCTGGTATTTTTAGAAATTTATCAGATGCGCCATTACTAGAACAATAAAAGACCCCAATGAAAAAAAAAGAATCAGAACAGTATTATTTGTAATAACAGCTGAAAACAATATGTGCCTAATTATTAGGGAAGGGGTAAACAAATTATCATATTTAATTTCAGTAGAATCTTAATGTTTTGTAAGAAAAGTCAACTATTAAGAATTCAGAAAAATAAAGAATAAAGAAAACATAGGCACAAGTATAGTATACACAATGACCACAAGAGCTTGAAGTCAACATGGAAAGACAACAAAGCTACTCAAAGTTAATGTTAGTACCATGATGTCCCAGTTAAAAGAAACATGCCTCCTTTCTGTTAGCAATTGTTAAACTAACTTTTTCAGGAAATATATTTTATAGCTGAGTTTATTTGGATGTTTTGTAGGAAATATCTATTGTATTGAAACAATATATAGTATTTTAATGATTCTTATTTCCAGATAAGTACAGTAGTGTACACTCCAATAATAGGTATCCTCTTTTTATTATTGTGGCTACAGTAATCCTCCAAACATAGGTGTGACCAAGTTAATTGCCTGCTCCAAATTCTTCTGTGGCCCCCTATTGCTTCTAGGACAAAATACAGATTCTTTACTTGGTTATGTAAGGTATTCTGTAATCGACCTACATTTTCAAACTAATTCTGTATTATATTCCTACTTACCTTCTATACTCCAGCAAAACTGGACTACTGGCAATTTTCCCAAATCAACTATTGATCTGCTTCCGAGCATCTGCTTAAGTCATCTCCCATACCTTGAAGGAACTCCTATGTAATCTCTGCCTCTCATATTCCTTATCTACTCAAATCTTAGTTTAGCTGTCGCTGCTTCTAGGAAGTCTTTATTGACGTCCCCCGATAGTTAGCATTCTCTCCTTCCTTTAATTATCTTATATTTGTTTATCATAATAGAGAGATAGAATCAGAAAGACCTGGGTTCAAGTCCTACCTCAGACCTTTGAGGGCAAGAATTATTTTATCTTTGCCTACTTCTCCTGGTTGCCTAGCAACATACCTAGTATATAGTAGATGCTTAACAAATGCTTGTTTATAAACAAATGAACAAATGTGTGCATTCATGGAAGAATAAATAAATGAATTAATTGATAATTTTGGAATTAAGCACCATGTATTCCCAGCATGCATTTGATAGTCTATTATACACATAAGTATCAAAATGGGAAAAAAAAATTATTTCATTTAGTGAGCAGGCCTCTGGCTAAAGTTCCCTGATCCCTCATCATGACAGGTAAATCATCTTGGATGATTTAACAGAATCTCCAAAATTCTGTTAGCAGAGTTTTGGCTGATCCTATCAAATTTGAAATCCTTTAAATCTGGACTTGGTGGTGTAGTTTGTTAATTTCTGTTTCTCAAGCATCAACCTTGTTAAATTTGGACAAGCTTATCTCCAGAACGTTGGCCACTAGCTAATGAATTGTTTGTGGCATACCATGATGACTGACTATCTACTAACCCACAGAAGGGTTGAGTCTATTTAAGTCAATACTTGATCACAATGGTGAAGTTGTAGGTCTTTGGAAGTTATCAAAATAACATACTGATCCAGAAATAAAGGAGATATATACATTGATAGGGTGATGGCTAAACACCTCATGGTATAGGCATGTAATAATATCTTACCATGCTAACAGAAACAATGACTATGATGCATACAGAGAAACTTGGGAACATATATAGATTGTTGCAGAGTGAATTTTGCAAAACCAATAAACCTGTGTAATGATGATGACAACATAAATGGAAAGTAAAAATAAAACATTTGAAACTGAATACTATGAAATTATGCCAATATTTGACTCTAAAAAGAGATATGAGAAGTCACCTTCCCTTGCTTTTTTGCAGACAGAGGAGGCTGTAGGTGTGGAACACTACATAATGCCAGATTTTTGCAATATATTGGCTTGTTTGGTTGAGCTGGTTTTGGTTTCTGCTTTTCAGTCTTTGCTTGCACATGTCTCTCTAGGAGTGGGGGAAGAAATGCATTGGAAAATGTAGGTGAGGTAATAAAATGGACATTAAATAGAGAAATAATATATTTTAAATAATGTGTAAACATTTTTAAAAGACTAATAATGAATTTTAAATAATGTATAAATGAATAATATATTTTAAATAGAGAAATAATCTTCTGACACATTCCATTTTTTACACTGAAAAGTATTGTTGATCTGAATGTTCAGTCTGTCAATTTTCCAGTAACTCTATGCCTCTGATCAATACAATGTAAAGATTTTTTAAAAACCAAACTGATTCCAAATATCCATAAGCTTGGCATTTTAAAAAATGTCAAGAGGAAAAAGGTATTTTAGATTTCCCTACCCTTTCATTAAATGTGTTTGTTTACTTATTCAGTTGGGTCTTTCTTAGCTAAAAGGCAAACAAGGCAGTGAGATGTCGGCTCCTCCTCCCCAGTTTGCCTTGCCCAATTATTCCTGCGACTGCAATTCTTGAGCTGCCCTGGCAAACAACTCAGACTTCAGGTGCCACTTCACCAGTCACTCTGCCTATGCAATGAATAGTTGCACATAAACTCTTTTTCTGTTGTTTGTTTCCTTCCTTCCGACATACAGAGTGATCTATTTCTCATTTGGAGATTAAAACCAGTGAGGGCATGTGGCTATCATCACACATTTGCTAAGGAAGTTAGAAAAGAAGAGAGAATTATACTAATTCATCAGCTTTGTACAATGCTTTACAGTTGAAAAAGTCCTTCTTATCACTGTTAGCTCATTTACTTCCCTCAATAAGATAAATGGTAAAAGTACTATTACCACCATTTTACAGATGAGACAGCTGATGTTCATTTTTGAAATGAAAAGTGATAGAGAAGAAAAAAGATTGGTCTTGGAATCTGAAGACTTGGATTTGACATTCTGGTTGAGGGATGGTGGACAAATCACTTACACTTTGTGACCCTCAGTTTGTGAAATGGAACGAAAATGTGCTGCATACCAGACCCAGTTCGGATCAAAAAACGTTAAGTTGAAAAAAACCTCAGAGATCAGCCGATATTTCAAGGAGGAATATTATTCCCCTCAAGACCAATAATTAATCATTTTGCTTTATGTGAAGCTTTATAATGATAGGGAATTGCAAAGCACTCCAAATTGGAGACTTTTTTCCATTCTTTTTTTACTTTTAAGACTGGTTCTCCCTATCTTGTGTAAGCGGGACATATACTGGCAACTTTAAGACCTGATCCCAATATTGATCAGCACAGAAGCTTAAAACCGCTCTATTTTTCCAGCCTCAGTAATTTTGTCCCTCAATAGACATCCTGGTGGCCCCCAGCTCCTGGAGAACACGATACAAGTGCCAGATTTAGTGTGGGCAATGGTATGCTCTAGTCCTATTGTAGCTCAGAACTCTCAAATTCAAACAATCCACCGGCCTCAGCCTCCCCAGTGTCAGGTACTACAGTTGTATGTCATCACGCTTAGCGACAATCCTAATTCTTAGGAAGTTTCTTCATCCTCATGTTTACATGAAATATGTCTCCCCACAAATTCTATCCATTCCTTTGAGGATATGTTGTGGGGAAAGTGTTTCAAAAACTTTAAAAATGTTACAAAAATGTAGTTATTTCTATGTTTTACCAACTTGCTCAAAGTTAGCAACAGCTAGCAAGAGGTGAGACCAAGCCCTTGCATCCTGTTTTCCTCATTTCAATTCCAGTTCCCTTCCCAATTCACAATGACAGGGGCTACCTAATTTCAAGTAAGAAAATCTAGTTGTAAGATTTTGTTTAGTAACTCACAATGTGATGGTGGATTACTTATTTAACTTCTCTGAGGCTCTATTTTCTCACTTATAAAATGAAGTAACTGGACTAAATAATCTCTAAGATACACTACAGAACCAACATTTTCTAATTCTGAGCAAATGTTTCCAAAAAGACTACCCAAAACTCAAAAAAAAAGCAACCATAATATGAAAGAAATAGCTGAAACCTGTTAAACAGATTATCTTATTCGAATAAAATGTGATTCCATTCATTGATCCATTCTGCAGATAATCATGTGATTGTCCTTCATGGTATTATGAAATGTATCTGTAGCTAGGGGTTCCCAATGCATTCATTTAAGATAATTCTTTTATCAAGTCATCTTCACTCTATATTTTACCTTTTAGACAGTGGCGTTGAGGCACTTATCAAAATCATATCTTCAGAAATCAGTTCGTTTAAAGGTGGTTACTTGTTCTTATATGCGTCTCTTTGGCACATAGAAAATACATTTGCAATTGCCTCGTTCTTTTTGACATGTATTTAAGGGTTGTTCTTGCTGAGCACTGCAAGTTAACGATCTGTACTTCTCAGTAACTAAAAAAATTACCTTGGAATTGTTTATGCTATAAACATCCTAGGCACTATGACAAAACGATAGAGATTTTATTTGTAGCATGTCGCCCACATTATTAGGAAAACTGAGCATATTTCTATTGAAATAGCTGATCTGAATGTGAGCCAGCAACTTGAAATACAGCCAAGCAATTTCTAAAGTTTCGACAACAAAATTTTGTTGTTACTGCAAGAGAAGCATAAGTGGTGTCTACAGAAGCTAAGTGAAGTGGAGATTTGAGCAAGAGTAAAGCAAATTTGGACTCCAGAGATAAACAATCTGAATAATCCAGCCAATTTTCTCTTGTCTTCAGTCATTTGGAGTACAGCTAAAGATGATGAAGAAGCAATGTTTTTACAGGGGACTCGCCAATCTTACAAGAGACCTTCTTCACTGGGAGTATAGTTAGAGAAAAGGGGATGAAGCTAAAAGCCTCCCAGTCTCCAATGGCAACTGCCCTAGGATAATTTTTTAAAAGAGCTCCAGGGATACATGCTCTATAATCTATGGACCTTAGCCTTCTACCAGATCAAGAGATGATCCAGACAGTGTGTGAAATGATTCTCAGAGATCCCCCCCTTAAATTCTTCATTTACTGATAATAACACTGTATTGAGTCTTAATCCTGGTCCGACTCCAAACCAGGTCTGAATTGATTTAATCTGCCCAGGCTTGAGTGGAATTAGATCCTTCTACCTAGATAGCCCAAGACTGGGAGTGGTCCTCTATGGTAGAAGGTCTAATAAAACTGGTATTTCCTCTGTACAAGTGGTAGAATAATGATGGTATTTCAGCTCCTGTTGAAAAGGTATATAAGTCCATACCCTCAGATCTCAAATTGAGTCAGTTCTCAACTGGCCCCCTTAGGTAGGCCCAGTTTTGGACTGTCAAACCAACCTGAGAGAAATAAAACTATGAACCAACCTGATTGGTTATCTCTTAGAATAAAATCTGGCTTGGGGATTCACCATAAAAATTGGGATTCAACAAAAGATAGAGAGATAGATAGATGATAGATAGATGATAGATAAATAGATAGATAGATAGGTACATAGATAGTAGAGCCTTTTTTTAAGTACCACATATTGTGCTATGCACTGGAGACAAAAATACAGGTAAACAAGTCAGTATCCACCCTCAAGGAGTATACATTTTAATGGGAGAAAAGAGTATTTAAGGGGAAGCTGGAAAGGAATGGGTGAGCAGGAGGAAAGGAAGATAGAAGAAGGGAAGGAGAGGTTCAGAGTTGACCAGCAAATGGAGTAAAATATGACTGGGGTGTTCTCCTGGTGGCAGGCTGGCAGTCACCAATTAGGAGGGTGGGGCTTCAGGGGGGAGGTTTCACCAGGGTGGGAAATAAGTTTTTCAAGGAGAAGAAAGAAAAACTGGCCAGTACAGTCATGAGTGAAGCTACTAGCATATAAGCATACACATGATCTTTGTCACTCCCCCAAGCAGCCAGCATATAGATCCTCTGCACCTGAGTTCATGATAAATTGTTTTTGAACTTAAATTTGAAGTTGAAAAAAAGAAAAGTCTGAAGTTTTAAAAAGAAAAGAAATCAGTTCTGAGAAATAGTAAGCTACCATCTGTTCTGGTAAAAGGGTAAATCCCATTCAAACAACAGGCAAAACAGTTACTTAGAAAAGAATGGAAAAGGAATTTAAAAAAAAATCAAATAGTGGTATCATCCTCTACTTCCCAACCATAAGATGGTAACAATTTCCTATGGCCGTGAAAGAATAAATGCTATTCCAATGTGATGTATAAAAAGTTCAAGAAACATATTTCTGGGTAATTAATCATTTGTTAATTATAACTAGCAAATAATTAATAAAAGGATGGTCTTTTGACTGTCTCTTATGAACCAAAGTTAGATAATGGCAGCCTCTTGATGCTTACAAGTTCTTGGAAGAATAGATGTTCCCAACAGGTGGCAATCAACTCTGATTGGTTAACAATTAATGAGAAGAATAAATTTTATAATGAGAGGTGTACCTATTCTAATGAGGGGCTGTAGCTTTAATTAGGTCACTCTTACTCCTAGACTACCCCCAGCCTTAGATAATCTAGACAAATGATCTACCCCAACCCCTCCCCCAGTTCTGCCCCCATAAAACCCTTCAGAGAACACAATTGGTCAGAATTCACCTAGATTAAATTATTTTTAAACTTTAATCAGAACTAAATTTTCCCTATTGGATAGGGTCTGAACAAGACTGAGGAGAATGTTAAATCCAATTTCATTATGAACCCTATTCTTCAGGAGCTGATTTGACTAGGAAAGAATGAGGAGATAATAAGGGGAAATATCCTGGATCTCCCTAATACTAACAATTGATAACTTAAAAATTATTTCTCTCACCAAAAATTCACACTCTTGAGGTTATACTTGGACACTCTTACAGCTTAATTTCCCTGCAATTTGCAGTCTCTCATTTCTTCTCCTTTCCAGTTCTACCCTTCCTCTTTGTTTCTGAAACTATTTGCCCCTTCTCTGTAATATCTTTGCCAAGAAAAACTCAAAAATGGGGTCAGGAAAAGTCAGAGACAACTGAACCACAAATGTGTCCTACTGCCTCTGCTGTGTGCCAGAACTCTTCTATGCCAGTTACTTCTTCCCTGAAGAAAATGTTATCTTTCTTTTGCTGAGACTGTCACAGCCAATGTTCTTCAAGCTAGTCAATGCATTTTCAGCTCTTTTGTAAGTCAACCCCAAAAGGACTCCATAAAAAAGCTACTTAGATTTTTTCTTAAACATTTTTTCCCTTTAACTTTACTTAACTATCCCTTTTTTAAAAAATGTCCTTCATTCATCTCTCCCTTCTCGTTGGACTGGGATGAATGTTTAGCTTCTCTGGCATATAACATCTGGACCACAAAAATTGCCTTACAGATTCAGTAAGCATCAAGGAGGCACTCAGCATCACTGTAAGGGAATGAATGAGCTGGTAACCAGTGTTCTTGTCATTACAACAAAAGTCCTTGACTTTTTTATATAAGCTAAATTGAGGAAGGAGAAAACCCTAACAACTGGGAGGACAGGGAACTTGAAAGGCTTCTCAGAGTAGGCATACTTTCTTGAAAATACACATGACCCTTTTAATTACTTCCTAGACTTGCCTGTGGCTACTGTAGAAAACAGACCTCTGTTATAAAATCTGAGTTTGTCACCAGTATGCCCCTTGAGGGTAGAATGATAAAATGATAAACAGTACTTAAAGGAATACCTCTAGTCTCTGCATTATTATAAAAGTTTTCCTCAAACACTTCCATCCTTCAACTAGATTTTTTAAATTCATCCTCTTCCCTCTCACCTACAAGAAGCCAAGCCAATTAGGATGAGGTTCACAGGAGATTGCAAATATTCAAAACCCCTGTCACTCTGGAATTGAACCAAATGGCCTTGTGAATTCCCCCAATATAACCCCAAAGGCCTAATAGTTCTGTAGTACAGGAATATGTTTTTCAGGAGCAGAGAGCTTCATAACTTGGAATCCTGAGCATGGCATTATTTTTAACTTAAATCTGGCTCTCTATCTGGTTCTTGCAAATTGATTTTCCCTCTTCGAGTTATTTTCCCTGTTAAAGCCTCATTCCCAGCTGCTCTGAGGTCAAGGGATAAGAGAGAAGGTTGCCAACAAGCCTTTTGGCATGGGAAAGCCCACAGCCATCTGTTTGGCTGGAGGCTCTTCTTCAGAGTCCAGCAAGGCGTAAGTTTCTCACCAGTGGCTGATAATTTGGTAGCTCATCATTACCCAATAAATATGCAAATCATTGCCCTTGAAGTGGGACTAAAACAGTTGTTTGGTTTCAAAACATCTAGTGCATGTCCAGAAGAGACAGAATGAATAACTCAGTGAAGTCAACTCTATGAAACCATCTTTTTGTGGCATTATACAACCTCATATTCACCAAATCTCTAATCTACACCTGTCCAACCAGAGGAGATAGAATTGTATGAATATTATCTAGTGAAGGAATAAATAGCCCATCTTAAATTTCATTTCCTTCTACCCTCTTCCTTTTACTTTCATGTCAGCAATATTCCCTCATTATTAAGTTTTTACATAAGCACTGAATGAGAGGGAGGCTCAGGGGTGATTCTTCATCACCTTTCAAAAACGTCAGGGATGTCACCCAAACATTCCCATGCTTCTTTATTTTATTTTTTTATTTACTTATTTATTTATGACATTTTGGTAATGAAATGATAACCTTCTCAAATCTATTTACATGTTCACCATTTTCAAGAAAACCTGATTTCACATCCTACCTCTGCCACTTGCAACTTGTGAATTTGGAAACTTAACTCATGAATCTCGTGGGATATTCAAGCTGGAAATAACCTCAGAATCTCATAGTGCAAACTCTTCCTTTTATGAGGGAGGAAACTGAGGCTCAGAGAAGGGAAGAGTCATTCTGAATTTCAATGTTTTGGGATTCAGTCAATTTGACCCTTGGTTCTTGAGGGCAATGGCAAGGGAGCACAAGATATGCCAGGTCAAAAAAAAAAACAACATAAACTCTATGGGCACTGGCTTGAAAACCTACTATGTGTTTGTCACTGGAGCTTAGAATTATCCCTCACAGCATAATCAAAGTTTCTTGAGGGCAGGAACTCTTTCATTTTTGTCTTTATGTCCCCAACACACCTAGCACAGGGTTTTGAACATAGTAGGTAATTAATAAACACTAAGTGATTGAATTAGCCTTCAGGTCAGAGGCACTGAAGACAGGCCCAGATGTGCTCTCCCTCTCCAGGCTCTGCATGATTATAAAGGTTTTCCTCAGACATTCCTTTCCTCAATCTAGATTTTTAAATCTATTCATTTATCCTTCACCTACAAGGAAGCAAGCCAATCAGGACAAGATCCACAGGAAACTATGGATTGTTGATATTCAAGAGGGAGTAGAATGCCTGACCAGGTGGGAAGAATATCCGAGCCTCAAATACATACATCTACATCTACATCTATGTATCTGTATACTTATATATATATGTGTGTATGTATGTGCACATATATACACATAAACACACATATACGTGTATATACACACATACACGTATGTGTATGTATGCACATGTGTGTGTATGTATGTAAATCAGCTTCCATCCAATCTGGTAAGCAAAATGCCCACTCAGTCTGTGAGACACAGCAGGCCATCGTACTGACTTCTGAGCAAAATTAATTGCAAGAACCTGGCAGGTATCCCAATAACTGCCTTTCTTCCCTTCATTATCGCAAATCTCTGCTGTCATTTCTTAATCAACTCTTCATCCCTAATTCTATAGACCATATTTTGCTTACATTTAGAGAAAGATTGATGTAAACACAGTTTTTACTCAGCAATTATTTTGCATAAAGATTTAAGCTTCAGCACACAGTTTGCCAGGATTTTGAATCAAGGCAAAAATAAACTCCCGAAGCCCCTTGGCAGATAAACTGGACTTGTGCCCACTCCAGCCTTCCCCACTGTGTAAAACACAAATAGTCCTGCGTTAAAATCATATTTGTCTTTCAAGGTCATGAGGAGAGGCCTTGCAAACATTCACCCATAAAGTCAGAGCACCAGAGTTTTTGCTGGTCTGGGCAGAAAAGGGAACCAATAAAGAAAAGTTGGCCACAATGGGGAAATACCCATAATGTTTATTGGAGAGCCAATGACTGGATGGTGTCATTGCATGGTCTGGGACTCTGATAAAACTGAGATGGGGCTTGGTTCTGCTCCAGACTCTTTTGCATATGCAAAGTCAAGTCCCTAAACAATACCTAAGGATATCAAGGGATCTAATAAGGTAAGGAATGGAGCATGTACTCTCTGTCAGAGAATGACAGGGACAGGTGAAGACAGTTCCCTGAGTTCCCTACTTAGTTCTGCAAGGGGACTATAAGGAAGTCTAGTGTGTTGTAAACAGCTGAGATTTATCATGGTTATTAATAATAATTATTATGCTTGTATGGACAGCTAAGTATCTCAGTAAATAGAACTCTGGGCGTGGAGTCAGGAAGACCTGAATTCAATTCTGGCCTCAGTCACTTACCAGATGTATGACCCTATGCATGTCACTTAATCTCTGTTTTCCTCAGTTTCCTCATCTATCATATAAGAATAATAATAGCACCTACTTCCCAGTTTTAATAAGGTAATAATTATAAAGTGTTTAGCACAGTACTTAGAACATAATAAGAGATATGTAAATGTTAGCTATAATAACGATGATAATGTTTATAATAATTCTCTATGGAAGCTTTTAACTAATACTTAATCAAGGGATGGAACTGACCCTTAGTCCTTGAAGACAACGGCAGGGGAGCAGAAGCCCTGGCAGGTCCCCAAACCAGAAAGTCTTCAAGGACTGGCCTAGAAACCTACTGTGAGCCTGTCATTTGAGGACCAAACAGACTAAATTCAGAACATTTACCAGAATCTTCCCTCTCAGCAGAATGTCATTAAGGACAGGGACTCTTTCATTTTTTTTTTTCTGTGCATCCCCAATGCCTAACACAGGGTCTTGAACAAAGTAGGTGATTAATCAGTGTTAAATGGATGGAAGAAGTAAGATGGGGGAAAAAAAGGAAGGGACTTGCCTGAACTCTCCCAAATTCCCCTCTAAATAATTTTAAATAATGCCTCAAAATGAATTCTGCATTGGCAGAATCTATGAAAGGACAAGGTGAAATAAGACAACATATAAGGTTAGCAGGGAACATCTGCCTCATTGGGTTAAGAGTGAAATGTAGTCTCACCCAGGCGATACATCTGTCAGAGAGCAGCAGCTCTGCCAGCCAGCAACAGACCTTGGGGACAACTGACTCAAAAGATGGGTGCAGGACTCCACTGTATTGCTAATACACCAATCCAGGCTGCAGTACTGGGTTGCAGTCCCAGGATGAAGAGGTGTACCAGTACACCTGAGCTTGTAGCTGCAGGGGAGCAGGGACTCTGGTCACCTCTCAGGGAGAAAAAGAGTTCCTTATGATCACTCACAGACCAGAGCACAGAATAGTAAATACACCACTTCTTAGATCAAGCCACTTTGGAAAAACTGAAAACTTACAAACCTCCATAACTAACTCTAAAAACAGCTACAAAAAATCTGAAGCTTGGAAGTGATCCTTCCACTCTCCACCTTAAAGGTAACTTGGGGTAAATTATGTGATATAAAAGAGGCATGGAAGAGTTTTTACAGTGGAGGGGAATTTAAGGGAGGTAGAGGGAGTGCTTAAAACTTACTCTCATCAAAATTGGCTCCAAAAGAGAATAACATACACACTTAATTGGATATAAAACTCTAGCTTAACTCAAAGGAAAGTAATGGGGAATGGGAATAAGGGAAGGGTCTGAGGAGACTGATGGAACCGGTGATAGATTAGAGGAGTCAGTATTCGGAAGCTAAACACTTTTGAGTATGAACAGGGTGAAAGGAAAGATAGTAGAATAAACAAGGGTGAAAATAAGTAATCATCCATCAGTAGTCATAACTATGAAAAAAACTTACAGCAGATAATTTCTCTGATAAAGTCCTCATTTCTCAAATATATAGAGAACTTAATCAAATTTATAAAAATAAGAACCATTTCCCAATTGATAAATCATCAAAGGATATAAACAGGCAGTTTTCAGACGAAATCAAAACTATCTATAGTCACATGACAAAAATACTTCAAATTACTATTTATTAGTGAAATGCAAATTAAAACAACTCTGATGTACTACTACTGCATCATTACTCCACATCTATCAGATTAACTAACTTGCCAGAAAATAAAAATGACAAATGTTGGAAAGTGTGTTGGAAAATTTAGTCACTAATGCACTTTTAGTAGACTTATAAAATGATCCAACTGTTCTGGAGAGCAATTTGGAATTATGTATGCCCAAAGGGTTATAAAATGATGCATGCCCTTTGATCAATCAATAACATTACTAGGCTTATATCACAAAGAGATTTTAAAAGAAGGAAAAGGACTTATATATAGAAAAATATTTATAGCAGCTCTTTTGTGGTGGCAAAAAAAACTGGAGGGATGCCCATTAATTGGGGAATGGCTGAACAACTTGCAGTATATGATTGTGATGAAATACTGTCTACTATAAGACATGATGAGTAGTATGCTTCAGAAAAACCTGGAAAGGCTTACATGAACTAATGCAAAGTGACATCAGCAGAACCCGAACAACGTTATATACAGTAACAACAATACTGTATGATGATCAGCTATAAATAACTTACCTATTCTCAGCAATACAATGGTCTAAGATAATTCTGAAGGACTTAAGCTGAAAAATGCTATCCATTCCCAAGGAAAGAATTGATGAAATCTAAATGCAGATTTAAACCTACTTTATTTTTTATTTTCTTTCTTTCTTTTTTCTTTCTTTTATTTTGGCCTGTGTTTTATTACACAACATGACTAATATGTAAATACATTATGCATGACTATATATCTATAACCTATATCAAATTTCTTGCCTTCTCAATGAAAGAGTAGTCAAGGGAGGGAGAGAATTTGGAATTCAAATTTTTTTTTAAAAATGAATGTTAAGAATTGTTTTTATGTATAATTGAAGGAAATAAAATATTAAATTTTAAAAAAATGAATGATTGAATTGGCCACCAGATCAGAGGCCATGAAGAAGTACTGTGAGAGGTAACTCCTCCTCTCCCCTAGACTGCCAGTCCTACTCCTAGCCCAACTTTCATAGTCATTATCCAGAGAAATAACTTTTATGGAGAAGAGGTCAGATATTCCTACCAAATGTCAATCAACTGCCACACACAGGACAGGCAAGCCAGCCTAGCTGATGTCGTAAGACACTCTGAGGATGAAACAGGAGTCTGCATTTGGCAGGCAAGACAAGCCATCATCACCAACTTAACTACCATCTCCCCTCACATCTTGATGAAGACAGGCCAGGACCCTGAACCCAAAAGTCTCAGGAATTGCAATACTTCCTGCTTAGTACCCTCGCATATGATACTAGGAAGCAGCCTCTATGTATATACAACTTGACAACTGCTCCTCAGATGCTTCCGAAGACCCAGAAAGCAAAAATTTTACCACCAAAGTCTTTAGCACTATCAAATGGTTAAACATCACACAGTGAAATAAATGTAACAGTAGAATGACATAGAGGAAGCATTATCATCTTTGTTTTGTTGCTATACCCTAAGGATTATGGAACCTTCCTATCAGACCCGTGCTAAACTTTCTGTGTTGTTTTTCCTGTTAGAATGTGAACTCCTTGAAAGTGAGCAATGTCTTCCTTTTACTATTTACATCATCAATACTTTGTATGTGAGGGGTAGCTAGGTGGTGCGGTGGATAGAGCACCAATGAAGGAGTCAGGAGTACCTGAGTTCAAATCTCACCTCAGACACTTGACACTCACTAGCTGTGTGACCTTGGGCAAGTCACTTAACCCCAACTGCCTCCTCCTGGGTCATCTCCAGTAATCCTGAGGAATATCTGGTCACTGGTTTCCAATGACTCTGGAAGAGAAGTGAGGTTGGTGACCTGCATAGCCCTCCCTCACTCAAAACAAAGTCAAGTGCAAGTTATGTCATCATTTCTCTGATGGCATGGTCTTCTTTGGCAATGAAAAACAAACACATTATGTACCTGACAGCCACTTAATGCTTCATTCATTCATTCAGCACAGAATAGAATAGAGGATTTGGAGAATGGAGGAACTAATTTCAAATTCTACCACAGATACATACTTGCTATGTCACTCTAAGAAAAACACTTAATTTGACCAAGTTTCAGTTCCCTCATCTCTCAAATGTGCATCATAATAGCATCTACTTCCCAGAGTTGTTATGAGGGTCAAGTGAGATGAGGAAAGCATTTCACAAATCTTAAATCTCTATAAATATGTGAGCTATTACTATTTTATTAGGTGTTCCAAATTTTGATCATAGTAACTCATGAAATTACATGATGCAGAGAGGTAATAATCTGCTGAGTGGAAGAAATACTGATACCAGTGAAATCGTATCTCTTTGAAATATTTTATTCATAATTACAATAATACCAAGTCCTACTCACTATAGGGCTTTCTAGTTTACAAAGTGCTTTCCTAACAACAGCCTTATAAGGCAGGTAATATAGATATAATTTTTATTATTATTCCATCTACATTGATACACATTTTACTATCTATCCATCCTCTTAAAACTATAGAAGCACCCTCCAAAAGTTTTAAAAGATCCTACTCATGAACATTCTTTTTATCTTTAGACTTCTGTCTTTGTCCTCATGACATTGTCAGCCAAAGGAACATAGAAGTGAGACCCCAGCCCTTCAAGAGTCAAACAATATTTACAATTTGGACTTTATAGAAAATGAATCTCAACAGAAATCAACTGGACAGATAAAGCCTTGTTGATTTAAAATCATAACATCATAGAACTGGAACAGGGCTTAGAGAGCATACCCCCATTTTCCAGATAAGTAATCTGAGGCCTAGAGAAGGCAAGTGATTTATTCAGTTACATAACTAGTTAGCAGCACAACTAGATATGGAACCCTGATCTCTTAACTTCTTAACCAGAGTACTTTCCATCATGCCAAACTGCCTTCTGATCACCCCCTCCCTCTTTGATCATTTGAATAATAGCCTTAAAATGCCAGCTTCAATGGGGATAGGGACAAGATGCCCAGGATAGACCCTAGCATTGAGTTAGGACAAAATATCTGAATCTGCCTTCCTAAGATCTCCCTAAATATAGATGCTCTATGACTTTTTGAAGAAGAGAAAAACCTCTTTCAGATCCAAAAGAGAGAGTGAAATTCTGATCGCATAAAGTGGCAAATCTGAATCAATTCTTCAGGCATTTATTGTGTATCTGTGTTCTCTACTCTATGCCAATCATGGTGGAAGAATCCAAAGAAAACATTGTTCATGCCACCAGTGACCTTACTATTTCACTGGAGAGACAAAACACAAATGAATTCTAACAGTTTTAAGAGGATGAATAGTAATTCTATAGAAAGTCAAAACAGGGAGAGGTCCTTGTGATCCAAAGTAATCAGGACAGGCTTTCTGAAGTAGGTGAGAGGTGAGCTAAGTCCTAACATGCAGGTAGAATTCTGATTAGTGGTAGGATGGGAGTAAGATAAGGAGTAGAACAGGTAGAGGAGGTACTTTGAGCAAAGAGAAAAGGTGAGGGACTGACAAAGGCCAAGATGTTCTGTGCTAGGAAATGGAAGAACATTAGTTCAGATTTATAAAGTAGGAATAGGCTATTTAAGTTCTGGACTTACAAGTTAGGAATTTAGAATACAGAATTTTGGAGTAGGAAGGGGTCTTTGAGAATAAGTTTATTTCTTTCATTCTATAAAATAGTAAAATGAGGCCTAGAGATAGTAAATGACTGGCACGAAGTCAGATGGGAAATTAATAACAAAACTGGAACTAGAACCCACATCTTCTTACACGTTTTGTTGTTCAGTCGCTTCTGACTCTGTGACCACATTTGGGGTTTCTTGGCAGAGATACTAGAATGGTTTGGCATTTCTTCTCCAGCTCATTTTACAGATAAGGAAACTGAGGTGAAGATTAGTTACTTGCCCACATTTACACAGCTAATCTGTGCACTATGGCACTGCCTAGCTTTTTAATAAGGACTTGTTCCTTTTCCTTCCCTTCCCCAGCCCCTGAGGACACACTGTTATCTAATACAACTCAGTATTTGAGGACAGAGGGCTTATACTGAATGCAGTTTCTACACAGTATTTGTTCTGACAGGTTCACTTCCAAATGCAATATGAGTTCTTGCTTCAGCTATAGTTGGACTGGATCTTGCTGTATGCCCTACTGTAAAACCCAGCATGAACTTCATCTTCTACACATTCAGGGACATGCCATTCTGACCATTGGATGCTCACAAGGTCAGATTTGAATTCAGGAAGAAGAGCTGTGTGATTCCAAACCCAGTATTCTGTCCCCTGAACCATTTAGATGCCCACCTACTTTGGTGCTATTTAGTTGTTTTCACTATAGAGATAACTCTCTAAACTATTAGATTAGTAATCTAGCTTTATTTACTCTATTAACATCAATTACCTATTTCCCCCCAAAGAGACACAGCAATAACAGAATTTCAAAAATTTTCTCCCCATTACTTAGAGGCAATTAAGTAGCTCCGAATACAGAGAGCTGGCCTTGGAATCAGGAAAACCTGAGTTTAAATCTGGCCTCAGACATTACTAGCTTTGTGACCCTGGATAGGTCACTTATCCTCTCTCTGCCTCAGTGTCTGTAATTATAAAATGGGCTAATACAAGTTCAAATTGGACATGACTGAAAATTATTGACCATACTACATACAGGATTGTTGTGAAGATAACATGAGATATTTGTAAAGAAATAAACCCAGTGTCTGTGCACTTAAAAGTCGATGTTCAATCATTTTCAATCATCTCCAACTCTGTGACTCTATATGTTTTCTTAACAAAGATACTGGCATGATTTGCCATTTCCATCTCTAGCTCGTTTTACAGATGAGGAAACTGAAGCAAACAGGGTTTAGTGAATGTCCAAAGTCACAAGCTAGCAAGTAAGGACAGATCTGAACTCAGGAATTTGAATCTTCCTGACTCTAGATCCATGACCCTGGCACTATGGCACTGCCTAGCTTTTTAATAAGGATTTGTTCCCTTTCCTTCCCTTCCCCAGCCCCTGAGGACACACTATATCTAATACAACTCAGTCTTTGAGGACAGAGGGCTTATACTGAATGCAGTTTCTACATAGTATTTGTTCTGACAGGTTCACTTCCAAATGCAACATGAGTTCTTGCTTCAGCTATAGTTGGACTGGATCTTGCTGTATGCCCTACTGTAAAACGCAGCATGTACTTTATCTTCTACACATTCAGGGACATGCCATTCTGACCATTGGATGCTCACAAGGTTATAACTATCCTCCTTCACCTAAAAACAAGAAGAGGAGACATAATAGATATAGAAACGGCAGGTCCATGAGATTATGGGCCACATGGCTTTGGCCCCATTGGAACCTCTCTCCTCACAGAGGACTTGATCGTTGTCTCTTTGGCTGACCAAACCCAGATAGGAATAGTGGCCAGACTACATGAATTAGCAATCTACCTCTTCATCACATAAGTAGTCAGCTAGATCCAGTTGCCTAATATGCATACATGTTCCAAATCAGAGAATAGGCTCTTCCATTGAATGTCATACTTTTCTGGAAACAGAATTCCCAGACGCTTCCACATGAGGATTGCCTAACACCACCCCCCTCATTATAGAACATTTAAAGTTTACAGAGTACTTTACATACGTTACCTTATTTTACCTTCATAACCACCCCAGGAAGTAAGTATTACTATTATCTCTGTTTTATAGATGAGGAAACTGAGGGAAGACAGAGGTTAAGGGAATTACCCATAGTCTTACAGTGAGAGTTTGAGTCAGCATTTGAACTCAAGTCTTCCTGACTTAACTTCCAACACTCCACTCTACATTGCTTCACCTCACTGCCTCCCCTGGGAAAAGGAAATTGTAGTGGGGAGGAAGCAGAATGACCCAAAGAAAGTAGGGTTGATGAAAAACAACCAGATTCACCCATTAGAACCCAAAGCTTGCATGTTCACACCAAGCTCATGGATCTATTTATGGATAAGATAAAAAATCTCCTTCATTCTTTATGCCTATTTACAAATCAATGTTCAGAAATGAAAAGAACAGACTGGCTTTGGCAACAGAGATACTGCTGCATTCCCCTTGTAGACCCTTAGCACTCTGCCTCACAGAAAATTTCCCTGTGTGAAAATGAATTAGCGTGGCCTGAAACTCCAGTGTTTGGATCATGGGAGCTATATGCTTGGAAGAGAGAGATCCCAAGTCAGAATTTCACCTTTTGCCAAGGTGATGAGTGAAAGGAGAAAAGGAAAGAAAAAAAAAGATTGTCTTTGAACATCCCCCTTTCATGAGACAGGCCATCTGGCTCCTTGATTTAAAAGCTCTTGTCTCAGGACTCTTGGGAAACCCTGTCTCTCACTTTACTTGTCCTTACTCTCCATACACTCAGAGTTCAGGAGCAGGCAGAAGACAATACCCTGTTCACCCACTTCAGTATTCCCTAGACCTGAGACAACACTTATCTTCCCCGCCTTGATCCCCCCTACCCCTCCAAGTTAGTCCTGAATTGCTGAGCTCAACCTGCTATAGATTTTCTTTCTTTTTCCTCCTCCCTCCCCACTGACCTTCTCCTCCCCATGCCAATACACAGCTACCTTCTCAGCCTTTGTTGAAACCAGTGAGGGCAATGCAGATGAATTGCAGGCAAAACACCCTGTTCCAAGTTATTGGTGAATTGAGGAAATCTAACTTATGACCCCTATTCTTAGAGACAAGTGTGGGATTTAGAGCTGGAAGGGACCTTAGGCATCCTTTGTTCGCATTGTGAATTCTGATCTTTCTCCAGTTGTTTTCCGTGTACAGTTCTACTCAACCAAAACCTCCTGGAGGACCTTGACAGTACCTTTTACAGAGGAGGAAATTTTATCCTTTATATAGCTCATTTGTATATTTCTTTATTTGCTGTCTCCTTTATTATCCCCTCAAGGATATGGATTGACTTTTGCCTTTCTTTGTATCCCCAGCATGTAGCACAGTGCCAGGCACATGGTAAGTGTTGAATAAATGCTTGCTGACTAACTACTCTCCTCTGCATTTATTTGTCTTTGCTTCATGGATTTCAATGTATAGAAAACCATCACTAATTGGTTATTTTACCGGTTATATGCTTTTCTGTATTTAGCTAGGCAGCTCTTCAGAAAGATAGTCTATTACATGAGCCACATTATTAACATGGTAGAACCTTGTGGAGCTTAGCCATTCTTGACACAGCACTCAAGACCACAGGGTCATTTCTATGTGACAATGATGGAAAAGAGTAAAACCTCGTAGGGAAAAAATATTAAAGGTTCCTTAGTGTGGGAGGACTACTTCTGTTTCTTCAGGGAGAACAGAAAATTAGTGGAAAAGGGAGTACAGAACTGTTAGAATCCCATAATTTTTAAGCCATATATAATTTGACTTTGAAACCCTCAATATGGAATCATTGTTCAATGACTCATTAGTGAATATTGTGCTACAGAAGCCAAATTATGTAAAATAATGACATTCTTGCCACAAATAAAATTTAAAAAAAGCAAGAAGTTTCAGTTAAACAGAAAGATTGTTCATAAATGTTCCTTGGAAATGTAAAGAATCGAGTTGCCATAGTAGGTCTCATTGTAAGTCTAAAGGCAAAAATGAAATATTATTTTCTGGGATAGTCAGTCATAATATATTACAATACAATGATAAGTATTTTTAAAAAAGACTTCCATGGCCATAATCACTGCTTATGCAATATTAATTGCTGAGGACAAAGTGAGAGTGAAATTCTATGACCTGAGCATATTCTTCAGATTAATCAATATTCTCTATGAAATTTGTTGATTTCAATGCAAAGATGGGAAAAGGTGAGGACTTGTGAAACATACATGACAAATATGATTCAAGAAGAAAGGATAAGTAAGGTCAAAGATGTAAAAATTACACAGAAGCCTCACACCTTTATATTATGAATCCTGGGAAATTAGAAATAAGGTGCATTAAAGAACACCAGAAAAATGAATTAATCTTTTAACAGATAGTAATAGACTTGTTTTGATACAGGATTTATACCTGAATCAGTTGACTGTGTACAATGAGACCATTAATAAATAGGATCAAAATAATAAAAAAAGAATTATCAGAAAAAGATATGGCATATCGTTGACAAAACTAAATCCTATAATATTTTTAAGCATTCATCTGACAATCAAAAGTGTCTAATGGAAAATAGAAATTACTGAGACTGATTACAATGGTTACAAATGTTTAACTATTAAAAATTAATTGACATAGAGAACAAAGAGAACCCAGGAAGAGCTTCATTCAGCAAGCATCTGATTTACTTGCCAAATTGAGAGAGATGACTAACAAAAGAAAAACTAGTTTAGAACATAAACTTCCTTGTAAAATCTTACCAAGAGGTCTCCATATTAATGGCAGTAGTGGTTGCAGAAGTGGGACTCTAATCTGGCCTCAAAGGGGAAGCAACCTTTTCTTTTGGCTTCCCTGACAATCCATGTCAAGATGACGTTCTGCAAGATTGGGTCATTGATGGCTGTATTGGTAACTGGCAGAGACCAAAGTTTGAACCCCGACAATACCCAGATATTCCAGCACATATTTCAAAGCCTAAAGAGTATAAAACCTCCTTTTGATTCAGCTTCAAAAAAAAGCTTTGTTTGCAGCCCCCCAAAATTACAAACTGGTAGCTGTGCCATTGTTTGAATTATATGACAGTGCACCAGGATATGGACCTATCATTTCCAACCTTCCTCAACTTTTAAGCGGGTTGAACTGTATTTGCAACTGAATTCCTGAGCTGTGGAAGAGTAAAAGGAGCCATCTCTGTGAGCACAGCTATACAGTGTAGAAGAATAAACAGAACAGGAAATTTCTTTTTGTTTCCCCCTTTCCCCTTATTTTTCCCCAAATTGCCTCATACTTTATATTGCTTGCATAGTAAAGTAAATCTGAAGAACTGCTCTAGATAGCGGCATAAACAAATGTGAAAATGTACATTTCACTTTTGGTTCTACCCATACTTTTCGTACAACATTAAACAAAGTGGACTTGTTAAAAAAATATCTTACCAAGAGAAAATGGACTATTGTCATAAAAGGAATGGGGGGGTTAAATCATTAAAAAAAAAATTGGTCACTAAATAAAGTTATCCTTTATATA
Organism: Bettongia penicillata ogilbyi; assembly: GCA_023548195.1. Taxonomy (NCBI): domain Eukaryota; kingdom Metazoa; phylum Chordata; class Mammalia; order Diprotodontia; family Potoroidae; genus Bettongia; species Bettongia penicillata. The sequence continues at coordinate 7,171,456 of JAJHZJ010000608.1, read as the reverse complement.
GCATATAGGGCATGTGAAGATGAAAATGAAAGAACAACTGTTATAGGACAGATGATAGATGCTTGTTCAGTAGTTCAGATTCAGGATTAAAATGGAATGAGACAGTCATAGACTATTTAATAGCTAACAAAAGGAAATTTACTTACAAATAGTATAGAAAGAATATTCAGTGAGGAGAGTGTAGATTCTATTGAGTACAGTTTCGCTGCCTCGGCATTGTCTATTTTGGCACAGTGATGAAACCATGGAGAAGATCTCCTGACTCTTTCCATGTTGTATTTTATACTTAGGTCTTCAGGAGTTATATCATTCATTAAAATCTTAACCTCTAGCACCGTTAAGTTTCTTTTAATAGTATTTTCTTTTTTCTCCAATTACATGGCAAGACAATTTTTAATGTCCATTCTTCAGCATCCATTGTTACAAGGTTTTGATTTCTAAATTTTTCTCCCTCTCTCCCCTCCTGTCTCCCTAAAATGCTAGACAATTTGATATGTTATACATGTGTTATCATGTGAAATATATTTTGTTAGTCAAAGTTGTGAAAGAAGAAACAGATCAAAAGGAAAAAGAGCATAAAAAATAAATTTAAAAATATGGTGCAATCTACATTCAGAATTTCTCAGTTCTTTATGTGGATGTGGATAACATTTTCTTTCCTGAGTCTTTTGTATTTGTTTTAGATCACTGTGCTGCAGAGAAGAACTGAGTCATTCATAGCTGATCATCACACAATGTTGGTGACACTGTTGAAAGTGTTTTCCTAGTTCTGTTCGTTTCACTTTGTACCAGTTCATACAAGTCTTTCCAGGATTTTCTGAAATCTGCCTGTTCATCATTTCTTACTGCACAATAGTATTCCATTGCATTCATATACCACAACTTATTCAGCCATTACCCAATTGATGGGCATCCTCTCAATATCCAACTCTTTGGCACAACAAAAAGGGCTACTATAAACATTGCATTTGTAGGTCCTTTTCCCCTTTGGGATACAGGCAGCGTTAGGTGGTATTTTCAAGTTGTTTTGATTTGCATTTCTCTAAACAAAAGTTATTTAGACCTCTTCTTCGTATGCCTTTACATATGCATATATACATACATATGTATGCATGTATGTATAACTGATTCCTTTATCTGAAAACTTCCTTTTCATATCCTTTGACCATTTGTCAATTGGAGGATGACTTGAATCCTTGTAAATTTGTCTCAGTTCTTTATATATTTGAGAAATGAGGCTTTAATAAGAGACACTTATTGTAATTATTGTTTCCCAGTTTTCTGTTTTCCTTCTACTGTTGGTTGCACTGGTTTTGTTTGTACAAAAGCTTTTTAATTTAATTTAATCAAAATTATAAATTTTACATTTTGTAATACTCCCTATCTCTTGTCTGGTCATGAACTTGTAGCCCACTTAACTTCACCTTTAAGAATTTGGATGCTATGCCTCTTCATGCATTTATGTTTAGTATTACTATTAATTCATTGTTTGTGGTATCTTTTAGCAAGATGTAGTTTTCTTCCTTATTTCTTTTAAATAGGTCTGTTTTTGCTTTTGCTCTGAGATCAGGATTGCTAAACTTAATTGTTTTTTTTTAACTTCAGCTGAAGCATAAAAAATTCTGCTCCAATCCCTTACCTTTACTCGGTTTGTTCTCTCAGCTTAAAGTGTGTTTCTTATAAACAACATGTTATAGCATTCTGGTTTTGATCCACTCTGCTATCCGCTTCTTTTTTATGGAAGAATTCATCTCATTCATATCCACAGTTATGGTTATTAACTGTATTTCCCCTCATCCTATTTTTCCTCTTCTTTGTTCTTTCTCTCTCCTTTCACCCTTGACAATATTTTTGCTTCTATCTAAGGCATCCTCTGGTCTGGCCTCTCTTCTATCAGTTCTTTATTTAATCCCTTCCCTTCCTACTTTCCTGTCAGGTAAGATGGAATTTTTATTCAACTGATTTTGTATATCATTCCCTCTTTGAATCAGTTCTGTTGAAAATAAGGGGAGAGCAATGCCCATCACCCACCCAGCCATCTTTCTCCTCCCAAAATAGATTTTTCACACCTCTTCATGAGAAACAATTTACCCCACTCTACCTCTCCATTCATTCTGCACCCAGTGTACTCCTCTTTCACCTCCTTTAATTATTGTTATGTCACTGTCTCAAATATACCTTATAATCATATCTTCTGTCTATGTATATTCCTTCTAGTTGTACTATTAGTGGTGTGTGTTCATTTTTCATTGCCGAAGATCATGCCATCAGAGAAATAATGACATGACTTGCCCTTGACTTTTGTTCTGAGTGAGGAAGGGCTGTGTAGGTCACCAGCCTCAGAGCCATCTGAATCCAGTGACCAGATATTTCCTCAGGATGACTGGAGATGACCCAGGATGAGGCAGTTGGGGTTAAGTGACTTGCCCAAGGTCACACAGCTAGTGAGTGTCAAGTGTCTTGAGGTGAGGTTTGAACTCAGGTCCTCCTGACTCCTGCTCTATCCACTGCACCACCTAACTGCCCACTAATATTAGTGGTAAAATTCCTGAGAATTACAAGTATCATCTTCCCATCTAGGGATGTAAAAATTGAGCACCATTGAATTCCCTATGTTCTCTTTTCTCTTTATAGGATTCTCTTGAGTTTAGTCTTGATAGTAGAAATTGATTTGTTTTTTGCTTATATCTGGTTTTCTCCTTATGAAAGTCTGAAATTCTTCTGTTTCCATGAATGCTCACTTTTCCCCCAGAAGTATTATACTTAATTTCATCAAGTAGGTGATTCTTGGTTGTAGTCCTAGTTTCTTTGAGTTCTGAAATATTGTGTTACATGACCTCCAATCCTTTAATATTATAGCTACCAAGTTCTATGTAATCTTGATTGTGGTTCCCTGATGTTTGAATTGTTCCTTTCTGACCATTTGCAATATTTTTTCCTTGATCTGATAGTTCTGAAATTTGACTATAATGTTCCTTGGAGTTTTTGTTTTGGGATCTCTTTCCTGAGATGATTACTGGATTCTTTCAATCCCTATTTTGCTCTCTGGTTCCAGAATATAAAGGCAGCTTTCCTTGATAATTTTTTTGTATGTAACTTGTTTTTTTTTTTAAGTTTGCAACATTCATTTTCACAAAATTTTGAGTTCCAAATTTTCTTCCCATCTCCCCTCCCCTCACCCCAAAACGTTGAACATTCTAATTACCCCTATCACCAATCTGCCCTCCCTTATAACATCCCTCCCTTCCCTTATCCACATCTTCTCTTTTGTCAGGATGATGCACAGATCCTCCTTTTGACTATGATTTTCTAGTAGTCCATTGATTCTGACATTGTCTCTTCTGGATCTGTTTTTGAAGATAAATTAGACCTTGTCTACATAGAACAACTAAATCAGTGTGGTAAGTACCACAACAGCTACTGCAACAATAAAAAGAAGGGGAAATATTACTATAGAGCACTGTTTTCCATATCAAGGAGAGTGGAACAACACACCAAAAAGCACTGATCCAATGTGCTTTTGGAATAGGTAGAAATGTTACTTCAAGAAAAGTTAAAATATCAACCAGATTAGACCAATTGTTTATAGAAGAGATTTGTGCTGGAGGCAGGCATTTTAATTGAGAGAGCATTGAATAATCAACATACAAGGAAAGGGGAAGAAGTCAGCAAAAGTGAGGAAAAATGCTCATCTCATTAATACAGAAAAAGGTGAAAATAAATAACTTCTAATCTACATGCCTACTCTATCTACAAAATTTTTATTAGTCATCTGTTCATGATTTGAAGGCATTCTCAGTGAGGTTATTAGTAGGGAACAAGTAGGCTTTTGAAAGTAACATTCAATAATGGAAGTTATAAGATATAGAAATCCCACTGTGTTTATTATTTGTTGATTACAAAATAACATAATTCAGTAGAGTAAATGCTACCTTCCAAGTTTTTTTTTCAACCAAGGTGTCCCTCATCTATACATTAAAATTATTTGACGCCTCTTGCAAAATAAAACGACAACAAAGCAATGACCCTGTCTAACAACCTTTAGGGTATAAATATCAGGTGAAGCATCAAGCTGAGAGATGAATGCTTGCCAACAGTGTTCACAACTGTGATCAAGATGATGCAGCACAAATTTCAAGTTGAAGAGAGATTCCTCATACATTGTGACATCTTCAAGATGGCCCTGTTTGCAGATTCCATTATGCTGATACCATCAAGCTCCTGAAAAAACCTCCTCAAAGAGCTCTGTCATTATTTAAAGAAGTTTGAATGGACCATGCACATAGGAAAGACCAAGTAGTAAATGTTTGCCAATATTTCAACAAGGATTTGTGTGAAAAATTTATAGAGATTTCTCATCAGTATGTGTATCTAAGATGTCTGGTACAGAAATCAATGAGTTGGGACCACAGTGTCTGAGAAGAGGAGAGCAAGATAGAATGTATATGGAAAACTGCAAAGCTTTATTTTTAATGACCTCACACTTCCTACAAAAGCAAAGGACCATGTTTTAAATACTAATTTTTCCTGATGTTACTCTATGTTAGCAAAACATGAAATGCAACAATATTAGAAATTATAAATGAATATCACACAGAACCATGGAGAGCTATGTAGTATATGTGAACAGGATGTGAAAAGCTTTGAAGAACAAAAATAATATATGCTTTCACAAGGTGATGATAGGGGATGACAAGCTGATGGCTAAGATTCTTCATTTGTATGTTCATAATATCAGGAGAAAGGGAAGAAGGACTCCAGCACATTTGCAAACTTATTGAAAGGCTTGAGATACCAGTCATACAGGATGAGCAGGTAGGTTTCAGTACACATTTTTGGACAACTTGGGATACTAGGTTATCTGTAGGAATGCTGTAATGAAGCATTGTAACATTGGAGCCTTTAGACCATGAATATAAGTTTATTTGTTGGAACTCTAGATGTGAGATTTTCCTCCAGTGACTAATGAGTGGACAGTCTTAACGTTCTGATAATAAATGAACAAAGAATAAGGAAATTGAAACTACATGGGGAAATGGCTCACAAGTTTTTCTTGGAAAGGAAATGAAGGAATTGGGGGGCTTTGATTTTATTGTGTATGCAAAAGCATTAAGAATCATCATTTTATGGGACAGTTGCATATCTCATTTTGAAATGCTCATGATAAGCATTTGGAAAAAGATCACCATAAAAATAATTGTAGCTTATGTAACAACATCTGTTGCAGAGAATAAAACATATATAAATTCTCTGAGGAATTTGATAAGACCCTACAAAACAAGGCAATCTACTTTGGTACTTGGTGATTTCAATGCAAAGTTGGGCACAGGGGAGGCAGGTTAAAAGTATATTGGAAGCTATGGGTCAGGAATAAAGAATAAAATATAGCAAAGAACTATGAATTTGCCAAAACTCTTACACTTTTACATTTTGAATACTTTATTTAAAAAAGAATCAGAAGGCAGGAGACACATTGATCACTTAACTGCATGCACACACAAAATCAAATTGATTTTATTTTGACAGAAAATTATTCAATATTGATGTGAGAGTCAAATATAAATCAGGTGTCTTTATATTAAGGTTCCTCATTTATTAGAGGAACAATTAAAATGAATAGGATACAAGAAGAAAAAATAAACATAAGTAAAAGAAATTATATGAAATTTAAACAACTCTAACCTGACCTATTTAAATAGGCTATTAATGCCCCCCATGAGACTGTTGGAAGAAAGTTCCTAGATATCAATTACAACCATTTCACATAGAATTTTAACTGTAATAAATCAATTGCCATAACAAGAAGAATTAAGGACTCTACTCTCAAAAATATCTTACTCAGCAAATACTTGACTTATCTGTCTAATGGAGAGGTACAGCAGGGACATCATTTTGGAATATAAACTCATGCGTAAAATATTATGGAGGAAAATGATGTAATATCTGACTTTTATAATGCCCTCTAAAATTTTCAAAGTGATTCACAAGTATCATCTCATTTTATCTTCATATCAACCCAGGGAGGCTTGTGTTGTTATAATCTTCATTTTACAGATAAGGAAACTGAGTCAGGCAGAGGTTAAGTGACTTTCTCAAGGTCACACAGTTAGTAGGAATCTGAGTCCAGATTTGGACTCCAGATTATAAGCAGTATCACCTCATATGAACACAAAAGCAAAGTAGGAAATCTCAGTTTATAAAAGGATCATACTCAACCTGCAATTTTTAAAACATATTCTTCTCACCATCAAAGTCAATGGAACTTCTACATTTGCCCTCTAACATCACTGTTTTAGATGTGATTCTAGAGGAAACAGAAGTGACAATGAGAAAAATTAAAGTGAAGAAGGACATTGAAAACCCTGTACAACTATATACAGAGAAAATCCATGCCAAACTTAAAACAATTTTGAGGGTATTGAGCAACAGTTGTCTTCATTTTATTGTTTTTTTAATTGTCAGGCATATTTTGTATGTCCAAGTATATGCCTCATGTGACTCTTGTCCATGTAACTATCAATAATAACTACCTATATATATATGCTTATTTTCCCATCTCTATGAAATGTTGAATGCATTCATGGAAGTCATGCTTAAAAAGGATATTAGAAGAGAAAAGTCAGATCTTTGAAACTGGTAATCCACAATAGAGTACATTTTTACCTTAGATAGATGGATGGATGGATGGATGGATGGATGGATGGATGGATGGATGGATGGATGGATGGATGGATAGATGGATAGATAGATAGATAGATAGATAGATAGATAGATAGATAGATAGATAGATAGATAGATATAGATAGATGGATAGATAGATAACACAAGATCCTGTATTATTTTTGTTTTTTGACAATGAAAAAAAGCATTTGATTCAGCAGAACAGAATAACACCTTGACAGCTCAAAGTGGGGGTCTCCAATGGATAGAGTAAAAATATATAAGATTCTTTGAAAGATATAATAGCAGTTATCACCAATAAAATTGTTCAATGACCCACTGGTCATTAACATCAAGAAAGGCATAACATAGGGAGTTGTGGTTTTAAAAAAGTTGCTCTGCACTGTTATGGAGGATTCATAGTGCTGGTTCAAAATGAAAAAAGAAACTTTATAGATAGTGTGGTTTTCTAGAAGCTTCTGTTTGTGACAACATTATGATGGGTACATCAAGCTCTAGAATATTGCAAAGCCTCCTAAATGAGGTCTATAATTATTCTAAAGAGATTAGCTATTCTATTCTAAAGGAATTGGCTATTTACCATAAAAATGAATAAAGAAAATATTATACAGACTGATATGCAGTTGAATGGACAGTCTACAGAATGTATCAATATAAGTAATTATGAGGTGCATTTGTAAGTGTGTGTGTGTGTGTGTGTGTGTGTGTGTGTGTGTTGGAGAGACACTACAAATGGACAATAAGTTGGCCCCAAATTGAACAGGAAGAGAGAGCTGGCTGGAATACCTTTGGAAGATTGTAAATTGAGCTTAATAACTTCATATGTTCCCAAATAAATGTCCTTTTTAAAAAAAAAGTTCATGTCTTCTTTTTACATAACCATTTATTTCTAGATGTACACATATGATCTCATATGCTGTCAAATTCAGTTTCAACTCAACTTTTTTCCAGAGCTAAGATTGATCATCATAGACTCAGAACCCAGTAACAAAGTTTTGTGTATTTATTTCTTGGTTTGTTTTACATTTATATTTATATTGCTGTAGTCATGTAAATTGCTTTACTAGTTCTGCTAATTTCACTTTGCATCAGTTCATATGTCTTCCCACACTTCTCTAACATTTTATATCCATCTTTTCTTATGGCACAGTATTGTTACATTGGATTCATGTACCACATTTTGTTAATCCATTCCCTAATAGTTTGAAATCTAGTTCTATGCTAAGTCAAAAAGTGTCACTTACGATATTTTGGTGCATGTAAGGACTTTATTTCTACCTTTTGCCTCCTGGAGATACATGCCTAAGTTGGAGATCTCTGGATCAAATGATTTGGATGTTATAGTCAACAGATTTTCATTTTCTTAATATCAGTGTTCTTCCAATGATGTTGTATGACTAAAAGTCACAGAACACTCCAGACTTCAAAAAATAAAATTTGTCACTCAAAATGCAATTTAGACTATATGATGAATGAGTGGGTTGCAACAAATTACAAATAGGAATTGTAAAGCAGAAGTAATATAGGTTACACCATTTTTTCAATCAATAAAGGACATCATCTTGTACGTGGTAAGGACATACTGATGGACAGTTTCCATGCCACATTGAAAACATGACAATAGAAAGTGAAAAAGTTTCCTATCATGTTAGATTGTGCTCCCTGTGGCAAACTTATGGGACGATATGGACAAGAGTCACACAAGATGAGCAGGCTTGAATGTATCACAATCTCCATCGGTAAAGGAAACATCCACATGCCTTATGTGGCAGCCTAGCACAGAGAAAGCTATAGACTTTGAATGAAGAAGACCTGAATTCAAATCATGCCTGAGGGAATTCCTAGATCCACAATCCTGAGCAATCCAAATAATTTTTCTCAGCCTCAGTTTCCTAATCTGTCAAATGTGGATAATAACATTTCTTACTTGACAGGGTTGTTGTGAGGATAAAAATGAGATAACACACATACACGTTACCAGTTAGCAAACCCTGAGGCAATATGGAAGTTGTAGCTATTAGTGTTGTTGCTAATAAGATCACAAGTCGTTTTGGATATATGTGTGTCAGTCAGCACAGAAGACAGTCTCAAATGGAGTGCCCCATTTACATGTGAATAGTTGTACTATTGAAATTTTTTGTCAATAACTTTAATAAAAGCATAGTTGGTGTTCTTAACAAGGTAATAAGAGAACAAGCATTTATTTAGCACCTAAATGTGCCAGGTACTGTGCAAAGCACTAGTGATTAATCACAGCCAAACTAAATCACAATCAAATTAAAGAGACAACAGGCAATTGTGCAATGTACAAATAAGATCTATACTAAATAAATTGGAAATAATCAGAAGAGGAAAAGCACTAACACTAAGAGGGATCAGGAAAAGAATTTTTTTCACTAGGACTTGAAGGAGACCAAGAGTTATAGATAAGGAGGGAGAGCATCCCATGCATGGGAGACAGTCAGGGAAAATGCACAAAATCAGGAGATGGAACAAGGAGATAAGCATCACTGAATCACAAAGCCTTGGGGCAGAGGGGAGTAGGGTACAAGAAGACAGGGAAAGGAGATGGGGCTCAGATTGGGAAGGGCTTTGAATGTCAAACAGGATTTGATATTTAATTTTGGAAATGACAGAGAGACTCTAGGGATTATTGAATACCGAGGCAAGGGGAGGAACCTGATCAGAACTGTCTAAGAAGATTAATTTGACAATTGAGTTGATAATGGATTGGAATGAAGAGAAACTTGAGGCAGGGGAACCAAGCAGCAGGTTATTGCAATAGTAAAGGATTGTGGTGATGATGGCATAGACCGATTTGGTGTCAGAAGAGAGAGAAGGGTATATATGAGAAATGATATAAAGGTCAAATCAATAGGACTTGGTAATAGATTGAATATGGGAGTGGTGACAGAAAATGAGGAGTCAAGTGGCAAGCCTGAGTGACTGGGAGAATGATTGATGGCCCTTGACAGTTACAGGCAAGTTAGGAAGAGTGGAGGATTGGGAGGAAAAGATGGTGTGTTCCATTTTGGACATGTTGAGTTGAAAATGTGTATAAGACATCCAATCAAATATAAACTATCCTTTTTGACTTAGGTTGCTAAGTGGCATTAGAAAGGAAATAAAATATCAATTTATTTTGAAAGGGATTATTAGAAATTTAAATATCCTTTTCTGCTTGTATTTGATAAACATGACAAACAAAAGTCACATAGGCTTTGTAAAATTTGAAAGGCAAAGATCCAATTTTTGTTCCCACACTATCAGAAATTTGTTAATTCCATTTGCTTTAAGTCAGAACCAATAGTCCTAGTGTTTTTGAATAGTCTTAAGTGGTTCTCTATGTCTGGGCAGGACTTCTCTGACCATATGGATATACATATGTGTGTGTATGTGTGTGTGTGTGTGTATGCATACAACACTATATGTCAAGGATAGAATGCAGATAGCATTAAAGAGTAGAGTGTTTTGCTGCCACCACCTGAAATAAACCTGGGATGTCTGATATTGCTTAATCGGGTGAATGAAATTGGAAAAAAAAATAATTATAGTGAAAGCAAATATAAGTGAACCACATTGGGAGGCAGGCATATAAATTAAAGATGTCCTTTATCTGAAAATTTCATTAAAATACACAATCAAATGAATAGATATAAAAGGCATAGCTTTTAATTAAAGTGCACTTGCTATTTTAAAGAATCACTTTGCCTCAGACAGACATTTATTCATACTTCTCGTGGTCTGTCGCTTCACATTTCAATGTATCCTTGAATTCCTCAAGAGAATCTGCATGGTGAAAGAAAAGAAAAATTCTACCTGGAGTCAGAAGACCCAGATTCTAGTGCTAATTTGTTCTCTTGCTAGGTACACAATCTGGCTTTTATCTCAATGTGCCCATCTGTAAAATAGGAATGATAACACTTATCTCTCCTACTCCATAGAGCTATCATGAGAACCAAAGGAGATAATGCAAGCAAAGTATTGGATAACCTTGAAGTTCTATTAAATTGTCAGCTATTGATATTATTAGTGATAGTCTAGCTCAGTGAATAAACAGAGGGCCTTGAAGCTAGGAAGACCTTTGTTCAATCCCTTTCTCTCATGTATGCTGGCTGTGTAACTTTGGGCAAGTCACTTAATCTCTCAAGAGCCTATTTATTGGCTAGTTTAGTTTTCTTGCATGGGAATTATCTAAACTAATGAAATTCCATTAGTGTCCTCCCCCTCATTATTAACCCTCCCAATAAAAAGAATTAAAAGCAAAGGAGACCTACCAGCTATTACCTATCAAATAAATAAATGTACTACCACTTTACAGATTTGCCATCATATTTTGAAAATTAGATGTGTGGGGAAAGTTCTTTATTCCTAAACTCTTCCTTTTACCATGAGCCTTAGAAATCAAGGACAAATACTTTTAATGATGTGCTCTCAAGTACTAAAAGGGATCAGCATTGCTCTATGGTTTTTCAAAAAGGCATTGAATGAAGCCTGAAAACATAATGAAGTGTGGGGGGGAAAGCACATATTAAATATGCAACCAGGATGGCACCTTAATATACACAGGTCCCCTAAGGGGAAGAGGAAATTATGCTTCCTGCTTATACCCAAACCACCCAGAAAGAAAACATTTCTTCAAAGGCCTTCCTTTCCCAAACATGCTAATTCAGTCCTATCCTGCCTTATCTCCGTTTCTGTGATGTTCTGTTCCTGGCCCTGGGCTCCTGATTCCAGCCACATGTTGGCACATTTCCAATAAGCTCTCCATTAGATAAGCATTAAAATTCTGTCTGCATTCAGCAGCCTCTGCTTATGTTGCTCTTTATCAAGTACATATTGTTTCCCCTCACAAAACCATACATTACTGCAGCCCAGTTGTGTGGTCTGAAAATGTGATGGAGTCACAGGACAGCTCTCTGCATGAACAGAGTGGAAAGACTCCCGTCTGGTATGGTCTGTACCCCGTGGTTGGCATCTAAACCCTTCAGCAACATGGCCCTGGTCTATCTTTCTAGAAGTTGGGTTCAAATTCTACCTGTCACCTAGAATGAGTCACTACTTTCAGGTCTCAATGTCCTCCTTTGTCAAATGAAGGAATCAAACTAGACAGACTCTAAGGCTGCTTGCAGCTCAAAGTCTATGATCCTGTGAACTTCCCATGCTTTGCACCACAATTTCTTTGTTTATACTGTTTTATGAAAGTTTCATGGCCTCTTTCTACCTCCTACCAACCAGTCAAGAAATCCTGTCTCCCTTTTCTGAACTCTAATAGAATTTTGAGTTTCTAATGCACTTCTGTACTTTCCTCTGCATTATTTTCATTTTTGATCATGGCTTATAGAAACTCAAGTAAGTTCAACATCAAAGACTCCATGGACTTGATTCTGTCTTGGCAGTGACCAAAAAATATTGTATCTCTTTGGCACATCTTACTCTATCCAGAACTTCCTTGGGGAAATTTCAGAATATAATTTGTGGTTAGGTCTTCACAGAGATGCATAAAAGTGACTTCCTAGCTTTCTGATAACACTCCAAGACACATCAGGTGACAGGGGAGGCTTTATTTTACCCCAAAGAAAATGAAAAATGGTAATAAACAAGCAACTAAAACATGACATAAAGGACACACAGGAACCCATAAATAATATCTAAAATTTCTTTCTCAATCTGGTGAGTTCCCCTTCTCTCACAAAGTCCATTATAACTCACAAAATTCAGAATGTTCCTTAAAAAAAACAGGAACCCCTTACCCTTTTGTACTACTCTGGAAAGGAAATTTTACTTGGGGTTGTTATGGAAGCAATTCCTTGACATTCTGGTGTATTCCAGAGCCAAGAGAGAGCTTTGGGGGATCATAATCTGTTGTCATCCTACCTCCTCTTCAGCTCTGCAAACCCAGACCCCAAGGAAACATAAACATATGCACTGTCTTTGAGACCTCGCCTGAGCTCAGTCACTCCAGATTTCTTTTGCTCTCACTCTTCTAATCTAAATGGTCCTTGGATACAAAGAGTTAAGAAGCTTTCTCTAGTCTTTTCCTTTTCTTTAGAGTTCACTGGGATCTTTTGGGTTTAATAGCAATAAAAAAAAGATACCAAGAAAGGTATTTATTTGCCTCTTTTAGCAGTTGCTTTATATCTACTGCCTAGCAAACCTTAGAAAACTAATCAAATGCAAATAGCTCTTCAAATCTGCCAGCCACCTCCTCACTTTCCCTCAGGCAGCAATTCTGAGAAATTAAGCGCTCCTTTCAATGATCACCCTGCTATCACTGGCCTTTGGGTGAAGGAGCTGTCCTCTGCAGTGGAACCCTTGGATTTTTAGACTGAAAAAAATGGAACTAATTCAACTAACAAGTACGACCAGGAGTTGCTTCGAAAGGAGCTGCTTTTAACTGATAGAAACCGTTCTCAGAACATGGGAGGAATTATTCATGTTGTTTATAAAAGCTCTTCACAATCCCAGGCTCTGGTGGCAATATGGATTGACCAAAATCAGTTGACAAACTTTTAAAGAGCTTTCCCTTCCTGTGTCCCCTCATGCATGACACTTTCCCCAGTTTTCCCAATTCTACAGGATCTGTCCCCCTCCTCAAATCTCTCATCTCTCTACGTCACCTCTCCTAGGGATTTGCCAGGATAGTGAAAGGCCATATCATATGCGGATCATTTGAAAGAACTTACAGTATTTAGCCTGAAGAAGAGAAGGTTCAGGAGGACAGAAGAACTGCCTTCAATTATATGAAGTACTATCTTGTGGACAAGGAATTAAACCTGCTGTTTGGCCTGAGAGCAAAGAACCAGGACTAATAGGTGGCAGTTACATCTCAAGGGCAGAACTAAGAAAAATGGGTGGAAGTGACAGAGAAGCAAAGTTAGCCTTGATTATAAAGAAAAACACCCTAATAATCAGAGTTGTTCAAAGAGAGGAACTGCTCCTCACCCCCCACCCCGCAGCCGTTGTTGTCGGTCAGTCGTTTTCAGCTGTGTAGGGTACTTCTTGACCCCTTTGGGGTTTTCTTGGCAAAGGTACTAAGGTAGTTTGCCATTTCCTTCTCCAACCCATTTTACAGATGAGTAAATTGAGGCAAACAAGGTAAAATGACTTGCTCAGGGTCACAGAGCTAGTAAGAGTCAGAGGCCAAATTTGAACTCAGGAAGATGAGTCTTCATATTGAGGCTGGAGGAACACATATCAAGAAAGTTGTAGAAGTAATTCCTTTAGAAGATTAAGAGCTGGAAGAAACCTTAAAGCTCATCTAGAACACCTGCCTCATTTTATAGCTATGGGAATAAAGGCTGAAAGGTAACTTGCTCAATGTCATAAAGTGGTAAAGTCATGATGAGAACTCCGGGCTCCTGACTCTAAATCTGTGACCTTTCTATCACACCAAACTGCTTTCCAGATAGAGATTTTACCAGATGACCTCTGAGGTCTTTTCCAAATCTGAAATTCTGCAGTTATGGCTAGCTTATCTCTAAGGACCTTTACACATCTGAAATACTATGACTGCCTCTAATTAGTTTTTAACACTTGTTTAAACAGATTTTCCCCAACCATCCCCTTTTATACAACTTGATCAGAGAAACACAGATTCCCTCAATAAGCTTAAGACTGAAGTTCTCTACTCAATTATTCTTATTAAGACGATGAGATAGGTTGTGGATTTTTTTGTTTGTTTTATTTTGGGTTTTGCCCAAGGTTTTAAACTTTTCTTTTTTCTTTCCTGTTCATAAATTTATTTAAATATGTCAAGGAAAATTCCCTAAGCAAAAGACTGCATGGAATAGAGCACAGAGTATTAGGAAATATTACTGGTTTCCTATAGACATGCTTCCAGAGAGGGAATGGATGATGCTTCTGATATATAGTAATGGTACTTGGGAGAGTAAGGGCCAAGGCTGGTTCATAGAAACTCCATATATAACTGTCTCTCTAGCACATGTGCTTCTGAAACAGAAAGAGCCATCAGTTTGAAATGTAGCAAGTCATCCATATAAATCAGCTCAGGTTAGAAAAACATCAGGTAGGGAGGGATATGCACTTACATACTGAGGGCTGAGTTCTTCATTTCAAATCAACAAGCATCTATTAAACACCTGTTCAGTGCAAAGCATTCTGGATACAAAGACACAAAGAAAACAGACACTGACCTCAAGGAGCTTATATTCTACTGATGTGATACGCTACATACAGAAGGAACTATATATACAATATATGCAGAGTAATTTCAAGCAGAGATTGCTTGTAACTGTGAAGATTAGGGAAAACCTTGTGAGTAACCTGAGCTGTGCTGTAAAGGAAATGCAATATTTATTTCACTCTGGTAATTCCAGTTAAAAGTCTTAAAAGCAATTTAATAATAAATTAATTATTAAAAATTCAACATTTAATGAACTAATAATTAAGAGCATTTTATTCTGTGTATATGAAAACCTAAGTCTTAAATTCTCCTCCCATCTCCAGGCCTATTTTTATGAGGATTGTTTTTCAACTACATTTTTCCATCCTGTGCTTGTCAGGCTGATTTTTTTGAATCCAGGTATAGAACTTTATATTTATCCCTGTAAAACTCTTGTCTTTTTTTTCCCCTTGAAATTTTTCTGGCTTTGTGTCTTAGTGGTGACCCTGAGATCTTGAAGATTATGCCAAAGAAGCATGAACTCTACCAAGTCCTAACAAGTAAGTATGATGAGTATTTAAGTACCTACTATGTGTCAGGCATTGTGTTAGACACGTATAACAATGAGTTGATACTGCTCCACATTCTGCTGGACAGAAGCAACATGCACACAGATAAGTAAGGACAAGATATAAATAAAGTTAATTCAGATGACTTGGGGAAAGCAGAAAAGATCGTTTGTCATAGAAGCTGCTTGAACTAAACCTTGAAGATGTTAGTATTCCAAGAGGCAGAGCATTACAGATGTGGGGAACAGCCCGTATAAGCTTTATATAGAGGAATGAGATGGGATCTCATGTCCAAAAAAAAAAGGGGAGACTAGTTTGGGTAGGACTTGGGGGGAATGAGAATGAGTAATATACAATCATCCTGGAAAGATAAGCTAACTCTAGATTATATAGGATTTCAGTGCCAAAAACAAGACTTTATCTTTTATCCTTGAAGCAATATGGAGCAATTGAAGCTTTGGGAGAAAGGAGTGACATGGTTAAATTTGTGATTTAGGAATATCTGTTTGACATTGTGGAAAAGCATAGAATGAAAAGACAAGAAACCAATTGAGAGATTAATACAAGAAAGGAGAGAGAGACAGAGAGATATAGAGACAGAGACAGAGAGGCAAAGAGATGAGAGAGATGGGTAAGGCTTAAATTGAGAGAAGTCAATGGATACAAGAGATAGTGTGGTGGTAGAGTGGACGACAACTGATTGAGTATGGCATGAGGAACGAGTGATAAGAAAGTAGGTGACAGTAAAGATAGTGGGTATACTTGATAGAAGTAGGGAAATTCAGAGGAATAGATTTGAGACAAAAGCTCTTGAGTTCAGTTTGAAAAAAATGCTGAAAGTCTGAGATAACTATGAGACATTCAGGAGGAGATGCCCAACAGGCAGCTGGAGAAGTGAGATTGAAAAATGTTCCAGTGGGAACCTGGTGATGGGCAGTGAATCTGTAGTGGCTAAGTAAAGTACAAATAAGGGAGTAGGGAAGAAGAGACTCACCACTCAGAAGCTGGTTTAGGGTCTTTCTTTGTCTAGTTTTGTTTTGTGTTGGGTTTTTTGGTCATGAAATCTCACGAAACCTGTGTTAATTAATCAGTGGAGTGAGCACTCACAGGGCTGAAATCACAGATCTTTTGAAACAGTGAAGTGAATTATAACGTGTCATTCTTCAGCAGACATCATTAAGGATAAGACAGCTCCTGGCCTTAGTCAATTCATTAATGAGTACTGTTAGTAAGTTCACTATGATGGACAATCACTGGCTAACAGAAGTACCATTCTATGACTTCCTGATAATGCTCCTTTTGTGAAAATATGAACTGATTATTTCTCTGATGTTTGTTCTGATACAGATGTAACAAAACTGCTAAAAGAGGTGAATAAACACTAGTTTTGCTGTTAATCTCTCCCCCAGACCCCCCAAAATATCATCTTTGTAGAACAGTAGTGACCTGGTTGACAGGAAACTCAAATTCAATTTTCAGCTCTGTCACTAACTTGCTTTGTGACTGGATAAGTCACCCTCTCTGAATTTCAGTTTGTTCATCTATAAAAATGAGTGGACTAAATAATCCATGAAATTGCTTTAAGCTCTAACATTTTCTATGATTCTTTGACTCTGAGAGGATTCTAAGTATCCTTAACTCTCCCAAACTCCATGCTGCATTTATATAACACTTCCTAGCTACAACACACTTTTCTCACAGTAACCCTGTGTAGTAAATAGTACCATCATTTCTACTCCCATTTTTATAGATGAAGAAACTGAAGTTTGAGAGATTAAAAGGCTTGCCAGCTCACACAAAGACCAGCACTAAATCCCAATCTTCTCACTCCGTATTTAGTGCCCATCCCACTACAATACTCAGTCACAGAAGATTTCAGGATGAGAGACGCTGTTATTAACTGAAGTCTCAATTAAGATTAGTTCATTTCAATATTTCAATGAACATTTTTAAGCATCTACTATGTACAAAGCACTGGGTATATTAAAGTACTTTCATGCATTCTCCCATTTGAGAGCCTCACCCAGAACTATGTAAATGGGACAGGACTTATTACATCCAATGTACAAGTGACAAAGCAGGCTCAAAGGAGAGAAATTTTGGAGCCAAAACCCAAACTCTAATCTTTCTGTTTCAAAATCCAGGACTTTTCCCAGTATCCCCAAGATTTGCAAACAAGACTCCAGTTAATGAATTTACTCATGATTCTATGTTCCCAAATCAGTCTAAGCTATAAGCCTTTAGCCCTTTATTGTTATCTCAAGTGATAGCGTATATATGTCACTTTGTTAACCTTGAAACTTTATAAAAATGCTAGTTGTTGTTGGTGTTCACTGACCTATGGCTGTAAAGATGCTCCGCATTGATAAAATAACTCCAAGTAATCTTCCCACATTTCCTTTTCACATGAGAGGAGAGCAGTTCCTATGCATTTCTATTCCTATGCAATAGTCTTAAGTTGGGAAAAGGTCCCGAATGCCCCACTACTTATGGTCAGGTCTTAGGGAGTGCAAAATAGAACCCAAGTTCACCGGCATCAGGGCTGCTTTATATGTGTAGCTACACCAGAAATACAAACATTGAATCCCCAACAGCTGCCTCTTTTCCTTTCCCCAGGAAATTAAGAATGGATTGCCTGCAGCCTCACAATTGATGCTTGTAGTTGGCTGAGCAGAAGCAGCAGCTGCATGAAAGATGAAGCCAAGACCCCTATCCCTGCATACCTCCTTACCACCTTCCCTTCCTTCCCCCCAAGAAATGAGGCATCCAGCTGCCTCGAGTAGTCAGCCTGTGCTTTCTCTGTGCTGAGGGCTAGTGTATGGACTGTGGGGAGATAGGAGAGGAGTGATCTTAAAGTGAAAAGGAATTACTGAAGATACAGAGCTGGCACTTTCTTTCTGAATCAGATATGCTATTTCCATTCATTTTCGATTGGGATTTCCACAGATTTGGAGTCTGAAAACCTGCATTTGAATTCCATCAATGACTATGTGATCCTGGGAAGTTTCATTATAAGACAGGATGTTGGTTTCTTCAACTGCCAAGGTGAGAATACCATCTACCTACAAGATTGCAATGAGAATTAAAAGAAGAATATATGTAGAGTGCTTTATGAACCCAATAAATTGCTATAGAAATGTCAGTTGTTTCACTTCAGTTTCCTTCTCTGATTATTTTTTAAATAAGCATGATAAAATGCAAAGAGGACACTGGATTTAGAACCAAGGACCTGGGTTCAAATACTAACTCCTTTACTTATTATCTCTGTGATCTTTGAGGTATCACCTAACTTATCTGAGCCTCAATTTCCATATCTGTAAAATGAAAGGATTAGCATATATGACCTCTGAAGTCTCTTGGCTCTCTAATTCTCTGCTCCTATTTCACAGGGTTGTTATAAACAACCTTTGTAAGCTTTTGAGTGTCATTATTAATATTTTCAATTTACCTGCCATGGGGAGTAATAGCAAGGCAGAACAGCTGTGTGTGTCCCTGCTAAGAGGATAAGAATATTTACTCCTTACTTAGTCAGTGTTCCCACTAAGGGTCATTTAGTCTTGAAGGAAAAATCAAATGACACAAGTGATTGCACACTCTCCCCAAGCATTTTGCTATAGTACACCTCTTCTCCTTCTAAATTCTCTCCAGAATACTGTGGGAGGCTCTTAAAAACTAGGATTAATTCAAAAAAGACCATAAGTATATAATTCTGTTAAGTATATTGGAAACTCTGTATGAGGGAATCAAGAATCTCCTTTAGAGACCTGTCTTCTAAACATTTATACTTTGCCTTTGTCTACACAATACCTAAACAACCACCAGTTCAATGACTCACTAAACCATTTGCTTTGCTGAGTTTCCTTGCAGTAATGGGGGCCCAGGTGACAGAAGATAGCAATCATCAACAATCGTTTAAGTACCTACTCCATGTCAGGTACTGTGCTAGGAAGTACTGGAGACAGTACATAGAAAGTAACAATGTCTAGTTGAAAGGAGTCTCCATTGTGCTGTGGGAGAAACAAGTAGCAACAGCAGAGCAGCAGTAACAGCAGCAGTTAGCTTATAGAATGCTTTAAGATTTAAAAAACACTTTACAAATATAAGTGTGAAACAACTCTGGAAATTAGGTGTTTACTATTATTATTCCCATTATATAGACTAGGGAACTAAGACAGACAATAAGCCCAGGGTCATACAGCTAGTAAGTATCGAAAGTTGGATTTAAACTCAGATCATCCTGATTCTGGGTTCAGGGCTTTTTCCACTCTGCTACCTAGCTGCCTAGTGCAAGTACATATATAAATATCTACAACATAAATATAAAATGAATAAAGACAAATGAATTCAAAGTGGTTAAATTCAAGGTAGTTTGGGAGGAAGGCCATTAGAAGTTGGAGAGGAGGCGGTTCAGGAAAACCTGGACACAGAAGATGGTGCTTGAGCATCATTTTAAAGGAGGAAAAGGATTTTGGAAAGCATCAAAAAGTAGAGAGTGCATTCCAGGAATGTGAGATAGCCAGTTTAAGGTGTAAAGAAAAGAGGCGGAGTGTTATACGTGAGGAACAGAAAGAGGGCAACTTTTGCTGAATTTGTTGACTTCATATTTTATAGAGAGAGTTTATATTTTATCCTAAAAAGAGTAAGAACATACTGGGGTTGTTCAAGTGGAAAAATCACAAGGCCCTCTCCATGCTTCAGATTTGTGGGTGTTCATCCTTTGTTCTTGAGGATCAATGACATCAGGAGGGTGATGTCTTGACTTGTGAGTGAATTAGATTGACGTGAGACAGAACTGTGCAAGGTAATCAGCCTCACTCCCTCCAGGGTCACAGGAGGCCAGTGGCAAGACATAGGACTTATCTCATGCTTAAGGAAAACTACTTGGCAGAAGTAATGAAGGTCTGAAGAGAGGAGATCTATTAAGAATCTGTGGCAATTATATAGAGAGAAGGTTATGAGGGCTTGAAGTAAGGTGGTAACTGTATTGTGAATGTATTTTTAATGGAATTAACGTACTGTTAATGGTAATTTAAATGGGAAGAGCTTTCCATCCATTAATAGACCCATGTGACCTGTTTAAGTCACATGGAAGCCTGAGTCACATAAGTTTGGGTCACATGAAGCTGGTGGTGGGAGGAGCTTGCTGAATGGGTGGAATAAGAAAGGGTAGAGCAGGAAGGGCAGAATAGGAAGGAAGAGGCAGAGCTGGAGCAGAGCTGAGAGGAAATTGATCAGAGCAGTCAGAGCTAAGGACAGAGAAAGCAGGCAGCTAGGATTGTGACTGTTTGTGGGAAGGCCCTGTAATGTGTATAGATTTCTTGGTTACTATGATGGATTTGGCTTTCTAGCATTTGAATAAATATTTTGGTTCTGTCTTCCATGTGGAGAGTCTGTTGCATTTTGTGATTCAGAATTGGGCATATTCATGGCTCCCACTGGTGCTATGAATATTACCTTGGTGCTAGAGTGACTGAGTGGAAAGAAAACATCAGTGAAAGAAATGTTGTAGAGATTTGGTGGAAGAATGAATATATGGGGTGAGGAAAAGGAAGGAATTGAAAATAATGACTAAAATAGTGTACCCAGATACCATGGTTGCACAGCTTTCCCTATACCATTCTACATCATTTCAGAAGGAGCAGAGAATTAAGAGGCATAGTCAATTAATACTAACCTGTAATCAGGACCTGAATTTGAATTCATGACCTTGGACAAGTCACCTCACCTCTCCAAGCCTCAGTTTCCTCACCTGCAAAAATGGGGATAACAACAGCACCTGCCTTTCATGGTTGTTGCAATGATCAAATGAGATTACATATAGAAAGCGCTTTGTAAACCTTAAAGAATTATAATAACAATGATGCAGCTATTAGTAGAAGACAGTTGGTGGTGCAATCAATGGAGCAATGGGATTAGAATCAGGAATATTCCTCTTCAAGAGTTCCAATCTGGCCTCAGACATTTAGTTGTATGAGCCTGGACAAGTCAGTTAATTCCATCTAGCTTAGTTTCCTCATCTATAAAATGAGCTGGAGAAGAAAATGGAAAACCACTCCATTATTTTTGCTAAGAAAACCCCAAATGGGGTCAAAAAGTCAGGCACAACTGAGTAACAACCAATAATTATTATTGTAACTACTGTATTTAGTCCTAAAATAACTACTCTAGGCTCATGATTGAGAGAAGAAAGGGAAGCAGAACAGTTGTGATGGCCTTGGAAAATACTAAAAGGTGGAGAGATGGAAAAAGATAGTAAAGATGAAGAATAGATTTTGGAAGAGAGAAGCAAAAAGGAGATGAATGATAGGGGATTATGATTAATGAAAGCACTTTGGAGCTCTTGATGGGAGTGATAAACTCAAGGATATAACTGTCACCATGTTGGCCAAGTTGAAAATAGAAATCATGATTATTGAGTAGGTTGATGAGCTGGGAGATTTGAAGAAACTTCATTTGACCATACTATTCCCTCAAGCCATTCTCCTGTATCTCTTTTCCTTTTCACATCCAGCCCCCTAAAAAGTATTCTCCAATCACTTCCTCCACTTTTCTTCTCACTCACTTCTCAGTAGGTTGCAGTATGTTTCCCACCTCTATATGTTCCTCTCAACCTCTATATATTCCCTGAATATAAAAGTAAGATTAAGGTTGAATGAAAAACTGTGAAGCCTATACTGAACATGAGAAAGGGAGGAGAATGAATTGGGAGTTGTGTTCATGACATAATTCTACTTGTAGGTATTCCTTTAAGGTTGAAATTTGATCAACTGAGTCGATGAATTTTTTTAATAATCAACAATGGGTACCCTTTTGTTTCTTCAGCATCTTTCAGTCAATTGTGTCACTTTAAAAATATAAGTGGTTGTATTTTATGGTTTGTGACAGAATATTCTTTTATAAAGATGACAAAGCAGGACCAATAGTTATTGACACCTTCTTTGGGGAGTCATGATTTCTTTTTCCATATTAGGAGTAACTTTCTCTCCCAAAGATATATTATAAAATGATCCCTTAATGGTTTTAATAGTGGGCTTTCTCAAATGAAAGTATCTTCTGAGCACTTGGCTAGGTTTGACCACTATCCTGACTTTATTTCCTTCTTTGGTATAATTTCAACTACTTCACATAACATGGATTAAGGTCCAAAAGTGGTAGTTCCCCTGTCACTGTGGATGAAGTAGATTACAAACACTCAGTGAATAGGTTCCAAAAATTAAATGTAAACATATTTTTTAAAGTTATGTTTTATTGCAATCTATTGCAAGGGTCTTTAACCTTTTTGTGTCACAAGCCCTTTTGGCAGTATGATAAAACCTATGGACTCCTCATAAGAATGTTTTGTTTAATATACAAAATAAAATTCATAGGAATTGAATTAAAAATTCAAATTAAACCAATTATATTTAAATATAGACATCTATATAGATAGGTATATATAAACAAGCTCATGGCCCCCAGGTAAAGAAATTGTGTTTTAAAGAAATTGCCTCATTGGGTGGATAAATATTCTCATAAAGTGAAAAATCCTATTGTATAGATTTTCATAAATGGAGTACATACCAGTACATTGCTTTTGTTTTAATTATCCACGTCTGACCTCTTCCCGTTGCTGTTTTAGACTGCTTAATTGCTGCATTGTACAACACATCGTACAAACTGCAAGACCATTATCAAAGAGCTCTGTCTGAAAACATAATCATTGGTCTTTGGGGGATGCAGTGGCACTTTATTTGAGGCTCTGTAAATCCAGAATGGAAGCCTCCAGTTTATGTTTGTTTCTACATCTTCCCCTATGAAACTAACTTGACCTAATTTGTCCCTTTTGGCTGCCTGGGAAACCGGCAAATGAGGACTGCTGGATGCTAAATAATTTAGTAAAAGAAAAAAAGTGATACAAATTAAGTTTGTTAAATATAATTATTAATGAACAAAGATGTATCTCAGTCTCAGCAATAATGAGGGGCTTCTGTAAGCTTGCAGCCTGTGTCTCAGCCAGCCTTAGATCAACGGAATACAATCTTGTTATTTTAGCTGGTCAAATAAAATGGAAATAAATAATACTTGTTCAACTTCACATGCAAAATAAGAGGGACAGATTAGATGAACTCAGAGTGTGCTTTTGTGGGGCAAAATTCCCACTGGGTGTAGAATCAGAGGAGCAGGGTTCAAATTCTGATTGACACTTGCTACTTTTGTAGTATTAGAAAAGTCATTTCACCTTTCTGGAGCTTAGTTTTCTCTTCTATAGAGTGAGGAAGTTGGGCTAGATGACTAGAAAAGGCTACTTCCATCTCTAAATATTATGAACTAGGATTTTTTTTTAAAGCTTGCCTCCCAGAGCAATTTTATTAAGGGGAAGATGCTTTCTATAATAAACAGTTTGGAAATGATAATAATTAATATTGAATGATTTATGAGCAGATAAGTGATTCTTTTGTGAAATGAAACCAGTCAACACCAGAGTTGATAGTCACTTGCCACTTAGGAGGCAGTCCTTCTCTGAATAGCAGCTTAGAAGGAGTATTAGAAATTTCAAATAAATTCCAGTTATCTAAGGCTCAGAAAAAACAAGAGATATAAAAGATACTAAATTATTTATAGAGACAGGAAGCCATGTGTGTCAAACAGGCCAAACCACCCCAACCATTAACTCTCCTCAGAACCCTGGTGGAAGTAGTCGAGGATCCTTAGTCCAAGAGCCCAAGGAATCGCAGACCCCCATATCATTAGAAGTCCCGCTTCCAACTCAATCCTTAACGGCCATTATCAAAAAGAATAACACCTTGTAGAAAGTGCATGCCACCCTTCTCCCCATACTGACAGATGACTAACTACCAGGGATGGATAAGTAAGCCCAAGAACCCTGGGAACAATAGTTTCCCTCAGCTTCTGGCCCTGCTTTCAGCCTGTCCTCCTAAACCTTTGAAAAGATTTGACCTGGCAAAACCTCCACAGGTAGTGTAGTCCCTGCTCTCCTCAGCAATTAAGATATTAGCATCAGCATCTTTATTCTAATGATTCTCACATCTAATTGTATCTGTAACCTTTCTTCAAACTTTTGATCTCACAACTCCTGTCGCCATTCAGACATCTCCACCTTGATGTCCAGGAGACATCTTAAACTCAACATGTCCAAAACTGAACGTCTAGTCTTTCCCCCTAAACCCTTCCCTCTTCTAAACTTCCCTATTACCATCGAAGTATAATATAATATATAATATATATCAAGGTATAATATAATACAATAAACATCCTTATTACCACCAGCCTCCAAGACCCCAGGCTCACAATCTAGTTATCATTCTCAACTTCTCACTATCTCTCACCCTTCATATTCAATCAGTTGCCAAGATCTGTGGATTTCACCTTTGCAATATTTCTCAAATAAGTCCTCTTCTCCCTTTTGATACTGCCAGCCACCTATAACTATAACACTAATTCAAGCTCTTATCACCCCTTTCCTATATTATTTTAATAATTTCCTAACTGATATCCCTCTTCCCAGTGTCTCTTTGCTATAATCCTTGCTATAATCTACAGCTACTGTTGGAGAAATAAATTTTCCAATGGTCAGGTCTCATCATATCATAATCACACCCTCATCACCTTTCATTTTGACTATTCCATCAGTGATTTTCTTAAATAGCAGGTCCTACTATGTCATGCCCTTCACACTCAATAAATTCCAGGAATCCCCTATCATTTTCAGAGTCAAATACAGAGTCCCCTGATATTCAAAGTTCCCCAGCTACCTTTCCAGTATTCCTATACTTTATTCCCTGCCACTACCTTTCAATTCAGTGACATTGGTCTCTTCACTGTACCATGAACAAGACACTCCATCTCCAGAGTAACAGGCATTTTCTCTGTCTGCCCTCCATGCTTAAAGCGCTCTCTCATCTCATCTTCACCCCCTAGCCACCCTGACTTCCTTCAAGTCCCAACTCAAATATCTCCTGTAAGAAGCATTTTCAAATCCCGTTTTAGTCTAATGTTTTCTCTGTGTTGAGCATTTCCTTTTATCCTGTATATGACTTGTTTGTACATATTGCTTCCTTCTGTCTGCCATTAGATTGTGAATTCTCCAAGAGCAACTCATATCTTTAACTCCGGCACTTAGCACAGTGCCTGGTAGACAACAGGCTTAATAAATGCTTATTGACTGACTAACTGAGGAAAAAAGTTCTTGACACCAAAGTTCTTGTCATTGACTCGATGTCAGAGATAAGTACAGTTTTATTGATGAAAATGACATTTAAAAGGAGATACTCCATCTGCTTTGACACTGCACCCTAAGGACTCTGAGTTTTTCTATCTGACCTGCACCTAAAACCTTTTATGTGCTATTTCGAGGGTTCTTTACTGTTTGTGGTATATGGACCTTGTTAGCACTCTGGTGAAACCTGTGCACCCTTATTATCTCTCTTTCCTACTTCCCAGATAGTACATGCAAATAAGTACCTCGCTGCCTATTCTCTCAGCTGCTGGGCCTTTGTTTCAGGGCACATACTTCATGATCACCCTAGTCCCATTCCACTTCTTTGTCACCCTGGAAATTCACTGTCCTTCTGTAATGTGGAACCTCATAGTGTACCAGACCCCATTTGTCCACTTTCTCCACCAGTTCTCCAGAAGATGAGCTCCACTCCCTTCACAAAGATTCCTAGTTACAAATTTCATGCCTTGAGTCTACTGAACACTAGGAAAGTCACCAACCTTACTTTCTTCCTATTTAAACATGATAAGTACTCTTGCTTGCCCTTTATCGCCTGGCTTAGAGGGAATATAGGGATAAATCTGGCACTGTGTTTCTTCTCGTTAGAGAAAAAGTACCAATGAAAGTGTTTTTTTAAAATTGCTTAAGTACTTACCCAGCATAGAGCACTTTGCTAGGCATGCAAAGGTAACATAAGCAAATGATGTGTAAAAACAAAACACATAAGATATACAGAAGATAGCATTCCTCCCCTTTCCCATGGGACTTACAGTCTAGCAAGGAAGCATACAACATGTGCAGATAGCAATTATATAAAAGATTACATAAGTGAATGAAAGGTGTGAACAGAGTGCTGTCAGGTCAGAGGGAAGTCAGTAGGGAAAGTGGAATCATGGCCAGTGTGGGTGGTACTGCAACCAGTTTTGAAAGGAAGGTAGGAATTGATGTAGTAGTGGGAGTAAAGACACTCTAGCCATAGGAAATGGTTTCATATACAATAAATCTCTCTGTTCGGTTTTAAAAGTGCAAAGCAGGATTCAAGAGCAAATTGCTCATGCGATTTAGGAAGACAATATTCTACTGCTCAATGTTTTGCTAATTCCTCTTACTACTCCCTCAAACTATTTAATTCTTTAATGCCTGCAAGGAGAAAAATAGGTACAAATTCAACTGAAAACGTATATCATGTTTTATTATTGTAATTGTTTAAGTATCAGATGCAGGTCTTCACTGAGCTGTGTGGCCCTCCTCAAAGCATTTATGGAAAGAACATAGGAGAAGTGTTCTGTTTTTTCCTATATTTTTGAAAAAAGTAGCTAGAATGTTATTATTTAAATATTGGTTGAATGCAAGCTCATTGCTGTTCAGTAGTTCAGTTTTATCCAACGCTTTGTGACCTCATGGCTTCATTTGGGATTTTCTTCACAAACCTACTGGAGAGCTTTGCCATTTCCTTCTCCAGTGTATCCCCTTTATATAGATAAAGAATTGAGGCAACTATGGATGAAGTCATTTGCCCTAGGTCACACAGCTAACTGTCCGAGGCTTCAGGACTTGAACTCAGATCTTCCTGACTTCAGGCCTGATGCTCTACTCGTTAATCTGCCTAGCTTAGCTGTCCCTGAGTTCAAGTTACTTCCCTAAAATTAGATTTCTGTGAAAAGAAAAAAAGGTATAGATTCCTACACACATGAGGGGGCACAACAAACTAGGATAACAATAGGAATACAAGGCTGAAGTTATCAGATTTAGTTCCTTCCTCCAGAATTGCTAAAGATTTCTTCAATGCCTCAAAGGTTTTGTCAAATCCACCAAATTTTAGAAACTCCTGATGCCCAGAGGTTCAACGTGGGTGTTTGGAGTGATCAGTTACAGAAATATGTCTTGAGTTCCTATCAAGTTCACTTGTGACCAACTAACCAGGATACATAAATCAAATAAAGAGTAAAGCTTTTATTAGGACAGAGTAGCAAAGTAAATTAAAAGGAAAAAAAATTACCCATTATAGAAAATAGCATGATTTCCCATGGATTATTATGTCTCTGAATAACTTACGACACTAGTTTTACACTCACCCAGAACACCTCTCTATAAGCAATTGGTTACACTTACCGCTACCCTATTCTAGCTACATAGGCACAATTCCATTTTATCTTCAAAGCAGCTTCCCCTAAAATATTTTGGGCTTCCTTTTCTCTACCATGTTGCTATTGTCTCCATCTATTAGGACTGTCTTTATTTGCTGCGTCTCCTCCTCAAAGTGAGTTTCACTACTTTTTGATGAAACTGCTCTGCCAAAGCATTCCTATACCTAATCAACACATTTTTAGCTTTTTTGCTGGGTCCACAGATGAACCAGGTTGTCACAGCAAACGATTCAATAATCAGTTCCCTTCCCCTCCCCCCATTATTCTTATTGTCTCTAAGCAAAAATTCCCCAATCTTGTTTTCCATTGGGGTTTGTAATGAGTAAGGGGTGGTACAAAACCTGTACCTTTTGTCTTCAAATCCTGTAAGAAGTCACTGTTGTCCTCCATGAGTATGCATGTACACATATGTCAATGAGAGTTGCAGCCCCTCTATGAATCCACTAACTTGGAGGAAAAACTTCATGAGATTTACCTTCTCTTTATGGTACCTAGAGGTACTTCAGGAAATTTTCAAAATAAAGATTAAGTATAACTCATGTCTATGGTAGCCCAAATGTGGCTAAAAAGTGTGCTTATATCCTATACAAGTGCACAAGGTAACACCTACAAACTGAGTACTTAAAAACTGAAAGAAAAAAAAAAGGTCATAGGAACACATGAACAGATTCAGAAATACACAAATCACTCCAATTTCCAAAAAAAAAATGAATTTAGGGATTGCCACCAAGGCTACACTGATATTCTAATGAATCCCTAGAGGTCACCCACTGAATCCTATATAGTCCCTCTCCAAGGTTGGTAGTATCACCTAATAATTTGTATCCCCATCCCCTATTCACCCTCCTATACTTCATCTTGCTAAAAGAAAATAGACTTTTAGTCTGCTGAAAAAGCTCTGAGATATTTACTAAGTAACTCACTAGCTTTGTTTTCCAGATAGAACACTGCTCTAGAACTATGTGGATGAACTTCTTTCTCTAAGGAGCATAAGGCATGAGGAAATCCTATTCTCTCTTTAGTAAATCCAGTTTCTGAATTCTTTTGTTTTTCTACTTAACAGTATTTTATTTTTTCCAATTACATATAAAGGTAGATTCCAACATTGACCTTTGTAAGATTTTTAAGTTTCAAAATTTTTCTCACTCTAGTCTTCCTAAGACGGCAAGCATACTGATGTTAATACTTGTACGATCATGTTAAACATATTTCCACATTAGTCATGTTGTGAAGGAAGAATCAAAACAAAAGGGAAAAACCACAGAAAATAAAAAAATAAAACAAAAAAATCCCAAAAATATATACTTTTACCTGTATCTAGACTTCATAGTTCTTTCTCCGGATATGAATAGCATTTTCCTTCTAGAGTCTTTTAGAATTGTTTTAGATCATTGTATTCCTGAGAATAGCTAAATCATCACACAAAGTTGCGGTTACTGTGTAAATGTTCTCCTGCTTCTGTTCATTTCACTTGCATCAGTTTGCGTAAACCTTTCCAGGTTTTTCTGACATCCACCTGCTCATCATTTCTTGTAGCGAAATGGTGTTCTGTGGTATTCATATACCACAACTTGTTTAGTCATTCCCCAGTTGATGGCTGTCCCCTCAATTTCCAATTCTTTGCCATTACAAAAAGAGTTGCTACAAATTTTTTTGCGTATGTGAGTCCTTTTCCATGTTTTTTATGATATCTTTGGGATACAGACTTAGTAGTGGTATTGCTGGATCAAAGAGTATGCACAGTTTTATAGCTCTTTGGACATAGTTTCAAATTGCTCTCAGGAATGGTTGGATCACAACTCCAAGAATGTATTAGTGTTTCAATTTTCCCACATCTTCTCCATCATTTATCATTTTCCTTTTCTGTCATATTAGCTAAGCTTATAGGTGTGAAATAGTACCTCAGATTTGTTTAAATTTGCTTTTCTCTAATTAATAGTGATTTAGAGAATTTTTTCAAATGACTATAGATAGCTTTAATTTCATCTGAAAACTGTGTTCATCTCCTTTGACCATTTATAATTTGAGAAATGACATATTTTTATAAATTTGATTCCATTTTCTATATTGTTTTAAATAAGGCCTTCATCAGAAACATTGACTTTAAAAATCCTCTGCTTTGCTTCTAATCTTGGTGGCATTGGCTTTATTTGTGCAAGAACTATTTAATGTAATCAAAATTATCCATTTTCCATTTCATGATGTTCTCTATGTCTTGTTCAGTTTTAAATTCTTCCCTTCTCCATAGATCTGACAGATGAACTATTCTTTGCTTTCCTAATTTGCTTATGGCATCATGGTTTATATTTAAATCGTATACAAATTTTGGCCTTATCTTGGTATATGGTGTGAGATGTTGGTCTGTGCCTACTTTCTGACATATTATTTTCCAGTTTTCCCAGCTGTTTTTGTCAAATAGTGAATTCTTATCCCAGAAGCTGGGGTCTTTTGGTTTACAGCAAATTTCTATAGTCATTTACCACTATGTCTTTTGTACCTCTCCTATTCCACTGGTCCACCACTTTGTTTCTTAGACAATACAAAGTAGTTTTGATGATTGTCACTTTATTATATAGTTTTAGATCAGGTATGACTAGGTCACCTTCCTTTGAATTTTTTTTCATTAATTCTCTTGATATTCTTGACCTTTTGTTCTTCTATAAAATATATTTTTTGGTGGTTTGATTCATTTGACACTGAAAAAATAAATTAATTTAAGTATACTTGTCATTTTCACTATATTAGCTCTTCCTCCACATGAGCAATTAATATTTTTTCAATTATTTAGATCAGACTTTATTTGTGTGAAAAATGTTCTGTAATTATGTTCATATAGTTCCTGGTTTTATCTTGGAAAGTAGACTCCAAATATTTTATGCTGTCTTCAGTTACTTCTAGTTACTTCAAATGCATTTTCTTTTTCTATCTCTTGCTGCTGGGCTTGGTTAGTATTATATAGATATGCCAATGATTTATGTGGGTTTGCTAAAGTTGTTAATTATTTCTAGTAGTTTTGTAGTTGATTTTCTAAGTATACCATTTTATCATCTGAAAAGAGTGATAGTATTATTTTCACATTACCTATTCTAATTTCTTCCATTTATTTTTCTTCTCTTATTGATAAAGCTAACATTTCTGGTAAAATATTGAAAAATACTGGTGATAATGGGCATCATTGTTCACCCCTGATCTTATTGGGAAAGATTTTAGCTTTTTGACATTACGTATAGTACTAGCTGATGATTTTAAATAGATGCTACTTATCATTTTAAGGAAAACTCCATGTATTCCTATATTCTCTAGAGTTATTAATATGAATGGGTGCTTATCTTTTGTCAAAAACTTTTTCTGTGTCTACTAATATAATCATGACTTTTGTTCATATCTGCACCATATTTGTGTCATAAAAAAAATCGATAGACTCTGTCACCTATTTTTTTTCCAAGTAGTTTATATGGTATTGGAATTAATTGTTCTTCAAATATTTGCTAGAATTCACTTGTAAATTCATCTGACCCTAAAGATTTTTTTCTTAAGGAGTTCATTGATGTGTTGTTCAATTTCTTTTTCCTAAGATGGGGTTATTTAAATATTTTATTTTCTCTTCTGTTAATCAGGGCAATTTATATTTTTGTAAATATTCATCCATTTCATTTGGCTTGATAAATTTATTGGCATATGTGTAGGCAAAAATAACTCCTAAATATTGCTTTTAATTCCCTATTCATTGGTATTGCATTCATCCTTTTTCTTTTTGATAATGATAACTTAGTTTTCTTCTTTCTTAGTTTTCTTCTTTATTGATGAAATTAACCAAAGGTTTATCTATTTTTATTGTTTTCCTCCATAAAACCAGCTCTTAGTTTATTTATTAGTTCAAAAACTTTCCTCCTTTCAGTTCCATTTATCCTTCCTTTGATTTTCAGAATCTTTAATCTGATATTTAATGCAAGATTTTTAATTTGTTCTTTTTCTAGCTTTTTTAGTTGCATGCTCAATCCATTGATGTCCTCTTTTTTTCTATTTTATTCATGTAAACATTTAGAGATATAAAATTTCCCCTAAGACTTGCTTTGGCTGAATCTCATAAGATTTGTTATGTTGTCTCATTATTGTCATTCTCTTTGAGGAAATTATTGATTCCTTCTATGATTTCTTGTTTGACCCTCAATCTTTAGGAATAGATTTAGATTCCAATTATAGTTCATCTTTCCATGGGTCTTCATTGCATGTAATTTTTATTACATTATGATCTGAAAAGGATGTATTTACTATTTCTGGTTTTTGTCACTGGACTGTGAGGTTTTTATGCCATAATACATGGTTAATTTTTGTGTAAGTGCCATATACTGCCAAGAAAAAGGCAAATACTTTTCTATCTCCATTCAATTTTCTCCAGAAGTCTATCATATTTACACTTTTAAAATTCTATTAACTCCCTTAACTACTTTCTTGCTTATTTTGTGATTAGATTTTTCTAGTCCTGAGAGGGGGAGGTTAAAGTCTCCCACTAGTATAGTTTTGCTCTCTGTTCCTATAACTCTCTTAACTTGTCCTCTAAGAATCTGGATGCTATCCACTTGGTGCATATATGTTTTAATAATGATATTACTTCATTGCCTGTGGTATTTTTAGCAGGATCTAATTAAAAGAGATAAAGCCTCTTATCTCTTTTAATTAGATCTACTTTTACTCTTGCTTATCTGAGATTAGGATTGTTACCCCTGCTTTTTTTTTTACTTTAGTTGGAGCATAATATATTCTGCTCTAACCTTTTACCTTTACTCTGGGTGTATCTTTCTGCTTCAAATGTGATTCTTGTAAATAACACATTGTAGGATTCTGGTTTGTAATCCACTCAGATGTCCACCTCCATTTTATGAGAGAGTTCATCATATTCACATTCACGCTTATGATTACTAATTGTGCCATTTGCACTTTTTTTCTCTTCTTTCACACTGTCCCTCCTTACCAGCATTTTGCTTCTGAACATTGCCTCCCTTAATCTACCCTCCCTTCTCTCAATCCCCCTCCATTTTATTTTTCCTTTCCCCTTCTACATCCTGATATGGTAAGTAGATTTCTATTCCCAACTGAGTGTGCATATTATTTCCTTTTTTGAGCCAACTCCAATGGGAATAAGGTTCAAAAAATGCTCACCACTCCCCTTCTTTCCCTCTACTGCAACAGGTCTTTTGCATTTCTTTATGTGACATAATTTACCCATTTACTCCTCCTAACCTCTTCTCCCAGTAAAATCCTTTTTTCCACTCTTTAATTGTTTTATATCATCACATCAAAGTAAACTTATACCCACATCCTCTGACCATGTATACTCCTTCTAATTGCCCTAATAGAGACACAGTTCTCAAGAGTTACAAGTATCATCTTCCCATGCAGGGAATTAACATTTTAATATTCTTGATTTACATGTTGCTTTTCTTTTTCTTTCCTGTTTACCTTTTAATACCTTTCTTGACTTTTGTATTTGAAGATCAAATTTTCTGTTCAGCTCTGGTCTTTTCATCAGGAAAGTCTGAAAGTCTACCTATTTCATTGAATTTCCATCTTTTCCACTGAAAGTTTATGCTCAGTTTTTCTGGGTAGTTGATTCTTGGTTGTAATCCAAGCTCCATTGCCTTCTGAAGCATGATATTCCAAATCTTCCAATCCTTTAATGTAGAAGCTGCTAAATCCTATGTAATTCTGACTGTGGCTTCTTGATATTTGAATTGTTTCTTTCTGGCTATTTGCAGTCTTTTCTCCTTGACCTGATAATTCTGGAATTTAATTACAATATTCCTTGAAGTTCTCATTTTGAGATCTTTCAGGAGTTGATTGGTGGATTCTTTCAAGTTACCCTCTCATTCTAGGAGATCAAGGGAGTTTTTCTTGATAATATCTTGAAAGATGTTGTCTGGGCTCTTTATTTTTAATCATGGCTTTCAGGTAGTCCAATAATTCTCAAATTTCCCCTCAATCTATTTTCCATGGCAGTTGTTTTTCCAGTAAAATATTTTACATTTTCTTCTATTTTTTTATTCTTTGATTTCAACTGGTTCTTGATGTCTCATAGAGTCATTAGCTTCTACTTGCTCAATTCTAATTTTTAAGGAATTATTTTCTTCAGTTAGTTTTTGTACCTCCTTTCCCATTTGGCCAACTTTACTTCCTACGGAGTTGTTTTCTTCAGTAGATTTTTTTTTTCCCATTTGGACAATTGTATTATTTCCTCAGTCAATTTTTGTCCTTCCTGTTCTAAGCTGCTGACTTTTTCTTGCTTACCTCTTACTTCTTTTCCCAATTTTTCCTCTAATTGTCTTATTTGACTTTTTTTCTTGAGCTCTTCCAAGAAGGCCTTTTGGGCTTGAGACCAATTCACAGTTTTCTTTGAGGTTTCACATGTAGATATTTTGGCAATGTTTTCCTCTTGAGCTTGTGTTTTGATGTTCTTTGTCACAATACTAGATTTCTATGATTAAGGCTCTTTTTTGTTTCTTGCTTATTTTTACCAATTTTGTGACTTTTAAAGTTGAGTTCTGTCTCCAGGCCACAGGGGCCACTGTCCTTAGCTCTTTTGCTGGGGGCCAGGGGCCTGGTCCCTGGTTTATGCACTGTGATCTCAGGTCCTGGAGGCTTACTTACCTCACTGGGGTTGTACATTGCTGCTTGGGTTCTAGGGCTGGCAATTTGCCTTCTGTGCTAAGGCTGAAGATTTCACAACTGGCCTGCTGTGCCATTGGCCTGCTGAACCAGGACCAAGGGGCCTCAGTTGCTGATCTGTACTGTGGCTAAGTACCTCCTGATGACTTTCCCAGACACTCTCTGTGCTGGGCTGCATTCCCCGTTTACTCAAGTGAAACAGACCTTTCCTGAAGTTCTTTGAAGTTTTCTTAAGATGGAAAATTATTTCACTCCATCTTTTTGTAGGCTCTGTTGCTCCAGAATCCATTTAGAGTCTTTGTTTAACATTATTTTTCTGAGAGAAACTGGGGAGAGCTCAGGCAACTTTCTGCCTTCTCTCTGCTATCCTGAGCTGAGTCCTAATTTCTGAATTCTTACACTAGATAATGCTAGAAGTTATGGTTATCCAAGACTTAGTCCCTAAGATTCAACCCTCCTCTCAGGCTAAGGGAACAAATACTGACTTATTTCATATCTTCTCTAGGAAATCTGTTAGTATTCTCTCAGCTTTTAGCATGGGAGCGCTAGGCAGTGCCAGGGATAGAGTGCCTGACCTGGAGTCAGGAAGATTCATCATCTTGAGTTCAAATCTGGCCTTGGACTCTCAGCATGTCATTCCACCTTGACATTTTCATTTATGTTTGATTATTCATGACACTATTTGGGGTTGTCTTGGAACAGATAGTGGATTGGTTTGTCATTTCCTTCTCCAGCCTCAGACACTTATTCACTCTATAACTCTTGGTAAATCACTTAGTCACTTAACCCTATTTGCCTCAGTGTCCTCATCTCTAAAATGAATTGCAGAAGAAAATAGCAAAGCACTTCAGTATCTTTGCCAAGAAAACCCCAAATGAGGTCATGAAGAATAGGACCTGACTGAAATTACTGAACAACAACAAACTGTTAGCATCTTCTTAACTAGGAAAGTTCAAGCAGGATCTCTCCTCTCAAATTTTATACAAGTGCTTCACAATTTCTTTTACTTTTTCTGTCCCAAGGTAACCATTTCCACTTTCTGGGAGGATAAGCTTCCTTCCCCCAAAACTTGGTTGACTCTGCTACATTCTAGTATGTCTTCTGATCTGCCCTTCTCTGGGCCTCAGTTTCCTTTTCTGTAAAATAAAGAGTTTAGAGTTGATAACCTGTAACTTTTCCCATCATGGTAGCTTTTATCATGCCACAAAGGTATTCATACAATATCACAAAGGATCATGCAAAGAGATGTACTTCTGATTCTGTCACTGATGATTCTAGTGAACTGAACTCAGCCATGGGAGATGATCAGTTACTTTTCTTGAAAAAGTTTCTCCGTGTCAAAAAACCATTTGCTTTTCAATCTTCTGCTCTCTTATTGATTATCATTAATTGCTCAAACCTCTCGTGCTAGCAATACCTGACTGATTAATTGTTTATGAAAACTGTTGGTGGGTGCTATATTGAGGAGCTGTTGAATCCTTTGGGAGAATGGTTACAAGATATTGCTGGAAGGATTATCCAATCATTGAGTACTTACTGGTGGTGAACTCAGAAATAACAAACAAACATATAAAAACCCCTGTGCTTGTGGAACTGTGGTGCTTTCTAACTCTTAACAGCACAAATTAACTAAAAGAAAAGAAAAGAAAAAAACCCAAATTCTTGCTACTGCTCTAAATATACTCATCTCTTCTACATACTGTATCCTCCAGTAGTATATAAGCTTCTTGAAGGAAGAGATTATTTAGTTTCTGTCTTTGTATCTCTATTGCCTAGTAGATAGTAGATGTTTAATAAGAATTATTTGTTTCTATCTACTTGATAATGGCACTGAAAAGTAAGAGGAAGAAGACAGATAAAAAGAAAGCCTTTGCTCGAGCAGTTGATAAACATTAACCTGAATCTTAGTTCCCTAAATATTTCTGTGCTACCTGATTGCTTCAATAAATCACCAGGAAGAAATGGAAATTGTTAAATTCTAATGGTGGGGGGACAGAGAGGGAGTCATAGAAGAAGAGAAAACAGACCAAACATAGGATGGGTCTTTGAAGAGTAGATATTATATTTCCTTATATTGAAGTCCTTGTTTGTTATTATTGTTCATTTGATTTCTTTTCTTTTTTTTTTTAGTTTTCATTTTTGTCAGTGCTATCTTCCTCTAAGCATTAAATCCTTGAGAGTAAGGATTCTTTCCTTCCTTTGAGTCTCTGTCAACTGGCTCATGTTATGAGTAAATGTTTACTGATGCATTGCTCCACCTTCCCATGAACAATGAAGGGCATGATTTTAGAACTATTGGGTTCCTACTTAGTGCTTCCCTCCTGCTCTATCATCTATCTATCTATCTGTCCCTCCCTTTGAAGAATTTACTACACAGCATTTCTGTTTATTTAGTCCTAAAGCTCTTGGGTTCAGGGTTCTGGGTTCTCCATCAAGATCTGAGAGGAAATGGTGGTGGTAGTGGTTGTTTATCTTTACTGACACATACTCCCTCCTCCCTCAGGGTTCCTTGAATCAGCCAGTGAGTATTTCTTTTTACTATGTGTTGGGCATTGTGCTAAGTGCTGGG
Organism: Bettongia penicillata ogilbyi; assembly: GCA_023548195.1. Taxonomy (NCBI): domain Eukaryota; kingdom Metazoa; phylum Chordata; class Mammalia; order Diprotodontia; family Potoroidae; genus Bettongia; species Bettongia penicillata. Next base: position 7,134,486 of record JAJHZJ010000608.1, on the reverse strand, counting down.
GATACAAAAGAGGTAAAAGACAGACCCTTCCATCAAAGACCTCAAAATCTTGTGGAGGAAACAATATGTAAACAATTATATTCAAACAAGCTACATACAGGGTAAATAGGAAATAATGTAAAAGAGGAAAGTTACTAGAATAGAGGAGTTGAGAAAGACTTCCTGTAGAAGGTAGGATTTTAGTTGGAACTTGGAAGGAAGCCAGGGACACCAGTGAGTGGAGATGAGGAGGGTGAGCATCCCAGGCATGGGGAACAGTCAGAGAAAATGTTGAGGAACATTTGCCTTGTAGCTATGATAATGTATGTTTATTTGGGGGCTATTTCTTAGCCTCAAGATGTATATGGATGCCAATAACTTCATAAAAAACAGAGGGAAGTGGGGAGGATTTTGTGGAGAACATTTTGAGATCACACCACAATTGAAGAAGAAAAGACTTTCCCAGTTGTTTCCAGGACAATGGAAGGACATTAAAAGGAGGTGTGGGGAAGCATAGGATCTGGAGTTGCAGATAATAAGACCTTGAAAAAATCACTGCCTTTTTTTTCCTCCTTTGAAATAAAGAGTTTGGATTAGATGATTTCTAAAGTTGCTTATCGTTCTAAATCAAGTAATCACTAGAAATCTAGCAAAGAGGAGCAAGCTGCTTTGTCACCTCATTGTCATTCAGAAGTGCCAAATTCATTGCCTACAGGATGTAACGCATCACACAAAATTCCCAAATGGGACTTGAACCAGATTGAAATGTAATTGGAAAATGTTTGTGAAAACAAAGAAAAATATAATAGAAGACAATGTTAATTTGTGGTTTTCTAAAGCAAGGTACTATTTGAATTTGACACCACAGTTACAGATTGTGGAGAGACACCAAGAGCTGTCATCCTAATTCCCAGTTAACAGATCATTATGATTTCCTGTGTACTTTCAGTAAGATGTCATGCCCATGCTCTCATGGAGAAATGCCCCTCAGATGCATCCAAACAAATTCCTATGTCATATTATATCATCTAGGTGCCTGGAGAATATGTCATATTTATCAGCGGTACAATGGAAAGTATGGTACATAGACTTGGGGTCAGAAGCCCTGGTTTTGAATCTCTGTTCTGCTACTTCCTACTGTAACACTATGCTCTTGGGCAAGTCACTGAACCTCTGTGACCCGCAATTTCCCCATCTATAAAATGACAACTTGGCCTAGATAGCCACTAAGGTTACTTCTAACATCCCTTTTCCATTGATTCCATGCAATTTGACAAATATAACTTCAGTACTGACTGTGGGAAAATCATATTTTCAGGGCAGGAAAGGGATGAGACATCTTCATATGAAAGGAAATTTAAGTGCAGCACATCATTCCCCCTCTGGTGAATTGTTCCTAATTGCTCATTCAGGTATGAACTCTCTCCATCTGACTCCAGGCTTTCTTTCTGTTGTACCTGCAACTTTCCCAGTTTTACTACCTATGCAAAGTGGCACAGGCAGCCTGGAGCACAGGACGGAAACTATTTTTTGCATCACTTTACAGATGCCTCGGGAGATCGCATTTCACAATATCAACATCACAACCTTGTCTTGGGGTGTCACAAGCTGCCCAAGTGTGGCTTAAACTAGAGTCTGATAACTTAGTTTGCAAAACTCTATGCTAATGATGTTACACACATTCTGAGCTTAATTAGAGGAGTCTGAAATGGAAACTTGCTTTTAGCAGTTATCCACTTTTGTCAATATATAAATAGGGATGTTTATCTCCTTATTCGTTCTTCGTTGTGCAGTGTATATAACTGAATCTCCCCATTGCTAGAAGAAAAAAAACCCAGCAATCTCTGTATGATAAGGAATTGCTGTATTTAATCCTACCTGAGAACTAAAATAGAATCTTCAATTCATTCTTTTTTGCCCTTGAATCTTTCTGTCCTGAGATAGTATACCCACTTCCTCTATAAAGCATTCTTTTTACAGTAAGTCACATAACATTAGAGCATAAAGAGTCCTAGGAGATTTTCTAGTCCACTTATAAATAGGGAAACTGAGGCTCAGAAAGATAATATGATTTTCCTAAGATCAGTCACTGAATAAGTGATGAAACTAGGAAACTCAAACTCAGTTCACTGGAAACCATATCTAAATGACTTTCCAATATAGCCAGACATATTTTATTGTAGCAAATTCTAAATTAACTCTCTAGAGTTAACCAAGCAACCTCCTAGCTATCACTTCACATAGTGTTAAAGGAGAAAGAGGACTTAGATATCACTTATTGGAAGGAAAAAAGGAAGTATTTATCAAATACCTACTATGTGCCATTAACCGTACTGTATCTTATAGATATGATTTCATTTTATCCTCACAACACTCTCAGATAGGTGCTATTATTATCCCCTTTTACAGTTAAGGAAACTGAGCCAGACAGTGATCAAAGGACTTGCCCAATATTGCATAGCTAGTAAGTATCCGAGGCTGGATCTGAACTTGGGTCTTCTTGACTCTAAGTCCAGCACCTCAGCCATTGTGCCTCACAGTTGCCTCAAGTGAATGGCAATAACCAACTCTCAGTCTTTCCACTAGACCCTTAAATATTGCTATTTACCCAACAATCATTTTGGCAAAACTATTGCATAGACAGATTATTGGACAGAAATTGAAAGATTATTGGACAGAGATGGGGGATAGGAGGGAGAGTTTCCATGAAGCCAGGATTCAAGTCTCGACCAGTCTTACCAACAACTTTGTGACTTTATGTAAGTCACTTGCTTCTCCACTCTTCAATTTTCACATCTGTAGGATGAAATTACCTCTAACATTACTTGATTTTGTAAAACTCTCCTGTCATCTTTAATGACCTTCAAAGATTAATCCTATTCCATGGCTTAATTTTTTTCCCCGTTATATAATGAGCCAAACATAATGAAGAGTGAAAGAAAGGACAGAGAGACTGGGGAAAGGGAGAGAAGGAAGAGATAAAAGAAATAAGAAAGGAAAGAAAGAAATGAAAGGGCATCTGTAGAAGTATTCTGCTATTTGATAGTAAAGGCAGGATCGTTGTTATTGTTTGGTATGTGTGTGTTTCTCTCTTTCCACCAGGGTGTCTCCTGCCACTTCAGGCTGCTTTTAACTGTGTCCAAATCACTTTAACCACTCTTAATAGACAGGAGAATCTCTTTGGCTAGTGATGCTTTAGTCTAATTAACAAAAGGCCCAAGGTGATCATTCACTTACATTTTAATGAAACTGCAACTCTCCCTTTGCTGTCTACGATGTTTTTGGAAAGCCGCTGGCTTCTGGAAGAAGGAGGGAGAGCAGAGCCCAGGTGTGGGGGAATGAAATGACAAGCCCACCAGCTACTAGCACCTTTACATAACTTACAAAGCTAATGTAATTGCTACCCTCCCACAACTTGAAGTGAGAGGCGCTGATCAGATGCAGCATCATTTCATTGGAGATATATCTTTAATTATAAGGCTGTATAGCTATAGTATATGAAGTGCTATGCTTAGAGCCAGAAAGACTTACATTCAGATCCTGTCTCTGACACTAGATCTGTGGCTTTGGGCAAGCCTTTTAACCTCTATGAACTTTAAGGGACTTTCCTAGGGCTGATGTACAGTCATTGATGGCCTATATTTGACCTGATAGAGAAATTTCTCCCAATAGATAAAATCACAGACTCTTCATTGTATTTCCTTGATTACTCCCAGACACAGAATCCAGTGGAAAGAAGCTGTCCCTTTCCCCAATACATTTATATAAACTATAACTACTTCTGAGCCTTCATTACTATAAAATTTCTGAATATATTCCTACCAGTTCCATTCAAATCATGTAAGGTAGGAGGAAAAAGAATCCTATTTTCTCATAAGGTTATCTCTATTTTACAAATTCTCTAGCACTGTGCAGAGAACCAACAATATGAGAGAAAGGAAAGAGCCTCAGATTTAAAGCCAGAAGAATAAGAGAGTGAGTAAATGAATGAACAAATGAATGGATGAATGAATGAATGAATGGCCAAAAAACCATTTACTAGATACCAATTATATGCACTCTCCTAAATATTGGGAATACAATGAGAAAATCAAGATAATCCCTGTTCTGGAGCAGTTTACATAATAGAAGAAAAGAAGAAGAGAAGGAAGGAAGGAAGGAAGGAAGGAAGGAAGGAAGGAAGGAAGGAAGGAAGGAAGGAAGGAAGGAAGGAAGGAAGGAAGGAAGGAAGGGAGGAAGGAAGGAAAAAAGCATTTATTAAGTATCTACTATGATCCAGGCACAGTGCTAAATATTTTATAAATTCTACCTCCTTTGATCATCACCACAGTCCTAGAAGTTAGATGCTATTATTTTCCCCCATTTTGCAAATGAGGAAATGGACAAACAAAGGTTAGGTGACTTGGCCAGGGTCACAAAACTAGCAAGCATCTGAGGCCAGATTTGTCCTCAGCTCTTTACTCCAAGTCCTATGCTCTATCCACTGTGCCGTTGTTACTGTTGTTTGCTGTTGTTGTAAAGAAAAATAGGAAGGAGACTAAAAATATGAACAAGAAGACATGGATTTGGAACCAGAGGACCCAGATTTGAATGTTTCTTTTGATGTTTATGGCTTTTACTTCAAATGACTTCACGTAAAATTACTTCACTTAAATGGACCCTAGTTTCCTCATCTGTCAAGTGAGAGGGTTGTACTTAACTACCTCCAATGGTCTCTCTCAGCTCTAAATCTATGGTTCAACTACTTTACAGAGCAATTGGGAGAAGATCCCTCAATTAAAGGTATTATATTTTAAGAGGTTATACAATATGATGAAATCAAGGAAATTTCCCCTTGTATAATTAGACTGATATGGAAGAATTTCAGATTACGACTTTTCCTAAAAGTATAATTTGATTATGGCACACACATAAACACACACACATGCTCATACACACACACACACACACACACACACACACACACACACACACACCTGCTGGTTCAAGGATCAAATAAAAACTCCTCTGCTTAGTATTTAAAATTCCACAATCTGGCCCAATCTAGTCTTTCCAAATTGACCACACATGGCTCTACTCCATGTGCTCCAGTTTAGCCAAACTGCCTTTCTTGCTCCTCCTTGTTCACCACACTCAGTCTCTCATTTCTGTGCTTTTATATGGACTATTTCCCAAACATAAAGGGTTCTTCCTTCTCCCCTGAGTCTAGTTTTCTTCAGGACTCATCTCAAGCAACACCTTCTACATGATGGTTTTCATGGTCCAGTCATTCTAATGTCTTCGTGCCCAATGTTATCTTAAACCTACTTTTTATGTGCTTTGTATATGCCCATAAATAGATATCCTATCTCTCTCATGCTTGTGTATTCCAAGGGCCTAGCATAATGCTTGGCTAATAGTAGGAACTTTAAAATGCTTGTTGGCTGATCTGCATAATCACAATTCTCCATTTTTCTCACACCATAGAGGAATGAGGATTTAGAAGAATAAGACATGAGAATCACAAGTCAGAAGACCAGTGTATCTCAGAGCAAGTCACTTCCCCTTGCTGAGTCCATGCCCCATTCACTAAAAAGATGCAATTGGACAAGTTATCTCTAAAGTACTTTCTAACCTTAATCTCTATGACCTGGGCTATCCTTTTCCTTTGAATATATTCAGATTCACAGCCTGTGGTAATAAACCCATGATTCAGATCTGGCTTCATTTTAATTAAACCATCCCCCACCTCTCTCACCATCCCCCACCTCACCATCCCCCACCAGCTGCTAAATGTTTGTTTCTTTTAAATTCCCATCACAAGACACTTTTGTAATACTTTATAGATTTTCAGGGAAATTGCTTTATCAATTTTCCCCTGTAGGCATACGCTGGACCCAACTTACTGTGCAAGATGTTGCTTTAAATTAATTTTCTAATTTTTTTCCAGTTGCTTCTCTTGGCTGGTTAATCTGTACATTAATTTTTTCGCCCACCTATTAGCAATTTATGGTGGTTACAGTCAGTACCGTGACTGTAAAAATGGCTTTGTTGGGTTCCCCATTTATCTCCTCTTAATGATCAAACGTGTTCAGTGTAAGATGATTTTTCTATGCATCAGCCTTCTATATTCAACCTGGGATCTGAAACTCAAGCTGTGTTCCATTTTCCTCTTACATCATCACCAGTAATAAAGATTTTACTGTCAGAACTTGGCTGACAAATTTGCAGGGTCTTTATTACAAGCAATGATGGACTGTAAGAAGCAGAAAAAAACACAGCTTGAATTTCATTCCCAGCTTGAATGTGCAAGGTTGGCATTTAGAAAAATTATCTTTTGAATTCATAAACCAAGAAAATTTGGAAATCTGAAAGTCAGTGAATTAACATGAAGCTTTCTCTTCTTATCTCTGGCAAAAAATGACTTGGTTTACACCTCACGCATGTAAAGGTCTCTACTAACAAAGGGAAGTTAAAAATACAGGCTTCTTACCCAGATAATTCAAATAAAATATGCATTTGGGGTACATTTATCTGGTTATTTCAGATCAGAAAGGTTTACTTCCTCAATACCATGGATTTACAACTAAGTGAACAGAAATGCTATGTAGTAAATTCTTCAAACTGAGAGACAGAACAGATAGAGCAGGAGGGAAAGCACTAGGAGGGAACCTAATAGTTCTAAGGTCACATCTTTCATTGTACAATAAGGAAAATGGAGCCCAGAGATGACAAGTGATTTGTCCAAAATCACACAGGTAAGTGAGTAGTGGATCCAAGATTCAAACATAGGTCTCCAAATTACAATTCTAGCACTTTTGTTTATGTTAAATTACCCTAACTTTCCCCATCTATAAAATGATATTAATTGTTTTGATTAGTTAATTTCACAATTTACCTCCATAGAATTGTTATGAGTACCAAGCAAGACAATGTCTGCTCAAATCTTGAGTCACAGAATCCTAAGGCACGAAGGACCCTAGTTTGCTTTGAGGGACTTTCCTGGGGAACTTGAAGAAAACTAGTCACAAGAATGCTCAATGTACTTAGATTTCCTTTGCACTTAGAAGCTGACAGTTCCCAGTATTAGAAAATGTTTTGTTTTAATTTTATGTGAGGTTCTCCCACTATAGTTTTTACCAAATGGTTTGGAGCACTGCTCTCACTTGCTCTCCACTGCCTTGCTATGGCTTCTTTTCTCTTGTGCCCAGCATGTGTGTTGCTCTGCAGAGATCCTGGACATAGGCCATTACAATAAAAATTATTTATTTGGAGGAACTTGAACCCCAACCTATACTGACTGATGGAAGAGGGAAGAAAGAGTTAAAGAAAAGAGGAAATACTTCTTTTGCAGATCCTCATTGCTTAAAGCAGAAGGGCCTCTAGGTGTGGCTCTCTTGTAGCCATACACTTGTCACCTGGCAAGGGAAAGTCAACTACTCTTTGTTAGGGCTAGAATTTCTGTTTTATTTTGTATATGGGGTGTGAGATGGGGATGGTCTTCAGCATTAATGGAATAACCCTCAATCCTACTGTGGCTATAGATTATATAATAGCTCAATGACATACTACCAGGCCAGCAGTTTTTGCTTACTGAGGTTAGATAAACAGAACAGTGCAAAGAGCATCGATTCAAATCCCACCTCTGACACCCATCACCTATGTAGCCTTGTGTGAGTCACTAAACCTCCATGGTTCACAGTCTCCTCATCATAAAGTGGATTGGACCAAATGACCCCCATCACCATAACTATAATCTTCCTCTGTGCCTATCAGCCTCTGACAGCAAACCAGCTTGGCAGGACCAGAATTTCTGTCATTTGCCCATTTCACAAAATCTCTGTTGCAAACATCAGGTTCCAACAATACAACTTCATGCCCTTTCTTCCTCCGACACCTAGGATGGGTGTTACTACGTCCAAGGGAATAATCTCCATTTGGTTAGAGTTGAAGAGAATACCAAAATTATGTGAGCTAATGTGAGTGTGCAACAGGATGGTGGCAGCCTCAGAAGAAATAAGCAGGCATATATGATACGTTATAAAGACTAAAATGACAGTTATTATTATCATTGTAGACATAATCTGAATTATTCCTTCCTTAAAGTGTATTTGAGGTACTAGTTTAGACACAGACCGAAATAATACAATAACTGCCCAAATGTTCCTATTTCTCACCCTCATCTCCTTCTCAGTGCCCCTAACCAAGAGCACAACATCAAAAAATTAATTCAGGACAGGGAATTTTGCTATTATTTTTACCATAATAATTAGGCCACAAGAATTTGTCATTTTAGATTATTTATTTACCTACATATAATAATAATATGCTTCAGAGTAAAACCTAGCTTTCTTTATCATCTCTACAGAAGAAAAAGGAATTCAAAAGGGTTCTGTCAGCAAACTCAAAAGATGTTCCTTGAGTCTTCAGGGCAGGAGGGATTGAGAATCAGGGAAAGAGCATGCTGTTGTCATGTGTACCACAGACATTGCCACAAAAGGCAGGGCAGGCCTGGTTTGTGTGAGCTGCTCTCATTTTGGGACATGGCCAGAGGGAGGAGTTGGTTTTTTTTTACCATACAGAGCGTAGCAAGGAGTTGAGGCATCTGGCTGTGGAGAAAGTGAGGAGATCAAAGTGGCTAGTGAGAAACAAGTCATACCTGATGCCTGAAGCAAGTCAAGCTAGGAGATGGATAAGGGATGCAGGGAATCCTAGGCCACTCAACCTTTTACCAAAGTCTTCAGGTCCTGGGACCCAATCAGTATACGTACTATCATCCCTTTACTATCAAAGTCGAGAGTTTGAAAATGAATCTCAAGATGAACAAGAGGGGCGGAAAAGGAAGAATGAAGGTAAAGACACTGGGCTTACTTGAGTAGGTGGTTGTCATTTTTTCTGTTACATTAAGAATCAAGGCAGAATGAATGAATGGATTTCTGTCCTAATTCAATGGAATGACCCTCACATGTTACAAGGGCCCCTCAGGTAATGAGGGCTGTCTCCCACCTGCAGCATGAGGGGTGTTGTTTGGCTCAAGGGGAGGCAGGGTACATATCTTTAAGCTGTTCTTCCCAGATCCTTCTTCAAAGGAAAGTTTAATTCATACATGGAGAAGAAGCAAGAAATTTGCAATAGATGACACTCTGCTTTCTGCAGAGAGAGAAAGAGGGTTCAGGCTAGAATTATTTCTATCTGCTCTCTTGATGTTAGTCTAAAGTAGAGGTAGGGAACGTGGGAACTTGAAGCCACATGTGACCTTCTAGGTCCTTGGGTGCAGTCTTTTGACTGAGTCCAAGTTTTACAGAACAAATCCTTTTATTAAGGGGATTTGTTCTGTGAAGTTTGGATTCAGTCGAAGGGCTGCACTTGAGGACCTAGAGGGCCACATGTGGCCTCAAGACCACAGATTTCTGACCCCTGTTCTAAAGGATATGATCAAGTTCAAGCTAGTTTCTAATCATTGCATCATCGTGGGCAGGGAAGGAGGACCCCACGTTTTATATTCAATGCTTGACCTTTTCCCAGCAAACACCAGTTTCATAATATATAGCAAAAAAATATCTATCCAACTCATAGCAAAATACAATTCAGAGAAAGTATAAATAGGAGAATACATACTAGACGGTATGGAGTGAGGAAGCTTTCTCGTTGGAAATGAGGTAACTCAGCTGAAGCAAGAGATTCTCAAATCTCACCAAAGGGGAAACTCCCCAAAGTATTCAGTGTAGCAAGCTGGGGATACAAATATGAAGGAGATTTCTACCTTCTCTCATGTGTTTTCCTTCAATCATATAAACTCGCCTCTTCCATGCTCCCTCTCAAAACTGGAAATCAGGAGAGCCCAAAGTGACTTGAAGCTTTCTCATTCATGTGAGGTGGAGTATCTCCAACAATAAGAGTCCTATGCCAATGAGCTTTGGAACAGGAGTTACATAAATGTTTACTATTTCAATATTATTCTCTGCTTGGGACTATTTAACATGATGTGCAACTAAAAATTTGAATCACAGTTGACATAAAAGTTCCCAATGATCAGCCAAGGTTGAGAAAGGTGAGTTTAAAAGGTATATTATCATTAAAATGCTCCCCAGATTTGAACCTGTGGATCCAATGTTTAGGACCTAATAAGCAACTCTGTGAAAATTCATCCAAATGTGAACTTAAAGTTTGGGGTCAAAGTTACCTAAACCAGCATTTCAGAAACACATTTTTATAGCTGTCAGTTGCCTTGATACTTTGTGGGTCTGGGCTATATTGATGTTTTTAAGGGCTAGGCTATTGGCATAGCAGCATTTTAGTCAGGACACATCCACTTTTAGAAGAGAACACACTGGCCAAGATTGTTTTTACTGTGTGATCTGTATGAGCATGTGTGTTTGTGTGCATGGATGACACTGTGATGGTCTCTCAGTTATTGGAGTTATTGGAGAATTAGTATTCAATGGATGTTTTTAAGGCATCAGGTGACTAGTTCATAGCACTTGGATGATAAACAACTGTGAAAACAGCTCTGGCTGTGGGTCAAAGGTTGTTATTCAATCATTTCAGTCCTAACTGACTCTCCATGACCCCATTTGGGGTTTTCTTGGCAAAGATCCCGGAGTACTTTGCCATTTCCTTCTCCAGCTCATTTTATAGATGAAAAGCTGAAGCAAAGGGGGTTAAGTGATTTGCCCCAGGGTCATACAGCTAGTAAGTGTCTGAGGCCAGATATGAACTCAGGTCTTCCTGATTCTAGGTTCAGTGTTCTATCAACTGTTCTTCCTGGCTACAAAGAGTCAAAGGACCTGAATTCAAATTCCCCTTCTTTTACTCACTACCTGAGACATGTGCAAATAGCCTTGCCTTTCTTCACCTTAGTTTCCTTATCAGTAAAATGAAATTAGGCTGTAGTCCCTTGTAGCTCTAGTTCTACAATCCTATGACCTCCTTGGGCCTCCCTATATTGGGTTTGGAGGAAAAGAAGAAAGGAAACAAGCATATATTAAGTGCCTGCTGTATCCCAAGTATCACACATAGTCAAGTACTTTACAACTATTCTTTCATGTGATCCTCAGGACAACCCTGGGAAGTAGACAATTATTGTTGTCTCCATTTTACAATTGAAAAAATTGAGGTAGACAGAAGTTAAGTGACTTGCCTAGGGTCATATATCTAGTAAATGCCTGTGGCCAAATTTGAACTCAGGCCCCTCCTGACTCCAGGATGTAAAGGAAAGATGTGTGTCTCTACATATCTCTTACTCTGCTGCGCACCAGTGTATTGTTATTTGGATCCCCCAGGCAGTATATTTCCCTCACCTCCCAGGGAGTTCATCTTCTGCAGGTACATACTGACTCAAAGTACAGAACATCCATGTATGAAAACAGCTCTGATCATCCTGCCTCTTCATTTGTTTTACTTCCTTCTGGGACGCTAGTTTTGATTCCTATTTCTGAATCTGCATTTTGAATTTTCTGACATTTTAACTGATGGGATTATAAGGAAGTACTTTGGTTCCTGCTTTTTTGAGTTTCACTTCAGGGCTTTGGGGACTTTAATTTAGTCTTGGCTTTAAGTACAGTTTTGCTTATTGGCATATAGCCTAGACCTACATGACCTCATCAAAATGTTTTTGATCTTCGATAGGATAGGTCTCTTTCAGAAATAAATCAAAAATATTGCCAAGCAAGCAAAAGCTGTACAGAGGTACTTCACCTAATGGTAGAAACATATCTCTGCAATCTGGCTTTGGCCCATGTCCAGATCTCCTAAGAATGAATCACCCATGTAGGAAGAGAACAAGGACTTGCTCCTGGGAGAAAACATTCTTCGTTCCTCTTGGATGGGAGCAGTCTCTTTCTATGGGCATTGTAGCCCAAATGGGCTGTCTCTAAAACTACCAAACTGGGAGCCTCACTCCTTTCCAGCTGCATCCAGACATAGAGGTCTTCTTCACCCGTAGCACAGATGATGCAATAAACTGAGCGACAGGAAGGGCCACTTTCCTTTCCCATTTAGGCCCTGGAGCCATGAGAATCAGGCATGGAGTTTTATTTCTGTTTCGGATGTCCTCCTCAGTTCTAGATACTGTCATTGGAATCCCCAGACCCAGGAGCTGAAGTCATGATGACTTGGAGGCAGGTTTCAGGCTAGATGTTGCTACCAGATCAGAAGGAAAAGGGTGTTGCAATGAAAACCCAAATGGACTTTGAATTTGGTAGAACTATTCTATAGAGGGGTAGAATTAAACTTTTAACTAAATCCTTTTTTTCAGTTGTTTTTCAGCTGTTTTTCAGTTGTATCTGATGCTTCATGACCCATTTGGGTTTTTCTGGGAGACATACTATAGTGGTTTACTGTTTCCTTTTCCAGCTATTTTACAGATGAGGAAACTGAGGCAAATAGGATTAAGTGACTTGCCCATTGTCACACAGCTAATAATGAGGTCAGATTTGAAATCAGGAAGATGAGTCTTCTTGACTCCAGGCCTGGAGCTCTATCCATTGTGCTGCCTGCCCTAACCTAGCTCTTTACCTCTTTCCAAAGACCACAGGGTTTAAGGATTATTCCCCACTCCAGGTGTTAGAAGGGAGAATGCTTGTATGTTTGTTTGTGTTATGACTTTGAAATAAATATTCTTTCAGAAAAGCTAATCTGATTATTCAAATATCTAAATGAAACTGGGGTGTTTAGACCAATATAATTGAAGGATGTAATCATGGGAGCTTGAGCCAATAGCAGAGGTTAGATATCCCAACTCCCTTAACATCAGAGAGTCTTGAGAGTGGAAGAAAATGAAGCACCCCAACTGCCAGATAAGGCAGGCCATAGACACCACTACTACATCTTTTGACTACGAATAGAGGAAACAGAGAAAGAAATTTCTGGAGTAGATTTTTTTTTAATCTTTTCTTTAATATAAATTTATTTATTTAACTTTTTACATTCATTTTCACAAAATTTTGGGTTCCAAATTTTCTCCCCATTTATCCCCTCCCCCCACCCTAATACACCGAGCATTCTAATTTCCCCTATCACCAATCTGCCCTCTCTTCTGTCCTCCCTCCCTTCTCTTTTCCCCATCTTCTCTTTTGTTCTGTAGGGCCAGATGACTTTCTATTCCCCATTAACTGTATTTCTTATTTCCTAGTAGCAACAACAATACTCAACAGTTGTTCCTAAAACTTTGAGTTCCAAATGCTCCCCATCCCTCCCTCCCCACCCATTCCCTTTGGGAATGCAGGCAATTCAATATAGGCCATATCTGTGTAGTTTTGCAAATGACTTCCATAACAGTCATGTTGTGTAAGACTAACTGTATTTCCCTCCATCATATCCTGTCCCCCATTGTTTCTATTCTGTCTTTTGATCCTGTCCCTCCCCAAGAGTGTTGACTTCAAATTGCTCCCTCTTCCCATCATTTCCCCCCACCCTGCTTATCTCCTTCTCCCCCACTTTCCTGTATTGTAAGATAGGTTTTCATACCAAAATGAGTGTGCATTTTATTCCTTCCTTTAGTCGAATGTGATGAGAGTAAACTTCATGTTTTTTTTCCTCAGCTCTCCTCTTTTTCCCTCCACTAAAAAGTCTCCTGCTTGCCTCTTGAATGAGATATAATTTACCCCATTCCATTTCACCCTCTCTCCTCCCACTACATTTCTCTCTCACCGTTTACCTTGATTTCTTTTAAGATATGGTCCCATACTAGTCAATTCTCTCTGTGCTCTCTGTCTCTGTATGTGTGTGCGTGCACCCGTGTGCATGTGTGTGTGTGTATGTGTGTGTGTGGTCCCATCAACTACCCAGATACTGAAAAGTTTTAAGAGTTACAAATATTGTTTTTCCATGTAGGAATGTAAACAGTTCACCTTTGGTAAGTCCCTTATGACTTCTCTTTGCTGTTTACTTTTTCATGCCTCTTCTCATTCTTGTGTTTGAAAGTCAAATTTTCATTTCAGCTCTGGTCTTTTCATCAAGAATGCTTGAAAGTTCTCTATTTCATTGAAAGACCATGTTTTCCCCTGAAGTATTATACTCAGTTTTGCTGGGTAGGTAATTCTTGGTTTTAGTCCTAGTTCCTCTGACTTCTGGAATATCCTATTCCATACCCTTCGATCCCTTAATGTAGAAGCTGCTAGATCTTGTGTTTTCCTGATTGTATTTCCACAATACTGGAATTGTTTCTTTCTAACTGCCTGCAATATTTTCTCCTTGACCTGGGAATTCTGGAATTTGGCCACAATGTTCCTAGGAGTTTTTCTTTTTGGATCTCTTTCAGGCAGTGATCAATGGATTCCTTCAATACTTATTTTGCCCTCTGGTTCTAGAATCTCAGGACAGTTTTCCTTGATAATTTCATGAAAGATGACGTCTAGGCTCTTTTTTTGATCATGGCTTTCAGGTAGTCCCATAATTTTTAAATTGTCTCTCCTGGATCTATTTTCCAGGTCAGTTGTTTTTCCAATGAGATATTTCACATTCTCTTCCATTTTTTCATTCTTTTGGTTTTGTTTGGTGATTTCTTGGTTTCTCAGAAAGTCATTAGCCTCCATCTGTTCCATTCTAATCTTGAGAGAACTATTTTCTTCAGTGAGCTTTTGAACCTCTTTTTCCATTTGGCTAATTCTGCTTTTGAAAGCATTCTTCTCCACATTGGCTTTTTGAACCTCTTTTGCCAATTGAGTTAGCCTATTTTTTAAGGTGTTATTTTTTTCAGCATTTTTTTGGGTCTCTTTTACCAAGGTATTGACCCATTTTTCATGCTTTTCTTGCATCTCTCTCATTTCTCTTCCCAGTTTTTCCTCCACCTGTCTAACTTGATTTTCAAAATCCTTTTTGAGCTCTTCCATGGCCTGATCCCATTGGATATCTATTTTGGATGTTTGGGATACAGAGGCCTTGACTTCTGTGTCTTTCCCTGATGGTAAGCATTGTTCTTCTTCATCAGAATTGAAAGGCGGGAACATCTGTCTCCCAAGAAAGTAGCTTTCTATGGTCTTATTTTTCTTCCCTTTTCTGGGCATTTTCCAAGCCAGTTACTTGACTTCTGAGATTCCTCTCCACCCCTGCCTAGATCCGCCCAGCTAGTGCTTAGGGTCTGAGATTCAAATACTGCTCCCCAGCCTCAGGGTTTTCAGTGGCAGGTGCGGCTGCTATTCAATGTGAGCTTAAGTTCTGGTGCTCAGGTGGGGGCAGGGCCGCCTCCCAAGCTCAGTTCCCTCAGGGGGTTTATGTGGAGACCTTCAGTAATGGATCTGAACTCCTTCCTGCTCTGGGAGTCCCTGGCCACTGCTGCCTCTGCTACTGCCTCTGCCGCTGCCACCTGAAGGGGCCTGAGTTATGCTGCCCTCTTGGCCAGCCCAGAAGTCTCTCTTACTGACCTGTAGTGCTTGTGGGTGGAGGGACCTTCATGGCTGCCAGAGATTCCGTCCCTGAAGCCTGCTCGGATCTGCTCCTCTCGGGGCCGCACGGCCAGGGCAGGGCAGGGTGGGGCTCTGCTGTCGGTGCGCAATGGACCTTTGGAGCCAGTTTTCCAGGGCTCTCTGGAATGGAAATCTCCTCCACTGTGTTGCTCCGTGGCTTGCTCTGCTCCAGAATTTGTGGGGAGTTCTTTTTACAGGAAATTTATGAGCTGTGGGTTCGGAGCTAGCATACGTGAGTCTTTCTACTCTGCCATCTTGGCTCCTGGAGCAGATTTTATATCTGAGATTGTATTAGACAGAAAAAAGACAAGGATTAGGTCTGGACCTGTTACAGATGAAGGTCAGCACCTTTTCTTCAGTTTATAGTTTTAGAATTACATAGAACACTGAGAAGCAACAAGCATGAATCAATAAATCAGAAAGCATTTATTAAGCACTATGCATCAGGCACTATGCTAAGTACTAGGAGTAAAAAACGAGGCAAAAGACATTCAGAGCCTGCAATCTAATGGGAGAGACAATATGCAGACAAGGCAAGCTATATATAGGACAAATAGAAATGATTAACTAAAGGAAGACACTGGAATTAAAAAAGATTAGGGAGGGCTCCCTGTAGAAGATGGGATTTGATATCAGATTTAAAGGGAGTCAAGGCCGGTTAGTAGTTGGAGTGGTAGGGAAGATTGTTTCAGGCATGAGAAACAGCCAGAGAGAATACTTAGAGATGAGAGATAGAATAATTTGTTCATGAAACAACCAAGAGACTAGCGTCACTGGACCAAAAAGTGCCTGTAAGGGAGTAAGGTATAAGAAGATTGGAATGGTAGGAGGTGGTCCAGATTATAATGGGTTTTGAATGCAAATAGAACATTTTCTATTTGTTCCTGGAGGCAATAGGAAGCCATAGGAGTTTTATTTTTTTTGAGTAAGGAGGTGACATGATTGGATCTCTGCTTTAGGAGAACCACTTTAGTAATTGAATGAAAAGATTGGAGTGGGAAGAGAGAGGCACACAGACACTCCTCCCACTTCATTCTAGCAGACCACTGCAACAGTCTAGGTGTAAAATGATGAGGGTTTGCACTGGAGTGGTGGCAGTGTCAGAGGAGAGAAATTATTATAATCAAGAAAAGTTCAAAGATGAAATTGATAGACCTTGCACCTTGGATATACAAGAGAAAGTAAGGATGAGAGAAAGTAAGGAATCCAGGATGATTCCTAGGCTGTGAGCCTAAGGGTAGTGCCCTCTATAGTACCTAAGGAAGGATAGAGGAGTTTAATGAGTCCTTTTTTAGATATAATGAGTTTAAGATATTTACTGAATATCCAGTTAAAGACATTTGGGAACTGGAGATCAAAGGTCATCTGAGGACAGGACAGGGCTTTGAGTATATACAGCATAGAGATAGTCATTAAGTCCACTGGAACTGATGAGATCATCAAGTAAAGAAGTATAGAGGGAGAAGAGAAAAGAGCCCAGGACAGAACCCTGAGGGACACCTGTGGTTAGAGGACATGATCTAGAGGAGGATTCAGCAAAGGAGATAGAGAAGTGGTCATACAGATAGGAAGAAAATCAGGACAGTGTGGTGTCCAGAAAATCTAGAGAAAAGAAAGTATCAAAGAGGAGATAGTGATCAACAGTGTCAAAGGCTGAAGAGAGGTCAAGAACAATGAGGAATGAGAAAAAGTCACTGGATTTGGCAACCAAGAGATCATTAGTAACTTTGAGGAGAGTAGTTTAAGTGAAATATTAAGATTGGAAGCCCAATTTAAGAAAGTTAGAGGAAAGAAAGTGGAGGCATCCATTTTAGATGGCCTTTTCAAGGAGTTTCATTACAAAGAGCAGAAGAGATATAGTACTATAGTTAGCAGGGATAGACAGACCAAGTGAGGATTTTTTTCAGGACAGGGAAGACATGTTTGTAGGCAGTAGGAAATTAGCAACTAAGCAATTGCTATGTGCCTTGTACTCTGCCTAGAGTAACACAGTTATTATGTTGGAAAAGGTGACACTTGAACCCAGATCTTTCTGACTGTAGGCAGTTGTCTATCCACAAAAATCTTACTTAAATTAGAAGGTAGGTTAGGAAATTTACAGATTCAAGCAATCATAAGCATCCAAAATGATGGATTCTTGAAATCTCTGAAAGTACCCCTGTAGATAAAGGTAAACTATTCAACCTTACTACAACTTGGATCTGAACTAATAGCTGCCTTTTGAGACAAGACTTTCACTAAAGACTGTTGTTTTTGTGAAGGTCAAGAGGAGGAAAGAAGTTGCCTTCTAATTATAACAAGGAAAGCATTTGCAACCTATTTGCAGCCCCAAGGACTCTGGTTTCACATGGATCATATCTAATCCTGGAAGACAGTCAAGATTGGCTCATTAACCCCCCCTCTCCCTGATGTCTAGATTTCTTCAGAAGAGGGCATGGGGGTCTCAGCTCTTACATAAACACTCATATGACCAGTACAGTTATTGAATATGAGGCAGACTTTATTTCATGCCACAGAAAGCACATAAGATGCTAAGGATTCACAGTAATCCCTGAGTGAATACATAAACATCTCAAATAGCCCATTAGATGCTCCAGAAGGGTGCTGAACTTGGAGTTGCAGTAAAAACCAACCAACTATCATTCCAGTAAGTTCCCATTTCAAATCTTCTTTGGAATTCTTGAAGCATTCAATCGCTTCTGTCTTCTAGATGCAAGAGGGAAGATGGAAGAGGACAACACCATTTCAGGTTGCTAAAGGAAAGGACTCTAGAAAGATATGAGAGGAGGTAGAAGTCTTCATCAGATTCATATCCTCAGCTTACTATTTTAGAAACTTTGAGGAGTTTCCCTTTTGGTGAGCTGCTAAATCCTCTGTTATGCTGATTGTATTTCCACAATACTTGAAGAGATTCTTTCTGGCAGCTTGTAATATTTTCTCCTGGACCTGGGAACTCTGGAATTTAACTACAATATACCTAGAAATTTTCCTTTCAGGATCTCTTTCAGAATTCAATGAATTCTTTCCATTTCTGTTTTAACCTCTGCTTATAGAATATCAGGGTAGTTTTCTTTGATAACTTCTTGGGAGATGATTTCTAGGCTCTTTTTTTATTGTGGCTTTCAGGTAGACCAATAATTTTTACATTATCTCTCCTGGATCTATTTTCCAGGTCAGTTGTTTTTTTCCAATGAGACATTTCCATTTTTTTGGTTTTGTTTTGTAATTTCTTTGTTTCTCATAAAGTCATTGGCTTCCATCTGTTTCATTCTAATTTTTAAAGAAATATTTTCTTCAGTGAGCTTTTGAAACATCTTTTCCATTTGGCAATTCTTCTTTTTAAAGCATTCTATTCCTCACTGGCTTTTTGGACCTCTTTTGCCATTTGGGTTAGACTATTTTTAAAGGTGTTATTTTCTTCAGCATTTTTTGGGTCTCCTTTAGCAAGATGTTGACTCTCTTTTCATGATTTTCTTGAATCATTCCCATTTCTCTTCCCAATTCAAAATCCTTTTTGATCGTTTCCATGGCCTGAGACCATTGTATAATTCTTTTGGAGGTTTTGGATATAGAAACCTTGACTTTTATATTTTCCTCTGATGGTATGCTTTGTTCTTCCTCGTCCAAAAGGATAGAAAAAAATACCAGTTCACCAAGAAAGTAATCTTCTATAGCATTATTTTTTCCTCTTTTGGGGCATTTTCCCAGCCAGTTACTTGACTTTTGAGTCCTTTGTCAAGTAGAGGATATACTCTAGGATCCTGTAAGTTCTCAGTTCCTCCAAGGTGGCACAATCAAGGGAGAGGAGTTCATTCCTCTCTTGGCCTGCACTCTGGTCTAGGAGCAACCACAAGTACTTTTTTCTGCCCAGGATCTCAGATTACAATTCCCCAGAGCTGCCACCAGCTCCACCACACCAGTGCTCTTCCTCACCCTAGGATTACCACTCAGAACTGAGGTCCAGATCAGTTGCTTGATTCCCCCAGGGTCTTTAGGCCAATGGCTCCAAAAGTGGATGCTGCTGCCACAGCTCAGACTGGGGCCCGACTGTACTCCCCTCTCACCCAAGTGAAAGAGTGATCTTGGTGACCCCTGAAGCTGTCTTTGATGTTTGTGGATTGAGAAATTTGGGAACTGCAGCTGCTACCCATAATTCTGTTCCCTGAAGCCTGCTCCAGTCCTGTCCCATGGTTAAGGCTGGGCTGCGCTCTACTCTGAGTTTGATGTGATACCTTTCCTGTTAGCCTTCCAGGATGTCTTGGGCTAGAAATCTCTTTGATTCAATAGTTTTGTGGCTTAGGCTGCTTTAGAATTTGTTTAAAGTCATTTTTACAGGTATTTTATGGGCTGTGGGGGTACAATGAGAGCAGGTTTGTCCTTCTACTCCACCATCTTGGATCCACCCCCTCTTATTTGTTTTTTTAAGAATTCTAGATCAGTTCATGCAAGTCCATATATTTCTCTAAACTCCTTATATTCATCATTTCTTAGTGTGCAATAATAACACATTTGATTCATATACCATAATATATGCATCTATTCTCCAGCGGGGCAGTCATTTTGCTTACATATTTTTACTACCACAAAATGTCAGGTCAAATCAACAAGGATTCATTTAACACTTACTATTTGCCAGGCATTGTGCTAAGTGCCAGGGAAAGAAAATGCAGGCAAAGATAAAAACAATCCTTGCCTTCAATTAACTTATGTCTTAATAGTGGAAGAGAACATGTGAAAGGGAACTGAAAGGGGGAAGAGGAAAAGGCAGAAAGTACCTGCATTGGAGTCATGGTAGAGAAAGTAGACCATAGAAAGTAGAAGTAGATCATAGAAAGGAATGTAGATCATAGAAAGGAATGAAGACATGACTGTCCTGGGCACTCTCCTTGAAATGGAAGCTCTGGGAAGAACCAACTAGTCAGAAGAAGGGGCTACAAAGGTGCACTATACCTCCACTGTGAGGGATTCAGGAGTGGAGCATATTTCCAGTGTGGGGAGACCAGGAGGGTAGTGAACTTCTAAGGTGAAGAGGCTGCAGAAGTATATTGAGGTTCTAAGGTGAGAACACCTACTTTGACTTTCTGAAGAGTTAGAATTAAGTGCAGAGAGAAATGAAGACATAGGTAGCCTAGACATTTTTCTTCAAGGGAAAGTTTTGGGAAGAACTGACTAAATACAAATTTCCAGGGTGAGGAGGTCAAGGGTAGTTTGAACCTCCAGGGTAAGAAGGCTTCTATGCTATGGTTTAGAAATTGAGTAGTTCTCAGGGAGGAAAACAATTATGATAAATATGTTAGTGTATAGGCAAGCATTCTTTTTGCCTTGTGACATAGGTCAGGCAATAGAATCTCTGGGACAAAGGGCATACACAATTTAATAATTTTTTTCACAAAGTTTCTACATTTTTATTTGACCTGTATCCCCAATAGTAGACAAAGTGAAAATCTGGATAACTCTTCAGTTATGAAATAAGAAACAATAGACCCTGCTATTTTCCTCAATAGCAATATTATTTACTTTTAAAATAAGTTTTTTTATTGATGTCTTGTTGTTGCTGCTGTTGTTTTTACATAATCATGGTTTTCCTCAGTATCTCCTCTCCATCCCAGAGAGTCATCCAAATATACCAAACAGTATTTTTTAAAAAGACAAGAAAAGAAAAAGTACAGGAAAAAATCAGCACAACTAATCAATACATTGAGAAAGTCTGAAAACATGTACACTGTGCTATACCTGTGGACCTTGCACATCCTTGGAGAACAGGCTGGGAACATCCTTTTGTTCTTCTTTTGAGCCATGCTTGTTTTTTTGTAATTTTGCAGCATTCACTTTTGATTTTTGTGTCAGTGCTTGTTCTTTCCATTTATATTTTCGTAGTCAATTTATATATGCAACATTGTTTTCCTATGTGAATAGTTCACAATTGTACTTTTATGAAAGAAGTTTAAATCATTAGATAAATCATTTCCCTAGAACATAAAGAGTTGCATCAATCTTATTAAAGTAAGGAGTAAGGAAATTATCTGGCTAATTCAGAAGAAAGTTGCCACTAAAAAATAAAAGGAAATTCTTTAGTTTGTAATTTCTATATTGGCAAATTATATAGATTATATAACCTCAGTGATAGCTTGCCTCTCCATGGTATTTTTTTTTTGTAGCTAGACTGAACGGGCACTAATCATTCTGAAAAGGCACTTGTATTACATGTATTGCCCAGAAGTTTGGAATAAGGCAACAGCTTACTTTGTTGAAATCTAGGTCTCTTTTTATATCTACTGCTCTAAATTTTCCCTCTAGGAAATTCAGCTATCTTTTTTACTCTTTGGAAAGTTTCACAATGCCATCCTTCAAGGGAAAAAAATATAAACATGTAGAGCAACACTATCAGCAAGATGTTATTTAACCACTTTTGACTCTCAACTGGTTTCTAACAGCTCTGCCAAGAAATAAGCTTGTGAAGTGGTCGTGTAGTTTGTTGCTACTTTTTTCTCCTATTCTTTATTACCTTGTGTAGAGACAAATTGGATAAGTGGAGCTTATGCATTTTAGGAATTTCTATATAAAATTTGGAAATTAAATTAGATTTCAATGTCTTTGAAATTTATAATTTGCCCATATATGCAAAATGGTAACTTAAAAGACTTTTTGTTGGAATAGAAATGTTATTTACAATGAGAGAGTTTTACTTCTCCCTTCTGGGGCCTTGTTTGTGACATGAATTAAATCATACAAAGGTGAATAATTATATATGCAGGCATAACAAGTAGTGATACTATTACCAATGTATTTATCTATTTACAAAACCATTATTTTAGTCATCCAAATGAAATACTATCATGAAGAAGCATATTAGGTAACTAGGACTGGGGTTTATGAGCTCTCAATTAGAACGAGATTTTTCTCTGCTACAAATTTACTCCAATTAGATCCACACGATTCAGCCTCCAATTCTATAAATTCTGAAATATCATGCAAATATAATCATTTCCCTCATTTCTTAGTATCGTTGGAAATAAACAGTTTATTGAGAGACACTGTGACTGGAATGACTTATGCTGACCAGTTCCAATTTCCTCTCCTTGTAAACTCCATTTAGTGTTACAAAAACAATTCAAAGGCAGATTGCAGGTGCCATGCTTCTCCTCTGACCTTTAAATCAAATTTAGTATTTCACAGAGTGGTATGCCTTCCAGCAAAACCTGACAGCTTAATAAAGTGGAAATTTTCTGCAATAAATCTCAGAATTCTTCTACCATTCATGAAGGAGGAGATCAAAGCTTTACCTTATTGCTAACTACTTCTGAACAAGGACTTACGAAACTCTAGTGGAATCAAAACATGCACTGTTAAATGTTAAGACTACCCTAAATAATGAAAGAGGAAATCTGTGTGAGTGACAGAAAGATAATGAGAGAGAAGGCCCAGGAAAGGAAAGAGAGAAAGAAAAGGAGAAAGGAGGAAACAGACTATTCATTTTATTACAATTCTGCCAGGAAGTGTATGAACATGGAAATCGTAAGATCTCAGGTTTAGGGCCATGCAGAGTCTGCATTAGCAGTGATGAGTTACATGAATTGTACTTTCTTCCCTGCTGAGCTTTTTGTGCTACAGGACAAAATGACCTGATGGTTTATTCTACATTTCCAACAACAAGCATTGCATCTGGGTCAAGCATTTGCTATCCAAATTCAGAACCAAAAAGAAAGAAGGAAGAAAAAAATTCCCTTTTTTCTGCTTCCATTGTCAGGAGAGAATTCCTGATCATTCTGATCAAAAGTAAAGTGACCAGATATTATTTCTGGAGACAGCTACAAGTTCCCTGCTGTTAAGGAAGGTTTCAGAGAAAGCAACTGTGATAAGATACCCTGATCAAAGTTAAGGATGCTCTGGAGCAATTTCAATCTGTCCTCTGAAAAAGAAAGGAAAAATAAACAAACATAAAATGCCACCTTTGCACTCTATAAATAAGAGTCTATTGACAAAAAAGAGTTCTCAATGATTGACTTAGAAAAGCTAGGTCTAATACTGAAGCACAAATAACTTTATGCCAGCCTGCAACACATGAGAGCACTTAATATATAGAATCAGTCAACACGCATTTATTAAGCACTTACCAAACTGAATGATTTCTGCCTATAACTCATGCACACACACACACACACACACACAAACACACACATACACATAGATAGACAGACCGATCAATAGATAGATAGATAGATAGATAGATACATAGATAGATTAATGAAGTGCTTTACAGTTGTTACCTCATTTTTCCTATAGTCCAAGGTGGTATGTGCTATTATTGTATCAGTTGCAAATGAAGAAACTGAGGCAAACAGAGGATAGGTGACTTGCTTAAGGTTACATAGCTAGTAAGTTTCTGAGGCTAGATCTGAATTTAATTCTTCCTAATTCCAGGCCTGTTGCTCTTTCCACTGAGCCACCTAGCTGCTTGTAATACAAACTAACACATAGGCATATGTGTATACACATATATGCATGTACATGCACATATATGTGGGCATGTGTATATGTGCATGTGTCAGTATAAAAACACATACATACACATGCACATGTATTAGATGGCTAGGTAGTACAGTAGATAGAGCACCAGATCTGGAATATGAAAGAACTGAGGTCAAATCAGATACTTATTAGCCATATGGACCTGAGTAAGTCACTTAAACTTTGTTTGCCTCAGTTTTTTCATCTGTTAAAATAATAACAATATTAGCACCACCTCCCAGAGTTGTTGTGAAGATAAAATGAGAAAATACTTGTAATGCTCTAAACACAGTGCTTGACCCATAATAAGGAAAGGAAGGAAGGAAGGAGAAAAGAAGGGAGGGATGAAAGGAGAAAAAGAAAGAGAAAGAGAAGGAAGGGAGAAAGGGAGGGAGAAAGAGAAAGAAAGAAAGGTAAGGAGCTATAAATATATATACACACATATTGCTCAGAAGAAAAATGAGAATCTTTATTGGACTAATATATTTTGGTTAAAGTCCTCGAAGTCATAAAAATGCAATAGTGAATTCTATTGGCAGAGGAACCAAAGTCAAATTCAATAAATTAACTAAGCTAGTCAGGCAAAAAAAAAATAATTTGCCTAAAATATTCTCCTAATTTGCCTTTGTCAAATATTATATTCCAATAACAGTAAACCAAAGTTCCAGAAAGAAAATGACTTCTTGATATGAAAGTGAGTATTAATGTCTTCATAGAAATCAACTTTCCCTGAAAAACTTTTGACAGAATTGTGATCTTCAAGGGTACTGTGTTTTGTCATTTTCAAGACACTTTTCTAATAATGGCCATATTTCCTATTATGATATTACAGAGACAATGTGCCGCGATAGATAGTACGCTATTGGAACACACCTCAGTGTCCTTTGCTGGGTTATCATCCTCATCACCCCCTGTAGCTATGGTTGTATCCCCAAGTCTTCTATTCTTTCTTTATACTTATCTTGTGACTTCATCAGTTCTCAGGAACTAAAATATCAACTCAAACACAAATATCTCCCAAATATATATCTTCAGCCTTAGCTTCTCTCCTGAGTCCATCACATATATTCAATTACTCATTAGTCATTTCAAGCTGGATGTTCTGTAAACATCTCAAATTCAATGTATACAAAACTAAGCTCATATCTACTTCCTTCAAAAACTCACCTCTTTTCTAAACTTGCCTTTTTTTTTTGTCAAAGGTGTCACTGTCCTTCAGGTCACCCTGATTCATAGACTTAATGCCATCTATAACTCCTCTCTCTCACTCATCTTGGCAAATCTTGTTTCTCCTTCACAAGATTTCTCACATCTACCCCTTTCTCTCCACTCACATGGCCACCACCTTAGTTCATCACCACTCACCTAAACTGTTGCACTAGCAAGTTTCACTAACTCTTACTCTTCCTTCACAGCATGGACACAGGAGATTTTAAGTGTAGAACTGAGTCTGTCATGACCCTACTCAAAATTTCAATTGCTTCTTAGTGCTTCAAAGATTTAATATAAGCTGTTTTGTTGTGCTTAAATTTAAAGCCTTTCATAACATGGCCAAATCTACCTTTCTGACCTTAGTATATATTACCCCTTTTCTGACACTCTGTAGTACAGTTAAATTGACTTTGTTTTTTCTCATACACACCACTTTATCTCCTTTCTTTGTACTAACTTTTGTACAGGCTGTGCACCATGCCTACCTTGTACCCTGACATATCTGCCTCTTACAATTATTAGTTTCCTTCAAATCTCTGTTCAAGGAACACTTTCTACAAGAAGCTTTCCTTGAACCTTCCAATCCTAGACATTTTCCCCAACTTCCAAAATTACCTTGTCTTTGTGTGTGTGTATGCATATATATGCATATATTGTATACCTATATGTATATATGCCCACATATATACATATACACATATACAACACATATACATGCATACATATATACTTGCATGTATGTGTGTGTGTGTGTGTATATATATATATATATATATATATATATATATATATACACGTGTGTGTATATATAGATCATCCACCCCCAACAAAATGCAAGTCACTTGAGGAAAGAAATTGTTTAATTTCTCTCTTTGTATCCCTACTTCTTAGCATGGTCCCTGACACAAAGCAGATGTTTAACAAATGAGCAATTAATGAATTAATTGAGAGATTTACCCAAGGTCACATAGCCACTAAGCAAACAAAGTAAACACCTGATAAATGCAAATCAAATAAAAGAGAACTGGAAGAACTGGGATTTGAACCCAGGTTTTGAGGCCCCTAATCCATTGCTCTTTCTATTGCACCATTATAGCTTTTTAAAAGGTTTGTAATCTATCTTAATGGAGGGATTTTCAACATGGAGAGTTGTATATGTTGGTAAAAATCAAACTTTATTCTTGAACACAAATCCACTAATGATAAAAATTCATATTTTTCTAGGTCTTTAGAGTTTATAAAACACTTGTCCTTCAATAACTATAGGTATGCTAATTATCATTATTCCCATTTTAGAAATGAGGAAACCGAGATCAAAGTAGTTAAGTTGTCTTGCTCAGGCTCAAACTGATAGAAAATATGTGAGATGCAATTTACACAAACACTCTCTTGATGGCAACACCATTAACCTTTCCACTATAACACACTGTCTCTCCAAGACCAGTGCTTTTTGCTTAGGTAGTTGAAGCAAGTTACTTTTGGTCAGTTCATTGCCCTTCCTTTCTTCTTATGCCTTTTCTTCATCTCTGACTTCAAATCCCAGCCAAAATCCTACCTTCTATAGGAAGGCTTCTCAACGTCCCTTAATTCTCCTATCTTCTTTCTATTGATTTTTTCAAATGTATCCTGTATATATCTTTGATTGTTTATAGCTCTTTGTAAGTTGTCTCCTTCATTGGATGATGACTGCCATGAGATCAGTCTTTTCCCCTTTTTTAATAAGTCCAGCACTTGACACAATGTCTGCTGCATAATAGGTATTTAATAAATATTTAGCAATTAATAAATTACCATAGACAAACAATAGAAATAAGAAGGAAAGTTTTATGTGGAAGAACAAAATAACCCAATATCCCATTTTGGAAATATGTCTTGAATAGAGAAGTGAAAGGGATAACTGACACAATGATATTGATAACTCAGCGTAATACACACACATAGGCATGTGTATGTGAGTGTGTGTGTGTGGGAGTATGTGTGTAAGTTTTCTCTAAATAATGAGTTAATTTAGATTCAGAAACAATTATTTCTTCTTCACTCATGTCTAAATAACAAAATGTAACTGCCTTGGAAAGTGTATTATGAAATAATGTACCATGAGCTTAAGAAAATAGAAATTCAAATATGTTATGCTTAAAGCAGGACTTTAAATCAAATTTGTTTTATTTTTGAAAGAAAATGAGTTAAATTCCCATGAGAATTCACTAGCATTTCATTTATCCTTCACTTAACTTTTCCATTTATCCTTGACATGGTCAAGTAATCTACTGTCTCCATGGTTTCAAATGGATTCTGCTTGTCCCTATCATTCATACATGAGAATGAAATAGATTGAAACAAAAATATTCATGATCCTTATAGTTTTAGGAATATAATTTATGTATACTCTACCTAGACTGATCTGTGATCTTATCTGTGAGGGTATTCCCTCAACTGATTTGGATGTGAACTGCTCATGCCTTCCCATCTGGGACAATTCTCATCGTCGGCCTACTATAAACTGCCCTCTTACAATGATAAAAGAAGATGTTTTACTTAGATCATTAAAAATTCCTTGTTGAGGGAAAAAGTGTCCTCTACTCCTTGTGTCCTAGTATTTGGTTATCGACATTGGTTTAAATATCCAGAAAAATATTTAATTCTCCACATATTTAGAAGATAAATACATAGCCAGAGCCTTATTTCAAATTGATATTTTTTTAAGTGAAAATTCTTAAATCCCACTTTCTCAATGTCTGTGTCTCCAGGAGCACAACCAAGTGACAATAAAATAATTATTTAAGAAGTTCCATCAATAAATTCCAGCAATAATAATAGCTAAAATTTATATGAATATTTTGAAATTTGTAAAGCACTTTATGTATATGATATCATTTGATCCACACAAGCACCCTGTGAGGCAGATGCTATACTTATAGGAAACTGAGGCCTAAAGGTTGAATGACTAGCCTAAGGTCACACAATTAGTAGTGTCTACTAGTAATCTTGTATCTTGTAATTCTGGTCTTCCTGCCCCCTAACTTCAGTATTCTATCCAACATTCCACTAGCTGCCTCTCTTCTGAATATATGGTAAGGAGAACAACATATTTATATGCAAAGGGGTAACACACACACACACACATGCACATGAATGTATGTATATGTATGTCTACACACATATATGTATACATTCAACTAGTATATGTATTATATATACACATGTATATAGACACACATGTGTGTACATCTATACAATGTGTATAAATTAAGTGTAGAGTTCATACTTGTCTTTAGGAATCTTATGCTAGAATGGAGAAGATAATTCAGACTCAGATATAGTTGACTGAAATATAAAAATGCTGTAATTAGAAAAGTTACAAAAATGGTAGATTAGGAATTAATACAGTTGTTTGTTGACTCCACAGAGATAAAAGTAACTACGTTAGCTGCAGTCTCATTTCTCTGTAATTAGATCATTTCCTTTCGCAGTCACTAACCTCTTAAGGACACCTGTCTCATTTTGTTCCCTATAATCTCAGCTCTATGATAAATAAACTTCAACTGTCTCTAGACCAACTCTCTGTAGAGTTCTGAATATTTGAGTTACTTTAAAAGATGATCAAACCATTGCCAACCCCTCCTATTCTGTATCCCCATTCCCTCAATGACCATCCCCCCAATGACACAAATATCAGGAGAGCTGGTACATTTTCTCCCCTTCATCACTTCCAGATTATTATCACCCAGTAACCTCTCCTCTTCTGAAATTCAACTCATCCACCAATCCTATCCTGTTGCTTTACTTGTTGCTTTCATCTATCATTTTCAGGTCCTTCTCTGTCCTTTTCAGGGAATTCAGTCAGCCTCTTCATGACAATCCTTACCATCATCCTTAGAGACTTCAGAATATTGAGATCCTATGATCATGTTTGAATTCTAATGTCTCTCTTATAATAGCCTATCTTTTTCTCTATTTCTTGCCCTGTCTCTGACTGTCTTTGTCCCTATGTTTTTCTCTCTGTTTCTATCTCTGTCTCTCCTTCCTTCACCTACTGTTCAATCCAACCTCAAATTCCAGTCTCTCTATGCTTCTCTGTTTTTCCAGGCCTCATTTTCTTCCATTCATTCTCATCTCTATACTTAATAACTTCAACTGAAGACATTTCCACTTTCAAATTCTTTTCCCTTTGTTCTTCTGACGTTAGTCAACATTGCCAGTCCTCAACCCTAGATTACTCTTATTATCCACCTGTTCTTCTTACTTCTGTGCCAAAGAATGCCTATGGAAGAAATCATGTATTAGTGCCTAGTAGGTCAACGAAAGAATTGTATTACCTAACCTCAAGTGGACCTGCACGGAAATCCCTATTCTTCCCTGATTTGCTTATCTACTGCTCCCCATGGCTCATCTTCCAAAGCTTCTTGTTTCTCTTACATCCGGCACCCCTACTTCCTATTCCATCTCTCTAAGGAAAGGACCATGTCTTTTCGTTTCCTGAGAAAAATGAAGCCATCTATCATGAGCTTCTTCTCCTCCTATATTCCACACCTCAAAACTCCCGTACATTATCTTCTCCATATGTCATATGTTGTATGCTCCATTTAAACTGCTTTTCTCTTCTTTATCTGGGTTTAGCATTTGTCCTTACCATGTATTCTTTAAATCATCTTCATTCTAGACCAAACACTTATTAACCTTATATTTTAATCAAACCATCTGTATAACCTAGTCATGTAAAATGAAACAGACAACACCTGAACCAACTGATACATGTGAGCATTTTTCTTACATAGTACTCCCTCTGAGCTACTCTCCTCAATTCATACTCATGCTGGCAAGTTGGGACTGTAGAGTTGGCTACTCAAGATTCCAGGAATAATCCTTTGGGTCTGAGTACCTGATAGAATAGTTCCCAAGCCCCCACTGATGTGCTTCCCATTAATATTGAGCCAGTAGATAAAAACATCTTTCAGCAAAGGCATTTGCTAAGACTGTATAGTTAAAAACAAATAGTGACTAAACAATATTTCCCAAACCCCTCAAAAAAAAAAAAAACCTGGGATACATTTTCCCAGAAATACACCAAACAGCTATGGAAAGAGTGGCCACAATGACAGCAAAACTACACATGTAAGAAACAGGTGCCAAGGCAACTCCCAACTACAAGAGCTGGAATTCTTTTCATTCCTCACGCATCCTGCTCTGTATCCCAATTCTCAATTTCCATGGCTGTTTCTTGTGTTTGTTGTCAGCTGTCTTCTTTTCTACCTGGGGTCATACTCCTTGAAGGGGCTCCCTACATCACATGACTATCTCTTTTTATTGTTATCTCTCTGGTGTATGTAAGTAGCCTTTAGGAAAGATCATTTTATATTACGGGTTGATTAGTAATAGCAAGCGCACCAGTGGTGGCTCATGAATTATTCTGTTAGATGTTCAGATGCAAAAGATTGTTCCTAGAATCTTAGGTATTAGAGCCACCTCTATGGTTCCAACTTGCCAGTGTGATTATGAGTTGGAGAGAGTAGCTCAGAAGGAGTACTAAGGAAAAATACTTAAATGCATCAGTTATTACAGATGCTGTCTGTTGCATTTTACATAGGTAAATTATATAGATAGATCGTGTGATTAAATATAAGATCACCATTCTATGTCAGAATTCTAGTCACCATTCTAGTCAGAAGTGAGATTTCCAATATTTTGTGCAATTTTCTTTCCATTAAAAAAATATATATGTTTTTATCCCCCAATTACATATTAAAACATTTTTTAACATTTGGTTTTAAGTTTTTAGTTCCAGTTCTATCCCTCCTCCCCACCCTCTCCCCTCCCTGAGATGGTAAGCAATCAGATATAGGTTATTCATGTGCAATCATGCAAAATATCTCTGCATTATTTATTTTGAACAAGAAGACTCAAATAAAAAGAAAAAGAAAAATAATGAAAAAAAAACATGAAAAGTAGCATGTTTCAGTCTGTATTCAAACAATATCAATTATTTCTCTGCATGTAGATAGTAAAGCTTCATCATTAGTCCTTTGGTATTTTCTTGGATCATTGTATTGCTGAAAACAGCTAAGTCATGTACAATTCCTCATTGAATGCTTTTTTGTCATATGAATCAATCTGGTAGGTATGAGGTGGTACCTCAGAGTTGTTTTAGAGTTATTTCTGTCTTATTCATTTATCCTTTGATTTTTCTGGATTTCCAATCTGGTATTTAATTAGAGATTTTTAATTTATTATTTTTCGATCATTTTAATTACATGCCCAATTGATTGATCTGATATTTCTCTATTTTATTAAGGTAAGAAGTTAAGGGTATAAATTTTTCTATAAGTATTGCCTTGGCTGTTTTTGGAATGCTGCTTTGTTGTTATCATTTTCTTTAATGAAATTATCTATTCTTTCTATGATTTGTTCTTTGATCCACTTATTTTTTAGGATTAGATTATTTAGTTTCCAACTAATTTTTAATCTATCTTTCCATTTCCCATTATTGAATAAAATTGTATTGCATTATAATCTGAAAAACATGTATTGACTATTTCTGCTTTTTTTGTATTTGGTTATGAGGTTTTTATGTCATAATACATGGTCAATTTTTGTTTAAGAACTATGCACTATTGAGAAAAAGGTATATTCCATTCTATTCCCACTGAGTTTTCTCCAGAGATCTATTATATCTAACTTTTCCAAAATTTTATTCTCCTCCTTAACTTCTTTCTTATTTATTTATTTTTTATATTTATCTAGTTCTGAGAGGGGAAAGTTAAGATCTCCCACCAGTATAGTTTTCTTGTATTATTTCCTCCTGCAACTTATCCAACTTCTTCAAATATTTAAATGCTATACCATTTAGTGCAGATACATTTAATATTGATATTACTTCATCATCTACAATACCTTTCAACAAGATATAGTTTCCTTCTTTGTCTCTTTTAATTAGATCTATTTTTGCTTTTACTTTGTCTGAGATCAGAATTACTACTCCTGCTTTCTTTGCTTTGGCTGAAGCATAAAAGATTCTGCTCCAGCCTTCTACCTTTACCCTGTGTGTTTCCCTCTCTGTTTTAGATGTGTTTCTTGTAAACAACATATTGTAGGATTCTGGTTTTTAATCCATTATGCTATCAACTTCTATTTTATGGGTAAGTTCATCCCATTCACATTTACAGTTATGATAACTAACTGTATATTTCCTTCTATGCTATTTTTCCTCTCTGTCTCTCTGTCTCTCTGTCTCTCTCTCTCTCTCTCTCTCTCTCTCTCTCTCTCTCTCTCTCTCTCTCTCTCTCTCTCTCTCTCTCTCTCTCTCTTTATCATTCTCACCCCTTCCCTCCTCACAAATGTTTTTACTTCTGATCACTACCTCCCACAATCTGGTTTCCCTTTTATCAGCCCCTTTCTATTATCTTCATTCTTTTTTTTTTTACTTCCTGTAGGCTGAATTGATTTTTGTATCCAACTGAGTATGTATGTTATTCCCTCTTTCAACCAATTTTAATGAGAATAACATTTAAGCTTTGTCCACCCACCCCCATCTTCCCCTCCATTATAACAGCTCTTTCATGCCACTTTTATGTAGGATAATTTACCTTATTCTATTTCCCCCTCCTTCTTTGTCCAGTGCAATCTTCTTTCTCATCCCTTCATTTTGTTTTTTAAGGTCTCATCCCATCAAAGTTATCTTATATCCATACCCTCTGTCTACATATACCCCTTCTAATTGCACTGACAGTAATAAATTTCTTAAGAGTTAAAAATATTATCTTGTCATATAAAGTTTACCCTGGTTGAATTTCTTATGTTTTCTCATTTCTTTTTAGCTTTTTAATTTCCATTGAGTCTTGTATTTGGATTTCAATTATTTTTTTTGACCCTGATCTCTTAATTAGAAATGTTTGAAAGTCCTCTATTTCATTAAATATCCATTTATTTTCCTTGAAAGATATAGTCTATATACTATAGTCACTTGTGCTGGGTAGGTGATTCTCAGTTATAATCCTAACTCCTTTGTCATCTAGTACATCATATTCCATGCCCTGCAGTTCTTTAATGTGGAAGCTGCCAAATCTTGTGTAATTCTGGTTACACCTCTGCAATATTGAATTGTTTATTTTTGACTTCTTGCAGGATTTTCTCCTTGATCTGTGAACTCTAGAATTTGACTCTGATATTTCTGGGAGTTTTCATTTGGGTAATCTCTTTCAGACAGTGATTGCTGAATTCTTTCAATTTCTATTTTGCCCTCTGGTTCAAATATATATCAAATATATATCAGGGAAGTTTTTCCTTGATAACTTCTTGAATTATGTTGCCCAGGCTATTTTTTATCATGACTTTTAGGTAGTCCAATAACACTTTAAATTATTTCTCCTGGATCTATTTTTTATGTCACTTGTTTTTCCAGTGAGAAAGTTCACATTTTCTTCTCTCTTTTTTTTTTTACTTTTTTGATTTTGTTTTATCATGTCTTGATATCTCCTGGAGTCATTAGCTTCCACTTGCTCAAAATTAATTTTTAAGGAAGTATTATCTTCAGTAAGCTTTGGTACTTCCTTTTCCATTTGGCCAATTCAATTTTTAAGGGGTTATTTTCTCCAGTGAATTTTTGTATATCTTTTTGCATGCTATTGATTCTTTTTTTTCCTGCTTGCCTAAGGCCAAATTACACTTTTCTTTAAAGTTTCACATACAACAGCAGAATGCCTCACATACAGGTATTTTGACATAATTGTCCTTATCTGAGTGTATGGCTTGATCATCCTTGTAACTTTCTATAACAATTTTTTTCCTTTGTTTTTTGCTTATTTTTTTCTGTGTATTTAGTGACTTTGTGTTTCTATGTGAGAGAACTATCCTAAGCTTTTTTGTGGACTCATGGTCTCACTTCTGGTTCTCACTGGGACTCAGAAACTAGCTACTTGCTTGCTCTAGAGGGTCCACTTCCCTTCTGGCTTGTACTAGGCAGTGGGACTCCTGTTGATCTTTCCAAGGTGTGGGATTTCTCTGCTGACCTGTTCCAAGGGCAGGGTCTCATTGCTGAGTTACTACAAAAACTGGGGAAGGGATCTCTGCCTCAATGGTGAGGCCTGGTTTCTGGGTTGCTATATAAACAGGGCCTCTCTTGAGGGAAGGCCCCAGGGGTGAAGGTCTTGCTGTTAGAATGCCCTGGGACAGATTCTCACTGCTGGTCAGTGAAAGGCTCAAGGCCTTGCTAGTAGGGTGAAGTTGCTGGGGTAGGCCTTAATGTGCTGCAAAAAGAGCTGACTTCCCTTGGAGGCTGCTGGTTTGCAGTATGGCATGGCCTGGCTAGTGCATTACCTCAGGCTCAGAGACTTGCCTCTGACCCCGTGCTGCAAGGATACCTCCTCCTTCTCTCAGAGCCTCACTCTTGTTGGACTCCACTGAAACAGATCTTTCCTCCTGCATTGGTAAGCTGCTTCTCTGTTTCTAGATCAGTTCTGACATGGTTTTCAAATTGTTTGGAGGGAAATTTGAGAGGGCTTCAGAGGGTTCCTTCCTCAGTCTACCTTCTTGGTACCAGGAGTCATGTATCCATTCCTCTTTTAAGTCAAACTGGAATAAATTCTGTCTTCTTGTTTTGCCCTCTAATCTATCACAAAGTGGTTTAAAAAGTCTGTTTAGAGATAACTTTCTGTGGTTTTAGTCAGCCAGTAAATAGAAGGAGTTATCTCCCTCTGGACATGTTGAAAGTTGGTCCTGGATGACATGCCCAAAAAATACCTTTCTCTCTAATGCAGGGATCTCCTCCAAGAAGACCTTCCAAGCCTATACTCCCCTAAACTCCCCAGGATCTGCCTATTTAATATGCCCATGGACATAGCTAAACTGTTTTTATAGCCAATCTTATTTTTCCCTTTGGACTCCATCTGAAAGATGTTCATATTCTTTAAAGGAATTACTGGGTGTGGCTGCAATTTTATAGTTGCTTTAGCATGATGTTACTACATTAAAACCTCATAATCTATGACTATCTCAACCAAATTGCAGGGGGGAAATCATATTAATTCTCCCCCCCTCCTTATATATACTGCTTCTTTTCTAATATTTCCTTAATTTTTAATGAAGATTCAAGATTCAGAATCTGAACTACAAAAAAAAAAGGACTTGAGTTATAGCCAAGGACTCTCTTCTTCATATTCCCCTAGAAAAGTCAGGAAACTGGCTCTTTGGTTCTTTGCCTTCTATGGCTCACTCAAATATTTTTGCCCCTAATTGTCTTTTTTATTACTGTAAACTTGACAAATATTAACAAACATAAATATTTCCCTAGACAAAGAATAACAATGAGATTAAATATGAAACATTTAATTTCTGTTACACAGTTTGCTTTTTAGAAATACATTAAATTTAACAAGATAGTTTCAACTCTCACCTACTTGTCTCTATTCCCTTCTGAACTTGCTTCTGCTATCTTCTAGGCATTTTTTAAAATATTTTTAAAAATATTTCATGCTCAGAGACTTTTCAGCAGAAAAAAAAGCAAAGTAAAAATTAATAACTGCAGTCTCTTCAATGCTAAATTATTAGAATCCCAAGCTTTGTCTGTACAGACAGTAATGTCGAAGTTTGAGACAATTATCTCAATAATGAACACTCCTTGAGGGTAGGGACCAAATGTTATCTAAATTTTGTAGTTCCCCCAGTGCTTAGCATAGTTCTGTGCACTTCAGCATTAAGGACCTATAATTTCATAGGGTTGGAAAAATGAAATTTGCAACCAGTTTCAATGTTAGAGTTGATAGAGTACTAGACTTGGACTTGGGCAGACCTGAGTTCAAATCCCACTTCAGTTCCATGATAGCTGTGTAACCTTGTCAGATCACATCATCTCTCACCCTCAATTTTTTCATCAATAAAATGAGGATAAGAAGAGACCAAGGGTTAACCCTATTTTAGTCCAGACTGTTAGCTAAGAATGATTTTTACATTTTAAAATAGAAGTTTTATTTTTTTAAGTAGTCTTTATGGTTGTTGTGAGAATGCAATAAGATAAAATATGATAAGAACATTGAATTCTGAAAATATTTCATAAATGCTATTATAATCAATGGTTTTAGGAAGCCTCAAAGTGGTTACTTGACTCTAATATGTCAACACTCTAATTGATTTTCAGCATCATGTCTCTCTTCATGTAACAGGTATTCCATGTTTGTTGAATGACTAAATGACAGAATGAGTATTGAATGAATCCAAATTTGAATGAAGTTGATGGAAAAAATAAAGAGTGTTTGATCTGAAGAAACTAGTTTGGTTAGCTTCACTTGTCAAATTCCCTGGTGATTGACCCAAACTTTGTTATGCCTAGGCAGACAGGAGCAAAGTCAATTACCTGAAAAATTTGCATTCTCAAAACTTCCCATTTTCAACCGAGGCATTGAGGCAATTTAGGTCACTCTGGTTTAAAGGCATCTTGATTTGAGAGTCACTGGATGCTTGTCACCATGTCACCAGAAAACCTAATGGAATTGAATTCATCATAGTTTTTACTTTTTTTGTACCATAACAGCTAGCATTTCTGTAATGTTTTAAGGTCTGTAAAGTGCTTCACAAATATTATTTCATTTGATTCTCACAACAACCTTGGGAGGTAGGTACTATTTCTATTCTCATTTCATAGATGAAGAAACTGAAATAGACAGATGCTAAATAGCTTGCTCATGTGTCCAAGGCTAGTAAGTGTCTGAGGCTAGATTTGAACAGTGGTCTCTATCTACCACACCAACTAAATTATGTTGGGGATCATAGGAACTCTCAGCTACATATTTCTGTTTTGAAAAGAAAGTTTCTTTTGACTTATCATGCAAAGTAATGTAAAGCAACATAAAGTAAGTTTTTATCACCTGACACTTGGCTGATTCTACTATGTGATACCATAGGTTGGATGAGCAACACATTTAGGTAGATGTCTCTTCACTTCAACTTCCCAACCTCACATAACATTGCCATTTTTCTTGCCCTTCTCTTAGATATTTAGCATGTATTATGTCTAATTGTAGTTATCTGTGTTGATGTCTGATCTACCTATTAAGATCCATAAAGGCAGGAACTCTGTCTAATTTAAATCGTAGCACAGGGACCAAAGTACAGAGTGAATTCTCAAATCAATGTTTGTTGAGTTGAATTGAACCCTTAAATAACCTTCTAAGGAATCTTCTACTTTCTGGGGAGGATTCAGATTGGCCTAAAGTTTAAGGGTATAGTGTTAAGGGCAGTGGTCTTGGCAGCACATCAAGTCAACAGGCATTTATTAAGAACCTGATGTCTGTCAGGCACTGTAACTAAACACTGGCAAAAGCCAGTCCCTGATCTCGAGGAGCTCGTATAAGAGATAATGGGCAAATGTCTACTATAAACAGAATATGTGTGAAATAAATTGGACATAATCTGGATTCAAGTTTTCCTTCTCCTTTTTAGTAGTTATGTGGTCATTTATCCTGCTTGTCTCTCTTTTCTCATCCATAAAATGAAAATAGCAATATTTAGCCTCTGGCTCATGGGGTTGTGTAGAAAGCATTTTGTAAACCTTTAAGAGCTGTATAAATGTGAGGTATTATTGTTATTATTGTAGTAATGCTATAATGTGTGGCTTTCCCCATTCTCCAACCATATCACGCTCTTGGGAAGACTCACAGTGTAAGGAGGAAAAAAAGAAATCATGAGGAATTTCTCTCCCAGGCTTTTCTTCCCAACAACAACAAAGCAATACTTACCATTTATACAGTACTTTGGGGTTTGGAGATATGGCATTTAATTTGATCCTCAGAATAATCCTATAGATGGCTGCCATTATTATCATTATATTATAGATAGGGAGACTGGGGCTAGGAAAGGTTACGTGAGTTGTTCATGACAAAACCTGTGTGTCAAAGGTAGGCTTTAAGTGCACATCTTACTGACTTCAAGTCCACCACTCTGTCTACTGTGCTGAATAGTTGCCTCTAAAATTAATTCCCATATTTGATGAGATCTTACTAATGAGAAGGATTTGTACTTACTGAGAAATTCTATGTTACTAATTCTGCCCTCCATTGGGTTTTCTGTCTCTCTGTGTGTCACTATGTCTCTCCGTCTCTCTCTGCCTCTCTCTCTGTCTCTGTCTCTCTGTGTCTCTTCTTCTCCTTCTCCTTCTCCTTCTTCTTCTTCTTCTTCTTCTTCTTCTTCTTCCCCTTCTCTCTCTCTCTCTCTCTCTCTCTCTCTCTCTCTCTCTCTCTCTCTCTCTCTCTCTCTCTCTCTCTCTCTTTCTCTCTCTCTCCCTCTCTCTCCCCTAGAAGACAGAGCTGAGATTTCCCCTATTTTTGATATTCTAACTTCATATCAAACTAAAATAAGTTCTGTCTCCTTTTTCTTGTTCTGCCCTCTAATCTCTCACACAGATATATGGTTTAAGGATCTGTTTAGAATTAACTTTCTATAGTTTTAGTCAATCAAGACACATTTGTGTTAAGCACTGAAAACATAAAGACAAACAAAAACAGCATCCCTACCCCTAAGGAGTTCATATTCTAAATGAATTTCTGTGTTTTCTATTTTTAAGATGGTTTTGGGGAAAAGGAGAATGGAAAGGTTCTATTACTATGTTTTGATCACTGTGATAGGATTTAGATCAGACAGGGTCCCTGTCTTCATGGAATAGAACAAGTTGCTCAGAAACCAGCACAGATAACTACAGTTAGAAACACATGATAAATGTATAAGAGAAGTGCAAGCAAAATGACCAAAAAAGTTGGGAGGTTGTTGAGAAAAGAGAAGATCTACTAAATGTGTTGCCCATCCAACTAAAGAGATTTCTCTATGGTATCATGTAGCAAAATAAGCTAAGTGTCTGATGGTAAGACTTACTTTACATTATAATTCAAAAGGAAATTTCTATTCAAAGCAGAAATATGTAGCTATGTCCACATGATCCCCCGATAATCTCAGTAAATGTTCCCAGTATGACCTTCAACACAAGAAAGATTTCAATCCATTGCTTGTTGGGAAATGTGTTGTCTGCTCAATATTGCTTTATGTATTCCACTTTGCATTTGCAGCTCTGCCTGGTTTCAGCTCCGCAGAACAAGATGCCCTGATGGTGGGACCTCATGGTGGCCCCCTCTTGTTTGTTGTAAGCTCCATGAAGGTAGGAACTGTCTTTCTTTTTCTTATGTGTATCCCCAGTGCTTGACACAGTGCCTGGCTCATGGTAGATCTTAATAAGTGCTTATGGAATTGAATTTACTGAATTGAATTATGTTGTTGAGCAAGATCTCTTTGGACAGCATTGATACAGTAGAATGAATAAGTTTATATCCTTAATTTTTTTTTTAAATGTCTTGGTTTCATAAGGTAGCACATAGTTTTTTTGAATTATTAATTTTATGTATTTTTCAACTGCTTAAAAAATGTTACCCTACATAACATGTCCCAAAAGTCTTAAAGCAGCTAAAGCTTAAACACACTAAGATATTTTATTGAAAATGTTTTTTAAGGAGGAATTTACCATTCTTTTAATTACAAATTATAGACTAAGTATACCAAAGTACTAAGTACTACCAAGCAGACCTATATTCTTCTTAACATGAAATGATCTAGTTTGCTGCATATGAGGTGCCATTTCATCCTTCCTTTCTTCCTAGAGGTTACTCTAAAGAAGTTGGAAATATTAAATGATGCTCAGTAAAGTCATGGCTACTGGGCACTAGAAGTCTTCCTTCACTTGGGAAGTGTTGTCTATCCAGATACTGGACACATGTAGACTGGACTGTATCATGTAGTGCAAATGGTCACACAGCTGATGACAGGCTTTTACTGATCTCTCTGGCTTGACAAAAGGGGAATAAGATACACCCAGATTATCCGTACCTCACTGATAGGGCAGAGAGAGAGAGACGACTACCTGTACCAAAACCAGATGGATGGGCTGGTTTTATGCAATACCCCCTGCCCTTGGCATTACTTAGTTTATTTATTCTTTCCCACATAACCTTGGTACTTAGCATCTTAGTATCCCTTGATTCAGAGCTTACCCTGAGGGCTGCATCACAATCAGCTGGGCTTTGACGATTTTTTGGCCAGTGTTCCAATCAAGCAGTTTCACTGGGGAGTTGCAACCCAGGATCATAAGTGTTGCATCTCAACTAGCACACTTATTTCATACATATTTATACATGAATAAGTCTTTTCCCCAATTGTAAACTTCTTGAGAGCAAGATATATGCCATGTCTGTCTTTGTATCCCTCTAGAATTCTGAAATTATCTTGAACATAGTAAGCCCTCAATAAATGTATATTGGATGAATGCCAGTGAAGTACTGGTATCCATAAAAATATTTTAAAAGGAAGCAGGGGAAAGCCTGTAACAAATGGGATAACTGCTCTGGAGGACTGATGTATTCCCTAGTAGGGAACCCAATCTGTTTTCAATTTCATGAACTTCACAATCAACTTGATGGAATTACAGTGTATAGATCTTTATTGGAAAGACATTTCCCTAGCCCCTTTCAGAGGATACAAAGAATTCCTCTAATTGATCTGTAGTTCATTGGATTGCCTCCAAGATGATTGGCAACTGAGAGTCAGGGAGTATGAACTCTGAAGAGAAAAGCCTCTTTTCCCTAGGGCCTATAAAAGTAAACTGTGAAATCACCTTTTATTTTACTCTGACTTTCTCTCCCTTGCACTTCCAAACAAAGAGCAAGAGGAGAGGAGATTTCTACACATGCGCACACACACACACACACACACACCACAGGTATGCCCGCACACACACAAAAAATGGTGGCTGGCACCAGAAGCACATAGCAACTTATCTGTTTGCCCTATCAACCTAAGAGAGGAATGAATTTCAATTTCCTTATCACCTTTTCCCTTTCTGTTTCCTTTTCTGAGCAAAAGTCAAGAAATGATACTCCCTGAAAGCTCTAGAGTTCTCAATATTGAATCCCTGAGTTTCAGAGTTCAGGTACTGTTATCCTAAAGAGATAAAATTCCTCAGAAAGATTTCTCTGTAGCTGAAGAACTAAAGCCACACTATGGTGAGGTGGCAGAGAGGGGACACAAGATCTAGAAGTAGCTAACCCTGCTATTGCCATGAGTTATTCAGATAATAAAGGCAGAGCTTAATGATAAATAATTGTTTAAAGCATCTTTACCTTATAGTGATAAACTACTGGACTATTTAGAACTTTCTCTTTCTGTATTTGTTCTTGAACCCTTAGAAATTCTTTGTGTCTTCTTCATTTTCCATGGTGAGTGAAATACCGCCCCATACCTGATAGCTCTATTGTACACTGAGTTCCTGTGCAGGGGTAGGAAACCTGTTACTCACATTTGAGGAAACCTACCTATAAGCCATACTGAGGCTTTATTCAGGACCTTCTCTTGGGGTAAAACTTTTGGTTTAGGGATGAGAGATGAAGGGAGAAACTGACCACCTTGGAGTTCAGGCCTCCAAGATCAAACCTGGACCATGTGAATTCAGTCCCTAAGAAGAAGAGTAGAAGCTTGCCCATGGTCCCCATAGAGAATGACATGGACAAGAGCTGTGTCATCATCATCATCATCATCATCATCATCATCATCATCATCATTCTCATCACATTGATGTAATGCTTGCTATGTACCAAGCACTTTATTTTTTTCCCTCACAACAACCCTGGGAGTTAGGTGCTGTTATTATTTCCATTTTATAGTTGAAAGAACTGAGGCAAAAAAAAGAGGTTAAATGACTTGTAATGAGTCACATAGGTACTAAATGTCTAAAGATGGATTTGAACATAGGTCTTCCTGAAGCGACATGGTTCTCTAGTCACTATGCCACCTAGCTGCTCTAAGACAGAAGCTGCACAAGACAGAAAGGCAGAGAGTGATGATGATATGTTCTCACTGAAGACTTAATGTGATGAGACAATTGAATCACTGAAGCCTGAATGAATGACTTTTTTCTCCCAGTAATCTAGCCTGAAACTGTCCAATTATCTTCTGCAGGAGTACTCTTAGTCACATATGCCAAAGACAAGATCTAAACAGGTGAGATTACCAAGGTCCATTGATAACTAGAGAACAGCAGGCAAGAAAGGCCAGAGATCTGACAAGTACCAGGAGGTGGGGGAGGGAAGCAGTTGATTAAATTTAGATATCAATGAAGGTCATGCTTGGTTCCCATTTGGATTTTTCTCTTTTTCTAACAAGAGCTATTCACTAATCAAATCTCCAGAGAGGGAACAAATGGAAGAGATGGTGCTTAGAAGAGAATTCCATTCAAAGAGCTAAATCTCTGAAATAACTATCTATTGTGACTGTTTCAGTCCACGTTTGGAGACAGCCTTATTTAGGTCATTTGAGTTTTTCAACATTACCGGTAACATGCCCCTGTATCCAAACAGCCCCCAAACACTTAGGTAAATTGCTCTCAAAATAAGTAAAAACTTAGCTCAAAGTGAATTGATTTCTCCTTTCTTCCCAGGATGCCATTCTGGTTTAGATGTTAATCAATAATGGAGAATTTGTCTCCTTAGCTATAATGGTATATGAAGCAGACTTTAAAATGCAAGTACTTTGGTTACTTGACATAGGCCTCCAATAAGTTCTTGGATAGACCCTCCCCCCCAATATTTATGGGTGCCTTTGCACATAAGGGAGAGAGCAATTCACTTTATGCTAAGATGCATATATGTTGGCACAAATAAACACATTCTTTTAGAATTCCTGTGAACTTAAATTAGGTTTTGCCAATGGGACTGTATGACCTACTTAGAAATTCAATTATATTCTTTTTTATTATATCATAAGGCCTGTAGTTTTTTTTTTTTATCCCATTCATGTGGCATGTAATAAAGGATTCATGACATGGATTTTAAAAAATACATACAAAGCACATTTAGATATTATTTTACAAAATACCAAGTTTAAAGGGACATTATTAGAATGGCAGGGATCTTGAAGGAGTCTGACACATTTCATCCTCAGGATTTAATTGTGTCTTCAAAGTTTTCCTTGTATCCTATTGAAAAATATAACCTCTGGTGTTGCAGTATAAAGGACTCTTCACTCTGCTTTTCCTATGAGCTTCTGGGAAAAGAAATTGAGAGGGCAGGGTTTAGGTTCCCTAACTAAGATATCACTCATAAGACCAACAGATGAATATGATCCCAGAGTAAAAATATGCTAGGTCAAATTGGGCTTGTATTTTAATAGGGAATGAATTGGCATTTTCTTTCTGTCGGCTAATGAAACAGTTGGGAAAAATTGGGGGATGAAAAATGGACAATTAAAGGGTTTCTCAGGAAACAAAGAAGATTTGTACCTCTTTTAGTGATGAGTCGACAGTACCTTTTGTGGAAGGCATGCATTGTGTTCTGCCAGAAAGTGATAACGGGTAGAAGCCTGGCGTTCTCCAAGTTATTGGGCTAAAGGGTCTTTGTGTTACTTCTGCAGATTGTAAAGATAGCTGCCAGAGACTTGGAAGCTTCAGCATACCTCAGGGTAACCATTCCCTTTCATATGAGCTCAAGTATATTTCTCTAAAGTATTTGACTTAATGGAGAGGAGGAAAAAGAAAACAGTAAAACTTTCAGCCTTGGCAGCTTGTGAGATGAAATAGAGGAACAAGGCCCCAAGGAAC
This sequence comes from Bettongia penicillata ogilbyi, assembly GCA_023548195.1. Lineage (NCBI taxonomy): Eukaryota > Metazoa > Chordata > Mammalia > Diprotodontia > Potoroidae > Bettongia > Bettongia penicillata. The sequence continues at coordinate 7,090,791 of JAJHZJ010000608.1, read as the reverse complement.
AGACTGATGGTCTTTTTTAGCCAATATCCTGTCTCTAGAGTCAGGTAATTGAATGTGCTTCACAATTCACCAATCAGATTCCCTAGTGTGCCCAAATATGCATCAAACTGGGATGAGGTCTTAAGAAATGGAGAGGGGGAAGGATTATGGAGAAAAAGATATAGGAATTAATTTGTCCCCAGGGACATGCCTGTAAATATGGAGAGAGATCATGAACAAATGGTTCCTTATTCCCCAATTCCAATACTAGTAATGACAAAAGTTTGCTCTTTCTCCTCCCTAATGAAGAAATAATTATGTGACCAAAGAAGTTATTCTTTAAACTAGGCATTATAACCATAAATGTTATTATGTTCTTTGAGTGGCTTAAGAAACATGTATCATAGGAGAAGGCTACTGTCAGTTCCAATTGAGGAAGACTAAAGAAATTGTCTCATCCCGGGCTACTGGACCCTGTCTCTGCAGGCTTTTCCTTAGTGATAAGAAAAAGCCTCAACTTCCCAGTTTTTTATCCTTTTTTTTTCTTTTTTGAATTTATTACTTTTAAAGAAGCAACTTGGCATAACAGATAGAGGGTAGGGCTTAGAGTCTTAGAAGAAGATGTGTTCAAATCCCACTTCTGACACATATAAACCTCTTGGTACCCCACATAGCTATCTAAGACTTTGAGTTACTGACCTGCATTAATGGAAAAAATTTACATACTAGAAGTTCCTTACACCATTGAAATACAGCCCCTTCTCCAAATTATTATAGACCTAATGTCCACCAACACTAATACTGAAATAAATATGCAAAACAGGGAACAAAATATAACCTTCTATCTGTTATCTTTTAAAAAAAGAATTAATCAATCAATAAGCATTTATTAAGTTTCTACTGTATACCAAACACTATGCTAAGAATCTAGGAGTAAAAAATAAAAGTCAAACAGCTTCTGCTCTCAAGAAGCTACATTTTAAATATGAAGGCAACATGTGCATATATAGGCATATACAAGGCATGTTCAAAGCAGATATAGGGTAACCTTGTAGAGGACAAAGAAAGAACTCTTCTGGCATTGAGCCATCCTGGGGGAAACCAAAGATTACAAGAAGTAGAAGTGAGAGAAAAAGCATTCTAGGCATAGGGAACAGCCAGTACAAAGGCATGGAGATAAAGATGGAGGGTTGTACGCAAATGTTGAAAATATGCTAGTGTGGCTGAACCATAGAAAACATTGAGGAAAGAAATGTACAAAAATAATGGAAAAGTTGGAGGGGACAGGGGCAGCTACATGGCTTGGCAAATAGAACGCTGGGCCTGGAGTCAGGAAGACCTGAGTTCAAATCTGGCCTCAGATGCTTACTAGCTGTGTGACCCAGGGCAAGTCACTTATTCTCTTTGCCTTATTTCACTAGAAAAGGTAATGGCATACCACTCAAGTATCTTTGCCAAGAAAACACCAGTGATAGTTATTGTCATGCCATGATCCATGGGAACACAAACACTTGGACATGGCTGAAAAGCAAGGAAAGGGGCAGGCTATAATGACCTTTAAATGCTAAATAGGGTTTACATTTGATCATGGAGGTAATAGAAAGCCAATGGAATTTATCAGAGGTAGGAGGGAAAAGAGGGATTATGTAATCAGAGTATACTTTAGGAAAATCATCTTAACAGCTCTGAGAAGAATTTTTTGAAATTGGGAAAGGTTTGAGTTAAGGACACCAAATAGGTAACTGTTGAAATAATCCAGGCAAGAGTTAATGAGAGTCTAAAATTAAATAGTTACTAATTTGAGTTTGAAATGCCTATGGATCATCAAGTTTGAAATGTCTAATAGACAGTTGGCAATGTATAGTATTTCAGTTCAAGAAAGAAACTTTCATTGAACATATAGATGTTGGCATGTCCTAAATAGCGATAATTCATGAAACAATAGAAGATAATGAAGTCACTGTGTGAGAAAGTATAGAGGTAGGTGCTGGGGGGTGTGGAAAGACATCACTTTGCAGGATACCCTCAGTTAATTGTCATGATATGGATAATAATCCCACCAAGAGCACTGAAGGAATGGTCAACAGCCAGGAGAACCAAAAGATAGTACTGTCATAAAATACCAGGAACTTGCTATTCTCAATAGATTTCCAAGCTAAGTTAGGGTGACTAAATTCCACTCATTTCTTTCTCATCTAAGGGTGCAGAATGTACTTTCCATGTAGCCAATACTTCCCAAGTGAGTCTGTTTTGTTTGGGGACTGAGGACAGGCACTTGAATGTCTTTCCATTTGCCATTCTAATACCCTTTGTGTCCCATGGTGACTGCATGTCCCCTTAACAGATGACCATGATATACTAGACTAGGAACACTGTGTAACACATTGCCTTATGGAAAATGAATTAAACACACCAAAAGCAAAGTATTCTCTATCATTCCTATTGAAATAATTTCGAGGATAAATAGGTAAAATAACATGATTGTCTTAGGAAAAGCACTGGTTCTTAAGTCTGAGGATCTAAGTTATAATCCTACCTATACTGCAGAGATTCATAGATAGGTAGACATATATAATGTGGCTATGTGTCTGAATATACACATGTGTATGTATTTGGAATGCAATTGCATTTAGTACAATCAATTTCTTTCATAATCTTATGTATTTTTATGCTTTTAAGAACATCATTTTGAGAAAGGCTTCATAAGCTTTATCTGACAAATTCATGACCACACACACACACACACACACACACACACACGCACAGAGTTAAGAGACCCTCCTTTGCTGCTTTCACAATGAGTGACCTTGAGCAAGTCACTTCATTTCATTGGACCTCAGTTTCCACTTTTGTAAAATGAGGGAGTTGGTGTAGGTGATTTCTAAGAGCTTACTTCCATTCTAATATTCAATGAAATACTTGGGATCATCTTGCACTAAGGGAATGTGGAGATATAGGATTCGGGATCCATCTTCACTATTATTATTAGAATCAAAGCATATATCCACTACCATCTATTGTCTTTTCTGGCTCAAAATAAATGTGTGTGTGTGTGTGTGTGTGTGCATGTTTATTTAACAATCGAGCTTTGATTACAGCTTAAGCGTAAAGCCTTAGTCTGGGCTAAAATACGCATTATAAATTATTCCCTCCCCCTACTATCAAACATTCTCAACATATCCCAGATGGAGATTATAATGAGACATGTCAGATGACATTATAATGATTCTCCCAGTCTATAACGAGTCTCACAATCTAACTGTGCACAGCAGGAAGGCCACACTATTGCTCATAGGTGTATGACACCCATTGCACTTGCATAGTGTTTTCTGTATTAGCACAAGAGTAGAATATTTAGTAACAGCTTTATATTTGTCTATTTGTTTTGTTGTTTTCAGTGATGGTCTTTGTCAGCATTTACAGCAGCTCAAAACTGGAAGCTCATGAGTTTTCCTTTCTGCTCATGTCCCTTGGACTGAAACTGCCATCATTTCTGACCTGCTGAGCAAGAACAGCTAACCCCAGCACAATCACTACCCTCTGCACTTGGATCCTACCCCCTCCTGTGCTCCAGTACACAACCCAATCCCAGCTTTTTCCCTTAATCCCTCACTTTGAACAAGAAGAGAATCAGATTTCCTTTTTTTTGAATAACCATTTGGCAATTCCTCAGTGTATTACAGACCCTTTTCAGTGATCTATGATAAGTGAAGTGGGAGTGGGACAGAAAAAGGAAGAAGAAATGCCTCAGATCATTGAAATTCTGTTCCATTTCACATTTATTAAGTATATGTTATATACAGAGCACTGAACTGAGAGGTTAAAAAGTTGAGAGAGAGAGAGAAAGAGAGACAGAGACAGAGAGACAGAGACAGAGAGAGAGAAAGAGAGGGAAATATCTATTATACGTAATCAGATAATGAATCAATCCAGAAATGTTTTCAGCCACCAATTTCAATCTTTTGCCAACATATCTTTACTGACTGCTACTAGTTCAGGGACAGTGGGTAGGGAAGTTGGGGCTGAAGGAGGCATTGATGTAAAGGTGAGAATAATTAGTGTTCTTATGTTTCTCTGGTAAAAGTTCTATTCTAGGAATCTAGACTCATAGGTTCCACTCTCAATTCTGTCATTTGCAGACTGTATAGCCTCAAGCAAGTCATTTGATTCCTCTACGCCTTATTTCATTATTTATAAAGATGGACTGACAAGGTTGTCACAAGGCTTAAATGAAATGGAAGATATGAAAATAATAATAATGCTCCTTAAATGGATCTCTGATCTCATCAATGTGGGCAAGCCTTCCAACAATTACAGCTCATTTACATCTGCCAGGCTTGTGCAATTCTTGCCCATCTCCCTCCGTAAGTTCACCAGAGTAGGTCCACCCAATATTCTTGGGACCTTCATCACTGTCTTTTTATATCAAAAAGATACCAATGGAACACATACTCTCTGACAGTTATTCCTTGTTTTTACCAAGTGACCAGCCCATCTTCTTCAGCTTTGATTCTTCTTGGATTGTGGTGTCCTTTGACTCACAACAATACAACTTGACACTGAAAACATATTGCTATTTCAAAAATAGACCTTTGTTTCAGGAAGAAATTTGGTATAATTAAAAGAACTTTACAGTTTCCCAGAGGAAATCCAGCCTGATCGCTCCCTCTTCTTCAAATCTGGGCCCAATTCACTGTCCATTTGCACTATTTGTCCAAGACATATTGATGGTCAAGCTCTATGGATTTCCCTTACATACTATGATCTAGAGAATAGGCAATCTGCACTTTCTTGTTTTGGGGGTGTGAACTGATAAACAAAAGCGTTTTAAGTAAAAATGGACCTTATCAAAGAGAGTAAACTATCCCATATCTGCTTTATTATTACAAAGCATTACATAAAGTAAGCTAATATTTATTTTAATATGTTAATGGTCTCACATTTAAGCACTAAATAAATGCTAGCTATCATCATCATCATCATCATCTGACTCCCCCAGTAGCCTTGTGAACACATTATCTTTCCTCCAAACTCTCTCTTCCTTCTTTTCCTTTCACTGGTAAGGGCACCACTCCTCCTGTCCCCATCACCCGAGGATCATAATCTAGATCTCATCCTTGAAAGCTCTCTCTCTGTTTCTCTCTGTCTCTGTCTCTCTGTCTCTTTCTCTTTCTCTCTCATCAACCCTATACAATTAGCTGTCAATGTCGGTATTTTTTTCTTTTTTACCTTTGTAACGTCTCATATATGTACCCTTCTCTCTGACACTATCCCCACTGTAATGCAGATACTCTTCACAACAACTCTGGACTATAGTAATAGCCTGCTGATTGATCTCCTCCCTGACATTTTTTCCCCACTCCAATTCATCCTTCTTTCACCTATCAAAATGATCTTCCTAAAAATCATATGAATTCCCTGGTCATTGAAAAAACTCAGTGAGTCCCTATTGCCTCCAGAATCAAATAAAAAAATCCTCTCTATGACTTTTCAAACCTCTCATAATCCAGGTCCCTTTTACCTTTCCAGGCTTCTTACACCTTGTTGTTTTCAGTTGTGTCGAACTTTACGGGACCCCAAGGACATTCTCCATGGGGTTTTCTTGGCAGTAGTTTTCTGGAGTAGTTTGCCATATTCTTCTCGAGGATGTCCCTATTTTATAGATGAGGAAGTGAGGCAAATAGACATAGAGTGATCTGCCCAGGGTTACACAACTAGTTAGTGTCAGAGGTCACATTTGAACTCATATCTTCCTCCCCCCCACCTGGTGTTCTATCCACTGCACCACCCAGCTGTCTATCCTACACCTCACTTTCCTCCATGTACTCTGCAATCCAGTAATGCTGGCCTTCTTGCTTATATTGATAATGCACTTTTGCTTATTGTTAATGTAATTTTGCTTCTCAATGGGAAGATCTTTCCCATCCATTTATAAGCCCATGTGACCTGCTTAAGTCACATGGAAGCATGAGTCGCATGAGTCAGGAAAGGCTGGGGCCGGAAGGGGTGGAACAGGAAGAAGTGTGGCTAGAGCAGAGGTGAGAGGAAGTTGGTCAGACTAGTCAGAGCTGGGAAGACAGAGAAAGTGGGCAGCTGGGGCAGCAGCTAGGGTGAGTGGGAGAGCTTGTTTGTGATTTGTTTAAGGGAACTGGTTAGTGGGAAGCCTCAGAGGGAAGGCTTGGGGAAGGTGGTTCCCTCTGCATTGTTACTATGTATCGATTTCTTTGTTCCTATGATGGATTTGGTTTTCTGGGTTTGGGATTCTACTTTCTGGTGTTTGAATCAATGTTTTCCTTGCAGATGACATTCCATCACCTGACTCCCTAGTATTTCACTGTCTATAGTTCACTGTATTAGGTGTCTGGAATTCTCTCCCTCCTAATCTTCACCTTCTAGCTCCTCTAGTTTCCTTCAAGTCCCTTCTAAAGTCTCACCTTCTGCAAGAAGCCTTTCTTAATCCTCCTTAGTTTTAAGGCCTTCCCTTTAAAACTGCTCCCAATTTATCTTGTCTATATCCTGTTCCTATGTAATTGTTTGCATGCTCTCTTCCCCATGAATCCATGAAATTCCTGAAGGCAGGAACTGGTTATTTTGTCTTTCTTTGGATCCCTAATACTTAGCATAGTTCCTAGTACAAAGCAGTTCTTTAATAAATGCTAGTTGGGTGACTGTGAAGCAGGTAGGCAAGCATTGTTGTTATATTTTACAAAACTATAATTTCATTAATACGAGGCCAGTGAGGAACTTCCTCTACCAGTGCAGATCTGCACCTTCTCTGGGATTTAGTCTTACAGAATTTCCTACAGCATGAAAATTTAAGCAATTTCTCTACCAGCACATCGCCTGTATATAGCAGAAACAAAACCCCAAGGCCTGTGCTTTCTCTACTCTGACAATTGATTGTCTTCTTTTTTTTACAGTTGAGGAAAAGGTAGGGAGAAGCTTTGTGACTTGCCAAAGGCCAGGGAGTTTAGTAAGTGACCCAGACAGAAATGGAATCCAGGTCTTCTAATTTGCATAGCAGTGCTTTTCCCACTACATAAATATGAGACACCAATAAAATATGTGTTATTATTGTCTACTTTTATTTCCCTAGCCCAGCACCGAGGGATGCCAATGACTAGTAAGTACTGAAAACACAAAAAGGCAAGAGACAGAGAGACAAGGCCCTGGATGACCAGCCCTTGAATCAAGGAAAGTTGAATGTAGGTAAAGCCTTTGTTTCATTGCTCATTTGAAACAGATTTGGCCTCATGGTACAAGTATGAGTACATACTCTCTAACCATCACTGTCACCCCCATGTATGATAATTAACACAGGAAAAGGCCTGCTATGATTTCTCCATTAAACATGAAGGGGGTATAAGTCAGTGTGGGCTCTCATCCATTATGGGAATATGTGTGCCACTCTGCATTTGCATACCAATAACTAAAAAAGATTTATGGATCCATCTTTGAACATAAAATTTTTTCATTACATAAATTACCCTAATAACTCTAAGTCTATTAGGCTTTCTGTGCTGCCTATCCAAATTTCATGATTTTTCCCCCATTCCTTGTCATGAACTTGTTCAGTGTGATGCAAGCTTTGTTCTGGTTTTTTTTTTACTTTTTTTTAAAAAAATAGCTTATTTTTCAACTGGAATCAACTAACAAAACCTATGACAAGGATAGCTCCCAAAACAATAAGATGAAATCTACATCTCTGGGTCAGAATCCAGTTCCCGTTCTATTTCTAGCCTGTGTCCCAAAGTCTCTAGCTGAAAGACCTAGAGTTCAAGATGAACTTTGTATCACAAATGTGCTTTGTGAACTACCACAAAAATAGAGATTCAGACAATTGAGTTCTAGTACTGACTTAAGAACTAGTTTACTGTGTGACTTTACTTCTCTGGTCTTCACTTGTTCTATCTATAAAGTCAAGATTTTGGACTAGATTCTCTCTAACATCCCTTACAATAACCTTTACTTATAAGATAGTGACATGATGCAATAGCATTTTTTATTTTAAAATTCTGTGTATATCTTTTGTTTTTCTACTACCTTCATTTCCAGTTATATCAAACCTCCCCATATAATAAGCCATCCTATAAAACCAATTAATTAATTAATTAAAATGAAATTTTAAAAAGAAAGTAAAAGAAACTCAGCAAAACTAACCAAGACATTAGCTCAATCTGGCAGCAATTTTAGCAATTTTTCACACTCATAGTCTTTCTCTTCTACAGTGCAGTCAAGAAGGTACATTTGCTATCTTTTCTTCTAGGACATACCTATTCATTGTAATTACACTCAGTTCAGGTTTTCTTTTCTTTTTTCATTTATATTGTTACTGTCATTTTGTATATTGTTTTCCTGATTCTGTTGAATTGACATTGCATCAGTTCATAGAAGACTTCTCAGAATTCTTCATATTCATATTTCTTTTGGAGTAATATTCCATTACATTCATATATCACATTTTTTAGCCATTTCCTAGTCAATAGACAGCTACTTTCTACCTAGTTGTTTACTAACACAAAGCACATTACTATAAATTTTAGTGCAAATGGGAACTTTCCTTCTAATCATTCCCTCACATAATTCCAAATTGCTTTCTAGAATAGTTGGATGAAACCAATGGTCCCACAAAGTCATATTAATAGATCACATACATTAAGAAGTAGTTTACAGCAGTTGTCCTCTAAGTTTAGTCTGAGGTTCCCAGTGATATTCAAGCATAAATGTTTGTAAGTAGTGATTATCGTGTCGTTCCAAGTTTGAATTATTTATGATTACACACCTACTACTCAGAGGCTATATTGGATCACCTCTTCATTTTAAAAATTAGGAAACTGAGGCCCAGGAGGGTGAAGTGTTCATATAGGTATAGAATTTGAAACCAGATGGACCAGAAATTGGACCCAGAATTGAGCAAAAAGAAGAAATTAGGATAGGTAATAATAAATAAATAATAGCAGCTGACATTTCTATAGTACCTACTATGTGCCAGACACTTTCCTAAATGCTTTATACACACACACTGTACTAGATGAGATGGTATGTTTGATATGCAATCTGTAGTAGAGAACAAAGAACCCATAACACTGAACTCATAAAGCCATCAAAAGGAAATTACTGAATAAAAAACAGACGTGATTTTAGTGGTGGTGGTATTCATTCAACCAGCTGGGTCTGAGTCTTCATGATCCTGTGGTTGTACTATCCATGGAGTTTTCTTGGCATAGATATTAGAATGCTTTACCATTTCCTTCTTCAGTGGATTAAGGCAAACAGAGGTTAAGTGACTTGCTCCAGATCATACAGCTAGTAAATATCCGAGGCTGAATTTGAACTGAGGTGTTTCTAACTCTAGGGCCAGCACTCTATCCACTGAGCCACCAGCTGCCTCCTTTTGTAATTTTTGCATCTTCCAAAATAACAATGTTCTACTGTGAATTCTAGCCAATTTGGTTCTATCCAGTCTTGCAAGTACTTACTAAATAAGGGCATCATATTTATGTAAAGAAGTATAAAATCCAGTCCGTGTCTCATAGAGTTTAAAGAATTCACTAAGTACTTACTTTGTGCCAAATGCTGTGCTAAGATTAGAGACACAAAAAGAAAAATTCAGGCAATCTCTACCCTCAAGGAGCTTCTACTTCCATTGGGGGAGGTAACCAGGGTACAGCTGCAGGTATATGACAAGGGCCAGAGATTTCTGTTATACGTTAGCTGGTCAGATAGGAGTGTCTAAGAAGCTATAGAGTAGATAGCGAGTAAATGATAAATCTTGGTGGTCCTCCATTCTACAAGAAAGATTATAGTTGAGTCTCAACTCATCCAAGCAGTGTGAGAAGCCGCATCAACTTTGCAGGCCCAGAGAAAGAGTGGGGAGATGGGGCTAGAAGTCCTGGCCTTTCACTATTGAGAAATGGACTAGGCCCAAGGGTCCAAGTGAAATAGGGATACTGGACTACCTCTCAGAACTGATGGGAGTGGGGATCAATCTTTTCAAATATCAGAAAGTAACCTCAAACCCATTATACTATGATATCAAAATATGTAATATTGGCCACATACATGAACAATCCATGTATTGGGAAATTACCAAATATGTCATTAAAGGTCCTAGAATTTAAACCTAACTGTGCTGTTTAATGCCTTTGTGGCTATGTGACTTGATTTGGACAAGTTATTTAAACTTTTTGGGACCTAGTTTCTTCATCTTTAAAATTGAAAAGGTTAGATTATTTAATCTCTAAGTTTTCCTTAGAACCTTAATATCTAGGTGGTACAGGGAGTAGAGTGCCAGACTGGCACAAAGAGACCTGACTTCAAGTCTGGCATCAAGCACTTAGTAGCTGCATGACCTTGGCAAGTTATCTAATCTCTGTATGTCTCAGTTTCCTCAACTGTAAAATGATAATAATAACACAACCTAACAGGGTTGTTGTTAAAATCAAATGCTATATTACATAGTATAGTTCCCAGTACATAGTAAACACCTAATTAATTCTTGTTCCCCTACTCCTTAGAACCTAGTTCTAAAGTAGATTTAAACTTAAATTCCAAAGGCAGTTAGGTGGTATAGTAAGTAGAGCACTGACCCTGGAGTCAAGAGGATGTGAGTTCAAATGTAGCCTCACACACTTGACATGCTTACTAGCTGTGTGCTCTTGGGCAAGTCACTTAACCCCAACTGCCTTACCTTTCCCCCTAAAAAAAAAAAAAGAAATTCTACATGGAATGTAGAACTACATTCTGTGTGACCAAGTATTCAGTTCTAACAACTGTTCAAGACACATAAACTACAGAGATTAGGTAGTCTATAAGGCCTTTTGTCTACCTAAGAGGACTATATATGGAAAAGAATTGAGAAACACTTATCTAAGTGATTCAATAGCAAACTCAAATATGGGAAAGTCTGGCCTCCGCCATTAAGGTATTTGCAGTTTGGGCTCTTATTTTCCACTTAGCCTTTCACAGATGTTCAGGCAGCTGTTTGGGGTCATTAGCTGACCAGAAAGGAAAAGTGAGCCTGGGGGGCATGAATTGGAGCCAGAGCTGAGGTGGATTCTGAAAGGGAAAATACATTTACAAGTAGATTTTTAAATGTAGATAATCAATGAAGGCAAGATTTTTGGCAAAGATATAGTGATTGCTAACTTTAAACATTTACTACCAAAGCAGGGGAAAAACTTATCAGGGAACATTTAAATTCACTCATAACCGAAAATGGGTAGGCATAGGTAAATTCTAGTAGGCACAAATTATGTTTTGACCACAAAAGTCATACTCTTTATCAATGACATTAGGGTTAAAGTTAAGGTGGTACATATTTAGAAATAAAGGCTACAGAAACAAGCGTTTGGACTTGTGGGAGGACTGAGTGGGATAGACCCTGGATGATCTGTCTATGAAAAACAGGAGGCAGAACAGCCACATTCAACTACGTTCAGAGATTTGGGATTAATGTATGAATATCAGCCTTTGTCTTTGTATCATGATAGAGTTGAAATAAATAACCTAACATTCCTTCCAGTTATAAATTCTGTTATCCTAAAAGACTGGGCACATACCATTAGTGGTATCTACAGGGCTCTGTCCTTGGCCCTGAAAAACAGGAACAAGGAAAGGAGAGGGGAGAGGAGGGGAGGAGAAGAGAAAGAAAAGAAAAATCTAGGGAATGCCCATCAGTTGAGGGATAACTGAGCAAACTATGTTATATGAATGTAATGGAATATTATTGTGCAGTTTAAAAACATGATGAAAGAGACAGTTTCATAAAACCCTGGGTAGTATGAACCAAAGCACAGTGAAGTGGGTAGAACCAAGGGTACAATTTATACTAGAAGAATATTGTCAAGAAAATCAACTCTGAAAGACTTATGAACTCTTATCAATACAATTACCAACCATATCTCCAGCAGACATATGATGAAGTATGTTACCCATCTTCTGACAGAGAACTGATGGATGCAGAATGAGACAGCCATTTCTGGATGTGACCACTGCGTATATTCATCTTGCTTGACTATACTTATTTGTTACAAGTCTCTCTCTCTCTCTCTCTCTCTCTCTCTCTCTCTCTCTCTCTCTCTCTCTCTCTCTCTCTCTCTCTCCTTCTCTCCCTTTCCCTCTCCCTCTCCCTCCCTTCCTCCCCACCTCCCTCTCTCGCTCTCTCCCCCCACCTTGTCTCTCTGTGTGTATGTGTGTCTCTGTCTCTCTCTCACTGTCCCTCTCTCTGTCTCTGTGTGTATCTCTCTCTATGTCTCTCTGTGTGTCTCTTTCTGTCTGTGTCCCTCATTAATTTGAGTGGCCAGAGAGTGAGAGGGAAAGAGGACCACTGAAACCTTTTATTTTTAGTGCACAGAAAAAAGAGAGGGAAACACAATCAAGCAAGACAGTGTTCAAAGTAATGTGTGGAATTATGTCCATTTTTAAAAAGTAAACTATGAAATCGAGATTTGTTTTCGTATAAAATCTTGCTCTGCTGTGTGCATGGAAATATGCTATTTTTGGTATTAGCTTTCAGAGTAATTTTTTTAAAGAAAAAAACCCATTACCAAAGAACCTGTAAGATAGATGATGCCGAACTTAATGGCAGTTCATGTGAAAATGACCTGTGGGTTTTAGTGGTCTCCCTGTTCTATAAGTGTCAGCAATGTGACATGCTGGCCAAACCAAAAGCTAATGCAATCCTAGGCTTACATTAGTAGCAGTCTACTGCACAGAATGTGGAATTTAGTTGTGTCAGATTAAATCCGGAGGGTTGTGTTCCAGGTACCACCTTTTAAAGGGAAGGTAGAGAGATAGGAAATTGACAACCTAAGTGACCAGGGGAGGAAAACTAATATAATCAAAGATGTAGAAATAATGTCAGATGTGAATCAGCTGAAGGAATCTAGGGTGTTTAACATAAAAATAAAAGGTTTTGGCAAACATAATTATCTTTAAGTCATGTGAAAGAGCAGTTAGAACATAGCACCATACAAAAAGCATGAACTCTGACATCAAGGAATCAGTATTTAAATTCTCCACTTGATGTTTCATTGCTATGAGATCTTGGGAAAATCAGCAATAATACATTGAGCATTTATATAGCATTTTCCCCCATTTTACCAATGAGGAAACTGAGGCAGACAGAGCTGAAGCAAATCGTGCAAGGTCACACAGCTAATAATTATCTGAAGTTGAATTTGAACTCAAATCTTCCTGAATTCAGGTCCAGCCTCTATGCACTGTGTCACCTACTTGCCTCACCTGCTTCAGTTTCCCCATCTATAAAATGAGAGAGTTAGATTAGATGGCTTCTAGAGTCCCTTCCAAACCTAGATCTATGACCCTGTGACTTACTCTGTGCATGTTCAGCTAAATAGTATTTGTTATGCACCTAGTAAGTAAAAAGTTCTGTGTAACAGAGTAACAGAAATAGACAAAATTAAAAAGAATAACTTCTGTCAAAGAGCTTACATTCAGTAGAATTTATGATCCCAAAAGGTACGGTGAAGGCCAACGAGTGGAAATTATGAGATGGCAGGTTTTATCTCTGTTTTTAATAGATTTTATTTGTGGAACAACCTTCCAGCAGTTAGTGTTATTCAATAGTGAAATTGACATTTTAGGGAGTGAGTGCTTTGTTCAAGAAGTGTTCAAATAGAAGCAAAATAGCCACTTGTAAAGAGTATTTTCAAGGGCATTCCTCTGGGAATGATGTGGGAATTTGGATTGGATGGTTACTAATTTTGAGATTCTTCTCTTCCTCCTTGTTCTGCTTGTTTGCACTTTGTTTTAAAAGTGACATCACAGGGCGATGTCTTGACTTTTGAGTGAATTGGATTGTGTGACAGAAGTGCACAAAGTTGTCAAACTCACTTTCTCTTCCAGTGTCATCAAAGTCCAGTAACAAGATAAAAGTCCATCCTGGTAGCCCAGGATTCAGTGGATGATCTTGGTGTCTTCAATGTCTGACCAAGCTCTAAGGTGTTCTACAATGCCTACTCCAGCCACCTTCACAGTCTTTGGAACAAATTGTTCTCATCCACCCATCCCTTCCTCCTATGTGGACCAGGGTAGCAAATTTCCCCAGCTCATTAATAATATCTCTAAGGAAACAAACATTCATTTTCAATGGGGGCCACCGATTGAAACTAACCAACTTTGCCAAGTTTATGACCTTGCTGTTCCTTTTATCTGCCTCTACCTTCACAAGGAGACAGTCCTGGTCTCTTTCAACTGACTCCTTTCTCTGCTGAGGATAGGATCTTTATCTAATACACTGTCAAATCTATAGAGAATAGGCTTCTTGCCTTTTGCCAACTGTGTTTGTTGGCATGGAGGTTTCCAAGCTGTGAAACCATACATACATCAAAAGAGTTGTCCAGAGGATTCGTGCCCAAGTGTGGAATGAAGGCACAATTGAAATTCAAGCCGGGAATGCTCAGATCTAAAATGGGTCTTTGTTATTCAAGATTAATAATTTCACTATTGCACATAGGTCCCTCCCAATAGTACAGAAGCCAAAATGTAGCTTAGTCTGTTGTGTAACTTTCACCCTCTCTAATGTCTAGGATACATAAACACATCTCACTTAACTGAAGCTCTGAAGATTCTCCAGTGCTTTGTAATCTCCACTGTACTTCAAGAACAAACTAGTAGAAATTCAGACTGAATCTAAAGTAGAGTCCTGTCAGGTGGTACCTTCCATCTCCACAGACAATTTGACATGCAACAAATATCTTTTTTTGTTTAAAAACATAGAAATGAATCCATTAGCGAGCATTTATTAAGCACAAACTATGTTCACAATACAGGAGATACAAATAAAAAAGTGAGAGAATCCCTGCCCTTGAGTAGCTCAGGTATTATCTTATTGTCAATACTTAATTCAGCATTTTAAAGATCAATTATTTTGTGGTTATGAGTTCTTCCTCCATAAATGCAGACCACAGTGTAGAAAACTTTGGTAGATTGTCTTCAAATGTAGCTGTCATCTCCCAAAAATCATTACTTAACAGTCCATCAGGGAACTGTATTTCTGAGGTTGCCTAGTCTACATTTAGACAAGCTATAACTAGGCCTTTAACTGAAAACTTTCTACCTAGGCATAATTAGTCATATGGTGAAAGAGAAACAAGGATCATTTCCATACTATTGTGAAGCATCAGAGGATGACTTTAATGCATGAATATTATTAATAATGTTACTGATAGGATAATAGAATCACAGATTTGGAACTAGATGTGATCTTAGTAATTATCTCAACACACATCTCCCATTTGACAGATAAGAAAACTGAGCCATAGGGAAGTAAATTGAGTTGTACAAGGAATCATAGGTAACTAGCACAACCAGGATTTAAATCCAAGGTTTTTAGATGGAGTACATCAGCAAGCAGTTTTTAAGGGTCTACTGTGTGCAAAGAATTGTGCTAAACACTAGAGAAGTGAAGTAAGACGAAAAAAAATAAAATAAAATGATCCTTGATCTCAAGAAGTTAACAATATGCAAACAACTGCTTAAAAAAAGTCGTATACAGGATGACTATATAGGATAGGCACAAGCATTAAGGGATATCTCCCAGTCTGGTATGCCATCCACTATGGGATATTGACAGCTTCTCCACTGCACTGCAAAGTGTCTGTATCACATTATTTTCCTTTTAAAAACACTTGAATTGTGACTTCAATTTATGGGTCTAACTTACATTTTTATGGCACTCTAGTTTTCTTAATGTCATAACAATTCTGTGAAATAGGTAAGACAAGTATTACTAGAGGTGAAAAGAACAGCACCAAGTTATACATCTCACAAGAGACAGAAACAAGACTCTTTTGGATCTTCTGATTTCTAGGAAGCTAAGTAGTACAGTGGATAGAGTGCTGAACCTGAAATGAAGAAGACCTGAGTTCAAATCTGACCTCAGACACTTAATAGATAATCTGATACCTGATATCAATTAGATATCAGATATCAATTAATTAATCTCTGGCTCTCTAAGTGTTCTCATTTGTAAAATGATTAATAATTAAATCTACCCACCCCGGTCAGCGGGAAGAGGCAGTTAGATAATACTTACAAAATACATTGCAAATCTTAAAGTGCTATATAAATGATATCCACAATGGCAATGATGATAGCTCTTAAGTCTAATGTTCTTTCTGACACTGAGTTTCGGGTGCCATTGATATTTGTTTCATAGATTGATAGAATTTAAGTTTTAAAGAAACTTAACTTGTATTTGAACCTAATTTCCCTCTATATCATCTCCAGAGAATGGCCTCCTAGGCTCCTCTGGAAATCCTTTCATAATAAAGAGCTCATTACTTCAGGAGGGAGCCCATGTCATTTTGGGAACAGCTCTAGCTACTAGGAAGTAATCCGTTTTTCTATGACTTCTACCTATTAATCTGAGATCCTCCCACTCTAGGCTAGCCCCTCTATAAAATCAGAGCATTGTAGCATGATTTTAGAGCTTTACCAATTTTTACAAGTTTACTTCTATTTCATAATCAATTTTCTAGGAGGTATAGCTTGAATATATTTCCTGCTCCCAAAAAGTGATTTTCCAGAAATTGGCAGGGAGTTTTCAGTGATAGTTTTAGTGCTGACTCTGGAGTCAGTACCCCTACCCCCATCACCTTTGTTTCTTCTTGTAGCCAGGAAAGACCTCAAATGTTTCTGTTAAGTGGAGAAAGGGCTAAATTGTTTTACTAGTCAATCCCCTTCCATTTCCCCAAGGTTTGGCCATTAGTGCCCCATGTCTACCCCATGATTATTTTCTTTCCTATTTTCCTGCCAACTAGGACTCCTTTAGTCCATAGCCACCTAGTCCTCAGGATTCCAATTACTTCCAGTAGTTCTGATTTCCCTTTTCCTGAGACAGGACTTTCATCGTGTGCCCCAACACCCTGCAGATTAGATCCAATAAAGACCCTCATTTTCCCTTACAGAAACTTTCTCTTCCCCAAAGTTGTATTCTTCAGTGGAATCCTCTGCTTCAAATGAATTAAGATTGAGCGCACACACACACACACACACACACACACACATACACGTACACACATTTCTTTTCCTTTTATTTTAATACCTCCCTTTGCTGCTTCAATATTTCTTCTCTGGCCCCTCTTCTTACTCAAAGACTACAGGAATTGTGTTCCCTTCGTTGTCCCTTCATGGACCTGACTAGGGTATATCACCTATTTTGTCCTATCCTCCACCTGTCCTCTCTCTGTTGTTATATTTTCCCATTCTGCAATTTAGCTCCACAGAATATATTGTTTCATCTGTAAGTGACAATGTAGCATGTTTTGGATCTGCTCATTCAGTATTTGTTCTCTTACGTATTCCAATTCTGCTTTTCATTTTTGTCCCTTTGTATACATTTAGAAATCAATCTCATAACAGTCCCTCAGTTGTTTGCTGTTACTGCTACTGTTGTTGTTTTCAACCCATTAGTTTTCTTTCTCTTTGTTGTTTCCCTTTCCTTTTAATAGACTCTAAAAATGAGATTATTTATTTTATTGCTTCTGCTTTCCTTGGTAGTTATGTTTATTTTCCCTTTTCTCTATGGGAATGTTTCAAATGCCTCTCTTATTTAATGTCCACTTTTTTTTTCATTAATTATTATACTTGGAGTTCCAGGATACATAATTTGGGGATACATCTTGGACTCTTCTGTTATTATATTATTTCATTCCTTTCTTTGGTGGATACAAAATACTCTTATTCAAATTTCCTTTCCTTTGTGTTAGAAGGTCCTTCACCTACTCGCTTACAGAATCCATTGTCATTGGAATTATTGAATTTAATAACTATGTGTCTTGGAGTTTAAAGGATAGTTGGGGGGACTTATTGTTCTGTTTGTGTGAACTGTACATTTTTTCAACTAGTGCTTTGTTTTCTGTGTTAAGAAGTTCTGGACAGTTTTGTTTTAATATTATTTCTTTAATTTTGGAGTTCAGGGTTTTATATTTGCCACATACTTCTGGAAGACCTATGTCCTTTAAGTTACCTTCTACGCATCCTGTCTTCATGATCAATGTATTTTGCTTGTATCAGAAATCATTTGTCCTTTTAACATTATTACTTTTTTTTTGACTTCTTTCTTCCAAATTGACCTTTTAAGTGTAGTTGTATTCCCAATCTGTATTTTTCCTGTTTCTTTGTAGACAATTGCCATCATAGATTCAGGGTTATTCTATTCTGCTAATTATTTCTGGTGTATAGGCCATAAATTCTGCCATTTGATCCCTTTTAACTTCTCTCAAGATTCTAATTTCTTTTTTGACACATTCAACAATATTGTGCTGCAATTCTATGTTCTCTTTAAAAATCCAGAGTTCTTTTGCTCATTATATGTTGGTTCAATTTTCTTTGTCTTCTAATACTTATTTTGATGAGTTTCTAATCTTTCTTCTCTTCTAATTTGAGCAGATCTTTCTCATTGATTTATCTGCTTCTAATCTAGGTTTTTAAATGAAATTTCTTCCTCCTGATGTTTCAGCTAATTTCAGTCTTTATTTTTCCTTCTATTTCCTTGCCATTCACTTTGTGTTTTTTTTTTCTCTTTGACAGTTGGTTTATCCTCAGGACTGAATCTCAAAGCTGTCTCAATCTCTTCACAAATTAAAGAATTCAGTTTTTACCATACTTATTCTCTACCCCAATTAGCTCCTGGTGGAAAAAATGACTGACTCAGTTGGGTTCTAGTCCCTTTTCCTTCAGGCCCACTATAGTCTCATACTTTGATGCCCTGTCCTAGTTTCTTCAATTTTTTAGTTCTTTGACTAGATTAAATCAGTATCGACTGTTTTTTTGCAAATTTGAGGAAGAGAGTGAGTATTCATGGCAATGTTTCTGTTACCTTTGGTGTACTCTGTCCTCAGGAGATGACCAAGACATAAGGAAATTGCAGTGTGATGTTTCCCTCACTGGTATCGTCTAGGCAATATTCACAGCACCAAGGGTGACTATGTCGGCATAGTTCAGAATCACAATGTATAACAGACTCTCCACATAGAGAAGAACATTTATTCAGACACCAGAAAACCAAATCTCAAAATCAGGAAGGCAAATCCATCATAGTAGGAAGAAGTCAGTACACATTATCACTGCAGGGGACAAAGCCATTCCCAAGCCTCACCCCCCACCCCAGGATCTTCTCACAAGCAAACACTCACAACCTAGCTGTGCCTGCTGCCCTCTCTCTCTGTCCTCTCTCTCCCTCCACCATAACTGCTTTCAATAACTTGCTCTCAGTTCTGCTCCACTCTTCCTGTTCCACTCATTCAGTAAACTCTTCCCACCACACGTGACTTAGGCTTCCATGTGATTTAAACAGCTCACATGGGCCTATTAATGAAGGGGAAAGATCTTCCCATTTAAATTACCATTATACCATACCCCCACAGCCTATTCCTATGCATATGGCTGTGCCAAAGTTGAAATGTGTCTCTTATTTCAAATGCTATGGAAAGGGCCAAGGTGATGCATAACGTCAAAGACTGAAGGAGGAGGAAAATCTCTGAGTGAATCCAAAAGCATGAACTTCTAGGTAGGTCTGTGAATCCTACTGGAGTTTGGATGCTAGTGGAGAAGGGGTGCCAAGAGAATACATTACAGATTAGCATTTTCTACTGTTACTTTATAAGTAATGTGGGCTTTCTTGTCCCATAGAAACCAGTGTAATTGTTCTAACTCTGAAGCATAATCCCTCTTCTGTTTGAGATGGGGGAGGTGAGAATTAATGGGGACCAGAAAAAAATATAATCCTCTAATTTATTGTTCACATAATTTGTCAATCTCCCTGTGGTTTGTCAACAAAAATTTAATGTATTTACTTTCAGAGGAAACAGTTTAAAGCAATTTTTAAAATTATTATTCTTGAGTAACTAAACTTTTCAGTTCTGATTGCTGGTTCATCATGTCATACCCCATAACTGTGGGTGTTTCCCAAGGTTCTGTCTTGGGCCCTCTTCTCTCTTACGACTGTTTCTCTTGGTAATTTCATCAACTCCAATTAGTTTATTAGCTCTGTGCATATGATTTGCAGATCTACATATGCAACCTGTCTCTTCTGAATTTTAATCTGTTTGGACATTTCAAACTGTGTGTTTCAGAGATAAAACAAATTTAACATGTATGAACTACAATATTGTGTTTCTTCCCAAACCCTCCTCTCATAACATTTGCTACCTCTATTGAAGATACCATCTGACAATAGTCATAATATCAGTATTTTCTATGACTCAACTCTTACTCACCTCAATATCCAAGAAATTGCCAATTTATTGTTTTGTCAAATTGCTGTTGTCTTAATTCATATTTTTCTTGTTATTAATAATATGGAATAATCCATCATTTAGTTACTGCTGTAAAATTTACCTTTTAAAAGCTGTTTCCTCATATTTCACTTAGATATTTCCTAGTTTTGTGACTCTGGGCAAATCACAACTTCTCAGGTTCAGGTTCCTCATCTAAAGTGGGAAGAATAATAGGACCTATCTTAGAAGACTGTTGTAAGGATCAAATGAAACTGTAAACAAAGCTTGTGTAAGCCCTACATTACTATTAAATGTGAGTCATCATTATTGTGAATAGTAATTATTGTATCCTTTGGTCAATGGGGTTACTTCCTATTGAAACAGTGGCTCCTTCTGTTTTCTCTGGAACCCTAAATCTTGAAAATGGAAAATGAGTGGAAAAAATAAGTATTTCAGATAAAAGTTTAATATAATCTCTGTGATGTGACTGAATAACTTTTTCATTTCTGCTTACCCAAACTTTAATTTGGCCAGTGCTGAAGATGGAGCAGACAGACTCTGCATTCAAGTGTGACATACCAATCATCATGAGAAACTGGATTATAGGCTTCACAAAAATGAGGGGGAAGAAATATTTTAATTTTGTTTTTAATTATACACTAACAAAAGCTATTACAAATGAAGGAAGAATACTTTAAAATTAATTATCAGGTTGAATGCAATCTTCAGAAAGGCCTTTCAAAGCTTAATCAAGATAAAAAGAATGCAAAATTAAATAAAAAATTACTTCTAAAAGATGAAATATCCATGGAAAAGCATGCGAAATCCTTCTGGGAGGATTAGACCCTGCTTTTTCAAATGACTGGTAAGCACATATGTGGCTATAGATAGGGTCTAAAATTGCATATCAATAAAAGATGTGTCTAGCTCTATTATAACTTCCTAGTTTTTCTTCAACTTCACGTTTCCTAGTCTCAGTATTAGAGAGTCAATTCCAACCTACTGGTAGAAGTGAAGTAAAGCATGATTTCTTTCCCAACCTTGTTTCCTTCTTATTTCCAATCAAATCCAATCTACTCAAGTCCAACCTGGTACAATTCAGCACACATTTATTATGTATCTAATATGAGAATATTACTATGCTAGTTGATAGGGTTTCAAAGATAACTCAAAAGCAGTCCTTGACTACAGGTTCCCTTTCACTCTGGCCTTCTGGACAACTAACCTCTAACTAATTAACTTGATTAGCCCTCAAATGACACACTTGCAGTCCATGAATAGACCAATAAAGACTAAAGGTATATCAGCCAGACACTTAATTTTGTACAGCCCTTGGGTTAAAAATATTTTTACTTTTTTAAATACAAAAAAACCTATTATTTTAAAATATTAAAAAAAACCATTCTTAGCTCCCAGGCCCTACCTAAGATTCCTTACAAGCCTATATCCTAGGAACTCTTGGTTGCCAGTTTCACTTTTTACTACAATCAATCTAGTCTTCTCACTGTCTTGTATTTCTCCTTTGGATTTCACACATGATATATCTCCTCTCTGCTTGATCCAGACCCTCTTTCTCCTTGAAGACACACTTTAAACTCTACCTCTCCTAAAAAACCTTAGGAATCCAACTCAGACCCCAGTTTATCTCTCTCTTTTCTGAATTCATGTTGTACTGACAGTCACCACTTAGCATTTGATTTCTTTTGTTTTCCACAGATTGTTCTGTGTGTGTTTGTGTGAATCTACTTCTGGAAATCTGTAATAGTGTGTAATGAAGCAGACTGTCCCTGACTCAAAGCACATGGAGACATTCTGGGACCATTTCTTGTCACTGTGAAGAAAAGCCTTTTAATTGGCTGCTGTGCATTCAAAAGGCACAGGTGTTCCCTCTATCTCTGTCTCTGTCTGTCTGTCTGTCTCTCTCTCTCTCTCTCTCTGTCTCCCTCTCTGTGTCTGCCTCTGTCTCTATCTCTTCTTCCCTGTGTCTCCCCACCCCACCCCCAGTTCTGAATGAAATGACAACTGTTGTTGTGAAACTCTGGAGGGAGAGAGAGGCAGCCAAATGGTCTTATCCCTCCACCTTAGTTGTCATGTGCTAACAAAGTGACATTCTCATTTTTTTGTTTCTTTTATGTTTCTTTTTCTCTCTTCTATGGAATTTGAATATTAGCAACTGACTGGACCAGAGTTGTATGTTATTTTATTTGACCCTTACAACAACTTTATGATATAGATGTTAAAGATCTTATTATCCACATTCTAATCTATTCTTCATTCAGCTTCCAAAGTCATTTTCCTGAAGGGCAGAACTGATCGTGTCACCCCTTATTCAACAAACTCCAATGACTATTACTTCCAGGATCAAATGTAAAGTCCTTTGTTTGACATTTAAAAAGCTTCACATCTGGCCCCTTGAGGTTCATGAAACCCTTACAACTTTCTTACATCTTATTACCATCTACATGCTCTGTAAATGTGATCAATAATAGTAATGATAACTAAAATTTATATGGCACTTGAAAGTTTACAAATATGTCATCTTTCCCTCACAACAACCTTGAGAGGTAGGTGCTATCATTATCCTCATTTTACGAAAAGGGAGATTGAGGTAGACATAGGTTAAGTCATTTACCCAAGTCACACAGATAATAACTGTCTGAGACCAGATTGGAAATCAGGTCTTCCAGACCCCAGGTCCAACACTCAAGACTTGATGAAATCCCATCTTCTGCAGAAAGCTTTTCCCTTCCTCCCTTCCTCACATCCAGTACCTTCCCCTTTGAGATTGCCTTCTATTTATTGTCCCTGACTTGTATGTACCTAGTTATTGACATGATATTTCGTTCGTTAGCATGTGATGTCCTTGAAGGCGGGAGAGTCGTTTTGATTATCTTTGCATCTCAGCTCTTGGAACAGTCCTTTTTTGCTTGTTGATGGACTGACCCATTTCACAAATGAAAAACAAGGAAAAAAAGTATCAGAGATTTAACCTCTGGCTTGCCTGAGGTCAGACAGCTAATAAAAGTCTAGAGGAAGCTTACAGACCCAGGTCTTGTTTTGTTTCCCTAAAGAGGGGGAGACTATAAACTCCACAGGGGCAGAAACTGTAAGTTAACCTCTTTTGATCCCTCAAGGCACCTAAAATCATGTCTGTTACAAAGTCAGTGTTACATGAATTTTGTGGATTGATTAGTTTTATCCTGTTTCTGTTGCCTGCACTAAACAGTGCAAGGCTTATCTTGGAATATATTATTTCAGGAGAAATACTCCAATCTTTCTCTTGTAAAATTAAGAGTAGGACAATGTGTAAAACACTACAACATGAGAAGAGATATTGGGAAGCCACAAACACTTTATTATTTTGTTCTTTGACTGACAGACAACAAAAATGTAATTTCCAAAGCTTGGTCTCCCCACCCCTATTCTATAATTGAACTCTGAGTCTGCTTTTGGCAAAACTAACAGCCAGGCAAAGCTTATTTATGCAATCATAGGGGGGTTTTTTGATGTAGAATTCTAAGGCACTGCCGTGATATTTTATTAATATTAGCCTTTCTTTGTGTGGAAACTAGCAGGGCTTCATAGACTCAAAGTATTAAAAAAAAACAAACCATATTTATCGCTTCTTGTCTATACAGGTGAGTCAGACTCTTAGAAAGAGATATGAACACAGCCACAGTTAAGGATTTATAGAAACAAGTTTTGTTTTGGTTTTTAATATTATTTAATATTTTCTTTTCCCAAATTACATGCAAAAACAATTTTGACATTCTTTGTTTTCCAAATTTTGAGTTCCAAATTTCCTCCCTTCATTCCTTCTCCCTCACTGAGAAAGAAAGCAGTTGGACATAAGGTTATATAATTGTAGTCATACAAAATACATTTTCACATAAGTCATTCTGTGAAAGAAAAAAGACAATAAAATGAAGAAAAAGTACCTTTGATCTGCATTCAGACTCTATGAGTTCTTTCTCTGGAGATGGACAACACCTTTCATTATAAGGCCTATAGAATCTCCTTGGATCATTGTATTGCTTAAAATAGTCAAATTATTCATAGCAAATTATCATACAATATTGCCGTTACTGTGTAATGTACTTCTGGTTCTACTCATTTCACATTGCATCACTTTATGTAAGACTTTTCATCTTTTTCTGAGAGCATCTTGCTCATCATTTTTTTAAAATTTTTATTTAGCATTTTATTTACCCACAGTGACACATAGAAACAATGTTAACATTCATTTTTTAAACTTTGGGTTCCAAATTCTCTCCCTTTTTCCCTCCCAAACCTACTCTATATCCATCTCATTGAAAAAGCAAGTGATAAGATATGTTACACATGTGTAGTCATGCAAAACATACCCATAATAGTGAAAGAAAACATAGACTAAAAAAAAAAAAACCTCAGGAAAAAGAAAGAAAGAAATAGAAATGTGCTTCAATCTGTATTCAAACACCATCAGTTTTTTCTCTGAGGATGGATAGCATTTTTCATCTTAAGTCCTTCAGAATTGTCTTGCCCTGTTGTATTGCTGAGAATAGCTAAGTCTTTCACAGTTGATCATCTACAATATTTATGTTATTTTGTATACAGTATAGTGCAGGTCTTTCCTGGTTTTTCTGAGAGCATCCTGCTCAACATTTTTTATAGTACAATAATATTCCATCATATGACATACCACAAATTGTTCAGCCCTTCCAATTGATGAGCTTCCCCTCACCTTCTGATTTTTTACACCTCAGAAAAGAACTGCTATAAATATTTTTGTATATGTAAGTCCTTTTTCCTTTTAATATTTTACCTCTTTTGGGATACAGACCTAGTAGAGATATTGCCATGTCAAAGGGTATGCATGGTTTCATAGTCCTTTGGACATAGTTCTAACTTACTCTATAAAATGGTCAAGTCAGTTCATAACTCCACCAACACGGCATTAAATCCTCATTTTTCCCACATCACCTCCAACATTTGTCATTTATCTTTTCTGTCCTATTAGCCCATCTAATAGATATGAGGTAGTATCTCAGAATTGTTTTAATTTGCATTCTTCCAATAAATTGTAAGTTAGAGTATTTTTTATATGACCATAGCTTTGAGTACTTCATTGGAAAACTGACTACATCTTTTAATCATTTATCAATTGAGGAATGGCTCTTATTTTATAAATTTGACTCAGTTATATATTTGAGAAATAAGGCCTTTATCAGAGAAAATTCAAATTTTTTCACAGTTACTATTGCTAACTGTATTTCCCTACATTCTACCCCTCTATTCTATTCTCTCTTTCCTTTCACCCTATTCCTCCTCAAAAGTGTTTTGCTTCTGACTACCCTTACCCCAATCTGCCCTCTCTTCTACCACCCCTCTTCTGTTTTCCCCTTCCCCCTTACTTTCCTATAGGGTTAGAGAGATTTCTATCCCCACTTGATTGTGTATATTCTTCCCTCTTTGAGCCAGTTCTGATGAGGCTAAGATTCACTCACTCCCCTTCAACTCCCCCCTCTTTCCCTCCATTTAAAAGCTTTCTCTTTCCTCTTTTATGTGAAATAACTTACCCCATTCTACCTCTCCCTTTCTTTCTCCCAATGCCTTCCTCCTTCACTCTTTACTTTTCTTTTGAGTCATAATTTCTTCATAGTCAACTCACTTCTGTGCCCTCTGTCTATATATGTTCCTTCTAACTACCCTAATAATGAGAAAAGTCTTGAGTTACAAATAGCATCTTCCTATGTAGGAATGGAAACAGTTCAAAATTAGTAATCCCTTATGTTTTTCCTTTCCTGCTTACCTTTTTATGCTTCTCTTGAGTCTTGTATTTGAAAGTCAAATTTTCTATTCATCTCTGACCTTTTTATCTAGAATGCTTGAAACTCCTATATCCCATTGAATCTCCATTTTTTTCCTTTGCAGAATTATACTCAGTTTAGCTGGGTACATGATTCTTGCTTGTAATCCTAACTCCTTTGCTGTCTATAATATCATCCCCCAAGCCCTCTAGTCCTTTAACATAGAAGCTGCTTAATTTTGTATTATCCTGACAGTGGCTCCACAGTACTTGAATTGTTTCTTTCTGGCTTCTTGCAATATTTTCTCTTTGATCAGGGAATTCTGGATTTTGGCTATAATATTCCTGGGAGTTTTCATTTTGGGGTCTCTTTCAGGAGGTGATCTGTAGATTCTTTCAATTTCTATTTTACCATCTGGTTCTAGAATATCAGCATATTTTTCCTTCATAATGTCTTGAAAGATGATGTCTAGGCTCTTTTGTTTATCATGGCTATCAAGAAATCTAACAACTTTTGAATGATCTGTCCTAGATCTATTTTCCATATCAGTTGTTTTCCTAATGAGATGTTTTACATCGTCAATTATTTTTCATTCTTTTGGTTTTATATGAGTGTTTCTTGATTTCTCATAAAATCATTAGCTTCTATTTGCTCCATTCTAATTTTTAAGAAATTATTTTCTTCAGTGAGCTTTCAAACCTCCTTTTCCATTTGGCCAGTTATGCTTTTTAATACATTCTTCTCCTCATTGGTTTTTTGAACTTCTTTTACCATTTAGCCTAATCTGTTTGCTAAGTTATTGTTATCTTTAGTATTTTTTGTGCCTCCTTTACCAATTTATTGACTCTTTTCTCATGATGTTCTTGCATCACTCTCATTTCTCTTCCTTTTTTTTCTTCTACCTCTCTTACTTGACTTTCAAAATCCTTTCTGAACTCCTCCATGACTTGAGACCAATTCATATTTTTCTTTCAGGTTTTGATTGTAGGAATTTTGACTTTGTTGTCTTCTTTTGAGTATGTGCTTTAATCTTCCTTGTAACTTTCTATGGGCAAAATTTTTTTCTGTTCTTTGCACATTTTTCAGCCTATTTCTTGATTTTTAACTCTGCTGGGGTTCTGTTTCACAAGTGGAGGGCCCACTATCTCAAGCTTCAAGTTTTTCGTGGAGCTATTTTCAGGGGCAATTCTGGGAACCTGTAAGTTTTTTGTTCTTCCATGGTGACATGATGTAGGAAGAGGTGTATTTACTTCTTTCCTATACTGTGCACTGGTTTGTGAGTGAAAACAATTACTCTTTTCAACCCTGGAACTGTGAGCAAGGTTCCTGCTTCCTTGTGCCCACAGACTCTTCTGTGCTAGTGTTCTTCCTCACCCTGGGATTAAGAACAAGGACTGTGACCAAGATACAAGTTGAGACAAAGATGGTGACAGCAAAGGGACCCTGTAAGTCTCCTTCTGACCTTGACCCATTGCCAAGTCCCCCTTACTGGCTGTGAGCTGAGAGTTCTAGAGATTGCCCCTTGCTGCCACTGATTACTCACCCTGAGACATGTTCTTGATTTACTGAGCCCCAGCCTGCACTGTACTATGCTGCTCTCTCACCCTGGTGCAGTAGACCTTTCCTACCAACCTTCTAAGTTGTCTTGGAATGGAAAATTGTTTTGCTCCATCTTTTGGTGGGCTCTGCTCTTCTAGAATTTGCTTTGAGTTATTATTTAAAAGTATTTAAGGGGAGTCCTCAGGTGAGTCCCTGACTTTACTCTGTCATCTTGGTTTCACTTCTCCTTGTTTTGTTTTTTAAAAAAATGTGCTTTTGAAAACTGGCACAGATGATGAGAATGTCATTACTTTAAGATACAGTTCACTTTCCCCACATCACACCATCAGGCTAGGAAAAAGGAAAAAGAGGTGACAAAAAAGATAATTTAGTAGTGTAGACTCCAGGGAAAGGAGCAGCAAATAGTAGAAGTAGAAGGCAGCAGATAAAGGAGAAAAGTCAACCTCAGGATTTCTATTCAAAATTACTTGATAAATCCAAAGAAAAGGAGTTATATAAAAACATAAGCTACTAATTAAGGAGTCCTGAGGACAGAGGACCAGCGATGTGAAGTCCAGACAGGTAGAACTTACTGGCACTGTGACCCTGAGCAAGTCAATTAACCTGTCTTTGCCTCAGTATCCACTTTTGTAAAATGAAAGTATTGGACTTGATGATCTCCAAGGTCTCTTCCAGCTCTAAATCTATGAATTATGATCAAATGATTCTAGCAGGCAGTATCTGTACATTCCCCATTATTCTAACTGATGTGTGACTAAACCAAAAAGAAAGGACCAAATGCTAATGAGTTTTATCCAAATATATCATCCAGATGATTGAGTCTTGACATGAATTAATGAAACAGGAACACAGTCAGTACTAAATGAGGCCCAATGTATACCAGTTTTGTCTTCCAAGTGGGGTGACATCCATTGCATCTAGGCTAACATAGATTGTGTTACACCATCAGCTTTTTCCAAAAACAAGCACTAAAAGCCAGTCAAAATACAAGTCCACAAATCTTGCTGACTTGATCTCTGTACTTGGAAGTTTGAGGTTAAAGTTTGAGGTTTTTAAACTTTTAAGTTTTACTTCTCAATTCTCTGCTTTTGCTTTACTCTTTCAGGCATTTTCACTGTGAGGAGACAATGTATCCTCTTATTGCCCAAAACTATGTTTTTGAGTCTTTACACATTTGTATATGTATATTGTATATATAAGTATATGTGTGTGTTACATGTGTGTCTATTCGATCAAAATTCTTAGCCAATGATAGTCTCTCATTTGGTATATAGTTTACACCCCCAATAGAAAGAACCATGAAGGAAGATAAGCAGCTCTACTGTCCTCCAATTCCCTTTATCTCTTCCCTTTTTTGATATGGTTCATACTTGTTTAAAGTTATTCCTTTTTCTTCCTAGAGAAGGAATTGCTTTAGGATATGATCAAACCATCTACTCATCTGGCATTAATGTTCATATCATACATTGAAACTGTGGTTACTGAGCCTGTTAATAAGAAATGTGTGAAAGCTGCTTATAAAAATTGCATGATGGGAACTAGAAGCTCATCAAAACATGAAGACGAAGAATTAGCTCCAAACAAAACACATTGCAAAATGTTGGCCAAATATGATAATGTGCTGTAAATGTCTTATTAAATATGTGAACTAGGAAATCTATGCCTCAAGTTTCACATAATTGCATTAGATTGTAATTATATGGGTTGTATAGGAAGTAGAAAATATGTACAGATTATTTTGACTGAGAATCATTGCTTGTTTGGCATAGTTCCTCATAGAGCAGCACAGAAATGATTCGTTCAGTCAACAAGTCCTTATTAAATGCCTAATATGTGCAATACATTGAGGCAGGCCCTGGGGGGGTGAAAAGAAAAATTGTCTTGATTGAGTTTATAGGGGGAGAACACACATAGAAAAATAAATATGTTAATTTAAATGTGATAAATGCATAGAGAAGTATAAGAGATTAGAAAGTAATAGTAATGATTATGGGTTTGAATTGCTTTTCAAATACTATTACATATTATAATGTGTTATATAGTTATATAATATTATATATTGTTATATATTACATTACTTCATGCATATGACTTTCCTTTCTTTGTTTGTATTTGTATATTCAGTACCATGAGCAGAGTAAATGCTATGTTCAATCTTCTATTTAATAAATTGTTTCATTGTTTCTGTATAAGCATACAAGTATGTATAAGTATATAACTGTACACTATATATGTATGAGTATGTTATATGTATGTAATTCATATTTCAAGTATCCATTATTTCAAGTATAAGTACTTCCTTCACTGACATAAAGCACAATTTTTCAATATTTTGTTTTGTGACTCCAAAATTCAACACTCTGTAGTTAAACAGCTATGCTGGCCCTTGGACAATAAACATTAATATTTATGAAGAGTATAAATTAGTTCAACAAATGCTTGCTGAGCAACTAACTGTGTAAGACCCTTAGTTTTGCTAAAGTATCCAATCCAATAAGCTTTCATTAAGTACTTACCATGTGCAAGGTGCTGTGCTAGGCACTAGCGAAACAAAAAAAAAATAGAAAATAATCTCTGACCTCAAGCAGTTCACAATCTAATTAAAGTATATATGTAAAGAAATATTGTGCAAAGAAATAAAGGCAGAAATGGTGTCTTAAGGAGAGAGACAGACAGACAGACAAAGAGTGAGAATGAGAATATTCAATCAGCTAGGGAGATCAGGAAGGGTTTCCTATTGAAATTCATACATGACTTCAATTTTGAAGGAAGTAGGGTAGTCTGAAAAGAGAGAGTTATGGAAGCAATGCATTTCAGGCACTGGGGGAAAGGCACGAGGTGGGATTATTGAGTTTGGGGAATGTCAGGCTAGTTTGAGCTAATAGTAGAGTACATGAAGGGGAGTAATGTCAAATAAGCATGCAAAAGTAGTCTGAAGAAAGGTGGTAGGTGTTTCCAAATGCTAAAGAAGAATTGGTATTTTTTATGTTTATTTGCTGTTTGTTCATCCTTTGCTCTGGAAGAAGACCAATGACATCATGAGGGTGAAGTCTTGATTCGCTAGTGAATTGGATTTAAGTTAGGCAGAGCTTCACAAAGTCATCAGTCTTACTGTCTACTCCAGAATCATCAAAGTCCAGTGGTAAAACACCAGTCAAGATGATTGGTGGTAGCCCAGGATACAGTGGGAGGCCTTAACCTTTTTAAGCAAAGGTCTTTCCCCAGATCTCAAGATTTTTTTATGTTAGAAATAATAGAGATTTACTGAAGACTTGAATAGAGAAGTACTATACAAAGATGAATTTGGCAGGATGCATGGTTGCCAAGGAGAAATATTAGAAACCTAGAATCCAATTAGGATTTTAATTTCATAGTCTAGATGACAAAGGAAATGGTCATATGAGTAAGGTTGTGAGTAGAAAATCAGTAAGACTTTGAAATTAGCTAGATATTAGGGGAGAGTGAGGAATAGTAAAGAACCAATGATGACTGATATCAAGGGCCTGGATGAGTAAGGAGGAGAGGATGGTTACAAAGACTGTTGTGAGTAAAAAATCAGTAAGACTTTGTAATGAGCTAGATATTAGGGGAGAGTGAGGAAAAGTAAAGAGCCAGTGAAGACTAATATCAAGAACCTGGATGACTGGAAGGATGATGGTATCTTCAACAGAAATAGAAAAGTTTAGAAAAGAGGTGATGCTAATAGAAACAAGATAACAAATAGTGTTTTGGACAGTTTTAAATTTAATTTGCCAGCAGACGATATAATTAGAGATTTTCAATAGGAAATTGGTGACATGGATGGTTTCCCATGAGCACAAAGCTCTAGAGAGAGATAAAGAGTGGATTTAGAGATCTGGAATTATCGGAACAGAAATAACACCAATAATAAGTAACATTTACATAGTTCTTTGAGGTTTGCAAAGCACTTTACCTATATTGCCTCATTTGATCAACATAACAACCCTGTGAGTTAGTGCTGTTTTGATCTCCCTTTTGTAGATGATTGGATTGAGGCAAAAAGAGGTTAGTCGACTCTCTCCAGTTCATGGCTATCTGAGGCAGGATTTGAACAAAAATTTTCTTGCTCTAGGAAGAGCATTCTATCCACTCTGCCGTCTAGCTGCCTATAGTCAAGTGAAGTCAACAAGCATTTATTAAATGTCTACTATATTCCAGGCACTGTTCTAAGGGCCTAGAGGCAGCTAGATGGCAATTACACCCATCAGAGCTGATATATGATCATACAGGGTGCAAAGAGAAAAAAGAAGAAAGCAAAGGATCTAGACTCAAGGGACTCCTATGATTGGGAGTGGGGAGAGATGGAAGACAATCCAGAAAAGGAGACCAAGAAAGATTAATCAGACAGTTAGGAAAATCAGGAAATATAAGTATCATGAAAACCCAGATAGCTGAAGAGACAATGTCAAATGTTGCACAGAAGTAAAAAAGGATGGAGATTGAGAAAAGGACTTGGATTTCACAATTAAAATATTGATAACCATGGAGACAGGAGTTTCATTTGAATGGTGAGATCAGAAGTCAAATTGAAAATGGTTGAAAAGTGAGTGGGTAAAAAAGTAGGCATTGATCATTAATCCCTTTGTCTAGGTATTTGTCTCTGAAAGAGAAAAGAATGATTGTATGAAGGCTTTGTGAGGTCAAGCAAAGGTTTGTTGTTGTGTGTTGTTTTTTTCCCAAGAAGTGGAGACCTGAACATATTTGTTGGTGTGAGAGGGGGAGAAAGAAATAGATAGACGAAAATTAGAAAGGGATGGAAGAGGGGGATGAACAATTTATAAAAACTCTTGGAGAGGATGACAGTAGATAGGATCAAAACTATAAGAAAGGGGATTGACCTTAAGAAATGAAGGAGCACGTCTTTGCCTGCAGATGGAAACCAGGGGAAAAGAATAGAGGATGACACTAAGGATTATGATGTATAGAATAAAGAAAAAGAGAATCTCACAGAAAATAGTCTCTCTTTTCTCAGTAAAGTGAGATGAAAAATGTGTTAAATTACACAGCTTCTCTAGAAGCCCCAATTCATTTCAGCCTGAGCCCCAAAAATTATGTTCCCCCTCTTTCCCACATGTTCCCATCATCATCAGGATAAGAAAATCATGGATTGATTGGTTGATTATGAAACTATTTATAGGCTAGAACTCATTTTTTTTATTCTGACTGCATTTCTATGACTTGGAAATCACTGGTCAGTTCAGTTTAAGTCAAGAAATAATGGGAGCCACAAAAAGTTCATTATCAAAGCATAAGGACTTTGTTCATTGAATAACACATATTTTAACTTACTGGATGACATTTAATACCCTTGTTCCTTTGATGAATAATTGGCAGAGAAAGATGAGATCTCAGTTAAGCTGTTCACTTAGGAATTAGTGTTTGAAAATGGGATATGATATTTCTTCATTGAAAGAAGAAATAAGAAAGTAAAATAAGAAGGCATAGAATGGGGGTGGCATGGGGTTGTGCCAAGATGGCAGAGTAGAAGGATGGACCTGTAAAAGCTCTCCCCCATAGCCCATAAAATCCTCCAAAAAATTACTATAAACAAATTGTAGAGCAGCAGAAGCCACAAAATGACAGAGTGAAAAATATTTCCAGCCCAAGACAGCCTGGAAGGCCAACAGGAAAGGTCTATCATACTGGGTATGGAGCATAGCCCAGCCTTAGCCACATGGTGTGGCAGGGACAGGACCAGAGCAGGCCTCACAGGGAGGAATCTCTGGCAGCAGCTGTGGTTCCCAGATTGCTCAATCCACAAACGCCAAAGACAGCTTCAAAGGTCAGTGAGAAAGCTCTTTCACTTAGGTGAGAAGGGAACACAGTCTGACCCTGCCAGCAACAGCCACTGCAGTGGCAGCATACATTTTTGGAGCCCTCAGCCTAAAGACTCTGGGGGAATTGAGCAGACAATCTGAGTCTCAGCCTTCAGTGGCAGTCCTGGGGTGAGGAAGAGTGCTTATGTGGTGGAGCTGGTAAAGGCTCAGGACAGGGAATTCTACTTGCAGATCCTGGGCAGAAAAGCTTGTGGTAGCTCATAGACCAAAGTGCAAGTCAGGAGAGGACCAAACTCCTCTCCCTTGATTGTGTCACCTTGGAGGAACTGAGAATTTACAGATCTCTAGAGTATACCCTCCACTTGACAAAGGACTCAAAAGTTAAGTAACTGGGTGGGAAAATACCCCCCCAAAAAAGAGGGGAAAATAAGGCTATAGAAGGTTACTTTCTTGGTGAACAGGTATTTTCTTCCATTCTTTCAGATGAGGAAGAACAATGCACACCATTAGACGAAGACATAAAAGTCAAGACTTGTGCTTCCAAAGCCTCCAAAACAAATATGCAATGGTCTCAGGCCATGGAAGAGCTCAAAAAGGATTTGGAAAATCAAGTAAGAGAGGTGGAGGAAAAATTGGGAAGAGAAATGAGAGTGATGCAAGAAAATCATGAAAAACAAGTCAACTGTTTGCTAAAGGAGACCCAAAAATTTGCCAAAGAAAATAACACCCTTATAAATAGAATAACGCAATTGGCAAAAGAGATCCAAAAAGCCAATGAGGAGAAGAATGCTTTAAAAGCAGAATTAGCCAAATGGAAAAGAAGGTTCAAAAGCTCACTGAAGAAAATAGTTCTTTAAAAATTAGAATAGAACAGATGGAAGTTAATGACTTTATAAGAAATCAAGAAATTACAAAGCAAAACTGAATGAATGAAAAAATAGAAGATAATATGAAATATTTCACTGAAAAAACAACTGATCTGGAAAACAGAACCAGAAGAGACAATTTAAAAATTATGGGACGACCTGGAAGCCATGATGAAAAAAAAGAGTGTAGACATCATCTTTCATGAAATTATCAATATCAAAATATCATTCTGATATTCTAGAATGAAAGGGTAAAACAAATATTGAAAGAAAGCATAGAATGAAAAGAGGGAATAGTATGTTAAAAAGGAACCTGTAAGAATATAATTTTTATAGAAAGTATAAAGGTATCCCTTAATTGAGACCTTCTCCCTGATACACAATCATCCTATCAACTTTAAAACACAGAAATTAAGGTATACATTTCCAGTGTTTCTACAATTACCATTTCAGCTCCTATATACATAGCATTTTAGGATGTTATCTGCAAATGCTGAATGTGTATGTCTAAATAAGAGTATATGTTATATATGTGTGTGGGAGTAGATGTAAAATCTCATTTTATCCTCACAATAACCCTCTGAGGTATGTTGTTGCAAACATTATCCTATTTCACGATTGGAAAAGTTACATTTCAGGTACCTAGCATCATAAATTGTAAAAACAGAGCTGAAACTAAATCTTCAGAATGATCTTTCCCTTCCCCCAAAAAATGACTTGTAACTAGTGACACCTCAACAAGTAAGAGGTGAAAGAGGAAGAGATATGATGGATAATAGGATCTAGAACTAAAGAGATCTTTGACATCATCTCATTCAACCTTTTATTCTTACAGGTGAGGAAACTGAGGCCCAAAGAGGGAAAGTAAATTTCCCAGGATTATGCAGGTAGTGAGAGTAGCTTAACTAGAATTCACATACTGGTTTTCAGATTCCACATCTAGTACACTTGACACATGAATATTTTAATGGACAAACTGGCAAAGATATTATATGCCTATATAGCTTGATTTTAGATTACACTTTCATTTTATTTATAATTTCAATTAAATCTCCTCTCTTTTATTTTATGTCATATAAAAATATAGTTTTATGTAAATATTTCTCAGAAAATGTGTAAAAA
This sequence comes from Bettongia penicillata ogilbyi, assembly GCA_023548195.1. NCBI lineage: Eukaryota > Metazoa > Chordata > Mammalia > Diprotodontia > Potoroidae > Bettongia > Bettongia penicillata. The sequence goes on along the minus strand of JAJHZJ010000608.1, from coordinate 7,055,431 downwards.
TGTCTTTGATAATTGATATGACATCCAAATGTAGAGCCACTCCTTGATAACCAGTTGCCATTTCTGATGCTAATGTTTTACCATTTTTATATTTACTAGTCTTTAATTATCTCATTATGCTTAGTTCTTTAAACTTCTGATTTACTGAGATGAGAGATCTTTGGGGTAATATATTTGAAGTTACTGGATAATTCCCATTAATCTTATGTTGGAAATGTTGACTCCTTAAAAAAATGAAAGAATGAATGAATGATTAGGAAAGAGAGATGAGATCTTGGCTTTACTCTCCTGCCACGATCTGATACTGCAACCACCATACATCAGTCTGGAGTGAAGTTATGTCTAGTGATAAAGTTGAAAAACACCAAGTACTGAGAATCTCATATTTAATCCTTGCTCATTGAAAATAATGCAGGAAAAAAATTTGCCATGTCAGGTTTAATGTTTTCAGTTTTTCTCTATAATTTACAGTCACCAAAGAGAATCATCTTTGGCAGCAGGAACTCTTTGTCTACTGCAGCCAGCTCACAGCTCACACTGGAGATAAAACATCACATGAGAATCTATCTGAAAATGTGGCAGGGCAAGTCTACCAACATCCAATCATCTGTATTTCATGGGTTTACATGCTCTTTTAATAACCTTAATAACAAGTTCTGAAGCCCTTTGGGTGTGGAGGATCAGTGAAAGTTTTCAGATTGACAGTGACCTTAGACCTCTTGACTCTTCCGGCATCCCAGGGTTTTTGAAATCTTCCTTCCTAGCCACAATTCCGGTTCCTAAAGGAAATCTATTCCCAAATAAGAGCAACAGTGATTATTGACTTGCTCCCAAAGTGAACTATAGTCATTGTTAAAAGAGATCCTAACCTGTGATCTTTTAATGTCTAAATGGTATTGAATGACCAGTTTTGGTCCCAAAGGATAGAAGATGAAACAGAAACAGTTCATTCCTCCTGCTAAAAAGTGGGGGTGGGGCTTGCCATAGGGTATCATCATGCACAGTCTATTATTTTCCAGTCAGTTTTGTGTAATTTTTCTGATTTAGAGTCATAACAGATTTTCTTTACTTCATTTCCTTGATTGCCACTTACATTTCCTTAAATATTGTTTCATATATTAAATTATGGATGATGTATCAGAATCCTAATGTGGTGGGTTCCATGGTCATTGATGAAGAGGTTAAGTTACTATAGAAGCATTCACAGCTCTGTTTCATTTTATGTCTATTTGCTGTTCTTCCAGTTTCATCTATAAATGTCCTCGGAATCTTAAGGATTAAGATGGATCACATGTCAAGTTTTATTTTTTCATTTCCTGTTCTACTCACTTGTGTGAAGCAATATTATTTATAGTTCTCTACCACAATTTGGTATAACATTTCTTAATTTTGTTTTTAACTTGTTGTCCTTGGTTGTCCTGTATCTTGGCTTCCAAGCCACTATCAAATAAGATAAGGTGTGTTTTTGGCCTGGCAACCAAAAAAGCACTAAAAAATTTCATCATATCATTAATATCTCTTAGTTCATATCTCTAACTTCCAGTTGGGATTGAATCAGCAATTATCCTTTCCCACAGTCATATCACAGAAGCTATATGGAACATAAAATGAAGACAAAATTCTAACTTAGAGTTTGAAGGACAAGATTCCCAGAAAAGAAGAGAATTATCCTGAGAAAATGTAATGACTTGCTCTACCTAAATTGATTCTTTTAGCTCTTGAGTATAACTGATTGAGTTTAACTTCCTCTGCATTTAATCAGCTAAAGTATTTCTTCCTTACGTTTTACTGTCTAAAGAAGGACATGTCAAGCTATGTGGACTGGAAGTGACTAAACCAAGGGCTTCTCCCTGAGAGGATTTGTTCCATCAGTATAATATAGTAGAAAGGACACTATTTATGCCATCAGAGGACCTAGATTTGAATCCTGGCTTTGCCATTTACTGTCTCTGTGTCCTGGGATGTCATTTAATTTCTCTGAACCACCATTACCTTATCTGGGAGGTCAGACTAGATGAGTTCTAAGCCTCTTTCCAGTTTCAAGTATATAATCATATGAACCTTCAGACACAGTCATTCAGTAGAATGGAAAGAATGCTAGACTGGACTTGGTGTTAATAGAAATATGGATTTAATACTACCTTTGGAATATAATGACTATTTAAAAATGAGTCAATCATTTAACCTCTCACACCTTCATTTTCCTTATCGGTAAAATGAAGAGAACAATACCTATGGTATCTACCTTGCAGGATTGTTGTGAGAAGCTAATATAAGTGAACTACCTGGAAAATTTTAAAGTACTATGTAAATGTCATCCATTTTTAACTTCAAGTTTCTGGGCCCTTTTACTTGGATTGAAGAAATGGTATATTTATTAAATTTGTGAATCACAGAAATCTGACAGGGATGGCTGGTACATTATATGAAAAAAGGTATTTAAAATTAGCTTAATAGGTTAACCTGATGGACTCAGTCAAATAAAATTAAATCTTCTAGGGATGAAATGCAAGGTCCTATATTTTAAACATCAACTGCCCAACCATAACCCAATGTTAAAAGATATTGTGAGTTTTAGTGTACTGAAAGTAAAATAATAGTCAAAAGCATAACATACCAACCAAAACAAAACTCATACAATCTTCAGTTGTACCAATAGTAGTCCAGTGATGAGAACAAAAAACTGTTAGTCCTACCGTACATTCTCTGCCCCTGAAAAATCATATTACATTCAGTCTGGGCACTTTATTTTAGGAAGGACATTGACAAAAATGAAGTTCATACACAAGAGAGTGGATAAGGCGGTGAAGGGACTGGAAAGCATAGAATACAATGGTTTATTGAACTGGTTGAGGAAACTAGAGATGTGTCTCCTCAGAAGTAAAATAAAAACTTAAAGCGTTCATGAGCACTGTCTTCAAGTATCTGAGGGGCTGTTAACATGGAAGCAAAATTAGATTTGGTACTGAAGGAAGGAAGGAAGAAAACAAGCATTTACTAAGCACCTACTATGTGCCAACCTGTTTTGCCAAGTGCTTTACAAATATCATTTCATTTGATCCTCACAACAAATCTAAGAAGTAGATGTTATTATTATCTCCATTTTACAGTCAAAGAAAGTGAGGCAAACAGAGGTTAAGTGACTTGTCCAGGGTCACACAGCCTGAAGTCATATTTAAACTCAAGTCTTTCTGACTCTAACCCAGTGCTTTATCCACTGAGCTACCTAGGTGCCTCTTAAAATGGATCTCTAGTTTCCTTCACAGTTCAACTCAAGCACCAACTTCTTCATGAATGAATGAATGAATGAATGAATGAATGAATGAAAAAGGTATGTAGTAAGCATTTACTATATGCCAAGCATTGTGCCAGACTTGGAACCTAGCAGAAACAATCCTTGCCTTCCAGGAGTTTACATGCTCATGGGGGAAAAACATAGAATAGAATATGGTGGCCAGGGAGAGCTACTGCATTAAGGAAATTTACAGGAAGTGATGAGTGACTATAAACAGAAGTAAAACAATACACTCCATCCTGGAACGATGGCTGAATTTATTTGATCATGGATCTTGGCTCCAAAGCTGGCCAAAGAGGTGATAACTAGGGCTCTTGTGAAGTAATGATCCCAGAGGTAATCACTAATCAGGGCAGCAAAATTCCTGGCCAGCAATTTCTTCCAGGCAACAAGATGATTGATGAAGAGACAACGGGACAATCACAAGTGAAATGAAGCCTTTCCTAAAGTCCCCACCTTCACCTTGAGTTAAATATGTGTGTGTATGTGTGTATACACACACATATATATGTATACATATACATATTTATGTGTTATCTCCTATAGTGTGTAAACACCTTGAGGACAAAAAAAGTTTCATTTTTGTCTTTGTATCCCCCCACTAAGCCTACTGTCTAACATTTAATAAATGCTTATTGATCTTTAATTGACTGATTGATTGATTAGGAATCTTGACCTGCCCAGAATAAGCATTAGAGATGGAGAGAAATCATCGTGGCAGCATGATTAGCCATCTCTATTCTCCTGTTTTCTTGTCATGGTCTGACCTCACCTACATTCCCTTAAATCAATGCACATGAGCAAAGTCAGATCATTGGACATGCATGATTAGGGATTGACTCTCTCCTCCTATCATGCTCACACACAGCCCACCTGCCTCAGTAGCTCTTCTTTCCCTTCATCTTCCCCCTAATAGCATCCTTTTAGTAGCCTGTTCATTGTTTCACTTGCTAGATATTTCAAAAAAACCAGCAACAATATGCCAGTCTCAGTACAGTGCCAAAGAAAGCCCGGAAGGAGGGATATTTTGAGGTTATCACACTGGCAGTCAGTAAACCTAGGTTTAGTCTCAGTTCTGCTATTATCTCCCTGTGACTTTATGTAAGGCAGTGACTAGAGCACTGGATTTGGAATCACGAAGAATTGAGTTAAACCTGTTTGACCCTAGGCAAGTCAGTTAACCTCTCTCACTCAATTTTAGTTTCCTCCTCTGTAAAATGGGGATACAGAAGATTGTTGGGACAATCAACTGAAATATCATATATCTACATATATGTATGTATGTATGTCAATCTAAAAGTGCTATATTAGTGCTAATTAACATTATTGTTAATTCAATTCCTAGGCCTGTTTTCTCATTTGTAAAATGAGATAGCTCTACTTGGTAGATTCGAAATTCCTTTCTAGTTGTTGCATTTTACGCTTATATACTTAGTTTACTTTTTAGAAGCATCAGAATATATGCCAGATTCAAGGTCTAGTCTTCCTCCAAGAGTAATCCAATCGGATCCTCAATGAGAGGTACCTAAGGTTCTTGGGAAATAAATGGGAAAAAAAGCTCTCTGGGTTTCTGGGAACCCCCTAGTATGGAAAGAAAATAGTTCAAGCCCATCTCTTTATCTTGTGCTTTCTAAGATGGTCAGGATCCCTTCAAGGTTGAAATTTAATATTGGGGGACCACTAAATACCATTCAAATGATTTGTCTTATTATTTCAAGTCACTGTGAAGTGAAAAATATTTTTACACAAAGCACAGTAATTTATGCAGCAAGTACTAAATAATGAACAGGTTCAATGGCAGATAATTATATGGAAAGTACTTAAATGCTAACTATGTACTTTAAAATGTTGCAAAAGGGGGTTCATAATTAAATTATAATTACAAGTAAAATCTAGACAATGATTATTCCCTAAGAAATCTGTATATTTTTATTTCTAGTGTTCAGCAGCTTATTCTCTCATACTGATTCATTTCCTTTGTTGTGATATTCACTCTGTTCCTGCTCGTTTTGCATGATGGATTTTAAATTTAAAATTAACTAAAATTATCTTTCAGATTACTAATTACTGCATATAATGATTTCAATAGAATACTAGAGTTACCATTAAAAAGCAGTTTGTGAGCGTACGAGTTTGAAATTGTGAAAGATTTACAGATAAAGTGGGGGGGAAGGAATATCACTTCATCATTGAACAAAACCCAGCTATTGGCAGGAATTGGGAATGACTTAAAAATAGTCTTGACCTCCTCTAGGAAGTGGCAGTTATGAAACTGACCATGCACAAAGTTGAGACCAAGACTGATTAGTCAAGTCAGGATTTTGAAAACTCCAAAGCAAGGAGCAACTTAAAACCTGTGACCAACTTATCAGATGTCCTTTCGTCATTATTCTTATCTGTCCCATTCCCCGCTCCTAGCTAACTATATCTTAGACAAACATGTCAAAAATTCATAGCATCATTGAATCAGAAGGAAATTTAGAGTTTATCTATCCCAACTCTATGAGGAAATGAAAGCCCAGAAACAATAAATACATGTCCCCAGGTCACAGAGCAGAGTGGAAAAGTCAGGATTCAAACCTAGGTCTTCGGATTTCAAATCCAGTGTTCTTGCCACAAGTAAATCTTATTGTTCCTTATTTGCTTTGCTGTTCTATGGTCCTGAACTGCTCCTTTTCTCTACTGTTTTCTTCTAACCACTACACTCACGTCCCAAAACAACCCCACAATCCCTGTCTTATCTTCAGTTCTGTCCTATGTTTTTTCTTGTCCTTTTTCCACTCTTAAATATGTCTTTGAAATGTATAACTCTCATTGTCTTACACATTTGAAGCCCAGAAATCTCATAAAAAGATGGAATGGTTTGGAAAGTGCCACATTTTAGGAAGCTAATTGACAAACTAGAGGGTACACAGAGTACAGGTGTACCTCAGAGATATTGCTGGTTCAGTTCCAGACAACCGCAATAAAGTGAAAATCTTGATAAAGTGAGTCAGAATTTTTGGTTTCCCAGTTCATATAAAAGTTATGTTTACAATATACTGTAGTCTATTAAGTGTATAATGGTTTTATGTCTTTAAAAATATGCATACCTTAATTAAAAATACTTTATTGCAAAAAAAGTAATTCTAACCATTGTCTGAGACTCCAGCAAGTCCTAATCTTTTAGCTGGTGGAGGGTCTTGCCTCCATTTTGATGGCTACTGAGGGATCAAGGTGATGGTTGCTTAAGGCTGGGGTGAGTGTGGCAGTTTCTTAAAATAAGACTATAGTGAAACTTGCCACATTAATTGGTTCTTCCCTTCACTTGAGCACTTAGAGGCCATTGTGCGGTTATTAACTGGCCTAATTTCAATACCATTGTATGTCAAGGAATAGGGAAGCCTGAGGAGTGGGAGAGAGACAGGGAACAACAGGTCAGTGGGGCAATGAGAACTCACACAACATTTTTTTATTAAGTTCGCCATCTTCCATGAGTACAGTTGTGGTGCCCCTGAACAATTACAGTAGTAACATCAAAGGTCAATAATCACATATCACCATAAAAAATATAATGATGATGATGCTTGAAATATTGCAAAAAATTATTAAAATGTGACATAGAGACTCTCAGTCAGCACATGCTGTTGGAAAAAATGGTGCTAATGGATTTGTTCAATGATACAAACCTTCAATTTGTATAAAGAAAACATCTGCAAAGTGCAATAAAGTGAAGAGCGATAAAACAAGGTCTGCCTGTACATACCACAATAGTGACAGACCAAGAAATAGAGCAGAGGAAGAAAATTTGAAAGAATTTCTAGAAACCCAGGTTAGAAATCACAGAACTTAGACTAGGAAGAGAACTTAGAGACCATTTAGTCCAAATGTCACATTTTACAGATGATGAAACAGAGGCCAAAGCCAGTAAATTGATGTGTCCAAGGTCACTGAATTAAGGGAAAACATTATCTCTGATTTCAAATATTTTTTAAAATTGTCACATAAAAAAAGGAGTGTACTTATTCTGCATTTTTCCAATAAGCATACTCCAAGTAGTGCAAGTTCAAAGGAGATATATTTCAGTTCAGTATAAAGAACAAGTTTCAACCATCCCAAAATCCAGTGGACTGCCTTTTGAAGCAGTGAGTTACCTCTCCCTAAAAGTATTTTTGAAAACTCCAAAGATCAATGCAACTGAAAATCTGTAGACAAGTTATTAAGCCTCCCTTGGTCAATGTTCTCTTAGTGATACTATAAAATAAATACTTGCCTTGGATGAAAGATTAGATTAAATGACTTCCAAAGTTTCTTCTAATTCTTAAACTCCATGATTCAGTGATTTCCAATATATCTCATAATTACAAAAAGAAAGTACTTTAATGAACAAAAAATTGAGGGAAAGGGAAAATTAGCTGCCATGGGGAATCCATTTTCAGAAGGAAGGAAGGAAGGAAGGAAGGAAGGAAGGAAGGAAGGAAGGAAGGAAGGAAGGAAGGAAGGAAGGAAGGAAGGAAGGAAGGAAGGAAGGAAGGAAGGAAGGAAGGAAGGAGGGAAGGAAGGGAGGAAGGGAGGGAGGAAGGGAAGGAGGCGGAAGGGAGAGGAGGAAACAGGGAAGGAGGAAGGAAGGAAAGAAGGGAAGGAAAGAGAGAGTGAAGGAGGAAAAAATAAGAATTTCTTAAGCACCTACTATATGCCAGGCACTATACTAAGAGCTTTACAAACATTATCTCATTTGATCCTCACAACCCTAGAAGGTAGGTGTCATAATCTTCCCACTTTACAATTGAGGAAATTGAATTCCTTGCCCAGGGTCACACAGCTAGCAAGTGTATAAGACTAAAATAGAACGCATGTCTTCTTGACTCCACAACTCTCTATCCACAGCACCACCTTGCTTCCTCCTTATCATATTTTTTGATAAAATTCTGAAATGATTGCAGAAGCAGCTGTTGAGATATACACCCTCTATCTCATATCAAGCCATCGCTGAAGTGGACTTTTTGTTCTACTTACAGCAGCCCAAAACCTCAAAGATAGAAAGAACCACAGAGCTCATCTAATCCAGTCCTTGACCAAGAATCCCCTCTAAAGGATCCCCAGCAAGTGAATCAAGCAGCTTCTACTTGAAAACTCTAAGGGTGGGAAGAACTGACAAAGTCACTTCATCTGGGAATGGAATATTTCCTAACATTGATCTGCATCTCTGTGGCTTGCTTCTAATTCTACTTCCTGGACTCAAACAAAGTCTTATCTCTCTTCCACATGACAACATTTCCAATTCTTCTCACCGCACCAGAGTCAATAATGTCTCCAGGATTAGTTTTCAGGAATGCATGTGGGCTGCAGTCTGAAACAGTCTTGGGCAAGATGCTTCTAAAAGGTCCCCAGACTGGATTAATCATAATCCTGAGACAAGGAGCTCTTCAAGGATAGGAATTATGTCTTCCATATATTGGTATCATCCACCATGTTTGTTAAAGGCCTGAAGTTCAATTACTATGTCAGTCAACAAGCATCTGTTAAGTTGCTATTTACCAGATATCATGCCATATGAAATTGACCGACGGAAGTTGGGACATCTCATCTGCAGAAGAGAAGGCATAAAAGCACACAATTCAATCATTAAATATTTGAAGGCTGTCATGGATTAGACTTTTTTTAAAATTTAATCCTAGAGAGCAGAACTAGGAGAAATATATGAAAATAGCAAAGAATGTGTCATAAGGAAAAATTTCTTTAGAATTAGAAGTCTCCAAATGTGGAATGAGCTGTCTTAGAAGATAGATAGCCACTGAGCCCATCACTTAATTTCTCAAAGCTTCAGTTTCCTAACTTGTAAAATAGATATATATTCATGGCATTTAATAAATAAAGTAACATATTAAAGTGCTTTGTCAGCCTTGAAGTGCTAGATAAAGTCTAATTGTTGTCGCTATTTATGTTTTTCATTATTATTTAGTTCATGCTCACATGGGGTCTTCAAGATAAAATTGAGCATCCATTCATTGGAGATGCTGCAGTGCTTCTCATCTCCAATCCTTAGCATCATTCATTTCCTTCAAGGGTCACCTCAGGTGCCGCCTCATAGAGGAAGCCTTTCCTGATTTCACCGCTTCCCCAGTTACTCGTTGTTCCTTCCTCAGCTTCCTTTGTATTCATTTCTCTGTATTTATGTTGAATCTCCTACTCCAGTAGATACTTAACATCACAAATTGTTTTGGGGAGGTGGGACTCTCCTCAGCAATTAGCACAGTGGGAGGTAATATATGCCCAGGAAATTGAATTGAGTAAAACTAGATTGCCTGCAAGGTCTCTCGGAACCACAAGCTCTTATGATTCTGATCAACATTTAACAAGCATTTTAATTGATTTTAAAATGGGTTTTGGAGACTATTTTAAATTTATTTTAAATTTTTTATCAGGATCATTGATTTAAAAGATGTTTGTTGTGTTTGGGATGAATTATGGGGTATAAGCAGCATACTTAGGGCAAAGAGCAAGATCAGTCCGGGGTCTAATCCTAAACTTAACACTTGGTAGTTGAAAGAATATTTAAGTATGAGCAAGTCACTTCAACCTTCCTGAGACTCATTCTCCTCACCTCAAAAACGAGTACTGTATTTTCCTTCCCTACCTTAGCAGGTTACTATGAAGCAAGAACTTTTTAAATCTTGAAATACTTTATAAGTGACATTTTTCTAGTAATGTTTGGGTATTTTGGGGGAGTTTTGTTTCTTGGGTTTTTTTTACAAATGAGTTAACAGAGGCTGGGGGAGAGCCTACAAAAACAAAAACAAAACATACCTGCTTTCAAGAACCCACCAGGGTAGGAGATACACATATACAAATAAGTGGATACAAGGTAATTTGAGGAGGGAGCAATCTTGAAGAGCTAGGAAGGGATGAAATCAGAAAAAGTTTGCTGTATGAGTGGGTACTTAAGGTAAGCCTGGCAAGTTGATGATTCTAAGGACTGAAGATGAGAAGGGAGAAAATTATCCAAATTATCTGTGTGATTTATCCAAAGTCACACACAGAAAGCTCCAGACCTGGGGTTTGAATTCATGTCCACTTAAATCAAATCTAGTAAATGTCTTCCCACTGAGAAGTAAACAGAAAAGTAAACCTTGAAGCTGGGAAGACCTGAGTTCAAATCTTGCTTCTAACAGAGGCTGTCTATATAACTTCCAGCAAATCACTTAACCTCTCATTGATTGCTCTAGACTTGAAAGTAGAAATTGTGGAAGATGCACTGACCTGCATTAATGGAGGGAATTCCCTAACCTGATAATGTCCTATATTAATGAAATCACAGATGCATTCCCTATTCCCTAAAATGGTGGTTAATATTATTTGCCTTCAGTGGAGCATTTTATAAAAACAGTCTGGGCTTCGTCTCATGCTCTGTATAAAAATCACCCCATTCTATACATGATTTGGTTTTGGAACTTCACAAGGATGGATTTCTACTGACAGAGGGAGACAGTGAAAGCTCCTTGATAACACCCTGTGGATGCTTTCTTCTGTCTCCATCCCAGTCTAGGTTCCTCGCTCCCTGTATCGTAGAGAAACAAGCCAGTTTTAATTTGCTCTTTTCTTCCTTGCTGCTGAACTGTTAGGACCTAATAACATGACACTACTTCTGAGAAGGGACTTGTGTTGCCAATACAGATTTGTCACAACAGATTATTCAATGCATGGAAGAGAAACTCAGTTTCCAAATGCAATTAGACCAAAATGTCTCCACAAATTACTCCTGGCTTCTTTGTCTGTGTCATAGGAGAGAAGGTATGTATATTGGTTTGTGAATATAAAGCATTTTCTGAATGTCAGCTACTGTTAAGGCATGCATTAAAGTTTACAGGGCAGTTTCATCAGAACAACCCTGTGAGGTAGGTAGTACAAATAATATTAGTGCCATTTTACAGATGAAGAAACTGAATATCAGAGACATTCAGTTACTTGACCAAGATCACATGGTAGATACCATAGTACCAATTAGTATATATCAGTCAGGATTCAAACCCAAGTCTCATACCTTCAAGCCAGCAACTCTCTCCAATATGCCACTTTGCCTTTATATTATCTGTTGTTATTGTTGAGCCATTTCAGTCTTGTCTGACTCTTCGTGACCCAATCTGGGGTTTTCTTGGCAAAGATATGGGAATGGCTGGCTATTTCCTTCTTCAGCCCATTTCACAGGAAACTTAGATAAACATCATTAAGTGACATAGCTAGTAAATGTGTGAAGCCAAATTTGATCTCAGAAAGATGACTTTCTGACTCCAGGTCTGGCACTCTATCCAGTTTACCATCTAGCTGCCCATATTATCTTTAAAATATGTCAAATTATGTAATAAAATATATGTAAAAGCATTTATTAAATGTCTGCTATATTAAATGTATAGTGCTTGGCATAGCTGATATAAATTTTTTAAATGGTCTAATCTTTCCCTCAGAAGATTTTTAATTAGATAAGAGACATATAACATGTCCGTGGATAAGTATGCTACAACATAAGATATATGCGCTTTTGATCGGTGGAGATACTAAAAAAATAGAAGGAATAATTTGATGCCTTGATTAGCAACTTGGTGGACCGTGATGATCTGTTGATTCACAAAGCAAGTGCAACCTTGAAGTGGTTGGAAGCAGTGTGGGGGTCAGGGAAGTCTGTGGGCCTTTCCCTCACCTCTACTATTCTCCTGCCCTCATCTCTCCTAAACATTTCCTCTCCAAATGCCTGCTTTTGAGACTTCAATCAAATCCATGAATTGTGAGGTATCATTGTGTTCCTTCCAAGGTCTTAATACACACTTTTCAAAAGACATCAAAAATTCTTTAATCACAAATTTTAAACTGGTTTCAGATCCACTCACTATCTCAGTTGCCCTTCTCTAACCATACTTCAAACTACTCAGTGTCTTCCCTAAAATATAAGCAAGCTTAAGTGGTGTTTAAAAGGTGCAAAATGGGAGCCAGTATAGTATAGTGGAAATCACACTGTCTCTGGCATCAGTGGAATTAAACTCCGATCCTACCTCTGACGGCAGCTGGGTAGCACAGTGGATAAAGCACTGGGCTTGGAATCAGGAAGACTTCTCTTGTTGAGTTCAAATCTAACCTCAGACGCTTACTAGCTGTGTGACCCTGGGCAAATCTCTTAAGTCTGTTTGCAGTAGTTACCTTATATGTAAAATGAACTGGAGAAGAAAATGGCAAGTAATTCTATTATGTTTGCCAAGAAAAAAACACAAAATGGAGTCACAAAGAGTCAGACGTTACTGAAAAGACCAAGCAACAATAACCACCTGCTTCTGAAACCTGTGTAACTTTCTTCATCTGTAAAATAAAATGAAGGGGTTGGACCAGATAGTCTTTGAGGTCCTTTCCATCTGTAATCCCATGATCCTGTGATGGGAGAAAGGAAATAATTTTCAAGGCAATTTTTAGTGGGAAGAAATCACTTCCAATTGGGGATAGGGAGAGGAAGGAATCAGGGAAGATATCTTAGAGGAAGTGGTATCTGAGCTGATCTTTGAAGAAAAAAAGAGGATTTCCTCGGGCAGAACAGAAGAATGAATGCATTCTAGGCATGGATAAATGTATCACAAGGCTGGATGATGTAACTCCAACTTGTTCCAATCAGAGACCTCGCCTTCTAGTTTGATAAAAGTTTTGTTGAAATTGCCATGCATGCAGAAAGAGACTCGTGATGAATTGCAATTAGTAATAGTGAGGGCAATTAGCAGAGAATTCCTACAATTTGGTGAAAGTTGTACAGACAAATGGAAATTTTTGCTACATCTCTGTTAATGTTCAGAAACACTCATCAAACTTATTACAACAGCTATTCAAACTACTACTTAAAAGAGGTACAGATCAAATAGTTCTCCTTGTCAAAATACACACTCTCCTAAGCTAAAGCACTCAGTGAAATCACCTTTAATGAATTCTAGGGCATCATAACCTTTGGGGGCTCTGAGTAAGAAATTTATTTATACAGATTACAGTGGCATCTTCAAGCTTTAAGGCTGAATTTGAAAAATCTTTTTACTTTGTGTGTCACATCTAAGGACTCTACAGCAAATAATGGCTTTGGCAAGGAACTACAGCTGGTGAAATTAATGAATTCTGCTTCTGTTTACCTTTCTTTCATTTGATATTAACCATTGACTTATGCTAAGTAGGGTATTCTGTCTTTCCTGCAGTAAATTCCTGCTCTGATGCATCATTATGTATAGTAGCCAGCTCTGGGTGTCTTAAAGGCTATGTCAATTCAGTGTAAGCTTGTGAAGGGTTTGCGACACTGGAAAAGTTTCACACATTGGAAAGGTGTTCAGTATGGTAATAGGTTCTTGTAGCATAATACAGTTAGATCTGAGCAGATTTCCTGGGTTTAAGTTAGCCTAGTGACAAAGGGAAAAGTTAAAGAGGAAAGTCTTTAGGCTGTGGAGCAGATAAGGTTACAAACCACATGGGGATTACAGTACTCTACTAACTAGTAGCCTCTGTCAAATAAGCAGTTATTATAGTAAGACTTCGGGGCTCTCGGCGTGACACAGGTTTTTCTGGGTTGATCTATGCCCTGATTTTCTCCTCACATCTGGTGAATTCTTCATTCCATGCTGGCCTCTTTTGCCAACATTCAGCTGTCATCTCCACGGAAAAAGGAAAAAGAAGGGAAGGTCATGGTGTTCACCTGAACTCAGCTGAACCACAACCCAAACTACTAATACATCCTTGCCCTGTATTCAATAACTACTTCCTTACATGCCTTCTTTCATAAAGTTTCTTTTATGTCCCTTACTGAAATCAGTTCAGTCATTTACTTACATATATCTAACATTAGGACAGCTGACAGCAGTAATTCACTGGAGTTCCCCTTCAATGGGAAACTTATAGTGACTGAATGACCATTTTGAGGTATATTAAGGCAGCTTTTCTTGCTTAAGTATGGATGAAATTAGATTAACTCCCACCCAACTCTGAGATTCTGTGTCTCTGACATCCAAGGACCAACTAATCAGAGTTCAAAAAAGTTCATCACTAGAAGGATGACCAATAGTTATTGACTGATTAATTTTGGTCATAGAAACTCATAAAGATTTGCATTTGTATACTTAGCACTTAGCACACTTCCTGGTGCAAAGTAAGTACTTAATAGATGCAGGTAATCCAGTCTTGCCCTGAAGGTCATTGATTAAGACCTGGCAGAGGAGAAAGGGGAAAGGTGAGAGGACACTGTGATCTGCCCTGCAAGAGAATGAAGAAGCCATGTCTGTGGAACCACAGACTTTCCAAAAGAATTAAATCAAAGTACTATTAGCAATGTGTTTACCTAAGTCTTGTGTTTCTCCCTACAGAAAGGAAAATGTTTGAACTTCACAAGCATATGTGAATTTCACATATTTTATTAACTAATGTGAAACTAGCCTCAACTGATACTCATTTTTAGACACCTGTAATTAATAAATGGCTAAAACAATGGCCATGGGCTTGAACTGAAACTCAAAACAGAATTCTGATGAATTGGCTAGTCTTCCCAATGGTGGCTATAATATTGTTCAGCATTTAGCCAAAGCATATGATCCTTTAGGGCTCTTCCAGCTCTACAACTCTTAGCTCTCTGTTGTATATTCTATAATCTCTTCCAACTCTAATATTCTATGTTATGTTATATGGGGTCTTCCAGTTTTTACCTTCTGTGTTTTATATTCTATAAGGTCTCTTCTACCTCTACATTTTTTTGGATATATATATACTATACTTCTAACCAACCTCAACAATAAAATCAATATTCTAGGGTTAAAGAAAAAACACCATTTAGGAAGAGTCCACATGAGCCTTCCACCTGGGATGCATACTGGCTATGTGACCCTGGGCAAGTCAGTTAACTTTTTGGTACTTTAGGCAATTCTCTAAGATTATAAATTGCTTGATGTGCATTGGTAGAGGGAATTTCCTTATCTGGGAGTTGCCCATAGTTGAGGAATCACAGATCTAGCTCCTAGCCCCTGTCTCTCACATGAATATTGAAGGAATGAACTAATCTAAAATCCATTTAATTATGAGTGATTAAGGTATTACCAAATTACTTGTTCAACATCTGGGATTTTTGTTTTTGTTTTACTTTCCTTTTTTAAAAGAAATGAAAATTTCATTTCAAAATTAAACATTAAGCCTTCTCACTATTAATTTATAAATCAAAGAGAGTCTTTCCCTTAAAGTGTCTGGAAAAGGAAAATAGAATGGTCTATATCTATCCAAAATGTGCCCAAGACTCTTCATTTCTAATTTCACTGAATTTCAACCTAATGTCTTGAAACATTTCCCTAACATCATTTGTTTTGGAAATTTCCCAGATTCCTTGAACTGTTATTGTGTGTGAAAGGTTTCACTTTATAAGCAAGAATTTTCAGAGTATAATACTATTTGTATTTGTATACTATAAGCATTTGCTATTTATCAGGCATTGTGCTAAATACTAGGGATACAAAAAAAGCCAGTATCTGCCCTTAAGGAGCTCTCATTCAAGGGAGACAAAGCTTAGCAAACAACTGTTACAAACAAGATATGTACAATGCAAAGGAGAGGTCATCTCAAAGGAAAGGCACTTAGAAAAAGGAGACAGACTGAGAAAGACCTTTTGCAAAGGGTGAGATTTTAGAAGAATATGGAAGGAACACTGGAAACCAGGAAGTGGAGGGAAGCATTCATGACTTGGAGGCTAGCCAGTGAAAAGGCATGACATTTGGAGATGGGAGTGATATGTAGGAGCAACAGGAAGTAGGCCAGCACTGGGGATTGCAGAAGACATATTGGTAAATGAAAGGTACAAAGATGAGAGAGGTGGAAAAGGAATACATTATGAAATGCTTTAAAATCCACATGGGTTCTGATATTTGAACCTGGAAGAAAAAGGAAGCCGTTGGAGTTATTGAGTATATGGATGGGGAGGTGGTACAGTAATGACCTGTTGCACTTCGGAAGATCACTGACAATTGAGTGAGGGATTGATTAGAATAAGGAGGGATCTGAGTGAGGGAGACCAACCAGCAGTTTATTGCAGTAGTCCAAGTGTAAAGTGATGAGAGCTTTTCTTACCCAGGATGGTGGCTTTGTAACTGTAAAGAAAAAAAATTCTATATATAGATTTATCTATAGATCTCTGTAGGTATATCAATATAGATATCAGTATAAATATAGATATGAAAGATGGGAAGATATCAACACGATGAATTGACGATGAATTGATATGTAAAGTGCATGAAAATAAGAAGTAGAGGATGATACTCAGGTTACAAGGACAGTGGTATCTTCAACATTAATATTTCAATGAGAATGAACATAGCATCAAGATCAACTACAGCACTGATGGTACATTCTTTTATTTGAAAAGACTATAAGCCAAGAGCAATGTGGAGGGAGTGTTGGTGCCTGATTTTTTGTTTCCATATGATTGTGCATTCAGTGTAGACACAGAAGCTGAGATGAAACAAAGTATGGATTGACTCTCTGATGCTTATGCTAATTTTGGCCTAACAATAAACCAAGAACCAATTACCAATTAACCAAGAAGAAAACAGGTGTTCCATCAGTCACCACCATGCCATCCATACATGGAACTATCGATTACAGCAAATAGAGAAGTTTTGAATGCTATGGATAAGTTTACTTACTTTGGTGATATATTTTCCAGGAAAGTATACATTGATAATGAAGTTGACACACAGATTTCTAGAGATAGCTCTGTATTTGGGAGACTCCAAAGGAAAGTATGGAAGAGAAGAGGTATTAGACTGACTTCCAAAATGAAGGTCTACAGAGCTATTGTGCTGACCTTATTGTGGTACACCTGTGAAGCCTGGACAGTATACCAGTGCCATGCCAGGAAACTGAATTACTTCCATTTGAATTGTCTTAGGAAGATTCTAAAGATCATCTGGCAGGAGAAGGTACCAGACACTGAGTCCTTACTTGAACTTAAGTGCCATGCATTCAAACTCTGCTTCAGAGAGCACAACTCCATTGGGTTGGCTACATTGTTCTTATACAAAATGTATACTTCCCCAAAAGACTATTTTATGGAGAACTCACACAGAGCGAGCAAGCTTTCACATCGTGGTCAGAAGAAGCAATACGAGGACATTCTTAAGGTCTTTCTTAAGAATTTTGGAATTGGTTGCGTGACATGGAAGAGACTGACACAGCACTGCTCAGTATAGTGTACCCACATCAGAGAAGGTGCTATGCTCTATGAGCAAGGTAGAATTGAAATAGCTTAGACGTACAGGATGAGTAAATATAGAGAATCCACCCCAACTTTCACCTAGACTATTTGTGCCTGAGCTGTGGAAGAACATTCTGAGCTCATATTAGTCTGATTGGCCACAAACTTACCTTTAGTATAGTGATGTCATTTTGGTCCTCTTTGAGAATGAAGGAAAACAGCCAACCAACCAGGAAAATTGTGAAAAGTGATGAGAAAAGAGAGAAAAGATAGTGACTTCTCTTTTGAACACGAGTGTCTCCATGTTTGGGGTGTCTCCAAAATGTCTAGCTCAAGATGTTAATGATTCAAGGCTAAAGATCAGGAGAGTGTTTAGGACTGGATAAATAGATCTAAGACTCATCGAGAAAGAAATTATAACTGAACCTGTTGATGAGACTACAAAGTGAAAAGAGAAGAGGTCCTGGGAGAGAGTCTTGGGTAACGTATTCCCCATGATCTGGGAGAGACAAAGTAAAGTATATTTCAAAAGTATGGTCAGATAAATAAGAGGACAGATAAATAAGAACAGTGTCACACAAAAAAAGTAAACTAGAGGAGAAAGCATTTAGGATAAGAATGTGATTGACAATGCCAAGTGCTGCAAAGAGATCAAGAAGGATAGGTATTGTGTCAGCTGAAACACAGCTACACAACAGCTGGAATCATAGAGAGTCCTGATTCTCTAAGAGAAAAAAAATGGAACAGTAAGAGGAACAACAGGATTTTTTTTACATAAATCTCTGTGAGAATACTCAAATCTTAAAAAAAAAATTCTGGCTAATACCTGCTATCATGGAACATCTTTAACCTAAGAAAGGAAGACTGGCCACTCCTATCTGCCCAGTCACTTTCTTTTGTCAAAGCAAATTGCACATAGAAGGAAGCTCTTTTCAAGTACTATTTCTACATACCCAAATTGTAAGTTTTTAATTTAATATTTTATTTTCCACAGTTATGTGTAAAAGCAATTTTTAGTATCTTTTATAAAAGAGTTTTGATTTCCAAGTTCTCTTTCTTTCTCCTTCCTCTCCTCCTATCATTGAGAAGACAAGTAATTTGATATAGGTTATGCATATGCAATGCAAATGCAAAGCATATTTCCATGTTAATCATATTGTGAGAGAAAATAGACCAAAAAAATTAGAAAAATTAAGGAAGTAAAGAAAAAGTATGCTTTCATCTAGATTCAGACCCCATCAATTCTTTCTTTCTCTGGAGATGAATAGCATTTCTTAGTATAAGTCCTTCAAGATTATTTTGGATCATTGTATTGCTTAGAATAGCTAAGTCATTCACAGTTGGTCATATACTACTGCTGTTATTATATACAATGTTTTCCTGGTTCTGCTCATTTCATTTTGTATCAGCTTTCGTCTTTCCAGGATTTTCTGAGAGTTTTGTGCTCATTATTTCATATAGCATAAAAGTACTCCATCACAATCATATACAATTATTTGTTCAGTCATTTCCCAGTTGATGGGCATCCCCTCAATTTCTAATTCTTTACCACCATTAAAAGAGTTTAAATATTTTTGAACATATAGGTACTTTTCATTTTTTTTATTATCTTCAGGATACAGACTTCTGGTATCAAAGGGTGTGCATGGTTTTATAACCTTTTGGACATAGAGCCAAATTGCTCTATAAAATGGTAGAAATCAATATACAATTTCACCAATACCATCTTTTCATAAAATTGTAGACAGCTTTAATTACTTCATCTGAAAATTACCTGTTCATACACTTTCATCATTTATCAATTGAGGAATGGCTCTTATTTCTATAAATTTGTCTCAGTTCTCTCTCTATTTGAGAAATGAAGTGTTTATAAGAGAAACTTGCTATAATTTTTGGCAGTTATGATTACTATGTATTTCACTCCCTCCTATTTTCCCCCCTGTTTAAACCACTATCTCTCTCCTCTCACCTTGTCCATTCCCAAAAAGTTTTGCTTCTGATTTTTGCCTCCCTTCTATTAGCACCCTCCCTTCAATCCATCCTTCTTTCTATTAGCATCCATACACACACACATACACACACACACTTTCTCTTATGCCTTTGAATGCACTAATTCTGATGAGAGTAAGGTTCACACACAAACCCCATCTTCCCTTTCACTATAAAGGCTTTGTTGTACATCTATGAGTAGTTTCCCCCATTCTACTACTTCCTTTCCCCTTCTCCCAATACATTCCTCTTTCTCACCCTTAATTTTATTTTTAGATGATATCCCATCATATTCATCTCATAGTCATGTCCTCTGTCAATGTATACTCAGTCTAATTACACTAGTAATAAAGTTTTTAGGAGTTACAAGTATCATTTTCACACATAGGAATGTAAATAGTTTAACCTTACTGAATTCCATGTGAATTTTTTCTCTCCTGTTTACCTTTTTATGCTCTTCTTGAGTCTTAAATTTGAAAGTCAAATTTTCTATTCACCTCTTGTCATCAGTAATGCTTGAAAGTCATCTATGTTATGTAATATCCATTTTTTTTTCCCTGAAAAGGATTATATTCAGTTTTGCTAGGCAGGTGATTCTTCATTGTAATTCAAGTTCCTTTGCCAACCTTCCTCTGATCCTCTAATGTAAAAGCTACTAAATCTTCTATTATCCTGACAGTGGTTCCACAATATTTCATTTGTTTCTTTTTGGCTACTTGCAATATTTTCTCCTTCACCCAGGAGCTCTGAAATTTGATTATAATATTCCTGGGAATTTTCATTTTGTGATATCTTTCAGAAGGTGGCCAGTGGATTTTTTCCATTTTTAGTTTATCATCTGATTCAAAGATCTCAGGACAATTTTCCTTCATAATTTCTTGAAAGATGACATCAAGGCTCTTCTTTATCATGGATTTCAGGTAGTCCAGTAATTCCTAAATTATCTCTCCTCAATATTTTTTCTAGGTCAGGTGTTTTTCAAATGAGGTATTTCACATTTTCTTCTATTTTTTTTCATTATTTTAATTTTATTTTTTTCCTTGATGTCTCATAGAGACATTAGCTGCCACTTACCCAGTTCTAATTTTTAATGAATTATTTTATTTTAGTGAACTATTTTCTTCAGTGAGCTTTTGTATGCCCTTTTTCATTTAGGCAATACTACACACAGACACACACACACACACACATGCATACACTCACATATATGTGTATATTTCCATTTGGTCAATTCTATCTTTTTCCAAAGTATTCTTGTCTTTGGATTTTTGTGCCTCTTTTACTATTTGATCTATTTTGGTTTTCAAGGTGTTATTTTCTTCAGTGATTTTTGTGCCTCCTTTGCTAAGCTATTGACTTTTTTCATGATTTTCTTGCATCACTCCAATTTCTCTTATTAATTTTTCCTCTACCTCTCTTACTTGATTTTTAAAATTGTTTTGGAGTTCTTTCATATTCTGCGACCAATTCATATTTCTTTGAGATTTCGGATGTAACAGTTTTGACTTTCTTGTCTTCTTTATTTTGATCTTCCATTTAACCATAATAACTTTCTATAGTCAGGATCTTTTTCTGCTGTTTGCACAGTTTTCCAGTCCATTTCTTGACTTTTAACTCTATGTTAAAGTAATGCTCTCCTTCTAGAGTGCAAGGGGCACTGCCCAAGCTTCAGGTTTTTTTGTGCAGCTGTTTTCAGAAATAATCTGAGGACCCATAAGTTTTTGATTCTTCCAAGGCAGAATCCTTCCTTCTAGGGAGAGGTGTTTTTACTACTCTCCTGGCCTATCAGCCCTGAAATTGTCACCAGGGTCCCAGCTCCCCTACAGCCACAAACTCTGATGTGCTAGTATTCCTCCTCACCCTGGGACTAAGACCAGGACTGTGACTGAGATCCAAATGTGGGCAGTACAACAGAGACCTGCCCCAGCTGCCAGCAAAGGGACCCCTATTATCTCCTTCTGACCAGTTGTATGACTGCCTTACCCTCTATAGGCTGAGAAGTCTGGACACTGACATCACCACCACTGATTCAGTCATTGTCAAGGCCTACTGCTATCTTGCAGAGATGCTGCCTGGCCTGGATCACACTCCACTCTCACCCCAGTGATACAAACCTTTTCTGCCAATTTCTAAGTTGTCTTAGCTGGAAAATTATTTCATCCTGTCCTTTTGTAGGTTCTACCATTCCAGACTTTGTTTTGAAACATTATTTAAAGTAGTTCAGAGGGGGTTGGGGGAGAACTCAGTTGAGTCCCTGCCTTTTTTCAGACATCTTGTCGCTATCCCCATTGTAAATTAAAAGTGGAAAATTGTGGCATTAGAAATTCAACAACTGCTAAGCTGCCAAAGACATTCCATTTTAGCCTTGGAGTCAACTAATTCTATAGTTTTATTTCTCAAGAACAGAGAATCAGTCACATTCAAACAAATAGGTCAGAAAGATGCTTTTCTCCTTGACTGGATGAGTGATAGGAGCTTTTTATTCATGCAAATATAAGCCCAGAATCATAAGATTTTTTAATTGGACAGAACTATAGAATCAATAAATTCCTTCACTCTACAGATAAGAAAACTAAGACCAAGAGAGGCTGCTTGCTGATCTAATCTGTTTCAATGTATTTGATTATTACCTCCTCCCTATCACCGAGTGTTTCCCCACTTCACCTCACCCTGAACTCCAGTCTAACTTTACCAAATGCCTATTAGCCATCTCTACTTAGAAGTCCTGCTAGGACATTGAATTTAGCATATCCAGAACAGAACTCATCAACTTCTTTCCCTAAACCTGTCCCTCCTCCAAACTTCTCTATTTATATTTGGGGGAACCACCATCTTCCCAGTCTTCCTGGCCTGAAGTTTCAGATGCATCTTTTTTTTTTTTACTGTTCCCTCCCTTTCACCACCTCCATCCGATCAATTGTCAAGTCCTGTCAATGATGCCTCTATAACATCTCCTGAATCCATTCCCTTAACTTCAATCATATAATCACAACCCAAACTCAGGCCCTCTTTACCTCTCTCCAAGGCAGTAGTTCTCCTTGCCTCAAGTCTCCATCTATTTTGCCCACAAGTGACAAAATAATTTTAATGTCTAGCTTAATCATATCTAAAATGCTTTACTGGTGCCCCATTGCCTCTAGAATAAGACATACAATCTTTATCCAACAGTTTTGTAGGCTCATGATATCTAGACCTAGAAAGGATCTAAGAAACCACCTAGTCCAGCAGCCCTCATTTTTAACATGGGAAAATTGAGACATAGGATGAATAAGTAACTTATTCTATATCACCAAAGTACTTAGCATCAGAGACAGTAATGGAATTCAGGTCTTACACTGTACGTACTCCTTCTACTGTACCATTTAAAGACTTTTCAGTGGACTAGTGAATAGTGCTGGTCTTAGAGTGAGTAAAACCTGAGTATGAATCCTGCAACAGACACTTATTAGCTGTGTGATCCTGAGCAAGCCACACCTTTCTGTGCATCAGTTGCCTCATTTCTAAAATGAGGGGGCTCAGACTAAATGTCTCCCAATGTCCCTTTCAGTTCTAATCTATAATCCTACTAACCTTTCCAGCTTCATTTAATATGATACCCCTTTGTGTACTCTGGGCCACTGAGGATTTCTCATTCTTATCCTGCATTCCCCATCCCACATTGTTTGAATACCTTCCCTCCTCCACTTTGCCCATTGAAATGTTTTTCTCTCTTTTCAAAAGAAAGGAAGCCACCTCCTCTTTGAAGCTTTCCCTGATCTTGGTTAAAAGGTTTCTCCCCATCCTCAAATTTCCTTGCAGGCCTTTGTCTGTATCTCTCCTTTTTATCTCTATGTGATTCTACTTCACAGAACACTCTCTTATATAAGATGCACTTTTGTTGTTGGTGTTCAGTGGTTCAATCATGTCTAACTTTATGTGACTCCATGGATTTTGTCCATGAGGTTTTCTTGTCAAAGATACTGGAGTGGTTTGCCATTTCCTTCTCCAGTATATCCCTATTTTATAGATAAGAAACTAATGTAAATAGGGGTAAAGTTACTAGCTTGTGATCACACAGCTAATAAATTTGCATTTGAATTCAGATCTTCCTGACTCCATGCCCCAGCTCTCCATCAACTGTGCCACCTCGCTGCCTCCTAGGATAAACTCTTTCAGAAAAGGAATGAGGTTGTTTTTCATCTTTGTATCCCCTGAACCTAGCACAGGGCTTGCTATGGGAGCCAGAGTAGGCACCAATCAGTTAATCAACAAATGTCTATTAAGTACTTACTATGTGTCAGGCACTGTCCTCGGTGCTCAGGATACTAGTACAAAGAATGAAACAATTGCTCTTCCCCAAAACCTTACATTCTAATGGGGGACAGCTAGGTGGTGCAATGGATAAAGCACCAGTGCAAGAGTCAGGAGGACCTGAGTTCAAATCTCACCTCAGACACTTGACACTCACTAGCTGTGTGACCTTGGGCAAGTCACTTAACCCCAATTGCCTCATCCTGGGTCATCTCCAGTCATTCTGATGAATATCTGGTCACTAGATTCAGATGGCTTTGGAGGAGAAATGAGGCTGGTGACTTGCACAGCCCTCCCCCACTCAAGAAAAAAAAGTCGAATATAAGTCATGTCATTATTTCTTTCATGGCATGGTCTTCTTCAGCAAAGAAGGACAAACACACACACATTATAATGGGTAAACAACAAGCAGCATAAAATAAAGTGAATAAATACAAATATATACAAAATAGTTAAATATAAGGTGATTTGAGAGGGAGTATATTAGTAGTTGCAGAGACTGGAAAGACTTTATGTCTTTCCTCATGTTTCACCTGTATCTTTGAGGAAGAAAGGTACTCTGTGAAGTGGAGGTAAGGAAGGAATGCATTTTAGACAAGAGGGATAACCAGTACAAAGGCACGAAGAAGTGGAAAGTAAGCAGTTTGACTGGATTGTAAAGTGAAAGAAGCGAAGTAATGTCTTATGGGGTAGAAAGATCGATTAAGGTGAGGTTGTAAAGAACTTTAGAGAAACAAAAGAGTTTTTATTTAAAGGCAGATGAAAGCTACTGGAGTTAGTGAATTGAGGAATCGCACGATCAGCTCTAGACTTAAAGAAAATTCTTTTGGCAGCACTGGGTAAAATAAACTAGAATAGGGAATGTCTTGAAGCAGGGAGACCAGTGATCTAGCTTAGAGGTGACTGGGACCTGAACTAAGGTGGTAATTGTGTGAGTGGAGAGAAGGGTTAAGATTTCAGAGATGCTGTGAAATTAGAAATGGCAAGATTTGAGTACTGATTGGATTATATAGGGTAAAGGAGAGTGAGGAACTGAGGATAACAATAATATTATGAACCTTGGCAACTGGAAGAATACCTTTGACAGAAATAAGGAAATTTAGAAGAGAGGAGGTTTTATAGTGAAAGAGAATGCATTCTGTATTAGATACAACGAGTTTTAGTTGGAAATGTCCAAGAGATTGATCCAATAGGATGATGTGTCACACAGATCCATCACATAGACACATAGATATATGTGTATGCGTGGTTTATTTATATATGTACAAATATATACATACATATAAATATTTGTTTTCATGTAAGTGCCCAAGGTCACACACAGAGGACAAATAATGCTAAGATTTGAACCCAGATCTCATTCCAATTCAAAATGATTTACAAATCCTCATTTAACTATTTCAAATGTATTTTTTCTGCCCAGATATATGATTTCATCCCTATAAGGAACTCTCCATCTTTAGAGTACACTACCTTTTTAGGAATTTATGAATTTAAATGTATTATCTCTGCTCTGTCTCCCCCAGATTCTTAACAAGTTTCTACAATGTGCCATAAGCTTGGAGAAACCTCTGAATTGAACATTTTGCAGAGTGTTGGGTATCAGTGCATAAAACCATGCATCTCTTCTGAAAATGTCTTTTGGCTGTCATGGAAATAGGCAGCTACCACAATTTTGATCACTGTGCTTGATTTGATAGCCCCTTTAAGAAATACTTAAAATGGCATAAATTTTAGCTATATGAGGAATGAAAGGAAGAGGAAAAATTTTTACTTTAACTAATGCAGCTTACTCATCCCTCCCTGGACATCCCTGGGTATTTCACCGCTGCCCTTTGGGCCATGGAGAGCTTGAATGGTCAGACTGATTTAATTAAATTTGCCTGTTTGTGCAAACTGATGATCTGTCTGTTTAATCAATTGCTTCACTGCCATCTCACATGCATCTCATATTCATGGCAGTAGAGTTTTGTATTCCAGGCAATGCCTTCTGGTATCTTGAGACTGTAAACTTTCTTACCCAGTCCACAAAAAACACTGCTCTTTTTTTTTAAGCATACACAATTTGATAGTTGAAATGGGATGCCGATCACATTAGCTGTTACCTCTGAAAAGGGAAGAGGCATGCTGACTTTACTTTTTTTCCTACCTTTTCAAAAATCTTCTTCTCTTGCCACTGCTCTGGGTTTCTTACACAATGATAATCAGCAATATTCACTGACTGTGAATTTAATTCTCTGAGGAAGGTAGGTGGCACAGTGGATGGAATATTGGCCTTGAAGTTAGAAAGATCCTATTTCCAACTCTTCCTCAGATATTTCCAAGCTATGTGAGACTCAGCAAGATATTTACCTGCTTTCATCCTCAGTTTATCTACAAAATGGGGTAATAACAGCATCTGATTCTTCGGAGTGTTGTAAGGATCATATGAGATAGTATATGAAAAGTGCTTTGCAAACTTGAAAGTGCTCCATAAATGCTGGCTATTATTATTAATTCCATTTAATAAACATTTATGAAGTGCCTATTCTGTGTAAGACCCTGAAGATACAAGGAATTATGATGCAGATCCTAATCTCAAGAAGGTTACAATGTAATGAATTGTACATATCAGTCATCCTGTGTGTGTGTCTCTGTGTGTGTGTGTCTGAGTGTGTGTGTGTGTGTGTGTGTGTGTGTGTGGTGGACCCAAGATGGTGGAGAAAAGTCAAGAGCTCTCCCAAATTTCCCTCAGAAACAATATTAAATCAAGTCTCTAAACCAATTCTGGAACAACAGAACCCACAAAAAGATGGAATGAAACAGTTTTCCAAATTAGAATAACTTAGAAGGACTTCAAGAAAGGTCTGTCTCACTTGAGTAAAAGGAGTGCACAACCTAACACAGACAAGCCAGAGGGAGACTGTTAGCCACAACAGAGATCAGCAACTGAGGCCCTTCATTCCTGGCTCTGCAGGTCAATGGCACAACAGGCCAGCTGTTAGTCCTCCAGACCCAGCACAGTAAGCAAACTGCCATATCTGGAAGGAACCCTTGGAACAACAGGCACAGCTAAGCTGGTGCAGGGGGAGTGAACCAGCGCTTGAGGCCCTTGCACAGAAAAACAGTGATTAGGTTACTTGTCCCCAGCACAAGAAGCATGAGACAGTGCCCCTGAACCCCAGGAGCAGAGTTGAATTTTAAAAGTCACAAAAATAAACTAAAAAGAGAGACAAAGACAGAGACAGAGACAGAAAAATGCAAAAGAGCCTTGACTATAGAAGGCTACTATGGCAACAGAGAAGAAATACAAACTCAGAAGAAGATAACAAAGTCAAAATGCCTATACGTGAAGCTTCATAGGGAAAGATGAATTTCTCTGAAGCCCCAAAAATCATCTTAGAAAATCTCACAAAAAATTTTAAAAATCAAATGTAAGGTAGAGGAAAAATTGGGAAAAGGAATAAGAGTTATGCAAGAAAGAGTCAATAGCTTGGAAAAGGAAGAACAAGAAGTGACTGAAGAAAACTCCTTAAAAACAAGAATTGACTGAAGTGAAAAGGAGAAACAAAGGCTAATTGAAGAAAACAATTCTTTAGAATTAGAATTAGACAAGTAGAAGCTGATGACACTATGAGACATAAAAATCAATCAAACAAGATCAAAAGAATGAAAAAAAACAGAATAAAATATAAAATGGGAGGGCAGAAGCAGGAGGAGGGAGGAGAAAGTAAAGGGAAGGGGACAGATTAAAAGAAGGACAGATTGGGGGAAGTGGCAATTAGAAGCAAAACACTGGTAAGGAAGGACAGGGTGAAATGAGAAAGAAAAACATAAATGGGATAAAATAGGGTAGAGGAAAATACACAGTTACTGATCACAACTGTGAATATGAATGGGATGAACTGTCCCCTAAAATGGAAGCATATAGCCAAGTTGCTTAAAACAAAAAAGAATCTATAGTACATTGTTGGGAAGAATACACAGAGTAAAGGTACAAAGCTACAGCAGAATATATTATGCTTCAGCTGAAATAATAAAAAAAAAAAACAAAGCAGGGGTAGCAATCCTGATCTCAGACAAAGCAAAAATAGATCTAATTAAAAGAGATAAGGAAGAAAACTACATCTTGCTAGAAGATACCATAAACAATAAAGCAGTATAAATACTAAACATATATGCACCAAGTGGTAGCATTCAAATTCTTAGAGAAGTTAAGTGTTACAGGAAGGAGTAGACAGCAAAACTATACTAGTGGAGGATCTCAGCTTTCCCCTCTTAGAACTAGATAAATCTAATCACAAAATAAACAAGAAAGAAGTTAAGTAGGTGAATACAATTTTAAAAAAAATTAGATATGATAGATCTCTGGAGAAAACTGAATAGGGGTAGAAGGGAATATACCTTTTTCTCAGTTGTACATGGTATCAATACAATTTGCAATGTATTAGGGCATAAAAATCTCACAATCAAATGAAGAAAGGCAGAAATATCAAATGCATCCTTTTCAGATTATGATGCAGTAAAGTTTATGTCTAATAAACGGCCTTGGAAAGATAGATTAAAAATTTATTAGAGACTAAATAACCTAATCTGAAAGACTAAATGGATCAA
This sequence comes from Bettongia penicillata ogilbyi, assembly GCA_023548195.1. Lineage (NCBI taxonomy): Eukaryota > Metazoa > Chordata > Mammalia > Diprotodontia > Potoroidae > Bettongia > Bettongia penicillata. Next base: position 7,027,049 of record JAJHZJ010000608.1, on the reverse strand, counting down.
ACAAGTCATAGAAACAATCAAAAATTTTATCAAACAATGAGATAACATGCCAAAATTTGTGGGATGCAAAGTAGTTCATTTTTTTCTTTTCTTAATTTATTTATTTTAGTTTTCAACATTCATTTCCACAAGATTTTGAGTTCCAAATTTTCTCCCCTTCTCTTCCCCTCCCCCCACCTCAAGACACCATGCATTCTGAATACCCCTTAACTCAATATGCCCTCCCTTCTATCACACCCCTCCCTTCCTTTATCTCCATTTTCTCTCTTTTCTTGTAGGGCAAGATGGATTTCTATACCCCATTACCTGTATTTCTTCTTTCCCAGTAGCATCCAAAAACAATTCTCAACATTCATTCCTAAAACTTTGAGTTCCAACTTCTCTCCCTTCCTTCCTCCCTACACATCCTCACTGTGAAGGTATGCAATTCAATATAGGCTATACATGTGTAGTTATGCAAAAGGTTTCCATAATAGTCGTGTTGTAAAAGACTAACTATATTCCCCTCCATCTTATCCTGTCCCCTATTTATTCTATTCTTTCTTTTGATCTTGTCCCTCTCCAAAAGTCTTTACTTATAATTATTCCTTCCTCCCATTTGCCTTCCCTTCTATCATTTCCCCTATACCCCACTTATCTTCTTCTCCCCTACTTTTCTGTAGTGTAAGATAGATTTTCCTATCAAATTGAGTGTGTATGTTATTCCCTCCTTAAGCCAAATGTGAAGAGTAAGCTTCACTTTTTCCCTCCCACCTCCTCCCTTTTCCCCTCCATTGAAAAAGTTTTTTCTTGTTTCTTTCATGAGAAACAATTTGTCGCATTCCATTTCTCTCTTTTCTCTTCCCAATATATTCTTCTCTCACCCCTCAATTTTAATTTTTTAGATATCATCCCTTCTTAGTCAACTCACCCTGTGCCCTCTATCTATATGAATATAAATCCCTCCAACTGGCCAAACACTGAGAAGAGTCTCAAGAGTTACAAATATTATCTTTGCACATAGGAATGTATACAGTTCAACTTTAGCAAGTCCTTCATGATTTCTCTTTCCTGTTTCTCTTTCCTGTTTTCCTTTCATTCTTCTCTTGATTCTTGTGTTTGAAAGTCAGATTTTCTATTCAGTTCTGGTCTTTTCATCAAGAGTGCTTGAAAGCCCTCTATTTCATTGAATGACCATTTTTTCCTCTGAAGTATTATACTCATTTTTACTGGGTAGATAATTCTTGGTTTTAATCCCAGTTCCTTTGAATTCTGGAATATCATATTGCAAGCCCTTCAATCCCTTAATGTAGAAGATGCTAGATCTTATGTTATCCTGATTGTGTTTCCATAATACTCAAATTGTTTCTTTCTGGCCGCTTGCAACATTTCCTCCATGACATGGGAATTCTGGAATCTGGATACAATATTCCTAGGAGTTTTTCTTTTCTGATCTCTTTCAGGAGGTGATTTGTGGATTCTTTCAATATTTATTTTACCCTCTGGTTCTAGAATATCAGGGCAGTTTTCCTTGATAATTTCATGAAAGATGATGTCTAGGCTCTCTTTTTCATCATGGCTTTCAGGTAACCCCAAAAATTTTAAATTGTCTCTCCTGGATCTGTTTTCCAGGTCAGTTGTTTTTCCAATAATGTATTTCACATTGTCTTCAATGTTTTCATTCTTTTGGTTTTATTTCGTTTTTTAAGAACTATTTTCTTCAGTGTGCTTTTGAATCTCCTTTTCCATTTAGCTAATTCTGCTTTTTACAGCATTCTTCTCATCATTGGGTTTTGGGACCTCTTTTGCCATTTGAGTTAGTCTATCTTTAAAGGTGTTATTTTCTTCAGCATTTTTTGGGTCTCCTTTAGCAGGCTGATGACTCACTTTTCATTATTTTCTTGCATCACTCTCATTTCTCTTCCCAATTTTTCCTCCACCTCTCTTATTTGATTTTCAAAATCCTTTTTGAGCCCTTCCATGGTCTGAGAACATTGCATATTTTTTTTGCAGGTTTTAGATGCAGAAGCCTGGACTTTGATGCCTTCCTCTGATTGGTATGCATTGTTCTTCTTCATCTTTGAAGCGGTCTCTTGCATTTGTGGGGTGAGAAATCTTGAAACCACAGCTGCTGCTTGGGATTCTGCCTGCTACAGTCCTGTCCCTGGTGTGCCACGTGGCCAAGGCTGGGCTGCACTTTGCTCTGAGACCATGTGATACACCTTTCCAGTTGGCCTTCCAGGCATCTAGTTGGGCTAGAAATTGCTTTCGCTTTGTCCTTTTGTGGCTTCAGCTGCTCTAGAATTTTTTTAGAGTCATTTTTTACAGGTATTTTGTGGACTTTGGGGCTAGAGCTAAGAGCAGGCCTGTCTTTCTACTTTGCCATCTTGGTTTCACCACTCAAAGTAGTTCTTAGGAAAAAATCTATATCCCTAAATGCTTACATGAATAAAATTTAAAAGAAAAAGAGCAGATCAATGAATTAGGCAAGCAACTAAAAAAGCCATAAAAAAATAAATTTAAAATTCCAAATTAAATGCCAAATTAGAAATTCTGAAAATCAAAAGAGAGATTAATAAAATTGAAAGTAAGGAAACTATTGAACTCATAAATAAAACTAAGAGCTAATTTTATGAAAAAACAATAAAAGCCATAAATCTTCGGTGAATTCAAATTTTAAAAAGAAAGAAGTCAAATTAAATTCCTTAATTAAATGAAGGAGTTAAAGTAATAGGAGTTATTTTGCCGAATTGTATGGCAATAAATAAGACAATCTAAGTAAAATGGATGAATATTTACAAAAATATAAATTTCCCAGATAAATAGAAGAGGAAATGAAATAACCCTAATTTAGGGGAAAAAATGCACAAGCCATCAATGAACTCCCTAAGAAGAAATCAAGTTTGATTTAAAAGTAAATCCTACTAAACATATAAAGAACAATTCATTCAATTACTATATAAAGTATTTTTAATAGGCAAAAAAGGAATCCTACTAAATTCCTTTTATGTCCCAAATATGATGCTGATACCTAGACCAAGAAAAGACAAAACTGGGAAAGAAAAGTATATATCAATTTCCTTAATAAATACTGATGCAAAAATTTTAAAATATTAGCAAAGAGATTACAGCAATTTACAATGAATATAATACACTATGACCCAGCGGGATTTATACCAGGAATGCAGGCTGATTCAATATCAGGAAAACTATGAGCATAAATTGACCATACCAATAACAAAACCACCAGAAATCATATGATTATCTCAATAGATACATAAAAGACTTTTGATGAAATTCAGCACCCATTCCTATTTAAAAAAAAAAAACAGAGAACATAAGAATAAATGAGATTTTCCTTAAAATGATAGGTAGTATCTATCTAAAAACCATCAACAAGCAATTACATGTAATGAGAATAAGCTAGAAGCTTTCCCAATAAAATCAAGGGTGAAGCAAGGATGGCCATTATCACTACTGTTGTTTAATATTGTACTACAGATGTTAGTTATAGCAATCAGAGGAGAAAAATAGATGGAAAGAATTAGAACAGGCAATGAGGAAACAAAAGTATCACTCTTTGCAGCTGAGAAATGGTATACTTACAGAATCCTAGAGAATCAACCAAAAAAACTACTTGAAATGATTAACAACTTTAGCAAAGTTTCAGGAGGTAACATAAATTCATACAAATCATTAGCATTTCTATATATTACCAACAAATCCCAGCAACTCAAGCTAGAGAAACTCTATGTAAAATAACTATAGATAATATAAAATATTTGGGAATCTATCTGCCAAGCCCCAGGAACTATATGACATAGTTACAAAACAATTTTCTACACAAATAAAGTCAGATCTGTGTGTGTGTGTATTAGTATTCATTCAGCAAAAAAAAAAAAAAAAAAGTAATTACTATGTGAGGTCCTTTATCTAAGTTTTAGATTGAATGCACAGTTCTTAATATTAATAACAAGGCTCTATGTACCAGACAAATATCTCATTTGATCATCATAACAACCCTGGAAGGAAAGTGGAATTATTATTGCCATTTAATAGATGAGGAAACTGAGTCAATAAGGGTTAAATGAATTGCTCAAGAGGATAAGGCTAGTAAATACCTGAGGCTCGATTTGAACTCAGGTCTTCTGAGTCCAGGCCTGGTTCTCAATCCACTGCACCACTCAACTGCCCTCAAGAAGTTTACAATAGGGTATCTAAGATCCAAATACCTACAGTACATGACAATATGTGAAAAATGTCATCTAAGGCATAGAAAATAAATGCTTTAGGAGTATAGAGAAAAGAAAGACCCCTTTTAGCTGGAATGATCTGGGAAAGTATATTAGAGGAAATGGTATATGATTTCCAGAGGCAGAGGAAAAAATCTGGGAATGAGAAAGAATAGAGAATGCTCAGAGAATGGCTAATAATTCAAGATAACTTGGATGGCAAGGTCCACCTAGGTGGGAATATGCAATTAGGTTATAAAGGCATTGGGGCCAGATTGTGGATGACTGTGATTACCAAGCTAAAGAAATGGAATTTCATTAAATCAGCATTGTTGGGGCTAGGGAGTAGGCAATGGGGAATCACTGTAAGTTTCTGAGACAGAATGAAGTGATAATAGGTATGCTTTCAGAAGATTAATCTAACAGTGGTATATATACGATGGCAGGGAAGACTAGAGGTGAGGAGTCTGATTAAAAAGCTACTGCAGTAATAGTACAGGCATGAAGTGACAGGGGCTAAACTAGGATTATGTCCACAGGAATGAAAGGAGGGAAATAAATGTGTGAGTCCTAAAAGGCAGGTCTTAAGGTTTTCAACTTACATCTCTCTGCCCTGTAAGAAAATATTTTCCCTTCTTCCTTTAGCACAAGCTCCCGTGCAAATCCCTTGTATTACATTAGAAGCTGGTTAGGTTTATAATTAAGCTGCGGCACTGTCCTCTTCTGCTACATGAAAAATGTTCTGAAATGCTATTTTACTGATAGTAAGTTGGGGATTCAGAATAGAGAGCATTAAGGTTAATTACCTAATAATTTACTACTCCAAATGCATCTGTAGACACTTTGATTTTCACTAATTGTAGTGTTGAACAAAGTAAACAACCATTTCTTCATATTTCAGCTATGGGAGTCTGACAGGCGAAACCTTTCAATGATTTGTGATCCCTTCTTTTGCCCTTGAGCATGATGGCTCTTGAAGGGAGGTTGAAAAGACCAACAGTGCTAGAGTCCTGGCAGATTGGTTTAGTAACGATTCCCCTTAATGAGATTGTAACCAAATACCTTTTGCTGCATCACCAAATATGGGATGAACTTCAGTCAGGCAAGAACAAAACTAATGGGATTTGATGTTTCTCTGTCCCATGATTGAGAATATATAGTGCCCAAGCAGCCCCTACCCTTTTAAGGGAGAGATGAAATCTCCTTTCCCTTTGGCCAGACACCTATTAATAGAATTAATACAATTCTTTTCCTTTTAAAAAATTTTATCATAGAGCTTGTATTACTTTCAACCAGTGCTCATAATACAAGTTTCCCTTTTGTTTATAGAAATCATTCCCTTCTCATCAATAATAAATATATGAAATATGAAGCAAATCCTCAAATTAATCCTTAAAGTTTAGACTATTTACATTTTCATTTAAAGAATCCTAATAATGAAATAGTACACTTGAACAAAATAAGAATAATATGGATGCAATTGTTCTGTGTCTCCTTTTAAATCTTTCTATGGACTCAGGTTTTGTGAGTTTTCCTTTTCATACGATTGTAGTAAATGCATGCTGTTCTTAATCTCCTGATCTCATTTTGGATCTTTAGAGCTAAATCTTTCTGCAGCTTTTTGAATGTTTCATATTTGTTATTTTTGTAGCACAGAAGTCTTCCATGATATTGATATTACTTAGTTTTCATTCAATTTAATCTGACAAAATCAACTCACATCAACAAATATTAACTAATTATGAGCCTTCAACTAGGTGTGGTGGTAGATAAAGATAAAAGTTTCTGTCATCAGAACATTTATGTTCCACTGAGAAATTCACCACATAATAAGTTAAAATAAGACAAATATGAGAAGGGAGAGAGCACTAGGGACTGAGGAAACAAGGAAAGAATTTCTACATAAAGTGGCCCCTGAGAACTTAGTCTCAGGGGAAAAATAAGGATTCTAAGAGGCAGAAATGAAGAGGAAGGCATTCCAAGAATTTGGGACAGATAAGTTTAGGGGATCGTTAGTAATCCAGATGGGCTGGAAAATCTAAAGAATGATATAAAGTAAAAGTGAAATAAGGTAAGTCTGCAAAGGTAAGCTGGAGTCAGATTGGAAAGGGACTTGAATACCACACTGGAAGTTTACATTTTATCCTAGAAACAAGGAATTATTAGAAATTTTTGAATGAGAGAGTGATATAGTTAATCTTGTACCTTAAAAAGCTTATTTAGGTAATTGTCTAGAGAATAAATAGATGAATAAGCATCTATGAAGGGTTTATTATATGCCAGATACTGTGTTAAACTCTGAGGATATAAATGCAAAAAGCAAAACAATTCTTGCTATCAAAGAGGTGGTGGTCCAGATGGTAGTTGAACATCTAGGTGGTAGAGTATATGGAGCACTGGTCCTAGAGTCAGGAAGACTTGAGTTCAAATTCAGCTTCAGACACTTACCAGTTGTGTGACCCTGGGCAAGTAATTAAAACTTTTTTACCTAAGTTTCCTAATTTGTAAAATGAACTGAAAAAGGTAATGGTAAACCATTCCGGTATCTTCGCCATAAAAACCCAAATGAGGTTTTACAAAAAATTGGACATACCTGAAACAACTGAACAACCACAAAACTAGAAAGATTTTTGACTTGTGTGTTAATCTCTAGGGACATAAATACAAAAAACAAGACAATTCCTAAAGTCAAGGAGCTTACATTCTGATAAGAGAAGACAACATTTACAGGGGAATGGTGGCTATGAGACTATTTTGGTTTGGGAAATCCCCAGAGTGGTGAATGCATTCATAGAGAAATTGATTGACATTCTCTTTTCTGTAATGCTAATGTTGATTTATTATTGTGCCCAGAGCTTGAGGTGAAAAGCAAGAACTGTGGGTAGAAGGGAGGAGAGGTATTATAGCATAAATGTGAATAGAAAACAATATGGCAGGTCCAAATCAGGATGGATAAGGTGAATTCTCACCAGAATGTCAGGGTCCCAGGCAGAAGCTAGAATATCAGGTTGGAAGTGGAGGATGGAATAAGGGAGGATGGCATGAAGATGGCCTATGGAGTAGCATGGTGGGTCTGGGTTGGATTAGAAATGGGTCAGATTGAACTCAGGGAGGCCACTTAAGAGGCTATAAAAATAGTCCAGAAGAAGGAAATGCAATCCTGGATGAGGAGAATGACCACATGAATGGAGAGAAATGATATATGAAAGAATATATGAAAGACTTTGCAAAGTAGAAACAATAAATGAATAATTCTGGGGGATGAGGGAGAGGGAAGAGTCTGGCGTGACCCCAAGGTTGTGAACCTGGGTCACTGGACAAATAATAGTGCATCAACAGAAATGAAGAAATTGAAAATTCTGAGATACCATGAAGTGTCTAAGTAGAGATATTCACTAACATTTGCCCATGAAAAATTGAGGTTTGACAGAGAAATTACTGTTATCAAGTAAATGTTTTCTATATCCAAGGTTCTGAGCACTCTCAGAGAGGTAAACAGCAATGGAATCCTTTCTGAATGTTTTGCTTATGCACTAAAAATCTGAAAAATTGTGAACTACTTCAAATTAGTTCCAATCCCACATGAAAATGCTAGAGTACCATAGTCAAAGACTTAGTGGACCCCCCTCCTTTTTCATTACAAACATCATCTTTTTTTAACATGAATTATTTGAGAAGGTACCTTATCCACTTGACTCTTATGATTATAAAACCTTGTGTGTTTGAGGTCCTTTAGCGTTTCAAAATATTTTTTGTGTTTGCACATGGAATCAGGACTTTCAAATGAGAAGGAACCTGTCTAAGTCCATTTTGCAGGTGAAGAAACAGAAGCTCAGAAAGAAAAGCTAGCTAACAAAGGGTACACAAGTAGGTTATAAGTAACAAAGCTGATATTCTTCAGATATGAAATTAAAGCTTTTCCATTTTGGTAGGACTTAGCAGAAGTTCCAACACTACTGGTCTAGGTTTTGAAGACACAGAGTCACCTCAATATCCAACAAGGAATTGGAGGAGAGCTTGAATGGAAAGGGTTCCTATTACTGGAAAATTCTCAGCAACTTTCTTTCTGAATTGTTTTTTTCAGAGTAATGCTATTTTTTTTTCCGCAAAGAGTAAGCTACATATATCTGCATTGCTATTTCCAGATCCAATCTAAAGTGAGATATCTACAAAAGATCCTTCAAGGGGGGAAGCTAATGAGAGGAAATTCATCCACCACTACAGACTAAGGACACTGTGCAATTCACATCACAAGAGAACTCTGCCCACTTAACCAATCCAATAAGCATTTATTGCCTACTGATTCAAAGAACCATGCCAGACTTCAGGGCTACAAAGACAAAACAGAAACAGTCTCTGACCTTAAGAACCTTACATTTGACTGGGGAATACAACATGTGAAAAAGGAAAGAAGATACATGGTTATTTGTGGAGGGAGAGAGTATTAACCACTAAAGGAGATTTTTTTAAAAATGCCTGAAAGAGATGACACATAAACAGAGTCAGAAGCTCGGAATACTAATAGACAGACATGAGGAGAGAGCTCATTCAAGGATGAGAAGAGCTATGAAAAGACACAAAAACAGGATGTGGAATTCTAGTTCAGAAACTAGTAAGTAGACTTGATTGACTATAACACAGCATGCATTATGTCATGCTACCTTCTATATAAAGTAAGAATGAAGAAGACTAATGCAAAATAGACTGGAAAAGAGGATGGAACTAGAATCTGAAGGATTTTCATTGATGCTTTGAGATGTGTGTGTATGTGGGGAGGGGGGGGAATACTATGTACACAACTTCTGTATAAAACTTCCCTGAACCTCCATTTCCCCATTTTTAAAAGGACTATCACTAAACAAATTGTCTTCCCTAAGGGTATTGTAAGAAAAATCAAATGAAGTAACATAAATACCAGTTCTCATTCCATCTCATAGTGACACTCCAGGGACAAAGTATAATTTGAATACTTTATGATATAACTTCTTCATGCAACTTTTTTCAACATTCATTATGTGGCTCACTTAAGGAAATTACTAGAACCTGATCCAATCCCAATTCAGCTTTTTTTTTTTTTACAAATAGCAAATGACATCTAATACCACCCTCAACTATGCACAGATAACCCCTTAGCCTTTCCTCAGCCTCTATGCTTGTCCCAGTTAATTCCCAGACAAATCTGGTTCTTCTTACAGGGGTTAAGGTCAAATTTCTTTGCAAAACCAGTCAGTGGGTGCATATTAGTTGTATCTACATGATATATGTGATCTTCTACAAGATGCAGTCAAGATTAAGGTTTTTTCCAAACATGCAATTCCAATACAATTAGTGCTGAACATCCCCCTTATTTGTTATATTTCCAAACCATTGCAGAAAGGGTTTGAGGGGCTTGGGGGAAAGAGCAAAGCTGTGTGTTTAGCACGAGCCATGGCCCCAGTCCTATATCAACAATAACTATAAACTATGATGAGCAATACCTGTGTGGTGCAACACTGTCATTTTTGTTATAACAGTTCAGATTAACTTACTTTCATTATTTCCGTCTTTTGCATATACTCAGCTCCTAAATTCACCCACTTCCTTCTCTGCAGTGTAGGCCAAGTAGGACCATTTCTCTTTCTATTCCAAGTTCCAACTCCTGGGGACTCCAGTACCACTGTAATTTTAATTCATGTCAACATTTATAAAAACTTCTCCAAACCTACAAAGGAATTACATCACTTGGTCATATCGAGAAAAGAGCACTGACTGTGGAGTCAAAGGCTTTGGGTTGAAATCCTGCCTCTGAAATGTAATTAGCCATGTGACTTTGAGCAAGCCACAGCCTTCCTGGGTTTGAGTTTCAATTTCCTCATCTATAAAGTAAGGTCAGAAGAGAGCTCTGACCTCCAGTTCTAAATGTATCAATTCCTTGTCATTGCTGTGACTGTTCTGTGCCCATCACTAGGATGGAAAGTAAGAGATCTCGTTAACTAGCTAGATGTAAGAAGTACAGACATGGTCTTTGCCCTTGAACTTTAATATTGAATATATAAGAAGCACACATAAGCAAAAATTAACAAATGACACAGCAGTCATGATTAAATGTTACATTGCAAGATGCAGCTTTTATACATAATCACAACTGAGAGAAGCGTATAGACAAGAGCAGCTGGGAAAGCAGTACCCCAGGAGCAAGGTCATGAGGGTCTAGAATGAGAGGCAACAATACGAATGGGAACAAAAAAGCTATGGAAAGAGTTTTCAAAATAAGACAAAATAGGACTTGATGACTAAGGCAATATGGGAGACAAAGGAACAGAATGACTCAAAGAAGACTAAGATTTCCAGTGTCAGCGACTGGAACAGTGATGGTCCCTTTATAGTCAGGAAGCTGAGAGGGGGAGTTGCCTTAGAAAGGGAAGGAAGATAAGCTAGACGGCCAAGTGAAAACAACAAGTTGGCAACTGGGAAAATGGGACTGGACTTTAGAAGAGAGAAGACTTGATGCTTTCTGAGAAATATTTGGTTGAGACATTCAGCCAAACCACATATTCGATATTTCCTGCTTAAAACCTTTGATGCGTACAGTATTTTTCTGTTCTCAGTCCTGTGAGATACATCAAATCATAGAAACTGAGCCAAAAGGTGCCTTCAGGCAGGTTTCACCCAAGTCATTCTAAATAAATAGCCATCTATTCCCTTCCTTAAGATCCCCGGGAAAGAAATTCCATCATCCTTGTGAAACTTGCTTTGCTCCTTGCCCATTCAGACTAGCAGGATCTAACTTTCTTCCCTTGAGCTGAAATTTACCTCCATTTTTCTTTTCTATCCTAAATGAGAGACAGAATATCTACTCATCATTCTTTATGTGCATAGGCCTCAGACATTTAAATAGTTATATCACAGCTTTGCATACCTGGTTTGGCTAACTAGCCTCCTTTTGTGTTCCTCATATACTTAATCTCTTGCATCCATGCCTTTGTCTTGGCTGTCCCTCATTCTTGGAATGTAGTCTCTCCTCACCTCCATCTCTAAGTATCCCTAGTTTTCTTCAAAGTTCAGGACAAGCACTACCTTCTACAAAAGTTGTTTTCTAATCCTCCAACCCTTCCCAACTCAACAGTTTCAATCTTTTTTGTATCTAGCTTGTATGTAACTATATATAGGCATATTGCCTCTCCTGGCTAGACTATAAGCTTCTTATGGGCAGGTATCATTTTCACTTTTGTCTATACTCTGTGCCCCACTCTGTGCCCCACACACAGTAGGTTAATAAATGATTGCTCATTGTGATGATGTAACAAATCTGAACAATCTGTATAGGCCCTCACTGTCTGGGAGAAGACGTCTTAAGCTCCCTACAGAGGGGAAATTTCCCTTTCTATGATACACCTGAATGGAGCTATCTCAATGGACATATTCCTAGGTGAGAAGTTCTTGACCCTGATGGGAGTGAGAGGGCCCTACTAGACTATTTTTAAATAATCTGAAATAGCTTAAGTAAGTGAGAAACCCCATGACTGCATGATTGGGGTTTAGTAGAAATAAATCTTCATCAGAATTGGGGATGATGCCCTTTAAGATCCCTTCAAACTACATGACCTGTCATGTTATTGGTATTGGTATTGGCTTTCAGATAAATAAACTCCCTCCACCAATCTAAAATTTAACTCTATCTGCAACTTACAGTCTTAGAGAGTTGCCTAGAACACTGAGGGATTAGGTGATTTGTCCAGGGTCACAGAGGCAGTATGTATCAAAGATGGGACTTGAACCCATATATTTCTGGGTCACTTCTCTGTTCACTATGCCACATTATTCCTCAGTAAGCATTTTATTAAAAAGCTTATTTATTTATTTTTAGTTTTCAACATTCATTTCCACAAAATTTTGAGTTCCAAATTTTGTCCCCATCTCTCCCCTAACCCCACCCCATAACACCTTGCATTCTGAATACCCCTTCCCCAATCTTCCCTCTCTTCTATCACACCCCTCCCTTCCCTTATCCCCATCTTCTCTCTTTTCTTGTAGGGCAAGATGGATTTCTATACCCCATTACCTGTATTTCTTCTTTCCCAGTAGCATTCAAAAACAATTCTCAACATTTATTCCTAAAACTTTGAGTTCCAACTTCTCTCCCTTCTTCCCTCCCCACCCACCTCACCAAGAAGGCAAGCAACTCAATATAGGCTATATATATGTAGTTGTGCAAAAGACTTCCATAATAGTCATGCTGTGTAAGACTAACTATATTTTCCTCCATCCTATCCTGCCCCTCATTTGTTCTATTCTCTCTTTTGACCTTGTCTCTCCTCAAGAGTGTTTACTTCTAATTGCTCCCTCCTCCCATTTGCCCTCCCTTCTACCATCCCCACCCCACTTTTCCCCTTCTCCCCTTCTTTCCAATAGTGTAAGACAGATTTTCATACCAAATTGAGTGAACATGTTATTACCTCCTTAAGCCAAATATGATGAGAGTAAGCTTTACTTTTTCCCTGTCACCTCCTCCCTTTTCCTCTCCATTGAAAAAGCTTTTTCTTGCCTCTTTTATGAGAGACAATTTGCCCCATTCCATTTCTCCCTTTCTCCTCCCATTATATTCCTCTCTCACCCCTTAACTTTATATTTTAGATATCATCCCTTCTTATTCAATCCACCCTGTGCTCTTAGACTACATATATATACATATATACATATATATCTACATATATCTATACGTATATAGATAGATAGATAGATATGTGCATGTGGGTGTCTGTGTGTGTGTGTGTGTGTGTGTGTGTGTGTGTATAATCCCTCCAACTACCCAAATACTGAGAAAAATCTCAAGAAATACAAATATAATCTTTTCTTGTAGGAATGTAAATACTTCAACTTTAGAAAATCCCTTATGATTTCTCTTTCTTGTTTCGCTTTTCATGCTTCTCTTGATTCTTGTGTTTGAAAATCAAATTTTCCATTCACTTCTGGTCTTTTCATCAAGAATGCTTGAAAGTTCTCTGTTTCATTGAATGATCATTTTTCCCTGAAGCATTATACTCAGTTTTGCTGGGTAGGTGATTCTTGGTTTTAATCCTAGTTCCTTTGACTTCTAGAATATATATTCAAAACCCTTCGATCCCTTAATGTAGAAGCTGCTAGATCCTGTGTTATCATGATTGCATTTCCACAGTAGTCAAATTGTTTCTTTCTAGCTGCTTGCAATATTTTCTCCTTGACCTGGGAACTCTGAAATTTGGCCACAATTTTCCTAGGAGTTTCTGTTTTGTGATCTCTTTCAGGATGTGATTGGTGGATTCTTTCAATATTTATTTTACCCTCTGGTTCTAGAATATCAGGGCAGCTTTCCTTGATAATTTCAATAAAGAGGATGTCTAGACCCCTTTTTAGAGCATGGCTTTCAGGTAGTCCCATAATTTTTAAACTATCTCTCCTGGATCTATTTTCCAGCTCAGTTGTTTTTCCAATGAGATATTTCACATTATCTTCCATTTTTTTCATTCTTTTGGTTTTATTTTGTAATTTCTTGGTTTTTCATAAAGTCATTAGCTTCCGTATGCTCCATTCTAATTTTTTAAGAACTATTTTCTTCAAGGAACTTTTGAGCCTCCATTTCCATTTGGCTAATTCTGCTTTTTAAAGCATTCTTCTCCTCATTGGCTTTTTGGACCTTTTTTGCCAATTGAGTTAATCTGTTTTTAAAGGTGCAATTTTCTTCAGCATATTTGTGGGTCTCCTTTAGCAAACTGTTGACTTGCTTTTCATGATTTTCTTGCATCACTCTCATTTCTCTGCCCAATTTTTCCTCCATCTCTCTTACTTGATTTTCAAAATTCTTTTTGAGTTCTTCCATGGCCTGAGATCATTGCATATTTATTTTGGAGATTTTGTATGCAAAAGCCTTGACTTCCTCTGATGCTATGCTTTGTTTTTCTTCATCCAAAAGGATGGAAGAAAATACTTATTCACCAAGGAAGTAACCTTCTATAGTCTTATTTTTTCCATCTTTTTGGGCATTTTCCCAGCCAGTTACTTGATTTTTGTGTCCTTTGTCAAGAGGAGGGTGTAATCTAGGGACCTGTAAGCTCTCATTTCCTCCAAGGTGGCACAATCAGGGTAGAAGAGTTTACTCCTCTCCTGACCTGTGCACCAGTCTGGGAGCATCAAAAAGTTTTCTGCCCAGAATCTGTGAGTAGAATTCCCTCTACACAGCTGTCTCTAACTCCACCACCAGTGTTCCTCCTCACCCCAGGGCTGGGTTCAGGGCTGAGATTTAAATCAACTGCTCAATTGTCCCTGGGGCTTTAGGTGAAGGGCTCCAAAAATGGATGATGATGCTGCTGCTGCAGTGATTGCTGCTGGCAGAGCCAGACTGTGTTCCCTTCTCACCCAGATGAAAAGGCTTTCTCACTGACGCTTGAAGCTGTCTTTGGCATTTGTGGGTGAAGCAATGTGGGAACTGCTGCTGCTGGTGGTTCCCTGAAGCCTGTTCTGGGTCCTGTCCTTGCCCCACTGTGTGGCCCATGCTGGGCTGCACTCTGCTTCATACCTGGTGTGACAGACCTTTCCTGTCTGCCTTCCAGGCTGTCTTGTGCTGGAAATCTCTTTCACTCTGTCATTTTGTGGCTTCTGCTGCTCTAGAAATTGTTCAGAGTCATTTTTTGTTGGTATTTAATGGGCTATATGGGGCAGCTTCTAGAGGTCTGTCTCTCTACCCCACCATCTTGGTTCTGCCCCATAGTATGCATTGTTGGTGTGTAAATGGCTAAAGAAATGGGGGAGTTGATATATGTCACCCCAGTTATCACAGCAGCCTTTTTTTAAAAGACAGGCCTCTTCACATTATTCCGCCTCAAGGTCTACTCAATCATTCAGACTTGCTTCTAAAGGTTAGTCTTAATTGTCTTTACCACAAATAAAGAAGCAATGTGGCCTATTGGAAAGAGTGATAAATTTGGAGTTAGAGAGCATAATTCACATCTGTTTGTCCTTGGGTAAATCACTTGCCCTCTCTGGGTCACATTTCTAAAAGGCAGATATTAAACAAGGTAATCTCTGGGGACTCCTCAGACTTCTAGAAATCTTGTTCTGAGGTCACTTCCATGTAAGAAGATAGAGAAAGAACATTTCTCTCCAAGAGAGAACACAGTTAGTGTTCTAATCCAGAGGTTCTCAAACATTTTTTGAGTTCAGGACCCCTTTACATCCTAAATATCAATAACATCTAACATTTATACAACCTAACCAGAACTTCTAAGTGTCTTCCCCCTGCTGGACTGATATTTTTGTGATAGATATTTTTGTGATGGAAAATGAGTCCATCTTTTATCTCAATAGTTACCTAGCCCTTAGTCATTGAATGGGTGTTGCCTCAGACAAACTGAGACCTGGGGAAGACTTTAATTTGGAAAGCCCAAGGTCACTCCCTGCATCTGAGCAATCATCTTGACTTTTGTCTTGCTGCTGATCTTTGATGTCTCTGGAGGAGAAGGTGAGACTGTGGGCTTCCAATAGTTCTGCCTCATTTAAATTCAATTAGCACAAGTCAAGAAATCACTTCTGTGATATCATTTGTCCTCTTCAGGAATGAAGGACAAAGAACAACACAAGCTAGGCTTTGTGCTAGATGTTAGAGAGATTCTGGGCATTTCACCTCTCAATGCTGCAGGCAACTCTCTAAGATTATAAATTACAAATGGATTGCAGATTTGCATTGCTAGAGGCAGTTTCCACCACAGGAAGTCAGCCACACTGATGAGAACAAAGGTCTGAAAC
Source organism: Bettongia penicillata ogilbyi (assembly GCA_023548195.1). Taxonomy (NCBI): domain Eukaryota; kingdom Metazoa; phylum Chordata; class Mammalia; order Diprotodontia; family Potoroidae; genus Bettongia; species Bettongia penicillata. The sequence goes on along the minus strand of JAJHZJ010000608.1, from coordinate 7,011,081 downwards.
CCTCCTGCAAAAATAAAGGTGGGGGATGAAGATGGTAAAAAAGGATCCTGCTTTAAAGCAATCATTTCCCCTTCTTAAGCTCCTATTAAAATCTCCAGGGAAAAACTCTATGATTTGTGAAAAATCTCCCTTTCTCTCCAAAGATGAAGAGCTGAGTCCATTGAATTTTATCTTTTAAACTCACCACAAGCTCATGTAATGTCTCACTATAAAATATTGTGTGGCCTCTGCCCAGGGAGCCATGGAAATTATGGTGGCCGCACATTAGCACTGCTACCTTATGTCCAGTCAAAGGGCCCAGTAACTCATGCAAGGCCCATAATGGTTTAATATCTCAGTCTTAAAGGGAAAGCTATTTTCGCAAAACATTTTACTACAGCATTCTTCAAGAATGATACATTCTTAGTTGAAACTCCCTGGGATGTTTGGGGATCATTTTTCAAATTTGTTTACTATAGATGTCTTTCTCAGACACTAGGGTATGTGAGAAAATCTTTCACTGGGACATCCATTGGCATCAAAGGAAACCTCAAGAGCAGAATAAGTGAGCAGAGTTTTGTGATATGGCTGACCTTAAACAAAGTGCAGGTGATATCTGGCAGTGGGATGGGCTTTTAGGTATACTTCTCATTTCACAGTGTAGGTCCCCTAACAGAATGAGTATGCGATGTGTGAAAAAAAGATATTTATGGAGAAAAGACACAGGCTGGCCATAAAATCTAGTGAGATCAAATCAGAAGGATCTGTGGCAATAGGGAATTCCTGGAAAGAACCATCAATATCACATGGGTTGATCAACAACTCACCTATGACTTAGTGGATTAGTGCTAAAGCACAGGACCATACAACTTAATAAGTATCAGAGACAGGATTTGAACTCAGGACTACATCAATAGAAACTCAATTTCACCTAATAGTCAGTCGATAAACATTTATTAACTTTCTTACTGTGTGCCTGGCACAATGCTATATGCAATAGAAACAGTGTCCGAAGCAAAGGAGATTATAGTTCCAATATCTAAATGCAACTTGAATACTGAATAAAATTTTAGGGATTGCATTTTAGAAAGGATACTGACAAACCAGAGAATGTCCAGATGGTGGACACAATGGTAAAGGCCATCAGAAATCATGCACAAAAGATAATTATAAAGAAATCAAAATATTTAGCCTAGAGAAGACCAGGGTTGAAGCTGGTGGCTAGGGCAAGGAATTTGGGTTAGGTATGACAAATTCAATAGAGAGATAGAAACCTAAGTGCTCTGCATAATCTGAGGTAGCAAATGGTTTGTGAAGATTGGGATGTTTCAAAAGATTAGCCAGTATGGGGAATCTGCCGCCTCAAGGCTACATGTGGCCCACTAGGTCCGCAAGTATAGCTCTTTGACTGACGAGCTGCACATGAGGACCTAGAGGGCCACATGTGAATTGGAGGCTGCAGGTTCCCCACCCTTGGATTAGAGGTAGCAGCTGACTTGAAAACATGGATGGGAATTCAATAAACAAGGGAAATAAGGGTATTTTAAATGTAGGGAGTAGAGTAAACAAAAGTGTGAAAGCTTAAGGTGTGTTCTGGATATAGACAAGAGGTCAGTTTGATTGGAGCATCTACTGCCTGAGTAAGATGCAGTCAGACCATATCTGAAGCATCCTGTTCCCTTCTGACCACCATAATATTGGAGGGAATGAAAAAGCATTTATTAAGTGCTTACTATGTACCAAAGACTATGGTAAATGTGAGAGAGAAAGAGACAGGCAGAGAAAGAGAGAGACAGAGAGACAGACAGAGACAGAGATACAAAGAGAAAAACAGAAAAAAGGGAGAGACAGACATAGAAAGACAGAAAAAAAGGACTATCTGCTTATACTCTGATAGGGATGGAGGATGACACACATAAGGAAGTATAACTTCAGGGTGAATGCAAAGGTCTAGAGGTATAAAAGATGTCCACTGAGTACACTTCCAACTCTCCATTGTTACTCTTAATATGCGCATATTTCCCGGCACATTAAAAGTGCTTAAAAACATTTGTCTATTGATTTTGTGATAAAGGTGGCAAGGTAGATTAATTGGCATTTGGTCAAAGATGGCCTTGAATGACAGCTACAGTAACTTGAACTTCATTTTAAGGGAGGGAAGAAAGACAAGGGATAATCATCAATGGTCACGCAAAGCAGGAAATGATTAGTAACCTAGAGGATGAGAAAACAGTGAGCCCTAGCTAGTGTGGAGTTGCAGATCCCTCCCTAAAGACCCTTTCAAAGAGAGCTCCTACCTTTTTATTAATGATGGGTCATATACTGGCCCATAATGCAAATGGAAGAAGAATTGTTCTACTGAGAACTGTGCTGCATTTTTCCTTCACAATTATTTATTTTTATTATCCTTCTTTTCCCCAGGAATTGGATAGAAGGTCATACTTTCTATGACTTCCAGCTAACAGAGACTCAAGAAAAATGAAGTGAAAATAACTGTGAATGTCCTACAACCTTTCCCAGCCAATAATCTCTGGAATAATGATCCTTATTAACCTCCCCTTGTTCTCTTTGATGAAGAGAATGAGTTGAATGATTTTAGCCCCTGTCCAGTAGGAGTTCCATATCTGTCAGGAAGGTAGATACTTCCTTTTCTTGGTATTTGCACCAACTCTTCCATAAAATTTTCCCTAACCCTGACCTCACCACACAAGCGATGCATAATACCAGGTAGTAGGAGAAGGGGTAGAGACAATAAGATTGGTAATTTGCCCCAGCCATGAGGCAATTTAACCTCTGAGGAAAAAATGAGCCTGTTTAAAGTAGCCATCATTGAGAAGAGTGAGTTCTGAAAATGGTCTCTAGTCTGCAGTGAAATAGATAAAAATCCAGCCATTGCCAGGTCACTTTGGTTCCTCTGGTCATTGCCATCTGAGAAAAAAGAAATCAAATAGACCAGCATGGTATTCAGCCCTGACCACTTATAAGTCTCTATTCTCTCCCCAGGTTTTGCCAGATGTGGAGGTGGGGATTGTCCTGAAGTCTCATATCCAGAAAAGAATTCTGGACTTTAAAATATCAAAACCTGGTTTCTAGTGCAAGGCTAACTAATTTCATATCCTTGATCAAATTACTAGGTGCACCATAGGCATCTCAACTCAGTATGTCCAAAATAGAATTTATTACATTCTTTCCCTTCCCCTCCACCACACCAAAAATCATTCTTTCCCCAAATCTAATGAAGGTATTACCATTCTTTTATTTGCAGAAATTTCTATGATTGGAGTCACTTTTAATTCTTTTCTTTCATTCAGTTCTCATGTCCAGTCAATTGTAGTCTTAATAATAGTAATAGTTAATATTAACAAATAGTTAACATTTATATAGTTCATTAAGGTTCCCAAAGCACCTTACAAAAGTTATCTGATCTGTCTCACAACAACCCTGTGAGATAAGTACTATTATTATTATTTTCATATTATAGATCAGGAAACTGAGGCAGATAAAAGTTAAGTGACTTGCACAGGGTCATACTTGTAAGTGTCTGGGGCCAGATTTGAACTCATGCCTTCTTTACTCCAGGTCCAGCACTCTATCCCCTATTGCAGTCCTAGCTAATCCTATCTCCATCAAATCTCTCATAAATGGCCTTTCCACTAACATGGCCTTAACCCTATTGCAAGCTTTCAGCATCTCTCGCATGGACTATTGAAATAGTCTCCTAATGGGTCCCCCTGCTTCTACTCCCTTCCTTTTCCAATATATTATCCACAGAGCTGCCAAACTGATATTTCTAAGACATAGATCTAGCCATGTTATCCAAACTCCCCACCAATACCCCTAAATATTTTTAGTTGCTCCCTATTGTCACAAGAATGAAATATAACATTCTCATCTTGTTTCCCGTCCACCTTTTGAGATCTGTGTTACTTCTCATTACACACTCCCTGTTCAGTCAAACTGGTGTGTCAGTCATCCCTCCTACAGGATATTCTGTTCCCCATTTCTGGGTCTTTGTAGTGATCCTTTATATCTAGGATTTACTTCCTTCTTATTTCTACCTCATGGAATTAACCAAGCAACAAGCATTTATTAAGTTTATTAAATGCTCGACATGTGCTAGTTTGTGCTGAGATCTCATATTCTGTTGGAGGATACAGTATGTATGTCTGTGCATATATATGTGTATATAATGTGTGAACATGTGTATACTGTTACATCTTGTGTACAGATATCTGTGTATATGTGTGTATGTATATGTAAATTATTTATGTATATATACATAATATAAACATAATAAATCCAAGGTAATTGTAATTTTATGGAGGGAAGATACTATTATCTGGGGTGAGTAGGAGGGACTTCATTTAGAATCCAGTACTTGAGCTTAGATTGCTGTTGCTGTTTTTGGAAAACTATCTAAAAAGTAAGGGTGAGAATGGAATATATTACAGGAATGATGGACTACAATCTGTACAAAGGCTCAGAGATGGGAAATGAATGAAAAGCAGAAAGAAAGGCAAGCCTGTCAAGTACATGAAGATGATCAGTATCCAATTAGTCTGAAAAGATACCCTGGAGCCAGGTTGTGATAAGTTTTAAATGTCAGAGAAATTTATATTGAATTCTAAAAATAACAGGAAGCTACTGGAGTTTATCAAGCAAGGGAGTGACTCGGTGAGACTTGTTTTAGGAAAATCACTTTGGCAGCTATACAGAGGATTGATGGGAGAGGCAAAGGCCTGAGGTAGGGAGGCCATTTAAGAGGCTATTATAATAGTCTAGGTTAGAGCTGAAGGCCTGGAATAGTGTGCTGTCTGTGTGAAAGGAGGGGAAGGGACATATGTGAGAGATGCTATGGAGACAGAACCAACAAAACATGGATTTTGAATGGATCTGGAAGGTTAGTGAGAAGAGGGGATGACTTGGAAGTTGTGAGCTTTTATATCAGAAGAGTGATGGTGTCCTCCACAGAAATAGAGAAGTTAAAAGGAAATGGGGTTGGGCAGGGTAAGGGGAGAAGGGAGATTGGGGAAGAAGAAACAAAATGAGTTCTATTTTGGACATGTGTTTGAGATACCTATAGAAAACAGTGAGAGGGACAGGATAGCATGGAAGGAAATATAGTTAGTCTTTCACAACATGACTATTATGGAAGTCTTTTGCATAACTATACATGTATAGCCTATATTGATTTTCTTGCCTTTTCAGTGGAGATGGGTGGGGAGGGAAGAAAGGAGAGAAGTTGGAACTCACAGTTTAGGAACAAAAGAGAATTGTTTTTGCATACAACTGGGAAATAAGAAATACAGGTAATGAGGTCTATAGACATCTATCTTGCCCTACAATAAAATAGAAAAGATGGGGATAAGGGAAGGGAGGGGTGTGATAGGAGGGAGGGCAGATTGGGGGAAGGGATAATCAGAATGCATTCTGTCTTGGGGTGGGGTTAGGGTAGAGATGGGGAGAAAAGGCAGAACTCAAAATCTTGTGGAAATGAATGTTGAAAACAAGAAATAAATAAATAAATAAGTAAATGAATGAATGGATGAATGAATAAACAAGTAGATAAATGAATGAATGAATGAATGAATAGATAGATAAATAAATAAATGAATGAATGAATAAAGGAAAACAGTGAGAAATGTTATATAGGCTGTTGGTGATCCTGATGTGCAGGAGAAAGGCTAGTGATGCATACATCAGCTATGGCATCAATCACATTGAAATGATAATCAAACCCAAGGGAGCTGATGGTACAGATTCCCTGTTTTCTTCAAAGCCCAGCTCCTATACTACCTCCTACATGAAGTTTTTCCTCAATCACTCCCCAGTTCATGGTAATCTCTTCCTCTCAAAATCTGTCTATATATTTTGTATTTAATTTGTTACATAGTTACATAATACTGCTTCACCTAACCCCATAGCCAAATGTAACTTCTAGGGAATGGTTTCATTTTTGTTACTGTTGAATTGAATTGATAGGGTTCTTTTTTTTAAGTATATAAAGGATTATCCTGTAAAAGAAAGATTAGATTTGTTCTGTATTTCTCCAGGGGCAGACAGTACCAAGGGAGTTAGCTCTAGAAAGGTAGGCTTCAACTCAATGTTTAAAAAAAAGCCTCCCTAATAAAGAAAACTATACAAAAATGGAATGGGACCATCTTTAGAGGATACATATTATCTTCCCTTTCTCAGCTCGAAATTTATAAACTCCCTTCATTCTGGCTTCCAATCTCATCATTCAATTGAAATTGCTCTCTACAAAGTCACCAATGATTTCTTAATCACCAAATCTAATGGCCTTTTAACAATCCTCATCCATTTTGATCTCTCTGCAGCCTTTGACACTGTCTTCCCTTGATACTCTCTCTTTTCTGTCTTCTCATTATACTTCCCTTTCTTGGTTCTCCCCCTACTATCTGATTGCTCCTTCTCAGTCTCCTTTGCTGGATCTTCATCCAGGTCACACTTGGCATCTTGAGTTGTCCTCTAATGATCCATCCTGGACCCTCTTCCTTTGTCCCTCTATGTTGTCATTTAATGTTCTTGTCAGCTCCCATGGATTTGCTTAGGTCTGTGGGTACTGGGACCCCAAAATTCAAGGGCAAATGACACAGGTCCTGTCTCAAATGAATTCAAGTCTTGACCGTCTCAAGACTTCTTTCAGTCAGAGACAAGGTGAGGTAGGGGGTGAGATTCTAAATTCACACTATTGTGATGCTTGTATTGACAAGTGGGCCAGACTGAATCTGAGGCTTGGCCAGACTCTTAAGGAATCTGACTTGTTTAATGGAGGCAAGATGAATCTTTTATACAAAAGACTACGGGAAAGATCTGGATGTGATATAGGAGTGGCCAGGTAATCTGGGAACAGAATGGTGATCTAGGGTGGGACTAGATGCAGACAATGAAAGGATTGATTAACAGGGACTGGGTATCCCAGGCAAATGCCAGGGACCTGAGCCACATGAGAAAGTCCAGGGACTTTTCCTTTTTTGGGATTCAGATCCCAAAGACATGGTCTTTTTGTTTTTAGAGGTTCATATTTCATTCCCATCAGACTCAATCACTATTTCTCTGAAGATGTTTCTCAAGTCTATTTATCTAGCTCAGGGGTGAGAATTTGCAGTCCTCAAAGGGCCACACCTGAGGATCTACGGAGTCAAGACTACAGGTTCCCCATGCCTGATCTAGCTCTTTTAACCTCCAGTCTCACATCTCCAGCTGCCTGCTGGACATATGCAAATGGATGTCCTTTAGGTATTTTAAATTCAACATGTCCAAAAGTGAACTTATATTCCTGACCATATCTCACACACACACACACACACACACACACACACACACACACACACACACACACCCCTCATGTACACATGCTAATCAATAAACTCCAAATGGTTCTCTATAGTGTCCAGGACTGCATTTAAAGCCCTTCTCAACTTGATCTCTTCCTACTTTTCAATTTTTTTTAAATAAATTTTACTTGTATTCTGTCATTTATGCTTAGTCTACATTCTGTATAAACTTCACTCTTCCCCTCAAGCGGCCTAATTGCTGTTTTTCCAACATAATTCTCCATCCTAGAATCCCCATTTCACTAGCTTTCCACCATTCTTGGAATGCTCTGTGTCTCTCTCTCTGTCTCTCTGTCTCTTTGTCTCTCTCTCCTCTCCTCTCCTCTCCTTCCTGGCTTCTTTGCCTTTCTTCAAGATTCAGCTCAAATATCACCTTCTATAAGAAGTCTTTGCTCTTTCTCCTACCTTTAATGGTGTTTCCTTCTGAAATTACCTTCCATTTGTTCTGTACTATATACTTTCAATGTACAGAGTTACTTACATCTTGCCACCCCCACTAGGATGTGAGCTCCTTGAGGGCACAAACTATCTTTTTCGCCTTTTTTTTTCCCTAGAGGCAGTTAGGTGATGAAGTGGATAGAGCACTGGGCCGGAAGTCAGGAAGATCTGAGTTCACATATAATCTCAGACACTTACTGGCTGTATAACTCTGGGAAAATCACATAACTTCTGTTTACCTCAGTTTTTTCAACAGTAAAATGGGAATAACACCTACTTTGCGCTCTCACACACACACACATACACACAAACATATACCCATATACATATGTGTCACTTATCACAGTACTTGGTACATTTTAGATGCTATGTAAATGACTATTCCCCACTATTTGTATACCTAGTGCTTAGCGCAGTGCCTGCCATGGAGTAAGGGCTTAATAAATATTTGTTGACCATCACTGGAGGACTTCAAGCTGAGGTTAGAGAAGACGTCATGTGTTAGATATGTTGTAAAGGGAGCCTTTTGTTTCAGATAGGGATGAGATGAGATGGCTTTGGAGGCTCCTCCCAACTGTAGTATTTTATATATATATTGCTTCAGGGTAGGACCAGGTCTGACCAAAGCACAAGGTACATAAGTAGTTTGTGTTTGTCCTTCACCCTCAGAGAGGACCAAAATGACATCACTACGCTAGAGTCAGGTTTCAGTGTGTCCAGCTGCGGCTGATCAGACCAGTACAAGCTCCAAATGTTCTACCAGGTTGGGCACAGATAGTCCATATGAACATTTGGGGTGGATTCTCTAAATTTACTATGTTTGAGCTAATTCAGTTATGCTTTGCTCATAGAGCACAGCACCTTCTCTGACATGAGCATGCCATGCTAGGTGGTCCTGTGCCAGTGTCTCTCATGTCACACCATCAATCTCAAAGTTCTTAAGAGAGATCTTGACAGTGTCCTTGTATCATGTAAATTCTTGCCCTGTGTGAGTTCTCCATAAAACAGTCTTTTCAGGGAGTGTGCATTTTGCATTCAAACAATATGGTCAGCCCATAGGAGTTGCGCTCTCTGAAGCAGAGTTTGAATGCAGTTTAGTTTGAGAAAGGAGCTCAGTACCTTATCCTGCCACGTGATCTTCAAAATCTTCCTAAGACAATTCAAATGGAAGTGATTCAGTTTCCTGGCATGGCACTGGTAGACTGTCCAGATTTCACAGGCATATGACAATGAGGTCAGCACAGTGACTCTGTATACCTTCACTTTGGTAGTCAATCTAATACCTCTTCTCTCCCACATTTTCCTCCAGAGCCTCCCAAACACTGAGCTAGCTCTGGAAATGCATGTATCAACCTCATTATCAGTGTGTACCTCCCTGGAAAGTACACTACCCACGTAAGTGAACTTATCCACAGCATTCAAAATGTCTCCATTTGCTGTAATCAGTGGTTCCAAGTATGGATGGTATGATCATGGCTGATGGAGCACAAGAAACATAAGTGAAACAAGAAAATCAAAGCAGCAGTTTTCCAGATCCACACACCTCAGAGTCATCCAAACCTGATGTCTTCTATTCTGGAAAACTTTCTTATTGACTCTAGGAAAGTGGCTCAGACTAGATGATTCACTAGTGTTACTGCCTACATACAGATGATTCTAAGATAGTAGAAGTAAACTACAAATTTGATTTAACTTTGTAAAATCTACCATTCTGTACATGGGATCTCAGGTTGTCTACATATGAGATATGAATACCCAGACAGAAATAAAACTGATTTGGGTTCCAGTTTTTACATTCAATGTACTTTTTATTCAATCATTATCCTGCTTCATTTGGAATGGAGTTGATGGACTCGAGAATATCCAGAAGACTGGTCTTGCCTCCTCTTCCTCCCCTATTTCCTAGTGTAACAAACACTGGAATAGGTGCAGATGACAAGATATCCTCAGGTAGGAAAGCTGGGGACTCGACTTTAGGGAAAATTGTGACAATATGTAAAGGAGAGATTTGTTTATGTGTAGACATTCTGCAGCTGCTTCTGGTCTGCTTCTGAATATGCCCTCTTTTCTCTTCTGACACTGCCTTCACTATAGTACAGACTGTCATTACCTTACACTTGAATTTGCAATACTCTGCTGATGGGTCTGTCTGCCTCAGGTCTCTGCCCATTCTACTCCATCCCCCATTTAGCTACTAAAATGATTTTCCTAAAGCATAAGTCTGATCATGTCACCACCACCCCTGCTCAATAAACTCTAGTGACTCCCTACTACTTTGAGGCTCATATACAGTGTTCTGTTTGGCAAAACCCTTCAGAATCTATCTCTCTCCTACCTTTCCAATTTTCTTGTACCTTACTCTTCATCCCATATGCTGATCCAATGACATCAGTCTCCTGCCTATTTTGTGAACAGAATATGCCAAGCTCTAGCCATCATTCCTAGCTGTTCCCCATCCTTAGAACTCTTTCTCTATCCTGCTCTGACTACTGACTCCCTAGCTTCCTTTAAGTCCAAACAAAAATTCCACCTTCTACATAAAACCTTTCCCAGTTTCTCTTAATTATAGTGCCTTTCCCCTTTTAATTATTTCCTATTTGACCTGAATATAGCTTGATTTGCATATATTTCTTCGTATGTTGTCTCCCCCACTAAGTTGTAAGCTACTTGAGGGCAGGGACTATCTTTTCCCTGTTTTTGTATCCCTAGCACTGGGTACAGCTCTTGACAGATGTCTACATTCCTCACCTTAGCTTTCTTAGTGCCAGCTGAACATTAATACCTCAAAGAACAGAGAATGACCCTTCGGAAGCCAGACCAGTAATAGCTGAGAAAAGGACTCATCTAACAGCGACACCAACTTTGGACATGAACTTGGAGTGATAAATGTTTATGTAGAAACTGAGCTAAGTTTGTGTCCATTCTACCCAGAGACCAGGGAGATGTTTGCGCATTCATTCTTAGTTATAATCTTCAAAATAAATACCCCTTTTGCAAAAGCTAATTGATGTCCAATTGTTAAATGTGACTAGGGTGCTAGTCATGTGGCTACTAACTTTCAAGAAGTGGGGAAACAGTCAGGGGTTGGAAATGACACTAAGTGAGAAGAGAAACTTATCAACCTCTCAAGGTTCCCTAAAACACTAAGGTGAAGATATAGCTAATGTTGCTCTGGAATAGTAAAATGAAACATACTGGCTACAACTCTCCATATCTTCCTCTTATTGCCCTTAGAAACTATCTTTGTATGAGAGGCATTTATCTGTTTCTAATACCCTGAAATAAGTTTGCAAACTGTTAGCCCTCAAAATTCCCTCTCTGTGAATCTGTTCTCTTCTCAAGGCTGTTAGTCAACACTACCTCCCCTCTCAGTTTGATGGAGTTCCCTGGTAAGCTTCCTTTAGACAATTAACAGAGGAGACTCAGAGAAGAGTAGAAAGGAAGGAGGGAAAGGAAGGAAGGGTAGAAGAAAGAGAAGGAAAAGGGAGGGAAGAAAATGGGAGAGGCATCTTTACCCTTATAACAGGTTCTGCACATTTAAATCAATTGGGTGCTATCACAGAAAGAATGGTTTTGAAACCCAACTCTTCTCCTCATGACCTTCATTAAGTCATTTCCCATCTCTAGACTTCATTGTTCTCACCTGTTACATAATAGGAATGGTCCAGAGAAGCTCTGAGATCTCCTTTTCCTCTGAATTTGATTACTTTAAGTACTTCTTTGTACCTGTCCTAGATTTCTGTTGCCTTCCATTCATTTGCTGATTTAGAAAGCATTCATTTAATGGCAGGCATGTACTAGACACTATGATAAGCATTAAGGACACAAAGAAAAAAATTAAATAGTCTCTACTAAAAGAATGTCTAGTCTACTGAGGATGAGCTTTCATTTTACATGACTGATATGCAATTATAGCACAGCCTCCACCTGGCCAACAGCTTGGTCCCTGGCCCCAGTGCACATCAGAGAAAGGCCACAAATGTGGTGCAGAGGGTTCTACTACAGCCCAGTTGTATTCCAAATCAACCTTACTTAGTTTTCCCTTTAAAACCATTCCACTATACATTTTTGTTCACCCCTTTCAGCAATTCCCTATGACAAAGCACCTACTTTACTGCATGACAAACCTCCAGCCCTGGATATTAAGGCTCTAACCATGACGGTTCAGTTAAAACACCTCTGGCTGGGTATTCCATTTCCTTTCAAAAGACCCAGAACTCCAAGACCAACATAAATGGTTAAATTGATGGAAGTCCAGGCAGGCTCAGCAGGATTGTGAAAAAACAGAGTGATTTATTAAAAGGGAGTCCTAATGAATCTGACTTTGCCTTTGCCTCCAAGAAAAGGTTGTTGCAACCAGATATGCAATTAAAGCTGAACGGTGCAATCTTTACATTTAAAGGGAAATCAATGCCATTGATTAAGCCAAATAAAAGCAGCTGCATAAGACCCTATTACTAGATCTGACTGCTGTAAAACATTGTTTTTAAATCAAACAGATAAAAATCAGGGTAAATTTCCTATGGCTAAACATGAGAATGAGCGACCCGGTGGGAAAACTCAAAATTACTCATTTTATCAAGGCAATATACACAGTTTCCATGAGTCTTTTTGCTCCTTCCTGTTTCTTCTCATGTAAAGCTCACTTTCAGCAGCTGGAGGCTTTTATTTACTGATCAGGATTTGAATGGATCTCACCTCGACCTTCTTCTAGAACAGTCAATCAAATTAGTGTCAAAATAGAAAAGATACCAAAGTAATCACTTTAGAGGGCTTTAAGCTGCTTGGCCTCTAAATCTGGTTGGCCAAGGCAGTTCTGAGCCTCCTTCTGTCCACCATAGTTGAGTATAACACTTTTACATCAGAAGCAAATTTAGTGGTGACAGTAATGCTGACAGACCCAAAGTACTATCTTTAAATTTTAGTGGCATCATTCCAAACAGCGTTGAATTTGGGTTTTAATGGTTTTATCAGCCTCCTGGAGGCCACCAGTGGATAATTAAGGCAGTATACTGAGCCCCAAACATAAAGGAACAATGGGGTATTTAAATGCATAGCTAACAGTAAGTCATGCCCTATCCGAGCAGAAAACAACATTTTGACGACAGGCAGAAACTCTAGCACAAAGATTTATTTCAGTCAGGGCCTGTCTTTTTAAGGATGTTTTAGATTTTTTTTTCAGAATCAACTACACCATACACCAAAGGCAGCTCAGAAAATATTTATTCTGGAGCCATGATACTCCTGGTGTAATTTTATTTAATAGAGAGCCCTTGGGAAGTCTCAGGGAAGAAATGATTTTGAGTATGAGGATTTGAGATGAAAAATTCAGGTTTATCTTAGTTATGGAAAAAAAAGCCCTTTATGTTGCTTATGCCCTAATAAAATAACCTGGCTATATTTCCATTCCATTATTAGAGTTTCCATTAAATCTGGTGCAGGAAAAAAGGAGAGCTCCAGATTAAAGGATTGAATAAAAGCAAGAGCCAATTTTCATATCACTAAACGAAACTGAAGTGGGATGAAAATTGAAATACTGTAAATAAATCCCAGGGTGCTGGTAAATTTATCTTTAGGGGTGAGCAGCTACAACTACAAATAAAAACAAAGCAGGACAAAAAAGCGATCAACCCAAGAGCCTATCTGTGCAAAACCAGAGTTTTTTTCAGACTAGGCAGAATCTACATCTTTTCCTCTCAATTTATTTTTTCTTTAAATCACTTTCGATGGCTCTAATGTTAACTAAACTGCTTATGACCCTGATACCACCGTCCTCATTCCACTTGGAACTTCTGAAAAGATTTGGCCAAATTGCCATGAGACCTTAATAATGGCTCCTTACAGATCTCAGATGGAAGACCTGCCTTTTCTATGGAAGCTCCTATAGACCACTGACTACCCCACTCCCTTCTCACTGTTCTATGTCAGCAACAGTGTCCTACAACGATCCCTAAATAAATGGATCTGGAAGAGATTTTCGTCATTGTTTAGTCATTTTTCAGTCATGCCTCATTCTTTGTGATCCTATTTAGGGTTTTCTTGGTAAAGATACTGGAGAGGTTTCTCCAGTTCATTTAACAGTTAAGGAAACTGAGGCAAACAGTGATTTTTTTTGCTAAGGGTCACACAACTAGTAGACATTTGAGGTCTAATTTGAGCTCAGGTCTTCCTGACTCCAGGCCCTAGAGGCTGGGAAAGGGACTTTAGAGGCCATTCATTTTAAATCATTTATTTAACAAATGATAGAAGTCAAATGACTTGCCCCAGAGCAGACCTGGGTCTTAAGGCTCCAAATCCAAGGTTCTTTCCACCATACAGCATTACCTCCTTTAATTTCTGACTGATCTACCTCAGAAGACACAAATGAAATGCTATATATACTAGTTCATTGTGAAGTGTAAAATACTATACAATTATGTGGGCTTAGTACTATAATTACCTTTGGCCATAATCAATCCAATTCAATAGGCATTTATTTTTAATAAATGTTATTGTTTTATATAATCTCCATTTCCCAATACCCATTTTCCTACTTGCCATCCAAGAGAAGTAGGTCTTATAACAAAGAATAAAAAGAGGTTTAAAAAAATAGTCCAACAAAACTAACCAATGTATCAAAAAAATCGTACATTATATACAGTGTTCCACACCCATACTCACCTCAGCAATCCTTGGACCTAAGCTTAGTCATTATAATTTCATAGTTAAGAAGCATTTGTTAAGCATCTTCTATATAAAGAAGTAACACCATAGACCTCAACTGATGCTTCAAGATGGCAGGAAGTAGGTTCTTGAAAACTAGGCCAGTAAAGTTCAGGTGGGCACTATCAAACTAAAAAACATCTCAGAATTAACATGGTTAAATTGGAAGAATATCACCATTGGAGTTTTGCCCATAGAAGTATATAGAATTTTTGAGTCATAACAACTTATAAAGATCATATACAAGGATCCATCAACAAGGGTAGAAAGGATATCAAAGAAATCATAGACCACTTCAAATATGAAAGTATAAACAAGGCTTTGACTTATGTTTAACCTTTTTCTTTCTGAAGCCATTCACATCCACTCTGTGCTTAAGGAAATGCAGAACATTTTCTCACCTTAATCCATGCTATCTTTACATTCTCTGGCCAATTGACATTTTTCTTGGATCTAGGCAACATAAAATTTCAACTCAATTCAATAAACTTTTTTTACTGTATGTAAATTTTATACCATATGTATATTACTATATTTTTACTATAAGTAAAAAAAATTAGTAAACCTCATCACAATGGATAGAGTGCTTGACTTAGAGTCAGGAAGACCAGAATTCAAGCTCATCGCTGACACATTAGCTATGTGGCTATGGGTCAATCAATCAGTTAACCTCAGGTAGCCTCCCAGGATTTACTAAGCTATAGTTTCTATTAATGGATGGGATCCTCACTCAGAATAAGCTGCCAGATATTCTAAGAATCTTCCCTTCTCCAGGGCTAGCCCTTGTCTTTTGAGGTAGAAATGGAAGTAAGGCTGAATTTGGGGAGAGGGGAGGAGGAAGAAGCAAGAGGGAGGAAACCTTTGACTATATTGCCCCCGTACTATCACTGTGCCTATGTGGGTCACTTATGCAATAGCAGGTGCTGTACCCCTCTCTCACCTGGCTACATTTCCACCTCTAATCTTGTAGGTAGAAAGAAGATTTGGTCAAAATTCATCTTAAAGCAGAGAAGTCCACATACGCCTGTTTGTTTTTGTTTGTTTGTTTTGTTTCTAAAAGGCCTTGGAGAGTGAGAGGCTTAGTCCCAGTTCTTCCAAGAATTTACCTTGTGACCTTGGATAAGTCATTTCTCTCTGGGCCTCCAGACTTCTGTAAAATAAGGAGCATATGTTGAAAGATCTTTATGGTGCTTTTCAGCTCTGACAGCCTATGATTCTCTCTTAATGTGCATAGATACAACCAGTGAACACCAATTGGGCTTTTCTGTTGGGTTTCAGGCAGTAGGATTACCCCTGGCGTTCATAACACCCACTACTTCCCAGAAGGAATGACCTATTTTTAGAAAAGAACATTCCATTTTAAAAGCATATGTGCTCTATACAGCTTTGCTTTAGGGGATTAATACTAGTAAATCCATTAAAAGTCAGGCTTCTGCATTGCCCTAAGACTCTATTTAATCCCAGCATGACAACCCCCATGGAGGAACATGTTTACTTTTCTTTCCCCTGTGGTGGGTGAGGGTGGGGGCATTGAAGAAGCCTCAGCACTCCAACATTCCTCACTTTCCCGACAGCTCATCTCCTCTGTTAAACAAGCAAACTTCAAGCTTTGCAAACACAGTAACCTGTCTCATGCAAAAGACATGCTTCTTCTCCCAATCTCACTAAGTAACTGCCAATTCTCTCCAGCACCTTTTGCTCTTGGTGCCCTTGAAGACATTGGCTCTCCAGGATTCTGCTGACAGCTTGACTTTTGTACCGTCCCAGAGGGCTGCGTGCTCCTCTTAAAACATATAATCTTGGTACATCATATTGTACATATTAAACAAGAAAGGGCTGAAAGGAAGAACTGGGGGCAGGGTTTAGATACAGGCAGCCAGATTGTTTCTGTACAATTCTGTCCCTCATTTCAATTGTGCCTTGGAAAGCAGGATAAGGGAAGTTTGAGAGAGAGACATTGGCCATTAGCATGGACTTAGTTTTGCATTTCATGAAGTCTGTATGCAGGAAAACTGAGAGTAAAAGAGGACAAGACAACCAGTACATTACCAAAGTGGATAGATGCTAAAAAACACAGTACTATGAATAAGCAAGTTATATTCAGCCTTTATCAGCAACTCCCAACCTTTTATTGTAGCATGCATATGTATACATATACAATCTTTCTGTGTTGTCTCCCTTATTAGAATGTTAGCTCCTCAAGAGTAAGGACTGACTGTTTTTTGCCTTTTTTTAATTCCCAGAGCTTAGTACATTATTGCCTTTTTAAAAAATGTTTATTGATTTACTATATAATTGTTCTAAAAAATATTTTGCATCTCTCCTAGGGCAATAGTAGATGGATAAAGTGTGCAATAATGGGAAAGAAATTAACTAGGAATCCAGAGAGCTGGGTTCTATTCCTACTTCTAAAGCAAGAGTTCGTGACTTTTCCTGGTCTTTTTAACTCCTCGACTTTCGACAAACCTTCCTATAACCCTTATTCAAGATGAAAAGCAACAAATTCTAGAGTTTATCATGAATATTCTCGTAAGAAATAAACTGGATGAATTAAATTAATGGAATAGCATAATTATTACAAAATATTCCTAGGACCCTTTTGATAAACTTTACTACCCCAGGCTATGGAGCGTTTGTTTTTTAGTACTACAATGCCTAGCAAAACATCTTTCCTCTGCGTCAAGTGATTGCATGTGGTTGGATTAGTGTACTTTACTAGTTCATTAGCTTGATAATAAGCAGGGATCCTAAAGTCATTTTCTTCTCACCATGATTCAGTTAAGGTAAGAAACACACTTCCCATATGAGGGTCATGAGTAGGGTATCCTGGAAGAGAATACTATCCATAGAAAGGATGTGGGAGGATGGTGTTGCCTTCTAAAGTAATAGGGAAGATAGTGGAAGGATGGGTATATGACGAGAGATAAGGAGTTTGACTTTGGACATAGTGAGTTTAAGATATCTACTGAACATCCAATTCAAGATATCCAAAAGGCAGTTGGAGATAGGAAAGTGAGCAAACTTAGGTTAGAAGACAAGTACTTGTTGGCATTGTTGTGACCTCTGAATCCATTCCCTCTCCCAGGGAAGCTGCCTGCATAGTACAGTTCTTATATCTTTACATTTCTAGCTATGAGTACCATGGAAATCAGTTTGATTACAACAGCCAGCAGGAGTCAGAGAACATGTCAGAGGAGGGAAGGTAAGAATGGAAGAGGGAGGGAGGAAATAAAGAGTCTTGAAACATCCAAATAGATATTTTAATTATATTTGAGAGGGGAATGGAAGATATCTTAGGTAGTCAAAATGGAAATAATTTAATCCAAATGACCCTGAAGAAAAATGTTTCTTGTTGCATTGAGGTAGAGAAGTAGATAAAATATGGCAGCTGGCATATATGTTACTCTAATCTGAACTTCACAACAACCCCATGGAGTAATGAATGTAAACATTCCCAAGAGAAAAAAATATAGAAAAGATGTTGGAGGGCTAAGAATGACCCAAGATCATATAGCTAGGACATAGCAGAGCCTAGAACCCAAGTCCTCTGATTCCAGGTCCCAGTACACTTTTTAGGCTCAAAGTAGTTAAAGACTGGACACTGTTTTTTAAAAATGTAGAAAAATAAAGTGCCAAAATTTAGTGATGGCACGTTTTCTCCATCTCCCCCTCCCCAATATTCCAAATTTAAAATTATTAACTAGCTGTTTAGTGCCACATATTTCACACACATATACACACACATACATATATACACACATATGTGTGTATGTATGCATGTATGTATATAAAATAGGTGGTTACTTGCCTGAATATTTCCTTTTCTTAGCCTACCATGGAGTAATCTCACGGTCTGAGGCCCATATCATCCAATAAGCAGTGAGAACAAATGGTCAGATCAGTTCTATGGCAAAACTAGTATGACAACTCCTTTCCAGTCATTTCCCATTTCCCCCATACACACACCCCTGCATCACCTTACCTTGTGCCTGGGCTCCTGTTTTGTCAATGCTTTCTTTGTCCTGTTTTCACATTGTTTTCAAGAACTGGCTTTGATCTCAGGGAAGTTAAAGTTATAGATAGAAAATTTTAAAAATCAAAGTTTACTACCAAAGAAATGACATCTCATAAAGATGAGCCATTACTTAGTGATGGGTTTGCAGGAATCTCAATGTCTGAACCAAGAACCGGGCTGGCATCTCTACCTCAGCCAAAGTAAAGCCTTCCAGCTTATTCCGAGAAGAGCCTTTGCCCTTTCCCATGCAGGGAAAAGGTATTTCTGTGGATCCCTATGGAGCTGGAAAGCTGCCATCAAAGTGACCCCATGAAGGAAATATCATAAACACTGATCTTCCTGTCACCAAAAAAGCATCACTGTTCATACACTGTATGCTGTGCAGAGGTTACTATGATCCTTGTTCAGAAATGTACTGAATCTGAGAGCTGGAAGGCACCTCAAAAGTCCACTACTCCAACTCTCGCCTAGTCAGAAATCTCCTCTACAGCACTGCTGACAAGGAAAAGGCAATCAATCGGTCTCTGTTCAAAGACTTCCAATGATTTGAAACTTACAATCTCCCAAACCTCTGCCCCTTGGAAAATTGGACCTCAGTTTCTTCATTTGTAAAATGAGATAGTTTGATTTGCTAGCCCTTGAAGTGCCTTTTAGTTCTAGGTGTGTGATCTTATGAACCTATATTCCTATTTCACTTTTGGACAACTATATTAGGAAATTTTTCCTTATGCCCAGCTGAAATTTGCTTCTTTTTCATTTCCATTCAGGATAGCTAGGTGATTCAGCATATAGAGTGCTGGGCCTGGAGTCAAAAAGACTTCAACTTCACAAGTTCAAATCTGACCTCAGACACTTACCAGCTGTGTGACCCTGGGCAAGTTACTTAACTTTATTTCCTCATCTGTAAAATGAGTTGAAGAAGGAAACAGCAAACCACTCCAGTATCCTTGCCAAGGATACTCCAAATGGAGACATAAAGTGTTGGACGACAACAATTTCCATTCATTGTTCAAACTTTTGCCCCCTCAAAGCTCCCTTTTGGGTGACTCTCAAATACTTAGAAAACAGTTGTATCTGCCCTGTGTCTTCTTATCCCCAGTTCTTTTAACCAAACCTTGTCTAAGGTTTCTCAATATCTCAACCACCACATTTGCCCTCCTTTGGACCTTCTCATACCCATTTCACAAGTGAGACTCATTTCTGTCTCTATCTCTCTCTATCTCTGTCTCTTTTTATCTCTGTCTCTCTGTGTCTGCATCTGTGTCTGCCTCTCTCTCTCTCATACACACACACACACACACACACACACACACACACAGATCTTTGTACCTCTCTCTGCTTCTCTCCCTGAATAAAAGTAAATCACATATTAGAAGGAAGAGACTGTTGTTATGAACATGCCAAAGTTTCCCTCATAGGACAAGGAAGCCACTTTCCATGATAGGTGATTTCAGCTAGGTAGCACAGCAAATGGAGCACTAGACCTTTAGCCAGGAAATCCTGAGTTCAAATCTGAATCAGATATTTACAAGCTCTGTGACCCTGGACAAATCTTAACCTCTGTTTGATTCCTCAACGGCGAATGAAAATAAGAGCACCTCCCTCTCGGTATTGTTGGGAGGAAAAGATGCAAAGAACTTTGCAGATCTTAAACGTGATGTAAATGCCAGCTATCATCATCATCATCATCATCATCATCATCATCATGGTTGCTGCTGTCTCTACTGTTGTTATTATCCAGACTCACACAAATAATGTCAGTGGGGAGATTTAAATGCAGAACTTCCTGAATCCAATTTTCAGAACTTTATCTGCTGCACCACACTGTCTTGGACTGCTTGTAGGTTATATATTTTTGATCCATGTTCTTTTTCTTACTCTAGGGTGACTAGGTGATACACTGGAGAAAGCGCTAGATCTAGAGTCAGGAAGGCCTGAGTTCAAATCTGACTGCAGACAGTGAATAATTGTGTGATCTTGAGCAAGTCATTTAACCTCAGTTTGCCTCAGGTTCTTCATCTATAAAATGGGAATATTAACACCTACCTCCCAGGGTTGTTGTGAGGATCAAATGAGATAACATTTGTAAAGTACCTAATGCAACCAATGCCTGGCTTATTGTAATCACCATGTAAATATTAGCTATTTTTATCATTATCATTAGTGTTCTTCTCTGCTCATCCTCCTCCACTTATATAAAACCTCTCCTTTTTTTCTTTTTGTCTATTGTCCTTTATCAGATCTTTCTCTAGAGGTGAAGACTGGTCTTTCCCACAGGCAAAGTAGTTAGTCACCTATGGAATGGCACCATTGCCCCCAAACTATTTCCCTAACAATCTACATTAGAAACTCATCCCTCTATGACATCCCATCCCCAGGAATCTTAAGGCATAAGATTTCGAACTAGACGGGACCTTACAGGTTATTTTTCACCCAACATCATAACTTTATAGATGAGTAAACTCAGAGGTCTTGTGACTCACCCAAGGTCACACAATGAGTAGGACTATTCCCCAGATCTCCAGATGCCTATCCTAGCAATATTTCCATTTGCTAGATTCAAGAATCAATCCTCTGTTAAACTTCAGATTACCCTAAGAATATATATTTTATATGACTCTGCTTAATGATATCTGATTTTTTTCACTTAAAATGATCCTGAGAGAAAAGTGTGGAGAGCCATAATAATCCATTAACACCTTAATATGGATCAGTTTATCCAATATTGTCACGAACCAAGAGATATTACAATGATCAAAGAATCAAAATTACAAATGACCCAAAGTGCAAAAGAGAATCAGAGTATGGGCCTAAGTATGGTGTAGCACAACGCCAATAGTGATTTGAGTGGAAGATATATAATATATCATTCAGCAAATACATGATCAGGAAAGGTCGGTCACACAGCCAGAGTTAGGGATCACAGACAACTAGTTCAGGTGTTTTACTGTTAGTTATAAAATTTTAAAAGACTTAAGAAAAAGGCATTCTGGGCCCTGGAGGACATAGATGAGAACTGCACAGGGTGAGATATGTATTTGTTGTGTTTTACATTAGAGAGAAATGTACATCTTTATGAGATCATGGATCTACTGAAGTATTGAAAAGTATCCATTTATCAGGTGAAGATTCTAAAGTTCTCATTCTGTTACTCACTGTCCTATTAAAATCCTTCTTCTCATACTTTATACTAGTGTGGAAGCGACCCTGAGATCTCAAATGTTATTATTTTAGCTGAGTTCAAACTCAGGTAGGTCCTCTAACACTGGAAAGATCTTGAATATGAATCGAGTCTTGAAGTGTGTATATGTGTGTGTGTGTGTGTGTGATCCTAAGAGCAGCCTGATCATGATAATTCAAGGATCCTCTCTAGGAAGGGGTAGAAAACATATAATCTATATCTGTAGAGGAAGCAGCCATACCAATGAATTCATCAACTCCTTGAAGTATAGTAGTATGATTTTATGTTAGCTGGTAAACTGCTGTGGGTCTGAGGGAAGAAGAGATAAGTCAATTAAATGTTTTATGGAATGGAGATAGAAGTATAGCAAGTAGAACAGGTCCAAGTGGGGCTATGCAATGGCAGATCCTGGATCGTCAAGGGGTAGCATGAAATCCCTGCCCATAAAAGATACAGTGCCAAAAAGAAAAAGAGAAGCAAGTTAAACCTCAAATGAAATTTGCTGAAGATGACAGAGATAAATTGGTACCTAGAGCAAAGTTTTATATACCTGGGCCTGTAATACCATTAGTCTGATACCACACATGTCTTAATCATGAAGGGAAACATGATCTCTTCTCAACTCTCCTAAATCTCTTTCTCTTCTTCCCTTATCTCTCCTCTTTTTTGTTTTCTCCTATCTTCTTTTCTCCTCTTCATTCTCTCTCCTCTCTTTTCTCCTTTCCTTTCCAGTTTCTATCTCTGTATTCCTCTCCTTTCTATAGTCATTTCTCTTTTCTATTCTCTCTCTTATCGCTTTTCTTCTTCCTTCCACTCTATTCAAATTTCCTTCCTGTCTCTGTCTCTATGTCTTAGTATATCTCTGTCTCTCTGTCTTTCTCTTTGCCTCACTCTCAGTCTTTCTCACTCTATCTCTATCTTTCTCCCTTCGTTCTCTGTCTCTGTCTCTCTGTCTCTTTCGTTGTGTCTCTCTGTTTCTCTGTGTGTGTCTCTTTGTGTGTGTGTCTATCTATCTATCTATCCATCTATCTATCTGTCTATGTATCTATCTATGTATTTATGTACCTATCTATCTATCGGTCTATCTATCTCTGTCTCATCTTTGGACTTCTCTCGGTCTCTCTCCCTATACATGAGTATACACCACATTTGAAGGTAGAGGCTGTTGTTATGAGCATACCAAAGTTTCCCTCATAGGACAAGGAAGACACTTTCTATGCTGTTGCAGTTGGGTGAGCTATCTCATCCATTTATATTCCTGGGTGTTCAAGCACAAGCTCCAGTCATGAGTGAACATGTGTCCTTATTTTTCAATATGACAGCACCATTTGGGTGAGTTGAACCTCAACATCTTGGAGGTGCTTTAAGATTTTCCAACTTGATCAAATGGGTATCTCTGTGGAGGCATTATGTTATGTAACCCATCTGTAGAATACATTATTTAGCATATGTACACATAATAGTAAAAATTATATAATTGTTTCCTGTTTAATTCAATTTCCATGTAGACTCTAATTAGAGAGTTCCTCCTCAAATAGGTCATCAAACAGTTTTGTGCGTAATGGGGGATGGATATTCTCCAAAGGAAAACTTGGAAGCAAATGTTCCTTTATTACTTTTAAACATTTTGGCACTTATCAGGATAGAAAATCATTATGGCATATGAATGGATTGGAATGCTACTGTACTGTAATGATGAAGGGGATGGTTTCAGAGACTCCTAGGAAATATACACTAATGAAAAGTTAAGTGAGAAGAACCAGGAGAACAATTTATATAAGGACAATAACATTAAAAAGAAAAAAAAAAACTTTCAAAGGCTTAACAGCTCTGATCAGTTCAAGGATAGTGATGAACATTCCAGCCACCTCTTGATGGAGGAGTGATGAACTGAAGATACAGAAAGAGACGTCTATTTCTGGACATGGTAAATGTGTGGATTTGTCTTGCTTGACTGCACTTATTTGTTATAGGGATTGAACTTTTCCTTTGTAAGGAAGGGAATATCCAGCAAGAGCCCCATTAGAAATGTATGATGGACAGGACATTTCACACCCTGTTACAGAGCATTGTAGGCATCCTTTGACTCTTTCCTGTTAACTTGCTGTAATATGATGTTTTAAAGCTATTTAATTGGCTGTTGAGCAAGAATTGAGTAAGCCTCCCTCTTCTCTAATCAAGAGTGGGATGAGTTTCTGTGGGCCTCCACTCAGGGACGGGAGAGGAGAGCAGAGGTAGCTGCAGTATCCTGCTTCATCTGAGTTATCTCTCTCATTCAGACATTATGTAGCTATAATGACATAGCACCTCTGTTTCTTTTGGCTCTGTGTTTATGATTTTCTGATCTTAGGTGAATGTGTGTTTGTGATGGAGCAGACCAGGTTATGACTTTGTGAGAGCCTCAAAGGTTGGAAGAGCCATCAAAGGTTCACTCAGCAATTAGAGCTAGTTATAGCAGTAGCCAAGTCCAGTATAGAGACAATCCTGGGAAAAAAACCTGCTTGATCCAGCCAATAAATGAATTGATCTAGAAACTGTGTCCCATAAGCAAAGGAATGACTTGCTAATAAGCTATGCCACACCCATTTGGTTGTTGTATTTTTCCTTCATTTTCAAAGAGGACCATGACATCAGGGAAATGATGACATGACTAGCAGTTGACTTTGATTTGAGTGAGGAAGGACTGGGCAAGGCCACCAGCTTCACTTTCTCCTTGGGAGCCATCTGGGTCCAGTGGTCAGATATTCATCAGGATTACTGGAGGTGGTCGAGGATGCAATGAGAGACCCTTGCACTTTTAGGCTAAGGCATTTTCAAGTACTCACTTAAAGTGAGATAAAGCCCATTCAGGGAATAGGCCTCCTCTCCTTAAGAAGTGAGTTAAGGGTTGGTCCCTTCAATTAAAAAGAAAACAAAAACAAAAAATCAGTTTGGGAGGGGAAGACCCTCAGAGTTTCTGTTCCAAAGAGAAACAGTTACCATTGGCATTCACTCTAAATTCACTCGAAACCATGAGGGTCAAATGTACAGTCATTAAGTGGAGCTGAACAAGAAATCCATTGTGTTTGAATGTATGAGGTTCAGAGTGAACTGGGGGGAAGGAAGAAAGGAAGGAAGGAAGGAAGGAAGGAAGGAAGGAAGGAAGGAAGGAAGGAAGGAAGGAAGGAAGGAAGGAAGGAAGGAAGGAAGGAAAGGAAAGAAAGGAAGGAAGGAAGGAAGGAAGGAAGGAAGGAAGGAAGGAAGGAAGGAAGGAAGGAAGGAAGGAAGGAAGGAAGGAAGGAAGGAAGGAAAGGAAGGAAGGAAGGAAGGAAGGAAGGAGGGAAGGAAGGAAGGAAAGGAGGAAAGGAAGAAGGGAAGGAGGAATCTAGGCAGTAAACTCCAAGTTAACTGGAAATTTACCTCCCTTTGGAGAGGAAAAGGAGAGGGAGAGGGAGAGCTGAGTTACCTAGTCACCCATTTGGTAGAACTTGGTAGGAGGAATGTTTAGTAGTAACCATATTAAGTTGGAATCCCATGTCCCAAGAGACTGAAGTATGAATAAGAAAGAAGGTATTCCAGGTTTTGGATGTTATAATACTTCAATCCTTTCTGTATTTTCTTTTTTTATTCTTTATTTTTTTTTTTGTTTTTAACATTCATTTTCACAAGATTTTGAGTTTCAGATTTTCTCCCCATCTCTCCCTTCCCCCTACTCCATAAGGCATTCACTCTGATTACCCCTTCCCCAGTCTGCCCTCTCTTTTATCACCCCTCCTCTTATTCCCTTTCCCCTCACTTTCTTGTAGGGCAACATAGATCTCTACACCCCATTACCTATATATCTTATTTCCCAGTTGTGAGTAAAAACATCTTTTGACATTTGTTTTTAAACTTTGAGTTCCAAATTCTCTTCCTTCTTCCCTCTACACCCACCCTAATTGAGAAGGTGGGTCATTCAATATGGGTTATACATGTGTAGTTATGCAAAACACTTCTATAAGAGTCCTATTGTGAAAGATTAACTATATTTTCCTCCATCCTATCCCACCTCCCACTTATTTTATTTTCAACTTTTATCCTGTCCCTTTCCAAAAGTGTTTGCTTCTAATTAACCTCTTCCCCAATCTACCCTGCCTTCTATCACTCCCATTTATCCCCTTCCCCCTTACTTTCCTATAGGGTAAGATACCCAATTGAGTGTCTATGTTATTCCCTCCTTAAGACAAATCTGAGAAGAGTAAGGTTCACTCATTTCTTCTTACCTCCCCCTCTTCCCCTCCATTGTGAAACCTTTTTCTTCCTTCTTTTATGTAAGATAATTCACCCAATTCTATCTCTCATTTTATCCTTCTCCTAATATATTTCCCTCTCACCCCTTAATTGCATTTTTTAGATATCATCCCTTCATGTTCAATCAACCCGGTGCCATCTATCATCTATCTATCTATCTCTCCATCTATCTATCTACATTTCCTGCAGCTACCCTAATACTAAACAAGGTCTCATGAGTTACAAATATCATCATTCCATGTAGAAATGTAAACAGTTCAACTTTGATAAGTCCCTTCTGAGTTCTCTTTCCTGTTTACCTTTTCATGTTTCTCTTGATTCTTGTATCTGAAAGTCAAATTTTCTATTCATCTCTGGTCTCTTCAACAAGAATGTTTGAAAGTCCTCTTTTTCACTGAAATTCCATTTTTACCCTGAAGTATCATACTCAGATTTTCTGAGTAGGTGATTATTGGTTTTAATCCTGGCTCCTCTGCCTTCTGGAATATTTTATTCCAATCCCTTAATGTAGAAGCTGCTAGATCTTATGTTATCCTGATTGTATTTCCACAATACTCAAATTGTTTCCTTCTGGATGCTTACAACATTTTCTCCTTGACCTGGGAACTATGGGATTTGGCTACAATATTCTCAGTTTTCCTTCTGGGATCTCTTTCAGGAGGTTATCAGTGGATTTTTTCCATTTCTGGTTTACCTTCTTGTTCTAGCATATTGGGACAGTTTTCCTCAGCAGTTTCTTGAAAGATGACATCTAAGCTGTTTTTTTGATCATGACTTTCAGGTAGTCCAATAATTTTTAAATTATCTCTCCCAGATCTATTTTCCAAGTTAGTGGTTTTTCCAATGAGATATTTCATGTAATCTTCTATTTTTTCCATTCTTTTAGTTCTGTTTTATAATTTCTTGATTTCTCATAAAGTCATTAACTTCCATTTGCTCCATTCTAATTTTAAAGGAATTTTCCTCAGTGAGCTTCTGGACCTCCTTTTCCATTTGACCAATCCTGTTTTTTAAGACATTCTTCTCATTTGCATTTTGAATCTCTTTTACCATTTGGATTAATCTATTTTTAAAGTGTGATTTTCTTCAGTATTTTTGGGTTCTCCTTTAGCAAGCTATTGATTTGTTTTTCTTGATTTTCTTGCATCACTCTCATTTCTCTTCCCAATTTTTCCTCTACTTCTCTTACTTGATTTTCAAAATCCTTTTTGAGTTCTTACATGGCCAATGACCAATTTATATTTTTCTTGGAGGCTTTGGATGTAGGTGCTTTGACTTTGTTGCCTTCTTCTAGTTGTATGTTGTGATCTTCTTTGTCACCAAAGTAAGATTCTATAGAGTGAGATTTTTTTGCACTGTTTGCTCATGTTCCCAGTAAGATACAGACCTTTTTGTTAAGGTAGGACTCTGCTTCCAGTGGGAGTGGGGATGTGATGGGTTTACTGTCCCAAGCTTCAGGGGTTTTGTATCAGTAGTATGATCTCCCACCATCTGTGGCCCTAGAGTTCTGGAAGCAGCCACTGCTGCTGCTGATGATGATGATGCCACTTCTGCCACTGCTGCCACCACCTCTATCCCCACTGCAGCAGACCCCTGCCACCACCACCTTCACTGCCCTGGGGATGGGGTCATATGGGGCCAGACCACATGCTCATCTTTTACCCAGGTCCCACAGAGTTTTCCCACTGACCTTTTTGACATTTGTGGATTGAGAAGTCTATAAACTGCCAAAGCTTCCAATGATTAAGTCCTCTGAGGCCTGCTCTAATGATGTCTGTGCTGGTGCAGCCCACCTTGGACTGCACTCTGCTCTGATCCCAGCCTGGTGTGATAGATGCTTCCTATTGACCTACCAGGCTATATTAGGCTAGAAATTTGTATCCCTTATCATTTTATGGGTTCTGCACTCTAGAATTTGTTTAGAATCATTTTACAGGTATTTGGAGGGGTTTGAGGGGAGAGCTCAAGGGAGTCCCTGCTTTCACTTGCCATCTTGGCTCTGTCCCCCCTTCTCTATTTTCTTGAATATTCTTTTCTAAAAGATAATACATGTTATCTGACTAGTTGATGTTGAAGTGATGGTAGCTGACTTGATTTGGGATAGTGCTTCTCAAACCTTTGCTTTTTTAAATTGAGGTAGTGGCTTGGGAGGGAAGATTACTTAGTAGCAGAAATGTTACAAAAAATATATATAAGAAAATGAAAGACAGTTATTGAAGCATTTTTAAAATGCACAGAAGAAAATAGAAGGTAGCTCAGACGACGCAGACAAGTCAGACAACTTTGAAAGTAACATACCGAATTTATTGTACTTTTTTAAAGTAAGTTATATGTAATGGAGATTCATGGGCTCACATACAATCCTCTTTTTCTATTTAACTTCATCTATGGAAATATTTTTGTTGCTTATTAAGTTCAGAATCTGTAAAAGGAAACTTGAAGAAGAAAATCATTCATAAGATCACAGATTTGGAGTTAGAATAGACTCCAAAAGCCCTCTAGTTCAATCCCCTAATTATACAGATGAAGAAATTGAGTCTCAAAAAGTCTGTGATTTGCCCAAGGTCACACAAGTAGTAAGCATCAGAGGCAAGATTTGAACTCAGGCACTTTGATTCAAGAGCCAGTGTCATTTCTACATTATCATGCCACCAAGGTCTAATTTTTTTCATTTACTTTTTTAAACTTTCATATTCAGTTTTAGCTGGTTACAATAGCTCAGAATGGCTCTCCTCTGCCTCTTTTTCTACAATGTAAAACTAAAATTGTGAACTATTTTGTCCAGAGTAGGCATGCATTCATCTGCTTTGCCCACATTAACCACATTCACTAAAAGCCATTATCAGGATGGGTCTTTTGTGCTGAATTAAGACAGGTTAATGATGGTCCTGTCGCAGTGTGAAGCCTTTATGGGGAAAATAATTGACATATCCAAAGCAAGCCCAGAAACATGAGCATAGTTACATGCACTCAGACACATACAAATCAATAAGCAAACAGGAATTTATTAAGCATCTATTATATGCAGGTTCTGTGATAAGCACTGGAGACATAAAGCAAAGCAAAAGAAAACAGTCCCTGTTCTAAAGAAGCATGGAATCTTGAGGTGCAGACAATATGAAAAAAAATGATACACCAATAGGATAAACTGGAGATAATTTCAGAGAGAAGGCACTAGCATTAAGGTGAATTAAGAAAGACTCTTTCAGAAAGTTGGACTCTAGCTGAGACTTGGAAGAAACCCAGGCTGCTGAGGTAAGGAAGGAGAAAGTAAATGGGAACTGAGATACCTTGCTCATTATTCACACAGTTTTAATGGGGCAGAACCCAGATTGGAATCAAAGCCATTTGATAACAAATGCAGCATGCTGTAGAAGGGTCCTTTGAGGTTATCCAGAGTAACTCCCTAATATTACAGATGAAACAGTTCAAGATTAGGTAATTTGTTCATACAAGTACTAAATAGCAGAACTATGGTTAGAACCCAGATCCTAAGCTTGCAGATCCAGATTTCCTCATCTCTAAAATGAGGCGTTTGAATCATATTAACTATGATAATTAGTTTGATGCAGCTAATGCAGTGAACACATGGGGTCAGAAAGATCTGAGTTCAAATTCAGCCTCAGATATTACTAACCATGTGGCTCTGTTCAGTTTCCTCAACTGTAAAATGAAGGTAATAATAACACCTATCTCCAGTGCTGCTGTGAGAAAAAAAGAGATAATATTTATAAAGCAATCAGCACAGTGCTGGGCACATAGTAGGCACTTAATAAATAGTCATCTCCTCCCTTCTTAGATGAATTCTAAAGGTCCAAACCTCATGATCCCCCCAAAAAAATGCTATTGAAATGGAAGACCTTGTTAATTTTTTCTCATCTATTTCTTAGTGAGAATAAAGTACTTAAATATATGAATGAGAAAGACGGCAGAGAAATCTTATAAATGCATACAGATTGCTATCATATACTGTGTTATCATGCCTTTGTTTCATTCAGCACCATGGACATGAACACTCAGACCACCCCCTTTCTAAACAGAGAAATTCCTGATTGTTCAAAGTAAAGCCCTGTGGTTTGAACTAGGGGTGCTTCTGGGTAATAGAAGGGAAAGATAGGAACTATAGCAACTCCAAATGGAAATCAGTCCTGTGAGATTCCACCAAGAGGGAGGGAGATGGGGCACAGATGATTGAATACTGCCTGACTCAGGCCAGTGATAATAGTGCCCCACTTTCTGGAGCATTGAATTTGCTCCAAAATTTAATTTTTTGAATAAATAGAACAGAAAGGTCAAAATGCTCCTGGAAGAAATGGTGATTTGAAAATGGAAAATGCTCAATAATGCTTTTTACTTTTCTCTATGTTATATTAATGACTTTTCCCAAATCCTGCTCCAAAGGGATTTTTTTTAGATATGCTAATATCAGGGTATTTCTCTAAAAAGTCAAATGCGGCTATTGAAAAGGCACTAATAGAAGATACTCTTGAAAATCACCCAGTGATTATCAGCTTTCTTTAAAACTGAACTGAAATAAAATGCCCCTCTAGGTCCAAACTAGCAAACCAATAAGCATTGCTCCTTTCCTGAGTCCCTAGGGCTGGAAATAATGGGACTGACTACACAAATGCTTCAATACTTCAAGAATCCGTGATTTTCTCCATGTAAATATCACTTTCTCCTTCCTATATTACTCCACTTCCTGCGCCATGGGAATCATGATCCCTTCTAATAAGTCAGTAGAGAGACTTTTAAGAATTATTTGGGCCAAAAAAGTACATTGCCTTTAACCAACATGGTACCAACCTTTCTAATCTTAGCTAAGCCAGTCTTTGGGAAACAGATATACAGTCTATATCCAGCATACACTTGAAACATTTCAAGGTAATTGTACCTGTTGTCACATGTGAGCTGTTAGTAGAGCCTTCAGGAACCCAAGGTTAACGCCATTCTATATGGCAGCATTAGAAAAAGACAATGTAACCCAAATAGACATGAAGTAAGATGGGTGTACTTTTCTAAGCCTCGGTTTCCTCATCTATGCAATGGGTGAGTTAGACCAGATGGCTTCCAAGAGTTCTAATTATTTTTATATTAACTTTTATTTTTAATTAACAGAAATTAATTTTCTCTCCTCACCCCCCTCATTAAAAAAGAAGAAAAACCAATTCCTTATAAAAATAGGAAGTCAAACTAGACAAATTCCTTCATTGCCCATGTTCAAAAACATCTCATCCTGCACCTTAAATCTATTATCTCTCTGTAAGGAAATGGGTAACATACTTTGTTGGTCCTTAAATCTATAATTTGATGGCTTTTTAATCATAGTGTTATATGCTAAAATCATAGGTGAAACAGAAAGGAACAATACATTCCTGCCAGAATTTCCTCAGCACCTGGGGCATCCTTACCATGGAACATTGCCCTACAACTCTCTTGTCTTAGCATAGCCCTCTACCAGGCTGGCCACGTTCTCCCACTGGTGAGTTCCTTCCAGTGCCTCCATTTTGAGGAGGAGACCAGGCTAGCCAAATGTCATTCACCTCCCAGATGTGCCTCATACTTTCTGAACTTCAAGACAAAGCCCTCATGTGGGTGTGCTTTCTCTCCTCTCTTCCCTTGCATCCTTTTCAGCTTACTTTTGCAGACTTCCTCCATTGGAATATAATCTCCTTGAGGTTTGGTATTATTTTTCTTTTCACTGTTTTTAAATCTCTAACATTTAGTACTGTGCTTGGTATATAGTCAGTCTGTAATAAATGTTTTGTTTTTTTTTTTTCTTGCAGCATAAGATGCTACTGGAAGCCAAAAGTCTCCATCAAATTGTGTGGCTACATAATGAATACATTCATTATAAAATCTGTCCTACGTAGTGATCACAAAGCTGACAGATTAGTTCTTCTCATGTGCAAAAAAGCACATGAAACCAAATCATCCCCAGTCCCTGGTTTTCCCATCAAGCACACACTCCTAAAGTCCAGTAGACTCATAGGCACTTGTAGACATGGGCAGACTATTCGTTGATCCCCTAGGTATTGACTCTACCACAGTTTGCATGATCTGCAAACATCAAAATCATTTTCAATTCAACAAAAATGTAAATACCTCCCTTGTTCAAAGCACTATGTTTTATCACCTCCATCTGCTCTTCTCTATGATTTGAATCTCCTTTTATGTCCCTCTCCACCTCTCCACTGATACCCTTCAACTCTTGAATTCTTCCATACTCTTTAAAGGTTACCTTCTTCAAGAAGTTTTCTCAGTCAGCAATGACCTTCCTCCTCAGGCCTCCTATATTGCTTCATTTCATGACTGTCTAATTCAGGAAGACTTCTTAACCTTTTGTGTATCATAAAACCTTCTGAGAGTCTGGTAAAGCCTGTGAACCCCTTTTTAGAATAAGATTTTTAAATGCATAAAATAAAATATATACGATTCCAAGAGGAATTAATTATGTTGAAAAACAGTGGAAGGGTTAATTCCCAGTTCCCAGGATAAAAACCCCTATTCTAAGGCCTTTATCACATAATATTATATATTATAACTCTTTGTGCAAGTATCTTATTTCCTCCTTGACTACAAATTCACCCATATTTTGTATTATGCCCACAGTGTTATGTATGTGGCATGTGTTTAACAAATATTTTTAGCTTGTCAGGTGCTAGGGACAAAAATACAAAAAAAAAATGATACATTGCCTGTCCTTGAAGAGTTTAAAGTCTAATGAGGGAGATGATATATACAAGGATACTACAGAAAAAAGAAAATTGTGACAAGCTCAAAGAAAAGATCTAAAACACTCTAAAAAATGTGAAATGGGTGATCATTTTTAGCTACAGACTTCACCCATGGCTTCATAGAAGAAGGGGTTCATGAATTTGGTCTTGAATAGGAAGCAATGTATTTCATATATGAGGATATCCTGGAAGAATGTTTGGAGGTGGGATGGGTCAGCAGAAGACAGAAGGAAAGTGCATAGAGTTTAGCTGGAACATAGAGGTCATGAAGCATAGTCATGAGAAATAAAGCTTAAAACGTAAGCTGGAACCAAATTGTAGAAGGCCTTAAATTCCAGGTTAAAGATTTTGCATTTTATCTGAAAGGCCAGAGGGTAACATTGAAGGTTTCTGAACTTGGTGGTAATATGAATACACCTGTGTCTATGAATGTTCTGATCTCTCTTGTATATTTCCCCTATGAGAAACACAGCTTCATTTTATCTTCTATAAACACGGGCTCCATAAAATGCCCCCTGCTTCTCCTCTTTAAAATGTAAAATAACAATGGAGAGGAGAGAAATGTACAGCTTTACCTTAGTAATGCATGAATTATGCTACATGCTTTAATACTTTAAGAAGGTTTGATTTAATTGGTGTCCTTTAATCAACACAGATGATAATCCCTTCCACAATGAAGTAGGTAGTTTCAATATAGCCCAAAAAATCATCACCTAACAGCTAATCATTTACTGATGACTTTCTCCAGATTTACCTAGGTTGGCCCATAAGACACGTATGACTAGGGTGATGGGAAGAGAGATATAAATGTGAACCTTGGAGAAAATCAAGTCTAACCTAACTCATTTTATAGCCAAGAAAACAGAGATTTAAATGGGTTAGATGTCTTGCCTCCAAGGTTACACAGGTAGGAGAGCTCAAACTTGAACTCATATCCCCAAGTCCTTGGATGGAACTTGGTTGAACTAATAAGTTAGTGCTTTGCTGACATAATCTTCAAAAGTTGCCTTGAAAATTTCCTCTAAAGCAAGTTAAGGTTGTCACCCAAAGTTGTGGTTTAAAACCTCTCAATTACTAGCTAGTGAGAACAAGGTTAGAGAGAATGTATTGGCATACAATAAACCTTATGGCCATCATTTGTCAACATGAAAAAAACTGAATCCCTGAAACCTGAGTCTTTTTAAGGTCCTTTCATTCTTTACAGAAGTGGGGGACCTATGTGTGTAGAATATTGCATATATTCTCAGACTATTGATGTGAAGGTTACTCCTTATGAATTTTTAACACTTTTTTATTATGTGTTACAAAGAATGGCTCTCCGAACAGAAGAAAGGGGAGGAATATATTTGGAATTGAAGGCAATTTAAAAGACAAAAGATATCGATAATATTTTAATGAATCTTTTATTTCTACCATTTTTAGTGCCATTGGGAAAAGATATACACAACGAGAGCATCCACATAAGTCAATCTTTATTCCATTTCAAAGCCTGCAAGATTTCCCAGATATTCCAAAGGTCCCCTTCCCTGAGTGAAATATTACATTTATTTAATAAAGCATGTAGGATTTACAATCTAGATGCTGGTAAGCACTTTTTTAAACTTCCTGAAAGATAGATGACATTGATAGCTTTTTTTCTTTTTCTTTTCTTTTTCTTTCTTTTTTTTCATTTTTCCTACAAGTGACCAAGCTTACAATTCACAATTGAATTACCAAACTGAGCTAAAGAATGATTATTCCTGGTAGTGTTGTGCAGCTTGCGGAATTGTTTTACTCTGAAGGAGAGTTTAAAGAATTAGTAATAAATGTTATCAACCACAGCTTGAAAATGATGCTGACTTACTGCTTTGTTCAGACCCTAAAAAGTATCATAAAAAACACATTCTTTCCCTGGGTTTTCCAAAGGAAATCTAGGAGGGAAGAACCATATCTTTGTGCATCTTCAACCTAGATTGATCCATAAAACAAGGGAAGGACCCAGTCCCTAAGCTTCTGTATCTAGGATAGGGGCTGTGAATTATCCAGTGATTAAAATAAAATGTGCACTTGGAGTTTGCATATCATACAAACTGTAGGTGGAGTCAAGATAGAGTCTTTTCCTCAAAAAAATGTTCATTCCTAGGGGATGAAAGAAAGGAGTATGGAGAAAGGAGTGGTCTGTTTTCACTTGCTACTAGCAATACAGGAGATAAGGGGCTTTTTTTTCCTTTCTACTGATTTTGACCCATAAATTCAGCAACCAGAGAGTATCCTCTTTGTCTGAAAATTCCAAATAATATGTATAACTTCAGTATTTATGAAGAGGAGGGGCAAAAACCCACTGCTCCATTGTACTAGCATATTGAACAGAACAGAATTTACAAATACTATTAACTCAGCTTCAAATCTCCCTTCTAGCAAAGATACTCATAATAACATGAACAGGATTTTAAACCACCCTCTTACCCATATGGGGTCATTTTTCCACCAGAAGTATAAGTTTTCATTCTGGGAGTCTTCCCCCTTTGTGAGTTAGAAAATACACAACTGCCCAGTGCAAGAGAAATTCTCACTATTTAGGAGCTGTTTGATGGTATTTGATTCAGAGTCACTCATTACTATTACTAGCTATACTTATTTAGTATCTGGGGACTTCTTCAATTCTATCATCCTATTGGTTCATCTTCTAAATATTGATTTTAGTTTTTAAATAAGTGAAAATTTCAATACTGTCTCTACCACTTACAATTTGTATGACTTTAAGGAAATCATATAAACTATATGGACCTCAATGTGCTCATCTGAGAAAGAGTGAGTGAATCTAAATGACTTAGTGAAGTCCCTTTTTTTATTCTAGATTTATGAGCTCAAGGGCATCATATTTTCCAAATTTCCCCTTCACAAATATGTCTAAGAATAGCTATTTCATGCCATTGATTCCTCCTTCCATCAATTGGGATGCTTCTGATCTCATTTAGGTCTTTGTTTTTTAGATCTGCTTAATACAATATCACACTAGATGATATACTGTTGAGTCAAACCTTACAATACAAAAACATAGGAAGTGATCTGTTCTGGAAAATTACACTTCTTGAAAAATTGAAAATTAAGCTACAATCTGCTACAATCCTAGATGTTACAAAATTTTCTAAAATGATTGAGTCTGTATTCTTTAGTCTATTCTAGTAAATGCAGCTGTCAGTTTTATTGGTTTTTGAGAATGGATTTAATGGTCAATTTTCAGAAGGTGTAGGAAATTTTGCTGAATTTGTATAGAATCCAAGAGGTACTTTGGAAATTGTTTTCTTGCACTTCTATGAAAATGAGTTGTCATGACCAACCCACTGCTGCTGAGCAGCTCTATACCGAACTAGGTTCACCTTTAGAAATCAGAAATCCTGCTGCCAGAGCCATACCTCTGAACATGGTAGGAGTAGCGTGTCGCTAGTCTTTATGCTTATTAGAATAGACTTCATAAGCTCAGAGTCATCATCATGGAAGAATAAGGCATACAAAATCAGTAAAAAAGCAAAGACAGAGTCAGATATAAAATGATAAGTATACATACAAATACCTATGCATGAAATCTTAAGGAGAAAGAAATGGAGGAGGAGAAGGAAGAGAAAAAGGATGAGTAAAAGGAAGAAGAAGAAGAAGAAGAAGAAGAAGAAGAAGAAGAAGAAGAAGAAGAAGAAGAAGAAGAAGAAGAAGAAGAAGAAGAAAGGAGTAGAAAAAGCAAGAGAGGAAGGAAAAAAACAAAGAAATACAGGGGAGAAGACAAGGAAGAAAAAGAGGAGATGGAGATTGAACATATTAGAGACTGAAGAGATCTTAGAGATGATCTAGCTCTAATTTTGCATTTTACCAATGAGAAAACTGAAATGCATCGTGGGGAAGTGACTGGTCTAGACAGGCAATTATGGGACTAGAATAATAATAGCAGCTGAAACTTACATAGAAATTAAAGATGCCCAGAGAACTTTTAAAAACATCATTTCATTTGATCTTCACAGCACCCTGCCATGTGGGTGTTACAGGAATTATTAACTTCATTTACAGATGAGGAAATTGAGGCTGAGAACAGTTAAGTGATTTCCCCATAGACACACAGCTAGTAAATGTTAGATATCAAAGTTAAATCTGAGTCTCTCCGGACTCCAAATTCAACATTCTTTCTATCACATCATATTGTCTCCAAATAAGTATTGTATACACATCATACCTACATACATGCAGTGTTTGGTTCCAAAGCAGCCTAAATTTGAATCTTGTAATTCTATCTTTTTGATTATTCCATCGTTCAGGGAAGTGTTTCAGCTCCCTTCCAAAGTCCAAAAGAAATACATTCTTTATACTCTTACCAACAAGTAGCTCTTGAATAAAAACTATGTGACAGTTGAATCACACAAAATGAATCAATGTTTATGCCACACCAAGCCTATACAATCTTACTTAAGCTGTCTTGAATCCCAGACAACCAAGATAGATGATCTTGGAGTTATCTTCCTGTGAAGCCTTTATTATTTTCTGCAGACTACCAATTCAAAAGCTAGTCATCCCAAATAAAAATATAAAGAGGCATCCCAGACAATTCAGAAGGGACTCTGTTTGCTCCTTCAGCTCCCCCTGGTTCTGATCAGCATTCATTTGGTAACCTAATGATCTGGATTAAAATTGTTTTATCAGAAATGAACTATGGAAAAATTTAAGACTTATAGTTTGCTAATAATCACCATTTGTAATATCATCTCTCACTCAATATGTTGTCCTAATATACAGCTGTTAAAAAAAAAAAACAAGCTCCCAGCCGGTTTCACATTGTCATTTTGAAGAACAGGACTCATAGGGTTCCATTTTCAGTAATGTACAATTGATTAGATGCTGTTTCTCTTGGAAGGTGTTATGTGTTGGTCTTCTCTCCCTCATCAAGATTATAAATACCTTCCAAATGGAAAGTATGTCTTTTCCTTTTGTCCCTACCTCCTAGTTCCTAACATAATGCTGAGCACAGGATAGACACAAAATAAATGTATGGATCGATTGTGAATTGTCTGAATTGATCAATTCAGGAGAATGTGATGCTCTGGACTCATCTAATCAACTAAGAGGTCACAACTCTACCTTTGACAATTTCATACAGAAGATAACACCTGATATGAAGTGCAAGATTGGCATTGAGGTCACATGTGAATTTCATTCTTTAGTGAAAGATTCACTATTCACTCTTTAGTTAACTTAAGTTGGGGGCTATAAAAAGCAAAAAATGAAATTAAAAAGCAGCAAAGCTAATAAAATCAAAAAAGTTATAAACTGAACTCAAAATTAAGTGGAATGTCCAATACTGCTGCCCTCTATTGGTAGAGAAATGGTGGAGCATGGGTGTGGAGTACACTGTCAAACTCCAATACTGTGTCAGATGGTTTTGTTTGATTTTTTTTTTCTCTGCTATAAGAGAGAACTCCATGGGGAGGGAGTGATGCTAGAAAGTGATTGTGGTATAATAAAACAAAGGCATGAAGAAAACAAATAAAAATGGACAGGTTATTTGAGATGAACCCAAGTCAAACTATGACACATCTCTGAGAAAAGTCAGATGTATTTTGATTTATGCCACTGTCATTTACACACAACATAGCTGCTGTGCATGCAGGCTTCCAGAGAATTACAGGTCAGCCTTCATGGAGGGATTTTAATGAACTGGCAGCACTTCATCATTTTGGTAATCATAGAAATTAGAGGAGGAAATTAGAGGCTTGTTAGGTCATCTAGTCCATCAACCTGCCAGCCCTGAATTGGTCTCTAGCGCATATATTCTATTGCTTTACAACCCTGCCTGGTGGAAATGATTTTTGGTACTAGAAGTTCAGGCTGAAGTCCCTCTTTCTTCTTTGCATTCACCTCCCACTGAGGTCAATGGTCCAAAATCGACTCCTATCATTGGCAAAGTACCCAGTAGTAGCTGGAATTATAAAGTAGCATCTGACTCATCAAAGAGAATAGTGATTTCATTTGGCTTGCATTTGTTTGATAGTTTTTTAAAGAACTTAACAACAATAATAAATCCTCTTGCTACTTAATACCAAAGACCAATCTCACTCCCAAGGACCAGTTACAAGCATGTGGATGTGAGAAGTCTAAACCAGTGGTCACTCAAAAAAAAAAAAAAAGGAAGAGGGGGACACAAGAATAGGTTGGAATTGAATTAGGTTAGTGCATTGCTGCAGCATGACTCTTGCATTCCATTGTTCTCAACGTAATTGGAATTTCTGAAGATTAACTTCCCTTCCATTTATTGTCACCTGCCATCTAGTGATTCAGACTGTAATTACAACATGACTTCAATTAAATGTACAGTACTACAATCTCCTTCCTTCTCTGGGCACAGTTAAACAAAACAGGTATCTCACTTGGGTAGGGCTCAAGAAGAAGAATTAGGTCATGCCAGTGAATTTGGCGAGCCTCTGAGTTCAGCGTCACCCTGAGCATTACTGCTAGGCACTGTCCAGCTAATATTTGTCAGTTGCACAGTGAGTGATGCCAAAGTCCCCACTGAGAAGGTATGGCAGAACTTGGGTATATATAGTCACCATTAGCAATGCTGTGTATATTACTGGTGTTAATCTTTGGGAGTGCAAACTGATTTGCTAGGCTTTCCTTAAAGCAATTGGAAGTGGGTTCGTATTCAGCAAGATTTCTAAAGTGTAGGGCATTTGGAAAGGTCAGAAACTTACATGTGATCCTCTCATTATTGTACTCTCTATTTAATATACTAATGATCAGGAAAGGTTAACAAAACCTACCTCAAAAATTCTACACACTAACCAAGAAAAACTGATATCTTGGAGAAGACTGGTTGCACTTTCCTCCAAGACAAAATTAAGAAACTATTTATGCTGCATTTTTCATTGTTTATCACATCAATGGTCCCAAGGTAGATATGGAGACTGTTTATATATGGAGTTTAGATATGGAAAATTATTTCAGCAAAGATTCTATCCCCTCCTCTTTTTAAATACAGAAAGAGACAGAGACAGACAGACAGACAGAGACAGAGAGAGACAGAGATAGAGAGAAGAGTGTGGGGGTGAAAGGGACAAAATCTTGATAGCACCAAGAAAGTCACTCTGGAATCTAGACCACACACAATGCTCAGAATAATTGGAGTCAATCACCACTCAGTGCATGAACCCTTCAAAACCCACCATGAAAATTATGTGGGTCAAAGTCAGTGGACTTTTAGTTTAAGAATTTTGAAGAATCAGCTGATGTTTCATTAAGATAAGTACTCATTCCAACTATGTTCAGTAATTACTTATGAAAGACAGACATTGAGAGGGAAAATGTAGACCTAACATACAATTAATCTCATCAGTATTATACTATTTCC
Organism: Bettongia penicillata ogilbyi; assembly: GCA_023548195.1. NCBI lineage: Eukaryota > Metazoa > Chordata > Mammalia > Diprotodontia > Potoroidae > Bettongia > Bettongia penicillata. The sequence goes on along the minus strand of JAJHZJ010000608.1, from coordinate 6,971,036 downwards.
TCTGTAGTCCCACTCATGGGATTACATTCTATATCTTATTATTAATAACTCATACTTCAGAGTTTACAAAATATTTTCCTCAAAGTACAAAGTATTTTTCTCACAACCTTGTAATGTAGATAGTATAACTATTACTACTTCCACATTATGTATAGGAAACTGAGACTCAGAAAAGTTAAACATTTCACCAATGGACCTACAGCTATTAAGTACTGGGGTTGAGACCTGAACCCAAGACTACATGAGTCAAATAGATGAATTCTTTCTACTATACCATACCGCTTCATATATACAGTGATACTGACCTGATCTGGACCTTATACTTAAAAGGATTAAAGGATAATAAATATTACTGAATTTTGCATTGATGGAGCTGGATCTTTCTATGGTGCAATATGTCAGCTAGATTTGCTCAGGGCCTACATTATATCTTAGTTATAATTTCAGTTCTTTTAAAGATGGCATCACCTCTTTTCTGACCAAAAAGACTGATATGATTTTAAGAACATAACATATTAGGGCTGGAGGGGTCTTAGCGATCCTTTCTGTCTTACCCCTTCAATTTACATATTGGGAAACTGATCTCCAGGGAGGGGAAGCAATTTGTATATTTACTGAGTGGTACACATCTTCTGATACCTATCCCATTATGTCATGAGTCTGTGTGGTCAGGTTACACTTTGGTGATTTGTTTGCATCCTCAAAGTCTAAGAGAAGTCTACAGAAATCCTAAAGCAATCCTAGGGGTCTAAATTGTCCCTCAAGGAGTAAAGGCAATACTATTATAGAACAACAATATAGACTCAGTTTCCCATTTTAGGGCTGGAGCTGACTTGGGTTAAAAAGTGGATAGGAAGAATGTGAATCTAATACAAAATATGTTTCAGAATACTCAAGTTTCTATTACTACAGGTCTCTGAATGAATCCTAAGACCATCAAGGAACCTGTAATAGTTGGTGAACAGCAAAAGAAGGTAGTACAAGTGGAACTCTGAAAGGATTTTACCTGCTATTCAGTTCTATAAAGATATTCTGTTGTCCTCAGAGGCACTGAAAAGGAGAATCAAACCGAAGGCCTGTAGTCTCTCATGTTGAGTCCAAGACAGTCTCGCATGTGGGTAAAATAGGTAGCAATCTATATAGCATGTTTTAAGTGATGCCAATCCCTCAGCAACAGCAACAAAAAAAATCTCCTCCATTGCCCTATTCAGAAGTCAAAAGTCCCTGGAATTTATTATATTTATGCAAGTCCTTGGTCATGGTTGTTTGAGTTAACATATTTGGTTAACTACCATATTGGTAGAGATTCATTTATCTAATTGACCTCTCATTTCAATACAAATTCCTCAACCCAGTATTTAAGGTACTCCACAGTCTGGTGTCAACCTGCTTTGCAAACTTTATTTCTCATTATTCTTCTCTGTCATTGTTCCTTGACATCTTGAACTTTCTCACTTTCATATCTTTGCTCATATTCTGTCCTTCCTCTCAGTATAACCTTCAATTCTAAAATCCACACCTATTCTGTGAAGCATCCACTGACAGCCCCAAGTGGTCTTTCCCTCTTTTGAGCTCCAAGGCTCTTACCAGTTATAACAATTAGCCTGTATGCTAATTCATATTATTCATTATTTTTTTCTATATAGTGCCCTATCTCATCTGTGATATCTCTATAGGAAGAAACTGAGCTATTTCTCCCAGAGAAGGGACCTACATGGCACAGTGGACAGAGTACTGCAATTAGAATCAGGAAGACTCATCTTCAAGAATTGAAATATAGTCTCAGATACTTAGTAGCTATGTGACCCTCCTCAAATCAAATAACTCTGTTTGCCTCAGTTTCCTCACCTGTAAAATGAACTGCAGAAGTAAATGCCAAAACTCTCCAGCAACTTTGCCAAGAAAACAAATGGGGTCACAAAGAGTCAGACCCAACTGAAATGACTCAACAAAGACAACAAATCTCTTCCACATCTCAAAGTATTAAATCATGGAATAACAAAATTTAAAAGACAGAAGGTACATCAGAGGCCATCTAGTCCAATGTATATCCTCAAAAGGATCCCTTCTATAGCAAACCTGAGAAGCTATCCTCTACCTTTTGCTTCAATACCACAGATCCTTGAATAGAATAGGTATTTAAAAAACATGTATTGATGATGATGAGCAATTTAATTAAACTTATGACAATGATGGAGAACAGCATCTAGGATGCAGAACTGAATAAGTTCTAATAGGGGAGAGATGGAGAAAGGGAGATGGAGGAGGAAGAAAGAGAAAAATAAAGGAAAGAGGGAGAGATCAGCTCTTCAGCTACATAAGATTCATCCAAATTCTGGTGAGGTACCCTAGGGAGAGCACAAGAATCCTGAGTGCTGGGCAAAGGGCCCTAAAATGAGGGATTAAAAGATAGAAAAGACTAACTTTCTTTCTTCCACAATCTTCTCTACTTAAATCTAGTCATGAGATTCACTCCCAGTTTTGCTGGTAGAAACTAGTCACTATAAATTTTTCAATCCTTAGGGTCAGCAACACCTAACTATGTCTTCTTCTTTTTCTTTTACCTCTATTTAACTTTCATATAACATGAATATAGCAAGCTTTTCATGCTGTAGAGTAGACATAGGAGAGGTCAATGGCAATACATCCAAACCTAAGACAAAGCCCTTGCTTCTATTTCATGACAAACAGATTTAGAGCTAGAAGGCACCTTTGGGATCATCTCCATCAACCCTATCATTTACAGATGGGCAAAAGACTAGTGATGGAGCAGTTATTAAGTGTTTGCTAAGTACTAGGGATAAAAATGCAAAGACCAATTACAATTCTTGTCCTCAAGGATTATACTTTTTAATGGGCAAAGACAACATTTAAAACAAACCTAGGAGGAGAAAAGTGTGGAACATATGATGACATCAGTTAGAAATGACATGAAGACCTGGTCCCAAGAAAGACAAGAAGAAAGCTCACCTCTCAGAGAGCAAGGTAGTTTCAGGGGCAAAGACCAAGGGTAGGGGAATGAGGGAGATAAGAGTTCATTTAGCATTGTTTGAAAATAGCAAAAAATAACTGAGGAAACTGAGGCCCATAGAGTGGAACGTGCCTTTCCCAGGGTCTCACACTCAATATCTGACTCAGAATTTGAACCCATGACTTTCTGACCCAAAGTCCAATGGTCTCTCCACTATGTTACACCGCCTTCCCATACATCCCCTTAGAATCCTGACCCTACAGGAAAAATAAATATTTATATGTGTCTATTTTATTTACCATTCATGACATTACATCTGTTTTTAAGTATAAAGTGGGATTTTTAAAGCAACTTTTTTCATATAGTACTGAAAGGCAAAAAAAAGAAAATCTAATGGAATGATTTTTTTTTTTTTACTGGTTTGGATTAACTCTAGATTTTTCTTTATATGTGTGAGTTCCACAAGCATATTATAAATGCCTACCATGTACAGAGTGCTGTACTGGGTCTTGAAAAAGAAAAGTTTAGATAAGATACAATCACTTCCTTCATGGAGTTTAAAATCCAGCAGAGTGATAAGACACAAACATAGATAACCATGATATGTAATAACACTTGATCAGTGCATTTAGGAAAATGCAAAACAAAGGGCCAAGAACAAATTGCTACTAACCAATGAACCAGTGAAGGTTCTTCATGAAAGAGGAGACATTTGGGTTGAGTCTTATAGCAGAGGTATGTAAAGAGGATGAAGAATTATATTGTAGACAGAGGGAAAAGCTTGAGCAAAGCATGAAGGCATAAGAGCATGGGACATGGAATGGAAACAGAAATCAGAACAGTTTGTTTTAATCGTAGAGAATGCAAGTATCTAACAATTAGCCAACAATTATTTAGTTAATGTCTACTATGTACCAGACACTGGAGATTCAGCAACAACAAATGAGAAAATCTCTGCCCTCAAGAAGTGTATATTCTATAAGGGAAAATCACAATGGAAAACTCAGATTATATAGGACCTTAAATGTCAAGTTAAGGAATTTGAGTTTCTTTAATCAGAAATAGGGAACCACTGTACATTTTTAGCAAAGCAATGACACCAACAATGCCCTTCATCCCTATTATGCCTTTCTTGTCTCATTGTACCTACTTGACCCACTGATTCTGAGCTCTCAACCTCTGGAAGTGAAGATTTTGGCTCAGCTTCTTTTTAAGATCCCCAGTGATCTGCTTGATTTACGTAAAATGTGAGATGTCCTTTTCCTTGGAGGAGACACAATATCATGCCACTAGCCAGGCTTTTCCCACCAGTCCAGTCCAGCAGCAGCAGTCCTGGATTTAATGCTGTAACTGCATTGTCTATGGTTCATTAAGCCACATGAAGGACAGGCTGTTGAAATCTTTGCCTGTGCAGTGATACAGCTTTGCCTGAAAAGACCCTGGCCAAAGTCCTGAATTCGATACTTGACCAGAACCAAAATCAGTATCTCTCCATTTCATGTAATTGGTCAGATTCAGATGAAGTTTTATTTTTGAATATTATTCTTCCTCATATTTCAGCTGCTAAGGTCCCTGTTTGTCTATTCCCAGATATACCCAGGAGAATAGGGAAAATCTCAGAAGGTATCATCTAGGATGCAGCTGTCACTGATCTTGCAACTTGGGACTATCACTGTCAAGCAATGTACTCCGTGTAGTTTGGTGTATTTGGAGCACAGAATAATATGCAAGATTTTCTCAGAATCACATGCAACTCAGGAGAACACAAACACAGACACAAGGAGGTAGTCTAGCAACCACTTTTCCCAGAGTTCTTCACAGTTCTGGCCCAACATTTCACCTGGCTCTCTTGCTCTCTCTCCCTCTGAAACATATAACTGAGCCTCCATAGTGTAATTGGTTAGCCTAGACACCCATCAAGAGTTTCAGGTTCTTCCTACCTTAACATATATACTCTTTGCAGGCAGACTCCAACCTCAAGACTGGCTGATGTTTTCTTTAAGGTGGTTGGCAATGGCTGCTGCTGCCTTGCCCAAAACATAACTAAGGCTATTTCTGTTTGATTTTATCATATCAAGATTAGGAAAAAAATTAATCTTACTATTTGCTTAGTTTATTCTCCAGATACAAAACCTTATTAGCTAATTTTGCATACTTTGGCAGAGTATCTCTTGGATTTAATGTGCCTTGTAATATGTTAATAGATGTTCCATTTTGTAGTGTAGAAGGCAGCTGAGACTGAATTTAGTGTTTAAATAACACTATACACATATATATATATATGGATAGGTGAGAGTGAAGTTATTTTAAAAAACACTTATGCCTGTTTATACATTTCTAAAGAGCAATTGGAACTTGGAAGAGAATGTCCCCATGCAACATAAAGTAAAAGTCAGATTAGTCAATTTTCTGGTGAGTTGGATCCATGCAGACAACCAAGTCAGATAATTCAGGTCAAAAATTCCACTCTGGGTCCTTAATTATTCAGAATGTCTATTTATAGTGTTCAAACAGGATAACTGTGTAATCTTAATCCTTTTATCGCAAAAAGTAAAGAGAACACTGAAGAATCATATGAAAATAAGGTAGTTCAGACACTAGCATATGCATTCAGACCTGAATTGTCCAGTGGACCTGTCTATATTGCTCTAAGTAGCTGGAAGCTTGTCCAAGATTCCCTCTGGCTAGTGCTGACAACATTTAGGGTATACTTATACAAAAGTATCAGCTTGTCCTTGACTATATGCCTTGAGTACATCCAAAAATCCATCTCATTCCAATAGTCCTCTATCTTTTTCAACTTAAAACCCTCACCAGACTCACAATGACCACTTCACTAACATTTTTCCCTACAGCCTAATCCCTCAGTTTTGTTTCCCATCTATCTTCCCACTGTGGACGTATTAATATAGCAAGTCAGTTTTGCTCTACAGTCTTCTGTTCTGTGCACTAGAGAAAGATGTGCATAGAATCATATGGCATGGATCGATTTCTCAACATTCTTCCTTCTAAGGTATTGATTCCACATTGACAATGAAGTTGAAAGGCCAAAAGAAGAAAATGGAGAGAACCTATACCTGGAAAGAGATTCATCTATTTTCCCTCTGCCCCCACCCCCAAACTGAATGTAAAGCAATAGTGTTCTTCCCTACCCAAGATCCCCATAGTATCCAAAAAGTGCCCAGTCCAGCTTTATATAACTTTCAGTCCTCTAAACTCATTGGTGTTTTGTCATCATAATTTGTATGCATTTTCTTTCCAACTTTTGGATAAGGACATGTTACTGGGTTTTATTTTTCACTGCTAACCTTCAAGCCAATAAAAGCTGCCTTAGCTCAGCACCTAAGACAATGTGTTTTCTCAATGAAAATGTCACCATCTGGACAAAAAGACATTGTTGAGAAATGTTCTTGTTCTTAAATAAATTACAAATCCACTGACTGATTTCCCAGATATTTCTAACTGCGTAGCACCTTCTGGGTAACCAACAGATGAGCTTAAAAGTTCTTTTAGTGGTCAAACAAAGTTTTCTTAGAAGTCAAATGGCATTGTTCAGAAGAGGATTTAACAAGTGTCACTGGAAGAGAATCCTCAGAATGCCTGAAGCAATATCACCTCAAATTACAAAGGAAAGCAAGGCGTATTCACATCTGTATCACAGATCTCATGCTGCCAATGTAAGTCACTTCACCTAAAGAGCTTACTACTTTCAGATACTCTGTGATGTATGTGGGTGACCTACCTTTGGTTTCATCCTGTCCAAATGTTGCCTGCATTTTTTCTCTCTTTCTCTGCAAAGCTCACAGCTGGCACAGCTATAGGTGTGTGATCCTCTAATGTGAGCTGTGCCTTTTGTTCACACATGGCACTAGCTTGGGGCACACTCCAGAGCACACTTACTTCTGCTAAAGCTTCTGCCACATTGACATGGTTAGCTGGGTTCAAAAAGGAAACATACTGTAGGTTAGGTTCAATTGAATGCATAGGTGCCTAAAACGAAAGATGCCACTGTAGGTAATTTAGAACGGGTCAAAGGTCAGGTTCTGAAGTTAGCATCCTTTGATTCTGGCTAAACAGATAAGAGATGGATTTTCCCAGGAATTCTATAGGCAGACAAGATCTCTTTTAGGTGGTAGGATATTTCAAAAGGTAGAGCTATACGAGAAATAAAAAGCTTATTTTGAAGCTGGATTTTAACTAGATCCAATAAACAAAACTATTTTAAGCAATAATATGCTTTCACTTTCACAGTTCCCACGTTGAATGTAAACCTGGGCCAAAACTTGCTTAAGCTCCACACATGTCCCCAAAATTGTGTACTTTCCAGTGTTAATTGGGATGTGTCTCATTAGTAGAGGTTGACCAACATTGGTTGAATTCATGACACCCTAATGTTTTCAAGGACTTATTCAGAGGCAGCTAATGAAAATACAATAGTTTCATAAGATTTACACTTGCAACAGACCTTAGAGATCATCTAGTCAAACCTCTCTCATCTTACAAATGAGGAAATGGCATGCCCAGATCTCACCCACCCTTTGGTAAAATACTACTTGATCATACCAATCCTTCGAGCCATTGCCCAGTGGTTCTCTTCCCTTTCACAGTTAATGCTTAAGAAAAAAGAATCCTCTTCTCTTTTCTCTTCACATTTTCTTGATGATCTCATCAGCTGCTGTGGATTGAACTATTATCACTGCGCAGACACAAGTTAACCAGCCCTCTTCTCTTGCCTGAGTTCTGGTCCTACATCTCTAGCTACCTGCTGGATGTTCCCACCAAGATATCTCAGGAATCTCAAATTTATCATGTCCAAAGTTGAATCCATTTTCTTTCCTCCCATACCCACCACCTATCCCTATAACATTTCTATATCTGATGAGAGAATCACCATTATCACCCAGGTTATTACTTGGGACTCATCTCTCACTCTTCACTTTCATCCCTTGACCCACCCCACCCCCATACAATGAGTTTCCAAATCTTATTCATTCTATGTCATCAACACTTTTTAACATCCATCTCTTCTCTAGCCATATGATTACCAGCCTCTTTCAAGTCCTCTTTCCCTCTTGTCCATATTATTACAATAGCCTTCCAATTGATAACCCTGCATCCAGGCTTTCCTCTCTCCATTCCACCCTTTGCATAGTTGCCAAATTGATATTCCTATACTACATATCACTCTTCAGTCCAACAACTTCCGGTAGCTCTCTATTGCTTGTGAAATAAAATGCAAATCACTTTATGTCATTTGAAGCCCACCACAATCTGGTACCAGCCTATTTTCCAGACTATTTGTGCATTATTCTCCATCATTCACTCTCTACTTCTATCAAACTAGCCTGCTTGCAGTTCCCATGAACAAGACTTTCCATTTTGCCAGGACTGGACCTTCAACTCTGCCTCTTGGAAATCCTAGGTCCCTTCAAAGTTCAACTCAAGGACCACCTCTTTCAAGAAGCTTAATCTGATCTTCACAGTTATTAGGACTCACCTATTACTATGCATTTAAGCCATATTTATGTAATGATAAGCATGTTCAACTTCTGCCCCCCCACACACATGCCATCCATACCTATACAGTGTTTTAGGGTAGATACATTCTCACATTTCTATTTGAATCCTTAGTGCCTAACACATAGAAAATGTTCTCAACCTGTTTTGTTGATTGATCAATCCAAACCTTTTCTTTTAATCACAAGGAAGCTGATGCCCAGGTTACACATGTAAGGCTACACATGTGGTTAGCAGCAAAGCTAAGATTCGAACCAAATTTTATGACTCTGAATCCAGTCATCTTTCTACTATACTATAATATTCCCAGAACCTCTTTCCAAGAATTGTATAATCTAGATTATTGGGGCACATTTTTAGAACCTCCAGAATTTCCTTCAAAGGTCCTGGCTCCAGTTGTTCCCAAAGGGATGTGTTCAAAAGTACTTGTTCTCAAGTCCTTTATGATGTAATGTGTCTACTGAAGCAGTTATTGACCAAATGGTAGTGGTTTGAAGGGATAAACTCAGGAATGCAAAGTTGTAACAGCTGGAAGTAGGGATGTGGCAAGTGGCTGTGCTATGTCAGCTATGAAAATAAACATTGACCATTGTGCCTTGAGTCTAATAAGGGAAGTTATTTAATACTAAGGAAAATTAGGAAGCAGAATTAAGAAAAAATTGAATTCACTCCATCTCCCCTTTGGATTCCCTTTATTTACTTTTTTCTGGGCTTCTGTGCTGATAAAACCGTATTTGCTAAGTGGTGAATTAAGGACCAGTAGAAGGGGATAGAAGAAGTTAGGGAACGATCATGTTTACATTTTAAAGATGGAAGCAAGGTCAAGACAAATATTGGACTCAATTAAAATGCTTATGAGCCCAGAGGTTTCTAAAAACACTTGTCAACAACAACAACAAATGTGTGTGTGTGTGTATGTGTACGTATGTATGGAAGGGGAGAGATTTCTCTGACAGTGCATATCTATGTGGAGGCTTGGGAAATCTATTCTGGAAATGCAAGATAAAAGCATAGTCCACTTTCCTCTCTGGTTCAGTATATGGCCAGGTATACACTAATGCTTGGTGATGAAAAACCAGCATTGGCAACTGAGATAGAACTAAGTATATATACAAAAAGTTCCAACAGAAGAACACTTTCTCTTCCCTACCAGCAAGGGAGACAAGAATTGCTATATTCAGCCTCTGAATGGAGATATTGTGGTGAGTTGTTGATGTGAAAGCTTAGAACATCACTTTCTTTTGCTCCATTTGTCAAAGGCTGCCCATAATTTAGTTACATTGAATAAATATCTTTTTTCTGAAAATAACAGGGTTTTATAACTGAAAAACCTCATAGAAATCAGCTAGTCAAACCCCCTAATTTTACAAATGAGAAAACTGAGGTCCATAGAGGAGATGTGATTTGCCCAAGGTCGTACAATAAATAAGAGGCAGAGGTGGGACTATATCCAGTCCTAGACAACTTTACTTTCCAATATATCAATTGTATCATTGTGGCCTACCAATTTTAATCCATCTATATATTTCTTCTTTTTTCCCTTACTTCCTTTCCTGTAATATGAGAACTCATTCTCCACTGTTTTCTATGTTCCTTCTTCCTATAATCACTTTACTGCAGTCTTTAGAACTGCACTGATTGGGGAAGACTATAAGAGAAGTCTCAATTCAAGACCATGTTCTAGGGCATGCATCGCTACTCAACAAATCTGAAAATCCATTGTTATGCCATTATTCCATTGATAGAAGTGTTTTCCCTTGCTAAAAGCCAGGCATCAAAGTACAGTCTCAACATTAGCTTGAAAATTCTAAATATATCTATATCCAATCATTTGGATATAAATACATTACACATCAGAGTCTTGGAAAATGAAGTGATTTTTCTTTTCTTCCATGGCAGGGTAATTAAAGGGAAATGGCAAGCAATTCAGAATCATAGTGTCAAAGGACAGATTTCATCATTATAAATCCTTATTTCAATATCCACTCTCATGAGATGTGTACTAATGATTCACAAAATAATATGGTGTCATGGAAAGAGTCAGGTCCTAATTATGACACTTAGTACCTATGTGACCATGGGCAATGTTGCTTAACTTTTCTGAGCCTTAGTTTTCTCATCTGCAAAATGGAAATGACAATACTTATGTTACCTACATTTTTGTGAGGAAGACACATTATATTTTTCCTTGAAGTGTTATATAAATCTGAATTGCTAATCAGAGCCATTTTGCCAGAAGTATTCAACAGTATGTTCTATCAAATAAGGTTTAAAAATAAAGGTACAGATTTCAAATACAGAAAGTCTTATGAAAACTATGATCCTAAATAAATATAGTTAAATTTATATAGTATCCTACACAAAGGATACACAAGATGGGGCCTCAAAGTTGGCATTGGCTCTCCTAAAACATTCTATTTGGTTGCAAGCCAGTAAGTACAGTCTGAATCTCTAGAGATTTCAGTAATGTAAAAATCAGAGGACCATAGAACTTTTGGGGACATTCAAGATCATCTAGTCCAAGAGCCTCATTTTATAGATGAGTGAGCATGGGCCCCATAAGGTCAAGTGATTTGGCCAAGGTCACAAAATGAATCAAACAGACTTCCTGATGTCCAATTCAATGCTATTCTTACTAATACTAATACATATATCTTACTATGATGTCTTTTATAGGGATAACAGTCTCGTACTAAACAACAGTAGCAACAACAATAAGAACACAGGACCACGTTAGTATCTTCATTGAGATAAGAGCTGAATGCATGCCCATGTTGTTCGGTTGCTTTAATGTTAAGAAATGTCTACAGTTTTGTCCAGCATCACTCATTCATATACTCATCATTAGCATGACAGTCTGGGGATTTTCTTTTTCCTGTACACTTGATATGTCTCTTTGAAGGAATTATTTTCTAAGTTCATTGATTATCTTTCTATCAGCTGCACCATTCCAGGACTTGGCAAGATTAAATGAAATAAAGAATCCATAGGACATTATCCAAAATTCAAAAGATCTCATTTAAATAGTAGTCACATCCAGAAAGAAATATGATACAAATCTCCAAAACCCAAGGGTCAAAAACATCCAACTAACATATATTGACCTTTATTCTGTGAACAGTGACATAATAAATAAATGGATGAACTCATATGACCTATACAAAAGACAAGGAGATATTGCACCAAATTTAGATATGGGATATTTAGATTTAATATTAGCTAAACATATGGTCTACAAGTATATACAATTTGAAGAGTTAAGGCAAAACCAGATGATACCTAGAATACAACTGAAGGTTTGAAAAATAGACATAATTAAAAACAAGGGCATCTCATCTCTTGCTAATAAAGTGGTTGTGTCTAAGGGAAAAATCCCTTAGGTTTTTAATAAAGTGGTTATTATCAATCATGTTAATTAAAGTTGAACAATAAAGTATACAATTTCCTGCAGAGGAGCATAATTTTGCCAAGGTTTGTGGATTGATCACTCAGAACATGGGTAAGCAACTTTTTTTTCCTTTGTCAGACTTATGATCTATTCTTGCTATTAGAAAATATAACTTGGAAAATATGAATCTCTCATGTATACAATTAAAATACAACTATGATGCATTTCCCTTTCCCCACTTAGGGCTGTCGTGTTTGTGATCACTGATTCAGGGTAAATCTATGGATCAGCCATCCAATACTCTACATGTAGAGAAGACACAAAACTAGTCATTGAACTACAATTGCCAGTTATCTCAGGAGAACAAAACAATGTTCATAAAATAAAAGAAAAACAAATAGAACCAATAGCTCAATAAACAGTTCTTTGGCAGCAAGACACGAATTCTTGATTGAAGTCAGAATGCAAATTGTCCTAATTTACAGACCTGGTTGCCAGTCCTTTTAAAACCATGAAATTCCACATCTCCAATGACTCTGGTAAGTTCAGTCAGTGAAATTCTGAATAAATCTTGCAAGCAGCTTCTGACAACATTAAGCATAGATATGAATTGTCTGCTTAACATCTCAGTCCAAATTACTTAAACACGCAAAAATTCTCTGAAACTTCATAATGGTTCAGACAGGCCTAAGAGCCTTAAAGAGAATCCATATTCACCCATGATAAATCAATAAGAAACATCAATCCAATGACGATAAAATGATCTTCAAATAACAGAGGGAATTGGCTGCTCCACACCTGGATGGATGTCACAGAGAAATCAGACTTTATAGGGGGAATACCAGAAAGCCAGAAAACGTAGAATACTGCCATCCTCCAACAAGATTACCTTTCTCCAGTTTCAGGTAAACCTTATCTTCTTTATCTAGGTAAAGTAGGACTCCATTAGTAGCAGCTTCACGTGTAACATCTTTGTCTCCAGCGAATGCAGAAATTACTGGTTTTCCATTTAGCATCAGATTAACCTACAGGAAGAAAATCACTGAAAAGCTCTAGTTAAAGGAAAAATATCTACTGGGGATTATAAATGACACAGAGGGGATGAAGGATTGGGTAAAAGATCTAATTTTCGAAAAACACATCACTCTCCTTTCAAATTAAGGAACTTTATTTACTGGACTAAGATTGCTTGCCAAATTCATGTTTTATTACTCTGCAAGGAATTTTCTTAAAAACCAGAAGACAAATAGCATCTATCTAGGCTGGATACATGAAGCAGGGCCCCATTGCAGTACTTTTATTAGAGATTTACCATTTCTACTCAACCCCAATTTTTTGGCAACAAAAGAAACATGTGGCTTTCTAGTATGTCACTGAAGAGGGACCATCCTAGTGACCTGATTAATCCAACAGCTGTAAGAATCTGTCAAAACATTCACAGGTTAAGGTGTAGAAGTGATATGTTTAGCTTTGAAAAAAACTGTTTGTGAGAGTGCACAAAATACATTGCTTCCCACTCCCATCCTACTCCCTACTAGATCTGTACCATTTTAAAAGCATTTGTAATAATTAATAGTAGTTAATGATGATACAAACCACTGTAATGACTGGCATATAGCAAATGCCTAACTCCAGATTTTGCATCTACCTTTTCCTCCTACTACATTTCAACACCCTCATATCTGAATGAAGCCTAAAATTGTGAAACATAAGGAGTTGGGTTTTTTCAGCTCCGGAAGACTGTACCTTTATCCAATACTCATTGTCCTAAAGGTAAGAGTACATTAAAGAAAGAAAATTTAGAGGACTGACAGAAGGTTTAGCTTAGAACTATAAGTGTTCTCTCATCTTCATGGATACATTATATAATATAAATTTAGGAAATTTAGTCATGGTTTATCATGAAGATATATAAGTAAAGAAAAAACTTTACACAAAAAATGTGAATTTTGTGATCTAGGCATTTGCATATGCGAGCATGGCTGAGATTTCAAGGGTCTTGACTTTAAAGACAATGATGTTTCTTTTCCTTCTTAAAATAAAAGTAGTACTGCTGCAGAGAAATAAGAATGACCTGACTCTGTGCTTCCTAAGATCCACTAGTATCAAAACCACTAAAGATAAACTAGGTTGATAGAGATAATTAAATTTCTTGAACATAACCTAAAAGTTTATTTCATTCTTCATATATTTATTCTAAAGGTTTAATTACCAGCAATTAGTGGAAATATGGTTCAAATGGGATAATGTATGTAAAGTAGTTTGCATCTCTTACTGTTCTCTATTTTTACTATTTTATTACTATTATCATTCTAATATGTGCTTATTTTGAGCTTGAATGAATCTGTTCATCTTAAAATTGTCTCATTTCAAGTTCAATGACTTTTTAAAATGAGCTAATTTTTAAATGAACTAATTTTTAAATGAACTAAGATGACATCCATTTAGCATATAAAAGATATTCTATTGAGATTCATTCCATTAAATGTGATAAACCAACTCTTTTAAGAGTTATGATTTGAATAACTTTATATCACTACATCCATTGTCAAATTTTCTCATCCAGTGATACAAGGAATGAGCTCTGAGTCTAGGTAGTATTTCTTAGATTACTACTAAGCTGACCATTTTGTTTGAAAAAAGCAAGAGTTCATTTGTTCCGATATTTTCATCACAATTTAGAACCAAGACCATATATAAATAAGTCCAACTGTTTGGGTGATTGTTTGAAGAGAGAGTTTTTATTTTAAAAAAATAACATACCTGGATTGTTTGGCTCTGATAGACCTTGATTACATGAAAACTGAAACTGTAAATTCCTTTCCTTGGTGCTACAAAGACAGACTCCAATGTGAAAAAATTGCCCACATTTACTAGGATCTACAAGCAAAAATACACAGTAGTAATTAATATAAACATTCTCTCTTTCATCACACACATACAAAAAAATCTGAGGGTGGGGAATGAGATATAGAGAGTCATTGACTAGTGATGATGGTCTTTAAAATATTCAGTTGCATTTGTGAAATTTATTGTCATTTAAGTGACTTGGAAAATTTATTCCTTTGTAGAAATGTCACTCTGCTTTAAAAATGGCATAGGAAAAATGCAACTGCAGTGCAGGAGCAGCTCAAGTTCCAACAATGCTCGGTTGGCTTAGAAATACCCAGGGAGCATATGAGGGCCTACTTAATATCAGTTTTATCTTATAAGTCAGACATAAGGCAATTGCCATGCATTTACATTACTACCCCCTAAAAGTCATTGATATGTCCAGAAGTGACATTGTCAAGTCAACCAATCAACATACATGGAATTTCTGCAATCATCCCTGAAAACATTCTAGAGATGTGGGCATCTCTCCTTTTGGTGACATAATTCATGACACTGGACAACTGGCACAAAGAGTAATCAGAATGAATTAATCACCTAAAAGGATCTACCCGCCCTCTGTCTAGCTTTCTAGTCCATTTGTCATTTCTATGGCATACAGGTCTGATGTTTTAGTAGAGGCTTATACTTCAGAAGGTGCCAAGGAATGATAGGAAGAAGATAATATAAGAAATAGGTAGTACCCATGATTTTATATCACTGATGTAGTTATCTAATTCTTATCCAAAGTTCAAAGGTCATCTCATAAGGAACATATTGCCCAGGGAAGAAACAAGGCAAAAACTTCATTCCATAAACTGAAGTAGCATTTTATTGCCTATCGAAGCAAAGTCAATAACACTAGACTTCAATAAGTACATCATTAATCTAAATATATAAAATACACATATAACTTAGCTAGATTCTAAGGCTAGAGTGCTTGTAGTTGAGTATGTGTATGTGTATGTGATGAATAGCTAGAATTTCTTCATTCTTCTCTAAGATATAAATTCAAGAAAATAATGTGTTCCTATAAAAACACTTTTCTCCCATACCAAATTCATATTCCTAGTATACCTTCTAACACATGCTGTAAAATATTTTCTTTTCTAGTCCTATATATCCATTATAACCTCCTGCAAATTGTCTGAGTAATGTACTAGCAGAGATCATTCACATGCCAATAATAGAGTGATGGTGCCCAGCTGAACAAATTTTGTACAGCTGATCACAATATGTTATTTTAATTTAACCTAAGATTCCACCACCTCTCAGATAAACATTCAGACTGCTTTTCTCTCACTTCATGATCAGTGGACTTTAGAGACAAAATCACTGGCTCTGTTAATCATACTAAACAGAGGGCTGTTGGAGTTTGTTGGTTTGGGTTTTTTTTTTTGAGTACATTTAAAATAATTTGAAGTGCTTAGTTGCATCTTGGTTATTTTAGTGCAAGTTGTACAACTCATTAACAATAATGGAAATTGCTGATTAGTGTTGACTACACAGAATGGCTGATGTTGACTCTACATTATAATTAGAGCATTTATCTTAACTATATTTATAACTGAATGTAGCTTGTTGTCACCAAGATCTATCGCTCTCTGCACAGAAGAGAAAATCTTTCCTGTTCTAACTGACAGAAAGGTCACTGGAAAGGAACAGGAGATACTGAAGATGTTTCAAATGGCCACAGCCTTCTAGCATTAATTAATTCATTCTGAAATCAAGGGTTGCTTTATTTTTTATTGCCTTGGGGCTGGAAAAAAAATTCCACCCAAGTCCAAAAGGTCACTTGAAATATAAAAACTACATTTGTTCATTTTTAACTTCCTTTTTCCCACTCCCATGGTATTGGGGGAGGGGGGATTCTATGTTTGCTGTCAGATATCAAGTGTTTCTTACAAGGAATTAAATAATTCATACAAATACCACTTCATTTCTTTCCCTTTGCCTTTATAAATATCATTTTACTTGGAATCCTGTCTAGATATATAGGCATATACACATATATGTATACATTTGTGTGTGTATATATATATATATATATATACACATACGTGCATATATACATATATGTCTTTCCACAAAAAGGTGGCTGACCAATTGGTCAGGTTGTAGAATATTAATATGTTCAGTGCTATTTGGGTTGGCAGCCAAAGTCTTTCCTCCTTTTATTTTTCCTACCAGCTACTGCTGAAGCAGAGCTGAAGTCTCTGGGAGTTCCCTCCAATCACAAACCCACAGGGACAGTCAAGCAGGCTAAACAGCAGTGGCTGGTTACTCTAGTCCCAGGAAGTCCCTCTCTTCCCCACAATTTGCAAAGCTGGAGGCTCAGTGGTGGTTTTGCCTTACTAGATAGAGAATGGAAGGATCTGCTTCCCTCCTTGTTTCCCAGGGGACATAAAGGATCTGCTGGCATCCTTTCCTTCTTCTGTTCCACAACTTTTCACAAAGTGCTAGGAAAGGGACCAAGTTCTACTTGGGCTGCAGCAGCAAGAGAACTTAGAACGCGGGTATTGTTTGTGGTAAATGAAAGGAAGTGGGAGGGAGAGAGTTGAAAGTCTCTAGGAGACCCTGCCAGGCAAAGGGAGCCTGGAGTGCAACTTCTTGGGGAAGCAGGTCAATCAAATATTTATCAAGCTTTACCAAAGGTGCAAGAACAGAGAAATCACGACACTTGTGAACCGGAGAAGTAAGGGAGTGGGAGAAATATGAGT
The DNA here is from genome assembly GCA_023548195.1 of Bettongia penicillata ogilbyi. Lineage (NCBI taxonomy): Eukaryota > Metazoa > Chordata > Mammalia > Diprotodontia > Potoroidae > Bettongia > Bettongia penicillata. The sequence continues at coordinate 6,953,569 of JAJHZJ010000608.1, read as the reverse complement.
CTCCAGAAAACAAGATGAAACCCCCTTGGACTGAAAGCCCCCTCAGTTTCCATGACCTGTTGCCACCAAATTCGTCCTGAGATCTCTTCTCCTTGCCCTTTTCTCTACGGCTAGACAAGCCTGCCTTCTGGGGGTTAAAAAACAGAAAGAAACAGGTGGAGGATGCCTGGAAGCTCCTGACACAAGACACCAACCCAACGAGCAGGGTCGGGGACCCTCTCCCCTAAGCGTAAATCATTTTTTCCTCTTTCCCCTCTCTGGTAGGTCTGGTATAACTAGGCTCAGATCTAGGCAACTATGGTAGTGTCAGGCTGCCTGAAGATCCCCACCCTGGACCCAGCTCTGACCTGATCGAAGTAAATAATGCGCGTCTTGTTGCTCATCTCCGATGGTTCGTGGTTGGTGCTCCTCACGGCAGAAAAGGCAACCTTGGAGTTAGCTGCCCGGACTGAGATTCCCAGGGGAGAAGAGGAAGAGCCCTTGGCGTCTGTAGCAGGATTAGAGTCGCATACCACCAAACACTTGCCCTCCAGGACTATGGGCTCAGTGTCGTTCTGCGCCCACACAGGCAGCCCGGGCAGAGTCAGGGCTAGGAGAACCGCTGGAACCATGGACAGCGCCTGGCTCCCGGAGCCCATCCTGAGCGACCTCGGCTTCAGCCGGCAGGCGCTCCCCAGCGTTGGCTCACTACCTCCCAGAACCGGGAGCTCTGAAACCAACCAAAACCAAGAGCAGCAGCGGGTGCGGAAGCGGGAACCGGAACAGCGGTGGCAGTAGCAGCAGCAGCAGCAGCAGTAGCAGCAGCAGCAGCAACAGCAGCAGCAGCGTAGCAAACACTTCCACCAGTTCTGTGGTTTAAAGTCAAAGTCTTCCCTTTAGCTCTCTCGCTCCCTCTGTTACCTTTGTCCTTTAAGGAGTTCATGCAGAACCCCTACCCCACCCTCCTCCCCCAAATATTCAACCCTTCCTGGTTCCCCCGCACCCACCCTTTTCCCTCGGCATCCAAAATGTCTCCCCCGAAAAATATTCTCACCCCAAACCCAAACACCCCAAGGTGTTTTAATGATGATGAAGGAAGATGTGAAAAAGAGAACTCAGGAAGAAACAAAAACATCTGATTCTCCCATTATTTCTTCCATCAGATGCTCCTGGCTGACCTTATTGAAGTCTGTCTGCATCGAGATATGGACTAAAGAGGTGGGAACTGCCCCGTCGCCTACCCAGATCCTGAGTCTGATATCATGGCCAGGGCGTTCGCAATTCCTAGTTTCTCTTCGCCACAAATTCCCCAAAGCCTTATGTCATACCAACACACAGCCCAACTATGGGCTCCCTGAGCAGACAGAGCCAAAGAGTGGATTACTGTAGGACCTGCTCCTGGGATGCAGGATGTGTGTGTGTGTGTGTGTGTGTGTGTCTGTGTGTGTGTGTATTCCTCTCTCCTTTAATGCCTTGGCACAACTTTCTCCCCACCATGTACGAGGGAAACAGTTGCAGAAAAATGCACACACGGGTTATTTATAGAAAAGGCATGGGTTTGAGTTCTCTTACTGATAATCAGATGTCAGAATCAGAAAAAGTGAACAACCCTGGAAAACCCTCATGACCTGTAATTAAGGTGAATCTAAAAAACCAACATCAGATATGACCTGCCTATTTTTTGTGAACTTAAGGACCCCACCCTCCATCTTTGAGGAGTCTACCTTGGTCTTGGGTTGTGTGTGTGTGTGTGTGTGTGTGTGTGTGTGTGTGTGTGCGCGCAGGAGCACTCCTGTTTATATGTACAGATGCCTATGATCCTATTCTTTCCCCTAAAACCCAGCCAGTCCCAGTCGCACAAAGCCCTTGCCTCTTCTTGATTTTCTGCAACTGTCTAAGTGACTAGTCCTCCCCTCGCCCCTTCCGCAAAAGGCGACTCCTGTGTGCGCGAGAATTGGGGACTGTCCTGGAAGTACATCCCTGATAGCCCTTTCTAAAAAGATGAATATGCCTTTGCTCTAGTTGCACCACGCTGCCCACTGAAGCAGGAGGGGAACGCCTAGCGCTGAAACAGCGTCCGGTACAATCCTCTGTTCCCTGGAATCCTTCCCGCCAAGCAAGCCAAGGCTGCGCAATTCCAAAGAAGTCCCTGCAGGGTCGGGGTCACTGACGCCGGGCAGCCAGTTATCCCTAAGGTAGATGCCTTTCGATTTCGTCATTTCAAGGAAGCACTACTTTGGACCCATCCCAAAGAAAGAGGGAGAAAACAGGGAATTAGTTTATCTTTATTTGCAAAGTAAAGGTTCTTGATTTTCTTTGTAGTAGATTTTTTTTCCCCTAAGCTCCAATGAGTAAAAGTAGAAGGTAGTATTCCCTTTCTAATAGATCAGCTAGGTTCTACTTTCACACATACACACACACACACACAAAGACACACACACACACACACCCCACCACCACCAACACCACCACCACTACCACCACTATCAGTTATATTAAATCTCTAGTACCTAGGCACCTATTCCCTACCTGTAACTAGCCCTGAATAAGACTGTGATGTAAGCACACTTCAACTGCCCAACCATTGTCGCTAGATCTGTTCCCTCAGTCCCTCTCTGAGAAGTTTTATAGAATTGAAAGAATAGAACTTTAGAGATCATCATTTTACAGATGAGAAAATGGAGGCAGAGAAAGAGCAAGAATTTAAGCAAATTTCACACAGCTAATATGTAGTGAAGACAGGAGTGGAATCAAATCGTTTTAATTCTAAATCCAGGATTCTTTCTCCTGTAGTCAGATACTCTTCCTGGGACCTCCCCACATCTCCTTTGTCAACTGCCTACTCTGGGCAGGGAGGGATGAGAAATTCCTTCAAATTAAGGTGTAAATGAATAATAATTGATAATTCAACTCAATTCAGTTCATTTCAGCAACTATTTATTAAGCAGTTCCTAAATGTAAAGTACTATAACAAGGAATACAAGGATTTTTTTTTAAAAAACTGCACAATCCCTCCTCCCCCGCCAAAGCTTGCAATTAACTGGGATGGTAGGCATGAACATAAATATAATCCAAAGTTAAAATATGTGGCAAAAGAGACAAATATATCTAGAAAAATTCAGAGAAAGGAAAAAATATTAAGGAAGACAGCCTAGCTGTTCCAAATTTCAAGCTGTTGCAAAGCAGCAATCCTCAAAACAGTTTGGTGGTTCTTGCTGTTATTCAGATATTTTTTAGTCAGGTCCAACTCTTTGTAACCCTATTCAAGGTTTTCTTGATGAAGATACTGGAGAGGTTTATCCTTTTCTTCTCTGGTTAAGAAATAAAATTGGGGTTCAGTGGACTAAATTAGATACACAGTATAGAGTAGTAAGTGGTCGTAGTAATCTAGTGTTTGATAAACTCAAAGATCTGAGCTTTAGGGGTAAGAACTCAACATTTGACAAAAATTACCAGGATAATTAGGAAGCAGTTTGACAAATTAGGCATAGAAGAACATCTCACATAGTTTACCAAAATAAGGTCAAAATGGGTAAATAATTTAAACAAAAAGGGTGATGTCATAATTAAGTTAGAGAGCATGGAAAAATGTACCTGTCAGGGCTATGGAAAATGGAGGAGTTTATAACCGACTAGAGATAGAGATTACAGGAAGTAAAATAAATAATTTTTATTATATGAAATTAAAAACTTTTCCCAAACTAAATTAATGCAGTCAAAATTAGAAGGAAAACAGGACACTTTAAGGGAGGGGGTGGATTTTCAACATATTCTCCTAATTCATTTCTCCAATATATAGGTAACTGAGCCAAATGTATAAAAATAGGAACCATTCAACAGTAGATAAGTGGTCAAAAGATATGAATGGGTAATTTTCAGAAAAAGAAATCAAATCCATCAGTTCTCACATTAAAAAAATGTTCTAAATCACTACTGATTAGAGAAATGCAGATTAAAACAACTCTGAAATGCCACCTATTGGATAAAATGACAGAAAAGGGATATGACAGATGCCTGAGGATATTTGGGGAAAAAATGGGACAGTAATGTATTGTTGGTGGAGTTGCAAACTAGTCCGATAATTCTGGAGAATAATTTAGAACTATAACCCCAGGGTCATAATACTGTGCATGCCCTTTGATCCAGCAATGCCACTACTATTTCTGTATCCCAAAGAGATCAAAGAAAAAGGAAAAGGTCCTATTTGGACAAAAAATATTTATAGCGTCTCTTTTGTGGTGCAAAGAATTGAAAATTGAGAGGATGCCCATTAACTAAGGAATGGCTAAATAAGTTATGGTATATGATTGTAATAAAATACTAGTGTACTATAAAAAATGATGAGTAGTATGGTTTCAGGAAAATCTGGGAAGATTTATATGAACTCATGCAAAGCAGAGTGGACAGAACCAGGAGAGCAGCAACAGAGGCTTAACTACTCTGATCCAGATCGTAATCCAATCCAAAGAACCCATTGTGAAAAAAATCTTTCCATTTTCAGAGAGAGAAATGGTGAACTCTAAATGTATATTGAATCATACGTTTTAAAAAAAAATCTTTACCTTTGTTTTATTTTGTTTGTGTTTTCTTTTGCAACATGTCTAATATGGAAATATGCTTTACATGACCTCACAGGTATAGTTAAAATCAAATTGCTTATCTTCTCAAGGAGATGTAGAGGGAAAGAGAATTTGAAAGTCAATTTGAAAAAAATGATTGTCAAAAAAATTTACATGTAATTAAGAAATATTTAATGAAATAAGTAAAAATAACTTTAAATAAGAAAAATTCAGAGAGTGAGAGAATATTTTCAGCTGAGAAGGAGCCAAAAGAGATCTGGAAAGTCTTCATAGACAGTATGGAATCCAAATTAAGTCAATGTAAAAGAAATGCATCATTTTGTTTCCTCCCCAAAAGAATATGCATTTTAGTCCTTATTTCTAATTGTAAAATAAAAGCCCTCCCCTTTTTATGGAATTTCTAACATGGGATTAGAGGAAGATAGATTGATGGGCAGGGAAAGAAATATATGAGCAATGTAGTGCTTGTAAAATGGAAAGTATATTGCAAAGGGACTTAGGTGACCTAAGTATGAGTCTTATAGTCATCACTGTCTGCTGTGACCTTCAGAAAACATTTAGCCCTTTTAAGCCTCAATTCCTTCATCTGCAAAATGGAAGAATTAGACTAGATTTTGATCTATAAGATTCCTTCTAGCTCTAACAATCAATCATCCAGTGGCAGTACATTGAGAAAATGCTTTCCTGCCAAAAATCTATCTTCCTCCCCTCAATCTCATCTATTCCTCTGCCCCTCAGGAAACCAGCCTTTTTCTTAAGCTTTAAGAACAGAATTAAAAACTAATCACCCCAAACCTATAGTAATTTTTATCCCAGGAAGAACTTAACAGAAGCAGGAATAGGGTTTTAGGTGCTGTCAACCTGGTTAGTTTTCTACTAAGTTGACATTTTAAATGCTTAAATTGAGAAATTCACTAACACATTCAGGTGGGTTGTGTCCTATATTTTTAACCATTATGAGACATCCAGGTTGGGTTTGATCCCAGAGAGTTTCACTTTGAGATTTTGAATAGGGAGGTGGAGAATAATATGGAATAAACCAGGGGAAAATTAGTTCTGCAAAGTTGAGCTCAACTTGGAAAATAAAGAGAAATGAAATCAGCATTCTATAGAATGCTCTCTTTTGACTAATAAATATAATACCTGTTCTAGTCATTTCTATTCCTATATCCCATAGGAATCAGGTCACCCAAAACTAAAAACACTAAGGTTTTTTGAACATTTTTCCCATTGCTGAGAAAATATATCTATGGTGAAATGGTATTACACACAAAAAGTATTCAACTCTAAGGCTTCACTTGAAAAATGACCAAATAAACTGCATGATAGAAAACTGCATACATCACTTAACAGTCACAGTTGCAGATCAGTAGTGTAGAAGTGGAAAGTCCAGAAAGGGGAAAGGGCAGCAAGACATATTTTGCCAAAAATAAGATCCATTGAGTAGCATAATCAGCATTGGCTTTCTAAGCCCACAATTATCAACCCAAGCAAAATGTATTCTTTATTTTTGTAAATGTCTGTAGGAAAAAATCTATGGAGATAATATGTGAATTTTGAAATATGGCTGAAAATTTCTGGAAGATAGTGGATACTACTTGGGACCTTAAACAAGAGCCTTTAAATCCCTCTGGATGATTTTTTTTTTCCTTTGTATGACAATATTATAGACAAAATCAGTTTCAACTTATTCTTTTTTTTGAGGAATGAGGTAGATTTGAGGTAATCCATGTGAACTCTGACCCAGCCTCATACTTAAAACACCAGATATTTCTAAGATTCCTGGAAGGTCCTGTTTCTTTAATATCTATATCTCTCCAGAATTGATGTATGGACAATAGTCATGGAATATTGGAATTATCAAGGTATAATGATTATAGGCAAGTTTAAGAACAATGGAAAGATGCATGGCACACAAATTCCATACAACTACTTGCACATAAGAAGTCATATGAAAATCATCAACAAATACATATATAACTGGAAAATTACGTAGGCTATGCCTACAGTGCAAATGTCCATAACATTATGGACATTCTTTGTGTTATACTAGTACCATCATGAGATTAAAAGGACCCACAAAAGGGTTCTAGTGTACTTTATGTGTTTTCTAGGAAGTATTTATATAAATGAATAGTCAAAAATTGCCCAGGGGGAAAAGAAATGGAGGATTTGTGATCTACACTGGTAGGAGTTGCCATATGAATGAGAGCTAGGATCCATCAGAGCATCAAACTAATCACAATTAGTTAAGACGAGCTGGTGAAGTTATCCAAATAAGCTCATCAGACATATTTTTAGGGAGTAAAATCTATTATCCTTTGTAGGCACAGTGGCACTAAGACAGTGGCACAGATCATGGCATAAAAGAAAAACATGATAGTGAGAGCCAAGACCCCACAATTCAAGTGTTAGCTTGACCACTTAGCTAACTGTACAGCATAGCAGTGGGAAAGGAACTGAATTTGGAGAGTATTTGAGGTCTAATTCCATCCTCATCACTGACCATCTGAAGGACCTTGAACAAGTCTCTTACCCTCTCAGAATAGCAATTTTCTCACCAGTAAAATGAATTTTGACCTGGTGACTTCCAGAGTCCCTTTCAGCTGCCTATCCATGATCCTCTGACCTTGGGCAAGTAACTCCATTTTGTAAAACTTCAGGTTGTTTATCTATAAAAGGAGGGAGTTGAATTAAATGACTACCAAGGTCTTTTTCAGCTCTTTCATTTAACTCTTCATTATTTAACAATTCTGGTTGGGGACACTGTTGGAAAATTTCTTCCTCTCCTCTCCTTCTCCATAGATTGATGATGAAAACAAAAACTTCCTCTCCTCCTTCACTATAGATTGAAGAAGACAAAAATAACATTAAATTGTCTCTCTGCATATCTCTGTCTCTCTGTCTCTCCCTATAACTGTCTCTGTCTCTATGTCTTTATCTCTCTCTCTCTCCTTCCCTCCTTCCTTTTCACCTTCTTCTTCTCTGTGTGTGTGTGTCTATCTGTCTCTGTCTCTCTGTGTGTCTGTCTCTGTGTGTCTGTCTCTCTCTCTTTCTCTCCCTATGCCATCCAAGAGAAACTCTTTAGTGTTTAAATGTGAAGTCTTTTAATACAATTGAAGTTCACCCTAAATGTCACTTGTTTCAAGGTAAGTAAGATGCACCTACAAATAAAACCTAGTAGAAAACATTTTGGAATAATGTTGTTTTAAAAAAAAAAGCTTACCAAAATAATGTGTTTATACTGTTCACTAGAACAAATAAATATAGTGTGGGAAAACAGGAAATTACACTAAAAAGGAGGGATTACCAAAAAAGGTGTTAGAAACCTGTCCCCTAACAATTAAGGACATTAAATTCAAAGGAGAATTTGACTGTTTATAGAATCACTTGGGATTTTTTAAAAGGTATATTCTGAACTTTTAGACAGGTGAGAAAATTGAAAGATAGGGTAGAGGAAAAGGACTTTTAAAAGGATATATAGAATAAGATTAGGAGGATGAGGGGAGAAGATAATGAAGGGAATTTTAGAGGGGTAGATAAAATAAGGAATAAGAGAATGGGAGGAAAGTGAAGTTAACAGGGATAGGGTCAAAACATAAGCTGAGAAGCAAAAGAATGAGTAAAAATAAGATGGTAATTACAAATAATAATTAGAACTTTATCAAATTTACCAATTGATAAAATGGTCAAAGTATATGAACAGGCAATTTTACAATGAAGAAATCAAAACAATTTATAGTCTTTAAAAATGCTCTAAATCATTATTGAATGAAGAAAGGTAGATTAAAACAACCTTAAGATACCATTTTACACCTACCAGATTGGTTAGAATGATAGAAGGGGAAAGTGACAAATGTTGGAGAGGATATGGAAAAAATGATTCATTGTTTGTGGAGAACAATCTGGAATAATGTCCAAGGAGTTATTAAACTACCTATACCCTTTGACCCAGCAATACCACTCACAACTTGGTTTATTTCCAAAGATAATTAGGGAAAAATGAAAAAGAACCCGTATATTCTAAAATGTTTATAGCATCTCTCTTTGTGGTGGAAAGAACTGCAAACAGCAGGGATGCCCATCAATTGGGAAATGGCTGAACAAGTTGTGGTATATGATTGTGATGGAATATTACTGTGCTATAAGAAATGATGAGCTCAATTGTTTTAGAAAACATGGAAAGATTTGCACAAAATAATGAAAAGTAAAATGAGCAGAACATTGTATACATTATCAGTAATATTGCTTTAAGAATAGATTTGAATGAATAAATTATTTTGTCTATTATAAATATCCAAATTACCTACAAAGAACATATAAAGAAAGATGCTATCTCCATGCAGGGAAAGAACTGATAAATAGAAGTATGTATAGAATAATTTTACATATATTCACCTATTTGTGTATAATGGTAGCCATCTTTAGGGCAGGGGAAGGTAAAAATAAAAGTAAGTTTGCATGATAATTTTGTTATCTATTTGAAAGGAATAGCAAATTGTGTGTAGTATACTTGTGGTTTCATGTATAATCATCTTTTTAAATATACTATGTTTTCAAAATGTTTGTTTTATTCCATAAATTAAAAATAAAGACATAAATGCAAAAAATGTATATGCCAGAGAGGTATAGTAAAGACACTATACCTTTGATTACCCTTTCCAAATTTATTTCTAACTGTAATAATAACAGTAAATTACATGCTTATTTTTATTTGTTCTAGGTCTCACTGAAAATGTCCCCCATTATTTTGATATTTCAACTTATATGTTACTTTGTTAGTGTAAGTACTCCTTCCAATGGTATAGCGCAAAACTTATTAATACTCTCCCATTTTGAACAGCTCTTATCCATGTGTTCCCATAAATCCTCTATAGATAAAAGTCCCAACAATCTGGAAGCCATTCTCTGAGTTTTTAAGTATTCTCTGTACAACTTACATAGCACTTGGTCTGTCCATCTGTTATCCTTATTCTCACTACATAACTGGCTCAACTCCTTTTCATATCACATGTTTCCTGAATCTCCTTCACAATATCTCTTATGGGAATACAAGAAGAGTGATATTTTGTCCAATGATGCAATGACTGTGATACTTTAGTACCTCAAAGGAAGAGTCATTTCCATTATTTGGGAATAAATTACCTCTTTATACTTAGAAGCATTATGTATCTGTGAGGAGAATGGACCTTATAGTCTTCTATTTGTTGAACTCCCATTTCCCCAAAGGTTCTTTATTTCACATTTCTTGTAATAATATTAACAACAATTATAGCTTTCATATCCATTGCACATTATAGGTCACAAAGCATGTTCTTGAAAAGGAGATAAACTGTCTTTAAGTCTACTTGCTCTTATTTCATCATTTGGGAAACTGAGGCTTAAAGAGAATTTGGTTTCTGCTATTAGATAATAAATTATCCCTTGGATAACATTGTAACCCCAGCACTGGTTAAGTATAATACTTTTTCAAAGATGGTCATAAGCTGACTATGTATAACACTTCCTGGATTGTCCAACGTTTGTTAATTAGGTGTCTGCAGGATTCTTGAAAAGAATCCAAAGTACAACACCATGGTTTTTAGATCACTTAGATATGGCCATCACATTTGGCTGACAGCTTCTCAAACAACAAAAACCCACCAACTAACTTAACTTCCTTAGCCATCTGTCTGTTGGATAAATAGCTACCTCTTGGATGGACCAACTCATTACTTAAGCAGCTGGTCTTTTTGTTATTGGCGGAACTGCATAACTTCTGGGTTGGGTCCAGTGTTTCTGGGCCAACAGCATGGATTGTCTAGGTCTTTGCTAAGTCTTTGTAAATTCTTTTAAGATAAAATTGGGAAAAATCAAGGATATTAAACAGTGAATTGAGGCACAATAACGAAAAAAGAATTTGAGGATTTTTCATCTCTCATGAGTCATCCTAGAATTTCTCTTTTCCTTCATTTTCCTTCTTTGTCCCCTCTTTCCCTAATTTCATGAATAATATTCAGTCTGCTTTTCATCTTCTCCTTTTTTCTTTTTTTCACTTTTTTCTCTTATACTTTATGGTCATAGAATTTTTTAGCTGGAAGGAATCTTAGATAACAATTTTTCCATTCCTATCCTTTTACAAATGAGGAAACCAAGGCCCAGAGAGAACAAAGTGATTTGCCACAGGGCACAGAGTATAATTCAAAAACATGGCTGTGTATGAGGCACCATGCCAGTTACTGTGGACCCAAAGACAGAAATAAAACTTCTTCCCTCAGGGAATTTACATTCTGTCGAGGGAATACAACATTTAAACAACTGAATATAGCACAAGGAAAACTGAAGCAGAAGAGAATTCAATATAGCATTATGAAAGAAGGCTTCCAAGAGAAAGTGACATCTGAGTTGAGTCTGGAAGGAAAACAAGGTTCCTGAGAAGCTGATATGGAAAAAATGGTATATCTTAGGCATGGAGGATAACTTGTGCAAGCAAGTTCACAAATATAGGAAATGTAGTACTGAATTCATGGAATGGTTTGTCCTCCCTCTACGATAAAACATAGAGTTAATGAAGGGGGAAAATAAGAAATAAGACTGGAAAGGCAAGGGGAAACCAGACTGTGTAGAGCCTTAAATGTCAAGATTATTTACTTCATTTGTCCTTTCTTTCTTTCATTCTTCCTTCCTTCTAAACTAAGGTATTTGCATGTGATCCTATACATAATGGGAAGCCACCAAAAATGTTCAAGCAGAAGAGAGCATAATCTGACCTGTGCTTCAGGAAGATTATTCTGGCATCTAGGAGGAAGATGGGTTGGAAAGAGGAAAGACAAGAAACAGTGGAACCAATTAGAAGGTTTTCATGATAGTCTAGGCTAGAGGTAATGGATTTTGAACTACAAAAGTTGTTGTGTGAATAAAAAGAGGGAAAAGGTGCAAGAGATGCTGTAAGAGTATAATCAATAGGACTTGGTGACTGATTGTATATAGAGGGAAAGAGAAGATTAAAAGTAATGGAAGTTACTAACCTAAATGAAATCTAGGTCCTCTCATTTAAAAACTAACTCTATTTCCTCTGTAGTAGGATGTTTCTCCTATAAGCTGAAAAGTGTGTTGAATGAATCAGGACTTCTTTTAGAGTAAATAAAGGGGGGTAAAAACCTAATAATTCACTGGCCTTCATACTCCTTTTGTTTGTTTCTTTTATGAATGCTAGAGGTGTTTTTCTCTATATTTTACATTCAATTTGGGGATTTAATTCTAGTTGTGTTTATGTTTGTGCATATGTGAGTTTTCTATTTCTTATAGTCCAATATTACCAGTAACAAAGATTTGTAACAACTTATATGGATGGATTATGGTGGTTGCTGCCCCAACTCAGTTAATATCTTCTGGGTGAGTATCAAGTGGGAGAAGAAATGGAGAATAGGACCTCAAAGTAAAGTGGCTTTGATTTTTCTAATTATATTGGGACCATATAGAGTAGTAGCTACAGGGATATCCTTGAAGTTCAAGTCTTTTCTCTGAAATAAGCTTTTATCTGACTACAAGCAAATTGCTTAACTTCTCAGTGTCCCAGATAACCTTCAAGACAAGTTGCTGCTCTGCATCAGTTGAAGGATTTTCAACTGACCAAGTTATAGATCTCACTCCCGTCCCTTAAAAAAAGACCCTGAAATTCCTTTTCAGCAGTCCCAAAGGGAAAAAAAAAGAGTTACTTGTGTAAATTTTCTGGTTATTTGGTCTTAATAAAGGGAAGTTAATTGTCTTTTAATTTAGGTGGAGGAAAAAAGGCATCTTGGGAATAAACTCATGTTGCTCATTTTGTTAAGATTAATCAGAACAAAAAATATCCTTTTCTGAACTGGAGACTTCCTGGTCACTAGTTAATTTCCTCATCACTTACAGACACATGATTAACCACTTACAAGGGTTTATGAAAAAACAAATCTGACTCAACATGTTGGGATCAAGGTGTGTATTAATCTTGTATTTAAAAATAAAAGTTTGCTTCAAATAAGTGATGTAAAATGGTCTTTGAAGAGCATTCTCAATATTAGGGAGGGGAGAGAAGAATGGTATATGTCTAAAGGGAAAGTCAGGGGCATCATAACAGATTTTTTTTTCGCAGAAGGTGCTATGGGAAAAGACTTTCTCTGAGCAAGACCACATAACTCTTAGAAAAGGTGAGACAAAGATGTCTAAAAGGTAGATAATTTTCAAGATTATTGGGGTCAGGTATAGATGGAGAGACATTTATCCAAAGAAAGAACAACCTGGTATTAGGAGAAATGAATGATTATGAAAAAAGCAGCAGTAGAATGGATTCTCTTAACTCAAGATACAGAATCATTCCCACCATCACAATAACTTTCTTGATAATGTGATATTACTAAGAGTGAGGCCAACCCCTGAAATCAAAACAAAACAAAATAAAATAAGACATAGATAGAAGATAGATAGATAGATAGATAGATAGATAGATAGATAGATAGATAGATAGATACTCAAAGAAAGGAGGCGATGGGTTGACATGTACAAATGTGATAACATAGAAATAAGATAGAGGAGGAGGCTTTGGCAGTTCAAAAACTTTTTCTCATTATGTACATAAAGAAAATGAAGAAGGAACAAGAGAAAGTATAACCAAGACAAGAAAGACTAGAAGTCAGAAGAGCCTTAAAAGAATAGAAATAAGAAGATAGAAAAGTTAAATGAAAAAATACAGGGAATGAGAATCACAAAAGAATGTTGTCTGAGGTTAGAGTTGTGAAAGGGGCTAAAATTTTGAAGGAAAAGAACATACACACACACACACACACACACACACACACATATAGATATATAGATATATATATATATTTACACATATATGACATTTTTAGGAAAAGAGAAAAGAGTGGTCAAAAGAAGAGGAAGAGACCAGAATCAAAGCATTATAAGCAAAATTAATCAAAGATACAAAGTCTTTACATTAAAAAGTAAGGAGAAAATGATTGATAGAAAATAAATAAATGAAAAAAAAATGGAAACTTAACAATTGTGACCTTAAATGTAAATGGGTTAAATAACCAATAAAGGAAAAGAAAATGAAAAGATAAACAAGAAAACAAAGTCCAACAATTCACTGTATATAAGGCATACATCTAAAAACAATAGAGACAGATACAGATTAAAATGAGACTCTGAAACAAAATACACTTTGCATCAGAATATCCACCTAGAAGCAGAGGATACAACCCTGCTATCAAACAAAGCAAAAGTAAAAATTCATAATATCAATAAGGAAAACAAAGAAATTGGATTTTGCTTAAAGGCACCATAAAAAATTAAATGCTGATAGTATGTGTGTATGCATATTTATATGTTTGTATGTATGTATATGTACATGTAGGCACATATAGGCAAATATATGAATACATGAATATATATGCTCCTATAGATACTATATAAAACCATATATATATATATACTTCAAATGGAACCAGAATGAAAAGTTAACTGAGTTGTAAGAAGATATTGGGAGTAAAGTAATAGCTATAAGGGACTTCCATTTCCCTCTATCAGAGCTAAATAAGTCTAACAGAATGATTTTCTTTTAAAAAAAGGAAATACACAAGTGATTTGGAGAAGTCAGAGTTGAAAAATATATATTATTTTAAGTACAAATGCATATTTCTCAGAAGCCCCGTTTGACTTTGCAAAAATAGTCCAAATTGAAGGAATCAGAGAAGTTCTCCATAAGTATTAACCAAGAAAAATGTCAATACTAGTAGTAGCTAGAAGAAATAATAATAATATTTACATAGCATTTTAAGGTTTGCAAAGTACTTTTTAAATATATTTCACTTTGATAGCAGAGTGGATAATTCACTGAAGTCAAGAGAGACTAGAGGCAGGAAAAACAACCAGAAGGTGATTTTAATAGTCTAAATGTTAGATGATGAGCACCTGAAGTGATGACAGTGTAAAAGAAATAAGGAGGCATGTATGAGGGATTTTACAAAGGTAAAAATGACAGGTATTGGCAATAGATTGAATGGATGAGTAGGAATGAGAAATATATTGAAGAGCTGGGGATGACATCTAGATTGGAAACTCAAGTTACTGGGAGACTGGTCAAAAATGTTGAAGTTAAAAAGAGGAGAGGATTTAGGGAAAAGATTTCAATTTTGGACATGTTGAGTTTAAGATATTGATAAGACATCCAATGTGAAATGTATACTAGGCAGTTGGAAATACAAGACTAGAGATTAGAAAGCAAGCTAGGACCACACAAATAGATCTTAGAGTTATTTGCAACAATGGGTCTGATGAGATGACTGAGTAAATTGTATAGAAAAAGAAAAGAGCCAAAGAGCTTGAGGGACATTTATGGTTAAGGGGGATGACCTGTGTAAAGATCCAACAAAGGAGGCTGAAAAGAAACAGTTTAGACAGGTGAGAATAGAACTAGGAAAGAGTAGTACCCCAAAAAAACACTTTAAAAAGATCTAGGAGCAAAAGGTCACTGATTGTATCAAAAGCTGCAGAAAGTCAAGAAGTATGAGGACCAAAAAAGGTCCGTTAGATTGGGTGATTAAGAGATCACTGAGTGGGGGAGGAGCCAAGATGGCGGAGTAGAAAGACTCATGTATGCTAGCTCCGAATCCACAGCCCATAAATTTCCTGTAAAGAGAACTCCCTACAAATTCTGAGCAGAGCAAACACGCACCAACACAGTGGAAGAGATTTCCGTTCCAGAGAGCCTGGAAAGCTGTCCCCAGGGGTCCGTCGTGCTGAGGACAGTGGAGCCCACGTCTGTGCTGCCCTGGCCATGGCCCCAGAGGAACAGATCTGAGCAGGCTTCAGGGACAGAATCTCCGGCAGCCGAGAAGGTCCCTCCGCCCACAGGCGCTACAGGCCAGTGAGAGAGATATCTGGGCTGGCCGAGACGGGAGCGGGGGTGTCTCCGTAACTCGGGCCCACTCAGGAGGCAGCGGCAGAGGCAGCAGTGGCCAGGGATTCCCCGAGCAGGCAGGAGCTCCATTACCAAAGGTCTCTCCATAAACCCCCTAAGGTAACTGAGCCTGGGAGGCGACCCTGCCCCCACCTGAGCACCAGAACTTAAGCTCACATTGAATAGCAGCTGCGCCTGCCCCTGAAAGCTCTGAGGCTGGGAAGCAGCATTTGAATCTCAGACCCCAAGCACTAGTTGGGCTGATCTAGGCGGGGGTGCAGAGGAATCTCAGAAGTCAAGTAACTGGCTGGGAAAATGCCCAGAAAAAGGAAGCAAAATGAGACCATAGAGAGCTACTTTCTTGGGGAAGAGATGTTCCTTCCTTCCTTCATTTCTGATGAAGAAGTACAATGCTTGCCATCAGGGAAGGACGTGGAGGTCGGGGCCTATCTATCCCAGACATCCGAGGTGGATGTCCGGTGGGCTCAGGCCATGGAAGAGCTCAAAAAGGATTTTGAAAATCAAGTTAGACAGGTGGAGGAAAAACTGGGAAGAGAAATGAGAGAGATGCAAGAAATGCATGAAAAACAGGTCAATACCTTGCTAAAGGAGACCCAAAAAAATGCTGAAGAAAATAACACCTTGAAAAATAGGCTCACTCAATTGGCAAAAGAAGTTCAAAAAGCCAATGAGGAGAAGAATGCTTTCAAAAACAGAATTAGTGAAATGGAAAAAGAGGTTCAAAAGCTCACTGAAGAAAATAGTTCTCTCAAGATTAGAATGGAACAGATGGAGGCTAATGACTTTATGAGAAACCAAGAAATCATAAAACAAAACCACAAGAATGAAAAAATGGAAGAGAGTGTGAAATATCTCATGGGAAAAACAACTGACCTGGAAAGTAGATCCAGGAGAGACAATTCAAAAATTATGGGACTACCTGAAAGCCATGATCAAAAAAAGAGCCTAGACATCATCTTTCATGAAATTGTCAAGGAAAACTGCCTGGATATTCTAGAACCAGAGGGCAAAATAAGTATTGAAGGAATCCATCAATCACCGCCTGAAAGAGATCCAAAAAGAGAAACTCCTAGGAACATTGTGGCCAAATTCCAGAGTTCCCAGGTCAAGGATAAAACATTGCAAGCAGCTAGAAAGAAACAATTCCAGTATTGTGGAAATACAAACAGGATAACACAAGATCTAGCAGCTTCTACATTAAGGGATCGAAGGGCATGGAATAGGATATTCCAAAAGTCAAAGGAACTAGGACTCAAACCAAGAATCACCTACCCAGCAAAGCTGAGTATAATCCTTCAGAGGAAAATATGGTCTTTCAATGAAACATAGGACTTTCAAGCATTCTTGATGAAAAGACCAGAGCTGAAAAGAAAATTTGACTTTCAAACACAAGAATGAGAAGAAGCATGAAAAAGTAAACAGCAAAGAGAAGTCATATAAGGGACTTACCAAAGGTGAACTGTTTACATTCATACAAGGAAAGACAATATTTGTAACTCTTAAAACGTTTCAGTATCTGGGTAGTTGGTAGGACCACACACAGACATACACACACATACATGCACACACACACACACATACACACATGCACACCCATACAGAGACAGAGAGCACAGAGTGAATTGAATAGGATGGGACCATATCTTAAAAGATATTAAGGTAAATGGTGAGAGAGAAATATAGTGGGAGGAGAGAGGGTGAAATGGAATGGGGTAAATTATATCTCATTCAAGAGGCAAGCAGGAGACTTTTTAGTGGAGGGAAAAAGAGGAGAGCTGAGAAAAAAACATGAAGTTTACCCTCTTCACATTGGACTAAAGGAAGGAGTGAAATGCACACTCATTTTGATATGAAAACCTATCTTACAGTACAGGAAAGTGGGGGAGAAGGAGATAAGCAGGGAGGGAGGGATGGTGGAAGGAAGGGCAATGGGAGAAGGGAGCAATTTGAAATCAACACTCTTGGGGAGGGACAGGATCAAAAGACAGAATGGAAACAATGGGGGGCAGAATAGGAGGGAGGGAAATACAGTTAGTCTTACACAACATGACTATTATGGAAGTCATTTGCAAAACTACACAGGTGTGGCCTATATTGAATTGCCTGCCTTCCCAAAGGGAATGGGTGGGGAGGGAGCGATGGGGAGAAGTTGGAATTCAAAGTTTTAGGAACAACTGCTGAGTATTGTTGTTTCTACTAGGAAATAAGAAATACAGTTAATGGGGAATAAAAAGTCATCTGGCCCTACAGGACAAAAGAGAAGATGGGGACAAGAGAAGGGAGGGATGATAGAAGAGAGGGCAGATTGGTGATAGGGGAAATTAGAATGCTCGGTGTATTGGCATGGGGGGAGAGGATAAATGGGGAGAAAATTTGGAACCCAAACTTTTGTGAAAATGAATGTAAAAAGTTAAATAAATAAATTTATATTTAAAAAAAAGAGATCACTGAAGTCATGTAAATTATTTCATCAAAATTAATTCAATGGCCCAGCATTCCATAAATCCAAAGGCATAAAATGCTTGGAGCATTATATTCTATTTGATAAGTGTGGTTGGTAAACTAGAAAGCTAACTGGCAAAAAGGAGGTGTGATTTAGCTATACATATACAATAAAGAATTTGGGGTGAATATACCTAATAAAATAAAAAAGTTCCAAATGGGCACAAGATTTAAAGGTAGAAGATGGCATCTTAAAAATTGGAAGAAAGCCAAGATGGTGGAGTAGAAAGATGGACCTGCTGTAGCTCTCCTCCCAAAGTCCATAAAATACCTGTAAAAAATGACTCTGAACAAATTCTAGAGCAGCAGAAGCCTCAAAATGACAGAATGAAAGAGATTTCTAGCCCAAGACAGCCTGGAAGTCTGACAGTAAAGGTTCATTGCACTAGTCTCAGAGCACAGTATAGCCCACAGAGAGCAGCACAGTGCACAGTGCAGCATGAACAGGACTAGATCAGGCTTCAGGGCATAGAATCATAGGTAGCAACTATGGTTCCCATATTTCTCAACCCCAAACACCAAAGACAGATTCAAAGGTCAGTGAGAAAGCTCTTTCACCTGGGTGAGAAGGGAGCAGGGTCCTGCCCCAGCCTTAGCCCCAGGGGGTGGCAGAGTCCATTTTAAGAGCCCTCAACTTAAGGCCCTGGGGGAATTGAGCCACTGATCTAGATCTCAGCTCTGAGTTGCAGTCCTGGGGTGAGGAGGAACACTTGTTGGTGGAGCTGGTGAAGGCTCTGGACAGGGAATTCTACTCACAGATCCTGGACAGAAGAGTGCCTGTCGTTGCTCCCAGACCCAAGTGTAGGCCAGGAGAGGAATAAACGCCTTTGCTTTGATTGTGTCACCTTTGAGGAACTGAGAACTTACAGGTCCCTAGAGTATAACCTCTTCTTGATAAAGGACTCAAAGATCAAGTAACTGACTGGAAAATTCCCAAAAGGGGAAAAAATAAGACTACAGAAGGTTACTTTCCTGGTGAGCAGGTATTTTCAGATGAGGAAGAACAACACATACCATCAGAGAAAGACATAAAAGTCAAGGCTTCTGCATCCAAAACCTTCAAAATAAATATGCAATGATCTCAGGCCATGGAAGAGCTCAAAAACTATTTTGAAAATCAAGTAAGAGAGGTGGAGGAAAACTTAAATGAGAGCAATGCAGGAAAATCATGAAAAGTGAGTCAAAAGCTTGCTAAAGGAGACCCAAAAAAAAATGCTGAAGAAAATAACACCTTTAAAAATAGACTAACCGAAATGGCAAAAGAAGTCCAAAAAGTCAATGAGGAGAAGAATGCTGTAAAAAGCAGAATTAGCCAAATGGAAAAGGAGGCTCAAAAGCTCCTTGGAGAAAATAGTTCTTTAAAATTAGAATGGAGCAGATGGAAGCTAATGAAATTATGAAAAACCAAGAAATTACAAAACAAAACCAAAAGAATGAAAAAATAGAAGACAATGTGAAATGTCTTAATGAAAATACAACTGACCTGGAAAATAGATCCAGGAGAGACAATTTAAGAATTATGGGACTACCTGAAATCCATGATCAAAAAAAGAGCCTAGACATCATCTTTCATGAAATTATCAAGGAAAAGAAAAATATTCAAGAACCAGAGGGTAAAACAAATATTGAAAGAATCCAGCAATCACCTTCTGAAAGAGATCCCAAAAGGAAAAGTCCTAGGAATATTGTAGCCAAATTCTAGAATTCCCAGGTCAGGGAGAAAATACTGCAAACAACCAGAAAGAAGCAATTTGAGTATTGTGGAAATACAATCAGGATAACAGAAGATCTAGTAGCTTCTACATTAAGGAGTTGAAGGGCTTGGAATATGATATTCTAGAAGTCAAAGGAATTAGAATTTAAACCAAGAATCACCTACCCAGCAAAACTGAGAATAATAATTCAGGGGGAAAAATGATCATTCAATGAAATAGAGGATTTTCAAGCATTCTTGCTGAAAAAACCAGAGCTGAATAGAAAATCTGACTTTCTAACACAAGAATCAAGAGAAGCTTGAAAAGGTAAACAGGAAAGAAAAATCATAAGGGACTTACTAAAGTTGAACTGTTTACATTCCTACATGGAAAGGTAATAATGCTTGAAACTTCTCTCAGTATTTGGGTAGTTGGAGGGATTACACACACACACACACACACACACACACACACACACACACACATACAGAGAGAGAGAGAGTACAGGGTGAGCTTAATAGGAATGCATGATATTTAAAAGAATAAAATTAATGGGTGAGAGAGGAATATATTGGAAGGAGAAGGAAGAAAATGAGTCAAATTATCTCTTATAAAAGAGGCAAGAAAAAGCTTTTTCAATGGAGAGGCAAATGGGGGAAGTGAAAGAGAAAAAGTGAAGCTTACTCTCATCACCTTTGGCTTAAGGAGGGAATAACATGGACATTCAATTTGGTATGAAAATCTATCTTACACTACAGGAAAGCAGGGGAGAAGGGGATAAATGGGGTAGGGGAGATTATAGAAAGAAGGGCAAATGGGAGGAGGGAGTAATTAGTCATAAGCACTTTTGGGGAGGGACAAGGTCAAAGGACAGTATAAAACAAATGGGGGACAGGATAGGATGGAAAGAAATATAGTTAGTCTTAAACAACATGACTATTATGGAAGTCTTTTACATGACTACACATATATGGCCTATACTGAATTGCTTGCCTTCTCAGTGGGGATAAGAGGGAGGAAGGAAGAGAAGTTGGAACTCAAAGTTTTAGGAACAAATGCTGAGATTTGTTTTTGCATGCAAACTGGGAATTAAGAAATGCAGATATCGGGGTATAGAAATCTGTCTTACCCTACAAGATAAGAGAGAAGGTGAGGATAAGAGAAGGGAGGGGTGTGATGGAAGGGAGGGTAGATTGGGAGATTGCATCAGAATGCATGGTGTCTTGGGGTGGGGGGAGGGGAGAGATGGGGAGAAAATTTGCAAATCAAAATCTTGTGGAAATGAATGTTGAAAACTAAAAATAGAGTTTCAAAAAAATAAAATTTGGAAGAGAACAGATTTCATAATTACATCTCAGAGAAGCATCCTGAATCACACGATAAAAGAGAACCCAAAACATAAAAAAATTCTAATTTCATGAAACTAAAATAATTTTACACATACAAAATAATTAATGGCATTAGTATGAGAACAGATATTTTTGACTGGGATAAAATCTTTGTATGAAATTATTTGGTTAAAGCCTAACATCTAAGATATGTAGAAAATTATAACAAACATAAGAGACCAAAAACTATTGACCAATGCACAAGTAGTTAAAGGATATGAGCATACTATTCTTGAAAAAATTGTAATTTTTTTTAAAAAGTGAAATCATGCTCCTAATAAAAATAGATGCAAATTAAAACAATTATGAGGTTTTGCCTCATGCCCAGGAAATTGACAAAGATAGCAAGATATGGAAATAGTTACTGGTAAAAGAACTTCAGGAAAACAGGCACACTGAGAGTTTTGATAGATAGTCAATTGGTCTAATCATTATAGAAAAGAAATTGCTACATGCTGTTGTTGTTCAGTTGTGTCTGACTCTTCATGATCTCATTTAGGGTTTTCTTGGTAAAGATACTGGAGTGGTCTGTCATTTTCATCTCTAGCTCATGTTACAGATGAGGAAAATCCAAACAGGATTAAGTGACTTCCTCAAGATCACACAGAAGATGAGCCTTCTTAACCTAAAAGCATTCTAGGTTAGCCCAGCATTCTATGAACTGCACCACCAAGTGGCCCTAGAAAGCCATTTAGAGTTATGTTAACAAAAGGAAAAAAGCATCTCTTTGACCCAGAGATCCTACCACTAGGTACATACACAGAATGGACAGAATTGGACAGAAACAGAAGTCCTATATTTACTAAAATACTGATATTTTTATGGGAGCAAAAAGTTAAAAATTAAGTAGGCATATATTGATTGAGAAATGACTAAATGAATTGTGAAACTGTATTGGAATATTATTTCATTATAAGAAATGAGAAATGTGAGAATTTTTGGAGAAACATTGGAAGACATTAAGTGAGATAAAGTAAAGCAAGCAGGATCAGAAAAATATGCATGTGTGTGTATATAAAATGATTAAAAATCATGTAAATAAAAATAACCAAAAATTTAAACCTAACAATATAAAAATTATAATGATTAATCTGGACCTCAGAGAAAGATGGAAAAATGAAGAAGTGGGACATTATGAATGAGGAACGTTGAATATGCTATCTGATTCAATTAATGTGTCAATTTGTTCTAACTAATTTGTTTTATTGAAAAGGAAACTCACTGAATCAGGGGGTGGGGACAGACTATATTTAGAAGTGCATGTGACATAAAATATGATTGGTTAAACTTTTACTAAATAAGACTTTTATTTTTAAAGTGAGAACTTTGACTTAAATAAGTAAACTGAATTCCCTTCATTACCTTCCCATCAAAAATAAGAGAGTGTAAAACAAGTTTAGAAGTGCACTATGTGCATGTGCACAAACACAGATATGAAAAATTAGAGTTTCTGAAATATTGGCTGGAGGAATAGTTTCTTGCTGTTTACTGTTCCGGCTGTTACATGACCAAGAGCCTTCAGGGACAAAGAGAAAGTTAACAGCAAAGACTGGAGGCAGAACGATGTCTTCCTCACAGCTGTAGCCGGGGACCTCAAGACACCATTGTAAGGGCCACCAGTCTGGTCTCCCTAGAGCCTTCTTTATAACAAGTCAGTGCCAAAGAAGTCAGACACTTGAGCAATTAGAGTTGGTACATGACTTGCCAAAGTCCAATCCAAACACTGCCTCTGCAGCTAAGGTTCCCATTGCTATGGAAACACTGTCATGTCAGTTTTTTCCCCAAAAAAAGTCCACACTTCACAAAAGCAAGAGATAGTCTCAAGCCCTATGCAAACTCTCTGAGTGATCTAAGCCTATTCCAATCCTACTGCTTGGCTTCAGTTTTAAATTAGGTAGTGAAAGGACTTTTTCCCCTTTAATGTCTTCAGAAGGAAGGGCTACAGAAGCCATTCAGTTTTGGTCTTGGGGGAGGGAGATGCTGTCTGATAGATGAACCATGGCAGAACAAATATAATAAGGCTTTATTGCTCTCTCTTAAAAAAAAATTTCTTTTCCAGTTCAGTTCCCTGGATATTCAAAGTTTTGTCTCTACTCTCTGAACAGCCCTCTTCTAGAGCTAAAGGTCCATGAAATTAAATCTCCCCCATTTTGGCCAAGAAATCAGGTAATGTTATTTTAGGTAGGATTAGTTGAACAGGAGGGTACTGTCTACATCTACTCAGCTGACAGAAAATTTCATCACAATTGCGGATTATGGTGGGGGTGGGGCAATCATTCAGAAGTCATTTTCAAACACCTGCTGAATATGAGGTATCTTGATGGGTAGGGGGAAGATAAGAAGGAACACAGAGTTTAAAATTCAATTAATTATAATTTATTAAGGATTAAGTGTCAAGTACAATTCTAGACTATGGGAGTACAAAGTAAAAAGACAAGAGTCCATGATCTCAATAAGCTTATATACTATGTATAGGAAAATTTTGTATAGAAAGTAAATAAAACTGATTAGGGGGAGGTTAATGGACACTATAAGCTAGTAGGAAGATAAGAAATAGAAAGTAGGTCACTATATTAAATAATATATGATCGTTGCTTTTCTCATAGGTCCCATAACCTGTGACTTTTAGTTATTGGATATTTGTTTCATAAATCAGTCAGTCAGTAAGCATTTATTGCATGCCTAGTGTGTGTCAGGCACTGTGCTAAGTCACAGGGCAACAAAAAGATGTAAAAGACAGT
The DNA here is from genome assembly GCA_023548195.1 of Bettongia penicillata ogilbyi. Lineage (NCBI taxonomy): Eukaryota > Metazoa > Chordata > Mammalia > Diprotodontia > Potoroidae > Bettongia > Bettongia penicillata. Next base: position 6,929,746 of record JAJHZJ010000608.1, on the reverse strand, counting down.
CCTTACCCTCAGGAAGTTTACAATCTAATGAGAGATGCAACAAGTAAATGTGTGTGTGTGTGTGTGTACATGCACAAGTTATATAAAAGATAAAGAGAAAATACTCGATAGAAGGAAGGAACTAAATTAAGAGAAGTTAGAAAAAACTTTCTAGAGAGGATGGGGTCTTAGCTGAGACTTGAAGAAAGTCAGGAAAGCAAGGGTGAGAAAAGAGAACATTCATTTCATAGGGGACACTCAGAGAAAATTTTTATAGCCGAGAGGGAGTATCTTGTTCATGAAACATCAAAAAAGCCAATGTCAGTGAATGGAAGAGTATGTGGTGGAAAGTCAAGTATAAGAAGCCTGAACATATGGGAGGGGTACATTATAAAGGAATTTGAAGGCCAAGCAGAGAAGTTTGTATTTGTCACTGAAGTGGGAGTCACTGAAGATTATCAAGTGTAGGGGGTGGGGGAGTGACAGAATAAAACCTATGCTTTGGGAAACATTTTGGTGGATCAGTAGAAGATTCATTATATTGAGGAGAAGTTATATGCAGGGAGATCCACCAGCAGGCTATTCTAACAGTCCAAACATGAGATGGTAAAGGCAGTGTGGTGGCAGTATCAGAGGAGCAAAAACGTAGTATTCAAGAGATGTTGCAAAGGTGAAATAGACAGACTTTGGCAAAGATTGGATATGAAAGGGGTGAGAAATAGTGATGAAATAAGAGTCATACTAGGGTTGCAAGCCTGGATAAACAGAAGGATGATAGTTCCTTGACAGTAATAAAGAAATTCAGACAGGGAAAGGGTTTATGGGAAAAGATAAGTTAAGTTTTGAAGATGTTAAATTTAAGATGTCTACTGGACATCAAGACTGAGAAAACTGAAAGGCAGTTAAAGATGAAACTGAAGGTTAGCAAAGATGTTCAGGCAGGATAGGTAGCTCTGAGAATCATAAGTATAAAGATGACCATTAAATTCATGGGTACTGATGATATCACTAAGTGAAGTAGTATACAAGAATAGAAGAGAGCTTTGAAGGACATCTGCAGTCAGAGGGGCATGACCTAAAATGAAGTTCCAGAAAAGAAAACAGAGTTGTTTGATAGGTAGGAGCAGAACCAGGAATTCATGGTGCCCAGAAAACTTAGAGAAAAGGGAATATCAAGAAGAGGGTGATCAACAATGTCAAAGGTTGCAGAAATGTCAAGAAGAATGGGGACTGAGAAAAGACCATAGGATTTGTCAATTAAGAGATCATTGATAAATTTAGAAAGAGTACTTCCAATGGAATTATGAGGTGAGAAGATGGATCATAAGAGGTTAGAAACTGAGTGACAGGAAAGTGGAAGCATCTCTTGTAATTCAAGGAATTTATCCACAAAGGTCAAAATTGCTATTGAATGACAGTGGGGATACAAGGATCAAATGAGGGCTGTATGAGGATGAGAGAGACGAGGGCATGTTTGTGAAGATTTCAGAGAGTATAACAGAGGGATAATCTGTTCAAAGAGATGGGAAGCAATGGAATCACTTGTGCAAGTAGAGGAGCTGAACATCATACAACATTTAAGGGCAGACCCCTTGTCTCTTTGACTTGCTGTGTAAATCAAATAAAGGTACAAATTCTTTCATGATGATAATAATAATCATATTCAAGATTCTCAGGTTTGTAAGGGACCCCATGGGTTACCTAGTCCCAGCAGTAGTGAAGTAGAAATCTACTCCGTGCTTGTCTTCTTTAACTTCTTCAGGGCTTAGGGTTATACTTCATATAACCATGAAGATGCATACTATGGAGTGTGGTGGTACACACCTATAGTTTCTGCTCCTAAAGAGTCTGAGGCTGATGGATGACTTGAGCTTGGGATGTATGAGCTACAGTAGGACTAAAGATGATAGGTATCCATATTGTGTCCATCTCCAAAAGTGGGGAGCCAACAGGCTGCTGGAGGAGGAATGAATTAACAGAAATGGAGCTGATCAGGGGAGCCAAGATGGTGGAGTAGAAATGCCCAGAAAAGGGAAAAAAAAAATAAGACCATAGAAGGTTATTTTCTTGGTGAACAGATATCTCCTCCCATCCTCTCAGATGAGGAAGAACAATGCTTACCATCAGGGAAAGACACAGAAGGCCAGGCTTCTGTATTCCAAACATCCAAAATAAATATTCAATGGGCTCAGGCCATGGAAGAGCTCAAAAAGGATTTTGAAAATCAAGTTAGACAGGTGGAGGAAAAACTGGGAAGAGAAATGAGAGAGATGCAAGAAAAGCATGAAAAGCAGGTCAACACCTTGGTAAAGGAGACCCACAAAAATGCTGAAGAAAATAACACCCTGAAAAATAGGCTAACTCAATTGGCAAAAGAGATTCAAAAAGCCAATGAGGAGAAGAATGCTTTCAAAAACAGAATTAGCCAAATGGAAAAAGAGGTTCAAAAGCTCACTGAAGAAAATAGTTCTCTCAAAATTAGAATGGAACAGATGGAGGCTAATGACTTTATGAGAAACCAAGAAATCATAAAACAAAACCAAAAGAATGAAAAAATGGAAGAGAATGTGAACTATCTCATGGGAAAAACAACTGACCTGGAAAATAGATCCAGGAGAGACAATTTAAAAATTATGGGACTACCTGAAAGCCATGATCAACAAAAGAGCCTAGACAACATCTTGCATGAAATTATCAAGGAAAACTGCCCTGAGATTCTAGAACCAGAGGGCAAAATAAGTATTGAAGGAATCCATCAATCACCACCTAAAAGAGATTCAAAAAGAGAAACTCCTAGGAACATTGTGGCCAAATTCCAGAGTTCCCAGAGGTCAAGGAGAAAACATTGCAAGCAGCTAGAAAGAAACAATTCCAGTATTGTGGAAATACAATCAGGATAACACAAGATCTAGCAGCTTCTACATTAAGGGATGGAAGGGCGTGGAATAGGATATTCCAGAAGTCAAAGGAACTAGGACTCAACCCAGCAAAACTGAGTATAATCCTTCAGAGGAAAATATGGTCTTTCAATGAAACAGAGAACTTTCAAGCATTCTTGATGAAAAGACCAGAGCTGAAAAGAAAATTTGACTTTCAAACACAAGAATGAGAAGAAGCATGAAAAAATAAACAGCAAGGAGAAGTCATATAAGGGACTTACCAAAGGTGAACTGTTTACATTCATACAAGGAAAGACAATATTTGTAACTCTTAAAACTTTTCAGTATCTGGGTAGTTGGTGGGACCACACACACACACACACACACACACACACACACACATGCACACACGCACACACACGTAGATGTGTGTGTGCACACACAAACACACATGCACACACACACAGAGACAGAGAGCACAGAGTGAATTGAATAGGATGGGACCATATCTCAAAAGAAATTAAGGTAAATGGTGAGAGAGAAATGTAGTGGGAGGAGAGAGGGTGAAATGGAATGGGGTAAATTATATCTCATTCAAGAGGCAAGTAGGAGACTTTTTAGTGGAGGGAAAAAGAGGAGAGCTGAGAAAAAAACATGAAGTTTACCGTCATCACATTCAACTAAAGGAAGGAATAAAATGCACACTCATTTTGGGATGAAAACCTATCTTACAATACAGGAAAGTGGGGGAGAAGGAGATAAGCAGGGTGGGGGGGATGATGGAAGGGAGGGCAATGGGAGGAGGGAGCAATTTCAAGTCAACACTCTTGGGGAGGGACAGGATCAAAAGACAGAATAGAAACAATGGGGGGCAGGATAGGATGGAGGGAAATATAGTTAGTCTTACACAACATGACTATTATGGAAGTCATTTGCAAAACTACACAGATATGGCCTATATTGAATTGCCTGCCTTCCCAAAGGGAATGGGTGGGGAGGGAGGGATGGGGAGAATTTGGAACTCAAAGTTTTAGGAACAACTGTTGAGTATTGTTGTTGCTACTAGGAAATAAGAAATACAGTTAATGGGGAATAGAAAGTCATCTGGCCCTACAGGACAAAAGAGAAGATGTGGACAAGAGAAGGGAGGGATGATAGAAGAGAGGGCAGATTGGTGATAGGGAAAATTAGAATGCTCGGTGTATTGGGGTGGGGGGAGAGGATAAATGGGGAGAAAATTTGGAACCCAAAATTTTGTGGAAATGAATGTAAAAAGTTAAATAAATAAATTTATATTTAATAAAAAAAAAAAAAGAAATGGAGCCGATCAAAGCTCTCATTCCAATAAGCAATGGTTCAATCCAGCATGGTGGGAGAGGAGGAGGAGAAGGAGAAGGAGGAGGAGAAGAAGGAGGAGGAAGAAGAGAAGAAGAAGAAAAGGAAGAAGAGGATCAATCCAATTATGCTTTTTAAAAAAGCATTGTATTACAATTTACACAAAAGAAAGAGCTTAAGACAACTATAAAGAAAGGAAAAAAGAGAAGAGGCAGGTCATGAAAAATAAGTATGCATGTCTGGATTAGACAAATATAAAACAAAATCTCCAAAGGAACAAAATACAAACATTGATATCTTAGGCAGCAGGAGCATGATGGTGCTTAGAGCCTTAGTATCTTCCAGGTGATGGGACATGGACAAAAGGGGTAAGTGAACGAGTGAGATTCATCTCTTCATCAATCATCTAGTTTATGCCAGGCTCTCTTCAGTTCTGCTAGTTCAATATGAACATAGCTGGGTTCCATGCTACCTAACAGGTAGACTTCTTCATGTGGATAAGAGTCAAATATTAACATGGAGGAACAAGATCTCCCTCAGGTATTGGTTTCCCAACTCTCATATCAGCAGAAAAGAGATACCAATTAGCAAGGAAATTCCAGATGAGGGGACTTCCAGCAAAGACACAGATCAGAGGTGCAGGTAATAATGGGGACATGACCAGAAACAACTTGCACTAAGAAAGGTTGGCACTATACATGCACATACACACATACACACGTGCGTGCACACACACACACACACACACACACATACACACACACAGAGGTTTTTCAGACTCCCATACCTTTTACTTACTACACTATACCTGAAAAGTGGTCATCTAGGCTAAGAAGGTCAACTCTATTTTGGACATTATTAAATATTATTCACTTCTCCCTCTTAACCAAGATCTGCATTTAACGATTTATATGACTATAAATAGTTTTCTGAAAACTCCCTGTTCATATCTTTTACCCATTTCTCACTTAAGGAATGACTCTTTTTTATAATATTTTAGAAATTTGGTTCAGTTCCCTATATCTTTGCGACATTAGACCTTTATCAGAGATATTTGCTGTATTTTTTTATATTACTTCATTTTCAATGCCACCTCTTAGCAAAATATAGTTTTCCTGATTATCTCATTTAATTAGGTCTGTTTGGGGTTTTGTTTTGTCTAAAATAATGATTGATACCCTTACCATTTTTACAGCAACTGAAGCATAATAGATTCTGCTCCAGCCTCTTATTTTAACTGTGTATGCCTTTCTGTGTCAAGTGTGTCTCTTGTAAACAAATAAAATATTGTTGGATTCTGATTTCTTATCCAATTTGCTATCCACTTACATGTTTACAGGTAAATTTATCCCATTCACTTTCACTGTCATGATTATTAACCATATATTTTCCCTCTATCATCTTTTCATTTCTATTCATCCCTATGTCTTCTTACCCTGTTCCTCCTCAAAAATCTATTTTGCTTCTGATAACTGCTTCCCTTACTCAGTTCTTCTAATTGCCTTTCCTTTTCTTTAAAGTTCCTTTCCTCTCCTACCTTCATGTAGAGCAAGATATATTTCTATACCCAATAAGTAAGTATATATACTCTTCCTTCTTTACACCAATTCCAAGGACAATGAGGTTCAAACATTGCCCAGCACCACCCCCATTTCCCCATTCATCATAAAAGTTCTTCCTTGTGCCCCTTTTAAGTGAAATAATTTCCCCAATCTTCCTCTTCCTTCCCCCTATCAGTACATGCCTCTTTCTCACTACTTCATTTTTTTTGGAGATTATTCCAATATAATTGACTCACATGAATGAACTCTGTCTATGTGGATTACTTAAAACTGCTGTAATAATGTTAAGTTCTTAGGAGTTGCATGTATCACCTTACAATACAGGAACATAAACAGTTTAATTTTATTGAGTCCCTTAAGATTTCTCTTTCATGTTTGCTTTTTTATTCTTCTCTTGACTCTTGTTTCAATGTCTATCCAGTCTGTTTTTTCAATCAGGAATGCTTAAAAGTCCTCTATTTCATTAAGTATCCATTTTCTCACTGAAAGGATTATATTCAGTTTTAAAGGGTAGGTTATTCTTGGTTGTAATCCTACCTCCTTTGCCTTCTAGAATATCATATTTCAAACTCTCTCTTTCTTTAACATGTAAGCTGTTAAATCTTTTGTGATTCTGACTATGACTCCATAGTGTTTGAATGGTTTCCTTCTGACTGCTTATAACTTTTTCTCCTTGATCTGGCATCTAAAGAATTTGACTATAATATTCCTAGGAGTTTTCATTTCAGAATCTCTTTCAGCAGGTGGTTAGTAGATTCTTTTCATTTCCATTGTATCCTCTGGATTTAAAGTATTTGGGCAATCTTCCTCAGTTGAAATGTGATGTCATATCTCTTTCTTTGTCATGATCTTTAGGCAGTCTAATAAATTTTCTAGTATTTCTTTTCAATCCATTTTCCAGATCAACTTTTTTCAATGAGATATCCCACATTTTCTTCTATTTTTCCATTCTTTTGACTTTATTTTATTGTTTCTTGATATCTTATGGGATCTTTAGCTTCTATTTGCCTAGTTATAATTTTTAAGTAATTGTTTTGTTTTGTTTATTTGGTGAGCTTTGTACTCCTTTTTCCATTTGGCCTATTCTGTTTTTTAAGGAGTTCCTTATTAAATTTTTGGGTCTCTTTTTACCATTTAGCCAGCTCTGGTTTTTAAGATATCATTTTCTTCAGTATTTTTGTAACTCTTTTTACCAAGCTATTAATTCACTTTTTATAATTTTCTTTCATTATTCTCATTTCTTTTCCCAATTTTTCCTCAACCATACTTATCTTTCACTCTTCCAGGATTTTTTTAGTTGGGCTTTTGTCTAATTTCCTTTTTTTTGAGACTTTGTTTATAAATGTTTTCATATAGTCTTCTTCTGAGTTTATATCTTGGTCTTCTGGTTAGTTTTATTTTGTTGCTATTTACTCATTTTTGTAGTCTATTTCTTGACTTTGAACTTTATGCTAAAGTTGGACTCTGCTCATCCAGGGGTAGAATGCACTGCCCCAAGCTTCAGATTTTTTTGTGCTACTGTTTTCAGATTCTAGGGATCTGAAAGTTTTGGGCACTTCCAAGGTGCTGGAGAAAGGTGTGGATTACTGCTCTTCTGGTTTGTATTCTGGTCTTTTTGTTTATTTTGTTATTTCAATTCATGGAACAAAACAAGCATTTCCATAACACAGTACAATAAAAAAGATGATTGCACATAAAACTGCAAATCTACCACATATAACTTGCTATTTCCTCCAATTCTTTCCCATCACAAAGAGAGCTGCTATAAACATCCCATTCAAATTCAAGTTATAATTACTATTTGTGAATTTCCCTCCATCTTATTTTTACTCAATATTTTCTTTATCAGTCTTTCTACCCTATCCCTGTTAACCTATCTCCTCCCCCTTCTCTTCCAAGAGTGCCCCTATCCCTTCTCCCCACCACTATCTCAATCCACTTCAAAAATTCCCCATCTTCTCCTCCTACCCTTCCAAAACTCAATCCACAACCCTCTACAAGTTCCTCCCCCACACTGTTCGCAACTTTTCTCATTTCTTTATATGTTCCGAAGACTTCTACCCTCTTCCAGATGTCCTCATTTCCCCTTCAACACAGATGAAAGTAATATTTCAATATTATCAGCTCACCACCTCTACCTGCTTCCTCTGTATTCTTCCTTTCACACCCCATTTTTATAATATAGTTTCTTCTTTTTACCATTTCCTATCCAATGTTTTTTAGTCACCCTATCATAGATAATTCAGTCACAACCTTTCTTTCAAACCTTAGTAGTGATGACAGTTTTAAGAATACTGATAATATTCAGAGAGAGAGAGAGAGAGAGAGAGAGAGGAGTTTGACTTAATGAGTATCTTATAAAAGTTCTTTAATGTTCTCTTTTTATTTTTTCTGGATCTTTTTTGTCAAATTTTCTAATGAATTCTAGTCATTTTGTTTCAAAAATCTGAAGTTCTTTCAGTTCATCAAATGTCCTTTCTTTTTTCATTCAAGATTATACTTAACTTTATTGGGTAAGTTATTCTTGAACACAAACCCAGCTCTTTTGCTCCTTGAACAATAACAACTACAGCATGCAAGGCTGTGAGGTAGAAGTTTGTGAGGTGAAATTTCCTAAGCTTTGAGTGAGGCTGTACTCTGGTCTTTAAAAAAGAAGGGCCTCGGGGGGTGGAGTCAAGATGGCGGAGTAGGAAAGACTTATGTTGTGCTAGCTCCGAACCCACAGCCCATGGATTTCCTGTGGGAAGAACTCCCCACAGGCTATGGATCACTGCAGGCATTATTTTCAAATTGTTTGAAGGTGAATATTGAAAAAGTTTGTGCTGCCACCTCTATTCCTCCTCCCTACACCCCACTCCGAGCATTTTTTAACACAAGAGTAAATAGTCTGCTTCATTTTGAATTCCAATTCCATAATTCTTTCCCTGAATGTGGATAGTATTTTGCCTCAAGAGTCCTTTGGGAATATTTTAGGTCCTTACGTTGTGAAAGGCTAAGTCTACCAGAAAAATTCTTCTCACACTGTGGTTATTACTGTGTACAATATTCTCCTGGTTCTGCTCATTTCGCTCAGTATCAGTTCATGTAAGTCCTTCCAGGCCTCTCTGAAGTCTTCCTGTTCATTATGTCTTATAGTGCAATAGCATTTCATTACATTCATATACTACAACTTGTTCAGCCATTCCTCAGTTGATGGGTATTCCCTCAATTTCTAGTTCTAGACCACCACAAAGAGAGTGCTTTAAATATTTTTGTACATGTGGGACCCTTTTCCATTTTTATGATCACTTTGGAATATAGTCCTAGAAGTGATAATACTGGATCAAAGGGTATGTACATTTTCATAACCTTTTGGGTATAGTTCCAAATTGCTCTCCAGAATGGTTGGATCAGCTCAAAGCTCTACCAACAATGAATTAGTCTTCCAACTCTCCCACATCCTCTCCAACATTTATCATCTTTCTATTTTACCATGTTCACCAATCTGATAGGTGTGATGTGGTACCTCAAAGTTGTTTTGATTTGGATTTCTCTAATCAGTGGTGATTTAGAGCATTTTTTCATATGACTATAGATAGCTTTAGTTTCTCTGAAAACTGCCTGCCCATATTGTTTGACCATTTATCAATTGGGGAATGATTTGTATTCTTGTACATTTGACTCAGTTCTCTATATATTTTAGAAATTTAGGGCCTTCTTTATCACAGATAGTAGTTGCAAAAATTCTTACCCAATTTTCTGCTTCCCTCCTAATCTTGTTTGCATTGGGTTTCTGTGTGCAAAACTTTTCAATTTAATGTAATCAAAATTATCCATTTTGCACTTCATAATGTTCTCTATTTCTTGTTTGATCATAAATTTTTCCATTCTCCATAAATCTGACAAATATACTATTCCTTGCTACCCTAATTTGTTTATAGTATCAGCCTTTGTACCTAGATCATATATCTATTTTGGATTTTATTTTTGTGTATGGTGTCAGGCATTGGTCTATGCCCAGTTTCCATCACACTGTTATTCAGTTTTTCCACCAGTTTTTGTCAAACAGGGAGTTCTTCTCCCAGAAGCTGACTTCTTGGGTTTATCAAACAGTAGATTTCTATATTCATTGACTATTGTGACTTGAGTACCTTACATATTCCACTGGTTTACTTCTCTATTTCTTAACCAGTACTAAATGCTAGGGAAGATGGCCTAGCCCTATCAGAACTCAAATTGTATTATATAAAGCATCAATTATCCAAGCATTTTTTTTATGTAAGGTGGGAAGAGTGTGTGATTTCATCACACACACACAGTTCAATTCATGTAGTCATGGAATATAGCCATATTTGACGAGGTTTTAATGTATAAACAAGATTTATATAGGTCCTGATCCTTTTGTAAGGTGCCATACACATCTCTGATTGAATCAAAGTGAATGTGATGGGCTGAAGAAATTACTTAGCCATACTTGGGGAAAGAGGATAAAATATCTAATCCCTAAGGAGTTTAAGGGAATTAGGGTTTAAGTATAGAGCAATAAGAATTTGGATACATTACAAACTGGAAGCTAACTGTGGTGAAAGAGAATTTGTTCTCCTCTTCCACATTAGTCACATATCTTTAGAGGAGAATCTTTGAGACCATTAGGTGACATTGTGTCCAGAAGAGAACAGATATGCACTCCAGAGAGAAAGATATTCAGAGAGAGAAAGAAGCTTTGCTGTCAACCAAGACATGCGCTGTGGAAAGGCATTAATCCTGGGAGCCTATATGAGAAACTCACTGAGCAGAAACATTCTATCCAAGAGCAACTGTATGAGCCTTCTATGAATAAATCAAGGACTTTTTGACCTCACAATAGCAGGAGTTGTCAGCTTTTTCTGCCATGTATATGTCCTACAGATGTTCCCTACAATAATTGTACTGTAAATATAAGTCCACTTGTACCATAGACACTAAATGTATCTGTAGAACAGTGTGGCCTGGGTTTATGAGGGAAATGTTTTGTAACTACTATTCTTGCTATGGTATTTGAGTAAACACCTTCATTAAGAGCTAATTGACTCTACTATCTGATTGCCAGTGGAAAGCAATGGGGGTGGGGGAGGGCGGCTCACAAATTATTGTAGTAGGAATAGCCATCTACAGAATTACTCCTAAAACCCTAAATAGCAACCTCTCTCTGGAAACCCAATTGGTGAGCAAAATGTCCAAGTTGGGGTACTAACCCAGAAGGGGTGTTCACTTACAATAACCTTGGAAGAAATGTAGCATAAGTATCATTATTTCAGTTTTGCAGTTGAGGAAATTAAGCCTCAGTTGATGACTGAGTTGAAACAACAAATGTATTGGGACCCTTCTGGGATTTCACTCTTTCTGCAGACTCACAGTCACACAATTGACAGGTAATCCCAGGGGTTAGCTCATCCAATCCTTTATCTCCAGGGAAGTTTCTCCCTAGCCATGTCAGAAAATAGCAGCAACAACAAAAACAATATCTGGAATTTTCACTGCACTTTAAAGTTTTTAAAGCACTTTATACTACACATTATCTCATCATTAACCACACAACAACCTTGTGTTATAGGCACTATAGGTAGACAAGGTAAGAATCTACTATTCAAGGTTTATTAGTTTCTAACCAAACCAAATCATCTCTTACTTGCTAAATTCTTTTGTCAGACCTCATTTTTTATTATGTTGCTATTATTGTTTTTGCTATTATTATAGTTCTTTCCACTGATGATCAACTTGTCCTCCTGGATGCTTAACTTCCTTTATCTTCTATAGCATTGCTCTCTCCTAGTTCTCTTCCCTTCTGCCTAATCACTTCTCAGTTTCTTTTGTTGTATCACAATCTTCTTTCAAACTCCTAAATATCCACAAATACTCTGTCTCCAATCATCCTCCTCTTTATAAATAGATTTTTTTAGTGATCTCATCAACTTTCATTGAGTTTATCATCTCTCTATAGATTGTTATATTAATAAATTTGGTTCTGATGTTTCTTCTGAGTCCCAGTCCTCCATCACTGTCTGTTATCATCTCTTTATGTATTTTCCATAGTAATCTGAAACTCAATGTGTATAAAATTAAACTTTATATTTTGTTCCCAAATCTATCCCGCAAAAAACTTACCCATTTCTATTGAGGATACCACCATCCTTCCAGTCATCCAGGTTTGCAAGCTTAGAAGCATTCTGGAGTCTTCCTTCCCCCTCAAGTTCATATCCAATCAGTTGCTAAACCATCCAATTTAACTCCACCACGTCTCCCTTTCATTGCTTATCTCTCTTTTCATTCATCCTTTACTTTCATTCAGGACCTTGCCACCTCTTACCTGGACTATTGGAACATCCTTCTAATAGGTTCCCCCTGCTTCCAATGTCTCTCTTCTCCAATTCTTCTTCCAACCAGCTCCCAAATTGGTATATGTAATAAAAAATAGATCTAACTTGTTAGCCCTTTATTAACCCCCTATTATATTAATGATAAATTTCAAAATCCTCATCCTGGCATTTAAGGCCCTTCACAATCTTATGTCAACCTGCCTTCCTAGTTTAGTTTCATATTGTCACCCTTCACTTACTCTCACTTCCTGATCCCAATGCTTGTAAACCCTCTCTCCTTTCTGAAGTTATTTTCTATTATACAGTATATTATTAGTATTTGTTTGCTCATACACATGATTTGTCCCCATACACACAACCTTTCAGTAGCATGTGAACTCCATTGGCCAAGAATTGTTTCACTTTTACCTTTTCAAATAGCTCATGATATAACTTCTTTGCCATAGCCTTATACCAGTTCTTGAACTGAAAGAAGTGAAATTTTTTTATGTGTTTTCTATCTTTCTTTTAATTTTAGACTTAAATACTGACAAGTACATAAAAATAATAGAAATGTATTATAAACTTAAATATTAAAGCTTAGATACAAAATAAGAGAAGAAAAAAACATGTCATTTGCACAGCAGAGTGTGAGAGGATTTAAAATACATAGCAATAAATTTCCATTTAAAAAAAAGCCTATGTAATAAATAATACACATTTTTGAGAGTTATCCATCTTTTGAAACTTTGCTTCCTTGTGTTTTCTTTTGTTCTCTGCTGTGCATTTTTGCTGTGTTCTTCCCCCCAAGAAGACCCCAGTTAAGCATATATATATATATATACACATAAACATGTTTTCTCTAACAAATTCTACTCCTGATCTTTGTTTCTATGTTTGTGCATGTCTCTTAATTTCCATCCCTCCTGACTCCTCTACTTTACTTCTATCCACTACCCTGCCATCCTATTATTTAACCTACCTCCCTACAAGAATCCCTCCCTTATCCTCCCATTCCCATAAATCTGAACCTTCTATGCCCCACTAAAACCCCTTCTACCCCTTTCGACACATTCCCTCATCCTCCCCTCTAAAGATCCTTTCCTTATCCTCCCAAGGATCTCTCCCTTATCTTCCCATTTACATTCATCTAAACACCCTTCTATACTCCTCTTTATCCTATTCCCTAACCTCCCCTCTGGAGATCCCTCTTTTATCCTCTCCCCCCATCCCCTTAACATTTTATTTCTTTCTGAATTTAGATGACTTTTATATCATATACACATATACATACATGTATGTGCATATTCATATATATGTATTGTGTGTATGTATGTGTGTATATGCACATATACATGTGTATACATGTGTGTATAGTTCCTTTATAATGTATTCTCAAAGTCAGTTTCCAGAACTAACAGCTCTCCTCCTCCATTTCCTCTGTGTCAGTTATGCCTCTTGCACCTAATTTGCATAAAATAATTCCTAAATAGTTTTACTTTTCAAACTCATAGCATTCTCAGGTCTACCCTAATCTTTCTTACAAGCTATGCAAATACAAATAACAATTTTAAACATATGTTTTTGCATTTTACATACATAAAAGGTAAACAGTCTGTCCTTATTGAGTCTCTTGTAATTAGTTATTGGTATGTATCTTATATTTCTCTTGGCTCTTGTATATCAAGTCTTCTATTACATTCAGGGTATTTTGTATTTTTAACAAAAATCTTGAAAGTCTGACAAGTTATTAAATGTCCTTTTTTTTTTCCATTCAGGACTATGCTTAGCTTTGCTGGGTATGATTTTTTTTTTTTACCAGGACTCCCATTCTTTTGTTCTTTGATCTATAGTGTTCCAAGACCTACATTCTTTTCCTGTTGATGCTGCTAGGTCTTGCATGATTCTAACTGTGTGGCACTACCATATTTAAATTACTTTTTTCATATTGCTCATAATATTTCATCTTTGAGCTGAGGGTTTTGGAATTTGACTTGAAATGGACAGAGTAAGTAATTCACAGGCAAGAGTCAATTAGGAATTTCAAGAGCATCTTTATTAGCCAGGCTAGCAGCTGCCTCATGGAGAAACCCAGAGGAGACAGCCCCGAACTAAGGTGGGTGTGTGGATTTTAAGCATTTTGGTGCTTCTCAGTACAGCCTTGCAGTTTCTACAACAAACATAGTTCTGACGGGGGGAGGGCTTGCTGCTAGGCAAGGGACCCCAACAGAAAGTCGGTTCCAGGAAAGGGACCCAATCAGAGAATGGTTGTCACCCAACAAAAAGTGGTTGTCATGAAGGAGGGTGCCCAGCAGAAGGTAGTTGCCCGGCAAAGGGGTCTAACATGAACAGTTGTGGCAAGGGGCCCCAATTGTTGCCATGCAAGGGGACTCAACAGGAAAATGGCTATTAGCAACTCAACAGATATTTCACAACCCAGGGGGGAAATAACGTTTTGACAGGGGCCCAACAAAAACCTGTTGCTAGGCAGGTTACCCAACCCTGCCCAGCAACCTAACATATCTCTCAACCTAGGGGCCCCAGGGAGGAATAATGTCCACTTCAGACTATAATATTCCTGTGGGTTTACCTCATCGGATCTCAGGTGGTGATTGGTGGAATTTTTTATTTCTACTTTCTCCTCTTGTTCTAATGCTTCAGGACAATTTTCTTTAACTATTTCTTGCATTATTGTATAAAAATTCTTTTTTGATTATAGCTTTCTGACAGTCTGATTATTCTTGCATTTTCTCTTCTTGATCTGTTCTCCAGATCAGTTGTTTTTCTTATGAGATATTTCACATTCTCTTCTATTTCTTCATTCTTTATATTTTATTATTTCTTGGTATCTTATAACTTAGCTGGCTTTGTCTTGCACAATTCTGATTTTCAAGGAGTCATTTTCTTCCTTAAGATTCTGGATCTCTTTTTCTAATTGGTTGGCTTCCTTTTCATAATCTTCTTGTTTTTCTTGAATTTTTTTCTGTTTTTCCTCAACCTCTTTCATTTAAGTCTTTTTTAAGTTCTTTTGTGAATTCTTTTTGGGCAGGTGACCATTTGACATTACTCTTTGGGGTAGAAGTGGGTTTCTTTGGTTCATATCCTCCTCTGAATATGAACCCCAGTCTTCTCTATTCCCATAGTAACTCTTTATGGTTGAATCCTTTCTCCTTTCCTTGTGTATTTTTTTTTAATTTGTAGTAGCTTAGCTTTTGTAATCACCTCAAGTCCTGGGAGATAGGGGATAGTGCCTCTGTCCTCAGATCCTCCTGCAGTTCTCCCCTCTGGTCTGTAACTGAAATTAAGCTCTCCAAACTCCTACAAGTGCTCACAGCCAGTGAAGTCTCTGCCCCAGTGCTTCTGCACTCAAAGGAGTGTGCTGGTTCCTTCTTGCTCCAAGCTGCATTTCTGTAGCACAGTTGAATCTGGCATTACTTGTCAGCAAAGGTTCCCTTGATCTTCCTCAGCTTAGATTCCCAATTCTTCTCACTGTCTCAGCAGCTGAAGTCAAGATAGCCTCCCAACCCAGTTAAGCCCGGGGCTTGTCATTTATGGTTTAAATGAACCTAGCCAGGAGGTGTTTACTCTTCACAATGACCAAATCTCATCTTGAGTAATTTTTTTCTGATCTTGGATTGTCCCAGGAAGACCCTTGCTGTTTCCCTACTCTTATTTATTTTTACTGTTCTATACTTGTCCTGAGGAACTATTTTATCTCTTTTGTGGGGGGAAATCTTGAGAGCTTGGAATTTTATGACTACTCCACCATCTTCCCAGAATTCTCTATATATCTATTTGTAAAGAGGTAAAATTACCTGTTCATGATCACATGGGACCCAGATTTTCCTGTCTTCAAAGACAGTACTCTCTCTTTATGTCATATTTCTCTTCAGTTTTCCATTGGCAACATAAACATGGTGAAATCCCTACAGAGAAGTTTTGCTATAATTTAAGGCAAAAGTGTTACAGAAGTAGCAAAGTAAGGTGAATAGAGAGCAGGCCTTAGAGCCAAGAAGACATGGACTCAGGACCTGCCTCTGACATATATACAGATTCTGTGAGTCACTTATTAGTGACTCTTAGTACCCCAAGGCAACTTTCTTAATCAGAGCAGGAGTTAACCTGTATCAGGAGAGAGTTTCCTTATTGGGAGTATTTCATACCAAAGAAACCACCATTCCAATCCCTTCATTCTACTAAAAAAAAGTACAAGCACTTCATTCAATCTGAAATGTCTTATCAGTACTTCATTGTACGAAGGATTCACTGGGATATGGGCAAGGAGGCACAGTTTGCACACTGGCATAGTTGGAAATCATCTAAATGCTGAGGAAAAGAGTTGGGGCCTCAGCATGTGAGAGAGGATTCTTCCAACAGATATGCCTTTGATTTATGCAATCTAGCAACTAATAAAATATGGATCAGAGAGATTTAATACTAATTTATAATTGTCTTTTACTTGTTATTACTTTTGATAATAACTTCTGGCTCTCTCTTGTCACACGCTTGCCTTGGAGAATAAAGTAAACTTCGTGGGAAGCATATGAGGATTCTACTTACCTGACTATCAAATGACTTACCAAAACAAGGCAAAAATGTGTTCCCCAGTGCATTGACCACATGCAGTTTGGCAATAGCCTGAGTGCAATTTACCCAGGCAATTTTCTATTGCCAAGACAAAGGGAATCTTAAGGAATCAAAGGGGAAAATCTAAGGGAAATAATGTCCACCATTCAAGGCCTCACATGAGTCCCACCTCCTATCTGAAGCTCCATTCTCAAAAAGCCTTCTTTCTCCTTGGGGCCAGGGCTAAAATATGTTGCTTACCACCTCTCCCCAACCTCTGAAAATGGAAATACAAGATAAGTACAAAATAAGTACAAAGCAACATGGGGGGTGCGGGGAAGAAGGGTTTATAAACTAGAGAAATCAGCAAAAGACTTCTCATGGGAGGTAGCCTATGAGCAGAGCCCTTAAAGAAGAAGTGTGTTCCAAGGAGAAAAAAAGATGAGGAGGGATAACATTCTAGGCTTAGAAACCAACTTGTACAAAAAAAAAAAAAAGAAAAGAATTGGAAGATGGAATGCTCTTTACAGAAAGCAGCAGGAGGGTGCTCTAGGCTATTCTCTCTAAGTGATCAGTCTACCTCTTTTTTCCAATCATAAATATGTATTGTTGTAATATTTACCTTGTGGCATTGTGGTAAGAATAGTACTTCGTAAATAGTGTTCTCCTCACTTTATAGACAAAAAAAACCAACTGTGGCTTAAATCAGTTGAAATGACTTGTTTATGACCAACCAGTTCTAAAGTCAGGGCTCAGACCCAGCTCTTCTGAATCTAAGTCCAGTGCTCTCTCTACTATACATGACTACCTCTGTACAGTTCACTGTGCAGAGATTTCATTTAAAGGGTTCTTCCAGTGATATTCCAGTTCAAATATGTTATATGGGAGAGATATATAAAAAGGTACATGAACCCTCAGGGTCCGGTTAAATATTTAAACAACCTTCCAAATTAAGACATACTGCTTAAGAATTGCTATCATTTGTAGTCACAAATTTTCTTTTCTAAAGAAATTATAAAATGAAGCATGAGTGAAATATAAATTCAAGAAAGATTAGTTCAACTCTATTCCATTTAGCAGACTTTGCTGCTCTCTCTCCTCCATCCCCCAACTCTTTCTTTGCACGACCTGGTTGCCAAGTTTAGCATGCAATCCCACCTTACGTTCTGTACTTTTGAATATCTACCTTCTTTAAAGGCTCAGTTCAAGGATCACTTCCTATAGGAAGCCTTTTTTCTGATTTCCCCACTTGATAGTTCTCAGTACATTGCTTTGCACTCATTTTGTATTTACTTTTTTGGCCCCAAAGGAAAAGTAAGCTTTTTGAAAACAGGAACCACCTCATTTCTATCCTGTATATCCCTAGCATCCAGGAGAGCGACACAGAAAGAATATAATATGTTGGTGTGGAATTGAATTACTAGTGCTCTCTCCTCCCTCACTTGATCTGGTATTTATGTATCTGTACACATGTTCGGGCTCTGAGTAGAGTGTAAGTATCTTCAGAGCTAAGATTTTTGTCTTCGTATCCCCAGTGTCTAACACAGTGTTGTGTTTATAATGGGCTTTCAATAAATGTTTAGTAAGGTTAATAACAGGCAGGGGCAGCTAGATGGTGCAGTGGATGCAACATCAATCCTGGAGTTGGGAGGAACCGAGTTCAAATCTAGCCTCAGACACTTACTTGCTGTGTGACCTTGGATGAAGTACTTAACCTCAACTGTTTCCCCAAAATAAATAAATAGGTTTAATAGTATATTACCATTGATTTGCTGTGTTACACAATAGACAAAGACTTACAAATGATCTAGTTTCTCATTCCAGGATCTGCCATTTATTAACTGTATAATTTTGAGAAAGTCTTGAATTTATTTGAGCTTCCAGTTGCTCATCTGTAAAATAGAGATTCTATTGTCTGCCTACTTGTCTTACATAGATGTTGTGAGAATCAAGTGAAAGCATTTCATAAATCCTATAGAAAATAAAAGATATGTATTATCATTATCATTCTGTTTTCTCATATGTGAAATCAAGAATTGGATTAAGTGATTTTAAGTACTCTTCTAGATCTAAATGCTATGATTCTCTTACGGTTTTATTATTGTTATTGTTGTTTTGCTGCTCTTGATCTCCTCTGTTATTATTATACCCTGGAAAGAGAGAGCACAATCTCCTTAAGCAGTGCTTTCTTTACATTCCATTTTTAAAATGAGCATAAGATTCGCTACATATTAGGAGTAATATTATCTGTCTAAGTTCCTAGATCTAAGTTGCTCATTCCAGTTCTGTGACTAATATTGTGTGTCTTGAAGTAAGCTGTTTCTTCTCTCACAAATTCCTTCTCTATAAAGGACTCTACACCAGAAGATGCTCAGGTTTCCTTCTAGCTCTGGACTTCTACGTTCTCTTTTCTAAGGTTCTCAGCTCTGACATTCTAGGTTATTAGATGCTTCCCAGGTCTGACATTTTGTGCTCTAGCTCGCTTCTTGTTCTAATAATCTTTTTCTTATGTTCAGGAATATCTTCCTTTCCATCATCTTATATGCTAAGGTCCTTTGCAACTCTAACTCCAATGCTCTAAGGTCCCTTTCAACTTTAACAATCTTTATTCTATTTTCTGATGTTTCTTCCATCCCTTTTATTCTGTATTCTACAGTCCTTTCCATCTTCAGCTTTCAATTCTCTATGGCTCCTTCCAGCTACAGGATTAAATGCTCTAAATTTCTTTGCATCTCTGACATTCAATGCTCTAAGGTTCTGTTTATCTCTGATAGTCTGTGTAACAAGGATCCTTCTAGCTCTGTCTGGATTCTAACCTGAGTTCCAGCTTTAACAACTTTTCTTTGTTCAATGGTCTTTTACCAATCTGTTATCTTATCTACTAGAGTCCTTTAAACCAAATAGTCTATGGATCTAAGATTCTCCAAAGAAAGCTTATAAATCCATAGAGGAAAGGTATACCAATAATGGATGGACTTATTTCTCTCTTCTCTGGCTATTTCTGTAACTTGTTAAGCCAATTTTGCCATGCTCCTAGCTAGTGACAGAATATCAGACCCTTCTGGAAGGTGGGTCATGCTAGACGCAGGAGAACTCATTGGACTGCCACAGGGACTTCACAAGAAATAGGCATAGGAAGCACCTGCCTCTATCTTGATTGCTTTTGTTTTGCATCCTATTTGCATTTTTCTCATTGGTATTCTGTGTTCATCTTGCACATTAGCTAATCTAACCCAACTTTACAGCTTGAAAAACAAATTGTGTTTGTAACAGGTCATTTTTTTCCGTAGCCTTTTACTCAGGAACAGTGGGAAATGTTTTTTAATGTGGGAAAACTCCTATAATAATAGTAACTCACATGTCTATGGTCCTTATGGCTTAACAATAGCACTTTAAGGTTTCCAAATCTGTTTCCTCACAATAACCCCAACAGAAAAGTAAGCCCTAGTATACCTATTTCACATATGAGGAAGCAGATTCAGAGACATGAAGTCACTTGCCCAAGGCCACATATGGAAAAATCAAACTCAAAGTCCCGCACTTGATTTCCATGACATTGCAGTATCTCATGGTCTAAGCAAAAAAAATGCCTTCTCAAGGGGAAAACTGGTCATTTCTGTCCAGAACTGCTTCCTTGTGGGCTTAATCTGCAAATGGGGAATTTTTATGCTTATAAGAATATAATTTTTAAATCCTCCACTCTGTTGGACTTAGCATAGTGAAAGAAGGATTCAATCAGGATTCATCCAAGTCCAATCCCTCTTCATTATGTGTACTTGCTTAAATATGAAATGAGAAAGAAAAGACAGGAAGTATACTAGAAAATTCCCACACAAATCACCCAAAGACTGTGAAGGGCAAAAGTCTGATTTGCTAAGCTAGTCAAAGAGAGAAATGAAATAATAACTAAATGAAGACCACTTCAGAATTATGAAATGTCTAAGGCAAGGACAGAGAACCTACTTTATCCTTTGGGATTTGTTCTGGATTTAGTCCAAAGGCCACACTTGAGGATCTAGAAGGTCTCATGTGGCCTAAAGGCTACAGGTTCCCTATCCTTGGTCTAAGGCTTAAGGTATGAGAATAGACTATTTCAAACACATATATGTGCATATATATGCACATACATGCACATATGCATATGTGTGTGTGTGTGTATATATATAATAAGCATGTACATTGTGTATGTGTATACGTATGGATGCATACCCTTAAGCACTGAGTTAAAATTTAAAGGTCATTCTAAACTAATTTCTAAAGTGTCAGTAATGGCCGCTAAGCACTATATTGTTCAAAATTTAAGAAAAGGAAAACAAGTAGTATTAATCATAATAGCTTCTATTTCTATAGGGCCTTAAGTTTTGCAAAGCACTTTACTCACAACTCTGTGGACTTATTATGTAAATGTTAACATTGTTGTTTTTAAAGATGAAGAACTGATCGCACAGCTAGTAAATTTCCAGGGTAGGATTCAGCTAAGTGGCAAAGTGCATAAAATGTTGGACTTAGCATGAATTTTGCATCCTACCTCATACAACTGCCAGCTGTGTGATCCTGGACAAATCACTTAACCTTTCTCAATATATTTTTCTCATCTGTAAAATGGAAATAACATTTAGATAAAGCATTTTGAAAATCTTAAAGGACTGTATAAATTCTAGCAATTGCTAGTCTAGCTGTCTTTACTCCAAATCAAGCACTCCATCTACCACATGAGGCTACCATTTTATAGACTCATTATGATAGTTTAATTAAGAGAAGTGATATGATCTAGGGGGGAAAATAATAAAGCACTATGGTGCTTCACAATTTATAGAAATAGCATTAGTGGAAGAATATTAGTGCTTTAAAAAGTTAACTTTTTCAATTAAAAATTTTTCTTAAAAAGTGACTAAAATGTCCATATTCTAACCTCTCCAAAGAGTCAATGATAAAAAAATCCAATATATACCAAAATATTCATGGGAGCACTTTTTGTAATATTAAAGAACTGAAAACAAAATAGATGCCCATCAATTTAGAAACAGCCAAAGGAACATTGGTAAACGAATGAAATAGAATATTCCTATTCCATTAGAAACAATCATACAAAGACTATAGGAAGACATGAGAAATATATGAAACAAAACAGGTAAGCAATGAGAACCAAGAAAACAATAGACACAATGACTATTTTTTTAAATGGGAAAAACTACAACAGTAAAATAAAAAACAAAAAATGTAATTAAAATGACAAAGCTTGGCCTGAAGAAATAAAGCATTTCCCTTTCTTTATTGAAGTGACTACAGATATGGAATGCCATATATACTGCCATGTGTAATTGATGTTTTGGTTGGTTTTACTGAACTTTTAAAAGTCTATTTTATTCTTTGTTTGCTTTTTGTTATTTGGGTGAGATAATACATATGGAGATGATATCAATATCAAATGATATAAAATGATATCAACAATGTTTAGTGACCTTTGGCCATATAGAGATCAGTTTGGAAATATGGAAAGCACAACCAAGTTTCAAACATGTAATCGAGTCCACTCTCCTTCAGTTCAAACCCGGGCAAGAAATATGCACTGATAGAATAAAACTTCAAGTGACTTG
This sequence comes from Bettongia penicillata ogilbyi, assembly GCA_023548195.1. Lineage (NCBI taxonomy): Eukaryota > Metazoa > Chordata > Mammalia > Diprotodontia > Potoroidae > Bettongia > Bettongia penicillata. The sequence goes on along the minus strand of JAJHZJ010000608.1, from coordinate 6,907,514 downwards.
AAGAGTAATGACAAAGTGTACAGGGAAGTGGAATAGTAACTGAGCTGCAACTGGTTACAAATAAGAACATGGGGAAGGAGTGGTACTTAATATTCTATTAAAAATGTAATTGACCAAAAAAGGAAGTGGGTCAGTAAGTTAGCAAGAGTGAGTGATAGGAGATGGACCTCCTAAATTTATTGGAATCCATAGAACAACAAAAAACTAAGAAATAATAAAATTAGTGCAAGGATATAAATAAGTCACTCAACATGAAAAGGCCTGGCTATACTACAATCTATATGATAGAAAGGGAACTCAGGTGATGAGATCATAGATCCACTGAAAGCTTTAAGTGATCACCACAGTAATAAGAACAACTCCTATTTAGAAAGTAAAACTGACAGTTTAGAAAGAAATTTCCTAACAAAAGTCTTGTGAAATATGTAGGGCAGGATTGTTATCCCTAGTTGGTCATCTATAAGAGAGGATAAGCCATTTTTCCAAGAATATAAAAAGAATAAGTCTTGGGATTGTGGGGTTTAGAACTAGAAGGTATCATAGATATCACCTAATCTAAACCTCTCATTTTAAAGGTAAAGAAACTATGTCTACAGAGGTTAGTTGATTAACCAAGATCAAATTTCAAAGGTAAATTTCAAAGACATTTTCAAATCCATGTAACCAGCATTTTTTCCACTGTAACTAAAACAGGAACCCCCTCTGTATCATGTCTACTGAGTATCATACAACAGGTTAAAAGCACTTTTTTAACAAAGATCAGGTTCAAGGGTTCTTGTTAATGCTCTCCCATATCCAAACCATATTAATAGTATTTTACTAATTTGGTTTCAACAAATTCTGAAGACACCTATGCCCTGTCTTCAAAATACAAAGCAAATTCTCTGGTACTGATAAAAGATTTTCACATACTTATTACACTCACATCTCTGGTTTACTACTGAGAGTAGGGGAAAGGTTGAACTCATTCTAAAAGCTTTCTAGTATTCATTACATTTTACTCTCATTGACACTACTTTCCCAACCTTGTCCGTGTTTACCTAGACTATTTTCTCAATGTTTTAAATGGCCTTCTTGTCTCCAGGATATTCCTTCTCCAAACTATCCTCTATAATGCCTGCAACATGCCATTCCTTTCACGTAAAAACCTTAAGTGGTCACCTCCTCTCATCAGAGAAGTGATGGGCTATGGCTGTAAATTACTACATATGTCATCAAACATAGTCACTTTGTACATTCATTTTACTTAGCTTTTTTTAAATTTTTTTTTGTTGCAAAAGTGAATTTTAAGAGGGAGCTAGATTAATCATGGATAGGGCTAAAGACATTGCAAAGAGTCAATGGTGTGAAAAAAGAAAAACATCAATAAAACATTTTTTAAACACTCTTCAAGAAGACATCCAGGAGCAGAGTCAAGATGGTGGGATAGAGAAAGCACTCAGGTGAACTCTCCCAATATTCCCCTCCAAACAACTTTATTATCTCAAGTAGAACTCAAGTAGAACTTGGCAGAGCTAACAAAAGATCAGAGTAAGCCATTCTTCCAGGCCAAAACAACATAGGGGTTCAGAAAGAGAGGTCTGTGACATGAGGGAGGAGGCCAGTCTGGAACCCATGTATATGACATACCAATTATAGGACTAGGGGATGATGACAGAAACAACAGCAGCTTCAGGAGTTCTTAAGCCAAAGATGGTAAGAGGACCTGGAAACTGGTCAGAAAAAGATTACAGGGTGCCCTTATGATGGTACCAGATGCAGAATGAGATATTGCTTGGCAACTCCACTGCCTATATCCACTTCTGGATAATAGTTCAAGGGCAGAGAGAAGCACTTTGGGCAATAAAGAAGAGAATCCTCAAGGGGCAGTATCACTTTTGGCCCCAAGGGATCAGAAACCCTGAGGAACAGTATTATTTCTGGTCCTGAGGGAGGTGGGGCCCTGAGAAACAGTATCAATTGCATTGCAATACCAATCTTTTCCTGGGCAACGACCAGAGTGCCGACCAAGAGAACAGTGACCACACCTCTCCCCAGAGTACATTGCGCAGAGTACAAGCACTGAAAACTTCCCAAACCCAAGAACTAGTACAGAAAACAGAAGTGCAAAAAAAAAAAAAAAAAAAAACAAAAAAAACTACAGTATCTCTCTGCCCTGCCCTCATCCCATGCCAGGAACAGAATCCATCATCATAAAGCTTCAAATTAAGAAATACGGTGGGAAAATAAATAGATAATCAGCAGATAACTTTACCATAAAAAAAATCCACTATGGTGAAAGGGAAAATCAAGACACAAACTCAGAAGATGATAATGAAATAAAAACAGTGACAAGCAAAGCCTAAAAGGAAAAAAAAACTAAGAATTGAACACAAGTCCAACAAGAATTCCTAGAAGAGCTATTTTTTTTTTTTTACATAAGATATAGGAAAAATTAGGTAAAGAAATAGAAGGAAAAGAAGAAAACTTTGAAAAGACAATTAACAGCTTCATTAAAAGGGCACGGGAAATACTAAAGAAAAAAACTCCTTAAAAACAGAATTTTCCAAATGGAAAAAGTGACACAAAAGCTCAATGAAGAAAATATTTTTTTTATAAATTTATTTATTAAATTTTTTACATTCATTTTCACAAAATTTTGGGTTCCAAATTTTCTCCCCATTTGTTCCCTCCCCCCACCCCAATACACCGAGCATTCTAATTTCCCCTATCACCATTCTGCCCTCTCTTCTATCATCCCTCCCTTCTCTTGTCCACATCTTCTCTTTTGTCCTGTAGGGCCAGATAACTTTCTATTCCCCATTACCTGTATTTCTTATTTCCTAGCAGCAAGAACAATACTCAACAGTTGTTCCTAAAACTTTGAGTTCCAGATTCTCCCCATCCCTCCCTCCCCACCCATTTCATTTGGGAAGGCAGGCAATTCAATATAGGCCATATCTGTGTAGTTTTGCAAGTGACTTCCATATTAGTCATGTTGTGTAAGACTAACTATATTTCCCTCCGTCCTATCCTGCCCCCCATTGTTTCTATTCTGTCTTTTGATCCTGTCCCTCCCCAAGAATGTTGAATTCAAATTGCTCCCTCCTCCCATTGCCCTCCCTTCCATCATCCCCCCCACCCTGCTTATCTCCTTCTCCCCCACTTTTCTGTATTGTAAGATAGGTTTTCATCCCAAAATGAGTGTGAGTGGATTATGAAAATAAGAGCCATTCCCCAGCTGATAAATAGTCAGAGGAAATTAATGAGCAGTTTTCAAAAGAAGAAATCAAAGCTATCAATAGTCGCAGGAAAAAATGCTCTAAATCACTACTGATTAGAGAAATTCAAATTAAAACAGCTCTGAGATACCTATCAGAGGGGCTAATATGACAGAAAAGGAAAATGATAAATGTTACAGGGGATGTGTACTGTTGGTCAGAGTTGTGAAACAAGTCCAATCATTCTGGAGATAATTTACAGCTATGTCCAAAGGACTAAAAACTGTGCTTATACTCTGACCCAGCAATACCACTATTAGGTCTGTATTGCAAAGAGATTAAAGGAAAGGAAAAGAGAGAAACTTTTATAAAAAAAAAAAAAAAACATTTATAGCAGGCCTCTTTTTGTGGTGGTAAAGAGGATACCCATCAATTGGGGAATAACTGAGCAAGTTTTCATATATGATTGTGACATAAAACTATTGTGCTATAAGAAATGATGATCAGGATGGTTTCAGAAAAAAATTAGGAAGTCTTATATGTACTCATGCAAAGTGAAGTGATAAGAATCAAGAGAACATTGTACACAGTGATAGCAATATTATAAGAATAATCAACTGTGAAAGATTTAGCTACTTGAATCAAGACAGGGATCCAAAACAATTTCAAAGGACCCATGATGAAAAATGCTATCCACTTCCAGAGAGAGAATTGATGAATTCTGAATGTATATTGAAACACACTTTTTTTAATTTTTATTGTTTTATTTTACTTATATTTCCTTTAACAACGTGGCTAATATGGAAGTGTGTTTTGCATGACTTCCCATATATAATCAATATCAAACTGCTTTACTCTCCAAGGGGTAAGGTGAAAGGTAGGGAAAGAATTTCAGCTCAAAATTTTTTAAAAATAATTGTTAAAATTGACATGTTATTGGGAAATATTTAATGGCATAAATAAAAGCATTTTTTAAAAAATGCTCTTTAGAGAATCCTCACTTTTTACCATTTAAAATACAAATTCTTGATCTGATATTCAAGATTCTCCGCAATCTAGACCTAATCTGCCCTTCCATTCTTACCTTATCCTACTTCACACGCTTCTACAACCTAGGGAAACTAGTCTAGTCACCATCCTGCCCTCCCTTATCTCTCATCCTGAGTCCCAAGATAGTTACATAGGAGAATTGGATTCTAATCCCACTTCTACTATGCTCTAAAAACCATTTGAAAGTTATTTCTTCTCTCTAAACTTCAGTTTCCTCAGTTAAATGCGACTAATAATGCCTGCCTCACAAAGACACAGTGCAGATCAAATGAGGTAATAGGTATAGACATGATATAAATATACTTGGTGATCACTATAAATAAATCCCCACTAGGCAGGGGGAAAAATACAATAGAGCTACATAAAAGAAACCAAAAGAGTTTTTGAAGCAAATAACTGATGAGTTTTTAAGTTGCAAAAAGATCCAATTTCAAAAATAATTGACATAGGAATACTGATACTGGATAGGTGAGTTCCCAGTAAATCTATATTGGGTTTTTTTAGTCTCTTGATGTCTTCCGAATTTCATTCTTGAAAGCTTCTCCTCCTTCCTGGGCTGATTCCTCCTCTCTAGCAATTTAGGTTAGGATGAAACATAGATTTGGATGTTTCCTCTTCTAGTTTCCTCTTTCCCTCTCTCTCTGGTAGTACCTCCCCATGATACTGCTTCTGTTACCACCTCCATTAATTTTCATCCAAATACTCTCTGCCATACTTCTCTCAGGTTCTGGACTTTCCTTATATAAACGTTATCTTTTTAATGCTACTTTTCCTCCTCTGTTCTCCTTGTTCTATTTCTTTTAAATAAGTTATCCTCTTCTAAAGAAATATTCTAGTCATGGGTCTAATTCTATCAAGTCTCTATGAAGTTAAATTTGTCTCCTTTCATTAGGACTTCTAGTTTATCTCATGTGTTACCCATATTTTAGATAATTATCTTTAGTCTGAAGTCATCCACTTTGTTATTGTCTCTTTTCAAAGGTTTTTGTCTCCTGGAAACTTTTGGGCATCTCTACTCCAATTCTCCTACCTACGTGGGAACTATAGTCTAGGATATTTAGCTTTATGACCAAAGTTAAGCAGCTTTGTCACCTCTCTTTTCATTTGAAAACCCCTATAATTGGATTTGAAAGATGACACACCAGTATATTCTTACCAAGTTTTGGTAATCATACTACATGCATGACCAAAAGTCTACCATTTCTACATTAATGGGGGTCTGGAACATGTGTTAAGCTCCTGGAATAGTGTCTCTCTATGTGAAGAATCTGGGAACCCATCTTCTGGGAGAATTGTAACAATGTATAAGGGAAATGTCTCAAAAAGCAAGAGATTTAGATATTTCATAATTGATTACAGTAGGCCAAGCATACATTGAAGACAAAGCTCTGGTTGGCTGCTGAGGCATTCCAAAAATCCTTCAGTCTCCAGCTACTGCCTCTTTGCCTCATTCAGTTCTAGAAGATCTTTTTTTACTCCTTCACCCATTGCATCCAGTGAAAGGAGAGGAGTCTCTGTCTGAGTTTCAAAAGGCCAGGAGAGCAAGCCAGAGGAATGCAGGGATTTGGAATCCATGCCAGATGGTACAACCAACCCAGCATTGATGCCCTGAAGAGAAAGGCAAAATCTGGAGGAGAACTTTTGGTCTGCATCCAGCAGATGCACAGACAAGGATTCATCTGGCAGAGAACTGGAAATTAACATGATGGATCAATACTATGTAGAAACTGAACTAAAATGAGCCTACTTCTCACCAAAGATTGTAGGGCCAGACACGCTGAGACAAATTTTTGTTAATTTGCTCTGGATGTGACTTAGAAAAACATATATTTTTGAAAAAATTAATTGATATTAAGCAGTTTAAAATAATTGGGGTACTGGAGTAAGGCCAGAATATGCCATGTTGGACATTTGAAGCTGAAATCCAAAAAGCTTAATGTCATTTTCACTTGATTCCATCTTTTTGAGACTATTCAATTATGATTGAATTAATGTAGTCCCATCTCTCTGGCTTCTGAGTAAGGGATGGTATTCTCAGTTTTAGACCCATACATTCTAAATACTTATTTGCACAGAACTGGTACTACCATTATAAAGCACCAACATTTTAGGAGGCTTATGGGAATGGCCTTGCCATGCTTAGAGTCAGTTAGGCAGGAATCCTAGGCCAGAGAGAGGAAAAGTCGATTTTTAAAATAATCCAAATAACTTGGCATGATTAGATAAAATAGATTCATAGATTTAGAGCTGGAAGAGACTCGAGGTGTTTCTACTCCAAATCTTGTTACTATACCATAGTTAATCTGTAATATCTAACTTGATGGCCATAAAGTTCATGAGGGAATTAAACAGTGAAAATTTTAGTGAATTTCCTCAGGTCATAAATGCAGGTAAGTGATAAGAGACAGATTTAAACTCATGTTCTCTAATTCCAAAATTAGGCTCATTCCCTGCCCTCCACCAGCTATACCAGAAGTTCACCTGCACTAGGAAGGCCCTCTGGCAAATCAAGACCCAGATCCAGTCATCAATCAGCACCTTCGGCTAAACTGGGACCCTTTCCATCTCTCTATTCCTTAGATCCTATGGGTTTAACTATCAGTTCTCTACAGAGGACTCCCCAGTCCAACCCTAGTCTCTTCCCTGAGTTTCAGTCATATATTGCTAATTGCTTCTCAGACATTTCAAACTAGATGTCCCAAAGATATTTTAAACTCAGCCTGTCCTATGGTTGACCTTATCTTTTCCCCCAAAATTCTCCTTTTGCCAAACTTGCTTATTTCTATTGAAGCCACCATCATTTTTCCAGTCTCAGATTCATTATTTTAATATTAACCAGGACTCCCCATTCTCACTCACCCAATAAATCCAAGTTCCCAATTCTTGCTTCTTCTACCTTCATAATATCTCTTGATTTTAAACCTTTTTTCTCCATTTGCACAGTTTCCACCTAACTTCAGGGCCTCATAACTTCTTGTCTGGATTATTGAAACAGCCAGCCTAATCAATTTCCATCTCTCAAATTGCTCACCATTCCACACACAGCTGGTAAAGTAATTTTTATCAAGCCTAGATCTGATCATATGACTCCTCTACTCAACTAATAAAATTAGGGTTAGAAAACTTTCTTTTGGCTCTAAAATAAAATCTTTTAGCCTTTAAAGTAAAGTGAGATCTGATAGCAACTTATCTTTCTAGCCTCATTGAACATTACACTCTCTCCCACACATTACAATCAATCCAAATGGGCCTCCTTCCTGTTCCTCACTCATGACACTCCATCTCCCATCTCTGTGCCTTTGCAGTGACCATCCCCTATGTGTTGAATCCATTTCCTCCTTACCTCTGCCTTACAGAATCTCTACCTTCCTTTCAAATGATCCTCAGACACTTCTGCATGAAGCCATGCATGACTCCCACAATTTCTGTTACTCTCATTCCCATACCACAATATTTAATTACCAGATAGATTGATAGATAGATATGGATAGATGATAGAAATGGATAGAGATAGATAAATAGTAATTAGTTATATGACTCATTTTTAGTACAGGTGAATAGATAGAAAAATAAGTAGATAGATAAAACAATTTATTAGCTTTATATTTATGGTATACTTTGTACCTCTTCTACTGGAATATAAGCTCATTGTGGTAAGGGATTATTCTATCCTTTATACTTTTATCTCCAGTGCCTAGTATAGGGCCTTGCACATAGGAAGCATTTCATAAATACTTGCTAAAGAATTGATTGTATGATACTGGTCATAAGGGCTGATAGTGAATAGTTTAGGTATCTTAAGAATCCCTGAGTTCATTTGATCATAGGAGTTAGAAATATCTTAGAAATCATCTTGTCCAGCTCTTTAACTTAATTTTTTTAGTTTTGCCTCATATTTGTTTCCAAATATATCCCCTCACCCATACCCAATGAGCCTTCTTTGGTTCCAAACATTAAAAATGCTCACTGAAACCAAACAATAAATCAAACATAGGCTAACACAGTGCCTGGCACATGGTAGGTGCTTAATAAATGCTATTTAGTTATATAATATGCAATGCTTTATACCCCAAACTCCATATCTCTGCAATAAATCAAGGGTGGTGCATTTTTTTCCATCTCCAGTGCTTTCCTTAGTCATTATAATTATACTGTTTTGAGGATTTTGTTGTTTTTGCTCTTTTAGTGTTTACTGTTGAAGTTGTGTATATTGTTTTCTTCTTTCTGTTTACCTCATAAAAAGGTTGTAGCTACAAAGCACAATATAAGACAAAACACTAGTTCACGTTCAATTGTAACGAAGACAGTGAATTTGTTAGACAGTCAGTTAACAGATCTATTTGATTTCAAAGACTAAACAATCCAGAAAATTACCAGATCACCACTTGGTTCTCCATAAATATTATACCTCCATCTTCAAGTAGAACAGAGAGCCAAGAATATTGCAAGTAGAATAAATACAATAAGTTGGCACTGACTCTTTCAAGAGTCAGCCCCTCCTGCATATTTCCTCCATGAGCCCACAGTATGTGCTTCATAGATATTTTGTTACCTGATTGATTCAACCCTTAGGCTTTGTCCAGAATATAGGATCTGAAAATAACAGACCTTGCATAAGAGCCTCCAAATTTCAATGAATCTTTGAAGTCAAACTGCACTCCCACTTGCCACAATCACACACCTGGTAAAGGTATGGCAATCCAGCTTTGGAGCATCCCTGACTGAGACACTTCCTATAAAAGACGGCTTAGTTCTGAATCTATCAGAAGCTATACAACCTATAGGGTTCAGAAATAATCCCTTCCTCCTAACAAGAGTCTAACATGTGATACTCTGTGACTCAAGTTTTTTAAAAATCCCTATCTGCATTTAGAAATGCCAGAGAGGTGCCAATTAGACTGGACCTGCTCTGCTTTTTAGTCTGGCTGCCACCCTCAAGCTCCCTTGACTACAATAACTGACTTTGTCATCTTTGCTAAGCTGTAGCAGTTTGTCCTTTGATAGGGGGAGCTCAACGATGGAAATACAAGAATCAAAGGTAATTTTTTTCCTATTTCCCATTTTTGGCTACTTAATTAGCTTAATTTCAGACAGCCAAGTGAGATGTCAGCCAGCTTCCAAAAGACAAGGCACCACTTCCAAACAAGTTGAGATTAAGCAACCATAATAGATACTCAAAATGTTTCCTGGAGACATGAGGTGGGGGAGAGAGCAGCATAGTTGGAATCAAAAGACCTTGGCTCCAGCCTTGACTCTGCTACTTGTTACTTGAATGACATTGGGAAAGTCACTTAGACTCTTCTGGCCTTGGTTTTCTCATCTGAGATGAATGAGCTAAATGACCTTGAAGGTGTCTTCCAATTCTAAATCTTTGATCCATTGCTATAGGACCAGGAGGAAGGAGCTGATGACTTGCAGATTGTGTCCCTCTTAGTAGTCATTACCATGCTAAGGAGATCTTAAACTAAGACTCACCTTGCTACCTGACCAATGTTATGTAGAAGGAGTGTGGGATTGTTTTGATTTTGTTAATTATGAGTTGGTTAGTCTCAAATTGAACTATTCATAATAACATTTACATTGATATCTAAATTTACAAAACACTTTCATCACAACAAGCTCATGAGGTAGGTTGCACAATCATTTTACAGCTATTTTACATATCCCCATTTTATAGATAAGTAGTGAAGAACAGATTTATCAAAGAACTCATATATGACTAAACAGGAAGAAAGGTATTTCCATCACCAAGCCCAGTAATGTTTCTACCACATCACAGTGTCTCTCAGAACAATTGATAGAAATTATAAGGCATCAGATTTCAGTTCAATATCATGAAGTCACTAACCTCTAGACTTCTGTTTTAAAAAAAGTGGCATTGGTTGTTTTCTGAGGTATTAAGCTTCCCATACAGGGATACCAAGTTGAAACTAGATGATCACCTTTCAGAAAGACTGTAGAGGGAATTTCTTTTTCAGCAAGGGATTGAAATAAAAAATAATATACAAAGGGGATTTCCAGCTAAGCTACACAACACTATTCCAAGTGTTACAGAGGTGATTTTTGCTTTAGAAAGGGATTAGAGCCAAAAGGGATCTCAGAGGTCATTTAGTCTAAGAACCTCTCAGCCTATGATTTACCTTTCTTTGTCTGTTATAGAACATGAGGCCACCCTCTGGTTTTAATGCCATTCCCACAAATATTAGTAATGTGTCATTTCCAGGTTAGGAGAGAAGGAAGTAGAAGGGGAAAAAAAAGATGCTCATAAAGAGAAAGTTGTATGGAGAAGACAGAAGCAATTCTTGAAAAAAATGAAATAAAATTCTTAAAATAGTTTCAGTAATTTTTATTTTTAACAACATTTGAATGAAATAGAAAAAGTGCTTAGGGTAACAGTGATATTTTTATTTTGGTAATGAATTTGGTGAGATAATAACTCAGAAAATAACATCTTTGAGGATTGTCTTCCTAGCCCTGAATCCCTCTCCCATTCTGGAGGGAAATACTGTTTGGATCTATCAAACATATGAAAAATAGTTCCCTGGATTATTTTTCCCATTGTAAGAAGTGAATGACAATGGGATTCTTTTTTTAATTTTTTTTTCAAATTTATTCATTTATTTCTTTTCAGTTTTCAACATTTACTTCCATAAGTTTTAAATTTTATTTGGTCTCTACACATACATTCATATTAAACACATTTACACATCAGTCATGTTGCATAGAAAAATTATAATGAATGGGAGAAACCATGAGAAAAGCAAAAATATAACAAAACATAATAAAAAAAGAAAATAGTCTACTTCATTCTGCGTTCCAGCTCCCCAGTTCTTTCTCTGGATGTAGACGGCATTTTGCCACATGAGTCTTTTGGAAATGTTTTAGGTCCTTGCATTGCTAAGAAGGGCTAAATTTATAAAAATCAATCCTTGCAAGCTGTTACTGTGTATGATGTTCTCCTGGTTCTGCTCAATTCACTCAGCATCAGTTCATATTAAGTCTTTCCAGGCTTTGCCAAAGTCCACCTGCTCATCATTTCTCATAGCACAATAGTATTCCACTATGTTCATATACCACAACTTGTTCAGTCATTCCCCAGTTGATAGGCATCCCCTCGATTTCCAATTCTTGGCTACCACAAAGGGAGCTGTTATAAATATTTTTGTACATATAATACCTCAGAATTGTTTTGATTTGCATCTCTCTAATCAACAGTGATTTAGAATTGGAATTCTTTATAAAATGGTGTAGGTATAGGTGGAAAACACAGAAAGAGGTCAAATATATTACAGAGAAAGACTTGGTAAAACATGAAAGCTTTCTAAACCCTGGCCAATAGCCTGCCCCTTTCTATCAATGGCTAGTGAAAATAAATTCTAGTTCAAAGGAATCTGTCCCATGGAATGAGTTTCTTTGATGAGTTTCTGTGGCCAATAACTTCTTCACCTATGGTGGTAAGCTTCCCTGAATTTAGCTAGTCTGGTTCTTGGATGGCAAACACACACATCCATTTCTGAGCTTGAACTAGAAAACTTTCAAGTCTGAGAAGACCTGCCAGAGTATTCAGGCAGGGTCACCAAAAATGAACATGTAGAGGAGGTATTAGAAAAAGAAGAGTGTAGTAGTAGAGCTGGGATAGTTCCTCTGATCCTAACAAAAGTCTTTTAGGAGAGGAAGGTTCTATTCGAACCCCCATTTTCCAAATGAAGAAGCTGAGACCCAGAGAGGTTAAGTGACTTACTCAGGTCACATAGCTAGTGTCAGAGGCAGGATTCAAACCCAGGTCTTTCTGATCTCAAGTTCAGTATTTTGTTGATCCTCTATGGAGGACTTATATAAAAATTCAAACAAGAGTTACACAGGACACAAAAGTATAGAAAGGTTTTATTTTACGTCACCCTTAGATCTCATACAGTACTTTGTTCTGCACCTTGTATCCTGAAATAGTGTTTGTTACTCTTATCTGTGCTGGTTCTCATAGAATTACTAGACTATAAATTTCATGAGACAGTAATATTATCTTATTTAAACTGTGTATCTCCCTCAGTGTCAAACCCAGTGCTCTGTGAACAGTTCACATGTAATAAATGTCCATTTAATGAATGAATGGATTGACCTATGAATTAATTTATTAATTCATGAAGCAATCACTCAGCACTCATTTTGTAACAACTATAACAGTACACCAAGATACAATGATAAAATTTAAATAGTTCCTGTCCTCAAGAAACTCATATTCCAATATGTCATGTGCATACATAAATGTAAAGTAGCTAACAAAATGTTCTAGCCCTGATGAACTTTACCAGGTGAGAATATCTCTATTAAACCAATCAGTCAAAGTCATTAAACTAATATACTTCCTACTATGCTATATATTCTATATAATAATAATCCAATTCAAAAGCAAGTATTCAAATACTTGAACAGTTAGAAAAGAGAATAATTCGAAATGAACCCCTGAAGAGGAATTGTGTTGAAGGTTGGAGGGAATGAATCTTTTTCTCTTCCCCCTCCTTAACTAAAGGCATCCTCATGAACTTTATAAAGTCATAGGATACATACTTCTCATTGACATCATAACAGTATTCATAGAACAGTATAGGGACAAACTAGATGTTCTGAAGAAAGTCAGTTTCAGAGCTCTATGAGAAATCCAACACAGAGTTACACTATGCCTTAGGGTGATTTCATGAGGAACTCATGAAGGATGTGAGGGAAAGATTGCCACTAAGGATTTGAAGGTGCTATGTTGCCCACTTTGCCACATTCTATAAGCTTAAGCCCACTCTCCCATGGACTCCGTATACTTATAGGAGAGAATTTATCTGCTTTGAGAGATGCTTGTACCAACTCTTATTTCTATACTATCATGGAAAATAATTATTTCAAAAAGTTAAGACTAGCTGACTCAGTGATATAAATTAATAATCATGGCATAGGAGAAGGAAAACATTCTGATGGGGGTTTATGAGTTATAACACTAAAAAAAAACCCTGACACCTCAGGATCTCCTAAAACCATGAGTAGAAAAGTAGCAGCTACTCTCTGGGCATCCAACCTGCCACTGAAATGGAAGTTGGGAACCCAGTTCTAGTGTACTGCTATATAAATAAAAATCCTCACAAATATACATTATACATACATATATACATGGGTGTATATACATGTAAATATAAATATATAACACTTTTATAGCACTATGTGCCAAACATTGTGTGTATGACCTAGCCATCACATATATGCATATGTATATTCATCTGTACACATGTATATACACATGTGCATGGATACATATATTATACATATAAGATAATTTGTAAGATAGTATACTAGAAGCTAGGAGGATCAGGAAAGGCTTCATATAGAAGATAAATAAATGAATGAACAAATGGGATCTATGGAAACTATACACATGAAATAACCGATATATCATAATATCCAAATGACCATTTAGGTTGTTTAGTACTTGGAAGAATACTATGTACTTCAATAAAAGTTGGCTCTGATCGGGCTCCAAACTTAGCTTCCATTCATAAAGTGCGAGTATGATGCATTCCTAAGGCTGTATTCTTTAGTCTGTGGTGGTCCTCATTGAGTTTCTTCAACAAGGCTCCTGTGGTACCATATCACTTCTTCCTTTTGGGGCTAAACTCTGAAAAATTCAACTAAAATTGGTTCCACTTCTTTTTCTCTCATTCTCCTTTTAACTCTCAGCAGTCTGGCTTCCAATCTCATCATTCGGCTAAACTCGTTCTCTCCAGGTTATCAGTGGTCTCTTAATTATCAGAACTAATGACCTCTCCACACACAAACTTCTTGACCTGTCTGCAGCCAATGGCACTATTGATTATCTTCTCCTTGATACTGTTTTCTCCCTAGATTTCTGTGAAGCTACTGGCTCTCTCCTGGTTTTCATCATGCCTGTTTGACCACTCCTCAGTCTCCTTTATCTTTAGCTATGTCATCCCTGTTAACATTGGGTATCCCCCAAAACTCTCTCCCGGGCCTGCTTATCCCTCTATATTATTTCTCTTGATCTTATCAACTCCCATGGAGTTAAGTATCACTATACTGATGATTCTTAGATCTCTCAATTTCTAGATTCCAAAACACCTATGGATATCTCAAATTGGGAATCCCATTGACATCTTAAGCTATTCAATATATCCAAAACTGAACCCATTTCCTTTCCCCCAACCCTCCCCTCTTCCTAACTTTCCTATTAGTCTTAAGCATATCAGAATCTTTGCAGTCACTGAGACTCACAGCATAAGTGTTATCCTCAATTCCTTCTTTTCTCTCCCACACCCTCATAATTAACCTGTTTCCAAGGCATCTCAATTCTACCTTTATGCTATCTTTATGACCCTCTTGACTCTCCTTTGATACAGCCACCACTCTGGTACAGGCCCTCGTCATCTCACACCTGCACTTATTTCATAGCCTTCTGATTGGTCTCTCTGCTCCAACTTTCCCCACCACACCAATCTATATCCTCTACACAGTTGTCAGTTGACCTTCCCAAAGCACAGAAATGACCATGTCACCCCACCCCATTACTCAGTAAACTTCCAGGGACTCTCTATATCACCAGGTTCAAACATAAAATCCTCTGCTTAATGTTTATAACCTGCCACCCCTCCTACTTTTTCAGGCTTCCTACACTTTACTCCCTTCCACATAGTAGGTGATTTAGTGACTCTGCCTCCCTTTCCTACTGCATCTGTTGACTGGATACTACATCTGTTGACTTAATTTTCATTGGTATCCCCCAAGCCTAGAAAGTTTTCCCCTCCTCATCTCTGTCCCTTTCTTTCCCTGACTTCTGTCAAATACCAGCTAAAATCCTCCTTTTTACAGGAAGTCTTTCCCAATCCTTCTTAATACTAGTGCCCTTCCTCTGTTAATTATCATCAGTTTATCCTGTGCACCTCTTAATTTTACCAGATTGTCTGCATATTGTCTCCTCCTCTGGACTGTGAACTCCATGACAGCAGGGACTCTTTTTTGCCTTGCTTTGTTTCTTCAGTGTTTCTCACCTTGCATGGCACATAGTAGGAACCATAAATGTTTGGTGGTTGGTTGGGTGCAACTTGTTTCCAAGTCTTGTTACAATAAATAAGCTGAAGATCCTTTCTTGAAAGTAGTAATTCTGGTTTACTTATTAAGAAATCAAAGCAGTTCCCCTCATTTTAATGATTTTCTTAGTATTTGTGGACACCCCTTGAATTTTCTTATATATCTCCTAAATTGAATTCAAAAACCATTCCCAGACTTGAATCCTTACGGTCACACTTCTTTATTCGGTTGTTTGCTTATTTTACTCAGCATAGCACAGTTCAACATTTTCAACAACTTTATTCACAGACTTTATTTCTCCAAGCATACATATTTCCCAGCAATGATGAGATTTGAGTAGTTTTCTATAAGCTCTGATGGCATCTCCAAAAGAGGAGTTCCAAACAATTTGGAGCAATGGAAGCTTCTTTGAGTAAAGCACATAGTCTCCCAAAGGGACTATTTTGAAGAGGTCAACACTCCTGTGGAAGTTTAAATGCTCAGGCGTGAATTTGATGGGACATGTGAGGGGCCTCTCTGACACAGTAAGGAGAAGAAATTTGAGGCAACTTAGTTTAAGTGCTCAAAATCATCTGAGAATGTTTATTTTCAAAGCAGATTTTCCCATCCTGTACATGTTCCCAGGCAATACTATTTTAAGGCACTGAATGTATTTCCTGGCCTCAATAACATGTGCTGTGTTTTTTTAAGAGCACCCACAGATCACTGAAGAAATTCATGAATACTAAATATTGCTCAGCTGCATCTCTCTCTGACAGCTCACTCCTCTGGTGACACTCACGACAGCCTTTTGTTTCTTCAGTGAATCATGTTATTGCATTGCCTTTGACTTCTGTATCTAATTTCACAATGAAGCCATGAGTGGGAAATCCTTGTAGAACATTATTCCTCCCTTTGTCCTTCCCTGATGGGAAAATAAAGAATAATTCCTCCACTCTTCACTACAAATTCCCTTTAGAACCAAAATCAGCTCAATTAGTTACATTTTGCATTTAAGGAATAACTTCTGAGGTATAGCTTGATCCAAGCAGCCCCTGAAATGATTTGGGCATTTTAACTGAAAGAAGCCCTAAGAAACCAGGTCAAAAGTCATTGTCTAAACTGTACAGTCAAATACGTATATTTAAAGCTTTGATCATTCAACAAGGGGTATTTACAGTATTATCAGAGGTCTAAAACTTTTAGGAGTTTCTCACTTGCTAGAGAGTTTAGCTAAGGTGGATATTTTCTGGAAATATGATGCTTTATGGGACCCCAGAAGTCATAGAATTTAGAAATGGAAGCAACATTAGATATTATATAGTCTAACACCCTCATTTTTCAGATGCACTTTATATTATGATAGTCAAGTAGGGATTTAAACACACATCCCCTGATTCTAAGCCTAGTAATAAAATACCAGAAAGAACTCTAGATTTAAGGGCATAAATCTCAGCTCTCTTCCTGCCTAGCACAGTGTCTGGTACACAGTAGGTGTTTAAACATGTTGGTTGATTGAATGACTGTGGGTAAGTCAGTTGATTTAATATGTAATATGAGGTATTAGGATTTTATGATTTCTTTTCTTCCATCTTTAAATTCTATGACCTCTCCAACCTCACAAATACTTCATTTACAGATTCATTTCAGTTCAACTTTCTAGCAAGAAAGGAGCTTCAGTAATTTTAAAGATCAATTACTTCATTTCTGAATTAAAAAAACCTTCTCCTATGACTATGGTTTGCATGGGGACATTATAAACAAATGTGAACAGAGCAATCAGGTTGTCTGCTACTTATTTTGAAATTGACCAATAGAAAAACCACAAAAATATTCAAGGGCTTATAGTATTTACGTCAAAGATAAGACATAAAGGACTCCTGAATATTTTTTCCCTTGGATGTCTGATACATCCTGGTCCCCCAGAATAGCTTTTAATTATTTTTCTAAGCTGCCACAATTTAAATTATACCATTAGGTTGTGAGCTCCTCCCTTAAACTGTGAGCTCCTTGAGGGCAGGAGCTATCTTTTGTCTCTTTTTGTGTCCAGTGCCTTGTATATAGTGAGCACTTAATACATGTTGATTGATGTCATCACTAGTAGAGTGAAAAGCAATGTGGTATAGTGGTTGGAAAGCCAGTATTGACAACAAAAAGATCAGAGTTCAAATCCCTTTTCCAAAACATAGTAGTTGTATGGCTGTGGGCAAGATACTTCTTTGTACCCAAGACAACTCTCTAAGAGAGGTCCTTTGCCTGGTGTCTGTATTTTTCTTTTTATATTTTTATAACTACATTTCAATATGATTGGTTTTCTTTATAGCACTATGTATTTATGAATTTTTTAAAAATATATTAAAACAATAATTAAGACATCATTCTAAGAATGGGTCCCATAGGAAAATAGGTACAAAAAAAGTACAAAAAAATAAGATTAAGAGCCCTGGCCAAAGACCAAAACTTTTACAAAATTGCTGATATACCTCAGTGAAAGGAGATTCCATACCAAAATCTCCTTACAATGATGAAATTATATATAAACAAAACAAAAAAATAAAATCCCTGAGGGCCATTATATGCATTTGGAGCCACTACCACATATCTGTCTAGAGTTACCGATATCAAAGTTAAAACAAGCAAAAAAAAACCATAAGGAACAAGGAAATAGGTTTTGGACTTTATCATGTCCTCAGGAACCTTATCATCCTGAAACTGATATTCAAAACCTCATCAGTACCCTCAGCTCAAGGGACCCCCTCAGCATAAAGGATGGAGTGGAGAGGTCCTCCCCAAACCTCCATGTAAGGAGGTTGCCTAGTCTAATCATCTCTTTATTTCCCACCTGGCCTCACTCCCTTGGACGTCTTCATCGTTCCTCCAGCTGAGTGCCTTCCCTCACACCCATATGTTTTTTCAGTTTCCTTTTGGGTATTAGATTCCCCAATTTGATAGCAAACTCTTCAAGGGCAGAACATAGGCTTCCCTCTGGGGGTGCTGGTATTTGCATCCCCAGTGTTTAGTACAGTCTCTGGCATATAGTAGATGTTTAATAAATGTTCACTGCCTAGTTTCTATGATAATATTACAGACAAGTCAGTCAGACACTGATTAGATAACAAGCCACATTCTGCCCCTCAAAAAATTTTAAAAATAAACAAAAAGCTAAGTCATGCTTTCAAGATGAACAAAAATACATAAAAATCAGTGGAAGTTAAGAGCTAAATGCAAAGACAGCTAAATGTTAGGTTATGAATCCTGAGAGTACCTTAATATAGCCAGATTTCTCCTTGAGATACTATATTTTTCTGTTTCAAAAACCATAAAGTTTTATTTGTTTTATTTTTTTTCAATTTATATTCTGCTTTTGCTCTAAGGACCTTCGAGGGACATACTGTGTAAGGAGTCTTTAATCTATGAATACTCTTTAAACCCTGCAGCAGTAAAAACTAATAGGAGGAGTAAGAAAGAGAAATAGTTTAAATAAATCAAGGTTTTTCTCCCTCCCTAACGGCCTTCCCAATGGGTGTGGAGTTGGGTATATTATGAGAGTTAGTAAGATTTTGATTAAATCAGAAGCCTCAAATTTCATATTGGACTATTCCTGGACCTATAAATTCTATAAATACTTATTGTATATTTGGTATTAGGCGTTTCAGAGACAAAGACAAAAATAAAATGGTCCCTACTTTCAAGAAGCTTACATTCTATTGGAATGTAATTTATTCTAACATACCGACTATAGCCATATGTTAGGATTGAATTAACTATGCTCTGCTTAATTGGCTATTTCAAACAACTCCACCAGTGGCATTGAAGCAATTGTCCCAGTCTTTCATATGATATACAATTCATTGATTAAAACCTTTAGTATAATCAACCAGAAAGCATAGTGGTTGGGGGTCACCTGATGCCAGTTTCCAACTTCATCTCCCAACTTGGCATACAAGTTCTTTTTACAACATCACAGTACCATTATTGGCAAACTATTAAGAAGAGTAACCTTATTGTAATGTAGTAATTTATCAAAGCTATCAAAAATCAATGTTTAAATGTTCCTAATATTGTACGCACTACAGCACTTCCAATTTTAGCTAATAAGATTGCAATAAGAGGAGTTTGAATGTTGAAAGTGAAGTCAAAGACATTCAAGACACTTCTGGGTGTTGACAAAAACTGATGGGGAAAATGGAAGGCTGCCTGCACATCAGCTGCAGTAGACAGCACTGATTTGTCTCCTCTGAAGGTCTTATAGTGCTTCTCCAATGAAGGCATCCTTGAATGAATGCATGGGAGAATATTAGCAGAAATACATAGATATTGATTTCTGAGGTAAAACTTTTTTTAGCCATCTAAGACATTCAATAGTGAAGTCCCATCTAAAAATGAAAAGTTTCACTCATGTATACACATTTCATGCATAGAAGCACATTAAAAACGAAAACTTTCCAAAAATATCTCTAGTATTCGGAGGTCTTCTGCATTTAACTAGAGTTCAATGAAAAGTAGAAAACAGAAAAATTGTTATGACCAGCACGAGTGCTGTTTGGGGACTCAGGGATCTGGATACCATGGAAATGGCAATTGTGTTCAAGGCTATTTTACATGATCCACATATCAATGAATAAAGTTCATATTTGGGGAATTTAATGATCCGCAGAAAATTGCTCACATGTTTAAAAAACTGTAGCATTGAGTAGTGTATTGGATTTCTCCACAGTTCTCAGTTTGATCTCTTTAGGGGAGGCACCAGAGAACCAGTGTCTGCTCCAGTGAGATTTTAAGACTGTTTAAAGGCAGGATACAAGGATAAGGTCAGCACACTTGGAATTACTCTCTAGGATCCTGATTTCCTTCTGTTTCTTTTTCTGTTAGCTCATTTTGATTTCATTCCATTCCTCCTTTGAAAAAATGCATTGAGCTCTTTGTTTTCCACTTCTGACTACTCTGGCTGCCACAATTACCTTTGGATTATTCAGTTCTAGTCGATTTAACTCAACAAATATTTATTGTTTATTATGTGTCAGGCTTAATGCTAGAGATACAAAGACAGAAACAAAACCGTTCCTTCTCTCATGGAGTTTACATTCTATCACAGGAGACAACATGTGCTCAGATATTGAAAGCAGTCTTACATAACTATGCATAGCTATTCTTATGGGGAAAAGAACACTGCAAACCTAACTTCACTGGCTCTCTTCATCTTTTACTTAACACTTTTTTTTTCTAATTATGATCCAATTCAGCTGAGTTGCATTGGAAAACCAAGACCGTAAATTCCATAATCCATGACGCCTATGGATAAAACTATCATGCAGTGACTGGTTCTGGAGATATTATTTCTTTAAATTATTTATCATATCTGCCCATGACTGCTAAGTCCAACCATTCTATTTTCATTAGCCAGAAGTTATGCACAAATCTACTATTAGATCAAGTCACATACCTTTGGCATGTTGCAGTGAGGGACATTATAAACAGAACACATTTCTTCCACAAATCTGAAACAATATTTGAAGTTAAAAATCAAGTAAGATGATGGGCCTTAATCTGCCATTAGTAGAACAACTGATTTGAGCCTGTGTTTCTAGGATAAATATGATGGCCATAAACCTGATTTCTTAGGACAGTTTTGATTTCAAGGAAATATACTTTTAGCATAACTTTACAAAACGAAAATCTCTTTCGTAGACAACATGTTCTTAGTTCTAAACATGTGGCTGTTAGTAAATATAACTGCATTTTCTATTGTAAAATTGAAGTAGAATTGTTACCAAAAAGTTATATGTGAATTGAATTTTCGTAAACATATAATGGAAGTCCGTGGAGGGGAAGGAAGAGGACTGAAACAGAGACAGCAATTCCAGAGAATTTTTATTTTTATTTCTGCTAAAGTTTAAAATCTAATTTTATGTTCAAAGATAGGGAAAGAGAAAGTAAAGAAATATTTAAATTCATAAGCTACAAACAAACTGAAAATATGTTTGGGAAATTCTTATTCTATTAAAAATACTTTTATAAAATGAAGAATTTTTGTAACATGAATAATCATTCTTTCCACACATATAATCTATTTGTTTATGTCAGTCTTTCACTTGTATTTTCTTAAAGTAGGATCTACCTCAACGACAAAGAGTTCCATCATATCCTTGGGTTTTCCCCTTGTGACCAATGCCAACATTAGTGAGGCTGATTGGTATTATACATACAGTCTTTATCTATCAATGGAATTTTCCTCAATAGGCCACTAATTGGCTCAGGTAGGGATCAAACCCATGACCTTGGCTTCATTAGCATTGAGTACCAACAGACTAGGCTAAGCAGACATAGAATACGATACAGAAGTGGTAAGAAAGCAATATCTAAGACCTTGAAAAGGTAGTGACTAATGCAGGAAAAATTCATTAGAGGAATAGCAAATCCGAGTATATTCTGAGTATCCTCACCTCTGCCTCTCCTCCTTCAATGGATATGATTAATGTGGTCTGTATTATTTTTACCGTTGAATAAATGTAGGTCTGGAATATCTCGAAGAGAAAGAAGATGATACACTACTAGGATGAAAATTAAAGACTTTTTTATCTTTAAAAACATATACTTTGAAAGAATGAAGAAAAGTATAATTCAAATTTTGATTTTTTTTTCCTTCAAACCAAAAGATCATAACAAATAAAACATACTATCATCTTCAGAAAAGAGATCTTTTGAGACGAAAAGGACACACCAGGGTATGGAGGCTTGAGTAGCACATGCCCTGACCACTCTTTGTCCTGTGTTTTCCTACCATGTGGGTAGGTGTATCCTCCTGTGATTGGCACTTAGCTAAAATAAGCAATATTATAACTGGCCAGACTGCGACAGTCTCTCTCTTTCTTAAATGTTCTTTCTTGCTGCTTTCAGTGAGTGAGGGTTACAGTTTATCCACCATGAACTGATTCGTATAGGCATTATGAACTGAACAGATGAGAAGGGAAGAATTTATTTTCCCTGCTTTCCCTCTTTCCCCTTAGCTCTGAGGTTTCTCTTGGCCTGGAAGTGTTTTATCTCTGTTCCATATCTTTTGTCTTTCTTGTTTTCTCATTTACTGGGCAGTGATCCCCACTGGAACCAAGAGTAAAAGCCATGATGACCATGAAGCCAGTATTCCAGGTGGGATGTTGCAGCCAGTGAGTCTGCCCAGCAGGGAACCCTGAGAAATCAGGGTACATGGACTTCTAACCTAAAGGAAGTTTTGGTCTTGTAACTATAAGATGTATAGGAACTGAGCTCATCTATAATACCAGTTCCCTTTCCTTCTCAGAGAATGTGGTAGTATGTGGAAGGGATGGGGTAGTTTATGATTCCCAAATGTTAGAGAAATAAGTTTGTATACTTGTGATTGTACCTTTTGAAGTAAATATTCCTTTGGAAAAAGTCATTTAATTCAGTGGTAGAGTTGAAATGGGATTCAGAAACATCCCCCTACAATTGAAGGAACATAATTGATGAATGCTTGATCCAGTGGCAGAGAGCTTAGAGACCTCAACCCCCTTTAAAGGAAGCAGAGAGCCCCAGGGGAGGGATGAAATGTAACATACACAGCCTTCAGCCAGTGGGGGGTCAGGGTAATCAGAGTTATATGTAGGGCTGGATCTGGAATAAAGTTGGGTCCTTTGCTTATGAGAAAACCCCTGGAGATATTCTCTACCCAGGAGTTTCAATTCTAGATATCCTAGAATATAATGTCCTAGAGGAATTTGGCAAAAAAAATTAGTCTATAAACGTATAGTAGGTTTATTTTTATCCAGTATATATTCCTTCACCTCAGTTACATTGGTGTAATTTTGAATTTTTTTTTACTTGCTGATTACTTAGCTATTTAAATATTAATACTTTTTGTATTATTCAGTTCTAAGTATTGACATATACTGATACATTCTATATTACTGAGTCCTATGTAAGTATTGATATTAAGTATAATGTGAAAAATCTGAATACTGAGTGGAAATGTTCATATTATTCTTTTGCATTAAACAGACCTAGACTGCTGACCTTTTGTAAAAGCAAAATACCCTGCAACTTCTTGAGGTAAGAATGCCTATACCTACAAAAATCCACAAGAAGCTGACATTCTTTGCTATTTTTCAAAATGAGTCTACCTGAGTTGTCCTGATGGGCGAACTTGAAATTACATTTGTTTTATCCTGTTAGTAGCAAGGATTCATGAGTGGAGCTTCAGGTGCCCTTTGGAATAAAGAAGCAGAGCAAATTATCTCGACCTCTACAGACACCAGTTATGGTATAGGCTGAGAATTTTTTCGTGTCCTTTGTAGAAAGGGATGCTTTCTTTGTCCAGATCCCAGTTGGATAGCCTACTGCACTGAGAGAATCATGGAAGAATTTCTACACAGGATAGTTTTCTCATCTAAGAAAGGGGTGATGGCAAACTGACCCTATGTTGCAAATCTTTGTGGGGAGAGCACCATGTAGTTTAGATATAGTGTAGACCAGGTTTGCATCCATAATAGTAAGCAGGGTACTTCTACATAAGGTGATAGAGATATGTACAGGTCAAGTCACCTTATACCAGTAACAACACAAGATGACCTACCTGTAACTTCTGTGAAATTTACTCTCCTTTTAAGCTACATGAATATACACAAGACAATGAGTCAGAATTAACTCCAATCCACTTGCTTAATGTGTAGTCAAGAGTAACAAAAATCAGAGGATTCATTTTGAAAACTAAATTTGTGAGATTGATAAGACAGGGCCATATTGTGTGGGAGCAAAGAAATAATATTCTGTTATTTGTCCAAAATTAACTTTTTTTCCAGCTCTAGATGCACTGCATGCATGCCGAAATAATCCACAGCAAGCAATCAATCCTGCCTCAGATGCTTACAGGCTGTGTGATACTGAGCAAATCACTTAAGCTCTTTTTTCAGCCACACTTTTCCTCACCTGTTAAATAAATGAGTTGGATACAAAGGCCTGAAAGGTTCCTTAGGGTTCTAAATCTATGACCAATGATAATAAATGTTTGTAAACTGAATTGGATGACAAAATAGAAGCAAAGAGAAAAACAGGGCTGGGGACAGAGGGGTCGGGGGAAGGGGAGTGGAAGATAATGTTTCTAACAGCTAAATTGTCCAAATAAACTCATCAGAGAAAGAGCCCCACCTCAAACCTAATTTTAGATCAGAAGCTTCAAAATCAGGGATTGTGGGTAGATTTCACATTCTGCGTTAGCAAACGATTGTGAGAGTGAAGACGGAAAGAGAACAGGGAATTTGGAGCACTGGTTCAGCCCACAGCAGTCAAGTCTAAGGGTTATAGAATATGTGAACGGGGATACTTTCTCCCTTGCTCCCTTCCTGCCTCTGTTCTTTCTTTCCTTAAAATGACCTAATTCTTTTGAAGTGAAATCTCCAGAGGGACCGACCTTTCCTATTTCTCCAGAGGAAAGTAGATTAAGAACAAATTGGGTTCCAAAATAACAACTCCTGCCTATAACATGAATCAACCCAAGAAACTGTCATCCGAACCACACTTGAAAGCAACCTCCTAAGGAAAGAGGAAATGAAAAAACATTTATTAAGCATCTACTATGTGCCTGGTATTGTGCTAAGCACTTTATAAATATTATTTCATTTGATCCTTACAGTCATTGCATAAGGCAGATATTATTATTATCTTCATTTCAGAGTAGAGGAAACTGAGGCAGGCAGAGGTTAAGGGACTTGTTCAGAGTTACCCATTAATTAATGTCTGAGGCCAATTTTGAAGTCAAGGCTGTCTGTTGTATCACTCAAAGCTTCCTAACCCTGGGACCAGTGCTCTACCTACAGCACCACCTGGCTGCCTCTAAGGCAACCCCTCCAGTAGCTGAATAGCTCTTATTGGTAGGAAGCATTTCTTTACATTGAGCTAAAGCTGCCTTCCACCCATTAGACCTAGTTTGGCCCTCTGGGATCAAGATGAATGCATCTAATCCCTCTTCTGTATGACTTCCAAAGCCTTCAAAGACTTGAAGACAGGAATTCTACAGTGTTCTGCAGCGTGGATAGTCTCTAAGGTGACTTTCTTTAGAGTCTAGCATAGTATAAATCCTAAAGAACCGCAATTAGTTACAAGAACTACCTCAATGGCAGCTAAGTGATGGAGTGGATAGAGTACCTGCCTCAGACATTTACTAGCTGTGTGACCCTGGGCAAGTCACTTAATTCCAATTGCCTCATGTTGCCCCCCCCCAAAAAAATTACCTAAAAAAAAAAGAAAACCTGACATTTTCTGACTCATTAATGACCTTCATCCCTGGTTCAATGAACACAAGAACATTACTGAGGGGAAATATGGTACCATTTTGCTAACAACTTCATAAACAGCACAGATAAAACAGAAGCATTGATAGAATATCCCATAATCACAGGCCCAAAACTGAGGAGGAGGAGAAGGAAGAGTTGATGTGATGGCTACTTCAGCCCCTGAAGATCCAGATCTGCTTGGGCTTTTCTAAATTCCCTAACAAAGGCAGATATCCATCCAAAGAGTTCTTGGGAGTCCTGGTCTGGCCGCTCCCCAAACTGCTCCTGTAAAAGGTAAAGACCTTTTATGTTAAGCTTTGGAAAAGATTCCCAGGCATGATATATAGCCTTTTGTATAAGTGTTTTACATACTGTGCCTCACAGATTGTCATGAACCTCAAATGAGGAAAGTGGGGTAAGTTTAACTCTCTCAAATTTACAATGAAGATTAGGCAGGAGAAGGGAAATGTCTAGGTCCTAAGGAGTAAGTGGGAATGCCAGAATTGGGGGCAGTTCTCCTGACTCTTAATTTATAGCATGAGAAAGAGAGAAGGAGGGGGCAGGGAGAAGGAGGAGGAAGAAGAAGGAGAGAAATGAAAGTGCAATAGAGATAGGAAATGGGAGAGATAGAGGTAGAAAGAGATGTGTAAGAGAAAATGATATTGAGAGATGATAAAAATAGGGATAGAAATAGAGATATAGCTAGAGTTAAAGGTGATAGAGATTGGAGAGGGAGAGAGGGAGGGGGGAGAGAGAGGGAGAGAGAGAGAAAGAGAGAGAGAGAAAAGAGAGAGAGAGAAAGAGAGAGAGAAAGAGAGAGAGAAAGAGAGAGAAAGAGAGAGAGAGAGAAAGAGAGAGAGAGAGAGAATGAGAGAGAGAGGATAAAGCATGCCAGATAGAGATAGATGATAAAAATAGAGGTAGGCATTTCCTTGAACTACAAGGAAATGGAACACAATTCAGGATTCCTCTGGAAACAAGTAAGGGCTGTCAGTTTCAGAAGTGATGTAGCAGTTCCATAAGAACCAAAGAACTAATGGGAATAGGGTCAGGTCAGGTGTCCTGAGAGACAGTTTTCAGAAATCTCCAGGAAATCATCAAAGGAATAAGACTAGCTCTCTCTGGCTGTATTTCCCCCATCAGAGTGAGAACCTCCTGGATGGTGCCTAATATTTTAATAGGACAAAACACATAGTTTCCAGTATTAGACAAAGATAAGAGATTAAACCCTCACCATGGCAGACATTTTATTAGGTTGTGGGTTTTTTTAGCACCTCATATCTTAATTATACTAGAGTTTATTTGGTTTTGTTTGTTTTAGATTTTTGTTAAATTATTTTAACAAAAAATATTACCATATGCACCAATTTCAAGACACCGGGGACACTGGAAAGCAGCAGGCCATAGTGTCCACATCTTTAGTTTGTTCTTCAGTTTGTCTATATCCCTGTGCATTCCACGGAGTTCAAGGGAAATAGTGACCACATAGGAAGCTCTCTAGCTGTGCTGACTTAAGTGAAAGGAGGCAGGGTTGGAGGTATAGTGGGGTGCAGGAAGGGTATAGTCATGTGCTTGAAACTCACATTGGCTCAAGGGGACCTGAAGTACCACAAAACTAAACAACTTTAAAAAAAAATCTAGTTTGTCCCTTGTCTGTTTTCTGGAACTGAATATTTGTATACTGAAATTAAAAACTTGAGCTGCATAAGCCCCACTCTCAGATGAATTTCTGATTCTAACTATACTTTACTTCTGACAATACCTATCTCTCCAATTCATTTACTTGCACTCCCAAGGCAAGTTATTAGCTTTTAGTGTGCCATGCTCCTAACCTCCACCTGCCTTGGATCTTATCAACTATCTCTGTTCTATTCCCTAAGAGAAACATGGTTCAGTAAGCACCTTGGATGCTGCTTAGCCATGGTCCTTGCCAGACCCACAGCCAGGTCTCATCTAGAGTCAAGATCAAATCAAGTGTAACCTCCTATGTATGGGACTGAAACAAAACTTAACTAATGTAATCCACACTGGTCCATTCAAATAGCCTGGCAAACAATTATTTATACAAGGCAGGATAAAAATCCCTCACTTGGACATTGATCGAATGGCCCACAAATTAGCCTGTGCTTTTTGCTTTTGTCCATTGCCTTAAAGCTCTGCAAACTCAGCCTAGCAGCCTGGCATGCTGGGGTTTTACTTGTTAAGGACTAGTTATCCAACTCTGATATACCTGTCTAACGATGCATTGTACATTTCACATATTCTCTTAAAAAAAGTAAAACTAACTACCTTATCATACACACACACACACACACACACACACAATTCTTTTTCTTATATACAATCTCTGACAAGCATGGTCATTTATCCTCCATATAAAAAACAAACCTTCATTTGATCTGCTAGTCTTTCAAGTTATCACTCTGTATTACTCCTTTCTTCCCCTACTAAACTCCTTGAAAAGCCTGTGCTACTTTCCTCCACTTAATACACATTGCAGTCACTTCTTCAACCCTTGTTATCTAACTTTCAGCTCCACCACTCTAGTGAAACTATTTTCTCCAAAGTGACCAGTGATCTCTTAATTGCTCAATCCAATGGCTTTTGCTAGGTTTTCATCCTTCTCAACTTTTTCTCAACATTTAAAATGTCAGCCACCCCATCCTCCAGGAAAGTATATCTTCCCTTGCTAGCTGAACATTCCTTCCCCATATCTTTTGCTGAATCATCCAGGGCTCCATCCAAGACTACCTTCTTCTCTCGTGTTTCTCCACATTCTCTCTTGTTAGCCAACAGAGGTCCACTACCTAGGTCCAATTATCATCTCTATGCAGATCCCCAGCTCCAGTCAAGCTTTGGCCTGACTGCCATCTTTCAAAGAGGGTTTTTCCTGATTCTCACCAGTTGTTAGTGTTCTCACTAAATTAAATTAAGGTGGATATATTTTCTTTCTACTTATCTGCATACATCTTGTATCCCTCTCTCTCCTTCCCACCACTGCCCTAGAGAGAATCTTTGAGGACAAAAAGGTTTGATTTTGTATTTGTAGCACAAGTCTTTAGAGGAAGAAGGAGAAACAGACAACAGAGAAAAACAGATGGATAGAAAGGCAGACAGAGATGGAGAAGGGGGCAAGACAGAGTGACATACTGTATAGAAATCTGGCCTTGGAGTGAAAAATCTCTGACATATACCAAGACCAAATCAAGTGCAACCTCATATGACTGGGAGGAAAACAAAAGTTAGCTAGTATAATCAACATTTCTAGGCAAATTACTTAACCTCCCCCTTAAACAATTCTCTATGACAATAAGATTATAAATTGCAGACTCTGTGCTAATCTACATGAGAAGAGGGAGTTTCTTCTCTGGGAGTTCCCTATGCCAACATTATCACAAATCACTGCCCTGGCACTTAGTAGGCTCTTAATGTGAATCTAGATTGAATTGAGTTCTGCTTCACTTTTGCTTAGAAGTTATAACTCTTATAACTCAGAGTATATAACTCTGAGAAGTTATCTCATCTAATCTTATGCTTTAAGAAAGCATCCCATCTAGAACCTACCTGACAAACAATATCATAGCCTTTGCCTAAAAGTTCATGCTGGGGTATCCATTATCTTCCAGTATAGTTCATTGCATCTTCTAGTTGTCCAGAAGTGTTCTCTTTGTATGCAGTTTCTATATCATATTACACTTTCAAATCACTGCTACTAGTTCTACCCTCTGAGATTGAGCTGAACAAGTCTGTTCCCTCTTTCAATGCCTAAAAGAATTGCCATATTTAGTCTTTGTCATTAATACCAGAATACTTGTTTGCAAATGCAGGCAGTTAGTGGTAGACTTGGGTGGTGGGGGAGGTCAGAATCTGCTGGGGACTAAGAAATCTGATTGAGACCCTAAGGCTTTGCAAATATAGTAAAGTCCCATTATAACACATTCCATTATTGTACGGCTTTGGCTCCGCCATATGTCAAATCATGTCCCCTGACACACCTCCATAGGATGAGAGCCTCTAACAATATGATTAGTTTCAATGGACCTAACCGCCAATATTAAACATTTAAAAAAGTGTCACTGTTGTTACAAAGAAAGTTCCATGAGTAGGAAGAACTGATGCTTATTTGTTCCAACTTTTCACTATCAGGGACCAAGAAGCAATAGAAACTTAATCTGACTTGCTAATATGTAGCAGAAGAAATGAATAACAGTGAGACTTACAAGGGGACTTTCTGAGAAGGGAATAAAAAAGCAATGTTACAAAAAGGGATTTCACTGGAGGTGAAATGCACTGATCCTCAGAGTACGTTCCTGTGAGACTTTGTAAGATCTTTACTGGGGTGAGGAAAATAGGAGAAAGTAGGAAAGAGACAAGGTTCTTCATAGATTCACAACACTTTGGCTTCACCTCATTGCCTCATCTCCAAGTCTCTTGTATGTACTAACTAAAAGGGCTTTGTCCATAGGAACAATTAATATGCCTATAGCAAATTTTATTCATATTCCATTTATGAAAGCAGTAACCTAGACATAGGGCATTTCTTCAAGATTAATGGCTCAGTGGGGTCATTAGTAGTGCAAAGTCACTTCCAGGGGCTACCTGCTCCATCAAACTGATTATTAGCCCCCAGTTTCAAATATTAAATATTCCCTACATTCAAAGTAGATTATTAGTTGCCTACAATGAGAATGCAATGACAATATTTGCCTTCCTACCCAGAACACAATTTTGTTGTTTTTTCTCTCAAATTTACCAATGATCTTTTATTTCCATGAAAAGTAAAGTATTATCTAGATTATAACATATAAGGGGAAAATCAGGCAAATGAGTTACTATATCAATACATATATACAGGGTTTCCCAAAAGTCTTAAAGTATTTTTAAGTTTTAATAACTTCAGAATTTAAAATGCTACAAACTTACAATAAACAACACTTCAAAGTTACTTAGAATTTTTAAAATATGTTTTCTAGATTTTCATAATTTTCATTAACTCAGAACACATCATTTTTCAAGGCAAAAAAGGTTTTAAAATTGGAAGATGAT
Source organism: Bettongia penicillata ogilbyi (assembly GCA_023548195.1). NCBI lineage: Eukaryota > Metazoa > Chordata > Mammalia > Diprotodontia > Potoroidae > Bettongia > Bettongia penicillata. Next base: position 6,876,874 of record JAJHZJ010000608.1, on the reverse strand, counting down.
ATTGATTTGTACTAAAAATGGTCACAGCTAAATAAACTAGTAGTGTTTGGCTTGTAGACTTGTAGAATATGCACACATTAATATTATTCTCAGAGAACAAATCTTGAATCATTTATTCAACTCTAGTGGCAATTGGGAGGTAGTAGAGCTTAATGGGAAACCAGAAATCAAACTAGGTGGACTCTGTCTTCTGCTATGCTAGGGATAGTATACATGGATATATATATACACACACACACACACACACACACACACATTTTAAACATATGGAAACTAAAATTTCACAAGATTACTCATGTCATTTTTGCTTCCCCAGGTCTTAGTTTCTTCTTGGAAACAAGAATGGTCTGGGATAGATTGTTTTTAGGGAGTGTTCTAGGTCAGATATCCTAAGTCTCAGAACATATGGTTAAGATATTTTTTCTTATATTTCTTATATTAGACTTAAATTGGTGAGGTGAGTAGGTTTTTGAGTTTATACATAATATTAGAAGACATGTACTTCGTTGCAACATTACTATTCTTTAGTTAAAAATTAAATGCTCTGATTGTAAATTCTTTTCATCACAGATTTTGCTCAGCCAGGGTCACCATGGGTCAACCCAACTTCATCAGATTTTGCATTCACTTTAGTTGCATCATAGAAAGATACAGATTCTCAGAAGTAACCATGTTTAAGTTTTTGAATTAATATAAAAAGATGTAAAAGGATGTGGTATTTCTTCTTCTACATATAGCCTTTTAAATCCATTTGTTTAAAATAATACCTCATGAGAAAGTCAAAATGCTAATTGAAAGCATTTCATTTCTGATACACTAAAAAAAAAAAAGATCTGGAATTTGTCATCTATGCTAAAATTCTTCTATTCTATTCATATTTTAGATAGAAACTAATATCACAGTATTACTTCACATATGTGAGGGTTTGAACATTTTATAAGTTTTTTAATGTAAGATATATTTGAATTATTTTTAATACACCATTTACCAGAATGTCACCATAGAGTTTCTTCATTTCATCACATCTTTTTGACAGCTGACAAAGGTCCCCTTCATACTTCTGAATTAGATCCTGTAATAAAAGTGTAGTCTTGACTTGAGATAGGTTTATGGCATGACCGCAATACCCAACTATAAGCTTATAATTAAGCAATAACATTAATAGATGGTGAGCTTGAACTCCAACAATATTCAAAGATTGGAAAGGATTTGAGTATTGTCTGATAGAGGGATTTTCCATTTAATAAAGTGTTTGGAATGATATTTCATCTAAGCAAGCATTTGCGGGTACATTTCTGTTCTCCATCCCATTTTCTGCCATCCCTAGGTTTAGTTCTCAAAATAACCACAATAAAGCTCAGCTTTTTCCTGCTAATACATTTTTCATCTTTAGGACAAACACCCAAAAAAATCCTGTAAACTCCTGGGTGGCATAGTAATTATTCCCAGCATGCAACTAGGCAGCTTTTATCCAAAAGGTTCTAATGGCAAAACTGGATTAGAAAGAACAGAGCAATGCCAAATTTTCACTTCTGAACCCAGTCTTAGATGCCTATGCCTTTCTTTTCTTCCAATCTGTATACAGTATAATAAAAATGTCTTAAGAATCAGAAAAAAATCTGAGCCACACTTTCCTGCTGATTTTTCATACTTTCCTTCTCTGGGTTTCAGTTTCCTCCTCTGTGTTTTACTGCTAGCTCTGTTAGTATCTTGGTTCAAGGGATGTAGAACCAGAAGGTAACTGTGAGCATGTCTAGTCCATCTCTCTCATTCCAAAGACGAGGAAACTAAGTGGTATGATCTTAGACAAGTTATTTTTCTTTCTCTGAATCTCAGTCTTCACATCTATAAAATGAGAGGATTGGACTCAGTTATGAAGAGGCTTAAGTTCTATTTGCTGTGATCTTATGAATAAGAAGCATTTTGTTATTCTTGTTAAAAAAGATATGCTCACAGCAGAGAATAATTTTTAATAGAAATTTATTTTAACCAGTCAAATAATAAATTCACTAAATAATGCATGCTGCTGAAAAATAAATTAGTGTTTTGCAGTCAGTATGACTGTTCGACAGAGAAATAATTCTTTTAAAAATTACCGTAAGATCTTGGTGAAACTGGTTCTCCTGCTCCGAAGGTCGGAGAGTCTTCGGTCTGAGGATCTTCTTGTACTGAATAATTTTTTCTAATTCTTTCCTCAAAACTAATGTCAAAATAAAAATTATCCAAGTACATGGGTGGAAATATAAGCATAATAAATAGATCCTACTTATTAATTTCTAGATTGGTGACTGATATGACCTAAGTCATCTAGCATAGCCCACTATAAGAAAGACCTTCATGGGGAAAGAATTTTAAATTCTATGATATTAAACTCTCCTTTCCTACAAGGGGGCTCCACAAAGCACCACCTGTACATCTTCAGAGAGCACATTGCAAAACTCAGTATAGGAAAATGGACAGAATTTACCAAGGTTCTTTTGAAAGCTGTTATTGTATCTCTTGTGAACCTGGGGACATGTGGTTACTGGAAGAAATGGACTTCTTTTAATGGACTTCACTTTAACAGGCCCACACTTTTAAAAGAGATAGGGCAGTATAAATGTGATAATATTTTCTGGGACAGGGTTATGATGAAAAGGTACACCCAGTTGTCCAAAATACTGATTAACGGAAATTTACCTTTCCTCAGATACACTGAATAATCATTTAATGTACTTGGAATGATCTCATTTCAGAGTTATCATATACACCATGGATACATTTTTCATTTTCAAAGAGTTAAAAATGCAATAAAATAATTTAAAATCATATTTGACACAATTTCAGTTTTCTTCAATTTTGCAGTACTTTTGGGTCATTTATATCAAGTACCTGAGACTTCATTGGTATAGCATTAGTAGATGCAATCCATCAAGAATATGGGAGATGTCTGAAAATTCCCTGAGGCTCAGGAAATTTGTGGACCATCAGAGACATCTAAAAAGTGCCAGAGGTGAAATTTGAACTCAGACTTTTCTGACTCTGAGTCCAACATTTTATCCACTATTCCCCTTGATCTTCACTAAGAACATCAATTCAAATTTCACCTATCAGCTAACGAGACTGTTTAGGTTGAAGTAAAGACTAATTAACATGTTTTTAGTCAGCTAAGTAGAACAATATGCCAAAGGAAGACCTGAAGTCAGGAAGACCTCAGTTCAGATCCAGCTTCAGATACTTATTAGATGAGGGACTCTAGACAAGTCACTTATGCTTTCTCAGACTTTGTTTCCTTTTCTGTAAAATGAGGATAATAACAGCATAAACCCCATGAGGCTGTTGTGAGAATCAAAGGAGATAATATATGTAAAGTGCTTTGTAAAACTTAAAGTGCTGTTAAAATGTTGGATTTTTGGTTTTGCCCTGCTCTAAATAAGGTCTTATTGGCAATAAAAATTTCAGTGACAAGTATGATGTTTGAGAAGCATTTGGGACTTGCAGAATGTATAATGACACAAAACTCCCCATGTGTAGAGATCTCTGGCACCACTGGCTTCTCCAGACAAATTTATAGGTAACAGCATAATCATGTCCCAAAGCAGCCTGGGCTGATTTCCACCAGGCAACTTATAGAGGGCTGCAGCCCTCCTTTTTTTTCCCCTTTATGTCATTCTTGAAAACTGGAGGGGCGGGGGAAGGAATACATATCACTCTCCAGGCCCCTGGACAAATCCCCTGCTGCCCCCAGAACTAGTTATACTCTATTTACAGCCCCTAATGGTCACCACTTTTAAAATCTTCCCTTTCCTTATGAATATATTCACTACATTTACTTTCCTTATGTATATCTTGGAAAGTCTGTGTTTCTAATAAAATCAAAGGAAATTCATGATATCCCTCATTCTAGAACAAGGATGCAACCAGAGTTTAGACTTTTCAAGACTAAAAGAGAGGGACAGGAGAATAATATGATATGTATATGAAGAGAGCCTGTCTGGGGCTCTGCAACCATTTTTTTTTCCAGAATGAGACAGTTATAGTGAGACTGAATCTCTGGGCCAGAATAGACTTATAAGTAAAGTGGTAAAGCAAAAGAGACTGAGGTCATAACTAGAACAGAGTAGCCAGCAGACAGGTTCAGCTGTAAGAGGAATTGTTATCCAAATTTAGATTGAGGGTGGCTGCCCTTACAGAGAAGGCAGATATGAACCAGCATGCCTCAGGTATCCTCAACAGATTAGATACTGGCCATACAGGATGCTATGATTGGCTAAATACACACACACACACACACACACACACACACACACATGAGACACATAATAATACCAACAATAAAAAAGTTTGTTAGCTTTTGGTAAAAGGAACTGATGCAGATATCTGTACCTAAACTATATCCTGGATCTCTGCAGTTCGAGTGGGCCCATTGACTAGATAAGTCTGGGACTATGAGCCATACGAGTCAAATTCCATAGATCTATCCATAAATACTATATGTGTGTGTATACGTATATATACATATATACGTATATATACATATATACGTATATATGTATGTATGTATATGTGTGTATATATATATATATGTATGTATGTATGTGTGTGTGTGTATCTTGATCTCTTTTAGAAACTAGAGCCCAGAGCTGGCAGTCTCATATTCACCTGAGAGTTTGTACATTTCACCTAATACTGGAGGGTATTCTGGAGAAACATTAAGCTCCTGGTGGTTATCAAAGAGAAAAAGTCTGCTCTTCCTTCACTCTGCCCTTTCTGGACAGCAGTGTTCATTTCATTAGCCTAAGAGAGTATCTATTTGGATAGATTTATCCATTTAGATTGTTATGGCTCATGGCTCCACTCACTGGGAAACTCAGACCTTCTTCTCTGATGCATTTCAATTTACCCCCAATCACATGACCATGGCATAATAGAATTGACTACATAAACATGACTTGACTGCATATAGTATTTCATCATTTCATCCAGAGAAGTAAAAGGAATAAAACAAACTATTTTAGGACATCTACCACAAGGGCAGATGTCTGCAATTTCTCCCACATACAAATCACCTTTAATAAATCTAGAGGCATGCCCCAAACCCAAAGAATCCAAGATGGAGTCCAGGTATTTAGACTCAGATCTGCCTATCAACTCTACCCAGGAGCCAGCAAAAGTCCCAAATGCAAGAATTAGTCAGTCTTTCCAAGTTGCTTTACCACTTGTAGCCTCCAGTAGTTTGTTGTCTAGTCATTTAGTTGTAGGACTCAAGATCTGAATTATCTAGCTAGTCTCTATCTCTTCTCAAGGGCAACCACCAGCAATCTGGATTAAGATGCTGATGACCCTTCCAACAGATTTTATGATTTCCCAATTTTATGAGTTGCTTCAGCCACACTTCCTGCCCTATCATGGCCCTATCATCCTATCTCATGGTTCTATTCTTACAAAAAGGAGCCATCATAGTCTTATCCCAGAAAAACACCTGTAGGGCTAAGTATGCTGGCTGGCACATGCCTTTAAACCCTGGTAATGGGGGAAGTTGAGGCTGATATATTGGTTGAACTTGGGAGTTCTGAACTACAGTAAAACTAAAGTCATTTAGGTATCCACAAGAATCCAGCACCAATATGGTGCACTTTTAGGAGCAAGGGGACCACCAGGCTACTTAAAGAAGGGCAAAAAAGATGGCACATGTCAGAAAATGACAAAGCTTCCATGATGATCACCAATGGGGCCAGATCAATTAACGGCTGCTGCATGTTAGCCTGGTTGAGATAGGGAAACAATTTCAAAACAAAACAAAACTATTGGGCAAGAAGCAATTTCTCTCCATATGAATGCCATTTTGTCTTTGGTTTCTCCAATTTTCACGTGTGTATGTGTCTCCCTAAAATACCAATCCCCTCATACCCACTTCCCCCTTTGGATCCTTTGTTAGCATCTTTGGGAGTATCATATCCCACGCCATATTGAAACATGGGACCCTCCTTTTCTCCAGCCCAATGAGTGAATGAATGAATGGTTGGGTGGGTGAATAGATGAGAAAAAAGCATTTCTATAGTACCTACTATGTGCCAGATACTATACTAAGGACTTTACAAACATTATCTCATTTGATCCTCACAACTCCCCTGTAAGATAGGTGCTGTTATTATCTCCATTTTACAGTTGAGAAAACTGAGGAAACAGACGCTAAGTGACTTGTCCAAGGGCTCACCCACCCAGTAAGTGTCTGAGGTCAGATTTGAACTCAGGTTTTCCTGATCCTAGGTTTATCAGTCTATCCATTGCAAAGGGATAACTGATTAAGAGAGAAGGGATTAAATCAATGTCCTCTGAATTAGCCCCCTGAATGCACTTCAAAGAATTTTCAAATATAATGTTTTTTGGTCTTTACAGAGCAGATGCGATTATACCCATTTTTTCAGGTGAAGATACTGGGGAGCTGAAAAGAGGTTTTAGAGCAACAGAAAGTCAAATCTCCTGGCTGCTGGTGCTTCAGCCTTATCTAAACAGAAGGTTGGAGGACTTGGAGGGAGGAACCACAGCATTTATGCCATCTGTAGTGTATTTCCAATTACATCATTTCTAAATAGTGAGCATCCTCTTTAAAACATATTTTTAAATTCCCCCCAGGTTAAACATCGTCATGGCAACACCCTATAAAAAAACCACAATACTTTGAACCTTCCCTTCTCCTTAAAACTCCAGGCTGAGACAACCAAACAAACAAACAAAAAGCCTTCCAAAGGAGTGCCCAGAGTAAGTACAAAAAGGCACTTGTGATTTTAGGTGTATTTACATACCATCCACTTCAGCCTTGAGGCCTTTGATAGATGCTAAAAAGCAATAGAAACAAGTATTAATAAGGCACATGTATGTTGAAGCCCTTTTCCAGTGTGGAATGAGAATTCCTGATCCTCTTACCTCCAGGAGCAGCTTCAAATTCTGTCAATTCCTGAGGAAACTTGACCAAATGGGGCTGGTGTAAGAGGATCTGTTCCACAAGGGCGTGAACCAGAGTAAACTTCTTCTCCTTGCCTCGAAGCAGGGACAACTACACAGAGTATCATAGTAAGTGACAGAAGAATTCAATGGTTGTTTTTTAATTGGGACAAGCAGGAAGCTGATACTACCTGGATTCCTCTAACAGTAAGTAAAAACTCAACAGGAATCTGATCCTTCACGACAACTAGGCTCCATATGATCCTGATAAAATGAATTTTTACTGCAGAATCCACCTTCCTCACATCCTCCAACCTTCCCACATACTCTCTTTGAAGTTTGCCAAACAAGGATAGCACCTTAAAGGGTGGCACCAGATTGGAATTTTACTCACATCAAAAAAAGAATGCTAGGGGGCATCCTCCTCTCTTGCCCATTTAAAATGGTACATTTCAGTATCGTGTGGTATTCGTGCAGATAGCAAGTTCTTAATAGAATCTGGGAAGATATTCTTTGGCAGAAAATAATTTTGTAGACATTTTTCATTATGATAGATGGGGTATTATAGCTGTTATAAAAAAAAAACTTCAAACTATGTCACCCAATTGTCACCAGTGTTATAAATCACTCACTCATATATTAAAGTCTGTAGAAAGCAGTGAGGGAAAAATTCTGGCATCTCCTATTTACAGACCAGGTATAATTTGATAATATTCTTAAGGGTTCAAGGTAGCTTAGAGAATTTGTATTCAGTACTTAGACTGGGATCAGGAGATCACATTCCATTACTGCTGAGATGAGAAGGAAAACTCTGCTTAGTGGTAACATTTTCTGCCAGTAAATCCTGAGGAGACAGGTGAAGAGGCTGCCTCTCAAAAGATGGGATGGTAACACAACTGAGGTGCCATTTATAAGGTAAGTGAGTTAAGGGACTGGTTAAGAACTAAATAAATTACATATTTGAAAGACAACTCCAAGGCCTGAATGTAACTAGTTTTATATATGTGTGCACACATACAATACACACAGAAATGGCCCTGCATATAGTTAAACTAGGTGATTGTTTGATATTAAAAAGCTTGTTAATCCCTCCCCTTTATTTCTCAAGCCTTGGGTCTCTACAAAGCTAATATCTTGGGCATCAGACCGCGAAGAAAGCTTCAGCATCAGTGACTTACCTTGGTTTGACCTACTAATGAGTAAGTAAAAACAGCAGGCTCTCTTGTCTGCCTTAACTGTGGAAGATGGACAGCTCAAGGAAACCTCCTCTCTCAAGGATGTAAGCAATACAACTCTGACCAGAGGTGCTAGTTTAAGGCCCACCTTCTAGGCAGGGCACACAAACTTTCACAGGGAAATGAGGCAGTAGGAGTGGGAGAGCAGGGCAGAGACATGGGAAAAAAATAACCAGGAGTAAAGAGACTTTGCAAAGTACAATATCCTCGTGTGCAGGTGCTGTTTCTCACTCTTCATTTTATTTCCTATAGAATTCAGCTAGGTGGTACAGTGTACAAGTGTGCTATACTTGTACTCAAGAAGACCTGACTTCAAATCCAGCCCAGGATTTTTGTGACCCTAGACAAGTCTTTTCATGTCTCCAAGCCTCAGTTACGTCATCTATAATACAAGAATAATAATAGCATCTACCTCTCAGGACTTTTGTGAGGATTCAATAAGATAAAATATGTACAACACTTTACAAATATTAAAGCGCCATATAAATGTTAGTTATAGCACCTCGCCTAGCACCGGGGCCCCTGGTAGGTACTTGATTTACTGCTGGTGTTGTTAATAATTATAAAATGATGGCAATTAACCCACTGAGTGGGAGGGGGTTTTGAATGATTCCCCAAGATTCTTTTTGACTAGCTATTTTAAATCAGTAAATATTAGTCCCCTTCCATCACAGAGGCAACATTTTACTCTTGGGTGCCAGCAGCAAAAAAGATATGGGCAGGAAACTCTTTAAAATAATAATGCATTCTAGGAGATCTACATCAATTTCCTGTCACAGAGGGTGAAATCTTAACTTACTTTAGAAAGAGAAGATAATCGAAATCCTCTGGCTTTCTCTTTCCCAGCCTTCTCATTTAAGTAGTTACCGATGGCTAAGAGATATTCTAATATAGCCACAAACATCTGGCTGGCTTTCAGTTGTTGGCATGCTTGGATTTTCTGCTTTAATAGCTGGAACAAAGAAATTTTGGTTAAGTTCTGCCATAAGCTGTGAATAAAATGAAGTCTTTAAGTCAAGAAGAAATGTCCCCCAGGTGAAGTCAACAAAGTAGATTTTAAAACATCAACCCCTCACTAAATTCTCAGGGAAGTTGTTCGAAAATATTGTAGACACTGAAAATAATCAGATGTCTTTAGAACTCAGTATGCCTTTATTCTAGTGAAAAGTCATAAAGAGCAATAAATAAGACCTAATTTTGTTAGCACACCTGCATGATGAATCATTGCTTAGCTCCCCTCTTACATCACTATGTGGTCATTGATGGTCTGAAGATCAGACCTACTGAGGAGTAGCAGAGGAAGTTATATGGAAGGAAGGCAAGAAAGCTGGGTTTTTTCTCCCTTAAGTAACAACCACAGAACTGGACCCAGTCAGTCCCTTAAATGCAATCAAAGATTTCCCCATTGACTTCTGTATCAAAGGATTTTAGACCCTGAGCAAGAATGAGTAATGAGGTGATGAAGTAGATAGAGAGGGCTGGGCTTGTAAAGAACTTGGCACAGTCCTTGATACATAGTAAGTGCTTTAAAAATGTTTTTCCCCCCACCTTTCCTTAGATCCATCTAGTCTAATCACCTCATTTTATGAGTATATGTAAGGTGAATTTTAGTGTAAGTAAATTGGATTTTAGTGGGTAAAGTGAATTTTTGATATTATTCCTTAAAGTTCAGTTTCCCAGGATCCATAGCCATAACACTCTCCTGTTCCCAGATATGAGTTCTCACAATTATGGTTCAAAACATCTCCACTACACTTGTGCATTATATAATGATAAATAATATGAATATCTACTGCAGTTATGCAGTGAGATACAGCGATAATGAGGTTATTGCTGCCAATATGCCTTCTTTGTCTGGTGGCCTATAAAGCAGGTAGTCACTAGACAATGAATGGGGAACCCTTAGGGTGGGATGCACAAATGCTTCGTGTGTCTCAACTGGCCCCCATTGAGGTTTGGGGTGGGGAGGGGAGAGTTTGCTGTGCATGCCTCGTTCAGCCCCCATAAAGTCTTGGGGGGAACTTGTGTTGGCCTCAACTGGTCCCCACTGAGGCTTGAGGGAATTTAGGAAATGCTCAAATTACATAGGCCTCTGCGAGAAGGGTGATTAGAGAATACTGTAAGAGTTTATGCTCTCATAAGCAATCTCTTCTGAGAAAACTAGTCTAGAATAAAGCAAAATTATTACCCCCTTCTTAGTGTCTCTCCTGTCTGACCAAATCAAGAGTGAACCTGTGCTGGCAGCCCTGAAATGGGCTATTGTTTGTCTTACGATGAGGAAATTCAGGTCTGAGGATTTAATGAATTGGCTTGTCCAAGGTCACAGTGTCAGAGGGGGGATTTGAACCCAGGTTGTCTGATCCAGAGCTGGCATTCTTTGTGGGATCACAGTGATACCCGTTGAAAGGTAACCAGTGCAGTGATAGATCTCTGAAAGGGAGGGAGAGTACACCATCATGCCAAAAAGCATTTCCTTGGTGTGCTTGTTTGGGGAGGATAAATGCCAGTGGCAGAAGGCTTTGTTTGCCCTGGAGTATTTAAAAGCTGGTAGCAGATAGCCTGGCCACAGTATTTCAAATCCATCTCATCTCTAAGTTGGTTTCATACTTCTTAGGATTCCCTTGGCTATAAAAGCTATAAGCTGGAGATCAAAACCCTTTTTCACATAGCCTCTGAATAATGCAACAAAATGACATCTGGAAGATAGGGATGGATCATTACAGTATGAACTGCTAATATTAAGGTTGAGGAATCTTTTCCATGGAAGAGGCTCATTTCCTTTACAAGGCTTAAGATTTGAATGGGCTCAGGCTGGTGCTTTAATAAGACCTAATTGATGTATTTCAATTACAAAGGAACCAAAGAAAGACCCTCTACTTACAGGCTGAAGATCTTTCACGTACCCTGGAAGTTCTCTTATCATAAGCAAGAGCTCCAACCTTTGGTCTAAATGAGGAATTTTACACATCTGCACAGAAGATGATTAAAAAAAAATCAGCAAAATAAAGAGAAAAATACAGCAGCAAGCACAGATTACTTTTAAGTAAATTGTGAATTATTCTGGGATAAAAAGATAAAGCCACTCACTCTTCAAGGAAAGGGGCAGCAAATAGGAAGGGAAAAGGAACATGAGGAACAGAATGCCTGTTCCCAAAGCCCAATATTCTTTTAAGCCCCCATACTCTCTATCATGGAAACTTACCAATATTCAAAGAAATCGCAGGACTTCAGAATTGGAAGGAACTTCAAAAACCATCCAGTGCAACCTATATCTGAGCATATTCTATGCAGCACTCTTGCAAAGCAGTCATCCCATTTAATAGAACTAGTGATGGGGAACAGATTGTCTTTTAAAAGCTGTCAATTCTACATTAGATAGCTCTAATTGTTAGGAAATTTTTCTTTACAGTAAGCCAAAACCTGCTTTCCTGCAACTTCCATCCAAAAGTGCTCTAGCTCTGGGTCTGGAGCCAAGAAGACACAATTTCCAATCTGGCCTCAAAGACTTACTAATTATATGCCCTGGGCAAGTCACTTAACTTTTGTCTCCCTCAGTTTCTTCAACTGTAAAATGGGGATAAAATAGCATCTATCACAGTGTTGCTGTGAGGATCGAAGGAGTTAATGTCTGTCAAAGGTCTTAGCACTGTGCCAGGCACATAGTAGGTGATTAATAAGTGCTTATACCCTTCTCCTCCACATGAAAGTCACTAAAATACTTGAAAACAGCCATGAAATGCCCTGAAGCTTTTCTTCTCCAAGCTGAACGTTCCTAGGTGTTTTTAATGCTCATTGCTCCAACATGCATGCTCTGAGAGGATCCGCCCCACTTGTACCCAGTAGAAAAAGAGAAACTTAGACACAGACAAAAATGAGTTAAAACATGAAGGTTTGAGGGCTCTCCTTTTCCTTGCCCCACATTGTTTCTTTGTTTCTTATTTTTCAATGTTGGCATCATCTGTTTAAATACATGCTGCTTTGCCCAGAAGTTTATCTCCTACCTCAGAACTCCTCCCCACTAAAAAAAAAAAAATAAGTACTCATATGATTTCTAGACAAATTAAGGACATAAAACATTTTGGCCATTCAAAGCATGCATATTTTTTAAACCACTTTCTCCCATCACCTCCAACCTGTAGCTGTTACCTAGGGTACTTAAGCATCTATAAAATGACAGGGTGAGATTAGATCATCTATAAAATCTCTTTCAGCTAATGATCCTGTGAGCCTGAGAACAGAATAAAAATTCACCTTAACATTCATATAAGATTGACTTAAGAGGGAAAGCTTAGGTGTTTCTGTTATTGATGACTCCAGGCATCTAAGTGGTATAATGCATAGAGGATTGGCCCTGGAGTCAAGAAGATCCGAGTTCACATACAGCCTCAGATAACTTAATTAGCTGTGTGAACCTGGGCCAGTCACTTAACCTCGGTCAGCCTTTTTGTAAAATGGTGATAATAATAGCAACTGTCTCCCAGGGATCTTGTTAAGGAGTAAGACATCATTTATAAAGTTTCGCAAACTGTAAAGCACTACATAAATGCTAACTACTATCATTTTTATGATTATGAACTATGCTCTACCATCACAGCTTAAACATGTCATTGTAATTATATCAGGTTCTCTGCTCTACCCACATTTTTTGTAGATATTTTTTGAAGTTCCTTCCTATTCTGAGGTCCTGTGATTTCTTTGAATATTGATAAGTTTCCACAATAGAGAGGATTCACCTGCAGACCTCTGACCTTTTTCATGGCTAGTCAATACCTTTAAGCCTGGGAAGTATAAAAATAATGCATAGAAGAAATACCCACTGACCTAGGATCAGAGGTCTGAACCTTGCTCACTAGGACCACTCTGACCATTTGTCCTTAGCTTCACTGACCTCCTGGGCTCTAGACCTGTCTGCCTACTACCCCTGGCATTAATTTTTTCCCTCCCTATCCTACTTTATATCTTCAGTTTTTACTCCTTTAATTGTCTAAACCTGAAGCTTGTGACATATCCTTCACATTTGTCTGAATTTCTGATAAGTGATTCACCCATCCAGCTCTGTCCTGCTGATGGCCATGGACTGGCATAACAAATTATGTTTTAATTCATATTTTGGGCCCCAAGAAAGCTGAGTCATATTATCAAATTGCTCTAGAGAATGACTACCATTCAGAAATATTAGGATATTTGTCATGCAGAAGTGAGTAAGAACTAAGAACAAGTGAGCCATGCATTAACCACTGCCAGCTCCTAGTAAACATTCCATTTTGTACCCCCCAAAAAATCCTATCCTTTTAATTTCAAAAAGACAAAAACTCATATAGGCATTATCATTACTTGACAAAAGGTCATTTGGTCATTCCTTCCTTGATGAAATTGACAATAAAGTTACTCCCTCTTCACTCCCCACCCCCCCCAAAAACACAATAGTCCTACTGGAAGATTTGGTAAATGTTTCATGAGGCTTGGTATGTGAAATTTCCTTGAGATTATCTGTACTCTCACTCTTAGGTACTCCAGCTCTTCAGGTGAGGCTACCTATGCGATAAGTGAATATCATATGAGTACACAGCAAAAATACCATCAGCTTACCTCTAACATAAACTGGTCGACAAGGTGTAGCTCCGAAGGGGATCCCTGATAAGAATGGTACATTTCAATCTCTTTAATTGTTGGCACATATCTGTGTAGAAAGAAATGCAAATGTGCTTACCAATTGTGAGCCAAGGAGTATTTATTTTTCTTCCAAAAACTGAAGAAGACTTTGACCCCAGCTAGGAAACCAGTATGAGATTTGGCAGTGTAAACAAAAACTATTATTTTATCTGACTCCAGTTTATATGAGAAGCTATATTTGTAAGGTGCTGGTTTGAATTTGAACATGTGTTTACACAAGGGTATTCAGTGAGATTGGGGGAGATCAATGTTTTGTTTCTATCCTGCATCTTTCCCCCTCTTTCTGTCTCTCTTTATCTCTGTCTCTCTGTATTTATGTATGTATACAGACACTCACAAAATATATATATATATATATATATATTCACTCTTCCTTGATCACTCACTTCTCTTTGCTCCTTCTCACTCTTTTCTCTTACTCTCACTCCTCTCTCTCTTCCTCGCTTTCTCCTCCTCCCTCTCTCTCTATCTCTCTCATTCTCTCTCTCCTTTCTCTCTGTTTCTGTCTATATCTCTTTCATTTTCTCTCCCCTATCTCTCCTCCCCTAATATGTAGAAATGACCTCTCACCCCAACCAGTGATTCTTTCTGAAATAAAAAGACATCTATCTGCACTGAATTGCACTTTTCATGCTGACCCAGTCTTCTCTTTATATAAGCACAAATTAAAATAAGAATAGTTCTTAGACAGCCTAAAAAAACCTTGTTAAAACTTTTTAGAAAATGTTCCTTTTTATTTTAAGGAATCTCAGAGCTAGAAAGGGCCTTAGAGACCATCAATCTATTCCCCCACCCACCCCATTCATTTTATGGAGAGGAAAATTTTGACCCAGTGAAGGGGAAATCACTTGCCCAATTGCACATAGTAAGGAATAGATATGGGATTAGAACCCAAGCTTCCTGATTCTCAATCTAATTTTTCCATTACACAATTCTGCCTTGTCTGTCTAATGGATAGACAGTAGAGTCAAGTGGAAAGATTGGAGTCCCAACTCTGATACTTACTAGCTGGGGTGACACTGGACAAGTCATCCCCTTCCCTAAGCCTAAATTATTCCACCATGAATTGGGGATAATAGGGCTTGTGCTATCCATCTCAGTATGGTTGTGTGGAAAGCACTTTGTAAACCTCTAAGTGCTACAGAAAGATGAGTTGCTATTATGACATCAATTATTTTAAACATTGCCACTGTTTTCCTAGTTCACATAGTCCCCTGGGAATCTGAGATACCACCAGTTCACTTGGTGAGGACTTACTGTCACAGCCTATAACCTGCCTCCAGCTAATGAAACAGTATTTTCTTTTTATGACAAAACAAAATCTATATTGTCTGGTCTTCTTTAGTGCTGTATTTTTTGCAATAAATATTAACTATATGGTAGTTCACGTAATTCAATTTAATTCAATGAACATTTATTAGATATGGGGTTAGGGTTAGAGTTAGGGTTGAGGTTAAAAGCTGAGATAAGCCATGATCCCAGGTCTCTTGGAAGTTCTGCTTTACTAGGGGATATGACTCATATATAGATAACTGGAATATACAATAACACATAAATTGACTAAGAATGTACAAAGCAAAGTATTAGGAAAGGTCTGAGAAAAGGTCAACCCTGGAGCATTGGGGAAGGCTTCTTAGCAGAGATGGCAAGTTGGACTGGTCTTTAAAAGATGGGTAGAAATTCAACAGAAAAAGAAGAATAAGGTCCCTACTATTACCAGAAATAACACAAGCAAAGGTCCAGAGTATTCAGGAGAATACTAAGCACATTTGAAAGACAAAAAGTAGTCCAGGTTGCTGAGAAGGTAAGTCATATTCTTGTTGTGGTTGGTGGTGGTGGTGGTGGTGGCAATGGCAGTGGTGATGGTTGTAGTAGTAGTGGTATAATTGCTGTTTTGTTATATTTACATAGCACTTTAAAGTTTTCCAAAGTGTTTTATATTCCTTATTCTATATGATATTTGGGGTAGTAATAGAAGATAAGGCTAGAAAGGTAGAGTGATGCCAAATTGAGAAATGCCTTAAGTGCTGGACACATGAGTTTTACCAGGGCAGGGGGAGGAGGGGGTAGCAGTGAAGGTTTTTGAGCCAAGCAATGACAAATCTACATGTAATAGAAGATCAGTCATACAGTAATATGATAGTATACTATATATACCATACTACCAGCACAAGATAAAATCTTAAGGATTTTATTTTCTTTTGACCCAAAGACTAAAACAAAACAAGACAACGTTTGATTTCAGGATGCATAATGGAAAGTCCCAACGAGACTCAGGTGTTGGAATGAATGCCTTATTCATTTAATTTCAGAAATGTGACCCTTATTTCTTTTCCCAATACTCACTGAAAAATCCCCTAAATCTAATGATATAGATCTGGAAAATTCCATTCCCAAGCGTTGGAATAAACAAAAATGAATTCTGACGTGTCCCAGACCAAAGCCTTTCAGAAATTCCAAAAAAGCCCTCATTTCCTGATACTCAACTAGAGGACCTTGGCATCCTCAAGGCCAGAACCGATCAGGCCTTGCAACTATTCCTACCTAGTACTATGAATGCTTGTCCATGTCTACATGTCTATAAGATTCCCAAGTTAATAACAGTTTTAAATGGACTGTCAGTCCCTCATTCACCAACAGGCTTGAGAATTCCATAATCCATAGAATCAGAAAAGTATCAGCCACTGAGCCTGTCTCCATACATATTCCCAAATAAATGTTCAAAGTGTACTTCTACGTTATGCTATTTGAGACTATTTTGGGAAATGCTATTGGAGACTATTTTGAGAAATGAGACTACATTGAGAAATGTAAATTTAATTTGCTCCTAGTTTCCAACAACAAAAAAACCCCTCAGTCCAGTAATGCAAATTCCATTTCCATTAAATTGAACCCATGGATCTCTAGGGGAAACAAAGATATGGAGCCAGTAAGAAACTCCAGAAGACATTTAAGAAGGACTACACTTGAATAATTTAAACCAAAATGATTACATTTCCTTTTCTTAAAGATCTCCAAGACTATGAAGGTTTCACAGCCTCCCTCAATTAACTCAGTATTTAGTGTTCTCTCTATCAAAGAATTCTTTCTGGAGTCTAACTCCAATTCCTCTTGCCCATATAAACCTACCTGTTCTAGTGTTGGCCTTTATAAGAAGATGGACAACATCATATAGAACTTTAATCAATAAGGAATAAGTAGACATCATTATTTTCTCTGCCAAACATCTCTGAACTTCTCTGAAGTCTCTGAACTTTGAGGTCTACCATAGACCAGGCAAGTAGCTTCAGTTCCTGTATGGGGGGGCAGTGTTCCGAATCCTAAACAAGATGAAACATTTAACATCCTCTCATTTTTTTCTTCTAGCATCAGCTTACTTGACTTGCATCTAATGTGATTAAGCCTTCATGATAATGGGTGCACATTTTTATTAGGAATATGACAAGTGATTCAGTAGTAATTAAAACATGGAATGTTTCACAGAATTCCAATTCCACTTAAAGAGTAAGCCACATGTTTTGTAGGAGGATCCAGTGTTCAGAGAAAGGTAAATAAAAGAAAAGTTTTTAGGAAGAACCAGCGGATTTTTTTTTTTTTGCTTCACAATAATTTTCATTTATTTCTCTTTACTCATGCAAACCTGGATCTACTGGATTTTTATAATACATCACTTTTTTCTTTTTCTTTTTTCAATATAAATTTATTTAACTTTTTACATTCATTTTCACAAAATTTTGGGTTCCAAATTTTCTCCCCATTTATCCCCTCCCCCCACCCAAAACACCGAGCATTCTGATTTCCCCTATCACCCATCTGCCCTCTCCTCTATCATCCCTCCCTTCTCTTGTCCCCATCTTCTCTTTTGTCCTGTAGGGCCAGATGACTTTCTATTCCCCATTAACTGTATTTTTTATTTCCTAGTAGCAAGAACAATACTCAACAGTTGTTCCTAAAACTTTGAGTTCCAAATTCTCCCCATCGCTCCCTCCCCACCCATTCCCTTTGGGAAGGCAGACAATTCAATATAGGCCATATCTGTGTAGTTTTGCAAATGACTTCGATAACAGTCATGTTCTGTAAGACTAACTGTATATCCCTCCATCCTATTCTTCCCCCCATTGTTTCTATTCTGTCTTTTGATCCTGTCCCTCCCCAAGAGTGCTGACTTCAAATTGCTCCCTTCTCCCATTGCCCTCCCTTCCATCATCCCTCTCTCCCTGCTAATCTCCTTCTCCCCCATTTTCCTGTACTGTAAGATAGGTTTTCATACCAAAATGAGTGTGCATTTTACTCCTTCCTTTAGTCAAATGTGATGAGGGTAAACTTCATGTTTTTTTCTCAGCTCTCCTCTTTTTCCCTCCACTAAAAAGTCTCCTGCTTGCCTCTTGAATGAGATATAATTTACCCTATTCCATTTCACCCTCTCTCCTCCCACTACATTTCTCTCTCACCATTTACCTTAATTTCTTTTAAGATATGGTCCCATCCTATTCAATTCACTCTGTGCTCTCTATCTCTGTATGTGCGTGCCTGTGTGTGTGTGCATGTGTGTGTGTGTGTGTGTGTGTGTGTATGTGTGTGTGTGTGGTCCCACCAACTACCCAGATACTAAAGAGTTTTAAGAGTTACAAATATTGTCTTTCCTTGTATGAATGTAAACAGTTCACCTTTGGTAAGTCCCTTATATGACTTCTCTTTGCTGTTTGTTTACTTTTTCATGCTTCTTCTCATTCTTGTGTTTGAAAGTCAAATATTCTTTTCAGCTCTGGTTTTTTCATCAAGAATGCTTGAAAGTGCTCTGTTTCATTGAAAGACGATATTTTCCCCTGAAGGATTATACTCAGTTTTGCTGGGTTGAGTCCTAGTTCCTTTGACTTCTGGAATATCCTATTCCACGCCCTTCCATCCCTTAATGTAGAAGCTGCTAGATCTTGTGTTATCCTGATTGTATTTCCACAATACTGGAATTGTTTCTTTCTAGCTGCTTGCAATATTTTCTCCTTGACCTGGGAATTCTGGAATTTGGCCACAATGTTCCTAGGAGTTTCTCTTTTTGGATCTCTTCCAGGTGGTGATTGATGGATTCCTTCAATACTTATTTTGCCCTCTGGTTCTAGAATATCAGGACAGTTTTCCTTGACAATTTCATGAAAGATGATGTCTAGGCTCTTTTTTTGATCATGGCTTTCAGGTAGTCCCATAATTTTTAAATTGTCTCTCCTGGATCTACTTTCCAGGTCAGTTGTTTTTCCAATGAGATATTTCACATTCTCTTCCATTTTTTTCATTCTTTTGGTTTTGTTTTATGATTTCTTGGTTTCTCAGAAAGTCATTAGCCTCCATCTGTTCCATTCTAATCTTGAGAGAGCTACTTTCTTCAGTGAGCTTTTGAACCTCTTTTTCCATTTGGCTAATTTTGCTTTTGAAAGCATTCTTCTCCTCATTGGCTTTTTGAACCTCTTTTGCCAATTGAGTGAGCCTATTTTTCAAGGTGTTATTTTCTTCAGTATTTTTTGGGGTCTCCTTTACCAAGGTATTGACCCATTTTTCATGCATTTCTTGCATCTCTCTCATTTCTCTTCCCAGTTTTTCCTCCACCTGTCTAACTTGCTTTTCAAAATCCTTTTTGAGCTCTTCCATGGCCTGAGCTCTTCCACCTCGGATGTCTGGGATAGAGAGGCCCCGACCTCCAAGTCTTTCCCTGATGGCAAGCATTGTACTTCCTTATCAGAAATGATGGGAGGAAGGAACATCTCTTCCCCAAGAAAGTAGCTCTCTATGGTCTCATTTTGCTTCCTTTGTCTGGGCATTTTCCCAGCCAGTTACTTGACTTCTGAGATTCCTCTGCACCCCTGCCTAGATCTGCCCAGCTAGTACTTGGGGTCTGAGATTCAAATGCTGCTTCCCAGCCTCAGGGCTGACATGGCTGCTATTCAATGTGAGCTTAAGTTCTGGTGCTTGGGTGGGGGCAGGGCCACCTCCCAGGCTCAGTTCCCTCAGGGGGTTTATGCAGGGACCTTCGGTAATGGAGCTCCTGCCTGCTTGGGGAGCCCCAGGCCACCGCTGCCTCTGCCTCTGCCGCTGCCGCTGCCTTCCGAGGGGCCCCGAGTCACAGAGACACCCCACTCCCCTCTCGGCCAGCCCAGATGGCTCTCTCACTGACCTGTAGCATCTGTGGGCGAAAGGACCTTCGCGGCCTCCAGACATTCTGTCCCTGAAGCCTGCTCAGATCTGCTCCTCTGGGGCCATGCGGCCAGGGCAACGCAGGGCTGGGCTCCGCGTCTGGAGTGTGACGGACCCCTGGGGATAGCTTTCCAGGGCTCTCTGGAATAGAAATCTCTTCCAGTGTGTTTCTGCATGGGTTCCACTGCTCCAGAATTTGTGGGGAGTTCTTTTTACAGGAAATTTATTGGCTGTGGATTTGGAGCTAGCATACGTGAGTCTTTCTACTCCACCATCTTGGCTCCTCCCCCCAAACCAGCAGATTTAATAAGCAATGACCCAAGTTAGTTAGCTTTTAGTCCAAGTTTAAGTAAAAAACATTTAGGAATCCAAGTGAGGAAGAGAATATCCTGATTACTGGGGAATAATTGACTAAGGAACCAACACCATTGACTTCCTGGCCTCCTCTCTCCTAGACTGCTTCTCCTACCCCATTTTTACCCTCACCTATCCCTCTAACAATTAGGTTTGGGGTTTGAATTGGGTAGTTAACCAAGGCATTTCCTTGGGATGGGGTAATTGTCGACCTATTCAAAAAGCCCCAGGTGTCCAGAAGAAATGGCTTTGTCAGATCATTAGCTGTCTTCAGCCCAGAAAATCTGTAAATCTGATTCATTTAGGGTAAACGGAGTAGGGTAAACAGAGTAGGGCAAACGAGAGTCTGCCATTCCTGCACCGGGGAGGGCATAACTTCTTCTGGGTCAGCTGCCATTAACAACCAAATGCAATGAACTACTTTAAAACCCAATGTTCAAAATGCAAACAGAGACTTCACAATGTGTAGCCAGGACTTTGGAAAACTACACAATGGTAGGGGATCCTGGGTCAGACCCTAAGCTCACCTTCCTTTTTACTTTGCTTTTAAGGAAATGGATATTCAGATTCCTAAATTGACCTCCATGATTAAACAAAATAGAATGCTGCAATCTTATTTGATTCTTGGCATAGTAAATGTTACCTTATCTTCTGGTAACTCAGAATAATCAGAACAGCAATCAGCAAGAATAATCAGGGAAAAAAATCATCTGAGGATGGAAATCCCTGAATGAAAAGGGCCAAGTATACACAAAGCATTGAGTAGGGCTAGTGCCACTTCCCTGGAAGCTGCCAAACTGCAGTGCCATGACCTGCAAGCGAAACATGTGGATCTTCCAGCCTCAGATGGACTATATAGACAATCCAACGAGAAATACTAAGTGTTTATAAGTGACCAGCTATTACTCAAATTTGCAGCTATAAACAGAACCACATTTATACATGGTACAGCTTAGTTGCAATGTTACATTCTATTTATTTCTTCCACAAATGATATTCATTTTTCAAAGTCAGTAAAACTTCACTAACTCTGACCAACTGGTGGTAAGATCAGGGGCGAAATTTCAACTGGGCGATTTACTAGATGCAAAGCAATGCAGCTAGTGGGACTAGCATTTGGGAGGTCTTCTGGGTCCACCCCACAGAACCCATGGCTGCTATGGAAGTTAATGGAGACAGAAAAAAATGGAAGCTCTCCAGCTAAAGTGAATTCAATAGAACCTGAAGGATGAGACCTAGTTATATGCACCAAAGCTTAAACTCAAATGTATCCATAGGATGGCAAATGTGAAAAATTGGAATTCTCCTTACTTAGTTTAATAACCTGCTGGGGCTACACCTGGTACCCAGCTGTAGATACTTAACTCTGGATTTCAATTCTTGCTAATCTCTCTGAAATCAGTAATACTCCTGTATTTAGGCTGCCTTTCCCTCTAGACACTAGCATTCAACCCTATGCTTAGCTATCCCAGCTACTGACCTGTCTCAGCAGTGTTGCAAGTGGCCCTTTGTTTCATGTCCATGACTAGTGACACCAGTTAGCTGACTTGTGCTTACTCAAATTATGGCTCTGCCCACACCCTTTGTTCATAGTCTACTCTGGAACATCCTAGGTGAAAACTCTTGTCTGCTCCCTTAGCTCAGGAAAGCTTTGGTTAACATAGTAGGATCCCAGTAATGGAACTTAAACAGCCATTGTTCCCCTGGCATTTCCAGAGTAACAGTATGTTTGAGCAGTGAATAAATATAAGTGACTTGCAGTTAGTACATTGTTTTTTGCTTGTTTTCAATACTTATAGAAACACTTGCTGCTGTTGTTTGTTTTTTAAAGGTTTTAATAGTATTCTTTAAATCTTGTTAACATTATCAATGTGCTTTGTAAACCTCAGGTTAATAGGTAATTCAAACTTCAATCTGATCCCTTGTCTATGCCCTCATCAATTTCAACTTATTAAAATTCAAATCACTGGTCCTATTGAACTATGGACTCCTGAGTTTTGGTCACTGATGCACTGGATGACCTAAGCCAAGTCACTGAGCTCAGGTCTTCAATTCTGCTCTACTAAGGAGCAGCAACAGGGGCTGGAGTTTTGTCCAAACGTACAGAAATTTAGAAGGGCAAGGCAAGCACTTTCAGCTATTCAGTACTAGAGAAATCATTAAGTTTAGGCACCTAGGCAACAAGAATGATTAGTTTGTTTTGTTTTGTTTCATATGACTGCTTCCTCCTCCTCTCCTCCAGCAACAGTTTTGGGATAGCCAAGGTTTTCTGCTTTTTCTCCCCTGAACTCAACTAAGGGCATGTATCTATTACTTGTCTTAGGTGAAATCTGTTCTATCCATCCAAGATACAAAAACGGCTAGAGTTCTGTTAGCTCTCTCTTAATTACCCCTCTAGTAATGCAGCAAATGGGAAATAAGTATCATGTATATGGAGTGCCTGAGTGGCTAAGGATAAGCTCTATTGAAGGAAATAACTTTAAATGCAGTAGGCTATGTAAGGGAATATTTTCCCTTGCAAACCTAATTCTTAGACTCTCTTGTTTAGAACTCCTATATACTTATCTACATTAACTCCCAGCTATGACTACAAACACAGATTTACATTCCTCATATTCCAGTACTGAATCCCAGAAGTCAGGGGTATGTTAGTAAATTTTAACAACTGGCTCGGTAGAGGAAGGAAGAAAGGAGATATTACACACTTAAGTTTAATATTGTTAACATTTTCTTCATCATGTTAAGTCTACACAATCAACAAAACATCAAATTGAGCCTTCTTGTGTCACATTTGCAGAATTCTAAACACAGGAAATTTAATAATTGACTTTCACTAGCTGTCTCACCCATGCCTAAAGTCAAGTCAAGAAGCATTTATTAAGATATGGGAGGCACTGTAGAAACCACTGGGGACATAAAGAAAAAAAGCACAGGTCCTGATCTCAAGGAGCCTATAGTCTAATGGAGGAGGAGGAAGAAGAGGAGGAGGAGAAGAGAGAAAGGGGAGGGAGTGAGGAAGGGAAGGAGGGAGGGAACAAGAGAGAGAGAGAGAGAGAGAGAGAGAGAGAGAGAGAAATGTTAACATGTAAACTAGGTAAATACAAAATATGTAGAATGTAAATGTAAGGCTAATGCATAGGGGTTGGGGAGGGGAGAGATCCAAGGCCTGTCACTAGTAGTGACTTTGAAGGTTACAGTCGAAAGATATAGTACAAAATCCCTTCTATACATGGTGAAGGGGCTAGTTGGCTCTTCTCAACAAGTTTCCTTCCTGCCCTAGATTTTCCACAGTTCTCTTTCTCAGCAAGTAATATTTGGAGTCCTGCCCTTCCCACTAGAAAACTAGTACAGTTTCCAGAAAGTGGAGGAAGTATTTATCTAGGATGTTTGGTACCTAAATCTTACCTTCTGAGTGTGGTAATATGCTCACAGGCAAGCCCACCAGCCTCTTCCTGAAGGATATACAGTCTTCTTTGTAGTTCCTTAGGTTTTAGATGAAAATGTTTGAGAAAGATACCTAGAAAGAAAGAGCAAAAGATGACACTGTATGCTCAAAATATACGTGCCCAGAGATCACTTCACAGTTGCTTCCCAATTAAATATCATAGTAAAAGTTCTGAATTGGAGTCAGAAAGACTTGAGTTTAAAAGGTGCTTCAAACACTAAGTGTGTAACCCTGGGCAAGTCCCTAACTTCTTTCAGTCTTTGTTTCCCCATTTGTAAAATAGGAATAATATTGGTACCTTTATTAGAGATATTAGGATCTAATGAGAATGGTGTTTTACAAAACTTAAAGTATTACATAAATGCTAGCAATTAATAATAGTAATTTATACACCTGGGACTATTTCACATCCAGGCACAAAACACTGCAGAAGTCTCACCTTCCAGAGCTCTCTCCAAGCAGCAGTAGCTTGGCCTGTGTTGGAAGTAGGAGCAAAGTAAAACAGTACTGGAAAGTATATAATAATGATGATGATAATAATAAGTTATCATTTCCACTTGGGATCCTCTAAAAGCTAAATAAAATACTACAGGGTATCTTGGTCCTTTGTTCTTAATTTCTTAGATGCAAAGATGAAAAACGGATGTTCCAGTTGGTATGCTGGTATCTGTGAAATAGACAGCATATTGGATAGGCCTTCTATGGAACATTCATGGAAAAATCTATACAAAAAGTCAATAAAGGATGAGGCATGAATGGCGACATCCATTGTGATCCATATCATCTGTGGCCAGGGTGGGAATGGGAGGAGTAGGAAGAGACTATTTTCAGCACCAACTATAAAAGCATCACCTCATTTCTTGTTAGATTTGCTCAAGTATAAGATGATATAACTACACTAGACTTTTTTCTTTCCTGTGTGATCCCAGTATTGATTTATCAGAAACCAAATGCAAGAACCCAATAGATTTCACCAGGAAAGGGGATGTCAGGGACAGGGTGGGCAGAGGATGTGACTTTCCTGGTCTCATCAGAGACAAAGAACACTATACTTGGAGTCAAAAAAGAACTCCTTGAATCCCAGCTGAACCACACACTGCCTATGCGATGGAACAAGGCCAATTATAAAATGGGGGTAGTAATAATCCTGGGACTATCTTTTTCATAGGGTTGTTGTGAGAACAAAATGAAAAAACATCTATGAAAAATGCTTTGTAGCCATAAATTGCTATAATAATTATGTAAAATTATCATAATTATTACATAAGATTTTAGAACCCACAAATGATTTCATGGGGTATGAAAGGTAGAAGTTTGGGGTGTGGAAAAACACAGAGGCAATGGTTATCTGTCTTATTTGTCATTGGTCTACAAAAATCCACCAAATAGGAAAGTGCACACAAAATAACCCTGAAGCTGCAGGATTGGTGTTTAGATTACAGAATTTGAGCTCCAGGGCCTGTCTTGTTCAGGTCTGGTACACTTTTTCATGAGACTAAGGAAGAAGAGTTGGGCAGCTCATGCTTGGTGAGGTAGGGCAGAGAAAAATCTGGTACCTTTTAAAAAACAGCTCTTCACCATTAAGTACTGGCTAAGAACTGGAAATTCAAGGCACTGTTTTATTATTTCTCACTCTTTTAACTAACTTGGTGGTTTTGAAGCTCCAAAAAAATATCCCAAGAGTCTTACAGTATTGATGTAATGAATGATGGTAATACACTCAGTGTGTATATGAAGTTCTTTCTGTTAAATATCCTTTGGGTTCAGGCTTGGGTTTCTCCACTGATGGTTCATCTTTGTCCTCCAATCTCCTGCCAGACATTCCCCAAGGCTCAGTCTTTACCGACTTCTCTCTCTCTATTATCTCTCTTTCAGAATTAAGGAACTCATCCATTTACACAGACTTAACAGTAACCCATAATGGCTCACAAATCCTTTCCTCCAAACATATTTTCACTTCAGCAGTTTATCTCCAATTTTTTACTGGAGATTTCTACACAAATGTCCTGATTGCTTCAAACAAGTCACATCCTAAGCTAAGCTAATTCCCTGCTACACACACACACACACACACACACACACACACACACAAATAAGATCATTCCATCTTTGAATTTATCTTTTATGTTGATGGCACCATTCTCCCAATCACTCAAGCATGCAAAGTTGGAGTTATCTTTGATTCATTTTTTTCTTTTATCTATTATATTTCATGGTTCACAAAGCACTTTATAAAAATTTTCTTATATGGTTCTCATAACCTTGTTCATGTAGCAAATTATAATTATAAGAAACAAATTATTACCCCCTCTGACAGGTTTCAATGTGCTATTTGGGATCATCTATTCAAAACTATGGCCTAGATCCCCAGCAATACATATCTATGCCAAATTCAAACAAACAACAGCAAGAATAAACACATCATTTCAAAAGCAAAAGATATTTAGTTAAAAGAAAATAGCTAAGTAAATGACAAAGAATTTAATCAGGTTGTAAATATTCTGACCACCTACACACAAAAGTAATGACATGTCCCATACCTTGAAGGAAGTGGTCCTCAAATTCCCTTTGGTCCCTCTACTTTCTGAGCCATAGAAAGAGGATTCAGTCCAACTGCATATCACTAAGAGTAAAGCTGGAGGTATATAAACCTCTGCTTCTTGAGGGTTTTTTTCTCCCATTCCCATAAAAGCAGGATAAAGAACATTAACACCACAGGGCCACTGATGCCCTGCAGTCATCACAAAATTGACAGGCCCCACTGTGTGGTCTCTTCCTGTGTTCCCTACCTCTCTCACAACCTCACTGCTGGCCCTTCCTATCCCACCTATAGTTCTCACACTTCACATCCCTGGTCCCTCTGCTCCCTCTCCACATGGTTCTTCCCAGTCTTTCCCCCAATTACTAATCACTGCTCCATACAACTATGCCCTTCTTGCTTTCTCCTTAAACATCTGGTGTTTCCTCACTACTTCTCATATGCCTGAGGCTATTCCACATCCAGGAATTAGATACCCCAGGAGTCTCACCTCCTGAAACTTTCTTCAACAAGCAGCAGCATGATTAGCAATGAAAGTGGAAAGTCAGACATTTAAAAGTAAATACTTCTACTTTTTAAATTTTATTTTTCTTGTTGGTGTGTGTTTTTTGTCTTTTTCAACATGGAAATATGTTTTGCATAACTCAATTATTTTTTTACTTTAGAGGACCAATATGACAAGGATGAAGTCTTGGTTTGTATATGAGTGTCATCACCAAACTTGGAGCAGGCCTGAGACAACTGAACCACTGGCAGCAGTGGCTCAGCCCACAGACACTAAAGATATCTTGGAAAGTCAGCGGGAAGGATCTGTCACACCTGGGTGAGAGAGGAGCACAGTCCAGCTCAGGCCATGCTAGCACATCCTCAGCCACAGTGAACCAGGAGGAGGCCATGGGAGCCACTGAATCAGGAGTGGCAGTGGCCATGGTGGTGTCAGCAGCAGCAGCTACTTCTGAAGCTCTCAGCCCACAGATGGTAAGGGGGGTTGAACAACTGATCAGAAGATTATAGGGGTCTCTTTGCTAGCACTGAGGCAGGGCACTGTTGCTTTGGCCATACTCAGATCTGGGTCACAATCCTGGGT
The DNA here is from genome assembly GCA_023548195.1 of Bettongia penicillata ogilbyi. Taxonomy (NCBI): domain Eukaryota; kingdom Metazoa; phylum Chordata; class Mammalia; order Diprotodontia; family Potoroidae; genus Bettongia; species Bettongia penicillata. The sequence goes on along the minus strand of JAJHZJ010000608.1, from coordinate 6,849,434 downwards.
GGCAAGGAGGAGGAGAACTAGCATAGCAGAGCTTCCAGCCAGAGAGGAAGGGAGACCCTCCTCACAGTTCCAGGATAGAAAAGAGTACTTATGGTCACTCACAGAGCAAAGTACAGGCCTTGGAAGAACTGAAAACTTACAGGTCCCTAGAAGTATCCCTGAAAACAGCTGCACAAAACCCCTGAAGCTTAGAACAGTGCATCCTCCAGCCTAGAAGCAGAGCTCTACTTTAACAATGAATTAAATGTCAAGTAAAAGGCTGGGAAAATGATCAAACAACAGGAAAAAAACCTCTGACTCTACAAAGTTACTACAGTGACAAGAAAGATCAAAACACAAACTCAGAAGAAGACAACAAAGTCAATGCTCCTACATCCAAGCCTTTAAGAAAAATATGAATTGGTAATGGAAGAGTTCAAAAAGGATTTTGAAAATGAAGTAAGAGAGGTGGAGGAAAAATAAGAAAGAGAAAAGAGAGTGATTCAAGAAAATGTGAAAAATGAGACAAGAGTAAAGAAGATACACACACACACAAAAAAAATATTGAGGAAAATAGCACCTTAAAAAACAGACTAAGCCAAATGGTAAAAGAGGTCCAAAAAGTTAATAAAAAGAAGAATAAAAGTAGAATTGACCAAGTGGAAAAGGAAATCCAAAAGCTCACTGAAGAAAATAATTCCTTAAAAATTAGAATTGAGCAAATGAAAGCTAAATGACTTTCTAAGGAAGCAAGAAACAATAAGACAAAACCAAAAGAATGAAAAAAATAGAAGAAAATGTGAAATATCTCACTGGAAAAAAACAACTGACCTGGAAATTAGATCCAAGAGAGATAATTTTAAAATTATTGGACTACCTGCAAGTTATGATCAAAAAAAGAACCTAGACATCATCTTTTAAGAAATTAACAAGGAAAACTGCCCTCGCATTCTAAAACCAGAGGATGAAATAGAAATTGAAAGAATCTACTGATCACCTCCTGAAAGAGATCCCAAAATGAAAGCTCCCAGGAATAGTATAGCCAAATTCCAGAGTTCCCCAGTCAAGGAGAAAACATTGCAAGTATCATGAAGCCAAAGTTGGGATGATACAAGATTTAACACCTTCTACATTAAAGGATCAAAGGACTTGGAATAGGGTGTTCCAGAGGACAAAAAAACTAGGATTACAACCAAGAATCATCCACCCAGTGAAACTGAATATAATCCTTTGGGGGGTAGTGGAAAATGGACATTCAATGAGAAAGAGAACTTTCTAGCATTATTGATGAAAAGACCAGAACTGAATAGAAAATTTTACTTTCAATACAAGACTCAAGAGAAGCATAAAAAGGTAAACAGGAGAGAGAAATCATAAGGGACTTAATAAGGTTAAACTATTCAATTCCTACATGGGAAGATGCTATTTGTTATTCATAAGACTTTTCTTATTATTAGGGTAGTTAGGAGTATATATAGACAGAGGACACAAGTGTGAGGTGAATATGAAGGAATGATGCCTAAAAATAAAATTAGGGGGTGAGACAGGAATATACTGAGAGAAAGAGAGAGGAAGAGGCAGAATGGAGTGAATTACTTCACATAAAAGACGCAAAAAAAAAACTTTTTACAGTGGAAGGGAAGATGAGGGAGGTGAAGGGGAGTAAATGAACTATACTTTCATCAGAATTGGCTGAAAGAGGGAATAACATACACAGTCAATTGGGTATAGAAATCTATCTTATCCTATAGGAAAACAGAAAGGGAAAGGAATGGGGGCGGTGACAGAATGAAGTACAGATTGGGGAGGGGGTAGTCAGGAGCAAAACACTTTTTGAGAGGGACAGGGTGAAAGGAGAGAGAGAATAAAATAAACAAGGGTGGAGGAAACAGGATGGAGGGAAATACAGTAACTGTGAAAAAAAATTTTGGACTGAGTTTCTCTGATAAAAGTTTCACTTCTCAAACATATAGAAAACCAAGTTAAATTTATAAAAATAAAAGCTATTCCTCAACTGATAAATGATCAAAAAGATGCAAAAAGTTTTCAAATGATTTAATCAAAGCTATCTATAGTCACATGAAAAAAAAAAGCCTAACTCAGTATTGAGTGGAGAAATGCAAATTAAAACAATTCTTAGGTACTACCTCATACCTATTAGATTGGTTAATGGGACAGAAAAAGTAAATTACAAATGTTGGAGGGAATGTGGGAATAATGAAACTATAATGCACTGTTAGCAAAGTTGTAAACTGCTTCAACCATTCAGTATAGCAATTTGAAGCTATGCCCAAAGAAATATAAAACCATGTATATAGCCTTTAATCTAACAATTCTGGTACTAGGTCTATATCTCAAAAGAGGTAAAAAATCAAACAAAAAGGAATAGGATCTATAAGTGCAAAAATATGCATAGCAGTTCTCTTCTGGGGGCAAAGAATACGGAATTGAAGGGATGCCCATCAATTGAGGAATGACTGAACAAGTTGTGATATATGATTACTATGAAATACTATTGTACTATAAGAAATGATGAGCAGGATGCTCTCAGAGAAACCTGGAAGGACTTGCATGGGTTGATGCAAAGTGGCATATATTATGTACAAAGTAATAGCAATATTGAAAGATGATCAACTGTGAATTATTTAGTTATTCTCAGAAATACAACTACCCAAGACAACTCAAGGACTTAGGAAAAATTCTATCCATCCCCAGAAAAAAAAAATGATATCTCAATACAGATTGAAGCATATTTTTTTTCAACTTAATTGTTCTTGAGCTGTTTTTTCTCTGTTTTCTTTCACAATATGGATATGTTTTACATGGCTGTAACCTATATTATATATAAAGCCTATATCAAATTCCTTGCCTTCTCAAGCAGTGGGGCAGGGAGGGAAGGAGAGAATTTGGAACTCAAAGTTTTAAAAATAACTGTTAAAAATTGCTAAATTGTTTTAATAATCTCTGTTTCACTCTCCCTCTTTCTCAACAAATCACTTTTCTAAATTCCCAACATTAAATTTATATTTAATTTCTACTGACAATAGCTTTCCATATTCCTAACCCTATGACTTTCTTCCTAATAGCACCCTTCCTCTGAGGGTATTTTCCTCATGACCTAGTTTGCTCATACTATGCTTATCCTCATTGCCCCTTTTATATAAGGTATTGTAATACCTTGGACTTTTGGTCAAATTAAGCAAATCTTGTTTTTTTGCAGACTTGAATCTAACTTTTTTTGTTTAGCTCTAAGTTAAAAAAAAAAAAGCTGAAATTTCAAAGGCCTTGATGATTCGGTAACTGTCCTGCATTATTTATTTTTAGAAATTGTTCTCATTGTTGTTAAATTTTTATTATCAAAGGAAAGTGTGAATAAAGTCAGAGTGAAGTTTTGCTTTAGATAAAAGCCCAAAGTAGAGAGATTTTGCTAAACAGCTCACTACAGTTAACAAAGGATAATTCCCTGTCTTAACAAAAAATAGCTTCAACAGAAATAGCTTCATTTTTCAACTAAAGTGCTCAAAATGAATAGTCCTATTTTCAAACAAAAGCAACATGATTTGCTAATGGGAATCATCTTGATTTAGATGGGGGAAAGGTGCTTTTGACTTCCTTTATCCATATTAATACTTCCGGGAGGGCTTATACACTTACATGCAGCTGCAATGTAGTGGAAAGAATAATGCGCTTGAAAACTGAAGACCTGACTTCAAGTTCTGGCTCTCTTATTGAACGTGTGACCTTGGACAAACCACTTCACCATTCTGTGTTTCACAGGCCACATTTCATAGGCAAAGAAACTAGTGCTTATACTACCTATTTCTCTGTAATCTTCAATCTCATATTCTTAACTGGCTCCTTCACTGCTCCCTCAAACATGTCCAAACATGTGCAGTCTCTACAACTGCACCCATGTCATCTATTAAGGAAAAAAAAACCCTAACTTGATCGGACTATTCCTGTTAGCTAGCATTCTCCATTTTTCCTCCCCTTCTCAATCAGTAAATCAATAAACATTTATTAAGTGCCTATTAAGTGTACCACACTCAGTGTCAAGTTCTGGGGATGCAAAAAAAGAAGCAAAAGACTATCTGTGCTTTCGAGGAACTTAAAATCTAATGCAGGAGACAGCATACAAACAAATATATTAGATATATACAGCATAAACAGGAAATAAACAAAAAAGGGAAAGCACTGGAAATAAAAGGGGATGGGAAAGCTTTCCTATATAAGGTAAGACACTAGGTGGGACTTAAAGGAAGTCAGCATGGCCAATAGATCAAAGAAGGGAAAACACTCCATGCCTGGGGGATAGCCGGAGAAAATGTCCAGAGTAAAGAGATGGACACTTCTCAGGGAAATTCCCTGAGAAAGCCAGGTATCAAAGAATTGGACATTGGGAATGCTCATCAATTTGAAATGACTGGACAAGTTGTGCTATATGATTGTGATGGAATACTATTGTGCTATAAGAAATGATGAGCAGGATGGTTTCAGAAAAACTTGGGAAGACATATGAATTCACACAAAGTGAAATGAGCAAAACCAGGAGAACACCATACACAGTAGCAGCAATATCGCATGATGAAGAACTATGAATGACTTAGCTATTCTCAGAAATACAATGATCCAAGACAATTCCAAAAGACCTATGATGAAAAATGCTACCTACTTCCAGATGGAGTCTGAATGCACATCAAATAATGCTGTTTTAACTTTTATTTTTCTTGGTTTGGTTTTTTTTTTTTTGGTCTGCTTTCTTTTGCAACATAGCTAACATGTTTTGCATGTCCACACATGTGTAAACTATATCAAATTGATTTCCTTCTCAAGAAGGGGGGAAAGAGGGAGAGAATTTGGAGCTCAATTTTTAAATGAATATTAAAAAATTGTTTTATATGTAATAGAAAAAAATATTAAAATTCTCAAAAGAAGAAAAGAAAGCCATCTACAATCAGTGTTTTTTTCTTTTTCCTCACTTTTAAGTACTTTGTAGTCTGAATTCCAGGCTTACCACTAAACTGAAACACCTCTCTAAAGTTACAAGTGATCCTTTAAATTGACAAATCTAATAGCCTTTCCTCAATCTGCAGCCTTTGTCAATCGTCTTCTTCTCTAGGATATTGTCTCCTCTCTTGGCTTTCCTGACAGTGCTCTTTCTTGACTCTCCTTCTGTCTGTAGGACAGCTCCTTCTCAGTTTCCTTTCCTAGCTCTTCCTCAAAGTCACCACCAGTAATCAAGTTCCCCTAAGCTTCTGTTCAGGGTCCACTTTTCTTCTACACTCTTTTGCTTGGTGCTCTCATCACTCCCAAGGGCATTAATTATCATCTCTACACAAATGATTCACAGATCTAGAAATCGAACCTTAATCTTTCCTCTGAGTTTCAGTCTCATATCACCAACTGCCTTTCGAACTTCTCAAATTGTATCTCAAACTTAATATGTCGAAAACACAACTCATTATTTTCCTCTTAAACCCTTTCTTCTTTCCAACTGTCCTATTACTGTGAGAACCAGCATCATTCTCCCAACTTCCCACTGACACCCACAACTTCAATGTCTTTCTCAACTGCTCAGTCACATTTACCTCACATATCCAATATGTCATCAAATCTTGCTTCTATCTTCACATCTTCCATATTTTCCCCCTTCTTTCAATTCACATACCTGCCACCCTGGTACAAGCTCTCATCACTTCACACTTAGACAATAGGCTTTTGTAACAGTAAGCATCCCAACCTACACAGTGGTATCACAGGTACTTAGATCTGCATTCATAAAAGGAAAGCAACTTTCAAGGGGTTAACAATCACTTTAATCAAGCACAGGTATCAGAGAAAAGCAAAATTTCAGAGAAAATACAGAGAAATCAAAAGTCAACAGACATGCTTCCAAAATGTTTGACCGTTACATACATACACAGTTACCAGAGAGGGAAGCATCAGCTTCTGGGTTTTAGCTGGGGAGGGGGCCGGGGCTCCTTAGTGGCTTCCCAGAGTCTCTCTGGTCAAAGAAACACTAGTTCTGAGGTGAATAAAACCTCACCTTCAGAGTATTTATACACTTTTTAGAGCCAGAGGGCATAACCCTCTGACCCAGTGCCTCAATAGAAAAAATAAAAGGTACTTGGGGCCCTCCTGCAAAACAACTCCACTAATCAAGCTTCCTACAGGTCCATCAATGGATGGGAAAGATCCTCCTTAATCACTTTTTTCAATCATATACATATCTATACATATATAATGGATAGATATATTAGACTTGCTTTGTCTTTTGGGGTAGGGGTGAAGACATGGGACAGTATTTGTATGTGCTATGTCTTGAATATCCAAGACAGACATGAAAAGGAAAAGAAGTTGTAAAGTTATAACATTAGATTTATGAAAGGGAAAAATACATTGCTTTGCTGTGGTGATTCAGATGGTATGATGTTTTTCTGAAGTTACTGGATATAAGCAGAGGTTGACTGATAGAGTCATCATCTTTTCCCCACCTGCATCCTGGACTATATGGGGTTTTGTTGCAAAAAATAGGAATAAATGAGTAAAGACAGCAAGAACTCTTAATTTGGTAGAGAGTAATATGAAAGTCTTCAAAATGAAGTCTCAAAAACTGGGACGTCCTAATTTTTGAGATGATTTCTTCTTGACTATCACTATTTGTAGGACTGTTACTTGGGAGAGAGTACTAGCCTTAGAATCAGAAAAACATGAGTTCAAGTTTATACTCTGGCATATTATTATTTATATGGCCATGAGTAAATCATATTCAATCAAAGGCACTGTTAGTAAAACAAAACCAGCAAAAGACCCTATTTTACTTGCCATTACAGATTCTGGTTAGAATCCCTGCATGCAGTCCTTCTCCATCCCAGTCTATCCTCCAATCAGCTGCCAAAATGATCTTCTAAAGTAGATATCTGAGCCAGTTAAATATAAAAAATCTTCTCTTTGGCTTTTAAAGTCATAGACAACCTGGGCCCTGCCTTAATCTTCTAACACTTTACTACCCTCTACTTACTTTATAATTCAAAGCAATAGCCTTGCTATTCCCTACATACCACATCTCCCTCCTTCTTGCCTTTTCTTTGCCTCTTCCACATGCCTGGAATGCTCCCCCTGCTCACCTCCACCTGCTGGTTTCCCTAACCTCTTTAGAGTGTCAAGTCTAACCTTCTGAAAAAGGCCTTTTTAGTCGTTCCCCCATCTCCCTCTCTACAGCTAGAGATTTCTCTCTAAGGTTATTTCCTCTTTTATGCTATAAATATCTTGTTTGTACATAGTTGTTTCCATGTTGCCTTTCCTGGTAGAATGTGAGCCATTTGAGAGGAGGGACCACATATTTGCCTTTCTTTCTATCCTTAGTATTTAGCACAATGCCTGGCAAATAGAAAGGACTTAATAAATGCCTATTGATTGACAACTGACTGACTGACCTATCTTCAATCTCCAACAGGAAGTATCAAAAATCAAAAGATAGAGTATCAACCCAAAAGAAAAAAAAAAGACAAAAAAAGCTCTCAACTTGCCTGCCATTCACTGGCCATTATTATTATTGACATATTCTCCTCTTATAGCCTTTTCAAATTCCAGTCAATGCATGAGAGCAGAGGTAGACCTTCTAGATTGGCTCTTTCCATCCAAATATTCCAATTAAAACTTTTTATAAGCTTTTCATGTGCATGTGCTCATCAATATTCATAAATGTGAGGTCATCATACCTTTAAGCATCTAATTACCCAAAATGAATTGTTCAGTTAACATCTTTAAAGACCTGAATATTCTGTCTTTGTGGCAAACCCTTGCTGATAGAGAAATTAACACTAACTTTGAACATGGATTTATTTCTTACCCTTTAAGAACCACTCTTGAAATAAATGTATGAGCTTCTCATCATCAAATTAGTCAGTTGAAGGTGAAACTATTGGTCCATTTAATTAACTAAGAGACTTCATGCTAGCTCAATTTTTCATTTGTGCTCAAGCAGAAAAAAAAAAACCTTCATGTAACAGATTGCGAGTGGGATGATCTGGATAATTTAAATCCTAGCTCTGCCATTTACTTCTTGTGTGACCTTGGGTAAGTTGAATCACCCCTCAGTTTCCTTATCTGTAAAGTTAGGGCTTGGACTTTAATGCTATCTAACATTCTTTTTTATCTCTAAATCCTGTGACTCAAATACTTGATTGTATTTTCACCAATAACATTCACTCAAGGGTAGAACTTATTTCTACCCTGTGACAGGTAGATGTTACATCTACCTGTTCAAAAACTGAAAATAAAATGGGTCCCTTTCAGTTATGGAATAGCTAAACAAATTATGAAATAAAACATAATAGTATATTATTGGTCCTTAAGAAACAATGAATATGAGGAACTCAGAGAAACATCAGAAGATATGCAGTGACTACAATAATCTAAACAATGACACTGGAGAGCAGTAGAATGATGATGAACTCTTGTACACGGTATGGATCTTGGAGAACTAATAATGAAACTTACCTCCTTAGCAGTTTTGAATAAAACAAGTCAGATATTTTAAAATCTTTGTACTTGATGAATTCCATTCTATTAAAAGTACAGTAGTTGTTTAGAGAGAAGTAGGGGTCTCTGGATATGAAATTAATTTTATGTAGTCAGATCAGATCAACATTTTGACTAACTTTGCTTAAATATTTTTTCTGTTTTAAAAAAGGAAACTATGATGGGAAGGGGAGATGAAGAAGGGAAGGTAAGAGAGATTACTATGTAAAAGAAAAAGACTTTAAACATTAATCTACCTAGATAATTAGCTCTTTCCACAATCTTTGATCCAGATGGAAAAGTAATTAAAGGTAAAATAATTACATTAGCCTCATTTACTGACTGTTTGGTGCCACAAGTAAGGGAAAAAATAAACTGTTAATAACTGATTCTGTCATGTAATGGCAAACCTTTAACTAAGTACCCCTAGCACTTCCTGGGCAATTTCAGTTCACACAGAAAAGGTCTGTAACCCAATGATGAGTCACATCTCACAGTTCTATGGCAAAAAGAATTTCTCTGGTTCCCAGTCACTGATAGGATTCCACTTATTATAATATCACATAGATGTTCAGAGAGTAGACATCAGCTACTGGGCATTGCAGTGTGTGAAAGCTCTTATCTGTTCACCCATAGAAAGACTGAGTCCACAAGGCCTAGCGGGAAAGGCCTAGCCATTATTCCATAGGATAAACATGGGATTCTAGTGCAACATAGCTTCAAAAGGGGCCACATTTCAATGGAAAATTTGCTCCAAATCCCAGTCCAGGAACCTTGATGTTGGGTAGGAACCCACTAGCATATGTATTAGAAGGAACATATGGGTTCTTGGGCCCAAGTTAGAATGCGTTCAAGCCTTTAAAAATCATAGCATTTATGACAAGAAGGAAACTTAAACATCTAATCCAATGCCCTCATTTTACAGTAGTAGATAGGGAATCTGAACCCACTCACAAAGATCAGCAAACCAGTCAAAATTGGGTCTCCTCTGACTTTTCTCTTTACAAACTCACAGACTGTTCACCTGTACTTGGGAGGGATTACTAACACATCAAAAAAGGCATTTTAATAAGCAATTAATGGCATACTAGAATGAACACTCAACTTAGAGTCAGCAGACATAGGATTGAATCCTAGCCCTGATACTTTCGTACTTCATTGTGATCTGAGACAAGTTATTTAGCTTCTATGAGCTTCAGTTTCCTCATCTATAAAGCAGAAATGTGAGGGAGCATAACACACTGGTTACTGAGCTAACATAGTTGAAAGAAAGGGGAGAGCTGGCTGTATACGAGTCCTATCTCTGCCACATGCTGACCATGTGACTTGTCAGATCATTTAACCTCTCGGTGCCCCAGATGAATCTGACATAAATTGCAGAATACAGTTATCCTTTCCACATTGCAACTTTCCCCACTGTGATTTTGATATATCTTGGGTCAGCTTAAAAAATTAAATGGGAATTTGGGGGAAGTTTTGAAGAAGCCACAGTTGATACAAAAATGCCAGCAGATGACCCAGAGTCTATGACCAAATACTTAACTCAAATTTTACAATAAGATACTGTAAACACCCCATATAAGAAAAAGAAAAGATTCAGACTTCTCTGGTATGAAGGACCAAAAAATTTTCCATGGATTTTCCAGGCACCATGCTCCTGACCCTCACAATGTGGAAAGGATAACTATAGTTGCCAAGTTGCATTGGTAGAAGCAATTACCTCATTAGGAGTTGCCTACACTAAAGAAATCATAGGCCTGAATTCCTACACCCTCTCCTGCAAAAAAAGGAAACAATAAGTGCATTATCATACAGGGCAGTTTTGAGGAACATATATAAATTAAAATTCAAGTTATTATTATGTCTTCAGCTTCAAGGATCTGTGACTGTGTCAATGTGCACATTTCCCTTACAACTTAGTAAATAATATATGAGAGTTGCTATGGCACAAAAAAAAAAATCATTTTTTAGCCACTCTAGTGGTGAGCCTCTCTTAACTTAGCTAGGCTCAGCTAATGAATCAACCAGTGTTGTTCAGTTGTTTTTCAGGCATGTCCAACTCTTTGTGACTGGGATTTTCTTGGCAAAGATACTGGAGTAGTTTTCATTTCCTACTCGAGCTCATTTTACAGATGAGGAAACTGAAGCAAACAGGGGTAAGTGACTTGCCCAGGGTTATTATACAGCTAGTAAGTGTCTGAGATTACATTTGAACTCAGGTCTTCCTGACTCCAGACCCAGTGCTCTATCTACTGCACCACCTAACTGCCTTGTCAATCAACCAATGAACAAGCATTAATTAAGCACCCATTGTGTACCAAGTACTGTACTGGGTGAAAGGTATACAAAGACAAATGAAATTATGAAATTATGCCTGCTTCTTAAGAGCTTACATTTTTTTTTCTGGAGAAACAATATGTATGTACAGCAAAAATATATCCAAATTATGTACATAGTAAGTACAAGGTAATTCGGGAAGGAAGAGCCAGGGAATGGGGGTAGGAAAACAAAAAGACTTTCTATGTTAAAGTCTGTACTTGAGCTGAGCTTTGAAGGAAATTAGAGCTTATAAAAGGCAAAGGTGAACATTCCAGACACAGGGGTCAGCCCATGCAAAGACAATAACATAGGAGATGGAGTGTCATATGTGAGCAATAGAAATCAAAAAGTCAGTTTTGCGAGATCATAGAGAAATGATGCGTAAAAAGGCTTGGAGGATAGATTGTAGCCAGTCTGTGAAGGGTTTCAATTCACAAAGGAGTTGATAAGTGATAAAATTTGATTCTGAAGGCAGTAGGGATACACTACAGATTTTTTTTAAGCAGGAGAGTAACTTGTTTAGACATATACTTTAAGAACAATATGTTGGAAGCTGTGTGGCAGATGCATTGGTCAGTGGAAATACTTGAGTTGAGACAGGTCCCTGGATGAAAGACATACAATCTATCACAGGAATTATACTTGAAGATTCCTAAATTTGTGCTCTGCTGCCATAACCTTCTAGGGTGAGGGGTCCCTCCACACCATGTGGAGGCAAAGGAGGAAGACTGTAGTGAAGGGAGTTATCTTTGTTAACCTTTCCAAACAACAGAGAAAATATAAAAAATATTTGTGCAACCAACAGTCATATATAGTCGTAGCCCCAATGAGGAAAGCAGCCATCAATCTAAGAACAGACCATCAGGTCATTGGAATCATCACCACAGGTACAATCTGCCAACTGTTGATGGGTCTTAACTACGAAAATATGGCTGTGGGAGGCCAAGCAAATAACATATCACTCACTAAAGTTGTGGGCAACTCTGTGGTCTAAAAGAAGGTGATGGTTCCCTAATAAATCGTTGTTCAACATCACAGGGGTATTCAGAGTTTGGAACTGGTCGTAGAGTCTTATCACATCAATTTTTCTCTTCTGGAGGTCACATGCTGACCAGATGGATTTTTGAATCTGAAAAACATGAGGAAAGGAAAGAAGGAAACTCAAATCTGCACACAGTGACATTACCAGAAACATGCTCTGACTTCAGATTTTCGTTCTCAGAAAGGGCAGCTCTGTCTTCCAAATTCACAGATCCTTTCCAACTCATATTTTAATGAATCCCTGAATAGTGACAGCAGAGGAATTCAGACCTAAATAACTGAGGTGCAAGGATCTCTAGAACTAGTGGGAAAGTGGTTGGGGGTCAGGTCAGAATTTATCCAGGTTCTCTCCATACACACCCTGATCCAAAGGCACAGGAAAGAGAGAGATGTATTGGAAACAGATGTGAGAGAGCCTAAGGCAAAGGCCATCAAAAGGAATGGTAGACCCAGTTCAAATGTCTGATATGACTTATTTGAAAAGATATTCTAGCTCAAATCAGTTGAGCTTTTTTGGTGATAGATTCTCATCTGTCTCTGAGATACATGGGGTATTTTAATTCTGGACACAAAACATTTCCCTTGAAAAATCTCACCTTTTTTTTAATCATATTTCAGAAAATCTGTGAGCTAGGAGGGACCTAAGAAATCATCTAGCTGAACCCTCACATGAACAAGAATTCCCTCTACTGTGTCCCTGACCCAGTGATCATTCAGTCTTTATTTCAAGACCTCTGGGGAAGGGGAAGTCACTACCTCCTGTGACAGTTCATTTTGGTTTGATAAGCTCTACTTTTCTTTTAATTTACATTGAATCAAAATTGTCCTCCTAGTGACTTCTGATATAACAGCCACCCCAATAAAAAAAAGCATCCATCAGTTTAATAAGTAAAGCATTAGGTTAACAGAAATAATAAAAAGATTCAGCACCTCTGGGCACTGGATTTTATACATAATAGAACTCCCCTTGTGAACTTTGATTCTACCGCTTTATTTACTTAGCAAACCTGTGTCAGCTCTGAATCAACCTAGTGCTATGTAATAATTCCTCAGCATCTCCTCAGTCAATAAATAAGAGTGATAACAAGACATTTTTCTCAAAGATTTAAAGTAAACTGGAAAAAAGCCCCTCTGTCCACTACATCTTTTCTTTATTTCCACAGTATAGCCATTGGGTTAAATTAAGGAAGTGGAAGGACTTACCTTGTCATGAGGAACAATATCCCAGTGAAAAGCTTTTGTTCTTTCAGTGGTTGGAATGGGGTTAACAACTGGAAGGCTGGCAGGGAGAGGTGGGCCTCCCTGGACTATGGAGAGGCAAGGTTGGGGCACACATGGAATGCCCTGCCCCAGTGAGGTTCTCCTTTGGGATCCTGACACACAACTGGAAACTGGAACCATACTCAGTGAAGTTGTAGAAGAACCTGAAGCCAGCAACAAAACTGATTCCTTCTCCTTTCCTCCTGGAAATATTTCAGTCCCGTCTTTACTGATCTCATGTTTGGAGGTCAGGCTCATCTCTGCACATGAACTTCTATCCTGAAATTCAGCCTGATGGTCTGAATAAGTCAGAGACAGTACACAGTACTGGCTGATGAGGGAGACCCATCTGTCCCTCATCTCAGTGACATTCTCCATTTGTCTAATCAGGGCTGTGGCAGGAATTCGGAATCTAAAAAGAGAAATACATGTCTGTTTCTCTATCCAGCTATAGTAAATGAAGCTGTAGATGTAGAACAAGGGGGCTAAAACAATAGAGGTTCATTAGGCATATGGCTTTATCACTTTATCCCTCTGAGGTCCAATTCCCTTATCTGTGAAATGGGGATAATAATTTGCTTCTTAACCTACCTCACAGGGTTCTTGAAAGGACCATATGAGAAAATGTCTGTAAAATGCTTTATAAACCATGAAGTATAAGATAAATGTGAGTCATCATCATCATGATGATTATTTGTACAAAGAATACCTTGATGCCAAATAAAGAGGCAGCATAATGTAATGGTTAGAACACTTAGAATCAGGAAGAAATAGATTCAAATCTCACCTGAGACACTTAGTAAGCTGCATGACATTGGGCAAGCCATATCATTTTTCTAAGTCTGTTTTCTCATCTGGAAAATAGATTTAGAGAGGGGGCATAATGGATATAGCCCATAATGGAGTCAAGAAGTGGGATTCCCATCTGAAGTGGGAATCCTGCCTCAGATACTTCCTTGTCATATTAACCTAGGCTAGCCACTTTACCTCTCAGTGCCTCAGTTTCCTCATTTGTAAAATGGAGATAACAATAGCACCTACCTCCCAATGTTGTTCTGAGAGCAAAAGAATTAACATTTCACAAACCTCAAATTGCTATATAACGGCTAGCTATCATCATTACTGTGGTTGCTGCTATTATTATAAGGAGGAGGAGAAGCCACTCAATAACCTCTAAAATCCTCTCTAACTCTCTCTATATGATTATTATATGTGTGCACATATCATTGAGTCTCCTTACAACAATAAGGGAGGGGAGGGAAAAAAGTTCCTCGTAGTAGATTTTCATTCTCTGTCTCTCCCCCTGCCCCCTCCAGTTTCCATAAGCTCCAAGAAAATCCCAGGGCCTAATCAGGCTGTCGATCATGTCACCCTCCTGCTCAAAAGGCTTTGATTACTTCCTCGTCCTCTAGAATAAAATGCAAACCTCTCAGTTTGACATTTAAAGTCCTCCCCGATCTGGCTCCTGCCTAACTTTCCAAGCTCATCACACATTATTCGCCTTCATGTCCTTTCCATTTTGGCTAACCTGACCTATTTGGTGCTTTCTGAACTAGGCATTCCATCTTTCTCATCCGTGACTATGCAGTAGCCTGTCACTATGTCTACCTGGAAGGTTCATTCTCCCTTTTGACTTCCGTCTTAGATTTCTTCCTTTTTGAAGTTCAACTCTGGCACCTCCTCCAGGGGAAGCCTTTTTGGATCCCTTTAGATATTAGCACTCTCTCCATCTCCAGTTATCATATATGTCCTTATCTTTTTGCCCTAGTAAAATGTAGGAAATTGGGGGTAAGGATTATTTAATTTTTTTCTTTTTATTCCCAGAGTCTGCCACAGTGCCTGGCACATAATAGGTGCTTGATAAATGCTGGCTAGATTGGTCACATAAATTACTACATGTCTGAGACACTTTTATCAGGGCCAACAGAACACAAGGAAATCAGGAACTCATTAAACATTTGCTAAACAACCTCCTACTGTGTTCACAGCCTCCTGCTAGATGCTAAGGAAGATCCAAAGTTTATTAAGACAGTTTTCTCATGACATGTACTGTCTAGTGCATATTTGCAGAACATTATTACGTAAAATGGCATCTTAGTTCAGAGATGTACAAAAAACTGGGTAGGGCACAAAAGATAAAAGATTATTAAATGACCCAGAGGGAAGATGGAGAATTTGAGCTAAACCTTAAAAAAATTATTCAGAAAGCAAGGAAAGTATGACTTAATCAAGTCATAAAGGAGAAAAGAACTGACTCTGGAGTGAGAGGATCTGCATTCAAAGCCTGCCTCTCTTGCATATTCCCTGAAAAACCTTAAGAATGTCACTTAACTTCCTTAGGGCTCATCCGTAGAATAAGAGGGCTGACAACCCAATTCCTTTTCAGTTCTAGATCTATGATTCTATGTTTCTAAGTACAAGAGGGAAAGAAGGAATAGACACAGGAGAGAAGGAATAACTAGCAAGTAACTGTCTTTTTTCAATCTAAACTCCTTTTCTCCTTCCCTATGCCTATGTCCCTGACAAGGGGGATATGTGGGTGGTGGGCTTAATGATACGTGAAAGGAATTGAGTTCTGGCTGGACATCAGAATCAAGTGGAAGAGGGGGAAGAAAGGGCCATGAGAAATTAAAAATCTGTTAAATGAAGAAAATAAGGAAGAAAACCACTTAATAATAAGTAGGTCAAACTATCCATCAGGAACTCAAAGCATCCTGGTTCACACTTTTAGCTAATTTTGGACTCATTAGTCATGAGTTGAGTTTGGATTGAGTTTGGTGGATGCTTTGATGTATTAATATGTACATAGGTATGTAGTAATCAAACCATCTCTTCTGCCTCAATGAAGAAATCCACTACATTTGGAAGATACCTGAAGATAAACCCTCATACAGCGCAATAGTATAAATAATATCCTGATTAACTTTGCCAAAGATAATTCTAATTTAAGCAGAATTGTTGAACAGCCTAACTTGTCAAAGAAGAATAACACAGGCTGCTTTGACCTTTTCAAACAAAGTTAATTGCTTAGATTTTTAAGGTTATGAAGTTGAAATTTTGCCATATATTGATTCAGTGGTGCAAGTTTTTCTCTTCATTCCTTCTTTCTCTTGGAGGTGACAAGAAAGTTTTCTGATGCTCTCCTTTTCCCAAAACAATGGCAGAAACAGTCAGAAATCTTTGAGTTTGGGTCAATTTCATTAGCTACACAGTTTTGCTTCTCAGGTGGAAATCATCTTGATGTATCTTGTCCCTCAGTGGTCTCCAATCAGTTTAAGGCATTTTTATTTCTGAGACTTTTAGAGCTTTTTCTAAACAAAAGCTCTTTTTTTTTCTAAACTTTTTCTAAACAAAAGCTGATCTAGTCCAATCACTTCATTTTACAGACATGGAAACTGAGAGCCAGACAAGTTAAGTGAGTTGCCCAAGAGCACACAAGAAACCAGTGAAAGATTCGGTGCCCTTTCACCATACAACTTCCCTTGTACTTCAATGCTTCCAGGATCCTTGAGTCCATTGAAGTGGGTTTTCTTTCCACCTGTGCAGCCTTTCTATCTCTATAATAGGTGGTCTTCTTGAGGGACTTCATCCAAAAATTATTCCTCAACAGAAAATGATACTTCTTCCTGAACTTAGCTAGACAGGACCTCAGCTAAGAGACATACAGTCCCATGGTCACCTCTCAATGATGCCACAGCATTGGAGTAAAATGAGTTCAGGATAGCGTTTTAAACTTGATAAAACTGTTGAGAGCCAGGGTGGAGTGCGGTTGACGAGGTCAGGATAGACCTTTGGGGAAACTGTTCTTTGAGACTGTGCTTATTATCATTCGGAATGGCTCTCCACACCCCCCAGATGTTGTTGTCTCTGTGAGACAAACAAGAGAATTACAAGGGATATGTAAAATAGATGCTCCTAGACTTAAGACTGATTTAATCATCCTGATTGATTTAATCACTGGGACAGGAGATGAGCTGAATGTCACGTAGACTTTGCAGATTCTGTCTATATAAACCCTAACCCTCAGATCAATAAATGGAACTGGTCTATCTTTTCCCGCCTCCCGTGACTCTTTTCTTTCAACCACATCACCAAGCCGTGTAGGGACGTGGGCTGTCTGTTACACTAAAATGGCTATAAATAAAATAACTATGAATGTGTAGGAAGACTCTTTATTTTAATGGTGATATCCTTTAAAATAGAATAGATGCCTCTACTCACAGATAATTGTCTTTTTTAGTCTGGACTGAAAATTCATCATGTTCATTTTCTTTATGGACTCTCACATCCGACAATTGTACTATGTTTGCCTCCAGATCAGTTTTCTCATTCTCTCCATTGAAGTCAAGAGGATATAGGGTCAGTTGTCTTTTATAAAGCTGCACCAAGCACCTGAGACAAGAAAAGAAATAGCTAAGGAGAACAGTGTATTTTTTTCCACATATTACTTCTTCCAACCCTAATGATTCTCAGTCTCCCAGGATGTTTCCAGGAGCTGCTCAGTGGATATTGCCAAAGAGACTAGGTCAAAGTTGTCAGAAGATCCAGTTTTCTCACTATGGGACTGGTGAAGCACATTACAAAAATAAAGCATTTGTTCAGGGGGAACTGAAGGCTTTTGCCAGAATCTCTTGGATAATAACCAAATTCTGTATTAGACTGATATACGCTTAATCTCAGAGCATCACTCGAAAGTGGTGGTGGCTTGCTGAGTAGCCAGATCTATACCTGAACACTTTTCTAATGAAGATTTTCACCACTTAACAATGTCTGTAAGTAATTCCACATACAAACATATTTGCATCTGTGTATCTCTGAGAAGAAGAAGGGCATGACTTCATTCCACAGGTGTTAATTATATAGAGAATACTCTACAAATCCAAGAGAACCCTGAGGCACAGGATGTGGCTGACAACTGACTGGCATCCACCCACTTAGCACCAACCCTCCTTTCAAGTCTTGCCTTGTCTTCCCCATACCATACAATGTCCCCTCCATGACTTGAATTGTCAGGACTTCCCCCAACAGAGAACATAAAACGAGAGAAATTAAAACAGACCCACCTTTGAAACTGGTCCCCACCTCTGGTCTAAGCCAATTATACTAATTTAAGACTGAGAATTTATTCCCTCTACTTACCATGAGCCTTTTGTTCCAGCTAGGGAAATAGGTGCATGGCAGCTATACAAAGACTGTGATATTCTAATTTGAAAGAAAAGATTGCACGTGTACACTTCACAGAAAGTTATATCAAAGCATTCCCTCTATGGATTTTAATAGCAGTCAGAATGCAACCTTTGTTCCATGGGCATAAAAGATATCATCTGGAAAATGTATAATCCAAAAGGGAAATGGGTTGGTCATAGAGCCAAAGAGGGGAGGACAGATAGAAAGCTCGAGTGTTTTGCTGCTATCCAAAGAATATTAAAAGGATTTAGAGAAGACTTCCCCAGCATTGAGTAGCTGCATGATGGAAGATTTCAGGGAGGACAGAGAAAAGAATCATACAGGTTAAGAGAGCACAGATGGGTTGCAATCTACACCAGTGAAGGAAATACAGCATGGTTGTGATCGCAGGTACACTGATGTACTGGAATACAATACAGCTGAACCCAGTGAGTTGACAGGTGGCAGGATAGTACTAATTGTTCATTTTCATAGTTGATCATACTTAGAATATTTAGAATATACTTAGAATGTTAGTATGCAAAGTTCTTGCATGCAGGGACTATTTCATTCATTGTATTGGTATCCCCAGCACAATACTGGCAGATAATATGTATTTAAATATTTGCCAGTTGGTTTGATTGTGTGAGTTAAGAGTTCAATTTATTCTGCACTCTGTTCCTAACTGGCTGCTGTTGTGGTCAGGTTTTAGAAGGGCAGTTCAAGAGTAGGTTGGGTCATTGGCTTATTATAGACAACAATGTAGTATTGACACTGGGAAGGGAGGAAATTCGAAACTTGTCTCAAGACCATCACCTTGGCCTAAGGAATGACCTATTTGAGGCAACATGAACCAGTGCAGAGTAAGCTATAGTGGCTTCATGATTTAAAGGCAAAAGCAAGGAAGGGAAGCAAGAAGCCTGGAGTCAAAGTCCAATTCTCACCCTTTCACCTGGTGGGACCCCAGGCACGTCACTTAATTCAATTCAATAAGCATTATTGAGGGTCTGCCAGGTGATGATGGCACTGTATTATGCTCTGAGCATGCAGAAACCAAAAGAAAGAAACAGTATGCCTTCAAGGAGTTTACATTTTACAGGGGTAGCAAAATATTAAATTCACATAAAAACAAATCCAAGATTTCACCCCATACCTTGCAAATTGGCAACGATGACCAAAAAAGCAGGGGGAGATGATACTGATCTAAGCCTAAGTTTTCTCATATGTTGTGGTTTGTCCTTCCTTCTGGAAGAGGACCATGACAGCAGGAAGTGACACCATGGCTGGCAAGGGAATTGGATTTAAGGGAGGGCTGTACAAAGTTTCTCGTATGTAAAATGGAAAGGAAGGAAAGAAGCATTTATTAATGTTTACTAATCAGGCAGTGTGCTAAGCACTCTACAAATATTATTTCATTTGTTACTCACAACAACCCTGTGAAGTAGGTTCTATTATTACCCCATTTTACTGTTGAGGAAATTGAGATAGACAGAGGTTAAGTGACTTGCTTAGGATCACACAGATAGTTAAGTGTCTGAGGCTGGATTTGAACTCAAGCCTTTCTGACTCCAGGCCTAGCACTATATCCACTGTGTTACCCAGCTGAGGATAGATAATACAACTTAAACTACCTATTCCACAAGGTTGCTATGGGGGAAATATTTTGTAAGTCTTAAAGTACAATGGGAATATGATTGAGGTTTACAATTACATTAGTACGTCAGACTATTTTTTCTATGACTGAAGATAGCCCTAATAAGAGTTCAAGGGTGGCTCAAACATCCAAACATTTCCCTATTCACTCAACTCATTTTAGGTGTTCCTGTAACTGGAAAGAGAAAGATTATACAATTACAGACCGGAGCTAATTGGTAATAAAGTTGATGTTTAAAGCTTAATATGAGAAAACCCCAATGCTTTCATACTTGACCCATTTAGCAGCTTCCAGACCATTCTGCTCCAATTCCAGCAAGCCTTCATGCACAGCTCCTTCCTGCTGGTCAATCTGTCCCGAAGGGAATTCCACAGATTTCCACAGGATCTTATTCAAAAGGTACATCAGCTACACATGAACAAGACAAGAGGGAAACAAATTTTGCCAGGCTATCTCAGGATGCAAAATTGCAGAAAAACAATGCATTTTATTTGTCCCCAAAGCAGGCTTCAATGAAAAGGACTTGTCAGAAAGTCTAAACAGTACTAGGCTTGTTGAAAGAGCCAGGAACCACTTGCTGAGTACATGAAGGCGAGAGTGTCTATCTTATGTTTTTTAAGTGCAGACTTACAGGTAGATCATTGTCATTCGGTCACGGTTAATTTCTTACAAAAGGCCACTTGCTGTCTGTGTTTAATATCATGCAGGAATTGATATTCAGGTTAGATGAGCAATTAACTTACTGTCTCAAACTTCTATGATCTGTAAATTTGAGCTAATATCTCAGATCAGATAAGAAATCCTATAACAGCTTCCAGTTATCTGCGCAGGATTAGGATTTACAAGGACCTGGGCACAAATTAAGTGTTCAATGAACATTGGTTAAAGAGTCAAAAGGTGGTTTGGGGAGAATGTGATATAACTGAAAGAATGGTGAATTTGTAAATTCATGTTTAAATTTTAGCTTTGCCACTTACTGCCTTTGTGACCGTAAGCAAATCATTTAACCACTATGGTCCACAGTTCCCTAATTTATAAAATTATAAAGTTCCTTCTGACTCTAAATCTATGATGTTAAAAGTCAGGTGTTATTTTATTGAGTTGAATGTTTTTTTCTTAGATATCCGGGCAACTGATATCTTTTGTATTTTTTAAATTACTTCCTTCCCACACTTCATTACCTTGTGAGGTTCTTGAGGTTAAGGACTCTCATTTGCTTCTTTTTGCATCCCTAGCACTTAGCAGGGTCCCTGACACATAGTAGGTACTTAATAAAGATTTATTAACTGACTTCAAGGAGAAGGAGGTGAGACACCTAGTTAGTCAGATATTGGCTAAGTAAGAATGTGGATGGAAAACCAAAAGCCCACTGGCAAACAAGAAGCTTCCTGATTAACTGAAACAGCTTAGGATTGTAAAACAGGAAAATGAGCTTCATGCAGAGCATTCAGATGGGCAAAACCTGGAATAGGGCTATATTACAAAGCAAGATGGTATTCTCAGGTAGACCAGAAGACAAGTTTTAGGACCAGACAGAGGTTCTACTCCTAGTTTATATCATAATATGGAACCTGTAAAACTTTAGGCAGAAAATAGATAGATAAGTTTAGGTGCTATTCAGTCCATAATGGGTAGTGTTTTTTATTCTGTCAATTACCTAAAATTTTGTTCCTGATATTTCTCCATATTATTCTTTTTCCTCTCTGAATAAACCATAGGAAAGACACCCTTGATCTTGAAATGTTTTGTGACAGGAATAAGAAGGGGGATTCAATTCAATTAATATTTATTAAGTACCTCTGATATGCAGGACACTACTATGTTTAAAAAAAAATTTAAGTAATCCCTGACCTCAAGGACCCTATGGTCTAATAGGGGTGGACATGCTATACATAAACACAAAGAAATAGGATATAAGCTAGAATGTGATAGTGATGGAAAAATTCAAACAAACTGTTCTGAGAAATCTGAGGTGAGGGGGGATACTTTCATCCGAGGTGTTCAAGGGAAGTTTTGTGAGTTAAGACTTGAAACAAAGGAGGCACTTCAACAGATTTGATGGTTGATGGGAGGGCCAATCTCTTCCAAGTTCTAGTAAAAGCATGAGCAAAAGTCCAGACAGGGAAGAGGTCAGAATAAGAATGAGGGCTAGAGAGTGGTCCAGTTTGACTGATAGATCCTATATGTGAAGAGGAATCATGAGATGAGTCTGTAAAGAGAGTCTTGAGACAGATCATATTGGACTTCAAGAGCCAGGGTCAGGAGTTTAAACTGCTTTCTGTAGGAAATGAGCCACAGAGGAGAGGCGTGACATAGCCAGCACAGTCAGTGTGGCAGAGATTATTCAGGCAACAATGTGAAGAATGACTTCCCAAGGCAATAGATTCAAGACAAGAACAGTTAAGGAGATTCTTAGACTAACCTGGGAGTGAAGGGAAAGTACTCCTGTGGAGGATACTGTAGAAGTAAAAATGACATTTGGCAGCTGCTGGGGCAAGATAAATGGATTACAACCAAGTGCCAAGATGCAGAAGTAGCAGAAGGGAGACAATAACACAGGCATGGCATATAAGCATATCTATAAGCATAACTAGGGTAAGACAACTAGGGCTTAGCCCCAGAACACCGGATTAGAAAGCACAAAATTAAATTGGTATTAAAAGCATTTAGAGTCCTTCATTGGGTAGAAAGAACATAGTTTCTAACTGTGTAACTAGCACCTAGTGAGAAAAAAATAATCCGCTAAAATAAGAGGCCATCAAATAGTGAGATATTCTCTCCCACTCTTCCATTCTCCCCCACATATACTCAACTAAGAGTATCCTTGCTACTGATTTCCCTGCATGTGATTTATGGAAATTAACCCAACCACATTTCTAGTTATAGCTCTGGGTATGACAACTCTCTGACCCCCAAGGAGTCAAAGCTGTGCAAGAACCTTGAAGGTCACAAGGCTCAAAACTTCAAGTTGGGATTTTGCGGTTGTCATTCAGTCATATCTGGCAAGTTGGGATTTGGAAATAATCCAAGTTTTGAGTGATGACCCTTGGATGAATTCTTAGCTGAGTCCCTGTGGTCTGATGTGATGAGGGAAGATGACAGCCTAGAGTTTCTGCCTTCACTGTGTTGAAAAAAAACAAAAGACCAAGTTCTAACAATTATTTTGCTTTCATTGTGTGGCGTTAATCGGTGTTCTATTTGAGTGAGGGGCAAAGGTGCTACTTGGCTCTGAACATTCTCAAAGCCTATTTTCTCTACCTTTAATTGAAGTACAAAAAAAATACATTTTTCTCCATTTATCATAATGAGAGTAGGCAGAAGCCTACAGTTTCACCTAGAGACTAAACCAAGTGTTCTTTTTTAATTTCCATACCCAAAGGTAACAAAATTTAAGGTCAATAGACTACCGTTCTAGAGCCCTGGACTTTAAAAAGCATTCCAAGATAGGGATTCCCAAGCACATAAAATAATCCATGCAATGCACTTAGCCAGAACATATTCAAAACTTACTTTCCTTTTGTCTTCCAGGGAAGTTGCCTCTAGTTCATAATCCTGGCGCCCATGAAATGCAATGTTAAACCGGGTCCCCTCACCACTTTCCCAGGATTTGATTTGGGAAAAGGGGAACTGTTTTCTGATGGTACCATTCTCAATGTTAAAAATGGTCTTGGTATTTAAATCAATCTGAAAAATAAAGCATTAGTATTGTTAGTTCTGAATCAAAGTTCTTCTCTCCTGTGTTTAAAGGAGTGCCCTAGCTAGATCCTGATTAAGGAGTTCCTTCCATTAGGGTAAAAGATTAAAATCAAGGCATATACCATTATTATCATGGGTCTACTTGACTGTGTTGATTTTGGTGATGGTGCCCAATGGATAGAGTCAGTGCTTCCCTTAACCATGTTTGATAATTGTGCATCCATTTTTCATTCTGAAGTGTTATTTCCTTTTCTGCAATTTGCCATGTGCCTTTTTATCCCCCATTGAAAAATATCCCATCAACAAACTCTGCAGGAGATAGCAATTCTATGTAACCTTAGGAGAATCACAAAATCTCTCTGGGACTTAGTTGCCTCATCTTTAAAATGGGTGGCATATAATAGGGGAACTTGATTCAGCATCTTTTTTAATATGGGTTTTGGTTTTTTTTTTCTTTTTTAATAGTAGGGTAATGGGAAGGGAAGAAAATCTTTTTGTTCATTGAAAAATAAAACAAAATAGGAAGCAGAGAAGTATAGTAGAAAAACCATTGGCTTCAGAGTCAGACAACCTGGGTTCAAATGTTCCCTCTAATCACTTCACTTCTCTCAGTCTCAGTTTCCTCATCTGTATAAAATGAGAAGGTTGGACTAGATGGTCTGTGGTCACTTCCACCTCTAGGTCTATGATCTTAGGATATTTTACTTGCCTAGATTACATTGTGTATGGTACAGTGAGGAGAAAATTATACTGAGAGTCATGTGATATGTCACTTTCTGTCATAAATTAGATTTGCTAACTTAAGCAAGTCACTAGCACTCTCTGGATCTCAATTTCTTCATTTGTAAAAATGAAGGGAATGGACAATATACCCTTAGAAGGAATCTAGTGGTAGTATCTGATATTCAGAACTAGAAGGAACTTTAGAAATTACCAAGTCTAATCCCCTCATTTTAAAGTCTAAGATCACAAAGGAAAGTCAGTGGCAGAGCTGAGATTCAAACCCAGATGTTTTCATTCCAAATTCTCTGCCCTTTCCATTATCTCACATTGGACCTTCCAATTTTAATAGTCTATAAACCTTTCAATGTCCCTTTCAGTTTTAAAACATTATTTTATATATACTTAAAAGATGTGAAGATGACCCCCTTTACAGAAAAGTGAATGACCAAAGAGTGGGCAAGAAAAAATGCTATTAATACCTTCATTCCCTCCCACACTATGGAAAACTGAAGGATGTGCTATTTATGCATCTTCCTTTGACTTTAATTCAGTAATACTTCAACAGAATCCAAGAAGCATATGTACTTTTACTCTGAGTGTTGAGTAAATCTGACATTGAGGAAGAATTTGAAAATAGCTTGTATTTACATAGAAAATGGAGGAGTTTGTTATCCCATGACAGCCCTATGATATAACTAGGGCATATAACATTATTCTCATTTTATGGATAAGGAAATTGATTTTCACAGAGGTGAACTGGCTTCACCTCCTTGGGGACTTCAAGTAAAGGCTGGATGACCCTTTGTCAAATATGTTGTAGAAAGTATTGTACAGATGTGAGTTGGAATAGATGATACTTGAGATTGCTTCCAACTCAGAAACTGTGATTCTGATTTACCCACAATCACCAATAGCCAAGGCTTTTATTGATGTCTTTGGGGTCTTTTTTTTAAAACATCACCATTATTTTCCCCCTTGTCTTTCCCCTTCTTCTTGCCCCTCCCAAAGAGCCATCCTATATAAGAAACAGTATTTTTTAAGACAAATAAGAAAAGGAAAAAGAAAAATGATCACTATAAGTGTTCTATATACTGAAAAGGTCTACATATAAGTGCTATGTACGATACTTGAGGACCTCCCACCTCTACACTGGTGGGATTGGGGGTGAAGGGAGGTATTTTCTCATGTCTCTTTTTTCAGGCCCTACTTTTTCTATGTAATTTTGCAACATTCAATTTTGATTACTCTGTGGTTGTTTTTTTTGGTTTTTTTCCATTTACGTTGTTCTAGTCGCTACATGTATTTTTGACTCAACTTACTTCACTCTGCAACAGTTCGTATAGATCTTTCCATGCTTCTCTGTGTTCATCCCATTCATCATTTCTTTTACTACACAGTAATATTTTACTACATTCATGTGCCCCAATTTGTTTAGCAATTCTTCAATCAATGAACATCTACTTTGTTTGGAACTCATTTTCTAACCCAAGTCTTCCAACTCTGAGTCTGGTGTTCTTTCCATTACCCCATACTGACTCATTTTCGTCTTGTTTTTGTTAGTAAGGCACTCAAGATAGTTCTATATCACACCACTGCTGGGAGAATTTTTATGCTGAGCTTTAATTAAAAGCACTGTTCTGAAGTCAAATTAATTTTCCTAGGCAATTTCTTTTTCTTTAAGTATACATTTGTGGTATGTTGTTAAATTTCTAGCCTTCTAAAAGCATGTTCTTTTTCATCATCTAATTATTAAGGGATCAATTTGAAGGGAAACTGAGACAACACAGTTCCCTCGTTAAAATAATTAGTTTACTATAAGGCCTGCAGAAGACAGGAAAAAAAGAGAAAAGGGAAGATGAGCTCCTTTCGTTACGTATTTAAGCATTCAAGCTGCAGGGTATGCAGCCTAGTTTAAATTTTAGGGGAAGAAAGTAAATATTCAAAGGGCCAAATTTTTTATTAATTCATTGCTTATTTATTTAATGCTGCTGATGTGTATTGAGCTATGCACGAGATAAAATGAATAAAAATAGGTCTTGATTTAGAAGAACTGACAAGCCTCAAAATCAATTACCTACATATATCTATATATCTGTATGCAAATGGGGATGCTTATCTTACTATACTGTAAAAGATCCATTATTCCATCTGCATGGGTATTCATTCCTTTGGTCAACAGATAGAAACCCTCCAAGCCTTCATAGCTATTCTGCAAATAAGCTTCTCTGCCCATTTAGCTATGCTAGCCTTTGGATGGTCAAAAGCTTCTCACTGGGCTTGTGTTCAAAGCCTCCCAAGCTTGAGGCAGATTGGCATAGTGGATAGAATGCTTGGACCTGGGAAGCCAGGATTCAAATCCTCCCCCAGAAAGTGACTCTGTGACCTTGGGCAAATCATTTAACCTCACTGGGCCTCAGTTTCCTCATCTGTAAGGAAAGGGGGTTGTGCTTGATGACCTCTAAGGTTCCTTCCAGTTCTAAATTTATGATCCCATGATCTTATGACCTCCTAGATCTAATTAGAAACAATGACTTTATTTCTCATTTTATTTTCCTCCTAAGATTGAATCTTGATCAAAGAACCAATGTTTTTCCTGAGCAGCACTCATATTATGTGCTTGATGCTGTGTTAGGAATTGTGTGACAGGGAGGCAGAATGGCCAGACAAGGCCCCTTCCCCTAGGTTTAAAAGGAAGGAAGCAGCGAACAAGGAGGGAAGGAAGGGATGGGCTAGTGGAGAATATCTAGACAAATAGCTAAAATGATTAAGAAATCCATAAGATTAACCACTTAGCACCAAAAGAATCTTACCAATCTGTGTGTGCATTTTTATACAAATTTGTCATATTTTTGCCTGGGCTACCATTTCCCCAGACTGGGTGTGCCTAAAAAAAAAAAAAAGGCTCCTGACTCTTTTTTTTCTTCCTTTGATTATAAAATAGTGTAAGAGCCAACATTCAAGGGCTACTTGAGTCAGGCTGCAATCCTGACAGATCTCTTGTGTTCTGGGGAATGTTACAGATCTGGGCAAAGGGGATTCAGGTGACTCTGGCACAGACTGGCACATGCCCTTGCTTTATCCTTTTTTAACATCAATGGCATTTATCTATGTAAGGTCCCTTTTGAGCACGATTTGTGTTTCTTTTCCTCAGATCCAAAAAAAATTGAAACAGACTCTGCTATCAATGCCTTCAAGAACCCAGGGGTCAGCTCTGTAACATGAGGAGATATAGAAACAGGACTTTTGTGGCTTGAGCCTACTAGATCATAGGATCATAGCTTAAGAGACCTAGCACTGGAAGGTACCCTAAAGATTATATAGTACAGAGATGTCAAACTCAAGGCCTGCAGGCCAAATGTGGCTCTAAAACTCCTAAGTGTGGTCAAAACTAGATCAAAATGTAATTGTGAATTATTTTACAAAACATTTATTAATAAACATGCAATATCACATAGATGATACTAATTTGTTGTTTTCTTAGCTAGCATGTGGCCCACAGAGATCCATTTCTATTTGAGTTTTACACCACAAATACTCCTCATTTTATATATGAGGAAACTGAGGCCTTGAGAGACTGTGACTTGCCCATAGTTACACAGGTGGTAAGTAGCAGAACCAAAATTCAAACTGAGATCCTGAGACTGCAAGTTCTTTGTCCTTTCTATTGTACTACAGCTGCTTCTAAATTAAAAACTAATACTTAAATGATGGTGGAAAAAGTGGGAGATGATAGCATTTGTAAAGTATTGAATTGAGTATTAGACTTAGGAAATGAGGAAAAGAGGTGGAAAAATGAAAAAAAAGGTTGTGAAATTGCCTTAGAACCTGACATTAGCCAACCACTTCCAGAGTTAAAGGATTTATATAAATGGATAATGTGTTTATGATGCAAGGGGAATGACTATAAATCTTTCTTAGATATGTTTCTGCTGAGAAATGCTGAATAAAAATTGCCTGTCTTCCTTCATGCTGGCTCCATGACAAGATGGAGAGATACACAATAGAAATAATATCTGGATTCAACTAATTGAATAGGTGAATCAAAAGAGTGGTCATCAATGGAAGAAGGTCTCTAGTATACTGCTTCAGGCATCTGTCCTTGACTCTCTGTGGATATTCAAAATTCTTGGGTATTATTTTGTTTTCTCTACTAACTTACATATAAATATTAGACAAATGCTTATCAAATCTGCAGATGAAATGAAGTTGGGAAGGAGAGTTAATATAATGGATGATAAAGTCAGGGTCATAAAAAGATTGATATGTTAGATTATATGCCTTCCCTTCTAAGATGACTTGGCATCTAATCTATATATGTCTTACATGTACCTAACTATTTACTTGTGTCTTCTATGAGAATGTGTGTTTCTTGAGGGTAGGGACTGACTTTTTTTCACTTTCTCTGTATGCCTTATACTTAACATAGTACAAGTACAACAATATAAACAATATAAACTTGACAAGGAATTAAATCTGAGGTCTTTTTCAGTTTTAAATCCATGACCTAATAAAATGAAAGCTAGTAAGGATAAATATAAAGTTTTACATGAAGGTTCAAAAAATCAATTGTGCAAGTTCTTCTGAACAAAGACCTGGGAATTTTAGGAAACTGAAACCCTAATTTAAATCAATGCTATAACATGATAGTCCCCAAAAGTGATATAGGCTGAATTTAAGAGAGGTTGTTGTTCTGAATGAGGAAGCTCTGAATCTGAGTTCTAATACACAAGGTCTTACTAGACTGGGGTACTCTGTTCATTTCTGGGTCATTTTAGAAAGGGCATTAGACGGTAAAGAGATAAGATATCAAGCCAAAGAAGGATTGGTTGAAGAAAAAAGAATACCTAGCCTGTAGAAGAAAACTTGGGGAGGATATGATAGCTGTCTTCAGGAATTAAAAGGGTTGTCACATGGAAGAGAGATTGACTTATTCTGCTTGACCCTAGAGGAAAGAGCTAGAAATAAAAGAAAGAAGTTGTAGAGAGGCAGCTATAGGTTTGGAGTAAGGAAAACCAATTGGAGATGCCAAAGATGGAATGAACTACCTAAGGAAGCAGGCTCCCCTTCACCAGCAATTTTCATGAAGAGACAAGTTGACTACTTGTTGATAGTATTGTTAAATGGATTCTTGGTAAGGAAATGGTCAAACCAGAATGATGCCTGAGGTTCCCTCTAGCTCTGAAATTCTATGATGCTTCTTTTACTACTAATTTCTTTGCCAAAAAGGACAAGCAGCTGGTAGTCAACAAAATCAGAGTCCATCATATGGACTGTCTCATTTCATTGCTCACCACTAATTTCTAATTATGCAGAACACAGTCTAGGTGAGGTTCTAGAGAGAATCTCCACCTTGACAAGGTAACATGAAGAGAATCACCCAACCTGAAAGCAATTTGTAAACTGTGAATTTTTACAGCCACAGTGATTAAATGTGACTGCTTGCAAAGTACCCAGTGGATAGCTCTAGGATTTGGGTTTATTGGGGTAGAACATATAGGGGATCATTTTGCATGAATAGAGAGGCAAGTGGAATAATGGAAAGAGCACAGGTTTTCATTCAGGAAGTCTACTTTTTTAATCCTAACTCTGTTACCTTATGTATTACCTGGAATACATAACCTAACTGACCCTTAATTTTCTCATCTGTAAAATAAAGGGATAGACTATATGACTTGTAAGTCCCCTTGTACTCCAAATATGATTAACCATGGGAATTTACCTGAATCCTGATTAATCATTCAACTTCTTTACTATGTGCTAACACTAGGCACTATGGAGGACATAGATGGATAAGGCACATCTCCAACATTTGAGAAATTTCCAGTCTACTTGAAGAGGCCAAGTGTATAGACAGGAAAAAACAATGGTAATTTTCAAATACTAATTGTATAATCTGTCCAAACCTATACACCCAATATGGTATAGTGGAAGGAACTGCTATGCTTGAAGTCAGGAGACATGGGCTGAGATTCCAGTTCTGATAGTTTTTTATCTATGTGACCCTGAGCAAGTCACTGAATCTCTCAGCCTCACTTTCCTCATCTGCAAAATGGACACAGATGAAGACAGCTCACATAGTGTTCACAAAGAAAGTGTTTTGTACCTCTTAAAGTACTTAAGTATGGTAGTCAGTTGTTCTTAATAATAATAAGCCCCACTGCCTTGTCCCTCAACCACTCTAAGCCATGTTGATCATTCCCTTCTCTTACCTCCATCATATTTATGGTCAATATCACATAACTTACTGATACTAACTTATGTTATCTAATTGTTCTATGCACATTGCTCTTGCCTCAACTAAATAAGCTTCTTGCATTGATTCAACTATATCCCTCATTGCACCTAGCAGAGTATTAGACTCATCATGTGAGCATTTAAGAAGTCTTTCTGATTGATCATGAGTCTAATTTCCATATGAAATAGGTGGTTTTTGCACCATGCCATGACCGCCAACTTTGGAAGCTCTCTCACAAATGCTAGTCTCTCACTAAAGGGATTCGGTTGTGGAGCATGGATGATTCAGCACAACCCATTCCAATAACTGCAAAAAACTAACTCAAAATTCATCTCTAATTGGGGAGTTCATCTTAACTGATTGAGCACAGTCTGTCAATTAAACCTATCCTGATAATATCAGTAGCTTCTGCCCCTGAACCACCGATTCTTTTTGCCATTTCAGTGGTATAGAAAAAAATGTTAGTTACAATCCTAGACTTTCAGAGCTGGAAGGGACCATAGAGAGTATCTACTTTAGTATGATACACAAATTTCCTTTAAATTATCTCCCCAAAATGACCATCCTCTCTTTTCAGTAACTGGGAATTTATTAATCTGATTAGAAACAACAGGCTAGTAAAAAACGTTCAAAGGGCTAATAAGTTGGAGAAACTTAATTTTAAGGCTGGATTAAATATGACTGTGGCAATTAGGCAGCACAGTAGATAGAGCACGGGGCCTAAAGTCAGGATGATCTGCATTTAAATCTGGTCCCAGACACTTACTAGCTAGCTGTGTGACCTTGGGCAAGTCACTTAACCCTGTTTGCCTCAGTTTCCTCATCTATAAAATGACTTGGAGAAAGAAATGGAAAAACATTCTAATGTCTCTGCCAAGAAAACCCCAAATGGGATCATGAAGAGCGATCACATGATTGAAACGACTGGACAACTACGAAGAGAAGACCGGCTGATAAAATTTTTAATGGTCTAATAAATTGGAGGAACTTGTATTTAAGACTGAGTTAAATATGATTATATTTGATGGAACCAAAATGAGTATTTCCATTGAGTCCCAACCCCTTTTATCCTGGCTCTGTTTATACCATTTATTAGCAAATATAATTAGTCACATTCTTAGCTAGTAGGATGTGTGGAAAAGAAAAGACAGCATCTTACCTGTAAAATCCGTTTCTGCCATCTGTATCTTTTATGTTTACGAATAATGAAGTTGAACTGCGTAGCAGTCAAGAAGTCCTGGGAAACCTGCAAGACGGTGATAGACCCAGTCCTTAGAACCTTTCAATCTGCTAATAGGTCCTAATTCACTGAGACTATCGTACAGAGTAAGCGGCTAGAGTATGTGTCAGGGAGATGGAACTACTTTCTGGAGAACCTACAGTGAGCTCACAATTAACTGGAATTAGATAGAAGCAACAAATTTTGTATATAGGGCATGGACTTCCAGGCTTTTAATTCAGAGGACCTGGGTTCTAATCTTTTTTTTGTCACTTACTTTGTATGTGATCTTGGTCGAATCACCTAACTTTTCTGGGACTCAGTTTCCTCTTCTGCAAAATGAAGATTGGATAATTACCGGGGTCCCTAGTGGGGCAGCTGGCTGGCACAGTAGATAGAATGCCAGTCCTAGAGTCAGGAAGACCTGAGTTTCAATTCCGCCTCAGACATTTAATAGCTGCGTGACTGGGCAAGTCACTTAGCCCAGTTTGCCTCCATTTCCTCATCTGTAAAATGATCTGTATAAGGAAATGGCAAACCACTCCAGGATCTTTGCCAAGAAAACCCCAAAAAGGGGCACAAAGAATCAGACATGACTGAAAAATGACTCAGTAACAACAAAGGTCCTTTCCAGCTATAAATCTGTGATCCTATTACCTATCTTGTATAAGCAACAAAAGGCTTATCATATCCCATATCACCCAAAGGAATCTCAAGCTTCTAAAGAGAGTGTCAATGCTGAACAAACACTATGAGTTAACATTTATATTTAATAAACATCTACAAATGATTCGAGGGGTAGGAAATGGAATTTAGAAATTGGGAAGAGTAGCTTCAAAATTACTGTCTAACCACTTAAGAACAGTTTCCATCTACACTATTCCTAACTCCATGAAGGGTTTTTATGATAAGGATATGATTTGGTTATAGAGAGGCTCTTGCAACCACAGTTATATTTGTACGACACTTTTATCATTTTCAAGATACTTTCACAGAAATTTTTCCATTTGGATCACACAACAACACTGTGAGAGAGGCAAAGTCAATATTAACATTAGTATTGATGTAGAAAGATAGTAGAAAGAATTAGATTTGGATTTAGAAAACTTGTTTCCATATCTTAGTTGTGCCAATTACTATCTATGTGTCTTTGGACAAGTCACTTAACTTCTCTACAACTAATGACATAATTGAACTAGATAAAAACTACAGTTTCTTCTACTTATACATCTAGGATTCTATCATCCTCATTTTAAAGAGTAAGAAATCTCCATCTTTAAAGACCCCAACTGGTGACAGAATCCAAGCAAGATTACATCAAGTAGTGAAAAAGTGGGAATATAACTGAAGTAGGAATATGACAAAAACACACCTCCATAAACTTGCAGACACATGCATGAAGATGAGTTGTATTCTCTCTGTCACTAAGGAATAGATTGTTTCTTATAGACCAGCGGCCCTTGTCCCAGAAAATGGATACCTAAAACAGGAAGAGAAGCCAGGTGCAAAATGGTAGGAACAGGGCAGAAACCTAATCTTCCCTAGTACTCTCAGGCAAAGTGATAGTTTCCTGTGTTTTCAAATGCTTCACAAAACTTACAACTTACTTTAAAAGAAAAAAAAAAAACTTTTTTATAAAACTTTTTTTAATTTAGTACATAATGGTCAACTATGGCTATGACTGTGATTCTCACTTTTACCTCATTTTTCTCATCTTTCTGATAGGATTTTAATAGAAAGGATCCCGGGGCAAGTCTTACTGTTATTGTATACTTAGTGTTCTTCAGATTATTGTTGAAGTAGATAAAGTGACTGTTTTGTTTAAATGAATAAGAATATTGGAAGGTAAACTCATTTGTAAAAAATCAGGGAAAGTATCTTTAGGAAAACTCCAATGGTAACAGAAGGCATTCACAAAGTCCTTAACAAATATTATCTCATTTTATCTTCACAATAACTCGGTAAGTAGGTGTTATTTTTGTCCCCATTTTCCAGATGAGGAAACTGAGGCAAGCATTTACGTGCCCAGGGTTGTACTGCTAGTATGTGTCTGAGGTAATATCTGAACTCAGGGCCTCCTGACTC
Source organism: Bettongia penicillata ogilbyi (assembly GCA_023548195.1). Classification (NCBI taxonomy): domain Eukaryota; kingdom Metazoa; phylum Chordata; class Mammalia; order Diprotodontia; family Potoroidae; genus Bettongia; species Bettongia penicillata. Next base: position 6,815,534 of record JAJHZJ010000608.1, on the reverse strand, counting down.
CAGTTTCAGCTCCCCATTCACCGTGTCACCCAGTGGCTCAGGAGCAGGCAGCATGACAGAGATGACATCTGTTCCCATATGGTGTGGGTTTCTTTTGCTACATCTCTATAGTTCAAAGCTTTTCATTCCACAAAGTTTGGAAATGGTGATTCTAAGATCCAGTGACAATGGTCTCCTTACTGTTCCTCACACAAAACACTCCATGTCTTTTTTTTTAAGCACAGAGACTTTTTATTCTCTCCCTTTCCTTTCCTCTCTCTGTCCCCCACCACTCATTGAGTAGGATAAAAAAAATACAATTACTGCAAATACATAAAATAATTTACAAAAGAAATTTCCTCATTAGCCCAGGTCAATAAAAAAATAAAGGAAGTCAGGAACAAACAAACGAATGAAGCTGAGAAACATTCCTTACAGCAAGCATCTCTGATAAGACTTCATTACTGAAATAGAGTCAAATTTATAAAATTTATAAAAATTTATAAATTTATGAAATGCAAACTATTTCCCAATTGATAAAGGGTCAAAGGATGTTAATAGTTTTCAGAGGAAGAATCAAAGCTATCTATACTCATTTGAAGAAGTGTTCTAAATCACTTTCAAGTATAGAAATGCAAATTAAAACAACTGAGTTACCACTTCATACATATTTAATGGGCTAATATGATATAAAAAAGAAAATTATAAGTGTTGGAAAGGATTGGGAAATTTGGAACACTAATGCATTATTGGTGGAATTGTGAACTAATCCAACCATTCTGGAGAGCAATTTGGAACTATGCCCAAAGGACAATAAAACTATATATACCCTCTGATCCAGCAATATCACTACTAGATCTGTATCTCAAAGAGATCATAAAAATTAGAAAAGGACCCACATGTACAAAAATATTTATAGAAGCTCTTTTTTGTGGTGGCAAAGAACTGAAAATTGAGAGGACATCCATCAATTGTGGAATGACCAAACAAGTTGTGATATATGAATGGAATGGAATACTATTGTGCTATAAGAAGTGATGAGAAGGTAGATTTCAGAAAAATCTGGAAAAATTTATATGAACTGATGCTGAGTGACGTGAGTAGAAGCAGAAGAACACTGTACACAGTAAGAGCAACATTGGGTGATGACCAATTTTGATAGACAATGCCTCTCAAATGTACAGTGATCAATTCAATACAATACAATACAATTTCAAAAGATCCGGGCTGGGAAAAGCTATCCCCATCCAGAGAGAGAACTATGGGGTCTGAATGCAGATCAAAGCATACTATTTTCTCTCTTTTTTTTTTTGCTGTTGTTTTTTCTTTCTTGTCATTTTCCCCTTTTCTTCTGATTCTTTCACAGTATGACAAACATGGAAACATGTTTAATATGATTGTACTTATATAGTCTGTATTAGATTGTATGTTGTCCTGGGGAGGAGGGAAGGAAGGGAGGGAGAAAAAAACTGGAACTCAAAATCCTATAAAAGTGAATGTTGAAAATTATCTTTATAAGTAATTATAAAATAAATAGAATGCTTTTAAGTGAGGAAAAAAGTTAATTTGCTCTTAAACAGGTTAAGCAGACATCTAGACATTATGCTTATAATGTTATCTAGCCAACCTTTCTTTGAAGATGGTAGAAAGATAAACTTCAGCCTAGTCTAGGTCAAATGATCATAAACATTGATTTTATAGAGTTTGGGTTACTGAGGTTTTACTTCAATTGGCAGAATATCAAGTAAATATAAGTCCACAAATGAGTTCAAACATTAAATTGTAATGTACAGTTTTGTTGTTCTACAGCTTTGTTCAACTCTTCCCCAGATACTTTAACTGAGGCATAGCTCTGTAACACAATGCATAGTAGACCTAATTAGGATGTGTGCCTTGGATTGGGATTGGGGGGTAGGGGGTCAGACTAAGAAAGCCAGGTGAGGAGACGGCATTCTTGTCCCCTAAGCTGCCGTGATAATAGCTGGAAAGTAATTTCAAGTCTAATGTGCTCTAACAACAGCTGTCAGAGGTGACACCAAGGGATTGTCAGCTCTAATTCTCCTTTGATCATCATCAGCCATCATCTGATTTCTTTGATGTATAATTTTCATCTTCAAATAGTTTGCCATGCCTGTTTCTATGCCCACCACTATGTCTAGCACAATGCCCTATGCACAGTAGGCATTCAGATATTCATTTAAAGAGCAAGAAGATACCTGCGAAATCAATTAGTCCAAAGCCCTCATTTTACAGAAAATGAAATTGAGGCCCAAAGAATAAATTGGCTTATTCAGGGTCACACAGGTAGTAGAGTCAAGACTTGAACCTAGTTTTCTGATTTTAAATCCAGTGTTATTGTCACTATATCACATGAATGAATTAATTGAACCATCATTCAGTAATGAAGTGAATTAGAGAGGCAGCATGATAGAATCAGATGTCACTTAGTCTAAATCCTTCATTTTACAGGTGAGGAACTGAGACAGAAGGAAATCAAATTATTTATCTAAGGTCAAACAGGTAGTGTCAATAGTAGGATTTAAACCTAAGTCCCAGGGTTTTATCCACAGCACCACACTGTCTTCCCATCAAGAGAACTAGGTTTAAGTTGTTTGACCCTGGGCAAGTCATTTTACCTTCTCTGAAGCTCATCTATAAAATGGTTAAATAAAAAAAAACACCTGTACAAATACCCCCAAAACCATCATGGCTTAGTGGATAAGAGGTCAGCCTTGGAGTTTAGAAAATCTGGGTTCAAATCCTGTTTCTAACATATATTAACCATATAACTCTGGTCAAGGCATTTAATTTCTCAGTGACCCCAGGTAATTCCCTAAGACTATAAGTTGCACATTTCTGTCACTGGAAATTCCCTATGTAGATTAATTCATAAGTCTAGGAGGGAGATATTTAACTCATAGTGTTGTTGTGAGGAAAACATTTCTTAAACCTTAAAGCCTAAAGAAATAGAAGATATCTTTTTTATTATACTGTTATAGAAATGTTTGTTTTACACCATAAATTAAAAATAAAATAAATAAAATTTTTACCAAAGAAAGAAATAGGAAACAGTATTAGAGTAAGCATAAATGCTATTTGACCTTAAATTTTATTTTTTTTAAAAGTAGAAGACATCCTCTGTGAGGAAGGCATGAAACTGAATCAAACCTATTAGATCAATTGATTATAATAGCCTAATTCAAGTCTTCATCATCTTTTGCCTGGACTATTTCAATAGGTTCCTAATGAGTCTCCCTACTTCCAAGCTCCCCCGTATCTAATTTGTCCTACGCATAATGTCAAAATGATAGGTCTGGTTATACTACTCCTTCGTTCAAGAAAAACTTCAGTGGTTCCTTATTGCTGCTAAGACCAAACATAAAGCTCTTTGCCCAGCATTTAAAGCCCTTCATGATTTGACTCAACCTTTCTTTCCATATTAATTCTATACCACTCCCCCCTCAGGCATTCTTCACTCCAGTCAAACTGGGTTTCAGGATGTTCCTTCTTTCCATCTTCCATCTTGATGCCAAAGGCATCCTTTATTCCTAGGACACTCTCCAACCTTACCTTCACCTCTTGGAACCTCTAGCTCTGTTCAAGGATCAATTTGAGTTCTACTTCCTAAAGAAGGCCTGAGTATTAGCCATCTGAAATTACTTAGCTAAAATTTTATTTTGCATATATTATTTATGTACATATTGTGTTCTGATACATTTACATCCAACCCCCCCACCACCACACACACCTATCAAAAATGTCTGTTAAGTTGAATTGAAAATATTCAAAATATGACATAGCATCCAACCCAGGGTAGGCTAAATTTCCTTGAGCATTAGAGAGCAGTCTTACTCAAATATATAGAATTCCAGCCTTTTCAATAAGGAACAGTAGTTGTAAAAAAAAAAAAATAGAAACGTTCTTTTTTATATCTGTGTTGTATTCTTTAGTTCCCACCTCCATTTCATATAGACAATTTTCTTAGGCTGATAAGAGTAGAGAGAGATGCTAGAAAAGGGAGTGGGTGGTCTTAGTAAGTATGGGTGGGACAAGAGCAAATTCATCCGGCTTCATTTTGTGGGTGTAATGATTTTTTTAAAACGTATATTTGCAAGTCAGAATTTTTAAAATGACTTCACAGGAGGCTAGCCATGTTTCCTAGGAGGAAAAATTCCCTTTCCTCCCACTGACAAGATCCCATCTGATTTGAGTCCTATTTAAGTTTTGTGAAGATTTCAGTATCACAAAATCTAACTGTACAAGCCAGCGGAGAGTGGGTTACCCTTCAAAGTTGGCTGTTCCAAATTACTTATATAACAACATAAATAAAGTTACACATAAATAGTTCTATCTGAGCCAGAACAGGAAGAGGGGATGCCTGTGTTAGGGTAGATTAAGTGAGGTGGGGGTGTTAAGGAAGAGGAATGACAGGAACTCAGAGTCTCCATTGTGGGGGACTCTGGAGTTCATTCAGTTCATTCTGAACAAGAGCTCCCACTGATGCCTGACAAGCAGCCACTCAGGCTTTATTTGAAGACTTCTAGTGAGAAGAAGACAAATCGATCAATCAATCAACCCACAAATGTTTATTAATCACCTACTATGTGCCAGGCACTGTGGAAACAAGTACGAAGAAGGAAACAATCCTTACATTTTTAATAGGGGTGATAAAGACATGTAAAAGATCTGCCACATATATACAAGGGAATAAATATAGTTGGGAGAGACCAAATATACATTATTAAGAATGTAGTTGCTTTAGTTTGTTTTTTAAAAAATACCTGTGAGGAACTTCATCTATCATTGTAGATGGCACTTTCTCTGCAATATATATCTTAGAAAATTCTCTAGGCCGCTAAGTTAAGAGGCTCACCCTACATGCTATAATTAGTGTATGTCAGAGTATATGACGCGACCCCAGGTTTTCCTGACTCTGAGGTTAGCTCTCTCTCTCTCTCTGTCTCTCTCTCTTACAGCACTATGCCTTTCCAGTATAAAATATGTGAAAAATAAATACAAGATTATTTTCTATAGAAACATATGTAGCTGGTGGGAGTAAGGAAGATGGTCAGGAAAGACCACATAAGAAGGACCCCTTGAGTTATGCTTTGAAGGAATCTAGGGGCAGCCAATAGATTTAGTGGAAGAGCATAGAATCTGGAGTCAAGAAAACCTGAGTTCAAATCTAATCTCAGACACTAGTGGTATGACCTTGGGCAAGTCATCTAACCTTGTTTGCCTCAGTTCCTCCTCTGTAAAATGAGCTGGAGAAGGAAATGGCAAACCACTCCAGTATCTTTGCCAAGAAAACTTCAAATGGGGTCACAAGGAGTCAGGCATGACTGAAATAACAATAAGAGATTCTAAGAAGTAGAGATGAGCAGGAAGTACATCCTAGTAATGGAGAGGTAGAAATATGAAGACAAACCAAAAGCAAGACAGTCATTTGGACTGAACCAAAGAATGAGTAAAGGGGGATGATGCATAATGAGCCTTGAAAGGCAAGCTAAAGCCCACTATAAAGCTAAACAGATTAATTTGCATTTCCTCCTAGAAGTAATAAGGAGCCACTGGAGGTTCTTGAGAAAGAAAGTGACATGGTCAGAACTATGCTGTAGGAGAAAACACTTTGGCAGCGATGTGGAGGATAGATTGGAGAAGGGGCAGACTTAACGTAGAGACATCAATCAGGAGGCTACTACACTAGCTCCTTTTGTGAATAGAAAGGAGAGTTCCAATGAGAGAGATGTTGACTTTGTGAGATAAGGGAGAATGAGGAGCTGGGGAAAATGCTAAGATTGTAAACAGGCAAATGGAAGCAGGCTGGTTTTCTCAAAGAAAACTGGTAAGTAAGGAAGAAAAAGAAGCTGGATATTCTTGGGGGAAATGATAATGAATTCCGCTTTGGACAGGGTGCGTTTGATATGCTGAGAGGACGTCAAATTGGAAAGGTCCATTAAGCAATTGATGATGCAAGACTAAGGCTCAGAAGAAAGGCTGGGGCTTCATATGGAGATGTAGGGGTCGTCTGAATAGAAATAAATTAATCCATGAGGGCTCCTGAGATTAGGAAGAGAGAGAGAATTTAGAGAGAGATGAGAAGAGAGCCCAGGACAAAATCCCAGGGTGCCCCTACTGAGGGGGCAGACTATGGATGATGTCCCAGCAAAGAACACTGATTAGAAGTGGTCAGATGTGCATTTTCCAAGACAATCCATTCCCCTTTTGGATGAATCTAATTGTTAGGAAATTTTCCTTTGTATCAAACTTAATTTTCCCTTTTTACAGCTTCTATCCACTACTCCTAGTTATCTCCTCTGGGGTCAAACAGAACAAATCTAATCTCTTCCACTGGCAGTTATGCCATTTTACACCATACCCTTGCCCCAGGGTTTCTCTACTAAACTGAATGAAATTATCATTCGACTGATTTGCATATAGTACAACAACATGATAATAATAACTATCCCTTTAAAGCACTCTAAGGTTTGCCAAGTGTTTTACAAATATCTCATTTTATATTGTTTGATGTAATATATTTAATGGGGGCAGCTAGGTAACAGAGCACTGAACTTGGAATCCCAAAGACATAACTTCATGAGTTCAAATTCAGCCTCTGACACTAAGTAGCTGTGTAAACCTGAGCAAGTCACTTAACCCTGTTTGCCTTAGTTCTCCTGTGCAAAATGAGCTAGAGAAGGAAATAGCAAGCCACTCTGGTATCTTTGCCATGAAAATCCCAAATGGGATCACAAAGAGTCTGACATGAGTGATGGAATGACAAAACAATAACAACAAAATACAAGTTATATATAATATAATCACAAGGCATTCTGCTTGCCCTCCTATAAATGCTTTCCAGATTATCAATATGATTGCTTATGTGTAGTACCCACTACTGAATACAATAACCTAGATATGTTCTGACCAGGGTAGAGCACAGTGGACCTCTCCCAACAACCCTGAGGGTCTTCCCCTCCCAGTCTGATTTATTTTCTTATTACAGGGGCCATCCTCTGACTCATTTCTTAAAAAGGCCTATTCACTAAATGGGTGTTACCTCACTCAAAGTGAGAACCTGAAAAGACCTATTGCATCTTGGGCCATCTCCAGTTGTCCTGATGAATATCTGGCCACTGGACCCAGATGGCTAAGAAGGAGAAAGTGAAGCTGATGACCTTGCCCAGCCCTCCCTCACTCAAATCATAGTCATGTCATCAACTCCCTGATGTCATGGTCCTCTTCAAGAAAGAAGGACAAACACAACAGTGGACCTCTTACTTCCCCAGCCCTACATACTATGGCTTTCTTAATGCTGATAACATTGCATCAATATTTTTTAACTACCATAAAACACTGCTGCCTCATGTTGATCTTGTTGTCTGCTAAACCTCCCAGGTCTTCTTCAGATGAATAATATGATTAAAGAGAGAGAAAATGAGGAATAGAGGCTAACTCCAAAGTTGGAATCATCTCCCCATACCTCCTCCAATTTGTGCTTGTTCCCCTATATACTCTGTGCTCCATCATTACTGGCCTTCTTTCAGTTCCTCAAACATGGAGCTCCATCTCCTCTCTCCAGTCTTTGCACTGGCTGACCCTGCACCTAAAATGCTCTGTTCCTTCACCCCTGCCTCTTACCTACCTGACTTCCTTCAATACTTAGCTCAAATCCTGCCTTTTGCAGGCCATACCCAGGCTACCTACCTACTAATGCCTTTCCCTTCTAGATTATCTGTATAAATCTTTTTACCTCGTTGTTTGCATGTTATCTCTCCCATTGGATTGTATACTCTTAGAGGAGAGGAAATGTTGCCTTTCTTTGTATCCCTTATACTTGGCAAGGTTCTTGTCACAGAGTAAACCCTTAATAAATGTTTGTTAATAAACTTGTGAAGTTGATTTTACTTACTCTACATTTATCTTTGTGTTGTTTTCACCTTATTAGATTCACACTAATTTATCAAGATCTTTTTAAATCCTGCCTTTGTCACCCCTCATAAGCAACCATCAATTTAGAGTCATAAGGGACCTTAGGCATCATCTGTTGAGGTACCTAAGGCATAGAAAATTAAAATGATTTGTCCAAGATCTTACTCATGATATGCATCTGATCAGGGATTTTGAACCCAGCTCTCCTGAATCCAGATTCACTCTACCTAGTATGCCACAAAATGCTACCCTCTGTCACAGACTAGACAGATTCTGAGGTTTTCACCAACTCTACAGTTCTGTGAGATGTGAAGGACACCTTCACCAACCATGAGTTTAAAATATATTTTTTTCATATATCATATTTTTTTCATATTTTCATCATATATATATATATATGATCATACATCCCAGAGAATTGTCAAATCACTTAGTCCATAACACATTTGGGCATTTCCAGTTTGTATAACAGTGATTTGATTATGTGCTATCTCCTCTAGTATAGAGTTATTTCCATTAAGGTAGGGGCTGAATCAGGTTGCAAACTGTCACATATTTGACCAGTCTGGTCAGTATCTTGTCATGGAAGGTGGCACCCAGAAAAGACCTATATTGAATCAATATATGCTATGAACATGTAGATTATACAATACTCATTAAGGAATTCAATTAAAATAGATATTAAACACCTACTACATGTCAGGCACTGTGCTAGGAATATGAAGGCAGAAATAACATAGTGCTTTGCCTTCAAGGAGTTTATGTTTTGGGGGAAGGGTGTATAATTTATAGTCCAATAAGCAAATATAAACAAAATCATTTTAATCAGAAAATAGCACTAACAACCTGGGGAAACATGAAAAGTCTCCTGTGGCAGATGATCTCTTAGCTGTGCCTTGAAAAATGTAATAGGGAGTCAATGAAGATGATTAAGGAGGAGGGTGACATCACCAGATATGTGTTTAGAGATGTTTATTTGGCAGCTAGGTGAAGGATGAGTTGGAGAGAAGAAAGACTGAAAAAATGGGGATCAACTGGGATGCTATTACAAATGTCTAGCAGAAAAATAATGAGGGCCCAAAGCAAGATGGCGGCTTAGAGATGGCGAGGAGATGCAAGCATACTGGGGAAGAAAAAAATCAACAGAATTTGGCAGTTAATTAGATATGGACAATCATTTCTTATTAAGCTTTAATCACAGAATGGACACTGCCTCAATCAAATTGAGAACTGTTAAAGACCTTAGCTTAAAAGGGACAATGTCCCCCACTGCATCCTGGACCATCTCCAGTCATCCTGAGCTATATCTGGCCACTGAACTCAGAAGGTTCTGAACAAGAAAGTGAGGCTGGTGACTTTACATAGCCCTCCCTCACTTAAATCCAATTCACTTGCATGTCATGGCATCACCTCTCTGATACCATGTTCCTCTTTAAGACTGAAGGACAAACGAAATAGCAGATGTTGACCAAGAAGAGGTGAGGGAAAAGAAAGAATCTACAATGTATGGATCTTGTTTATGTCTTGTTTTCCCATTTAGAATGTGTGCTCCTTGAGGGCAGGCACAGTGTTTTGCCTTATGTTGTGTCCCCTGGTACTTATCACAGGCTCCGGAGCAGAGTAAACATTTAATGTGTTTGTTTATTTGACTTGTAGATGTTCTGAATGCATCTAAGATTTTACCCAGGTGACAGGATGGATAATGGTACTCTCAAAAGAATTAAGGAAGTTTGGAGCAGAGATGGGTTTGGGTGTGGGTGGAAAGGTAGATTTGGGAATATCACCAGTTCTGTTTTAGATTGCTGGATTTGAGATGCTCAGAGAATATGCAGATGGAGATGTCTAACTGACATTTGGTAATGCAGGAATTAAGTTCAAGAAAGAAATACAGATCTGGAAGTCATCTACTTAGAGATGATAATGAAAACTATAAGAGTTACTTAAATTACCCAAAGAAATAGGAGAGAAAAGAGAGAAGGGTCCATGACAGAGTCTTAGGAAATGCCTACCTTTAGTAGGTGGAAGGGTGATGATTCAGCACGGAAAACTGAAGAGTGCTTAGACAGATAGGAGAACCAAGATACAGTAGTATCATGGAATGTAAAGGACATAAAGCATTGGAGGAAGGGGGTGGTCCAAAGTTGTAGTGAGGTCAAGGAGCATGATGACTAAGAAGAGGTCATTCTATTTAGCAGTTTGAAGATCTTTAGTAATTTGGAGAGAGCAGTTTCAGCTGAATGGCGGAATGGGAAGCTACATTTGTAAGGCAGAGTTGGCCTACAAAAGGTTGCATTGTGGCCTGAGTAGGACCAAACTAGAATAAAATGTAATTAGAAAAATAGTTAACCAGATAAATAAAAAGACAATAAAATATAGATCATGGTAATATGTGGTTTTCTAAGGCAATATATGACCTCAGGATTGTTAGGCCAGTTTAATGCACCTGGTTCTATTTGAGTTTGACACTACTACTTTAGGACTGACACATGAGTGGGAGATGAAGAGAAGCAAAGAATACAGGCAAGCTTAAGTAGAATATAAAGTAATTTTATCTTAATGGAATTTTTCCATGGTACCAAATAGTATAAGGAATGGCATCTGGGAACTATATGACATTTCCTTCACTCCCATGTTTCCCAACATGCAAGATACTTTAGAGGGGCAGTGTTGTACAGTGGAAGGAGCAACGTTTTTAGAGTCAGAGGATTTGAACTGAAATCTTATTTCCAACACACACACACTACTACCTCATGATCTTGAGCAATTCAGCTTCTCTGGACCTGTTTCTTCATCTGTAAAATGAAAAGATTGGACAAAATGGCTCCTGGGGTCCCTCCCAATACTACATCTGTGATCTTCTGACCTCTCTGGGTCTCAGTTTCCTGATCTGTTAAGTAAAAGTGTTAAGTTTTAGACTCTACCATCCCTTCCAGCTCTAAACCCACAAAATATATCCCAGGGTAGTCTCTTTTCATTAAGTGTGGAAAGACATTATAGTTCCAATTCCAGTTGCAATTTCCTTTGTGTAGTTTCAAGTTGTTTTTGACCTCCAAGATATGTATTGGGGTCATTCCATCATCTAAACAATGTGGTAGATTAGAAATTGGGAGACAAGGGCAGTGTCTGGTGATAATGCCTCTAAGTACTTTTATTGATGTGGAATGTTATGACCTCATTTTTGTTTTATATTTTTTTAAGGATGATAGAATCAAAAGGGGAAAAAAAAGACCTCCATTTATATATATATATATATATATATATATATATATATATATGTCTGTGTGTGTGTGTGTGTGTGCCTGTGTGTGTATGTATGTATGTAGGTAGGTATCAGCTCTTTTGTGATGGCAAAGAATTGGAAATTGAGGGGATGCCCATCAATTGAGGAACGGCTGATGATGAAGTTGTGGTATATGATTGTGATGGAATATTATTGCACTATAAGAAATGATGAGCAGGATGACTTCAGAAAAACCTGGGAAGCAATTGATAAATCATCAAAGGATATGAACAGGCAGTTTTCAGAGGAATAAATTAAAGCTATCTATCGTCATATGAAAAAATGCTCTAAATAACCACTGATTAGAGAGATGCAAATCAAAACAACTCAGAGGTACCACATCACACCTATCAGATTGGCAAACATGGCAAAACAGAAAGATGATAAATGTTGGAGAATATGTGGGACAGCTGGAATACTAATTCTCTGTTGGTGGAGCTGTGAGCTGATCCAACCATTCTGGAAAGCAATTTGAAACTATGCCCAAAGGGCTACGAAAATGTGCATACCCTTTGATCCAGCAATATCTCTTCTAGGACTGTATCCCAAAGAGATCATAAAAATGGGAAAGGGTCCCACATATACAAAAATATTTATATCTGGTGGCCAAAAATTGGAAATCAAAGGGATGTCCATCAACTGGGGAATGCCTGAACAAGTTGTGGTATGTGAATGTAATGGAATACTTTTGTGCTATAAGAAATGATGAACAGGAAGACTTCACAGAGGCCTGGAAGGTCTTACATGAACTGATGCTGAGTAAAAGGAGCAGAACCAGGAGAACTTTGTACACAGCAAGAACCACAATGTACAAGGAGTTTTTCTGGTAGACTTAGTCCTTCATAGCAATGTAAGGACCTAAAAAATTCCCAATGGACTTTTGAGGCAAAATGCTTTCCACATCCAAAGAAAGAGCTATGGAATTAGATCACAGAATGAAGCAGACAATTTTCTTTTGTGTTATGTTTTTTTGTTTGTTTGTTTTATGGTTTCTCCCATTCATTTTAATTCTTCTATTCAACATGACTATGGTGAAATTGTATTTAATAGGAACGTATATGTATAACCTATATGAAATTGCAAGCCATCTCAGGGAGGGAGTGGAGAGGGAGGGAGGAAAGATGGGGAAGGAGGGGGGAAAATATAAGATATATAGAAGTGATTTAGAAAACTGAAAACAAATAAAATAATTATTTTTAAAAAACAAATAAAAATAAAATTAACATTGCTAACATAAAGAAAAAGAAAAACCTGGGAAGACTTATATGAACTGATACAAAGTGAAGTGAGCAGAACCAGGAGAACATTGTACATGGTTATAGCAATATTGTAATGATGGATCAACTGTAAAAATATTCAGCTGCTCTGATCCATACAATTAATTTTCCAAGACAATTCCAATGTACCCATGATGAAAAATGTTATCCGTTCCTAGAGGAAGAACTGATGAACTCTGAGTACAGATTGAAGCAGTTATTTTTTTTTTTACTTTATTTTTCTTGCTGCTTTTGTTTTTGGTTTTTTCAATATGGCAAATGTGGAAATATGTTTTGCGTGACTTCACATATATAATTCATATCACAATGTTTATCTTCACAATGACTAGGAGAAGGGTGGGGGAGAAGAAGATAATTCAGAATTCAAATTTTTTCTTAAGTACATTAAAAATGATGATAGTATCAGAGATCTAGACCTGGAAGCTACCTTAAAAACCAGTCCAGAATGTATTTTATAGATGCAGAAATGGAAGATCAAAGAGGTTAAATGACTTGCCTCCAGTCCCACATGTGGTAAGTAACAGAAGAAGTAGTCAGACCCAGGACTCTGACTTGAAATGTGATGTTCGTTCCAATGAATTATGCTGCCTCTTAGTTTAAATTTTGATAACTATTGAGTTTGAATCTTGTCTATCTTTATATTTCTCTCAGTGCATAGTAAAGGAAGCATCCTGCACACAGTAGGAACTTCACACTTAATAAGTGTGTTGGATTCTCTTCCTTTGTCTCTGCAGATGTCCAGCAGCCCACATTCCAGCAGCACGGGTTGCTCCTTTTCTGGGCAAACTGTTTAAAATTACTGGGTGGCTGTTGGTTTTTTCCTTCTTCCTTCCACGGCTAGAGCTCTATGATGCTATAAATGAGACTTATCTAAACAGCACCCTTAATAAAGCAATGTTTGAACAGGATAAAGAAGCAAACAGAAAAGATATTTAGACGAAGTACCCAGTAGCCCCTGGGGCGAAACGCCCTTCTCCTAAACTCACTAACAGCTTCTCTGGCGTGAATGATTTTTAGATTTTTGTGGTTAGCACATTTGCAGGTTTTTAATATTGCCTATACTGTATTGACTGAGGAGACAGACTTGTTTTTTCCTTTTAGGAAAAAAATAAAACCAAAAAAAAGGAGCTCAATATCTCTCCAAAAATATTCAACTCAGAAGAGTCATGTATGGTAGAAACCATGTCCCTAGGACTAAGCGTATTTAGGTACTGTTACTAGACGCCAGCCAAGATTATAGATTGAAAGCTGCAAGGGCTTTTAGAGCTAATCAAATCCAAATCTCTCTTTCATTATATAGATGATGAACTTGTAACAGTGATAATGAGTAACTTGTTCAAGGTGACATAGGTACTGAGTGGAAGAGTTAGGATCTGAATCCAGGGCCTCAGATTCCAAATGCAGAATACTTTCTACTACACATGCTAACATCTTCATTTAGAAAAATATGCAATTGTGAAATGAAGGTATAATCCTGGGTTAATTCGATATCTTATTTTTTAAGTGAATACTTTTGTTTTTATATCACATTTATTTTGAAAGATACTTCGCCACTACTCCCTCACTTAACAAACCCTCCCTTGTAACAAAGAATAAAATTGGGGGAAGAAAAATTCAGCAAAACCAACCAATATATTCACTATATCTGACAGTGTGAAGTTCCCATCCCATATATGTATGATCTATATGGATTACTGTTTTTCAAATCTCACCACATCTGGGAAGTGCATTGAAGGGAGGGATGTGTATTTTCTCAGCTCTTCTCCAACCAGCTAGGGCAAGCAGTGCATAGAGCACTGAGCCTATCATTAGGAAGACCTGAATTCAAATCCTACCTCAGATACATACTAACTATATAACCATGGACAAGTCATTGGCCCTTTATTTATCTCAGTTCCCTGAAATATAAAATGGGGGTAATTATAGCACCTATCTCCTAGAGTTGTAAGGATTAAATTGTTATGGAATAATATTCTAACGCACTTAGCACAATATCTGGCACATGGGAAATGCTTAATAAATGCTTGGTTCCTTCCTCCAAGTCCAAATTTAGTTATTATAATTATGCAGCATTCCATTTCATTTCATTGTTCTTTCCGTTTATGTTGTGGCCCCTATGTATATTATTTTCTTGGTTCTGCGTATTTCATTCTCTCTGTATCTCAGAATTTTTCATAATAATTGTTTCTGTGAACACAATCGTATTCCATTATATTCATGTGCCACAATTTGTCAAGGACTTGCCCGGTCTATGGGAACTCACTCTGTTTCCATTTCTTTGCTACCACAAAAAAGGCTGCTATAAATATTTCCAACTCTGTCCTCCTTAGAGTGGATAATTTAGTTCTATCATCAACAGTCACATGTATATTGATGTCCTACTATGTATAAGGCACTGGAGTATGGACTTTGGAGAAGTCAAAGATAAATAAGGCAAAAACCCTGCCCCCAAGAAGCTTACAAGATCTGGGATGATGAGACATATCCTGCAATTCTCCAAGGGACTATGATTTGACATTTTCCTTTAGCTTCTCTACTTGACTTCAAGTCCAGGTAACACCATTCCCTCCCCACCAGGATAAGCTGATGACCTGAAATCACAATCACCATCAAGAATGACTCTGTATACTCTACTGTTGTTCAGTTATGTCTGGCTCTTCATGACCCCGTGGACTAGAGGGTCCAGGGAGTTTTCTTGGAGAAGATACTGGAGTGGTTTGCCATTTTCTTCTCCAGCAGATTAATGCACAGAGAAGTTAAGTGATTTGCCCAGAGTCACACAGCTAGTAAGTGTCTGAGACAGGATTTGAACTCAGCTCTGTCTGACTCCAGGCCCAAGATTCTGTCAAATTTGAGTTCTTCACTGAGCCACCTAACTACCTCCACCTTCATCTAGCTCTATATACTACAACTTCTCCATTGACCTTCACTCGCCTCTCCCCTCTGGAAGGCTAGAGGACAGAGTACGAAACTTCTTCCAAAACCTTCCTTTAAAGAACTCACAAACTTCTTGGTAACTCTGTTCTTCAGGAGCAGCTCTCCTTGACTTCAATTCCATGGTAGAACAACAGGTCCCTGCCCCATGCCCTCTCTCTTTTCTCCCTGGTCCCTCCATCCACCCCCTCCTTTCCCCCATTAGACTGTAAACTCCTTGAGGCAGTTCCTGGCACATTGTAGGTGGCTTAATACATGTTTGTTGAATTGAATTGAATTGGCTACCATGGTTTTCCATGCACTGATATAGTCCTTAACATGTGTTTTTTTTTTTTTTCTGTGCTCTCTGAATTTATTTTCTTTCAGCAACTTAATGGTGATGAGATTCTCAGTACTTAGGAGAGTCCTCAGATGACAGATAGCAGATGGCAGACTTATAATTCTTAAACTCAAAGTCTTTCCATCTTGGTAGAGATGGAAATAGCTAATGCCTGTCAGAATACCCCATAGACATGACCTTCAAGAACTTAGGGTCACTATGAGCTACCCTGTCATGATGAGGTGTACAAGAGGGTTTTGGTGAAGGTTCAGATGAATCCACACAAAAAAATAGCTACAATGTGAAATAGTAAGGGTCTGCTGTGGCCTACAATATACTTCAGAGAATGTAGTGTAATGGGTCTGGAACTCTCGGATTATCAGGGCCATGATGCCCTCAGGAGAAATGAATACAGCATGTCCTTGCATGATTTACGTGATGGACCACCCCTACACAATTACCGACCTTCACAATTATCTTGAGCAGGAATAACAACAGCAAGCATATAAGCATAGCAGACAGTATTTACAAAACTTCTTGCTTGAATGGAAGTAGAATGGAAGTAGAATGCCTATATATACTCTGATCTAGCTGAGAATAAATAGAGTGCATACCATCCTTGCTCCCGCCTCATTCATTCGTGCCCAGAAGAAAGATCTCATGCAGGCATGAGATCTTGGGAACTTAACAATGTAGGACCGCTGTCAACTGGTGAGGAGAGGGTGGAGGAGCATTGGGGAAAGTTTCCCAGATAAGATGAGATTTGGAAAACACTGATACATATAGATCACACATATATAACCTATATCAAACTGTTTACCATTTTAGGGAGGGAGTGGTGAAGGAGGAGGGAGAGAATCAATTTTTTTTAATGAATGTTAAAAATTGTCTTTACATGTAATTGGAAAAATGCTATTAAAATAGGAATACATATATGTAAAAGATATCCTATTCATTCATTCTACACAAGACATGTTTGATACTACTGAGTCATGCTGTATATTTTGTTGGAGACAAATAAAGATGGATAATGTCAATGGTTCATCTACATAAGGTTAGGGATCCACAACCCATGAATTGGGAACCTTTTCTCTGGTATGATTAGCATCTCTATGCAAATAATTCCAAGAACTAATATCCAGCCTTAGCCTTTCTCCAGAGCTCTAGTATTGTATCGCAAACTCACTATAAAAAATTCCCAGCTGACTGAGCTATAGGAATCTCAAATTCAGTGTTTCCATAATAGAACTCATTAACTTCTTCCCAAAACCCATTCCCTTTTCCCTAATCTTGTTGAAGATACCACCATCTTTTCAAGAAGCTAGGTTCTCAATTTCAGAGTTATCACTATTTCTTTTTTGTCTTCCTAACCTCAGTGCCTAGTATAGTGCATGGCATACATTAGGTATTTGATAAATAATTATTTTTGATTATATAATAATATATAATATAATTATATAATAATATTAACAATAATATTATTTATAATATTATATTATAATTATTTGTAATTATAATATATGACATATAATTATTTGTGATTATAATTATAACATATAACATTATATTATAATAAATAATTATTCTTGATTGAATAATTGATTGACTATCCTCAGTTCCTGCCCTCTGGGGTTTATAATCTATTTGACTTGTATGGTATATAACCTAGTAATTCTGGCTTTGCCACTTACTATGTTTACTGTACCATACCATACTATACTATACTATACTATACTATACTATACTATACTATACTATACTATACTATACTATGTGCTTGAGTTGGTCATTTCCCCTCCCTTGGATTGAATTTCCTCATCTATAAAGTGAGGGGATTAGAATAGAAGCCATCAAAGTCCCGATCCTACTCTAAAACTATGATCCTAAGTACAGTTGAGTGGTAGCTAAACTCTGTTTGTGGGCTTAAGTCACAACTTCCTGTTTATTTTTGAAAGCACCATCTAAACATGCTTTTTGACCTGCAAATCAAAACACATCTGGAATGAGGCACTTTCAACAGATACAGTTAGTGTAATGTCACAAGTAAAAGCACTGCAACTCAGTTGTTGTTCCACTTAGGGTAATTGCTATGAAATGCTACCACGCTTCTCAAAATATAGGTGTTGTCTCAGGGCATGTGATGAGACAGCAAGGTATACCTCACTTCCTTTTTTTTATCTTGGACTCTGCACCTAACAAAAGGCTCCTAACAGTTAACAATTGTTCTTTTTCCATATTTATTTCAAGTGAAAGGCCCTTGAAAGCAGAGACTTCATAGTGTGATCTCACTAAGATTTCTAATGTAATATCTATCATCGCTGATAATAAATTGAAGCATACTTTTACCCTAGCTATGCTTATGAAAACGTTCTTCCCTATCCACTTCTTTTCTCTTCTACCTGCTGGCTTCTGGCAATGGCAGACTGTGATAGAGGTGTTACAAGGGTGCAGAGTTCTCCCATCCCATTGGATAATTACCTGTGTGCCACACCATCATCTGATTTGATAATTCTGCATATTGCTGGTCATCCAAAAACACTTAGAAGTTCTATTCATGACTGCCATTCCTTGCAAACAAGCTTGCCTTTATCTGTACTGCAATCACTACCTATATACACAAACTAACCTATGCATTCAGTAACAGACATTTCAGAAAACCCATTTGATGTAATCCGACATTCCTAATTAGCCTGAACATCTAACTCTTTGCTGTAGCTAAGCATTGCTACACAATGATCAAAGGGTAAGAGAAGAGGGTGATCCCATTAGGACTTACGAGAACTTACCTCATTAAAGCCAGGGTACCTGCAGAAAGAGCATTCTCTCCTCTGTCCCATAACAATGAAAGAAAGGAGATTGAGAGGCTTTGTAAACCCAACATAAATGTTTAGTTACCCCTTCTTCAATACTCCAAGAACCATGATCTCATTCTGCCCTGATCTGTACAAACAGAAACTGTTTCCATACCCTTTGATCCTGAAGGATTCATCTCCTGAAACCAGCTTACTTGACACAGCAAGGTGCCCTGAGTGAGAAACAGGAGGCATCCAGGTAGATCACACTACCCTGATACTATGCTGATCACCACCTCTTCTCGGATCCTGAAGAAGACAGTCTAAGTTCCTGCATCCAACAACCCAAGAATAACAGTCCTTCTGGCATCTAACCCACCATCCCTGCTTCCACACTAGTCCCACAACCAATCCAAGGAAATTACCCTTGTAGAGATACAACATGACACCTGCCTTTGCAGATGCTATAGCCCCAAACTCCTCAGCAAAGCTAGCAACAAAAAATTTAGAAAAGTTCTCCCCACCAAAATTCTTGGCATGGTGAAATGTTTCAATGTCAGAAAGTATCTGGTTTTATAAATGGAAATAATATTTTAAAAGATATACTCTCCTGCCAGGGCAACATATAAGAGTACTATCACCTTCCTAATCCTAGATATATATATATAGATATATATTTTATATATCTATATATATATTTGTTTGTTTTTCCCATGCAGTCTACATTACATTATCATTTTTGGTGACCATGTAACCATTCAAAGAAAAATAGGATCATAAGATGATAGATTTAGTCAACCAATACTGAGCTTGCATTCTCTAAATTCCCAAGAGTTTTTTTTCAGAGAAACTTTTCAAGCCATATTTCTCCCATGCTGTATTTGTAACATTGATTTTTTGTTTTGCCTAAATAGAAAGCTTGCATTGATCCCCACAAAATTTCATCTTATGAAGACAGAGCCAAGATAACAGAGTAGCAGGAAGAGGTACAGTCAATTTATTCCCTTCACTTCCTCCAAACATAATCTAGAATGCACACCAGACCATATCTTGATAGGGAAATCCAAGAAAACATCATAGTGAATCATTTTTCTAGCCTAATACAACATAGTGAGATGGATAGAGAGGTCTACAGGCACTGGGGGACAGAATCTAGCCAGAAATGATTATGCAGAGCACAAGGAGTACAGAAAGATTCTGTATACCAGAGCAAGAATAGTTCCTAAATCTAGCACAGAGATAATTAGCCATTGTACAGGATGCTGGAATAGTTATAAAATGGCAGCTCCTTTATTCTCTACCCAGTTCCAGGTAAAAGATTCGGAGGTGGCCTAAGAAGGGGATCTGCGTTTAAGGTTAGCAATCTAGGATGAAGATGGTTATGGACCCAAAGCTATATACTGTGCAAGCAGCAAGTTCAATACCAAGCAGCAGCTGTGGGGCTTTAATTCCAGGACTAGAGCAGGGTCTCAGTTTTAGTTTGCAATCTACTCTAAAGCCAACAGCAGAATAACTACAGCAAGAATCTTAGACCAGAAAGAACCCTACAATTCAGTCCATCTGAACAAACACATCCTCCCAAATGACTGGTAGAGGCTGAGACTAGCAATATTTGACTGTAATTTCCACTGGGGCAAGCCCATGGGTGAGCTACTTTACTCAAACCCAGATCAGGAATTTGCAGAGCATAGACAGTAGGGCAGCAATCAGACTGCTCCATTTAGCATTCAAGGCCTTTCATAATCAACCTTTCCAATCTTCTTACACCTTACTCCAATACTCTTCAATCCAGTGACACTGGCTTCCAGACTGTCTCATGAACAAGACACACCATCTATGGGCCTCAGGCGTTTCATAGGGTTATCTCCCATGCCTAGAATGGTCTCCCTCTTCAGCTCTACACACTGATTTCTCTGGTTTCTGTTAAGTCTCAACTAAAATCCACCTTTTATTGGAAACCTTTCCCAATCCCTCTTATTTATAGTGTCTTATTTCTGTTATTAACTTCCTATTTGTCCTGTATAAAACTTGCTCAGTATATATTTGTCTGTTATCCCGCCCATTAAATTGGAAACTCCTTGGGGACAGGGATTGTCTTTCTCCTCTTTTTGTATTCCCATGGTGCCTGGCATGTGGTAGATGCTTAATAAATGTTTATTGATTAATGAAAATGCAAGAAGATCTTTTCCACTTCATATCTGTATTTCATATGCAAATGAATCACAACATTTGAAGGTTAGAAAGAACCTCAGTGGTCATGTAGCCTATTCCATACATGAAAGCTATCCCCATCATAATATATCTAACAAATAGTCCTTCACCCTCTACCTAAAGACCTCCAAAAAGGGGAGCCTGACTACCTTTCAAGGTAACATAGTCCCCTTTTGGAAGGTTGGTAGAGTGACCTGCCATAGTAGGGCCTCATGCCTAGCACTCTGCACATTTGTTTCCCTTCATCTACTATTTTTTTGTAACCCAATCCATTATTTCTTATATGCTATAAACATATTGCGGGGGAAAATGCTACAAACATATTGCTGAAAAAAAAGTCCCATTTTAAAATATTCCTCTGGGGATGCTCTATGACTATGACTTATGGCATACCACAGACCCTGAAGAATTTAAGTTAAGGGTCACTAAACGGGGAATGAGAAGGCACACGGGAATTATCAGTAGACTGCAACATATTACCAACTAAGAATTCTTCAAGAAAAGAGATGAATGACCAGAAATAAAAGGTGAACCAGTCATGTGCCAAAGGTGAGATATAACAAATGGACGGCCTGAGTGTTCTGCTGGGATCCATGCAATGTCAAGAAAACTAGAAAAAGGCACCAGCACATTGAGTAAAGCCCACAGGGAAGATTTATATGAGTACCTTAGCAAGAGGCATGCAGTTATGAAAGGGGATAGGTAGGTAGTAATCTGAATTATTGGAAAGAATGCTCATGTTAACACAATCACATGATTATCGGGCAGCTAGGTAACACTGGGCCTGGAGACAGGAAGACCTGAGTCCAAATTTGATTTCAGACTCTTACTAGCTACGTGACCCTAGACAAGTCACTTAACCCTGTTTGCCTCAGCTTGCTTATCTGTAAAATCAGCTGAAGAAGGGAATAGCACACCACTCCAGGATCTTTGCAAAGAAGTCACAAAGGGGTCACAAAGAAAAACTATTGTACAAAACCACGACCACTGAAATTTCAAAGTGTTGCTTCTAGTCATATGTAGCCCCCCTCTATATTATTCAACAAATGACATCATATTTTAAACTGATACTTCCCAAGGTTGCCATAGCTCAGTGCTTGGCTCATCTTACCTCATATACCCTAAATAGTCAAAAGTGAATAAAAATAGTCATCCTTAATCTTTAGGGTTTTGGGGGTAAATGGATACTTGATAATGGTAATGTAAATGGAAGCATTCCTTCAGAAAGAAATCTGGCCATATTTTAACAGGAGAATCTAAATTGTTGATACGTTTTGGTCATCTCAATAATGAAATCAATCCAGAGTAAATATTTTTTTCAATTTTATATGGGGAGATGTTTGTTGCAGAACTATACATAACAATGTGTAAACCATGAGTCATTATCTCAAACTCTGTGTTTACATGGAACAAATTCAATCTTGGGGGCTGTCCCCATGTCATATATCTTAGGCTTATTTCACACACACACACACACACACACACACACACACACACACACACACACAATGAGAGAGAAAGGGAGAGAGAGAAAGAGAGAAAGAAAGAAGAAAGCAAGAAAGAAAGCAAGAAAGCAAGAAAGAAAGCAAGAAAGCAAGAAAGAGAAAGAAAGAAAGAAAGAAAGAAAGAAAGAAAGAAAGAAAGAAAGAAAGAAAGAAAGAAAGAAAGAAAGAAAGAAAGAAAGAAAGAAAGAAAGAAAGAAAGAAAGAAAGAAAGAAAGAAAGAAAGAAAGAAAGAAAGAAAGAAAGAAAGAAAGAAAGAAAGAAAGAAAGAAAGAAAGAAAGACAAAGAGAGTTTTTCTCTGGAACCTAAAGTATAGCTCATTTCTATGTTTAACTCATAGATGTAGGCAAACATATCCTAGTTCTCATGTAATCATTCAAGCTAAGAATAACAGGTAGAGAATGTCTTTATCTCTCCCTAGAGTCAAGAGAAAGAAAGCACAAAGGACTCTCAGGAGCCTCCCTCTTCATAAAAAATAAATAAATAAATAAATAAACAAAAACTTGAAACCATTTCAACGTCCAGTGGCTAAACAGATTGCAATATGACAGTACAATGGTATCTCAAGAGGCACAGAGCAGAGTAATACAAAGAGTACAGAACTTGGAATCAGAAGACCGTTGTTCAAGTAGACCTGTCACTTACTAGCTGTGAGATATGGGCAACTCACTTCAAACCTCTGATCCTCAGTATCTTTATCTGTAAAATGAGAAGCATGATACTTGCCCTATCTCCCTCACTCATAGAAAGTAATTTACAAATGTGAACAATTTTAATTGTTACTTTGAGCACTGTTTTTCAAAATGAAAATCCAAATTCTATACAAAACATGGAAATTTCCATGTGAAATAATATAAAGTGAAAAAAAAATCAGAATTAATGACATGCACTATTACAGCTATTGAACTATATATTAGGAACTGAGAATTAATCTGGGATTTAATCGGTAAAGATAACACCTAGGTGAGGATACTGCTATCAATACAAGTCCGTACCTTTTTTGTAACTTAGATGCTGATTTGTGTTGGTAGCAGTATCCTTGCTTATGTGTTATCTTTCTCAATTAAATCCCAGATTAATTCTCAAAGTCTTAGTAAAACTTTAAGCTTTAATATCTTGAAACTGCACTGAAGCTTTGGGGAATAACAATAAGAGCTAACTTTTATTTAGTGTCTTCAAGTTTGCAAAGTGCTTGAAAAACACTTCATTTGATCCCCTACAACAACCCTGGTATGTAGGTGTTATTATTATCTCCATTTTGCAGATAAAGAAATTGGAGCAGACAGATGTCAAGTGACTTGACCATCATTTCCTATCTGGCTGCTTTCCTCAACATCATCATCTCCAGAAATTCATCACTTTGTAAGATGAAATCAGCTCAGAAACTCAAATGTCCTCAGATCATTTCCCACTCCAGCTTCAGTCTCGGTTAACCTCCTCCTTCCTCCTTCCTCCTTTTCAATTTCTTTTTAATATGCTTTTCTCCCCCATTAGATTGTGAGCTCCCTGAGGATAGGGACTATCTTAAGTCTTTTTTTTTTTTTAGCCTTTCCTACCTTAGAACAGGGCTTGGTACATAGAAGTGCTTAATAAATACTTACTGACTCTGCCTCCGACTCAGTGTCACATTGCTAATAGCTGTCAGAGACTAGATTTGAACTCAGGTCTTTCTGACTCCAGATCCAGCCCCATACACTATAGCATCTAGTTGTATCTAAATATGCTAATAAATTGATCAAAGCATTATTGATATCACTATCAATATCTGTTCATATAAGGTTAATTTTATTATCATATGAATTAAACACAAAATGCCATTTTCATTTTAAGTGTTGCATCCATAAATGGATGCAAACCCCAACACCCAACCTTACCAAAGGGTCATTCAGTTCCATCCCTTCCTCTTCAGCACCCTTCTCTTTTTCTGCCAATTCCAAGGCTCCTTGGATGCTCAGTTCTTTATTTTTCACCATATTCATAATTTTCTTGAGTTTTTCTTGACTGAGCTGAAACAAAGAAAGACAAGGCACAGACTGACATAGATTTACTCCACACCTCCCAGGTGTGACACAGCTCCGCTGAGATATAGTTACATATCCAAGACCCACCACAAAACTACAATTTCATTCATATTTTATGTTCTATCGACAACCTGTCTGGCGAGTTTAATCTACCTTTGAAACCTACTGAGAGGCTACAAGAGATCAAATATACAGGGCTTTGTACAATTTCCAAATACAGGGTGCTTTGCAGTGGAACTGAAATTACCAGGAGAAATTTTTGTTAGTTTCCCAGCTGGGCATGAGGTAAGAATACCAATTGTGTTGGTAAGAGTGTGTGTATGTAGCAACAGAGATAAGTCTGGTATACAGACCATGTGAAAGTACAATCAGGAACATAACACAAGGCCAATCGAATTGAAAATGGAAGAAACTTCAACTCTGATCAAGCCACCTCAGTTTTTGAACAGCAGCTCATGGCAAAACCCATAATTCTCTCTGCTGTTCATAAACAAGACCAAAATTTGTCCATCAGTTTAAAGGCCCACCCTCCTTCTAGTTTGCTTCACTAAGCTATGTGCCACCAAAGCAGTCCTTAGATTTGCTCTACAACAAGAAATAAACAAGCCTGTCTGTGGTCTCCCAGGCACTGAAATAGAAAGGCGCATGTGGATGCCCATTCATTCTGGAGCCTAAAGCCCCAGGCCTGAGGAGTCACCAGCAAGAAGTCAATTCAACTTAAAAGGGGTCACTGTCACATCATGTCAGCTCAGAGCCAAAGCTACCTCTCTCTTCTCTGGCCTGAAACAGGCACTACGATCAGTTTAATGTAAGAAATATTTAACAAGCTTCTACCAATGCAGTCTTGGAGAGAGACACTAAAGAAGGGAATAAACATGACAAACTAATTCTAGTATTGGAAGAGCCTTTACATCTTCACTTATTACCTGTGTGTCCTTGGATAAGTCACTTAACTTGAGCCCATAAGTTTCTGGGCTTCAGTTTTCTCATCTCTAAAGTAACAAGATTGAACTAGAAATCAGTGTGGGGAAACCTGCGACCTTGAGGCCACATGTGGAAGCTAGGTGCAGTGGATAGAGTACCAGCATAGGAGTCAGGAGGACCCGAGTTCAAATCTCACCTCAGACACTTGACACTCACTAGCTGTGTGACCTTGGGCAAGTCACTTAACCCCAATTGCCTCGTCCTGGGTCATCTCCCATCATCCTGATCAATATCTGGTCACTGGATTCAGATGACTCTGGAGGAGAAGTGAGGCTGGTGACCTGCACAGCCCTCCCTCACTCAAAACAAAGTCAAGTGCTAGTCATGTAATCATTTCTCTGATGGCATGGTCTTCTTCGACAACAGATGAATACACACAGCCCTCTAGGTTCTCAAGTCTGGCCCTTTGACCGAATTCAGTGGATCTGGATTTTCCTTCTCCAGATGAGGAGCTGAGGCAAATGGGGTTAAGTGATTTGCCCAGGATCACACTGCCAGCAAGTGTCTATGACTGGGAATGAGCTCAGGTCTTCCTGATCCCAGGTCAGATGCTCTATCCACTGTGCTGCCTAGCTGTTCCATATAGATATAAATATACACATATAGATATAGATGTACATGCTATATAGATATATAAACACATAGTCTATATGTGTATACAGATGACACATAATCTATGTGTGTATATAGGTGACACAGTCTACATGTGTGTCACATATAGACTAATATATGTGTGTATAATATATATACATGTGTATATATTATGTACCTCTCTTTCTAAATATATATATGCATGTATATACAGATTATATATACAAATGTATGTATAGTATGTGCATGTGTATATATGTATATGGATACACATATACATATATATAACATATACATAGGTATTTCAAACAAATTATTACGTAAGCGTAGCAACATAAAAGATGTCATCAGAGAGATGTATGATTGGGAGTGGGATTGGAAAGACTAGCCAAGCAGCGGAAGCAAGGAATGTAAGTTCCCGAAGAGAAGGGAATGATTCGTTGTTCCTTTTGAATCCTCAGAACTTGGCACAGCATCTGGCACACAGTAGGAACTTAGGAAACACTTGTTAGCCAACCAGTTGATAGCAAGAGCTTAATAGATGCCATAAGCGCCCTCTACCCCTGTGGCTTCTTCCTCTTGGCGGGTTTCTTCCAGAACTTCCATTCAAAGGAAAATGCTTAGGCCAGCCATGTCATCATTCTTCTCCAGGATATGCCCCTGACTCTTCAAACTTTTCTCTGCCCATGTCCCCATGTAGATAATTTATCCCCTCCCCCCTTCCTTTTATGTTTTGTTTTTGTCTATTAGAATGTAAACTCTTTGATGAAAGGGATTACCTTTCCTTCCCCTTGCACTTATATGGCCAGTGCTTGATATAGTCCCTGGCACATAAGTGCCCGGTAACTAGATTGATAACTAGTTGATCAGCTGATAGCTTGTACTATTAGTCAGAGACACATTGATATCCATTTAATGGCAAGAGATCCAGGGGAAAAAACACACTGGGAGAACCCAAAATAGAGGATTTCCAAGAGCATATGGATAAGAGTATGTCCACACAGGCAAAGATGGATAGGTTGTGAGCTGCATTGCTGGGGAGAGAACCTACATCAGTGAGTTGCAGACCCACCAAAGTATAAAAGAATGAAATAATCAGATACAGACAAATGAGTACTCTATCTACAAAATATGACCACTTGGATATAAAGAAGCTAGATGACTTGTCCTAGATGAAAGAAAATTCAAAATCAGGACATGCAAACACTTAGTTGCATCACTGATTTATTCCAAGTGTGAATGGTCAGATGCTGGCCCTTTCAAAGAAAGAAAATCTTATTTGGATTTTTTTTTCACTTATCCCAGTAACATTGGTCATATTAAACAAAACACAGTAATACTATACAAAAGATAGAAATATTAAACTAGTCACACACAGAGAACATGACATGGTTGAAGCAGCAAGAGCCCAGTGTTCTGGTCCTAAGGCAACAAATATATAGACTATACTGTGCTGAGATAGCAAATATAGTTTTTGACAACTTGCTGTGTGATTCTGAGCAACTCATTTCTCCTTTGGAGCCTTTGCCTTCCACATCTGTAACCTGAGGGGGTTGAACTAAGATGGCCTCTGAGGAGTCTTTTACTTCTAGTTTTATGATTCCATGATCCCTTTCAGCTTTGAAATTCTATAATTCGTGTGGGAATTTCTAAAACAGTGTGTCCAATGGGGGAAGCAGTATGGGAGAAAAAACTTTTCCAGTGCCCTTACATCATACCACATGCAGTTGTGTTGAAGTTAGTGCTACCTGCTCACCAACCATATAAACAGGGCTCACTAGAGGTATCTGTCCCAACTGATGATCCATAGGCTTTCTAAACTGTCTTTGCTAATCCACAGCACATTCATCTAGTGACAAAACTTGGCCGCAGAGAATGGCTAGAGAGGTAGAATGAGAAAGAGTTAGTTCTAGGAGGGACTTCCTCATCAGACTTTATTCCTCGGGACTTGTTTAGGTTGTCTGACAGCATCTGAAAACCCTTTCACACTGTGTGGGATTGCACTGGAGGTGAGTTCTTTATTGATAGATAAAACTGATTTGTTCCTGCTTTCCTCACACCATGGCCTTACTGAATTGGTGCCACACAACTGCAAGGTACTCAGGATTACATGAATTTACAACAGCAAATCCATCCCAGCAAGCATGTGCTTAGAATTTTTCTTTCCTGCTGAGACTGAAGCAAAGCATTGCTGAATTTAAACCCTTGTGTTCCTACAGAATGTCATAGAGTGGTCCTAACAAAATGTGGTGGTTAGAACAACTCCCATATATAGAGCACTTTTAAAGTATTAAGCTCTGAACCTCAGTTTCCAAATCAACTAAAATGAGTATGAATGATTTGCTGGAGATCATATAGCTAGCAAATGACAGAGCTAGGGTTGAGTTCAAGAACTATTAGAGTCAGTATTAATTCTGAATCAGGGTTGGAAGCCATTTCCCATATAGTAAAAGGAATCCTAGTATAACATACTGTGGTTGACAAGTGGTCATCAGGAATTTATTCAAAGAACTCTTAATGAGGGGGGAATCTACAACATCTTGAAAAATCCCGTTTGATTTTTATGTAGTTCCAGGCTCAGGTCACTTCCTACTATAACCTTGTTTATAAAAGCAAATAGCCCAAAGGTTAGACAACTTGAGGAAACCGAAGGTAGGGGAGAGGAAGAGTCCTGGTAAGGCACAGAATGCAATCTTCAGGTATCTAAATTCTAAAGGACTGTGGACTTCTTGTATTTTGCCTGAAAGGCAAAAACTAGGACCAGTGGGTAGAAATAATAGAAAAAAAAAACTTTTAATTTCACATGACTAGAGGTCTTGTGAGGTTGAAGGACCACTTTTGGGGATGCTATAGAAGGGTCACCACTTAGGTCTGAACTAGATGGCACCTGAAGCCCCTGGCAACTCTGATATTCTAGAATTCTATGGATTCAAATTGTGAAATGAAAATTAAAATATCAACACATTCCCTTCAACAAGTTTATATTAGCTTAAGAGCCTAAACCAACCAGTTAATAAGTATTTCTTAAGCTCCTACTTACTACATGCCAGGCACTGGGCTGAGTGTCAGGATACAAAGAAAGGCAAAAGATAATCCCTGTCCTCAAGGAACCCACAGTCTAGTGGTGGGGACAACATGCAAATACTGGGTAAATTGAAGGCCATCTCAGGAGCGAAGGTACTAGATACCGTCTGGATTTTAAGCTGTCATTCTATGTACAATTAATTCTCTGCACACAATTACATCTTAACAAGATAAAATCCTCTTTGAACAGTTTTTATGTAAACAGCGAGTGATTTTGATATATTTGAATTAAAAGAAATTTTCTTAAGGCCAGATTCTGCCATGTTTTCAGAAATATGCCCCTGTTGTCCCAGAAATTATTTTACTTCAGGGACCCAATTAAAGCTATCAAAACTCTTAGACTCTTCTGGATAAAAAGGATGCAGCAGGCTTTGCACAGAAATGTGCAGCTTATAATTTTTCAGTAGTTTCATTTTATAGGTAAAAACATTTCTTCAACCAAGGGGCTGGGTTATTGAGAGATCATGGAATTGCTGAATTGCTTGCAAACTCACAGAGGCTCAGTAATAATGCAGGCAAGAAAATGCCTGCAATAAAAGCACAAGCAAATTTATTCCTGGATGGTTGAAAGAAATCACCAAAGAGGCTTATATATGAGATCCCGTCATTTTCAATGCTTTGAAGCCTAAAAGTTGGTACGCACAGTTCACGAGAGGTAATAAAGCAGAGACTATTTTGGTTCCCATTGCTCCCAAATTATAGGGTGTCTTGTACTGGCCAGCCTCTCATGCTTTTGAATATATGATAATCACAGAGCCCGGAATAATGTCATCTCATCTGTTCTCTAGGAAGAAAGAAAAACAATGCCTGTCTGCAGGTGAGTTGATACCTCCATCCTCTTCCTTCTTTTGGTTTTAGGTATGGGGACAGGGAGACTAAGAATCAACCGGGAGAAAGTGTTCCATGTGAACTAAAACAGGTAAATAACAATCATTCAGTTTGTGAGTTCTGTCAAAATATTTGTCAGCAGGATGGCTTGGTGAAGTTTCTGACATACTCTAGTTAGCAATGTATTTTACTTGCAAACAAGATTTGAGTAACAGAACCTGACCTTTATCATTCTGTAACTGGTGAAGGAATTCTCTTGTCACACTACAATTTCAATTTTTTTTTTTTAAGAAAACAGTCTTTGTCAAATTTCCCAGCTGAAATGTCACCAAGTATGTTCATGTTACACAGTCTAATGGAATGGGTCCAACACCACTAGGAAATAATAGCTGTCTGGAACTTTTGTAGAATATGGGGGAATAATATGGTCTCCACAATCCAAGGTTATGTAATTTGACATGGTGATGTAGAGGGTGAAATGTGATTTTGTTAAAAATCTGTTCAGGAACTGGTACTTTCTTTTTCCTTCATTCAATTTTTGTCAATTAACAAGAATTTGTTTTTTCCCTCCCACCTCACCATACTGAAAAGAAAAGGAAAGCCAAAAGTGTTGTAACAAATGTGCACAGTCAAGCAGAACAAATTCCCTCATTTGACCAAATCTAAAAATTTGGCATTTTAAATCCACCATCTCTCTGGCAACATTCTTCATCACTAAACCTCTGGTATCATCATTGGTCATTGTATTGGTAGGGGTTATCAAATCCTTCAAAGCTGGTCATCTTTGCAATGTTTTTAGTATTATATAAATTGTTTTTGCATAAATTGTAGCTTACAAATCGTTTCTTCTCATTTTACTCTGCATCACTTTGTATAAATCTTTCCAGGTTTCTCTGAAACCATCACTTTTGTCATTATTTGCTTGATGTCAGAATTGTAGTCTAGAAGAAGACAGCTAGATGGCCCAGGGAATAGAGCCTCTGGTCTGGAATCTGGAAAATCTGAGTTCAAATCCAGCCTCAGACATTTAATTGCTATGTATACCTGGCAAATCACTTAAGCATTTGCTTCAGTTTCCTCCTGTGCAAAACGAGATAGAGAAGAAAATGGCAAACCACTACAGTATCTTTGCCAAGAAAATCTCAAATAGGACATGAAGAATTGGTCATAATTGAAAATGACTAAACAACGAAAAGTAGTCTAGAAATGGGCTCTTTCTTTGCATTATTGTCTGAGTCGTCAGAATCACGGAATGATCCAGCTATCACATTATGACATGAAATAGACTTTCATTAATAGTGTGTAGTGTCTGGTATAGTCTAATCTGCGTAACTTCTCTTATTTCTGTTTGCTATCAGTGTAGATAAATGGGCTCATTTGCTATTCATTATTTTTGGTGGTCTTTGTACAGCTAGCATGTCATGCGAAGATTGACAAGTCTTCAAATATAGCTTGGGACACTTCCCCACTAAGAGATAGAAACCAGGAAAGTATATTGAACATAAAAATCATTTTATCTGAACTAGCAATATTTAGGAGGGTAGATAGGTCTAATTCTCATCCATTAACCCCTCTTTGAGGAGATCTAAATGCTCTGGCTCTATGGATCTAATCTCTTGCTCCCCTCTAGTCAGGAATCAAACTCTCCTTAGAGAGTAGTGAGCAAAATTCCAGAGATGTCTTTTCATACCTGCTAAGAACCAACATCCATTTATACATGTGAGTGTATACGTAACACATATGTGAATATAGCTGGCCATTCCTACACTACATGAGGAAATAGGAAAGGAAAAAATTCCTTAGTATGGCAAATATGTAATGACACATTAGAAACAAAAAGAGAGAGAGAGAGCGCCTTCAGAACTGTTTTATAATCCCTAGTTTGGAGTCAAAAATTTCCTAGATCTAATTGGTGAAAAGAAATCTTGATAACTATGCTTATAACACCAGTCTCTTCTTTGTGCTTCAGTGTTTATAAAGTGCTTTCAGAGACATCTCATTTGTACCTCATAATCACCTGTGAAGTTCGCAGGGCAACGACTGGAATCACAAATTGAGACCTGGAAGGGAGTTAGAAGATATCTAGTCCAATTCCCTCATATAAATAAGAAATAAATTAGAAAGGTTAAGTTACTTGTACAAGGTCATGTAGCTAAGTAACAAAGGAAGGATCTGAACCCAAAATCTTTCTAACTCCAAAACTAGCATTCTAGTCACTGCACCAGACTATCATTCATTAATTTCTCCATTTAGTGATTAGGCCAAAGTCATGCCACTTTTAAGTAGCAGAACCGGGATTAGGACCCAAGTTACCTGACTCCCAAACCCATTCTCTGTCTCTTCAATTGTCTGCTTCCAAAAGTCATATCAAACCTTGCAAGAACTAAAATTTGTGACCTGGGTTTAAATACTCATTCTTTCACTTCTGAGCAGTATAATGATAAGTAAGTTGCTTAACCTTTCTCTGAACCTCAATTTTCTTACTTACAAAATGGGAATAGAGTAGGAGTATTGAACTAGGTAATCACTAAGAACCTTTCCGTCTCTAACCTGTGAAAAATTTGTTAAATGGAATGGACACCATTGAGGACCTACTTAAACAAATGTGTCCATAGGTTCTGAAAGTCATTCCCAAAGAAGAGTCCAAGCATCGTCTGAATGGTGACAACAGCATTGGAATAATGATAAGGATCACAGGACCCTATATTTGAACTGGAAAGAACCCTTGAGAGTACAGAAGAAGACAAGGATCATTTGAATGTTTAGAAAACAGCATCTTTCAAGGCTCAATGCAGGTGCTGCCTCCTATGGAAAACTTTTCTTGATGGCCCTAGTCATCAGCGTTCTCTCCCTACTACTTTGCCTCTATGAATCTCATTTTTCTTGTATGTTAAAGAAAGAGGGTAGACTTCTAAGTTCCTTTTTTAACTCTGAACCTGTGATTCTCTTAAATGTTATAGACCCTATTGTAATAATAATAATATTATTATTAATGATAACAATAGTGATGATGCACCTTCAATACCTCATTTTATCTTCTGAGACCTGGGAGGTAAGTGTTATTATCATCCTCACTTACAGATGAAGAAACTCAGACAAGCAAGAAATTAAGTGACCCACCAAGAATCCTAGAGCTAATGAAAATATGAGACCACATTTGAACCAATGGCTCCTGCTCGAGGCTTAGTGCTCTATCCAGAGCACCAGCTAGCAGCAAGCTTCTTTAGGACAAGAGCTGTGTTTCATTTCATTTGAACCCTCAGCCACCTGTAAACAGTTAATCAGTAGCATGCTGAAGGTAATTCTAAACAACTTTTCAGTGTGAGTATTCACACCTCAGGGATCAGCAAATAGCTACAGGGCTTGATTTATTGTTTTATTGATTTCTATACTTAAAAAAGGGCAGCCGGAGGGCAGTGGGTGAAACAACCCCTAGAGTTAAGAGGACCTGAGTTCAAATCCCACCTCAGACACTGTGTCACTCTGGGCAAGTCACTTAACCCTGTTTGCCTCAGTTTCTTCATCGATAAAATGAGCTGGAGAAGGAAATGGCAAAGCAGCCCAGTTGCCAGGAAAATCCCAAATGATGTCACAGAGAGTAGGACACAACTGAAGGGGAAAAAAACTGAACAGATCTAAGAGTTGGTCATGCAGCTAAAATTTAAAACTCACCTACACTTTAAAAAAAAAAACTGCAACTCTATTGATAAACTTTTACCAGTACACTCCTGTCCTTGATATATAATTTGAACTGAATTAAATTCAGTTATCTTTATGCAGTGCTTCGCCTTTGGTTCTTAAGTACTTGTGGGACTGAATTACTGCCCCATCTCTCCCCTGGACCCTGAAGGGGAGAGAGATCCTAAACTTTTACTTTTGGAGGCAAAGGAGTGTAGTAGGAGAACTTGTGCTAGAATCCAAACACCTGGGTGTGCACTTCCACCTGGGCCATGTCCCCTCAACTTTTTGGAACCTCAGCTCTAAAATAAGGATGCTCACTTCACCCTAGTCCTTGTAAGAAAAGCCTTTGTCAACCATGAAACACCGCATAGATGGGAGGTGCAGGGAAATTGTTGAGACCAGTCTGCACTTTTGTTTTCTACTTGAGGCTTGTCAATCAAACTTAAGAATGCTAGCTGACATGATTTGGCTTACAGGATCCCAGGTTTTCAATGGTAGGGCATTTGAGGTGAGCAGGGAGGGGCACATTCTGCCCGAAGCTATGGATAGAAAAGGCTTTATTCCTTGTGGCAGGTGAAGGATTTTAAAAGACTAAAGATCTGCTTCTTAGGCCTGGGGAGCAATTTAAATAACAAGGGTCAGGATTAATCCTTTCTTTAGCTAAGGTGAAAAGAAATCTGTGAAGGAGCTGGAATAAGGACCATAGACAAGGATTCATTTTCTGACAATAGATCTGTTTCCAATCTTGCTGAGTACAGGCTGCTGTAATTATATTGCCTTCCTCGGACTGCATACACACTTCCTCTCTCGCCATCAACTCAGTCATGCCTTTCCATGAAAGCCTATTTTAGTATAGACACCCTTATATATATATATAATTCATGCACTTTAGCCTTTACATATTTATTTTGCATTTTAATTAAGGCCAAAATCTGAATACTTTAGATGGATGGTTTCTTTATTCTTCTATGCATAGCTTATAGGCAAATTACCTGGCAGAAACCCAAATGTTAAGCAAACACAATGCAACCAGTGACTATAGTAAGCTATTATCCTGGTACAAAGGACCACAGGAGAGCTTCGAAAATCCTGTCCTTTCAAAGAGACTCTCATGGGACGGATGGCATTTCCCTACTCTGAAGCCTCAGCAGAACAAGTGATAGAACACCAGAGTCCCAGGACCACTGGGAAATGCTCCTCAGAAAACAGCTGCCATCATTTTCCCTAGCACCAACTGGAGAGTTCACAGGGGGTGGAGACTTGATAGACCCCTCTGGAGTTTATAAGGAAATCTTGGTCTAGGCACAGAGTTGTAGTTTCAAGAGATTGACACTTTTGGGTCCAGTTGTTTGAAATTGGTCAAAAGAGCAGCTCTAAATTGAGAAAATAATAGTAATGGCTTGCATTAAGAAAGGACTCTAAGGTTTGCAAAGAGTCCTAGTGTGTTCACTACCTTTCATTAACTCAGTCATGTATTAAGCAAACATCAGTGCCTATTCATAAACAGAAAGCTGTGTCAGTGCTAGGGAAGATAATCTAATGATAATAATAGCCAACATATATTCCATATAT
This sequence comes from Bettongia penicillata ogilbyi, assembly GCA_023548195.1. Taxonomy (NCBI): domain Eukaryota; kingdom Metazoa; phylum Chordata; class Mammalia; order Diprotodontia; family Potoroidae; genus Bettongia; species Bettongia penicillata. The sequence goes on along the minus strand of JAJHZJ010000608.1, from coordinate 6,780,546 downwards.
ACATATAACATATATGTGTTATATATACATATTATATATTAGAGAAAGTGCCTACTACATTTCAGGCACTGTGCCATCATCACCAAAGGATGTCAGCAGCCTATTTGCCCTGGACACACATTTCCCCTCTGTGTGTGCCTTCCACATGCATTCCCTGGCCATATGAGTCCCTGGCATGTGCTTCTTCACACATATGTAATGTAGTTATGTGAATCCTTTGTGCCGGTGTCCTCTCCCAATCAATAAGCATTTATTAAATTCCTATTATATACCAAACATAGTGAGAGGAACTGATGAAATGAAAATGAAAAGTTAGAAGAAACAACATTTAATCCAACCTTTCCCTGAATGGTAACAAAGTCAAACAATCCTGTTCTCAAAGAGTTTATGCCCTTTTGGGGCATATACTTTACTGTTGGTAGTGTAACCTGCAAGAGTATGTATCCCATGTGTTTATTAAAGACCTTTTCTTATCATTTTATTTGCTCTGCTTTTTTAATAAATAGATTTTGTTTTGAATTAATGTGTCCTCTAGCTGGCTGGTAAAAGTAAACACATCGATTAGGCTTTTGATCTGTGGTTTTTCAGTGGACAACAACCAATAGATTGCCTTGATTCTCAGGTAGTTTGTTTTTTTTTTGCCTCTGGGGGTCCATTTGTAAGAAGGGATTTCCCCAGTACTGTATTATTATTACCCCATTTTACAGACGAAGAAACTGAGACTCAGAGAGGTTAAGTGACTTACTGAATATCAGGTGGTAGAAAGAGAACTGGATTTGGAGTTAAGGGACCTAAGTTCAACTCAAGTGTCTTTCTAAGATGTCACAGCATGTCTGCCTCTGGGTAAATGTCTTAATATCTCTGAGCATCAGTTGCCTGATATGTAAAATGAGAGGGTCGGACTGGATAATCTCTTCTAAGTCATGTGAAGAAGTCAATCAACAAACTTATATTGTTCCAGGCACCAGAGATACAGAAGCAAAAAAAGAAAAGAGTCCCTGCCCTCAAGGATCTTACATTCTCTCAAGGAAAATAACGTGTCTATTTGTAAATGCGTATATGTGTGTATGTATGTGTACATATATAATTATAAGTACATACTGTTGTAAGTGTAAACATATACTATGCATTATGTATGTATGTATATGCACACACATGTACATGTACATGTATCTATGTATATATAAGCTATATATACCTCTATATAAATATATCCACATATATACACAAAGTAAATATTTTAATCATAGATGGAGGCATTAGGAAGGAAAAGCACATATGATATAGATAGATAGATACATAGATAGATAGATAGATCCAGAGGCATCCACCTAATAAATAAAGAACCAGGATTCAAATACAATGCTCCTAACTTCAGGCCATTTCAGGCTTTCCAGTATAATTCTGCTCCTTCTAAAAGCCAGTCTTAAAGGTACATCTAGATTTTTCAATGATATCATATGCAGTGCTGTGATATACTATTTATGAAGAAACCACCAAGGATTTCAAAGCAGCTGATCTTTAAAATGTTATGCTCCACCTTAACCATGTTCAGGGAAGAAGGAACAAGGTGGTAAAGCCCAATGTGATTGCTAGTTGAGTTCATCTACCCTCTTGCTATCCAACTCTGTCCTTAAGGAAGAATCTCTGGGTCAGCCTGGTGGGAGACATTCTGAATCTCCAGATCCTGAGCACTGCACTCACTTCTATTCAGTGGATCATACTAAAGGATTTAGACCTTCTATGTTTGCTGTTCAGTCGTTTCAGTTGTGTCCAACTCTTTATGACCCCGTTTGGGGTTTTCTTGGCAGAAATATTGGAGTAGTTTGCCATTTCCTTCTCCAGCTCATTTTACAGATGAGGAACTGGAGAATTCCAATCCAACCCCTTCATTTAAAGGCATGGGAGGTAATGAGATAATGAGAGGTTGACTAGTTTGCACCATCTCACACTGGTAGTTAAGTAGCTGAGTTTAGATTTTAACCTATATTCTCTGACTCTGCGCTTACTGACAAAATCTCATAGTAATCCTTGGTTTCTGTGTTATAAATCTGAGTTAAGGCCCAGATTGATACTGAAAGTCTCATGACATCCAAGTCCCTAAAGGTACAACAAATAAAAAAGCAGTTTGGGGATAGAGTTTGCAGCTCTATGGTCTGACTAGACAGATAAATATTTGTGGTTTTAAAATAGGTAATATCCTCATTGTTTTAGGTCTTCTTGTCGTATACTTGTGAAATAAGATGATAATGATTATGAAATAAAGATAATAATCATAGCTAATATTTATATATTACTTGACATGCCTTACCTCATCTGATCCTCACAACACTCTGCAATGCAGGTGCTATTATTATTCCCTTTATACAGATGAGGAAACTGAGGCTCAGGGAGGTTAAATGACTTGTCCAAGCTCACACACCTAGTAGGTGTCTGAGTAGGATACAAACTCAGACTCTAAGTCTATCTACTCTGCCACTGCTTTATCAAAATCACATGGTGTAGGCAGTATTTGGAGGAGTCTTGCTTCATCACCTGGCAAATGGGGATGATAAGGGCACCTGTTTCCCCAGGATGGTGGGGAAGCTTCAGTGAGAAGGTAGTTATCTCTAAATCTTGAGACTCTAGACTGTTATCAGTGAGGAGGAGGTAGAGAGAGAGAGGAAGAGAAGGAAGAAGAGGAGGAGAGGAAAATTCAGTTCTTCTGGTTTCCCAGCCTGACAAACACCACACATCTGGGGGAAGCATGAGACAATCTTACACCCTCACACCTTGATTATTGCAATAGTCTTCCGGTAGGTCTGCCTGCCTCACATCCCTCCCCACTCCACTCTATCCTCCATGCACCCATTAAGGTGATTTCCTGATGGCTCAGAAGGAGAAAGTGAGGCTGGTGACCTTGCACAGCCCTCCTTCACTCAAAAAAAAGTCAAATGCAAACCATGTCATCATTTCTCTGATGTCATGGTCTTCTTTGAAAACAAAGGAATGAAAACAACCTGTGAGGAGACCAAGCTACCTGAGTGGGTCCTAGGTAGCTGGCTAACCCAGTTCATCCTCTCCCTTCTGTCTCCCTCTCCTCTTCCTTTGGAGTTTACTAGCTTGTTGTCCTTCCTTCCTTGCTTCCTTCCTTTTCCCAAAACCTTAAATCCAGTGCACTCTGAAGCCCGTAGGTTGGACAACAATACATCCCTCCCCAAGCTCCACTTAATGACTGGCTTAGAGTGATTATCAATAGTAACAATTTCTCTTTCCCTCCTAGTCTGATTTAGTTATTTTTCTCTTTGATTCATGAAAAAGGTCATTCCCTGACTACTTCTTAAAGAGGCCTAGTCACTCAATGAGTGTTAACTCCCTCTAAGTAAGTAGGTGAAAAGGCCTAGTCTAAAAAGGTCAAAGTCTCCCATTGTATCATAGGCCATCTCCAGTCATCCTGATGTCTACCTTCCAAGAGACTCAACTCTTGTCCTGGCCAGAAGTAATTGTTAGGATTTTTTTTTTTTTTGTCATATTGAGTCAAAATCTGCCTTACTTTAGCTACCACCAATAATTCCAAATTTTGCTTTTTGGGGATCAAATCTAACTCTGCTTTCTTAGAGACTTCCAAAAATATATGAAGATACTTCCTTTTGAGGAATAGCAAAAGTGGACATTCAGTCAATTGTCTGTCCAAATGCATTGCAGAGGAGTAAAATTGTGCATTCAGTAGGGAAATTTTCACTGAGAAGTAGGGTTCCTTACTCCAGATCTCAGTCATAAGCCCTGGCTGGTCAGAGGGTGTTCAAATGGCTGAGCTACTCTCTGATCTTCTTCCCTGGCCTCCAGCTTCTGCTCTTCCAGGGCATCTACTGGCCTTCCCTTCTCATCTCCTCAGGTTTCCATGCTGATTCAGGCCTGCATGTTAGGAGTCCACTAACAAAAAGCACAAGTAAAAGAAACAGGGAGAAAAGGAGAGATGACCTAGTAAACTACATTTAAAGTTGTTCATTAATGCTAGCATCCTGCTTTTTTGCTGAAGCACTCAAACCCTACCATTATCTGTTTGAATTCCTCCAAGTCACATTTTGTGAAAGATTTTTCAAAATACCCATGCTTTGCTCCATTCACTCTGGATCATCTCTAGTCTACGTGCCTTTGAACAGGCTGTGTCCCCATGCATGGATGGAGATAGAGATAGACAGAGAAAGACAGAGAGAGAGAGAGAGAGAGAGAGAGAGAGAGAGAGAGAGAGAGAGAGAATTTGTATTATTACCCAAAAGAAATGCCCTAGTTTGATTGGAGCTGAGAAATAATCTGAGTAAAAACAGTTTGCTTTTGCTTCAGGGGAAAAAATGATTAGATATGATCAGAAATTGACCAACATGCAGACATTCAGTGAAAATAAAATCTTTGAGTAATCATCTATTAATATTTGTCATAAAAATGCAATGTGTTGGGTTGTGTGTGTGTGTGTGTGCGCGCATGCACACACATTCACACATACCCCCGCAAGCTCTCATCAGTTTTCTTACCTTGGTTCGGAATTCTTTTGAAGACTATATCAGTAAGTACAGTATATATCTCTGCACTGAACTGGGTGTCTACCTATGTACCTTGAGGGCTCCCTGCATATTGACTAACTTTATATGTATGTAGAATGCTCTGGACTAGAATTGGTTTTCCCCAGAGCATGCACAAAAGCTATTTTATATATAGTCCTTGCTGTGAAGAATTATTTGTTTGTTTTCTGAAGATAATCCAAATGAGTATCAGTGGTCAGTGAGGGTACACCTCTTTATATTATATATGCTCACATATGTTTTATGTGTGTACATGTGCTCACATGTGTGCATGTGTGTTTCATATATATATTATATATCGTATGCTCGCATTTTATATTTTGCCTTATCAACTCATCTTGGCTATGTTTCTATTGCATTTCTCCACCTCCACTCTGGAGCAAACTATAACTACTGCTCATGCAGCCCTTGTATTTCGTGGCTTGATGGGCACAAAAGGAATGGTTTCAAAATGGTGGTCTTCTAAATAAGAATTAGAAAGTCTTTTAAATAAGAAAGGGTAAGAGCACAAGGCTTGAAGTTATTTCTAATTACATTACTCTGGGCACGTCATTTAACCTCTAAGGAACTTTAAAAAGTCTTAGGCTTAGGGTCAGTCACACCCTAGCTGTGTGACCATGAGCCAGTCAAGTGACCTGTTAGGGTCCCTGAAAACTAAGATAAGTTAGAAAAGAGTTGTTCATTTTCATGGGGGAGGAGGAGGGGAGGAGTTTTTTCCTGCCCCAATGAAACCACTAACCAAAACAAAAGAGAACCAGGGAGAAGGGACATTTGAGAATTTCTTGTTCTCAGTCTAGAATTCAAACTTAGAATAGATTTTATCAGTGTGTGTACAGATGGGGTCAAGAGTATATTTCAACACACCACAGATCTGTGATTTCACTGGTGTGGAGATTTCCTTCACCACCCCTCAAAGTCTTAGAGTTGCTCTGGCAGAAAAATCCATCCCCCCATATTCATCCTGATGATGAACCTCTCTGAACTTCGTTAACCTGGTCCATGGATGAGATACTCAGTTCATCTCTACACCTACAACATGTCACTATTTCTTGTGGGGCATAGAGATGACCCTTGGCTCTTCAAGACTCCATTGCCTTGAAAATCAAAAACTCCAGTAGATTCTCCCAATCTGAGATGGTTGCAAGTATGCACCCAGCGATGGGCTATGTGTAATCCAGCCAAACTGGCCTCCTTGTGGAATCTCATACACAACACTCTATCTCTCATCTCCATGACTTTGCACTGACTAATTCTATTCCTGCAATTTTCTTCCTCTTCATCTCTACCTCTTAGAATCCCTGATTTTCTTCCAGACTCAATTCAAACACCACCTTCTTCTATAGGAGGCCTTTTTTGCTCTCTGTCCCCCAGTTCCTAACGCCTCCACATCACAGATATAAGGGTACCTCAAATTTGTACTATGTATGTTTTTATGTACCTATGTGTTTATATAGGGGCAGCTAGGCAGCTCAATGGAGGGAGTGCCAGCCCTGGAGTCAAGAGGAACCAAGTTCAAATCCAGCCTCAGACATTAGCTATGTGACCCCAGGCAACTCACTTAACCTTGTTTGCCTCAGTTTCCTCATCTGTAAAACGAGCTAGAGAAGGAAATAGTAAACCATTACAGTATCTTTGCCAAGAAAACCTCAAATGGGGTCACAGAGCCAGACACAAGTAATCAACAAGACAAAAAATATGCCTGCATGTTTTCTCCTCTATTAGAACATAAGCATGTAAATCACTCAGCAGCATAGTAGGTGCTAGATAAATGCTGCTGCTTGATTTATATGCCTCTTATCCAAAAACCAGTTTCCCTAAATGCAGAGAAATTTGTCACAATGTTGACCAAAAGAAGATAAACATTTTAAGACACAGCAATTCCTAAATACCATCTACCAAGAAGCTATGACCTGCCTCAGTGGAGGGACCTCTGTCTCAGATGAAAAAACAGCTCCTCCAAGTATTCAGCTTAAATCACTTCTTCCCATTAGTTGGGAATCAATTTCTTTTCCCTCAAGCAAACTACAGGAGAACAATGTTTCCCAATATTTAGCTTTCAGTTCAGCTTGGAGATACCTACTGTGAAAATGAAAGTTATGCCCAGGAACTCAAGATACTCTCAAAAAGGTATATCATTGATTAACTGCTTTTTTCTGGAGGATAGAGAACATTTTAGTTAGTGGAGTCCTACAACATCAGCAACTGTACAGATTCAAAGAATTTCCTGCCAAGAACTACAGAACTGGACCTCTAATATATAGGAGAACCACAGTATGTGTTTAGAGAGCTCTCATTAAAGAATCATTTTCCTCAGTATTGTCCTTCCCTATAGTCACACACCATCAATGATAGTCCAACAGAGCCTGGAGCCTGATTCAAAAAAATTAAGAAACTCACAACTCCAGGAATAAACAAGCATACAGACAAGATAGAAAGAAGGAAAAAGGAAAAATCTTTCAGGATCAATGTATATTTGATTCTAGGAAGAGCTCTGGACTCTAAAGTTTTATAACTCTGTGACCTCAGGCAGGTCACCATAAGCTCATTTCCTCATCTGTGAAATGGAGATCATTATACTTGGATAACCTACCTCCAGTCGTTATAGTAAACGGTTTTGTAAACTTCAAAATACTAAGTAAAGAAAAATTACTATTGCTCTTATTAGAATAAAGTTCTCTGATGTTAGAGGAAAGTATACAATTCAACCACCTTTGATAAGAATCCATTTATTTGTCTATTTTGTTCTGTTGATTAAAAAAAAAATGAAAAAATCCCTTCCCTCAAGAAGCTTATATTCTAGTAGGGGAAAACAATATATCTACAGATATAGATACAAAATATAGATAAAATCAGTACAAAATGATAGGCAGAATAATTTATCCATAAGGTATAAAGGGTATTCCCAAAGTCTTGGGACAGTTTTAGGCTTTAATATCCGTGAAGGCCACTTGGAGAGGCCATTCACAAGAGTCCATCTTTAAGTCCCTGCACTTGGCTGATTCTTTTTTCCTAACCGCACATTGTAAAATAGCAAGTGTCCTGGACTTGAGGTCAGAAGACCTGGGTTCATACCCTAGCTCTGACACTTAATACCCATGTGAGCATGGGTATTTCACCTCTAGGATCCTCAGTTTCTATGTCTGTAAAATGAGAGAGTTGTTTTAGATGACCTATGAAGTCTCCTTTAGCCCTAAATATATGATCCTATGATTCTCTGATGGAATCAATCTTGTAATAAAGGAAATAAAATTAGTATGATTATTTATTTTGATCCACAGTGGCTCCTACCAAGCAATTTCATTTCTAAATATTCATAAGCCAATTATTGAATAATTTGTTCTAGAAGTATACCAATAATCAACACTAAACTTATCAGATCATTGGTAAACATACCTTTTCTCCTCTTTCTGGAAAACCAAAACACTTCTTCATTCTTTCCAGCATCTCCAAATCTCCATGATCCCTTGTAAAATTATCAGTAGTATTTCACTAAGCACACTGGCAAGGTCTTTCAGGTACCCTCAGGGGGAATTCACCTGGACTTTCAGAAATAGACTAAGCTAAAACTACTTGATCTCTCACCATCTTCTCTCGAAGTTGGGTCTTTCATTCTCTCTAAACTGTGATTTTAATTATTAGTTTATTTTCTGAGCTGCATCTCAATTTTTAAAATGTCCCAACCATATTTCTAGCATCTTTATGTTTGCTTTCATTATTTCTGCTGTTTGCAATAGCTCTGTATTCAGTCAACTCTGCAGTTTCATTAACATGCTGTTTACTCCCTCTTGCAGATCCAAAAGTCAAAAGCATTTAATTTCTTTTTATCTACATCTCCACAATAAAGGTGATCTGTGAACTGGGAGCAAAGGTAGACAATGTTTAGAGATGCCAGAGAAGACTTGATCAGAGACTATTCCAATAGGGTGAGTTATACAAAAATTTCCAACCCTTGAAGACTTCTAGCCTCAGCAATATTAACAATTAGCCAAAATCGTTGCAAGGCCACTAGCTGCCACTTGAAGAGCTTGGGGAGAACTAGAGAGGTATGAAAAATTATAAAAATACCTACTTCCTGGTTAATTAGGCTCCATTATGAAATATGATTATAGAAATGACAAAGTGAGATAAGCAGAACAAAGAAAATAACACACATGAAGAATACAACAATGGGACCATGTGATTTCAATGATCAAGTCTGTCCCACAGAAAAGTGGAGAAAACACAACTTCCTCCCTCCTTTTGCAGAAATGGGGACCTCTGGGTTGGTAAATTGGTAGATTTTGCTCAACTAGTTTTTGTTTTCTCTTTTTTTAGTCTTTGTTAAAAGCCAGGGCTGGCTGGCTGGATAGGGTATTGGAGAAACATTCAGAAATGAAGGTGACATTAAAACATATCAATCAAAAATGATCTTAAACAAAGAAAAATGGTCAAAAAAATTATAGCATCTCCAAGATAGAGACAAGAGAGCATTTAGTCCAACCACACCTGAAGTATGAATCTTTCTACAACATTCCCCAAAAATAGTTATTCAGCTTCTGCCAGAAGACCACCAGGAAAGAGGAAACCTAGTACCTCTCCAAGTTCCACTTTGGAACAATTCTAATTATGAGGACATTTTTCCTTATGTTGACACCAAATCTACTTCCCTCTAGTTTCTACCTGTTGGTCACAACTTTTTTCTCTGTATCTCAGCAACTCAAAGATGAAAAGACATTCAGAGGTCATCCAGTCTAAGGAATCTAGAATTTCCTCTACTACCTCCCCAGTAAATAGTCTTCTAGTTTCCACCTGAAGGACCCTGATGAGGAGGGATCAGCTGCCTTCTGAACCAGTAGGTTTCACTTTGGGAGAGCTCTAGTTTTTGATATCAGGCCAACATCCGCCTCTTTATAGTTCAGTCATCACTCTTAATTCTATTTCCTGGGGCCAGGAAAGATACACATAATTTATCTTCCATATTACAAAACCCTTCAAATATTTGAAAGAGAATCCACATGTATACACACACACACACACACACACACACACACACACATCTTCTCTTCTACAGTCTGAATAATAGCTATAATAGCTGGCACATTTATAATGCTTTCTATGTACTAGGCACTGTACTAAGCACTTTGCAAAAATTATCTCATTTGATCCTCACAACAAATCCTGGGAAATAGGTGCTACTATTATCCCCATTTTACAGATGAAGAAATTGAGGCAAACATAGGTTAAATAACTTGCCCAAGGTCACACAGCTAAGTAGGTGTCTGAGACCAGATTTGAACTCAGGTCTTCAGACCTCCAGATCTGGTGTTCTAATCCACTGCTCTACCTAGCTGCACATAAGTCAGAGCATCATTTTCTCCATTTTCTTCATCTTCTGGATCTAATCCATCTTCCACAAGATAACCCTTCAAACATTAAAGGAGAGAGGATCTCTACTTTCAAAAGTTTCTCTCCAATTTAAATATCCCTAGTCTCTTCAACAAATCCTCAGTCCCTTTACTGGAATATATTTCTTCTCTGGTAAATTCCTTTAAAAACTACTTCAAATGCTCCCTTCTCTATTAAGACTTCATTAATTCCTTCCACTGGTAAAAATGTCTTCTACCTTGGACCTCCCACAACATTTTGTTTTGCCTTTACCTAATGTATTCGTCATATTGGAATGTAATCTCATTGGAAGTGTTCTAGAACTGTTCTATTTTATCAATTTCCTTCCTAATTCTCAAAACTGAACACAATATTCATAATGTGGGTCTGACCAAGGGGACTACAGTGGGACTGTGAATGGCCATTCAGTTCAATTCAATTCAGCTCAACAAATACTAATAAAGCACGTAGTAATATGCAAAGTCTCATGACAATCACTAAGAAGCATACAAAGTTTAGCCTGAGGCATGGCTTCTACCTGTATTTACCTTTTAGTCTAATAGGAGATATAACACTAACACATATAAAGGTAATATACATCATATTAATCAACAAGAATTTAAATGCCTACTATGTAGCAGGCATCATAGTAGGTGCAAGGGATAGAAATATGAAGAATTAAACAATCGCTACTCACAATGAGCTTACATTCCAATAAAATGAATGCATTAGATAAAGGCAAAACAAAGCATTGTGGGAGGTCCATGGGAGAAAGCTTTTTACCAATGGAGAAGATCAATGAAGTCTTGACAGACGAGGGAGCATTTGAAGTGGATTTTAAAGGAATTCAGCATAGAAGGAATATATTCCTGACATAACGAACAGCATGAACAAAAGCACAGAGTTGGTTAAATATGTTCTAGATACAGAAAGTGACCGGTGTGACTAGAATAAAGGATAGCAACATGAAATAAGGCTTGTTAGGTACAGTGACATAAGATTTCAGAGGTCCTTGAATGCCAGGCAAAGGAAGGTTTCCTTCAAGAAACAAAGCAAAGCCACTTAAGATTTGCTATATTAACAGACTGATACATAAGAAAGTTAATTTTGGCATCAGTAGAAAGCACAATTTGAAAGAGGAAAGAGAAGGGCAGCAGGACAGCCTGTTTGAAAGTTATTACAGTTGTAAAGTGAGCTCTCTTCTCATTTTCAGGTACCTTTCCAGTCTTCCCTAGGAGATTATAAAATAGTAAGCCTAATTTCTGTAAATAGAAAAACATATATTAGTACAAAAATAGTTAAGTCCTTTTAGAAATATAATTCTAATGAATAATTCTCAGTTGTTTCTTACTGCTAGAGGGGCTACATCATGCCAATACATTCCCACTCTGGGGTGCAGTCTACCTCGTGACAAAGGGCTACCATGAGACTGCAAGGCTAATTAGTCTCTATGCCAATCAATCAATATGCATTTATTAAGTATTTCCTGTGTGCCAGATCCTCTGGTGGGCCCTTGTGATAAAGGCGAAAATGAACCAGTTTCTGATTTCCTAGAGTTTATAGTCTATCTGGGGGAACAACATGTACATGTGAAATTACATACAAAATATATGAAATTTTAGTCTCATTAGTTTCATGCCATCCTTGATGAACTGAGCTAAGGAGACAAAATAAATCTAGTAGAAAAAACAGTTGCCTCTAGATTAATTTGCAAACCTATTGAAAAAATAAATGAGCCTATGGAACTAGCATGTTCAACTAAATTAATGTCCCACAATAGCCACTACTCTAAGTTTTAAGATACTTCTTCATTTTTAAGATTTTAAGTTTTAAAGTTGGAAATCAAATGTCTTCTTATTCACTGAACATAATGTTATTTTACTCCTACTGTACTCAGAATAAGTCTCACCCACTTCTCTAGGTGATGGTCAAAGCTAAAAGTTGAAATGAGACAGATGACTCAAAACAGCCTCCAACTCAAATTTTTACTGAACTGTGAAAGTTAGTAAATTCATACAAGAGAAGCCCACATTTGCCAAAAAAATCCAGATGGTTAAACCCAAAATGCCTTTTTTTTAACCTCCATAATCCATAAAATCTAATCATGTCAACCCAGTCTAACTTATCCAGGTGATAGCAGAAGGAAATTCGGTGTGGACAGGAAAGGAAGAGAGAATTAAAAAGAGATAAGATAGGAATAAGATAGAAAAGGAAGGCAAGGAGAGAGAGGAATTTATAGAGAGAAAGAAGAGAATAGAGGAGAGGAGAGGAAAACCAAGGACAGGAGAAGAGGAAAGAGGAAATTAAAACAAAAGAGAAGAAAGAACTCTACAACATCATGTCTCTGTTTACAAAACTTGACAAGTTCATTGAACAAATTTATTTAAGTATACATATCAAAGCTCTCTCTGAGTGTACCCTACCCCCACTCAGTTGGGGTAGTATTGAGCTCTTTCAAAAAGGGCAGACTCCTTTAACCAAAGACTGGCAAAAGTCTCCAGTTTTACTTCCTCTTTGAGGTCTTTGAGGTGGTGGTATTATTGGTGGCGGTTTCACTTCCCAGGGAGCACATGGGAGTGCAGAGGGGTACAGTCTATCATTCATTTTATTTGACTCTCCTTTCTGGTCCAGAGCCTGGTCACTCTGGTCGGAGTGACAACTCACTCTAAATTATGGTGACCAGCTAGTACATTTCCCAAATCTTCATCTCTAGGGCTTATGACCATTTGTTTAATGATTGCAGAATAACCCTGGGGTTCAGGGTTCCTCAGTATTTTAAATTCTAAGTTTCTTCTATGGGTTTATACAAATAAGCAACTGAGAAAACAAAATACTGAGATAAGTCCATTGGCTCTACTGCTTTCCTGGCTTTACAAATCACCTACTCAAAGTCTAATATTGTATATATCCTTGACCCTTACAATCTATAAATTTCCCAAATCTGAAAGGGGCACACCCTTGCATATACATATTTTATACATGTATACATAGGCATATGCATGTACATATACATGTGGATACCATGTACCTATACACACACACACATATATGCATATATATTTGTACATATGTAAATTCTAGAAATAGACCAAAATTGGGACTCTCTGAAAGCTCTCCTGCCTGTCTTGGCTCCTTCCTAAATAGCAGGTCCCTTTTCCAGCGAGGCCACCGATTGCTGGGTTGCATTGCTGTTTGAATAGTACCACCATTTTCACATACTTTAAGTACAGATCAAGTGTTTTTACTGGGAATAATTTGCTAACTGTGAGCTAAATGATTCAACCTTTCTTTCTGTGATCAATTACATTGCTTATCACAAATACTAAGCACTTACTGCTCCCCTGGGCTTCACTAGATCACTAAGGAAAGTTTGGTTTTATCTTGAGGTAATTTTATCTTAATCATTTTTTTTACTTGGTACCAACTCTCACAAACCTGTCTAATATGGTCACCTTTCTCAATCCAGGATCAGCTTCCCCCATTTCCAGACCAAAAAAAAAAAGGCAGAAATAACTTATTCTTAGATAAACTAAATCCAATGTTGTCCACTACTATGGGAAAATATATTACCAAGGATACAAAATCCATGCACAATTTCTCTCTGTTACAAGGCCAGAAAATGTGATATGCCACCCACACTAGACTAGAGAATCCTACAACCACCCTGAGGCTAAAAGGGCCCTGAGCTCATCAAGAAGTAAAGTGAGAAGAGGACTGGTCTTGTTTGCTAAGTCATAGGTTCAATTCCCACCTCTGAGACTAATACCCTAAGAGGTTGAATGAATTAATTACTCAAGATCATACTGTTAATTAGTGACAGAACCAGGGCTAAAATCTTGATCTCCAGACTTTTTGTTCAGTGTTCTTTCTACTATACCATGATGATCTTAATTTCTCATAGCCTTGGTTTCCTCATCTATAAAATGAGAGAGAGGCAAGTTTACATAGAGAAAAGAGCAATTGATTTAGAGTGGGGGGACTTGATATGCAACCTTTGGGGGAATCTCTCTAAACTTCACAAATGAAATGTAAATAGATATCTAAGGTCTTTGCCCATTCTAGAACCAAAGATGTTGGGGTCCACTTCAAACCACTATATATTCTAAGGCATTTTTTTCCTGCAACAATTCTGTGAAAGCATAGAGAAGTCTGTAAGTAATTCAATTCAATAAACATTAATCAAGTGCTTACTCTATACTAGGCACAATACTAAAAAGACAAATGCAAAACCATCCCTGCCCTCAAGGAGCTTATATTCTCTGGGTCTGGGAGGGATAAAGGATACAACATATTCACAGAGAAGTAAATACAAGGTAGACTGAGAAAAGAAAGAATACTCACAACTGAGGGAATTGAAGAAGTCACCTAAGTTGAAAAACTGGCCCCTCAGTGATTCTTAAAGGATGATGAAATGTCTAAAAAGCAGAATCAAGGATTGGAGGGCTATGACAGTGCAAATTTTCTGCCCAGGAAGCAATCCTGGCCAACTACCATGAAAATGAACAGAATCTTACCTGACGCATGGCATTGCTCTGCATCCTGGAATTATCCTCCATGCCTTAACCTGGGAATCTGCTGTGAGGGTCCCCACTTTAAAGGTAATGACTTAATATGGTGTGGCTCATTCATGAACTGCCCCTGCTTTTACAGCAGCCTCACTCTTTCTTGCTCTCCAGTGAAATCGAACAGCTGTGGTATTTATTAGCTGCTACTTCTCTTTTATGAGGTAATTCAGGGGGAAAAAAAAAATTTGTTCCTCCTTCCTTCCAGGGCAGGATAAGAGAAAGAAAGAGGAAAAGGTTAAGGTTGTGTTTACTTTACTTAGTGCTGTTTTTCCTTACTTCCTCAAAATAAAAAGCAAACAGCTATTGACTAGCATATAATTAACCAAAATGCTAGGCAATAGCAGGCACTGCTAAAACAAGAGTCCTGAGTACATAGGAAAGGATTCTAATAGGAGAATGAAAGTAATTACCGTCCAGTCAATTCAATTCCTTCCACCAAAACTGCTCTCTCCCAAGTTACCATTGATCTCTTAGCTGCCAAATCCAATGGCCTTTTCTCTATCCTCTTGACCTCTCTGTAGCCTTTGACACTGTTGATCAACGTCTCTTCCTTAATACCCTCTTCTGTCTAGGTTTTGGGGACATCATTCATTCCTGTTTCTCCTCTTTCTCTGTTTCCTTTGCTGGATCCTTCCCCATATGAAGCCCTCTAACCATAAGTATTAGTCAGGTTCAGTCCTGGATCCTCTTTTCTTCTCTCTCTATAACCGCTTCATTTGGTAATCTCATCAACTCCCATGGATCTAATTACCATCCCTATGCTATAGATTTTCAAATTCTCAAATCTGCCTCTCCTGCCCTCAGACACTGATGATCTCCAAGTTCATATCTGCTTTTCGGACATTTCCAATTGAATGTCCAATCTTAAATTCAATATGTCAAAACTGAACTCATTATCATTCTCCCTAAACATTCCCCCACTTCTACCTTCCAAATGACCGGGTGAGATCTAAGCATTCCACGCAACCATCCAGCTTCCCTGGAGTGTTTCTGAGATCAGCCTGACCTCTACAGTAAGCTTTTCAGGTTAGACAATTTTCTAGCCACATAAAACTAGGTTCCAACAATATTAATAAATGATAAATAATAATCCACAAAGGCAAGGTTGAAAACATATCATAAAATAATAGGGCACTAGACCTGAAAGGTCCAAACTTTTCATTTTATCATAATGAAATTTCCATCTAAATGACTCTAGGAAACTTGGTGACCTTTGATAGGAAAATTAGATTTAAAGGCCTCTTGAAATCTTGAATACAGAAAGTTGATTGAAGTCACTTAACCTGGGTCCAGGACAAGACTCTTAACATCAGTGAGTCTTATCTGTAAAATGGTGGGAGGGATTATCCAGAAGAAAGAAAACTAGAAAATCACTTCCAACTCAAATTCCTATGAGATAGAGAGACCCTAACTTATTAGCCTCCATCTGGTTCCTAGCTGCCTCTGTGATCTTGGACGTATCTCAACTGCTAGGATCTTCTGGTTTTGTTTTGTGAGTAAAAGACAAGGATTGAAATAGATAGTCTCCAAGGGTCCTTCCAGCTGTGTCATTCTGTGATACCACATTCATTTAGTCACATGCTTCAAAGAGGAACTGGGTTGTTCCTGCCTAGATGAATCAATCACCTTTGGACTTCCTTGTTAAAACCAATGATAAGAATAGCCAGGGAGAGAGAAAGAGAGAGAGAAATTCAGAGGAATGGAAAAATTTGAAGGGACTTAGGGAAGTGCTTTAGTTCACTCCTTTCCAGGCCAGAATATAACCAAACATAAACAGCTATAAGACTGCTGATACTGCTACAAAGGGCAAGAATTGCCTCCCACCTAAAACATTTCCCAATTATTCATGATGTAAAATCCCATCCACATCCAGAGAAAGAACTATGGAGTCAGAATACAGAATGAAGCAGACTATTTTCTCTTTCATTATGTTTGTTCTGTTTTGTTTTTCTCATGGTTTCTCCCATTCATTTTAATTCTTCTATGCAACCTGACTAATGTGAAAATGTATTTAATAAGAATGTATGGGTAGAGCCCATGTAAGATTGTATGCCATCCTGGGCAGGGAGGGGGAAAAATTTGGAACTTATGAAAGTGATTGTTGGAAACTGAAAACAAATAAATTAATGAATTTGGGGGGGGAAAGGGCTCCCAACTCCAGTGTTTTCCACTTACTAACATCAAGTACTGGTTTGCTAATTAGTGGTAAGAGGATGGTATAGAGCAGTCTCTCAAAATATCGTCTTGCATTTTCAGTCAGCCTTCTGACTGATCACATATGACACCACATCTTCTCTCTGAATGCTTTTGTACTTTGTCCTCCTTGCCAGAAAGGTTCTCCCCTCATCTACCACCTCTTGTAATCCTTGGTTTCCTTCACAACTCAGTTCAAGCACCACCTTCTTCAAGGGGCCTTCCCCAATCCCCCCATCTGCTAGTCCTGTTCCCTGCTCCCCCACCTTGGCCAGGTTACCTTGTATCTGCTTTATATGTACTTATCTATGTATATGTATGTTTTGTCCCCTGTCAGAATTTTTGTACCTGGGGGGCAGTGATTTTTCACTTTGTTTTTGTATCCCCAGTGCCTAGTACAATACTAGCACATAGCAGGTTCCTAATAAATACATACTGACTGATTTCTTCCATAAGCTCTTTACTTCCTTATGCTGTATAGAACCACTTCTAAACATCTCTTAACTCCTCTCTTCTGCTTCTGAAAATAGAAGATAATTTACCTAGAGACCCCAGCAAGGTGGCTAGGTAGGGAGATCCTTTATTGGGGTTGCCCTTTCCTCCATTCCTTTCCTGTCCAGACCCCATGCCTGGATTTTTGCAGGAAGAACATGATGGATGCTCACATTTCTTTGATGAATTGGGGGCCTCAACGACAACCCTTATGATGAGACGCAAAACCACTAGACCTTACCAACTCTACACTCACAGTGTCCTAAGGTCCTCCAGGCCTGCTTCCACTTACTGCCGACCTGCAACTATTGCCTTCTTACCTTAAGCAAGGACCTTACCAATCTACCACCCCACCAGCCACACCCTTAAGACTTTCAGGCCTATCTAACTGTCCTGCAGCTAAGTTTTCTTTTATGTGTGTTCGGGTGCTCTTCAGTTTTATCTGACTCTTTTTGACCCTATTTGGAGTTCTCTTGGCAAAGAAACCAGAATGGTTTTTCATTTTATTCTCTAGGTTATTTTACAGATGAGGAAACTGGGGCAAACAGAGTTAAGTGATTTGCCCAAGATCACACAGCTAGAAAGAGTCTGAGACCAGATTTGAACTCAGGTGTTCCTGACTCCAGGCCCTGCACTCTTTCCACCAGGCCACCTAGATGCCCCTCTTTCATGTGCAGTCACCACCAACTAGAGTGGGTCTCCTTGAGAGAAGAGACCATCTCAGTTTTTCTATTAATTATCCTCAGAACTTAGCACCATACTTGGCACATAACAAGTGCTTAATAAACAATTTTTATTCATTCATTCATAGTTTGCCTATAGCACTGAAGCTGAAAACTTAACTTATCTAGCATTCATTTAAAATCATGTGTCAACCAGCTGTTCCTTAGGCTGGTATTTTGTGGGTTGTTTGTTTTAGAACTGGAAAGAATGTTACAACCTGAGCCTTTTAAAGATGAAGCCTAGAGACAGGTCCCAAAGGATAGAGCCAGAATTTGAACTTGATTTTCTGTTTCCAAATCTAGAGGTCCTTCCCTTTGTTGCACTCCTCTAAATGCTGTATTCCACAAACCTCTGTACTGACTCCTTCACTCACTGAAAGAGATAGCTATTCAGTCTCTCCCATCTTCATCCAGCTCACCCTCCTCTTCATCAGTCTTCCATAGCTGATCCACGTTCTGCCTTCTTCATCATTGATCCAATCGGGGGCAAAAATGGATTAATCTTTAATTCTCCCTCCAATCTCCCCCTATCTCTTCCTCTTCTGAGTTCCACCTTGATGTTGACTGCTAGGTAAAATTCTATCTGGTTCTATGGAGTAATCTGAGAGACAGAAAAATAATTTGATTCTTTCCTAAAAATTTAGCAGCAACCTCAGAGGTATTGTGTCTGTGAATGCACAGTAAAGAACCTTTTCATGAGAGTTATTTTATGTGAGAAAGCAGTTAAGCAGAAAGGTACTTGGCTGTTCCTTATAAATGAAAATTTTCAATTAGTCTGAAGAAGTTAATTACACTATCCTTTAATAACTGCACTTGTAATTCTAAAAGTCCTCTGTTAATTGATTCAACCGTATGCCCCAAACCAACCATCTAAAAGCAGGTAGGAAAGACAATGAAACTTTACTATAAGAAATGTCCTCTTCTTTCTTTGAGGATGTGCTGTCACAGGCATGGGAGACATGTATGGAAGAATTATAGAGAAATTTAGTTGATAGCATTCAGTTGGTGGGCAGACATGAGAAATTCATACTATACATCAAACAAGCTTTCACAAGAGCCTGTGCTGAACACAATTGCTAACAGAATGCATCTTCTGCAACAGCTTTTTGGGGGAAAAATGTAATTCCATGGAGGCTTTACAGACAATGAAAAAGGGACAGGCAAATCCACTTTTTTTCCCCTTCTTTATTAAGTATAGGTGGTGTGAGAGAGATTTTGCAAACAGCAGCTTTCCTGAGTCATAAAACAAGTTGGTAAAAGTGAACCTAGTTTCTTTGGGCAATAGGTCTCAGCCATAGAAATAAATATAGTACTTTAAGATTTATGAAGCACTCTACTCCCAACAACCCAGCGAGGTAAGGAGTGCCAATTTTTTTCTCTCTGTTTTATAGAGGAGGAAACTGAGGCCTAGAGAGCAGAAAGTATTTTCCAAGGTCACATAGCTAGAAAGTGATTAATGTAAGATTCAAAGCCCAATGTCACCTCCACTACCAGACACGATTCCTCTGGCCAACCCATTCCACTATGAGATTCTACAATAAATAGCCAACCAGGTCAGCTATATAATGCTAAACTTTCCAGTTCTAGACCCAGGAATGTAGCTGTAACTGAAGCTACACTTCAACTGACCACTCAGAGGGAACCCAGAACTTCCCTCTCACTGGATCTCTCAAGGTACAAGCTTGTGTAATGTTAATTATGTTAATGCAAGCTAAAAATCTTCTCCACACTTTAATGGGCCTGCCCATTAAGGGAAGCTAGATTAGGGGACATATGTTTTGTAGAGAGGCCCACACCTTTTGTCAATTTCTAATGAGGCACTGGTTCTCAAGGGTCTTGATATCCTCTGACTCTGAAAAGTGTATATACATACATACATATATATATATATATACACACACATATACTCTGAGGTGAGGTTTTACTTTGGGGCTTGCTCATTGGAAGTGTTTGTTTGGCCAAATGATACTCTGGGAAACTGCTAAGGACCCCACCCCCACCCCCCAGCTTTGTCTGTTGATCTGTGATGTATGTATTGCTTGTGTTCAGCTAGTTGGAAGCCCTGTCAGTCTTTATTTCTCTGTTTGTATTTTCCCTGAAGTTCAGGGTGCTAACTTTTTCCCTAAAACTAAGTGAATGATAAGTGTGCTTGATTAAAGCAGATTCTTGACCCCTCAAAAGTTGCTTTCTGTTTAGAAAAGTCCATCAAAGAACCAGTACAGCAGGCCCTCCTGTGTATGCCAGGGTACTTGCTGTTGTAGCTGGTTCAAAAGAAAAATATAATCAAATAACCAGGACAAAAAAATTGTAATTATTGAGATGAAGGGGGCAAGTCACTATTTGCCTTTATTTAAAGACATACTTTACTAGAGTCCTTTTTTTTCTTGACCCAACTATTCACATACAGAGTCAGCAAGGTAGTGCAGTGGACAGAGTCAGGAAGACCTGAGTTTAAATTTGATCTCAGATACTTAACTAGCTGTGTGACCCTGAGCAAGTCACTTAACCCTATATGCCTCTGAAAAGTAGGACATAATTGAAATGACTGAACAAATCCACATACAGAAAAGTTCTATGGATGAAGTGTCTATGTACAGATGTTATCACTGTTCATTATTTTATATTTGGTTTTATCCAATGGATAATAATAATACAATATAAAAATAATCATCATCATAACAGCTAACACAGAACCAGAGATGAAAAAGGACAATAAAATAGAACACACAGAATGTCAAAGTTGGAAGAAAGTCTTAGACATTATCTAGTTTCATTCTCCTTAACAGGTGAAGTAATTTACCCAACAGTCACACAAAGCTCAAATGGACCCAGGTCCTGAGGGTGAGTTTTGTCTGCTTTGTTTTACTCTCTAAAAAAAGAATAATAATTTTCCTCAAAACTTGTCATAGAGCCATTTCTTTTTGTGGCAAAACTTCCTTGTTTAAATCCCACCAGTGATACTCTTGAAGACTAAGAAAAAAGACAGGAAGCCATATGAAGTCAGAACTCCATTCTCACAGAGGGCTCTTCTCTACTGGGAAGGGAAGGGCCAGACCTGAAGGTGGCAGTTTGGAAACCAGTCAAGTGAAAACCTTTCTTTTTATTTCCCTCTTCCCCCTCCACCACAAAGAGAAGATCTGCAACCCAGCCCCGGGCTATGCATTCTCTTTGTAGACATTGGCACACTGGGGCAGTCTCTGCCAGCTTTGTATAAACTTGATTTGACTGGGAAAAACAAATAGCTTTCTGATTGTTGACCAATTTCTCCTCCAAATTAAAGAATAAATATGTTTGTCTTTTTCCCCATCACAAAATCAGCAGTATTTGTAGGGCTATCCCCAAACTAAACAAGTCAACTAATTGGGAACCAGTATCATTTTCCTTCATGGTTTAATGGATGATGATTGATTCTTAATAAGGAAAGTCTAGCTGTGAACCCCACATCTTTTATATACTATCTGTTTAGCCCTGGACAAGCCATTTAACCACAATTACCCTTTGTTTCTTTATCTGTAAAATGAAGATGATAATACTAGCAGTTACTTCACAAGGTTGTAATAATCCAATGAGATTCTGTATTTAAAGCACTTTGCAACCTTAAAGTGCTATCTAAATGTGAGCAATTATTAATTTCTGAACTTCAAATGCAGCCTCATGTGTGACCCTGGCCAGTCACTTAACCTTGTTTGCCTCAGTTCCTCAACTGCAAACTGAGCTGGAGAAGGAAATGACCAACCACTCTAGTATCCTCACCAAGAAAACCTCAAATGCGATCACAGAGAATCAGACATAATTGAAACAACTGAATAATAACCAACAAAAAAGTTACCTATAGAATCTCAGAATGAGAAGGAACAGGACATTAGCAAACTGTAAATAAGAATGGAGTATCCTTGACAAATGGTCATCTGGCCTCTATTTGGACACCTCCCATGGCAACAAATCCTATCTCACTCCCAGGGCAACTCAGTACATTTACTAGGAAGTTTTAATTGATCTGTTATTTAGGATTCTGTTCATTCTTAATATTTAGTAGAATATTTAGACCATGGAAGCACATACTTGTAATCCAATTTGCTGGAAACACTGATATTGGCAGATCTCTCCGTCTCAGGAGCTGAGCTGAAGTCAATCTGATGTCTGCAATAAGTTCAGCACAACTATGGTAAAACCCCCAGGAGTAGGGAACCATCAAGTTGCTTAAGGAGAAGCAAACCAGTCGAGTTCACTTCCGGAGCAAGTCAGTTTCCTCTGCTCATTAGAGTAAGATTAGAACTGTGAGGTGTGACTACACTTCTAGCCTAGGAAAGATATAGAAACCCAATCTTTCTTTCTTTCTTTCTTTCTTTCTTTCTTTCTTTCTTTCTTTCTTTCTTTCTTTCTTTCTTTCTTTCTTTCTTTCTTTCTTTCTTTCTTTCTTTCTTTCTTTCTTTCTTTCTTTCTCTTTCTTTCTTTCTTTCTTTCTTTCTTCCTTTTTTCTTTCCTTCCTTCCTTTCTTCTTTTTTCTCTTTGTTTCTTCCTTTTTTATTTGTTCATTTATTTATTATTAGTAGTAGTACGTATTATACTTGCATAATAGATTATATATAAAATTTATATATTATTAATTCGTATTTGTATTTATTGATTTCTATAATGATTAATAAAATATATTATTATTATAATAAAATCACTTTCTAAACAGACATTTGGCTATTTTTCACCCTTAGTTTTTAGGATCAGAGTAAGCTGGCTTCTGTTTAATTCTGTCTCTAGGAACTCTGATCTAGGTACATTTGCACCTTTTAAAATACTGTGGAATCTACAAAATCACCCATGTCTGAGGGTGTCTAATAAAAAAACAAAGGTCTTTGTTGTTCACCATAGTCTATCTTTGAGCGGTACCTGTCTTGGGATTTTTTTTTTCATATTGTGTTGGTAATTCCTCCTTTCACTTCTGCTACTTTCCCCCAGCACTTCCTCAGGGAGGCAGGAAATCCAGCCCTCAGTAAACATTGGATAACAAAGACAAAACATGACCTCTATATGCACGCGGGCACGCAAACACACATAGAGACAGCGGCTACAAACCACTTATCATCTGTTTTTTAGGCCCTGTTAGGTTTTGTTCAGTAGATAGATGTCCTCTTCACCAGCTACTGTTGATCAAACACAAAAAAGGAAGGATGAAGTCCATAATTCATAACCACCTCCCAAAAATGTCACATTCCAAGTGGAACAAGAAGAATCACGTTGCTTGGTATAACTCCAGGCTTACCAGAGGCTAAATTTATATGTCAAAAGCAATCAGTCTCCACCAGTCATTAGGGTGCAATGAAGTCAGTAGATTTAAATTTGAATACAGATTCTGCCACATAAACCTTATTTGACCTTGGCAAAGTCACTTCCTCTTTACCTCAGCCTTTTCCTCTTTAAAATACGTTAGTAGGCAAGATCTTTAGTTCTAAATATTTTGGACAGTGGAAAGAACAATGTAGCCTAAGGAACTGTGTTCATAGCTCAGCTTGGCTACTACCTGCATAACCTGGGGCAAGTCATTTCTTCTTTCCTAGCCTCAGTTTCCTCATACATAAAATTAAGAGGTTAGAACAGGTTGAAATGTCCTTTCTGGGTCCGAGTCGTAAAAAAATCATATTTCAAAAAGAAATGTTTGTTCACATGCAGTGGTCATTTCTACATTTATATTTCTCCATGAGGTGATAGTCAAAAACAACTTTCAAGTTATGTAGATCCACTGGAATTTTATTTTGTTTTGTTTTAACCCAGCATGGTTTTAATTTCTAAGCCTGCTGTCATTTTAAATGAAAGAAACATTTCCTAGAGCTACTGAGCAACAGCCAGTGCTTCCTTCTGACCCTATTTTGACCCTGGTTTATCCAAGAAAAATATTTATACACAGGAGATTGAATTGCGTATTGAATCAGACAGTCTCTAGCGTATCACATACACAAACATGGTGAAGGTAGGCCAGTCTGTGATCTATTCATTTTAACCAACTTCCAAGTTGTCCTAACTAGAAATACAAGAAGCAGGTTAACAGTGACATCCAGTGGTAGAAGTCAAGAAAAACATGCCCTTGGTAACTGATCAGAATTAAGCTAGAAGGGTTTTGTTTTTCAGATGAGGATATTTGTATGGGTTAGAGAAAAGGTCCATCAATTGGAGAATGGCTGAACCAATTGTGGTATATGAATATTCTTGTGCTGTAAGAAAGGAAGAAAGAGATCATTCCAGAGGGATATGAGAAGATTTGTATCAACTGATGCAGAGGGAAGTGAACAGAACCAAATAACCATATACATTCTAACATCAATATTATCAAACAATAATTCTGAAAGACTTAAGAACTCTGTAAACCAAACAGTCCATTATTATTTCAGAGCACTAATGAGGAAGAATTCTTCCTACCTTATAACAGAGAGATAATGAACTAGTTATGCAGAATAAGTATTATATTTTTTTTGGATATGGACAAACGTGGAAACTTAATTTACTTGACCATATACATAATACATGCATTTTTTCTTTCCTTCTTTTTTTGCTTCCTTCCTCCCTTACTTTCTTCTTTTCTTCCCTCCTTCCTTCCTTCTTTGCTGTCTTTCAAATGGATAGAAGAAAGGGAATAATAAATGTATAATAATTGAAGGGAAAAAAGATAGAAAGAAAAAACTCTTGGGATCATGACTTAAAATCAAATTATTACCGATCTCTTATCTTTGCCCTGTAGCAATCCCTATCCTTCTGGGCTATTCATCTAATTCACACTGACAGGGGTTGGAGCCAAGATGGCAGAGCTCTAAACTCTAAGGCAAACTCCTTCATATACCTCCAAAAAGAGAATTCAATCAGATTCTGGCATGGCAGAATCCAATAGGAGACAGAGTGTGGCAGATTTCCAACCCAGAAAAAACTGGAAAGTTAATGGGAAGGAAAATTTATTGCACAGGGCTGGAGGAGTGCACAATGCACAGGCTGTACCAGTACCATAGAAAAGCCAAGCAGGAAGCCCTGGGCACTTTGAAGCAGCAGTCCCACTGCAGAATCTCAAACATATCATCCCAGAACTGGAGTCAAGTGGAACTGAGCGAGAGAAAACCACAGAATTCCAGGTAACTTCAACAGCTGCTTCTGAGACTATGAGCCCACAGATTAAATGTCTGTGAATCATCTATTTGAACTTCCAGGAACCAAGATGATGGAGTGATTGGTAAATATTCTACCCCTCCCCTTGTTGACCTTGAAAAACTCATAGAATATTTTCCCAGGAAAAATCCTGAAACAGTGGGATTAGCCAAAGGGGTAAACAGTTTCTTAGCGCAGGAGGCTAGGAAAATCTCAAAGGTGTGTCCCTCTTGCTGTGGCTGAAGGGGAACAGTGTAGAACCAGAGCTGTCCTAGACAGCCCCACCTCAGCTAACCAGAGGAGATCCTGAGCCCCAGTTGGGGGGGAGCCTGCAATCATTGACACCAGGTGTACCTCAGCACAGCCAGGGAAATAGGGAAGACACTAGTACCAACCACTGCGCATGCCTATGCTCAGAAGAAGAGAATTCGTGTGGCCAGACCACCCCTTCACCACACTTAACACAGCTAGCTCCAGGGTAACTCTGGGGAAACTCAGAAAGACTTCACCTGGACTCTGCTTTGGCACATCAGCCAGCTCCCTAGCTTCTAGCTGAAAGAACCAGAGGCCACAATATACAAAGACTCAAGTTCCAAGCACAAAAATGGTGGAACAGAGCCCCCTGTGCACCAGAAGTAGAGATCCACTTTAAAAGCCAGAAAAAGGGTGATCATCATGAGCAAGAAGCAAACCAGAAAATATAAGACTATAGAATCTTTCTATGGGGACAAGGACCAAAACACGAATACCAAAGAGGGCAGCATTGAGACTGCACTCCCATATGAAACTTCAGAAGGGAATATGAACTGGTCTCAAACTCAAAGAGCATTCTTGGAAGAGATCAAGAAGTATTTTAAAAGCCATATTGGGGAAGTAGAAGAAAAACTGACCAATGATTTTAAAAAATATGAAAAAGAAATCACAGAAGAATTTAAAAGGAAAATTGGACTAATAGAAAAGAAGTGCAAAAAACTAACTGGAGAAAATAACTCCTTCAAAGGAACAATTGGACAGACGGAAAAGGAGATGCAAAAGTTAACTGAAGAAAACAATTTGATAAAAATTGGGCAAGAATTGAGCAAGTAGAAGCTAATGACTCTATAAGACCAACACATACTCACAGATAATGGGGGAGGATGACTGCTCCTCTTGGGATTTTCATATAAGTTGGCTCTCAAGTAAAGGTTCACACAAGGAAAATTTCTTAGTCAGGTAGGGTTGGATTCACACATAGGGTGACCTGCATGTAACAAATACCAGTTTTCTGGGCTCCCACATAAGATTTGAGATTACCATATGTAAAGTATATGAATAGAATAAAAGGAGGTATCCCCCTAAAACAGTAACCAACAGAAACTCACATGTAAGCTCCCTGTCCCTAAAGGTATCACCCTCCTCAGGTAACTATCTTTTCATATATAGGTACTTCCTCTGTCATTGGCTCCTACCATCCTGGTAGACATTGTTACTGCCTCTAGGAGGTGTGTTATTTTCTACTCAATAGTATTTAATTTTTTCCCAATTACTTACATATAAAGATAATTTTCAACATTACCTTTAATAAGATTCTGAGTTTCAATTTTTTTCTCCCTTCTTTCCCTTCTCTCCTCCTCCCTCCTCAAGACAGCAAGCAGTCTGATATAGGTTATACATGTATAATCATACTAAATATATTTTCACATTAGTCATGTTATGAAAGAAAAATCATAACAAAAAGGAAAAACCACAAGAAAGAAAAAAAAACAAAGAAGTAAAAATAGTATGCTTTGATCTGTATTCAGACTGAGTAGTTCTTTCTCTGGATATGGAAAGTATTTTCATCATGAATCTTTTGGAATTGCCTAAGATCATTGTACTGTTGAGAAGAGTTAAGTCTATTGATCATCAAACAAAATGGCAATGTTTTCCTGGTTCTGTTCACTTCACTCAGCATCAGTGCATGCAAGTGTTTCCAGGTTTTTCTGAAATCTGCCTGCACATCATTTCCTATAGCACAATAGTATACTATTACCACAATTTATTCAGCTATTCCCCAATTGATGGGCATCTCCTCAATTTCTGATTCTTTGCCACCAAAGCTGATGGGACTTCTGATAAACCCTCAGGACCTCCTAAATTTGTACAATCACCTGGAAATCCCTCTCTATTAATATTCATTTACCTATGACTGAAGAGAAAGCAGGGAAGAACAAACTCAGAAGAAAGACAGCTACCCTATACCTACAGAGCTGTGGTGGCACCTGAGGGGAGGTGGCTTGCCTCCTCTCCCTCCCCCTGCAGTTCATATCAACTTTTACCTTGTCTACTATCAGGAATAAAAAGAGACCAGGAGATCAATGGGTCATTCCTTTTGTCTGGGGACTCACTTATAGAGGCATCTGTTCTGGTTGTACAGTCAATTATAGCTGTCATCACGCAGGGTCAACTCTCAATCACCACAAGGCTAGATGTTGGCTTCCCAACAAGGAAGGAAATATCTTTGCATCCTTTGCATAACCTGCTGGAAAAAGTAAATCTAAGCATGATCTAAGGACTGGACCCATTACAATTCTAATGCTTACTGTGGATTTCTATTCATCAGAGTTCTAAGGAGGAATTTGTATGCTTACAACAAGAAATGTAGAAGGCCCATTTAGTTAAAGAGGAGAGAGCCTAACCCCAAAACAGCATCAAGAGGCTTCATCTTAAAAGGTCACTGACATGAAAATAGTGCAGAGTACTCCAAAGGACTGCAAGTATTTGTCAGTCTAACTCAATTCAATCCTTGATTAATTTGGTACCTTGGAGAGAAATCCTAGTGACTCCACCACAATCGTAGCTCTGCCGATCATATTTTTGAGGACGTAATCACTGTCCCCAAATATTTGAAAGGCTATATTATAGAAAAGAGATTAGATTTGTTCTTAGAGGCAGTTAGGTGATGTAGTAGATAGAGTGCTAGACCTGGAAACAGAAAAACCTGATTTCAAATCCAACATCAAATACTTAAACCATGGGCAAGTCACTAAAGCACTATTTCCCTCAGTTTCCTCAACTGTAAAATGGGTGTAATAATAGCACCTCCCTTCCAGGGTTGTTGTAAGGATCAAATGTGATAACATTTGTAAGGTATTTAGCACAGTGTCTGATACATAATATGCACTATAAAAATACTAGGTGTTACTGATATTGTTGTTTGACCCTAGGAGGCACATCTGGAAGCAATGAGTAGAGTTTAGAAAGAAGTAGACTGATGTAATAAGGTCAAACTTCCAGGTATGATAGCTGACCCAAAATAAAATTTATGTTTTGGTAGTAGAGATGGCACTAGATGACCTCTCAGTTCCCTCTGAACTCTGAAATTCTCTTTTTTGTTTGTTTCGCTTTTATTTGCAAAGTAAAATTGTGACAAGAATTTGACTGATGTGGAAAAATGTCCCTACTGCAAGTATCTCCAAAATTTAGAGATGGAAGGGATTTTATAGATTATTTAGTTTAATGCCTTCATTTTACAAATGAGAAAACTGAGGCCCACACAGAGAAATCAAGTGGCTTGCCCAAGACAATGCAAGTAGAAAATGTTAGAGCCTAAAATTGGAATCATATGCATGGACATGGAATCCAATGCCTTTTCTTTTATACCATCTTTCCCTCTTTCCTAACTAGGTCATCCTCTAAATATGTGAGCATATTGAATCATTGTTATATCCAATTCAATAATCATTTATTAGATGCCTACTATGTGACAGACATTGTGCTAAGTTCTGGGGATACAATTAATAAAAAGAAAGACAGTACACATGCACACACACACGCATTATATATACATATATGTATGTATATATGTCTATATATATGATAGATATATATATATATGAATCAGTTAATATCTTGATAAGGACTAGTGATACAGTAGTGGAAGCTAGGTGACCCAGTGGATAGAATGCTAGGCCTGGAGTCAGGAAGACTCATCATCCTGAGTTCAAATCTAGCCTCAGACACTGTGACCCTGGGAAAGCCACTTAATCATATTTGCCTCAATCTTCTCATCTATAAAATGAGCGGGAGAAGGAAATGACAAACCATTCTGGCATCTTTGCCAAGAAAACCCTAAAGGTCACAAAGAGTCAAAAAACAACTGAAACAACTGGACAACCACAAAACAATCCAATGCCTTGCTTATATTAACCAAACTCTTTAAATTTATATTTCACTGTCAATCTTGTTACTTGACTTTTCACATATTTATGCCCTGTCTCCCAAATATCATAGACTGTCAGCTACTTAATGGCAAGGACTACTACCACCACCCCAGTTTACTTCATTATTATCACCATCACCACCACTCCCAGTGTCAAATATAATGCTAGGCATATCATAGATACTCAGTAAATCAATCCATCAATAATAAACATTTATTAAGTGCCTCTTATGTGCTAGACGTTGTACTAGGCAATGAAAATACAAGTACAAAAAATGAAACAATCCCTGCTAGCAAGGATTGAACTTAAGTCATATTTGCAAATATTATATTGGGTTTTGCTTCCAATCTGGGGTTTAAATGAAAGCATAAACAAAAACAACTTATGCTTTCCTTTCCTTATCTCTTATAAAGAAGGAATCAGAAAGGAAAGAGACAGAAAGAGGAAAAAAAGGAGAAGGGAGTAGAAAGAGAGAACTATAAGATTTCTGAAGTGTTATATAAATATCTCACTTTATCTTCACACCTCACCACCTGGGAGGTAGGTGCCATTATTATCTTCACTTTATATATGAGGAATCTGAGGCAGACAGAGGTTAAATGACTTGACCAGGGTCACACAGTAAGTGTCTGAAGCCAAATTCAAATTCAGGTCTTCTTGACTCCAGGTCAGATTTCATCCATCATACCATTTTCCATATCTATAGACTTCTATACAATTCTGGGATGTTGAAGCAGAAAGGACTTTAGGAAACTAGTCCAACATCACTTAAGAAAATCAAGACCCCAAAAGGTAAACAAGTGACTTGCCTGAGACCATTCAACTGTTTGGCCCTGGAACTGGGACTAGAACCTAGGTATCCTGGCTTCCAATCTAGTGTTCTTTCTTCTAAAACCCTTTGCCTCATCTCCAGCTTTTCTTTGTCAATTTAACATCAATAGATGAGAGAGTCTTATGTTTCATTTTAGTCTCTCCTGAAAACACGGAATCCCTTGTGAACCAGGAATTTTCTTCAGAATGGGATCTGAAAGCCAGCTATGTCTGTCTCTCAAACCTGAGAAAGCCCTGATTCACTGAGAGTCTGGGGTAGGGCGTAGGGGATGCTATGTAACCTCTCTTAGTTCTTGCTTTCCTGCAGTACCTTTGAAGCCCATCACAGCTTCCTAGCTTACAGTCATGAGTGAAGTTTTATCAAGAGTAATTCAAACTTCAAACAACCCAGAAAAGAGACCTAGGAAAATGGACCAGTTACCAAAATACGTTAACTATATTTATTTGTCAGCCAAAACTCCTAACTAATATCCTGTCCCCAAGCTGTTTTAGAGCATCTATGATGCATATCTTAAGTAAAACCTAAAGTTACTCTGGTTTGGGGCAAAAAAAAAAAATGTTTTCATGCACAAAGAGAAAATCTTGTTTAAGAACTGTGTAATAGTGACTACCCTGCTCACCCCACCCCACTCTCACCTTCCTGAACACCAGGTCCATTAGAGTTCACCCATCTTCCCTGATGCCCATGCAGTGAGCCCATGTCCAGTCTATTCCGTTATCTCAAACCCCTAAATTGAGGGGATCATATTCCCCCAGTTTAGAGCATCTTCAGCACCCCAGTTCCATTGGATCACTTAAGTCGCAGATTAACTCTTAGGTACAGCAAGAACAAATATTCCTACCCTATGATCCTCCCTCTGAGTTTACACTATCCATTCTCAACAACAAGGGTTCTATATGAGATTCTATATATACACAGAGAGAGAAGCATTTCCAAAGCAGATGGTAGGAGTTAAACCTTGTCACACATATTTCTTACACGTGTGCCTCACTACTCATTATGGTCTAAGTTTAAGCCTGCTCTTCCCACAGATTCTGTGTGAATTTGTGGGAAAGAGTAGACCACATTCTTAGGAAGTTTTCTATTAACTGTCTTTATCATGTTGTCTGAAAATGGTGATAGCTGCCCTCTAGAGACCCAACCTGCCAATTCCAACAGAAGTTGAGAAATGCTGCTATTCTTTTCTCCTCTCTTCTCTTTTCTCCCTCCTCCTCCTTCTCCCTCTTCTTCTCCTTTTCCTTTTTTTTATTTTTTCCAAAACCTAGGACAATTTTTATCTTCTGCAGTTTTCATTTTTTTATTTCTGGAAATAAAACTCTGAAAAAAATAAGCTTTTTAAAAAGCTCATTGTATTTAAAATGGAGCTGCTTGACTATTCCTTTAAACCCAAATCATTCTGACTTTCATTGAATGGACAATAATAGTATTAGACCAAGTTTCTGTGGTTCATTGTTTAGATTTTGATGGCTTAGTATGAGTGTAAATAGCAGTTTTCTGTTCTGGCCAGAAACTAGGAGTCTTCTCCCAGATTGATATCTTTGGGATGGTAAACTGGTCCATCTTTCATCTCAATTTTTATCTAGGCCTTAGTTGTTGAAGGGACATTGTCTCAGACAAGCTGAGACCTGGGAAAGACCTTGATTTAGAAAGGCCAAGGTCACTTACTGAATCCTGGGTCATTGACAATTGTCTTAACCTTTGTCTTGCCCCCGGATTCCAATGACTCCAGAGGAAGAGAGTGAGGCTGATGACTTTGCATAGCTCTGCCTCACTTACATCTAATCATGAGCAAATCAAGACATGACCTTTATGCTGTCCTTGGTCTTTTTTGAGAAAGAAGGATGAAGAACAACAGCCTCAGTCTCAGCAGAGTAAAAAAGGATTAGATGCACAGTTTATCTCAGTTCCAATCTAGTATAGCTCCACCAGCTTCTAAGTCCAAAGCTTGCCTGAGTTTTCATCTTGGGGCCCTGGCTCCACCAAACTTGGCTACTAGGTTGGTGACATCATTAAGACTGGAATTCTGGCTCCAGGATTGCCAGGGATTGAACTCCCAAGTCTGGAGGCTCCTTCATCTGCATCTAGACCTCAAAAGGAAACACAAAACAGACCAAAACCCCCAAGCCACAGGGTCCAAGTAAGTGGGGAAGGGGCCGCGATTAGAAGGCAGAACTTCTCCCTTTTTCCAACTTAGAGTACAATGCCTATCTTGTGATTGAATAAGACCTTCCCTGCTGCCCCCACCCTGGGTACAATGGGAGGGAAAGAGAGAGAGAGAAGAGAGACAAAGACAGAGACAGAGAGAGAGAGAGAGATGAGGAGAGAGAGAGAGAGAGAAAGAGAGAGAGAAGAGAGAGAGAGAGAGAGGAAAGAGAGAGAGAGAAGAGAGAGAGAGAGAAGAGAGACAGAGACAGAGACAGAGAGATAGAGAGATGAGGAGAGAGAGAGAGAAGAGAGACAAAGACAGAGACAGAGAGATAGAGAGATGAGGAGAGAGAGAGAAGAGAGACAAAGACAGAGACAGAGAGATAGAGAGATGAGGAGAGAGAGAGAGAGAGAAGAAGAGAGAGAGAGAGAGAAGAGAGAGAGAGAGAGAGAGAGAGAGAGAGAGAGAGAGAGAGAAGAGAGAGAGAGAGAGAGAGAATCATCCTAGTCTGGTAGTTTTAAAAGATGCACCCTGTTTCAGCCAATGGAAAATAGCTAATGGAAAGACACTGCTCCCACCCATGTGGTAGAGAAACTCAGACTGCCTTCTCCCAGAAACAGGTCCCTGCTGTCTCCTACATGGATGCCTCCATCTTGGGTAATGTAAGCATGCATGCACAAAGCTCCCTTATGGATGGAGCATAAAATAGAATTAGAAGATGATCATTCATTTCCAAGTATTACCTACCTCCTGTCTTTTCTGTGTGTATGAAAGTCCAACTAAGATGAAGAGGGCAGTGTAAGCACAGACAAAAATCAGGGGTTTTCCAATGTTTCTTCTGAACCATAAAATGGTCATTGCACTTATAAGATCATAGATTTCAATTTGGAAGGAACCTTGGAGGTCATCTCCTCCAACTCTCCCATTTTAAAGATAAGGAAACCGAGACTCTGAGTGCTTAAGTAACTTGCCAAAGGTCACACAGGTAGTAAGAAATAGAGCCAGGTTTTCTGGTTCCAGATGCAATATTCTTTCCATTGTACCACTCATCCTCTCTTTTCCAGTCCAGAAAATTGTTGTTTCTAAGTTTAAAGCAGTCTTTCCATTGTCTACAAAAGTATAACAGGCTGCATCTTTAAAACCACCAGAATAGAACAATCTCTCTCTCTCTGTCTCTCTGTCTCTCTCTCTGTCTCTCTCTGTCTCTCTCTGTCTCTCTCTGTCTCTCTCTCTCTCTCTCTCTCTCTCTCATTCCCTGTCTTTCCAGTTGTGCCCAGCAGCTAAGGTCTTATTTAATCATAGTATGGGTTCCTTCCATCCCCTATTCTCTTCCCCACTTTGACCTGTGGTTCTGAGAATTGGGCTTGGGGATTTTGGTCTGTTTTGTGTTTCCTTTTGAGTTCTAGGAGGAGGCAGAGGAGTCCCCAATCCTGAGAGCTCAATCCATGGCAAACTTAGGACCAGAATCTCAGGTGAATGTTGTTGCAAGCCTAGCAGAGGGGCCTTGAAAAGCCAGGTTTCAGCATGAAAGCTCAAATAGGCTTTGGACTTGGAAGTTGGCTGGATAGGAACTAAAGCATGTGCTCTTGAGATCCATTCAAGCATTTTTAGGCTAGTAGGAAGAATGCCAAACTCTTAGAGGTATGGATTCCATCACATAGACTGACTCAGCACAACCTCTAATTATTCTCAAGGAGGAAAAGGATGAGGTACTAGGTGCTGGAGTGACTCTCTAACTACTGATATTCCATATCATGTCCTTTTAAAATTATTGGGTGGCTTGTTATACAATGAAAATATAAGATCATTCCAAAAAAAAAGCCCTTAATGGTCACAAAAAAACTCAAAAGAACCCTTGAATAGCTATGATGATATTAAATTCCAACCAAGAGTTAAAAACAAAGACTTTTCACTAAAATTAATACTTTGAAGATGGTCTGGTCATATGATATATGTGTTTAAGAGCTTTTGTTATTTTGTTGCAGATGATTATCTCAGCAGAAGAGACCTTTGAAGGAGATTTGGTAGAAGTCATTCTATCAGCTTCGGCCACACTGGAAGACTTCTTGATCTGTCCATGTACACTCTACGTGCATTCTTACAATTGCAGGCTTTTTTGTGACAGATGGACAAATGGACAGAGCATTAGGCCTGGACTCAGGAAGACAGACGTTCAAATCTGGCCTTAGATATCTCTTAGTTGTATGATCCTGAGCAAGTCACTTAACATCTAGCTTCCTCATTTTCCTCAAATATGATATAGTTGGTTATAAAGATCAAATGGAATTAATCATTGTAAAGTGCTTAGTACAAGACCTGGCACTTAGTAGATGCTAAATAAATGCTTGTCCCCTAAGAGCAGGCAGATGGTAAAGTGGACAGAGTATAGGGCATTGAGTCAGAAAGATAAGTTCAAATCCAATCTCAGACAATTAACTGTGTGACCCTGGGCAAATCACTTAGCTTCTGTTGGCCTCTTTCTTCCTGTGTTAAATGGGTTAACAGCAGAAATGAAATAATGATGGTAAAGTGCTTTGAACAGGGACTAGGACATAGTAAGTGCCATATAAAAGTTAACTATTATTATTCCCCTCCCCACTCCCATTGTAAGTGAAATGTTGCACTTTTGTGACTATTGGGGATTCAGTTCTCCATACTTGCACCAAGTGCAGAAAATATCATGTGGCTATTGTGTAAAAGAGATTGGAAAAGCATGATGGACAGGACAGCCAACCTATTACATGGTCGGAAAATTTCATTGCACTAGAATGCACAGAATTGAAGCCTATTTTGATAAGATCTCTATTGGGCCCATAGGATTCCATGTCAGGATGCCCGCATACAATGTTTAATTTGTTTTTACAACTTTTGTGCTGTGGTCAGAGTCAATAAACATCTATTAAGCACCTTCTGTATGCCAGGCCCTGTGCTAAGCACTGAGGATACAAAGTCTCTGCCCTCAAAGAATTCACCTTCTAATTGGCAGAAAATAAAGCTGAAGGGGGAGAGGGTATGCCAAGAAGAGTATCCTATGCAGAATGATCAAATCCTGAAACCAAAGTGGAACATGATTAAGCAAATACCCTGAGTGCTCTCTTCAGATAGAGAGTTCCACTCAAACCCACCCAGGGAGGTGGCTGAGGGGTTGCTGAGGAGAAGAGAGTTTCAAGGTCAATGTCATCATGCAAAATAATGAGTTTCTGGAGATTATGAAGTCCAGGAAAGGGGTCAGATTGAAAATTATAATGCTTTCACAATGAATGCTTTTTGACTTAAATGTCCATTTCCTAATCTGAAAAACCTATTCTGGAGATCTGATTCAGGCAAAAGACAAGATTTCAAAAAAAAAAAAAAATGAACAAATTACAAGTCAAAAGAAAACTACAGTTATCTCCAGTAAACCATTTCATTTCTCTGCAGCTGTGTTCTTATGGTAAAGAGCATTTATCAAGCTTCTTACAAATATAAGCAAAAACAGAAGAAGGCAGTCCCTGATCTCAAGGAGTTTACATTCTAATAGAAAAAGAGAAGACAATACATAAAAGGAAATTGGAATCAGTCAGTCAATGGGCATTAAGTTAGTGTCTGCTACATGCTGGGTGTTGAAAATACAAAAACAAAAATGAAACAGTCTCTGTCCTCCAGGAGCTTTACACTCTACTGAGGAGGACAATGTGTACAAAAATAAACATATACAAGATAAATATATAGAAGATGTAATGTGGGAAGGGGTTCCCCTATTCAGTCTAGTGTATGTAATCATATAAAATAAGAGGCAGATAAGAGAAGAGAAGAGTTATTAAACTAAGTGTAAGAAAAAATAAAATAATCTGTGTTCTAATATTCCTTTACAAAGTGTACAAAGGGTGAAGAAACTCTCTGAATTAGATTATAGTTAGGTATTACAAAGTGTACAAAGGTTGAAAAAACTCTCTTTGATTGTGTTACATTATAGTCAGCCAAAGGGCTGCACTTGAGGACCTAGAGGGCCACACGTGTCCTTGAGGTCTGAGGTTCCCCACCCTTGGGCTAACCAGTGATAGACCACATCCCTGGCAATCTTGAAAAAAAAAAAATACTCACTCTAAAGATACAAGGAAATATGGGCAGGAAGGAGAATGATCCCTGACAATCAAGAGTTCAACTTTGAAGAGGTACAGACCCTAGGACCCCAGAAAGGGGTCTCCATATCCTGCAGAATCATGAGTTGAGTTGCCTGTGGCTTCTGTTCATATGCCTCACTACCACTGTGCTCTCAGATGGAGAACACTTGTGCTATGGATTCAGTGTGAATCTGGGAAAGAGGGTAACCCAGGTTGATGAGAGGAATGGTTTATAATAAACTTTCTTATTCTCCTGTTTTTGTAAATGCCTACACTAAGAAAAAATGAAGTCAACTGATATAACTGTTCATCGGAAACACTCTGGTGAGATCTCATAAGCTAAAGTGTCTGCTTCTTATAATTACCACTAGAACTCAAGTTCAAAGCCATCCCTCTATGAACCCAACCTTCCAGTACAATTTGGGGAAGTAGTCAAAAGTGGATGTTACATTTACCAACCTATCTATCTATCCATCATCTATCCATCTATCTATACATATATACATATACATATACACATACACATACACATACATATACATACACAGAGATGTCATCCCCCTTATTAGGATATAAATTCATTAAGAAGAGGTACTATTTAATTTTTATCCTTGTATCTCCAATACCTAGCACAATGCCTGGTATATAGTTGTTGTGTTCCTCCTTCGTTTCTGAAGAGGACCATGACATCAGAGAAATGGTATATAGTAAGTGCTCAATAAATGCTTGTTGATTGATGGCATACCATTTTAATTAGATTCTTGGAGCCAATTTAGTTTCTCTATTTTGGTTACTCTCCATGCACTGGCAAATTACTATTTCTGGCTCCCTTAATCCCTGTGACCCAGAACCTTCTCCTGTTAAGTGGAAAAAACCTTTCTCTTCTACCATCCCAATTTCAAACCTATACAACTTGATCACAATCCTCCCCAGTCCCTTCCTGCTCATCCCTTCCTTTCCACTGTGCTCTTTGGAACTCTCTTCTATCATTAGCAAACTCTCCTTCATCATAAACCTCTTCCTCTCATATTCCTTATCTCTTTGAGTATTCAGTGAACCCTCAGCTTCACTTGAATATTCCCCTTCTTTGACCCAGCAATATCACCATTAGGTCTACTTCTTAAGGTGATTAGGGAAAAAGGAAAATAACTTATATGTTCTAAAATATTTAAAGCAGCTCTTTATGGTAGCAAAGAAGTGGAAATTGAAAGGATGCCTGTCAATTGGGAAATGGCTGAACAAATCATGGTATATGATGGTGATGGAATATTATTGTGCTGTAAGAAACAATGAGCTGGTTGGATTGTAGAAAAAAACATGGGTAGACTTGCATGAAATAATGGAAAGTGAAATAAGTAGAACCAAGAGAACATACATGATAACAGCAATATTGTTCTAGAACAACTTTAAATAACTAAGTCATTTTGAGTGTCATAAATACTCACATCAACTACAAAGGACATATGAAAGAAGATGCTATCCTTATTCAGAGAAAGAAGTGATAAAAATAAGTATGCATAGTATGGTTTAACATATACATACATATACACACACATATATGTATACATACATACATATATTGTCTAACGGTAGCCTACTCTAGGGCAGGGTGAGGGGAAAGGAAAAAGTACATATCAGAGAAGGAAATACAGAAAAAGAGAGTAGTTTAGAAATGATGTCTAGTATCTATTACATAGTTTTTCAAAATAAAAAAGTAAACTGTGAAATAGAAATTCATGATTCTTTTTGGATATTCTTTTTATGTTCTGGTGTGTGTGTGTGTGTGTGTGTGTGTGTGTGTGTGTGTGTGTAAAGATTCTCTTTTTTTTTTGTCTTTTTGTATTTGAATTCAAAATGAATAAAGAAAAAGAAAATTCTCTCTCCAAGACTGGTTGTTATTTCTTGGATACTCCCTAACACTGGGAAAATAATTGGAATTTTCTTGATCTGCACTTACTTTCAGGTCTTCCCTCAGTCACATGGTCAACAGCTGTATTTCCTTTAAAGTTCACCAACTCCTGTTCAGGTCTTTCTTGGAGCATCTATGGACCTTGATGTTACTGTTCCTCCTCCCCAATGTGTTCAGCACCTGATTCACAGTCTTCTTCTCCATCTCAACCACTGCCCCCTACAAACACCCTGACCTCTCAGTTCCTTCTCATACTTCTCAATTCCCAAGACTTCTGTCTCTAGTCTACCTTAAATACACATAGACAAGTTCATACCTTGCACCCTTCTTCCTCTCCTTCTCCCTCCTCCCTACCCTCTCTCTTCAATTGAATTTGTTCCAAGCATTAGAATTCCTAGTATAGGAGTTCTGCTTCTAGTTCTAACATTCTATAATCTGTCTCTTCTGCTCTCTAAACCCCAATTTTCCCGTTGATAAAATGGAGGTGGGGGAAAAGGTTGAACCAAGGTCTCTTTCCAGTGCTAAATATACCTGTAAAGTGAAATGTAGAATTGGTACAAACCTCTGAATAATGTAAATCAAATAAGATTACAGTGATCTGGGTTTTTTCTTGGACTGTCTTGTTTATTACATTTTCCTTACTTTGCTTTGTATGTGAAGACGCTGACTTAGATCATGCATATCAAACAGTTCAATAAACACAAAGGTCCACATGGCAGAATAGAGGGGTGTTATTATTTACAGCAGGAATCTCCATTGCACAAGACCAGCCTATCAATGACTTATTTTTAGCCATGCAAGTTTCTTGCAATGTTTTATAGAAGTATCTCAGATCAGTAATTAACACCCCACCTAGACCCTCTTTGCATTCATGTTTTAATGAGGAGCTCTACTATGAAGTCATTAGAATTTGAAAATTGGAATTTATCTACCTGTCATACTCCTTTGATGCCACAGACTCATTTCTTCTCTTCCAGTGATAAAGGAGTCACAGAAACTTTTCCTTTTTGTAGAATAAACTTCCCCAAGTCTCCAAAGTCCAAAATTTCAGTGGGCCACATCCCCTGAGGCAGAAAGCACAGTCACTTCAATGAATTCATTTTTGTTTTTCCTATCAAGATCCCTTCTTAGTGAAGAAAATGACCTGCATTATTCAAACACATTTTAACCAGGTCCTGGCTGAGCTGATGTTGGGGATGCTTGAGTAACCACCTCAGTAAGTGCCTCTCCACTCTAGCT
Organism: Bettongia penicillata ogilbyi; assembly: GCA_023548195.1. NCBI lineage: Eukaryota > Metazoa > Chordata > Mammalia > Diprotodontia > Potoroidae > Bettongia > Bettongia penicillata. The sequence continues at coordinate 6,741,119 of JAJHZJ010000608.1, read as the reverse complement.
TCCTTGAAAAATATTCTGAGACTCACACAAAAGGAACCATGCCAGAAGGTGGCACCAGATACTGTGCAATTCCATCTAAAATGGAAGTAAAACTCATCATTTCCCCCAGGGAAGGATGAAATATTTGGAAACAAGAGAGAGTCCTGGGTGTAGTTTGTTTGCTTACTGAGATCAGGCATTAAATTAATTTAAAGAAATATCTTTTCTCCCAAAGCACTCCCATTCATCGTTCCAAAAGGGACTTCAGTTGAATTGTCATATGTAACGGGAATCTAAATACACAGAGGAAAATTTGGCTAAAATTTCTCAATTTGGCAGATAATCTAATTAAAATAGTTTTCTTGCCCCAAATATTCATGAAAACAGAGGAATCCAAAAGTAAAATAAAAACAAAGAATCCCAAGGGTGATAAATATCTCTCAGAGAATCTTCCATGGAGGTAGGCCAGAATTTGGCCTTTTTGACCTAACAATTCAATTCAACATTTATTAAGCATTAATTGTAAGCAATCTGTGAGGTAGTTTGGTGTGGTAAATAGAGGGTCAGTCTTGGAGACAGAATGACCTGGGTTCAGGTTCTCTCTGATACAAACACATTATGTGAACAAGCACAAGTCATTTAACACCTCAGTTCCCCTGGGCAAGTTATAAGGTGATAAGCTATGGACCATGGCCAGTCTATCTCTATATTGGGACTTCCCTACACCGACTACATCGCAAATGCAGACCAAAAAGATGGGAGAATGGCAGAGCAAGGCACCATGAGTTTGTGGAGAAAGAAATGTTAAGTGACACAGTCCTTGAATTCAAGAAACTTGTCGTCTAAGAGGATCAAGAAGATGTGTTAAATAACTGAAAAAAAAAAAGAATGTGAACAGTGGACCTGAGAAATCAATAGCTCTCTCTCTTCCTCTATAAGGAAGCTGGAGAAAAGAGTACAAACACCTGGAGAGGAACTGGGGCTAGAAAGGAATCAGAGAAAGTGACTTGCGGAAGATGGTATCTAAGTTGGATCCTGGAGGAAGGGAGTTCAACAGGTAATGCCAAGGCCTTTCCAGACATGAGAAAATTATATAAGTAAAAGCATGGGGACAGGAGAGGGCAGGATGAGGATGTCGTTGGTCCTGCATTCTTGAAGGGGACAGTGACATCAGCAAGGTGATGCCAAGACTTGTAAATGAATTGGATTTAAGAGAGGGAGAGCTGTGCAAAATCACCAGCTTCACTCTCTCCTCCAGAGCCATCTGGGTCTGCAGGCAAGATACAGATCAGAACGACTGGAGATGTCCCCCGAATGAGAATGAGGAATAAGAGTTTGGTACAGTTTGGTCAGATTGAAGACTACCTGAATGTCAGTAGTATGAGATAAGGCTGGGAAGGCAAATTTAAGGCCTTGAAGGAGGGCCTTGAATGCCAGGGTATATTTCATTTTGGGGGCAACAGGGAAATACTTCAGGTTGCTGGGTAAAGGAATGATGTAATTACAGTGGTGCATTAGGGATATGTAACGACCTCTGGCAAGGATCTGGATGGCCACAAATACCTCTGGGATTTATAGTTCTTCACAGTTTTAGAAGAGAAGAAATTAAGATCATTTCTCAGAGGGAGGAGGGGCTTCAGCAAGAGATTGGGGAATTCTCAAGGAGGGTGAAAAAAGAAGATGGTAGAGTTGACAACCATCTCACAGCGGTGGAACAACCTGGAGCAACAGTAGCTCGCGCCTGTCCTATCTTCAGTTCTCATCTATAAGGCCATGAGGGCAGCTAGATGGTAGAGTGGATAGAGCACCAGTGCAGGAATCAGGAGGATCTGAGTTCAAATCCCACCTCAAACACTTGAAACTCACTAGCTGTGTGACCTTGGGAAAGTCACTTAACCCCAATGGCATCATCCTGGGTCATCTCCAGTCATCCTAAGGAATATCTGGTCACTGGATTCAGATGGCTCTGGAGAAGAAGTGAGGCTGGTGACCTGCACAGCCCTCCCTCAGTCAAAAACAAAGTCAAGTGCAAGTCATGTCATCATTTCTCTGATGGCATGGTCTTCTTCGGCAACGAAGGATGGACACACACATAAGACCATGAGAGATAATCTCTAGCTAAACAGACAAATTAGGAAATGCATGTAACTATTTGTGTTCATGGTAGGTGCTTGCCCAGGTGCAGGAACATGAGCATGGAGAGGAATAAGACTTCTGAGAGAGGAACGTGTGGGCCCTTACCTTGCTCCAGCCTTACTTCCAATTGTGTTTTCTTAAATTTATTCTGTTAAATAATACATTTGCTAGATTTAATATTATGTCTCATAAGTACTGATGGTCAACAATGCCCTAAATGTCTGTGGCATCAAAGTACAAGGGAGCCACAGAGGAGAGCGGAACCTTTCTATGTGTGGCTGAGTACTCAAACACCAGCTCATCTTTAGAGCTCTGCTCTCTGAGGAAATGAGTCATTTCATAACTATCTTTCATAGTGAAGAGCAAGTATGAATTCAAGCCCCATTGTATAAATCTACCTCATAGACATGAGTCAATGTTCCAAATATAATAGCAATGTAGACAGTACATTGGAGAGGGGATAGAGTAGAGGAAGTGGAGGACGAAAGACCAATTGACAGGTTAATGAATTTAGAGAGCCTTTGAGAATACCCACTCCAAACCCCTTTCTTTATGGATGAGAAAAGTGAGGTAAAAAAAGGCAAAAAAGCTGGTCTACAGACACACAGGTAGCTAGTCTCAGAAGTAAGATCCAAACCTAGGTCTTTGGACTCCAAACAAATACAGTTCCAACTGCGCAATTCTTTATCCCCTCTTTCAGTTCTTTAAGGTAAGAAGAAATAAGGAAGCACCTGCCTTAGGGTTGTGGCAGCTGTGAGCCAAGGGGGAGAAAGGAGAGGAGTGATGTAAGAGCTGTTCATAAAGTATAAAACCATAGCATTATCTAATCACTAAGTGCCTACTGTTTGCAGCCTGTGATAGTAGACACTGAGAGACATAGCGGCCTTACCTCAAGAGCTCAGATCACTTCTGATAATAAGGGACAACGTTCAGTCCCAGTCTCCAGCACTGGAGTTGCCCTTAGGAGCAAGGATAGGTACTGCTTTCTAGAGTGTAGTGTGGTGCCTGGCACATAGTAGGCACTTAATAAATACTTGTTAGGTTGACTTTCCAAGCATATATAAGGGCGGGTCTTTTTTCCCTACTTTCTGAGTGTTTTCTCCTGATTATTTATGCCAGTCCTTAAAGTAAGGGGATACAATGGGAAAAGCATGGGCCTAAGAGTCAGGACACCTAGATTTTTGTCTCTGCCACTGGTCAACTAGGTGACCCTGACCAAGGAGTCTCTCCCTCCTAGCCTTCAGTCATATCATCTGTAAAATAAGAGAGGTTGGGCTCAGTGATCTCTAAGGCCCCTTCCAGCTTTAATGTTCTATGACTGGTGATAATTGACAATCACTGATAGAGTCACAGAACCAAAGATGTCGCTGAGCTATGTCAAAGTTAATAATGACTAATAACCACAGTTATCATCCTCTCCAGGAACAAGAAAACCTGCTTAGTAAAAGCCTAAGGCTTCAAAGCATCTATGCCTGCATCTTTACACAGCAAAACTGAACAACCTTAATGATGAAAACAAGCAGGGTCCATTACTTCTCACAAATAGATTCGCTTTTTATTTCCTCGTATTCAATTTTCATAACAAAGACCTTGCCATCTGTTGCTTTTTTTTACAGCCTTCTCTTAATGCCATCCTGAGCAAGCCTAAATATGTATGAGCCAAGATTGGTGCTCCTTTTCAAAAAGAAAAAAATCAATTCTTCAAATGTAAATCGGATGCCTTTTCTACCCATGGTTGCACCTGCCTGTCAGTGTGCACTAAAAAGCCTTCCTCTTCTAGAGGGCCCAGCGTCTCCATACCGATCATTAAAACGTTTCTTTACAACTTCTCAGGCTCCAAAGATCAGATGAATTACACTTAGGGAAGACATTACATACCATTATTTCCAGGGCAACTGACCTTAGAAGATAAAAAAGAGGAAAAAAATATTTTTTTCTTCACTAATAATAACTGGTATTTATGTAACATTTCAAGGTTTACAAAGTGCTTTACATAGGTGATTTCACTGAATCCTCAAAACACCCTATGAAATAGGTGCTATTATTGTCCCCATTTTATAGATGCTCAGAGAGTTTAAATGAATTTCCCAGGATCAGATAGCTAGTAAGCATCTAAACCAGGATTTGAACTCAGATCTTTCTCACTCCAACTATAATGCTTTACTCACTAGATCACCTAACTGCCTGAAACAGCAGAATAGGAATGGAAAGATGACTTAGGAAAGGTGATAATCCAACTGCTTTTCAGGTGCCTGTAACATGTCATCTGTAGAGAGTTTGCATTTTCAGAGTGTGCTCCTATTCATTTGCTCACTCTAAGTGAGGGATGCAGGAGAGGTGTTATTGCATCCATTTCTTTTTTCAAATGAGAACAGTTTCAGAGAAAAAATGACTTCCAAAATCATAAGTCTAGTAAATATGAGGACCTATTAACAGACTTAATGTGGATTAAATCATTCCAACTCTACTGCTATAGCTGAAGTACTATATGAGCTATCCCACTTTGGGGGCCTGCAGAAAGGCCACCTGCCATACCTACCTCTCCAGTCTTGCTAATCAAGTTCCAGGGGTGATTTACTTGAATCCAGGAAGTAACCAAGAGAATGGTGGGTGTTAACAGGAATGTCCTGACCTTAATTCAAACAGAAAACTAAACTCTAACAGCTACATCTAAAACTGAAACAGAGGGGGGTGGAGCCAAGATAGCGAAGTAGAAGGACGCACATTTACGAGCTCCGAAACCAAAGCCCATAGAATTAATGTAAAAAGAGTCCCCCATAACTTCTGTGTCAATACAAGGTGTGCAGAAACGGAGTGGAAGAGATTTCCGTTCCAGGGAGCCCTGGAGACCCATCCCCAGGGTCCGTCGCACTCCGGAAAGTGGACCCCACCCCCAGCGCTGCCCTGGCCGCGTCCCCAGAGAAGCTGATCCGAGCGGGCTTCAGAGACGGAAGCTCCGGCAGCCGGGAAAGTCCCTCCGCCCACAGAAGCTACAGGTCAGTGAGAGAGAAGGCCGGGCTGGAGGAGAGGGGGAGCAGGGCGTCTCCATGACTCGGGCCCCCTCGGGAGGAAGCCTCGGCGGCAGAAGCGGCGGAGGCAGAGGTGTGGGCCGCGGCTGAGGCGGCAGCAGACCAGGACTCAGGAATCCCCCAGCAGCAGGCAGGATCTTCATTATGGAAGATTCCTGCATAAAACCTGAGGGAGCTGAGCCTGGGAGACGGCCCTGCCCCCACCCCGCTCTATTACTGAAGGCTTCTGCTTAAAGGCCCCGAGGGAACTGAGCCTGGGAGGCCCCGCCCCCACCCGCTCCATTCCTGAAAGTCTCTACATAAAGCCCCTGAGGGATCTGAGCCTGGGAGGCAGCCCTGCCCCCACCCCAGCACCTGAACTAAAGCTCACTGATTGACAGCCGGCAGGAGGAAAGCCCATTAAAATCTCAGAGGCCAAGCACTAGCTGGGCGGATCCAGGCAGGGGTGGAAAGGAATCTCAGAAGTCAAGTAACTAGCTGGGAAAATGCCTAGAAAAGGGAAGAAAAATAAGACTTTAGAGAGTTTTTTCAAACAAATGCAAATGATCCCAACCTTCGGATCTGATGACAAGGACGTATCCTTGCCATCAGGGAAAGATGTGGAGGGCGGGGCCTCAGTACCCCAGACACCCCAGGGGGGTGGCGGGTGGGCTCAGGCCCTGGAAGAGCTCAAAAAGGATTTCGAAAAGTAAGTTAGACAGGTGGAGGAAAAACTGGGAAGAGAAATGTCAGAGATGCAAGAAAAGTATGAAAAATGGGTCAATACCTTGGTAAAGGAGACCCAAAAAAGTGCTGAGGAAATTAACACCTTGAAAAATAGGCTCACTCAATTGGCAAAGGAGGTTCAAAAAGCCAATGAGGAGAAGAATGCTTTCAAAAGCAGAATGAGCCAAATGGAAAAAGAGGCTCAAAAGCTCACTGAATTTAATAGTTCTCTCAAAATTAGAATGGAACAGATGGAGTCTAATGACTTTATGAGAAACCAAGAAATCACCAAACAAAATCAAAAGAATGAAAAAGTGGAAGAGAATGTGAAATATCTCATGGGAAAAACAACTGACCTGGAAAATAGATTCAGGAGAGACAATTTAAAAATTATGGGACTACCTGAAAGTCATGATCAAAAAAAGAGCCTAGACATCATCTTCCATGAAATTATCAAGGAAAACTGCCCTGACATTCTAGAACCAGAGGGCAAAATAAGTATTGAAAGAATCCATCGATCACCACCTGAAAGAGATCCAAAAAGAGAAACTTCTAGGAACATTGTGGCCAAATTCCAGAACTCCCAGCTCAAGGAAAAAATCTTGCAAGCAACTAGAAAGAAACAATTCCAGTACTGTGGAAAAACAATCAGGATAACCCAAGATCTAGCAGCTTCTACATTAAGGGATCGAAGGGCGTGGAACAGGATATTCCAGAAGGCAAAGGAACTAGGACTCAAACCAAGAATCACCTACCCAGCTAAACTGAGTATAATACTTCAAGGGAAAATATGGTCTTTCAATGAAACAGAGGACTTTCAATCATTCTTAATGAAAAGACCAGAGCTGAAAAGAAAATTTGACTTTCAAACACAAGAATGAGAAGAAGCATGAAAAAGGAAACAGCAAAGAGAAGTCTTAAGGGACTTACCAGAAGTGAACTGTTTACATTCATACAGGGAAAGACAATATTTCTAACTCTTAAAACTTTTCAGTATCTGGGTAGTTGGTGGGACCACACATACACATGTACACGCATGCACACACATACACACATGCACACACATACAGAGATAGAGAGCACAGATTGAACTGAATAGGATGGGACCATACCTTAAAAGAAACTAAGGTAAATGGTGAGAGAGAAATGTAGGGGGGAGGAAAGAGAGGGAAAGGGAAGGGGGTAACTATATGTCATTTAAGAGGCAGGTAGGAGTTTTTCTTAATGGAGGAAAAAAGAGGAGAGCTGAGAAAAAAAAAAAAAACAAGAAGTTTACCCTCATCACATTTGAGTAAACAAAGGAGTGAAATGCACACTCATTTTGGTATGAAAACCTATCCTGCAGTATAAGAAAGTGGGGGAGAAGGAGATATTGCAAGGGGGGGATGATGGAGGGGAGGGCAAAGGGAGGAGGGAGCAATTTGAAGTCAACACTTGGGGAGGGACAGGATCAAAAGACAGAAGAGAAACAATGAGGGGCAGGTTAGGAGGGATGGTAATCCAGTTAGTCTTACACAACACGACTATCAGGGAGGTCATTTGCAAAACTACACAGATATGGCCTATATTGAATTGCCTGCCTTCCCAAAGGGAATGGGTGGGGAGGGAGGGATGGGGAGAATTTGGAACTCAAAGCTTTAGGAACAACTGTTTAATATTGTTGTTGTAACTAGGAAAGAAGACATACAGTTAATGAGGAATAGAAAGTCATCTGGCCCTACAGGAGAAAAGAGAAGATGGAGACAAGAGAAGGGAGGGATGACAGAAGAGAGGGCAGATTGGAGATAGGGAAAATTAGAATGCTCGGTGTATTGGGGTGGGGGGAGGGGAGAAAAGGGGAGAAAATTTGGAACCCAAAAATTTGTGAAAATGAATGTAAAAAATTAAATAAATAAATAAAATTAAAAGAGAAAAAAAAATAAAACTGAAACAAAGACTTCAAAAGACAAGAGTGAAATTTCATCTCTATGTTGAGGGTACCACCATACCACATCATCCTGGTTCACAATCTCAGATTCTTCCATCTCAATCACCGCACTCCCCACTCTTCCCCATATACAACTGGGTCCAAGTCTCATTTATTCTGCCTCCACAGTATTTCTCCAACCTGGCCTTTTCTGCCCACTCACACAGCCACCACCCTAGTTCAGGCCCTTATCCCCCCTCACCTGGACTATTGCTAAATCCCCCTAATTGGTGTTAGTTCCTCAAGCCTCCCCTCCAACTGATTCTCCTTAAAACTACAGAAGTGTTCCCATAGCATGAGTCGGATTTTAAAAAGCTTCAGTTGACTCTTGTTTGGCATCTAAAGCCCCCAGTAACCTGGCTCCAACCTAGAACCAGTGTAATGCAGGAGATAGAGCGCTGGACTTGGAGTCAGTAAGACCTAGATTCAATTCCCACCTCATTTATTATCTGTCTGACCCGGGGCAAGTCATTTAACTCTAGGGGCTTCGGTTTCCTCTTCATTAAAATGAGAGAATTGAACTTTATGACCTCTAAGGTCCCTTCAATCTCTAAATCTATTATCCTATGATTCTCTTTCTCCAAATATTTCTTAACCACTCTTTTCTAGTGAAAGTAGCCTCCTGCCTGTTCTCTATACACAATACTCTATTTCTCACAAACAGATTTATGTGCTGTCTGAGTCCTATTCATGAATGTATTCTTGCCTCACCTCTATCTCTTAAGATCCTTAACTCTATTAAGGACCACTTCAGTTATCATCTCTTATATGAGGTTCTTCCCTGACCCTTCCATCTGTAAGTATTTCTCCCACATCAAAATTACTCTGTATTTTATTTTTCTATATCTTGTATTTAATTATCTGTGTATATATTGCTTCTCCCCACTTGAACCCAGGAAGTAACCAAGAGAATGGTAGGAGTTAACAGGAATGCCCTGACCTTAATTTAAACAGAAGACTAAATTCTAACAGCTATATCTAAAACTGAATATTAGGCCTTCCCACTATAGCACGAACTATAAGAACCTTGAAATCAGGTATTGTTTTATTTATTTTGTCTTTGGATCTGGGAGACTATTACAGTTCCTGGTATTATACAGGCATTCTTTGAGTTCAACTGAATTGCTACTTACAATCTAGGAAGGGACAGTTTGTACAGTTGTTTCTTACTGACTGAGTAAGAAACAGAATCATTTTCTCATTGATTAGGTATGTTTGTAGGCCTGAATTTAAAGTAAAGTTGAAATATTCCCTAAGACTATAAGCTAAAAGAGCTGTGACCCTTCCCCTAAAGGAATGGAACTGTATTGGTACTGAAATTCAGCAGGGAATCAGAAGATGGCAGCCAAGAGCAACACAATGGAGACTCAGTCAAGTGCAACAATGGAGAACCAGCTCATAGCAACGATGCAGAGGACCAGAAGAGGACACTCCAGTGAATGAAACAGCCAATCTGGGGGCACCAACAGCTCATAGCTCAATGGAGAAAGCAGCAAATGGCAGCCTGGGAGGCAAAAGACTTTTGCAGCCCTGCTATAACGGAAGCATGAGTTGCCCTAGTTACGTATTTCCTATATATTCTCTTTCCCACATAAGCTCCCTGACTACATGCTTCCTGTCCCCAAAGTGGCAAATGAATTTGCGAGAAAGTTTATCCCTTTTGTGTATTGGGGGAGTCTCTACATGATTTATCTTGCCATGATGCTAAATTAAATGCCTTTGACGTTGAAGTAATGTTACTCTGCTTATTATCATGAAAGAAAAGTGCTGCTGGAGGCTTAAGAACTGTGCTGAAGTGTAACTGACTCAACTGTACCTGGAATATATGTTATTTCTCAGGAAGCCTGCCTACCTTTAAGAAAGGACTCACTGTACACCGAATTCTGCTTAGGAGCAAATTTCATGATTTTGGTTTGGGTAGTGATATAGTTGACCAAAAGATATGCAGAAATAAATTATTGTTATTGTTCAATCTCCATTCTATGGATTTTGGTGATATTACTCTACTAGGTTGGTCCTCCTCCTACCTGACTGATTACTCCAGTCCCCTTTGCTGGATTTTCTTCTAACACGGCAGGTGTTTCCCAAGGCTCTATCTGTCCTGGACCCTCTTCTATCTATATACTCTCTTATTTATCACCTCATCAGCTTCCACAGACACAATTATCATCTTCATGCTAATGACTTCTACATCCCTATGTAGTCGCAGTTTCTCTCCTGAGTTTCAGTTACCTGAGTGAGTAAATGCCATTTGGACACTAAAACTGAAAGTCCTATAGGCATCTGAATTGTAAAATGTCTAAAGCCTAATTCAATATTTTTTTCCCAAACTCTCCCTCTTCTAAATTTTCCTATCCTTGTGTTTTGCTAATATATTTTAATATATTTTTGTGTAATGGGAAGATCTTTCCCACCCATTAATTGGCCTATGTGACCTGCTTGAGTCACATGGAAGCCTGAGTCACATGAGCCTGTGGTGGAAGGAGCTTGCTGAATGGGTGAAATAGGAAGGGGTGGAACAGAAAAGGGCAAAGTTACAGCAGAACTGGGAGGAATGAGAGAAGGGCATTTTGCTTGAGGGTGTCTCCTTGTGGGAAGGCCTAATAATGCGTATAGACTTCTTGGTTATTATGATGGATTTCTTTGTGCTATGATGGATTTGGCTTTCTGTTGTTGGGATTTGACTTTCTGATATCTGAATAAATGTTTTTCTTCTACCTCCTCTATGGAGAGTCTGTCATACTTTGCAATTCACAACTATGCCAGCATATCCACAATCACTGTCAGTGCTGTGAATATTGCCTTGGTGATATACCTTGTTAGGGTCATAATGCTTGTTCATTTCAGTGTCATCTTTGCCTGTTCATTCTCATTCACCTCACAAATCCAGTCATTTGCTAAATCTTGTCAGTTATTCCTCCACAATATCTTCCTCTTACAAGACCATCCCCCTAGTTCAGGCCTCCATCATTTCTTAGAGTAGCCTTTTAATTGGGTCTTTTTGCTTCACTTCTCTCCCCACTGTAATCCATCTTCTACACAACTACCTAAGTGATTTTCCTAAATCATAGGTCTGACTATATCATTTTCCTACTCACTAAATTTCAGTGGCTCCCTATTACCTATAGAATCAAATATAAATTACTTTGTTCAGTATGTCACTGCCCTCTAAATACTGGCCTGACCTTCTTGATGTTCCTTGCACACAATCCTTCACCTCATTTTAGGCCTTTGTACTTGCTGTCTTCTATGCCTGGTACACTCTCCCTCCTCACCTCTGACTGTTAGAACCCTGGCTTCCTTCAAGTTTGTGATTGCTCAGTTGAGTCCTATTCTCTGTGACTCCATTTGGGGTTTTCTTGGCAAAGAAACTGGAAGGGTTTGCCATTGCCTTCTAAAGCTCATTTTACAGATGAGGAAACTGAGGCAGAGTTAAATGACTTGCCCATGGTCACACACCTAGTACGTGTCTGAAGCCAGTTTGAATCCAAATCTTCCCAGTTCCAGGCCCAGCACTATAGTCACTGTACCATCGAACAGCTAGATAAAAATGTTAGAGTGATGCTTTAAATAAATGCATACATACATAATTTTAGACCCCCAAAATAATTTTTAAATTGTTTAGTTCAACTTCTTCAAATTTAGTAGAAAAATGAGAAAACCAGAGTTGAGGAAAGTGAAACAATTTTGTCAAGGTCATGTATCTGGTTAGTTACAGAGTCAGGACTAGGATCCAGGATTCCTAACTCCTAGTCTAATATCTTTATGATAGAAAATACTACCTATTGTGTATTCACAGTAAATTATTAGGGATCTATATGGCTAAGAACCCATAGAAGCTTAGTAATGCTCAACTTACAACAGTCAGCAAGCGTTGACTAAGTACTTATTATATGCCAGGGACTGTGCTAAACACTGTAATCCAAAGAAAGGCAAAAATATGGAACTTGCTCTCAGGGAACTTTGCCTAATAGGGGAGATGACACAAAAATGACTATATATATAGAGAGAGAAAAATTATAATAGTGTAAATGGAATGTGCTGTCTGAAGGAAGGGACTAGAGCAGGCCCACACAACCTGTAGCCTGCCTCCATCAAAGGATTCATACAGCCAGTGAAAAAATGTAGACAAAAACATCCTCTACATTTTTTGCAGGTTGCCCAAAATCCTTTGATAGGTCACAGGTTGTGAGGGCCTTGGATAGAGGATGGAGGGAAGAAGGAATGGAGATAGAGATTTGAGCTGAGTCTAAAAGAAGCCAGAGGAACTAGAAGTCAGAGGGGAAGAGAGAGAGCATTTCGAGCATGAGGGACAGCCAATACAAATGCACAAAATCCAGAGATGAATTGTTCTTTATATTTGCTGGCATAAATAGGCCAATGGTTCTACATAGAGGGGAATAAAATGTAATAATACTGGAAAGGGGGGAAATGGGCTATGTTGCAAAGCACTTTCAATGCCAAATGGACGATCTTGGTCTTTGAAATAAGGATGTTTCCTTGACTTCATTCATATTATCATCTCTGTCAAACACATCCTGACTAGATACCTATTACCAGACAGGAACTATGTCTTACTATACCTGTCTTTTCATAGACATTTCTTTTGACATAGCCCAAGGTCTTTCTGGAGCCAGTGTTCAAAATTTAAGATAACAAAACTGAGAGATATATCCTTGATGAAAAGTTGTTATAAAGTGAAGAGAGCAAGACCCTCATTGTTTTTCTCCTGTGGGTATGTTTGATCTTTGATTGATGCTGAAAAGGTCTGCTCTTTTGATAACTATGAATTTGCTCAAACTTTTGTTCCCTAGCTGTCTGGGTACTCACTTAAAATAACTAAGAAGTGTCAAGGAGACCAAAAAAAAAAAAAAAGACAAGCCAGCTCATCATATTCTTGTTCCTTCCTCCCCTTCTGTCTACCATTAGATAGAGAGTTGTGAAAGAGTTCTTGGTACAGATGTCAATCCCTAGTTATTCCTCTAGGCAGTTAGCTGCCCCTTTATGTTCCCAATATCCAGAAGTATTCTCTGGAACTGAGCAGTATCCCCTGCTGCTCTTAGCTATTAGCAATCACTTGTGACTGTGAAATAAAAGAGGAAAAAACTAAGAAAGGCTACACAAAACAGACAAAGCAAAGGGGGAAAGAATGAGGATTTGATGGTTAATTTGAAAAAAGTGAATCATTCATTTCATATAAGTTTTTTAAGAGGGGGAAAATGTTCTGGCATTCTTGGGATTTAATTAAAGAAATTTAAAAACCAAATTCTTCAAAGGAGAAATTGAATTAGTAAATCTGGGAAATGAGTAAGACTAGGGAGTTTAAGAATTTTTATCCATTCATCTAGTAAGTATTTGCTATTTGCAAGGCTGAATAAAAGATCTCATCAGAGATATATGACCAGAAAAGGAGGTGAGTCAATCATATAAGGAGAGGAAGGAAGGTCCAACTGTTCCACTAGGGCTTATAAAATATCAAGATATTAGATGCAATTACTAGAGATCATGAACAAAAATTGAACAGAATGGTTTATGAGCTACATAGACTGTTGGAGGTAGTACCAATTAGATATTGGTATTATCAATTAGATCATAGATACATGGAAATATAGACATGTACAAAATAAGCACGAGGTACTCAGTGATGAGGTGCTTGAGTGCATATACTTGGACCCCAATTCTAAAATCACATTTCTCTCTAAAAAAATCACATTTCTCCATAGCTTCAAAACACTGTTTCTCCCCAGCCCAAGGACACAGCCTGCTCCAGCAACAACCATTATTTCCCTTTCTGATACAGTAGCCAGCTGCACCTATAGAATTTAGTAGTCTGAAACAGCTGTGTACTGGCTGAGCTGGCTGTGTACTGGGTCATAAAAACATTTACTACTCACTGATCAATCATACATATCCTAGACTTAGACATACGTATACTCCTTTACATTTATCTTGTCTAACAAGACAATGATGAGAGCAGCCTGGTATTCCTTAATCAGTCCTGACCACTAGTTGACTTAGTGATGTTTCAGGCCTAAAATCACACTTCCATGTAGCCCCTCCTCTTTGGCTATTTCCCGATGAGCTCTGGGAAAAATACATGTGCAGTAGATAGCAAAAGTGCATATTCCTTTAAGAACTAACCACTCCTTAATCACTCCCTAATCCTTCCCTGAATTACCTAGTTAGCATATCTGGCACATGTTTTTCCTATAGAATATTCTATATAAACTTTACCTGTACTTCATTCAAGTTGCAGGTTCCCTAAGAACTCTGGCCTGCTGAAAAGCATAATAAATCTTTACCTTGATCTCAACAATTGAATCTGCGAATTCATTCTAGGCAATCTGCCCCTGTACTCTTGTCTTTGATGGGGGGGGTGGTCTCACTCACACACACTCCCATTCCAACCCTCATCATCAGGATTATTAGGATGAATAAGACATGGTCCCTTTCCTCAAAGAGTTTATTTTTTTTTTTTAAGTTAGAAGAATCCTTAGAGATCATCTGCTCCAGTTATCTCATTTTACCAATGAGGAATCTAAAGCCCAGAAAAGAAAAGTGACTCATTCAAGACCATAAAGTTGGTAAAGAGGTAAAGCATGGAATCACAGAATTACAAAATCTCAGAAGTGGAAGAAGATCCCAGAGGTCATCTGTTGTTTCTGTTCAGTCATTTCAGTCAGGTCTGACTCTTTGTGATGCCATTTGGGATGCCATCTTAAAAAGATACTGGAGTGGTTTTCCATTTACTTCTCCAGCTCATTTTACAGATGAGGAAACTGAGGCAAACTGGGTTAAAGGATTTGCCCAAGGTCATATAGCTAGAGAGTGTCTGAGGCCAGATTAGAAATTAGGAAGATGAGTCTTCTTGACTCCAGGCCCAGCACTATATCCACTGAGCCAACTAGCTGCCCAAAGGTCATCTAGTCTAACTCATTTCAAAAACAGAATTTCCTTCTATAACATTCCTGACAAGTGATTATTCTGACCCCAACTTGAGATTTATTGTGATAGAGAGGGAGTTCACTACTTCCCAGACAACCCATCCCAGTGTGAGAAGCTCTAAGTGTTTGAAATGTTTTTCTTCAGATCAAGATATGGTTGGTCTCTGTGTAACATCTGCCTACCAGTATTATTTTTATCCTTGGAGAGGAGGAAAAACAAGCATGAGAGCCCTCAGTACTCAAAGACAGAAATCCTATCCTGTACTTTCTCTATGACCAGCTAAATCATCTTTTCTACAGGTTAAATATTCCCAGTCATTTTTACCTTGAACCTTGGTCTTTTGATGACTCTTCCTTATTCAAGGTTGGGTCCCATCAGTGAAAGATTTCATCTTAATGCCTCGTGCCTCTCTAGCAAAATTCCCAAATCTTCATGTCTGTAAGCTAGATCATAAGCAGAAAATAGCCATTTGCCCCAAATTTGAAAATAGCTCTGGGGTTCGGTGTCCTCCAGTATTTTAAAACTCTAAATTTCTTCTGTGCATTCATTCAAGTGACCAAGTAGACGAAAAACGTGAAGTAACAATTCATGGTCTCTTCTGCCTACTCAGCTGCTTTTCTGGCTTTTTCATAAGCAAATTAAGTACTCAAAGTTGCTCACCATTTACTAAATCATTCTACTCAAAATTTCATATTCTTTATCAACTAGAAAATGATTTAATCATACCTGAAAAGGACTTTTCCTTTATAAGATACAAATCTACTGTGAATGAGACACACCCTTACAAATTAATGTTTGTCTCCTGGGATCAAGTCTCCTTCATTTAGCAATCATTTATTAAGCACTTACTGTACTCCTGGAACTATGCTAAGTGGGCACTAAGGATTACAGTTATCCCTTCCACATCTAGACTGAGGAAACCACAGACAACACACAAAAGCCAGCAGACAACACAGAAAAAGCTTAGAAATTTGGAAATGCATAAAATTTACGTATATGTGAGAAACATGCTCATTCTAGAAAGAACAATATTCATTGTGAAGTCAGGAAAGTTCTCATTACCTTTATTTTTACATTCATTGCAAATGAATGGGTAACTAACAAATGGAAGATGCTTGTCCAGACAAATGCAAGACTGTTTATTCTGTTCCAAATTCGAATTTCCCCCTTTGCTCTCTATTGGCTAGAGGCAACATCCTGAATCTCCCATTTCATGTTCTCTTACTTGATATGTTCCCCCTCAAACAGCTTCTTAAGCATGCTACAAGCTTCTGACCTTTTTTATCTGAACAGAAGCCTGGTTCTGCAAGGTCACAGCTCTGATCAGAATCAGTCACCTCTTACTTATACTCTGTTATCACTCAGAACTGGGAGGAATTTTAATCCTGTGGAAACAGGATTCTTTCTTTTGTTTCCCATATATAGTATTGCATTATAAACATATTTTATCTTTTAACATTAAATAATTCAAACTTCTTCTCTGGTACTAAGTGAGGGCCAAAAAATTTTAGATGAACTTTCCAGATGGAGGAAAGGGTCATTGCAGCCCTAGCCACCCCACCTTCCCCTGTGATGTGGAAGAGATAATTACTCAAAGACAAAAATGTAACATTTCCTGCCCAAGAAATGACATTCTGGGAGAGCAGGGTAAAGATGGGAAGGAGAATAGATTGGGGCTGGGAGACCACATGAACATAGATAAGAAAATAAAAACAAATTCAAAATTATTTCTCAGGTCAAAGGAGAGCACAGGGATCAAGACAAGCATCCCATAGGTAGTAGCACTTGAGCCAAGCTTTAAAGGATATTCAGGATTCTAAGAGACAAGGAAGCAGCTAGGTGGCACAAAGAGGTATCTCTTCTACATCAAGAAGGATTAAAGACTAGGTGACCCCACAATCTGGAAAATCCACATTAAACTTTTTGGCCCTTCCTTAAAAAACAGAAAAGATATCTGAATTATTATGGTATTAAAAAGATAAAATATATGTATTGTATAATACTATAAGTATAGTGCTAGATCTGAAATCAGGAAATCTCAGAAATTTACTAGCTACGTGACTCTGGGCAAGGCACTTAACCTCTGCCTGCCTCAGTTTTCTCAACTGTAAAATGGAGACAATAATAGTATCTACCTCCAAACGTTGTTGTAAGGATTATATAAGAGAGTATTTGTAAAGTGCTTAGCATGGTGTTTGGTTGGTTTTTTTTTAAGAGTGCATCCTAGGTACAGGGGACACATTATCTGTGTAGTCACTGAAAAGAGATATGAAATGTCATGCACAAGGAGCAGCATGTAGGGCAGTTTGGGTGAAGAGACACAGAGAGAGGGAGAGAGACAGAGATTGGGGGAGTGGGGAAGTGATGAGGAGGTAGAATGAGAGCAAATATGTAATAAGCCTGAAAAAGCAAAGTGAAGCTAGATTATAAGGGATTTTAAAAAACAAAAAGAAGAGTTTATGTTTCACACTGGATTCGGCTAAGAGTCACTAAAGTTTCATAAGGAGGGGAGCACAGTCAGATCCTATGCTTTAAGAATATCAATTTGACAGCTATGTAAAAGACAGATTGGATTGGGGAGAGATGAGAGGCAGAGGGACCAAATGAGTCTTTTGCAATACATTAAGTGATGAAATCATTGAGGGGGGGATGAGAAGGAAGAGAGGAATAAGGAGAGGAGAAGAAGGGAGGGAGAAGTAGGGAGGGAAAGAGAGGGAAGGAAGGAAAGAGACAGGGGGATAGAGAGAGTTGGGGAGGGAGAGAGGGAAGGGGAGAGAGAGAGATCCAGAACAAAGCCCTAAGGGACACCCATTACAATACTCGTATGTAATATGGAGGGAGACATGGATAGTCATGAGACAAAGGACACTGCAAAGTCGTGACTGGTCAGTAAGAGTAGAGGGAGGAGGCAGCCTGGCTCAGGAGGAGAAGGTAGCATGATGAAGTATAGCGTACTGAAGCCTCAAAGAAGACTAGGAGTGAGAAGAAGCAATCGTATTTTTTCAATTAAGAGTTCATTTGTAACCTTAGAAAAAA
This sequence comes from Bettongia penicillata ogilbyi, assembly GCA_023548195.1. Classification (NCBI taxonomy): domain Eukaryota; kingdom Metazoa; phylum Chordata; class Mammalia; order Diprotodontia; family Potoroidae; genus Bettongia; species Bettongia penicillata. The sequence goes on along the minus strand of JAJHZJ010000608.1, from coordinate 6,723,323 downwards.
GCAATTTCAACTGATGGACATGGTTAGAAAAGTCAGATTGCAGGGTCTGAGAAATTAGTGAGAGGAGAAGTAGAGGAATAGACAGCTTTTCCCAGGAGATTGTCTGAAATACAGGAAAGCAATAGGAAAAGAGCTTAAAGGAATGGTAGGGCCAAGGATTTGGGGAGGGTTTTTTGTTTGTGGTTTTTGTTTAAAGGATGGGGGAAGAGTATATTTGTTAGGCCATAGGGAAGAAGTAAGTAGAGATTGATACTGAGAGAAAAGGAGGGGCTGGCAATTACGGACTACAATTGCTGAAAGAGATGGGAAGGGATGGGATCAAGGACCCAAGTAGAGAAGTTGGTCTTGGTGAAAAGGGACACATCTTCAACAGATACTGGAGCAAAGGGGGAGAGCATGGGACTAAATGTCAAGGAGGGTTTAATAATAAAATAGAAAAAGAAAAGACAGTTCAAAATAAATGTTTCCTCAGTGAAGTATAATGAGAGGTTCTCTGCTGAGACCAAGGAGAGTGGTAGTCCACTGCTATGGGAAATCTGAGGAAAGGAGAATAGATTTGAAACAACCAACTGTGGGGATTTGCATGAAAATGCCTTAGGGAAAAATAAAAGGTTTACCATACTGCAGCGAGGGTCCAATTGAGATTTCACAATATAAACTTGTAGTGAAACCAGGTAGTATGGTTGTGTGACTTTCTCCATCACCATTCAGCATCGTATGAGTAAGAACAGAGGAGGCAGATTGGTAAAGGTTGTCCAGAGTTTGCAACACACAAGTGGCAATAGGGCCTGGGATTTGAGTCTAGAAAATAGCATATATTTGAATGAGTTAACTAATTATAACATCTAATATCATTTTTAAACTTTCTATAAGTGCCAAACCCTGAATTAATCAATCAGACTACTTTGGTTTGCTCTAAAAATGCCGTTTCCTATGTCAGCAACTGCAAAGACCTGTTTATGATAGCATGCCTACAACCGGAATGGTGAGATTTTTCTTATCTTGATATGCACAGACAGAGAAAACAGACATCCTAGAATCTTAATTTCCAACTGACTGTACCTTGTTAATCATCTTGTCTCACTGAATGTACAACTTATACAACTAAGAAAATTTCTTTCTCATGGTAAAGTGTATTTAAGCCTGGTCATTCTTCTATCAGGCAATCAGAAGTTTCCTCCTGGCTCCATCATCATATAACTGCTAGCTTTAAGGGAATAAATAATATAGGTAGATAGATAGATAGATAGATAGATAGATAGATAGACGGATGGATGGATGGATAGATAGACGATTAGATAGATAGATAGATAGATAGATAGATAGATAGATAGATAGATAGATAGATAGATGGATAGATAGATAAAAAGACATATAGATTCAGCTGTTTGCCTCTTTTAACCAAATATTTGCAGGCCAGCACTTTAGATGAGACTGGAAAGAGCGGAAATGAAATCAGAACAAAGATGATGACTTTGGAGAACACTAAGTGATGGGATAACTAGAGTATGGTGAGGTTGAAGATTAGGTTTAGCAGTGAGGCACAAGGAGAGATATGGAACAATCAATTAGGATCATATGGTCAAAGAATCCCTCCAGCTTATCCTTTCTAAAATGTGGAGCCCAGAACTGGACACAATTGTTACTGTGGTAGACTATATCAGGATAGTCCTAGACAAAATACTTCTCTAAATGGAACATTTAAATTCAGTAGAGCTATTCATATTAATTCAGTTAAATTCAGTTAACATTTACTAAGTGCCTACTATATTCCAAGCAAAGTGCTAAGCACTGGTTATTTAAATAAGAAAAAGAGATAGTCCCTGCCTTCTAGGAATTTACAATCTAATGGGAGAAGACAGTATGCAAAAGGAAGCTGAAAAGCAAGGGGTACCTAGGAGCAGGGGCATGTTGTTCCATAGAATGGAAGCCAGGTGGAGCTGCTGATGGAGAATGAAAAATGGAAATATTAACTATTGTCTAATAACTTTTCATATCACCTGTACTTATTTGCTTAGCTGTTTTTTTTTGTTCAATTATACTCTAAGATCTTAGAATTATGTAAATATTCAAATTTAGTGAAATGGTCTTGCCTATCAACACTTTTTAAAATCCTTAGTCTATTCACATTAGCTATTCTTGCTTAATTTGTGCCATTTGCAAATTTGATAAACATTCAACCTGGGCTTTCATCTAACTGATTAAAATGTTGAACAGAACGGAACCACGGACAGAGAGCCCTGTGGTATTCCACTAGAGACATGTCCCCCAAGGTGACATAATTCCATTAAATTTCCACACTTTGAATACAATTATTCCACTAATCCTGAAATTACATAACTATTCTATCATCTGGTCTGCATCTCTTACCCTCATCTTCAATATTGTCTATTGATCTCTTCCTGTTTACCTACAAACCTGAGGAAATCAAGCTATGATATGTGAGTGGCATACGCACGAAAATTCGATTCAATTCAAAAAACCTTTATTTAACCCCTATTGTGCATAGAGCACTGTGACAAGTTCTGAGGGAGATGCGAAGTGTATATGAGACATGCTCTGTAATGTCATGGAGCTCACACTGTAGTAGAAGGGCAAAATATATGCTTTAATATTTCAAAGATGCATGATTTCTTTGATTTGAGTAATTCCTCCTCTAACAAAGATTACAACCACTCTGCAAGGCAAGTAAGATTAGACTCTGAACAAGTGTTGCTATGACTGGAAAAATTCATGATCCTATAGCCAATCTGGTAACAAGCCTCCCTGTGTGAGCTAGATTGCTGTTCAAAGATCAGACGTACAAAGGGTTGGGCCCATACTCAAGGACTTACTAGAATAAATCAATCTTCCAGTGCTTGTCTTCCATTGGCAGAACCTTTGCGAATACAGGATCAGCTCTACAGGAAATCATGATAAGGAACTGAAGGGTGGTAATGGAAGTAATGGAAGATGAAACATACATAAATAATGATCTTTTCCCTTGGGTTGACCAGACCTATGATTTTGTCAGTGATGAGGATTACTTCTTAATCTACTTATGCAGATTTGCAATTCACTGAGGTATTGAAATGATAAACTAGGTAGAACAACCCAGCTCAGAGTCAGAAAGACCTGAGTTTGTTTTCTTTCTCCATTACTTATTTACTGGCTGTGTGACACTGGATAAATCACTTAACCTCTATGGGTCTCAGTATATATCTGGTTAAATATTTGGTTAAAAGAGGCAAACAAGCAAATATCTCTCTCTCTCTCTATCCTATTGTATATCTGTACAATAAAGGAGTTGAATTCTATGATCTCTTCCAACCCTAAGTTTGTGATCCTATTATCTGTAATAGCCTTAAAGATTTGCATAGAGAATGAGAAGTTAAGTGACCTGTCCAGGGTCACACAGTAAGCATGGGTTAATGGCAGAACTCATACCTCAGAGGGTCATGACTCTAAGCTTGATCCTTCACCTGCTATGTCATGCTGCCTTTTGATGTGAGTAATACTCAATAATACATGATAAGGTCACCAAAGAAAAATGAGTCACCTGAGAAAGTTCCATATAAAATCTGGGAGAAAACGCATATGCACAAATAACTGTGATCCAAAATAGGATGTTACAAGTACATAAAATAGAGGAGCAAAGTGCTTTGAGAATTCATTGGTAGGAAGTGTGATACAGTGGTAAGAATTTAGACTTGCACTCAGAGGACATGAGTTTGAGTCCCAGCTCTACCACAGCCTACCTGTGCAACCTTGGGAAAGACTCTTAATTTCTCAGGGGCTTAGTCTGCTCTACCTTAAAATGAGGGGTTCGGACTAAAGGACCCTTTTAGATCCCTTCCAGCTCCAAATCTATGATCACCTATGACCAGTTAGGAATTGTTGTTCTGTTTTGTCTTATTTTTCATGCGTTAGAGAAATCCCAGACAACATCACCCAGGATAGACTATGAACGAACAACTGCAGAAGAAACGTGAAGGATTAAGGACCTCTCCATACCAGGATCTCTGTTTCATATTGTTAACTTAATGAAATATAACTTTAGACTAAGTTCAGGGACTGTTGTGACATTTTCCTTGTTTGGGAGAAGAGGAGAGACCAAGCTCTTTGCAATATTGTCTCATTTGATCTGCACAACAGCCCTGGGAGGTAGGTGCTACTGTTATCCCACTTTAAAGTTCAGAAAACTGAAGCAAACAGAGGTTAAGTGACTTACTCAGGTAAAGTTTCTGCGGCTGGATTTGAACTCGTCTTCCCGATTCTAAGTGCAATGCTCTATCCCTGTCCCATTTAGCTATTTGTACAGCTTTAGGAACTATCATTTGGTACTGGTTTGAACTAGATTCTAAGATATCTGCTTGATCCAGTTAAAAGTGTTCCTGCTTGATTTAAGGTTTAACAAATAAATGCAATTCGTTGTGATTCAGGGTTCAGAGTTGAAGTTTCTCAGAAGAAAGTATATTAAGTCAGGATTCAAATCTCAGCTCTGCCAATTACTAGCTGCATGACTTTGGAAAATTCACTTGAATACTTTGAATCTCAGTTCCCTCCTCTGTAAAAAATGGGGGGAGGGGAAAATAGGATGGTGGTCTAAGGTCTCTTCTATCTCTAAAATTGTATGATCTTATAAGTCCCTGATTCTTAACCATATAGTGTGATTATCAGTGTCCTTAGAAAGATTGAAATGAGCAAAGTTCCTTTTTTAAATCTGAAATGAACTGTCCTAACTCGAGCAAGAGTTACTCAAGAAATGTATATTATGGAAAGCTAATAAAATCTAATCTCATTTTGAAACTGTCAACAAGGATCTGAATTTGGTGATAAATTTGGATAGAAAACTTCAAAGGAGGAGAGATTACTTAATGATGGCAGCAGATGGATGATCTAGAAATGTCAATGGGGAGCAAGAAGGATTCCGATTTCCCCTCTAAAGATATCTCAGGAGGTATGAGTAAATGTACAATCAATATTGAGAAGGAAAGGATGGTCAGAGATGCCACAGAGGATAGAGCACCAGAAACAGAAAGATCTAAGTGCAAGCCCTTTCTCAGCCTGCTACCATTTGTGTGACCCTAGACAAGTCACTTAACCCTTTGCCTGCTTCAGTTTCCTCATCTGTAAAATGGGGTCAATAATAGCACTTACTTCCCGGAGTTGTTGGGAGAATAAAATGAGTTAATATTTGTAAAGCACTTAGCAAACCTTAAAGTCCTATAGAAATGTTCCTTATGATAGTGATGATGATGATGATGATGGTAGTGGTGATGGAGGTGGTGGTGGTGATGATGGGGATGATGATAATGTCTCAGTATCATCTAAGTCAGTCTGAGTACCAGAAAATGAGAGGACAACCAGAAGAGGAGGTCTAAAATGAAGAGAAGGTTGTGAATTGTGGAAGGGCAGTCTCCCCATTGTGGGGATAGGAGTGTCAGAGGGCACAGTGGAAGGGGAAGGCAGATCTGGAGGGAGATATTGGAGGGGCGGGGTTGAGCTGGACAGGCACCTCAGTTTTGAAGAGCTTATTCATATGCAACTGGAGATTCAGGATCCCTGGGAACTGAAGAATTAGTTTTTTGAACATTGGAGATTGGATCTGAGCAGAGAACCAGTGGATGAGAACAGTTCCATGGATGATAGCAAGTGAGTAGAACTTTCTAGGTGCCACCTCATGGTTTAGGTACATCTTGCCATCTCAACAGGGCTCATCTCATAGAGAGGGATGTCTCACTAAAGAGATAGAAGCCCAACTGCAGGAAATCTCTCTGATGTAATCAGCACAGGAAATTCCTGGGGTGGAAGAGATCCTCTAATGGGAAGGGAAACTCCCCTCTACTAGAGCAGATTACAACCTCTCTGTAATTTAGTGGATTAGTCTTAAAAAAAATATATCTCAAAAACATGGCAGGCAAGTAACTTGCCCAGGTTCACGTGACAAATAAAGGTCAGAAATGAAATTCTAATAATAAATAATAATAGCTGCCATTTATATGGTGCTCAAAATTTTCAAAGTGTTTTAGTGCATTATCTCATACCTTCTGAATACAGAGTAGGTGATGCTTATCCCACATGATGATCCCTCAAGATGAACTCTCATGGGATGAGGAATTTAATTGCATCATTAAAGGTAAGTAGGTAGTGAAAATAGGGTTTTCAACACTTGTATTGTAGGTTAGCTAGAAAGTCATCCTGAATGCAACAACCTCTTGCTCTTTCTCCTCCCCTCAACCTTTCCCTCACTCCTCTTATTTACCTTGGCCCATATTTTTCTAGGCTCTGTCTAGGATTTTAAGATTGCAAAATATTCAATTACATTTCATAACTCGATCACAAATTCTTCTTGTACTTTAGCTCCACTCTGAATTTAAGCTCTGAGGAAATCTCCAAGTATGACCTATATTTCATGTCACCATTAAGATTCTTAACTCCAGCTCTAGCTTTGTGTAAGTCAGAAGGAAAACCCATTCACATTTTGGTTTAGGTGTGTTGATTTTATGAAACTGAGAGATGAAAGAATATAGCATAAAGACCTTCAGAGGCCAACAGAGCACATATAAACAAAAGGGGATCAACTAATCTATAAGTCTAGAAGGCCTGCTGCTGCATTCAGTCCTTGACTCATCAGGGAACTGGGGTTATCCACCCATTTCCTCCCTGCCCTCTACTCTCCAATAATCTGAGTGCCCTTGCTCTGACTCCTGTGGGTGCAGGTGACAATTTCTGCTGTTTTGATGACTTTCAAATTTTCTGGATCCTGGCAAATGTCCTGCAGGCACACCTCCTCTTACTGTGCTTACAGCGCAGCCCAGAGGGTGGGCAGAGGTACACCCAATATGCCCTTCTCAGTGTGGCACTATCACAGCAGAGAGAAAGCCCACAGTAATTATTTGACGTAGAAACAAACCTATAGTTTCTGTAAGTCCAAAGATGGCTGCCCAAAGCAAGAATATAGGGGTGTCCTTAGTAATGCCACCCCACAAAAGAAGAGAGTTTTCGAACAGACATTTAGAAGCCTGCCACCATGTGCTTCTAGGCACCAAGATGGACACTGGGAGCACCCCTGTCAATCTCTGTCCTACCCAAGCAAATGCTCAACACCCTCAGCTGAGGCTAAAGAGCTGACCAGGTGGTTCAGACTAGAGTGTGATTGATGCCTGTCATTCCAGGAGTCCCGGCACCAGAGGTACTCAGTCTTTCTCCTCCTTGTTGAGCTTCCTCCAGCCATGCCCTCCCTCCTTAGTCCACCTCCTAGGAAGCCTTCCTGGACACTGCAGACTACATTGCTCTGTCCCTACCCACTCCCTAACTTCTCTGCCCCCTTCAGAGACTGCCTTGTGCATCAATCAACAAGAAAACAACTTTGCTTCTCAGTTGTCAGGCCCTCTGCCAATATTTGGGTACAAAGTCAACAGTAAAATCTTTTTTGCCCTCAAGGAGTTTATAGTTTAATTGAGGAGACAATGTGTGCATAAATAGCTATATACAAGATACATACAAAGTAGATATTATACAAAATATTTTAGGAGGAAAAGGCAAATGGGGGAAAGGGTGGGAGAGGGATATTAGGTGAAGGACAGAGCCAGGAAAGATTTCCCCCAAAAGGTGGTCATTGGAGGTGAATATTGAGGGAAACCAGGGATGCTTCCAAGAAGCTGAAGTAAGGAGAGAGAAAGCATTCCAGGCAGGGGTGCAACCAGGACAAAAGCATAGAAATGGGTCATGGAACACATCATGTGCGAAGAACAGAAAACAGGATTGTATCTCAGAGCGTTAGAAGATGAGTAATGTGTTAAGAAAACTACCAGGACAGGAAGGAGACCCATTTTGAAGAATTTGACATGCCAAACAGAGAGAATATTTCACCCTCAAGGTAACTGAGTTTTTAGGCTTTAGGTCTCCTTTAGTATTCTTTTTTTCAATATTATTTCATCTTCCCAGTGTGACTGCAAATTCTAAAGATAGGTCCTAGGACTTTGACTTCTACACCAACATTTGTTTACATGAATGAAGCAGAAAAGTAGTGGTCCTCTCCCTCTGACTTGACTGCCTGTTTTTGAAGGTCAGCCCCTTTCCATTAGCGCCTAGGATTTAAAAATCTAAGAAGAATAAAAAACCAAGATTGTGTGGTATTTAAGAACAGTAGCAACTCAGTGGAAAGAATGCTAAATTTGGGTTCAGGAGCCAAGGGTTCAAATTCTAGCTTTGCTACTTACTTTCTGTGTGACCTTAGAAAAATCATGTTTTTTCTGGGTCTAAATTTTCTCATCTACAAAATTAGGTAGATTGGACTAGATGCTTTCTAAGGTCCTTTCTACCTCTAAATCTATCACCCCTATCCACTGTCCTGTTTGTAATGCATATTCCCTCTTTTTCTCTTTGAACTTGTGAATATAGCCTACTAAGACTGGTAATTATAATATTGTACTTTTAAATCAAAACAATTCCAGAGAAAGGTTAAAATGGTAAAATGGTGCCACCATTCCAAGTGTAGACATGTACACCACTGGCTGCTTCTCTGTTTTAGGAGCTTGGGTGGTCTTCAGTCTTTATCCAAGACAAATGACCTCTAAGATTCCTTCAGCTTGAAATCCATAATGCAGTATGATTCAGGGAAAGAACGAATTTTTCACTTGGATTAACCTTCAGGTACCTCACCCCTCCATTTTATTTTATTTTTCTTTAAATAAATTTTATTGATATCTTTTTGTTGTTATATTACCTAAATTTCCCCCTATATTCTTCCTCTCTCCTCTCCTAGTGGTCCATCCTATAAAACAAGAATTTTTAAAGAGAAAGAAGGTAAAAATAAACAAAACCGATCAGTGAAATTTGAATTGTCAACCCTGTCCAAATGACTGCAACTGCTGTTAACTCTAAAATAACAAGAGAGCTCACATAGGTTATCAAAACTACAGTGAACTCTAAAAATAAGATAAAACCAAAGAGCTAACAGTAGTTATGACCAAAAAACTTTCTTTATTCTGTTGGAGGAGGGAAACTACATACATGGAGAGGGGGTCCTTCTGGTAGGGGACATACTTTAGCGTGGACAAATATCAATACTTATACCAGTGGCTATGCGGTGAGCTGAATGTCTGACAATGAGGGGTAACAGAAACAATGAGACCAGTTTGATTCATAGTAGGACTTCAGGACCAGAACATGGGTACGACAGGTGCCTGTCCAAGCTCAGAGGCCACCTGATGCTGTTGTAAAACAATTCTGGAATTTTGCTGTGGACGAAATCATCCAGAGTGTGAGCACCAAGGATTGTTGCTATGCCAAGATAAGGGCACAAGTTGTTTGCTGGACCTTCACTCTGAAAAAGAGGGTATCTCCTAATAGTAAAAGAAAGGAGTAAAAAGAGAGAGGTGGTTTTGGCATGGAGATCATGCCAGAATGTTCTGTGCTCATGGACCTCCCACCTCTATGATGGAGAAGGACAACAAGTCTTCTCATATCTCTTTTTTGGAGCCATCTATGTTCCTTGTAATTTTCCAATTATTTTCTGGACTTTGTTCTTTCCATTTATGTTGTTGTAGTCATTGTGGCGACTATTTGCTTTACTCTGCTTACTTTATTTTTTATCAGTTGGAATAAGTCTTTCCATGTTTCTCTATATTGTTTCTTAAAGCATAGCAACATTGCATTATGTTCAAGTGCCAGGATTTTTTTAGCCATTTCCCATCTAGTTTGTTGCCATTTCTCTGCTATTGCAAAAAGTGCTGCTATAAATATTTTTGGTGTCTATAAGGACTTCCTTTATATCAATCGCCTTTTAATTATAATTATGACTATGGATCACATTGAGGAAGTAGTTCCTGCAATGTTCTGGCATTTAATACAATCAGAAAAATACTATCCATAAACAGAAATATCCATCTTCCATTTGGATTGCATACAAAATATCCTCCATAGTATGGCATTGGGTGATCATATATATTCATTTTTTGGTTCATTTTAATTAAAAAAATCAAGAGTCTATGGTTGCATTGTCGAGGAATCCTGTATGATATTAGCAGATTTGTAAGACCCCTTCTTGGAGAAGAGGCTTGAAGACTGTGTCTTGCTACTAAGACTTTTTTTGCAATCAACAAACAATAAAACACAATAATAGCTAGCACTTAAATTATACTTTAAGGTTTGCATCTTCCTTTCCTTGAGATATTTTGTAAAACAAACCATTAATTCTTCCAATATTGAGCACTTTTCCAATATGAATTTTCTCTGATGGTATTTGATCTGGTCTAGCCATTCTTCTTCACTGCTTGCCCAATTGCCACTTCCTATTCCTTTATTTAATACTTCGAGGACTGAGGTATTGCACTATCATTGATTATGAAAACAGATCATTAAAGAAACAATGATAGATTGTTGCTGTTCTTTCCATTTAATGTCTATTTATTTTCCTTCTGACAGTTTCTTGACATTGTTTACTTGAATCTCCTGTCAAGCCTGCTTTAGCTTTATTTTTACTGGATCTGGTGTTCTCTGCTTTATAAGGTGATACTCCTAATCTCCCATCAATCTCCTCTGGAGTGTCTTATTGTAGTGCTAATGTGACATTCACAGCACCTATGGAACAATTCTGAATCACAAAATACATGACTTCCACATGGGAGACAGAGCCAAAACATTTATTCAGACACCAGAAAGCCAAATCCATCAGAGCAACAAAAATCTATACATAATAATAGTGCAGAGAACAACACCATCCCCAAGTCTTCCCCCTGCTAGTCTTCCCACAAACCAGCTCCATGACACAAATCACAAGAGGCTCTCTTAAATGAAATCACAAACTAGCACTTTCACTTGCTAGAGGGCAGTCTGCATCCTTCCTAGGAGAGTTCCCAACTCTCACTGCTCTCTGACCAATTTCCTCTCAGCCCTTCTCTTCCTGTTCCACCCTTCCTGTTCTACCCTTTCAGCAAACTCCTCCCCTCAAAGGCTCCATGTGACTCAGAATCATGTGACTCAGACTTCCATGTGACCCAGGCAGGTCACATGGGCCTATTAATGAATATGAAAGATCTCTCCATTTAAATAACAATTACCACTTATTATTACAAACAGATTCATATTCTGAACCAACATTGCCTTTGGATCCCAGCCCACTCCACCTCACAAATGCTGACTAAGGTGGTTTCTTGATTCTTTTAACTTCTTCCCTTTATGACAGCTTTATGGAGGTAATAATTTTACAAGAAATTATGGTAATCAAGATCAATATTTTTCTAAATTTACTATTTGTGGTATCAACAATCATTTGAATATATCAGGTTGAAGCTGTAACTGTTCTTACCTTTAGCCTTTTTTCTGATTTGTAAATTTCACCTTTGTTCTAATAATAATACACCGGCTGGTCTGACAACACATAGACAGATGATACTGACATAGTACCCACATCAGGGACCAATTATTTTCTGCTAGAAAATAGTCAATTTCGTTTTTTAAAATGTTGTTCTCACCTTGTGCTTGCCTTTATTGCTGTCTTCTTGGAGAAAATATCCACAATATATTGCCTTTCAAGTAATCTGTAAACCTTCTGGCTCTTAATTCTTGAACATGAATTATATTTTCTAGCATATTTTTTGTATCCCTGTGTCCAATTTTGAATGAACATCACTGAATATAAGAGAATATGGTTGGGGTGATCTTGTCAAGTTGTTCAGAGAGTTACTTCTTTAACATCTACAATATATAAATGTTGAAAAATTTAAAAATATTTATTAAACATTTTTCTATTTTCCAAGTTCTGTGCTAAGTTTTGGGGATACAGATACAAAAGTGAGATGGTTCCTAAATTCAAGGAGTTTACATTCTAATAGGAAGAGATGGAATAGGGGAGTTGTAGCCAGGGAACAGATTTTTGGTCTAGAAAGTCCCAAGGATGATAACTGAAGCTTTAGGGGAGTTGATTGACACGTCTTATTCAGGAGTCATTATAACAGTATAAGAGTTGTAAATCAAGTGGTTAGGGGCATTAGGAAGAATGCATGTGGCATCAGGGAACCAAGAAACTTGGTAGAATGGACAACACAATGGCAAATTGAGTATGGATGGTCCATTGTATCTAGTAGAATCCATCCATGCCCAACCTGCCATCCCCTTGTCCATCCCAGCTAGATTCTTCTCTGATGCTCACTCCAGCTCGAGTTTCAGAACCGAGATTAGGTCCACTAGTACATGTTTTCTAAAGTTTTAGTGGTGTCAATAGCAGGATAAAAAGCAAGAAACCTGGGTGGATGATGGGATGTTGTAACATAAGTTGCCATTATTTTCAGGATAGTCTTTTTGCTCATGCTCAGCATGAGCACTTCAAGTTGGAATGACCAAATATATTCCATGAAATGGTGTTTCTTACAAGCTTTGCATGCATGATGAAACCTAGTACAAAGCATGTTCTATTTGGAATCCTAAGACCTGAGTTCTTTCCCTGGCTCTGCCCCTTACTATGTACCCTTGAGCAAGGATAATCTTGCAGTGTCCTTATCTGCAAATTGAGAAGATTGGGCTAAATGACCTTAATGATCCCTTCTTGCTCTAAGTCAATGATACTATGAAATATCTTGTTTAGCATTTCCAGGAGAACCTTCTGCTTATTTTAACTTTTGTCTTTCTTCTGGTTTTTATTGTAAAAATGTTAATATTGTTGGATCATTTTTTCCAAATGTCAATTCATTGATCAGAGGACAAAGAAGTTACTGTGGGCACACTTAAGTTAATGTTTATAGTTTGTCTAAAAATGGTATGATTTTTAGCACCCTCTGCCTCTTTTTCTTACCACTTCATTATTTTCACCATGGAAATAGAAGGGATTGCATCAGATTGAGGGCCCTTTTCAAGTTTTTTTTGATTAATGTATTGCTGTGACCCAAAAATTCATCTATTAGCCAACTTCTGATGATGAGCCCCATTTCTCTTAGCTAAACTGACTTCTGGTGATAAACATTTAATATCATTTTTGGACTTTAATAAGGGCTAGAGCTTGAATTAATCAATCAGAAGAAGAGTCTAGACCTAACAGTCTCTTTGTTTTCTGCTAAACTCAGAGAATGCCTCTTCTTATGTCAAAAAGATCAGATGGTGCTGATTTAACATACTTTGTGAGACTCTTAACCTGAGACGCTATCTTGAATAATGGGACATTTTCCATATCTTAATATTTTATGGACATATATTATGGACCCAAGATACCTTGGTTCATAATTTCAATAGACACTTTGTCAATTCTCTTATTGTATTTGCAACCTATTCAATTAAGAAAATTCCTTTCTCATGGTATAGTTAAACACATATAGAGAGCAGAAATCTGAGGGACACAGATATCCTTGGATTGTCCTATAACAGATTTAAACCTTGTCATTCTTCTATCAGTCAGTCAGAGGTTTCTTTCTGACTCCATGATCATGTAACTGCTAGCTTTGAGGGAATAAATAGTGTTCATTTAGCCTGTTTGCCTTTTTAATCAAACTTTCAGGTCAACACTAGACAACACTCAATCCAACAATGAAGCTACACTTGAAGTCACCCCCAGCATCACACAACCTGTCAGAGCTTATGCTTCGAACCCAGGCTTACCTTACCTCAGTGTCCCAAAGAGGCATCAAGGGAAGACTTTGTGGAGTTCTCAGATTCAAAAATACACCAAAATCATATAGTCAAACAGAACAATTAAATTAAAAACTGAAGTGGATCATTCTATCCTGTTCATTTGTAAGAAGGTAAAACTTTCTAATGTTCACATCAATTCCTAAACTACTAAATTCAGAGGACCAGTAAAGCTCCAATTAAAAAGGAATATTTTCTCCATACAGTTCTCAGATATTTCATGATTTTTTTCTCTTCTGCTCTTTAACAATATCAACAGTTATCTATTCAACATTTATATTTACACGTGCGCACACACACACACACAGAGTCAGAAGCATAATAACATTTCTAACTTCCCAAGTTGGATACGCATTTTGCCTTGCTATAGGACACAAAATTTCTCTAGACCAAATTAATTCCTAATACATTGGTTATACATGCATTTTAACCACCAACTTAGACAACTGTGTAAGATGCACAAACCACCACACATTTAACATAGAAAGTATGCATAGAGAGTAGAGTATTAGATTTGATGCAGAAAGATATTGTTTCAGATCCTGGGGATATGAAGAAAGGCAAAAAGTAATTTCTGTTCTTATACCTTAACACAGTGCCTGGAACATAGTAGGTACTTAATAAAAGCTTAATGACTGGCTAACAACCCAGAGCCATAAAAGTTTTCAAAGTAATAATTTGCCTAGGGGAGTGTATGACATCTCATAGAAAACCAAAACTAGTTCATACACCTTATAATAAAACCACCCAACTTTTCTAAATGAGCTGGTGAGGGGGTACAGTCATCCCCATCTTTTATCCTTCACTCCTATCCCCTCAAATGTAGTTGATGCATGTTTCCTGCCTTGTGGCATGTTACTCTTGTGGGACTGTGGGTTCTTTGTGTCCTTCATGGCTACCCAAACCAAGGACTGGTAGGAAAAGACCCTGTGATGGTCTACAGCAGCTGTGTCAAACTCAGTGGGACTAATCCACACATAATGATCCCTGTCACATGTTGACTTAGTTTTAAAATGTAATATTATCTATGTCTTAGTGTGTTTTTATTTATTTTGTTAAGTATTTCTCAATTACATTTTAATATAGTTCAAGAGGCACTCAGTAATGCTGCAGGCCTGTGGGCTTCTTACCTGGCACCTCTCTCATTTGATATCCCACAAAGCAACACATTCTTCCCAAGTGGCAATCAGCTCTTTTCAAAGGGTATTAATACCTGAAGATGATTTTTTTTACTTTGGGATTCAGAATACTTGAACAAAATACCTTCCTTTGACTCGCAAAGGTTTCCCCAAGCTGTTATGGATTCCTTAAAGGGGCCTCTGAAACACTTCAGTTGCTTTTTAATACTGACAAAATACTTGCCAGAACTAATTATTAAAAGACAATGAATCCCTCCCTCTCCACCTTCTCTAAGCCTGAGTACACTTTCTCTCAGCCCCCTGACTCACGGAGTTAAGAAGAGGAGTAGACATGCTCTTTGCTCATCATTGCTACTGTCATACCCTGCCTTTGGCACAATTATTCACAAGGTCTTTTCTACTGAGGCTCATTCCATCTGTGGAGCAAGTCAGATAACAATGCTGACTGGTTCTGATGGGGTACAGACTCTGAGAACCTCCTTGAACTCTCCTTAAATCTTCCTACTTAATCTGGTTTTTCATACCCAAATCTGTTACCCTTAACCTAGTCTAGCCCTCCATTATCTGTTACCTCTGGAATTCTACACCAGCTTCCCATCCAAATCCTCCATTGTCTGATAACCTCCTGATGGCCACCAGCTGTTTCCCACCCTTGATCAGTCTCCTCAATGCCATTAAAATCCTCCTTGGACTCCTCCTCAAGACCTTCCTTTTTAAAATCCTTTGTCCCATCACTCCAGATCCCTCCCACAGTCTTTCTTTGTATAAATTCCATCTCAACTCCAGAAAGTCGCTCAGATTCAATCTAGCTCAGACTAGCTCATATTCTATCTAGTCTGCTTGTTAGCTTGTTAATACAAGCATCACAAATGGTGAGGCTTCTTAAGAGTCAACGCAATATGATGAATCTTTAATAAACTTTGTTTTACTTTGGCTGACAAAAGGCTTGAGTCAAATTCGTTCGGGTAGGACCCCAGGTATCAGTATTTTGGGGTCCCAAGCAACCAAAACTTCAAGTTCCTCTACGGATTTGTTATAGAATCCTACCTGGCTCCTCCTCAGTTTCCCTCAAAGCTTCAGTTCAAATGTGACTTTCTACATGTGACCTTTTCAGATCTCACTAGATAGTATTTCCCTTACCAAATTAGCCCATTGTTTATTTTTCATGTACTTATTTTGTACCAACATCTATGTGTATATTTTGGTTCCCCCCCTCAAAATGATATGTAAGCTTCTTGAGGGCAGGGCCTGTTTCATTTTGTCTTCACAGTCCCAGTGATTATTTGTTATATATCAATCATTTTTTTGTCCTTTATTGACTCTTTCTTACATTCCCCAAAGTTTTTTTTTTTCTTTTTCAAGCATCTCTCCTTAATCTTCACCATTCAAATTACCCTTTCTAAATTTCTCCATGGGGGCAGCTAGATGGCACCTTGGATAGAGTGCAGCACCTAAAGTCAGGAAGGTTCATCTTCCTGAGCTCAGATCTGGCCTCAAACGCTTACTAGCTGTGTGACCCTGGGCAAATCATTAACTCTATTTGTTTCACTTTCCTCATAAGTAATTGAGGTTTGAGGGGATCTAGGGGAATGTACAAGTTGTGCTTGTCTCAAGTGACCTCATTGAGAGGTAGGGGTAGTTGCCATCCCCTCCACCTCCCTGGCCCCTGGGAGAAGGGTGATTAGAAAATGCTATAGAGTTTATCTTCCCACTATCAGCAACCCTATGAAGACTGATAATATTTAATATAAATTTTAGACTTTAATAAGGGCCACAGTTTGAATTAAGAAGAGCCTGGACCTAATAGTCCCCTTTGTTTAACTAAGAGGACACCTTTTGATGTCAGGTAAACAAATGGGACTTCCTTACCAGACCCTTCTTCTGGCATCTTAGTGATAAGTGATTGGGTTGTGACTTCAGTTTTGTCAACTGTTAAGATTTCACAACTTCAAAGACCTGTTTAGGACAGGATGTCTGTAATCTAGGTGATGGGACTTTTTCCTTCTCTTAAATCACAAAAGCATGCTACAGAAGGAAGATGCCGGTAGCCTGGGATCATTAAACCCAATTGACACCACTTTGTTTACAATGTGTTTATCTAAGAGAACTCCTTCCTCCTGGCAAAATGTACTTAAGACAGTCAATTTCTGTACTGTCAGACAGACTGATCCTGGCTCCATAGCGCTATGTAACTGTTGTCTTTTTGGGGAATTGTTTAATTAATTAAATCATAAAATGTATGCAGTTAGCCTGTTGCCTATTCTCTAACCAAGTTTTCAGGTTAACAGTTATGACACCCAAATGTGGATTGGAACTAAGGAATCGAATGGACATTTCCTCATCTCGCCAACACCAGGACTCCGGCGCCAATAGGAACTGTTTTTCCTAGAGTCCTGGACTTTGACGGGGTCAGGGTAAGTCCTTCCATTCCCAGCTTTCAAAGGACTCAAAAACTCCCTTTGAAGATAAGCGCAGGACAGAGACCACTCTGCGTTAAATCTCCTGTGTTACGTCTCCTCTGAAGATCGATCTAGGGAAATCAGCTAGCTATTGGTCAGTCAAAAATTAGAAGCAATAGGATTGAGAGATTTGGAAAGATAAATTAAGTTCTGATTGAAACTATGAAAGGTAGATACGATTTGGGAATAAATATGGGTTTACCCCTCTTGCTCCTAGATAGTTGTTTTGGATACTTTTGTGTCAGTTTCAGATGGTTTGAAGTGTGAGGAAGTATTTTATCTGAGGGATACCAGCCAATATTTATTTGCTATATAAGACTGGGACTGCAATTTACTACTGTTTGAAGTTCTGATTACAGGAATAGTTGTCTAGGTTATCATAAAGGCAATTGACATGTGCTGCAGGCTAATGGTGGATGCTTGGAAAGGTTTTGAAGATGACCTTGGACACAGCCTAGGTAGGATCTTCCTAACTTTATTTCCCAAATGTGCTATTTCCTTTCTGAAAAAGGAAATTCCCCACCTGATTACCTCTAAGCGCTTCTTTCAGCACCTGGTAACCTACATGCCAGATAATGGCTTATTCCTGGAATCAACCAGAACTAAGGAGATCTTTTCCTTCTGTTAACATTGTCCTCCTTTTTCTTTTATAGCAAATATAATGAAGAAGTTCTGAAAGTACAATACTAAGTCTATCAAATAACAAATGGAAATTGGAGCATCTCTGAGTTAATATAATGGGGTGCAGAAATGAATAGCTTACAACTTTAACCTATGTTCCTGGACAAATAAATAAATATAATATAGAGATAACATCGAGGAAATGATTAGATCAGGTAATAAGACAAAGATGTAATGTGATGATTGGTTTCTAAAATTTGGATTTTGCACACAAATTGTATAGGATAGTGGTAAATTATTTCTTCTCTGTTAAAATATCTGTCCAATAATTTAAAGGGCAGATGAGTTCATTTTATGGTTGAACCCTCACATTTTAAAAGATTCTTATTCCAGGTAGAAGATTTAGGTAAAAACAGAAACAGCAAATAATGTGAACTGAAATTTTCTGAAATTTCAAAAATAGAGAAAAAAATTTAAGTGATTATACTAATTCATATTGTCAGAAATATGTAGGAACTTCTAGATTTGAACCAGAAAGGCAGAATTCTGTTTTTAAACTATCCCAAGAATAAAACCTGTCATCAAAGAAAAGATATCTAGGTATCAGGTAACTACATGAGAAATCAGAGATTCAAAATATTTTGTTTAAATGAAAATTAAGAATTGGTTACTGGGATACAAGGAACTTAATGTTCATTAACATTGAAATAATAATTGCATTGATCTGTATGGTTAATGTTTAATTTTCTTCTTATATTGGTGACATGTAAATCTCTCTTTCAAAACTAGTCTATTGTGAGCCATCTAAGCTTTAATCTGTACCTGACTTAATGTAAAAATACAATTTGTGAATTGAAAAAAAAACTTCATTGTGTTGCTTGAACCTAGCCCTACGTGGCTGGGAAACTGAACTATTGCTAAGTGCCTTTAGCCATGTTAACTATGTTGCATCGTTTCATCTCAACTATCAAATCATATGTTTTCTGGGAGACCCTGTCAGGTTTTCTGTGTAGACGCTTGGATCCATCTGTCACTTCCATTGCCCCTGCTCCTGAGTGGACCATGCCCTCCAAGTTTGAAAGGGCCTGAAGAAGATGACATCAGACAGAGACAGCTTTCCCAAGACCTACATGAAGATTTAGTTTTTCACATCTTTGTTGGTCTAGAGGCGAAGCCTTCGGCTTGCCTTTGACCAAAAGAAGGGAATGATAATATTTAATATAAATTTTAGACTTTAATAAGGGCCACAGTTTGAATTAAGAAGAGCCTGGACCTAATAGTCCCCTTTGTTTAACTTAGAGGACACCTTTTGATGTCAGGTAAACAAATGGGACTTCCTTACCAGACCCTTCTTCTGGCATCTTAGTGATAAGACTTGGGTTGTAACTTCAGCTTTGTCAACTCTGTTAAGATACCACAACTTCAAAGGCCTGTTTAGGACAGGATGTCTGTTATCTAGGTGATGAGACTTTTTCCTTCTCTTAAATCACAAAAGCATGCTACAGAAGGAAGATGCCTATAGCCTGGGATCATTAAACCCAACTGACACCACTTTGTTTACAATGTGTTTATCTAAGAGAACTCCTTCCTCCTGGCAAATTGTACTTAAGACAGTCAATTTCTGTACTGTCAGACAGTACTGATCCTGGCTCCATAGCGCTATGTAACTGTTGTCTTTTTGGGGAATTGTTTAATTAATTAAATCATAAAATGTATGCAGTTAGCCTGTTGCCTATTCTCTAACCAAGTTTTCAGGTTAACAAGACACAGCTAGGTTAAATTCTAGTGATTAAAAGTAAAGCAAAGCAGGAACTGAGGATAGAGAAGACCTCTCATAGGGGGAGAAAGGAATTTTTCTTTTGAAGAAAAACTATTGGATACCAAGAGTAAACTTGTGGTAGCAGCCCTCCTGTGTGCTGTGCTCATTTCTGTTACAGCAGGCCTGTTTGAAAGATAGGTAGGTAGTTACTGAGTAGCAGAGGAATATTCCTACAGGAATTATGTCCTCTCACAAAGGACCTCTAGTGCCATTGAGTCTATACCCTTTGCCTTCAACAGCATATCCTCTATAACAGACTTGGGGGAGAGGAGTGGGGGGGCGCAACCCAAGACCACATTCTACTTTGGGAGAGCCCTCCCATAGTTTACAATTCTTAGGTCAAGTCCAAGTCTACCTTTGTGGCTTCTGCCATTTATTTCTAGTCTGACTTTCTAGGGCCCAGCAGACGAAGTGCCTAGGGCAATGTCTGAAGGTGTGTGTTTGGGCCAATGCCAAGAGCAGTCCCTGGAGCCTATGTCCTCTGCACCCTTCAGAAGACTGCCTTATAAATCAATTAACGAAGAAGCAACTGTGTGCTGTTCAGATGCCAGGCAGTCTGCTAAGCACTGGAGGTACAAAAACAAGAGTAGAATGGTCCCTGGACTCAGAGAGCACATATTCTAATGGAGAAGACGATGTATACATAAATAATTATATACAAGATACATGCAAAGTAGATGTTATACAAGGTATATTAGGAGGAAAAAGCATTAGGTGAGGAGAAAGCAGAGAAAGAAAAGCCTTCCACCAAAAGGTGATCACTGGAGCTGAATCTTGAAGGAAGCCAGGGGATTCCAAGAGGTTAAAGTGAGGAAGGAGAGAGTCTTCCAGGCAAGGAGGCACAGATAGTGCAAAGATATGGAAACGGGACATGAAACATCACGTGTGAAGAAAGCAAGTAGACCTGTACCTCAGAGTCCTTATATGGAGACCATTAATGTATAAGAAAATTCAAATTGTTCCCCTTTTTTCAAAGTCTGGATTCTACCAGTTCTGGATCTAACTACAGCTCCAAAGCGGCTGACTTGTGGAGTGGCCACCAGCACCTGCTGGCAAGAGGTTGCCCCAGCCCACTGCTGGGCAGGGCCCCAGAGTCCTGGGTCTAGAAGATAGATGGACAGGCTCTGGGAAGTCAAATTCTTCTACCATTTTACTTCCTGCCTTTGGCAACTAAATTCTGTCCAAATGTCTGATTCTATGATGAAACAGCATCTATGTTAGGAAAGTCCTTTCCCACAAGCAAGAGGTAAGAGAAAAGGCAGGGAAAATGTGCCAGCAGTGGGAGTTTACCAGACCCCAGAGAATTTGATTCAGGAGTTGTCACCAGTATCCATGGGATTTGGGGTGGCTAACACCAGTAGACGAGGGGTAAAGGGCTGAACGCAGTAGCAGGATGGCTAGAGATGCTCTGCTGACCTTTCAGGGTCTTAATGCCATATTCTATACAGGGGTGGGAAACTGCAGCCTCGAGACCACATGTGGCCCTTAGGTCCTCAGGTGTGACCCTTTGACGGAGTCCAAACTTCAGAGAACAAATTCCCAGGATTTGTGGCCTTGAGACGGAGGGTTCCCCACCCCTGTTTTATTATTTCTCAGTTTCTTAACGTCAACACACCTAAACCACAATGTGAATAGGTTTTCCTTTTGGTTCACACAAAGCTAGAATTGGAGTTAAGAATATTAATGGTGACATGAAATATGGGTCATACTTGGAGATTTCCTCAGAGCTTAAATTCAAAGTGGAACCAAAGTACAAGCAGAATTTGTGATCGAATTATGAAATGTAACTGAATATTTTGCAATCTTAAAATCCTAGACAGAGGCTAGAAAAATGTGGAACAAGGTAGATAAGAAGAGTGAAAGAAAGGTTGAGGGGAGAGGAAAAAGCAAGTGTTTGCTACATTCATTCTAACAAACCTGCAGTACAAGTGTTGAAAACCCTTGTTTCACTTTCACTACCTACCTACCTTTAATGATGCGATTAAATACCTCATCCCATGAGGGTCCATCTTCATAGCTTCATGTGGGATAAGCTTCACCTACTCTGTATTCAGAAGGTGTGAGATAATGTATTAAAACACTTGGAAAGTTTTGAGTACCATATACATGGCAACTATTGTTATTTATTATCATCCCTCCTCTAGCCCTTATTTGCCATGTGAACATGGGCAGTTGACTTGTCTGCTATGTTTCTGAGATATTTTCTTAATACTTATCCACTAATTTATAAATAAGTTATAATCTTTTCTGATTGAGGGGAGTTTCCCTTCCCATTAGAGGATCTCTCCCACTCCAGGAATTTCCTGTGCTGATTACATCAGAGAGATTTCCTATAGTTGGGCTTCTACCTCTTTAGTGAGACATCCCTAACTGTGATATGGGCCTTGCTGAGACTGAAGATGCACCTGTACCATGAGGTGGAAGTCCTACTCACCTGCTATCATCAATGGAACTGTTCTCATCTCCTGATTGTCTGCCCAGATCCACTTTCTGATTGTTAACAAACTAATTCTTCAATTCCCAGGAATCCTGAATCTACAGTTGCATATGAATAAGCTCTCCAAAGTTGGGATGCCCATCCACCTCAACCCTGCCCCTCCAATATCTCCCTCCAGATCTGCCTTCCCCTTCCACTGTGCCTTCTGACACTCCTATCCCCACAATGAGGAAACTCCCCTTCCACAACTCACAACCTTCTCTTTATTTTAGACCTCTTCTTCTCATTGTCCTTTCATTTTCTGGTGCTCAGACATCTGACTCTGTCTCAGATGACACTGCATCATCATCACTGTAATAATAATTGCTAACATTTATATGTCACTTTAAGGGTTGCAAAGTGTTTTACAAATATTAACTCATTTCTGTCCTCCAAATAATCTTGAGAAGTCTTTATTATTATCCCTATTTTACAGATGAGGAAACTGAAGTAGAGAGAGGGTTGAATGACTTGTCTATGGTTACACAAATGGTAGCAGGCTGAGAAAAGACTTAGATTCCGGGGCTCTAGATGCACTCCCTAGATATGTCTTTGGCCATCCTTTCCTTCCCAATATTGGTTGTTCTTTTGTCCTAGAGGAGAAATCAGAATGCCCTTTGTTCCCCATTGTTATTCCTGGGTCTACCATCTGCTGCCTTCACTCAACAATCTTTCTTCCTACCAGTTTCATAGTCTTGGTTGCAGTTATCTGTCAGGCCACCAGGACTTCTCCTTTTCTATGAGTTCAATGTCTGGCTTACAGTCTACTCAACTCCTGTCCTTATACTAGGGAACTTACATGCTGATGTTCCTTTAAATGCAATCTGTTCACCTCCAATGGGACCTTTCCTTTCCTCCGTCTCAGCCATCCACAAGGATGATCATGCCCATGACCTCTACCATTTTATACAAGTGTTACATTCAGATCGAGAAACTCTGAATTTATAGGTATTCTTCATTTTATTGCACTTTACTTTATTGGGATTCATAGATAATTAGAAACTTGTGGCAACCCTGCATCAAGCAAAACTAATTCAACACCATTTCCCCAAAAGAACGTGCTTATATTGTGTTTCTGTGTCACATTTTGGTCACTCTTGCAACATTTCAAACTTGATGTTACCATTGTAATTGTTTTGGGGAGCCATGAACCATGCCCATAGAAGATGGCAAACTTAATCGCTAAATGTGGTGTGTGTTCTGATTGCTCCGTCACACGTCTTTCACTTTAAATCAAAAGCTAGGGATGATTAAGCTTAATGAGGAAGGCTTGTCAAAAGCTGAGGTAAGCCAAAAGCTAGGCTACCACCATGATCAGACAGCAGCCTATCAACATGGAGGCAAGATACTGCACAGGCAAAAAGATTACGACTTGCTGGAGGCTCAGATAATGGTTAGTATCTTTAAAGACAATACTATTGCACATTTAATAGACTACAGTATAGTATAAAATGACTTATATGTGCTACCATACAAAAAAATTATATGGTTCACCTTATTGCCATGCTCAGTTTATTATGGTGGTCTTAAATCGAACTTGTAATATCCCTGAGATGTACTTATTTATTTACAATATTTATACCTTATTATATATTATTATATATGGCTTATTATTTATAATATACTATGCCTTCATCCCTCCCTATGTCTCACCCCTCCTAAACCTATTTCTCATTCTCACTTCCCCTCCAATCCTTTTAACCCTCAGTATGTTCCTGGACCATCTCCCCTACTTTTCCTTTCCTCCCTTTCCAAACTTGGTTCTTTAGTTAACCACCCTGCACTATCCTCTATTGTCAAAGCCTTTACGCCTTCGTCCTATCACCACTCATGCTCTGCCAAATCCTGATGCTGGTTTACTCCCACCCCATCTGCCTCCTTCACTCCTACTCAAGTGGTTCTGAATGGAGCTGGTGGAGAAAGTCATGAAACTGTGCTGATTAGGTCCTCTACAGATTTATATCATCTAGTCTCAACTGGGCCTCACTGAAGCAAGGCAATTATTTAACTCCTGCCTAGTTCATTTTCTGTTCCGCTTACCAAAGTAGCTATTCCAAACTTTCATCTCAGCTGAAGCCTCCCACACCGTCAATACTTTGCTGATGAAATTGAGACTATTCAACCATGAGTTTCCTTGTCTCTTCCTCATTTCATAATCCCTTGACATCATTCCCCGCTATCATTACTTTATTTGATGAAGTGGCTATTCTCTTTACCAAGACTAACCCTTGTTCCATCCTTCCCCGTATTCTCCAGTAGATTAATTCTACTATGTCTGTCTGCCTCTGTCTGTCTCTCTGTGTGTCTCTCCATGTCTCTGCTTCTCTCTGCCTGTCTCTGTCTCTTTCTGTATCTCTCTGCCTGTCTCTATTTCCCTCTGTCTCTCCATGTCTCTCTCCCCCCTCCAAAAACTCCAAGTCTCTCCCTTCTTTACAAAGCTTACTAAGCCCTAGCATCCCAATAAACAATCATCCTAAATCTTCTTTTTCCATTTCTTAATCATATTTACCTGAAAAATATTGTCCATAGTGAGTGCCTTCATTTCTTTATTCACTCTTTCAAATCTTATTCAGTCTGGCATTTGACTTTATCACTCAACTGAAATTGCTGTTTTCAAAGTTATATGTCATTTTGTAATTGACAAATCAAATGACCTTTTCTCAATCTTTATCTTTTTTGACTTCTTCACAGTGTTTCAAATTGTTGAGAACTCTCTCCTCTTGAATACTCTCCTATCTAGGTTTTTGTGACTCTTGGTTCTCTCCTAAACTTAATCATCTCTGCTTCTCATGCCCTCTCAGTTTACCCAGGGGTGGGGAACCTGAGGCCTCAAGACTACATGTGGTCTTCTACATCCTTAGATGTATCCTTTTGACCAAGTTCAAGTTTATTAAAAGGATTTGTTCTGTGAAGTTTGGATTCAGTCCAAAGGCTGAGGACCTAGAGGGCCACATGTGACCTCAAGGGTGCTAGTTTCCCAGTCCTGATAGGCTCTGTTCAGGATCTAGTCTATAGTCCCTCTGAACTCTCTTACTTGATGTTATCAGTTCTCCTAGGTTCAGTTATCATCTATAGGCAGATGACCCAGATTTACAGATCCAGGCCTAGTCTATTTCCTAAACCCCAGTCCCATATCAACTGCCTATTGGATATTTTAAATACCTCATAAGCATCTCAGACTCACATATCTAAGTGGACCCAAAAAAAACCACTCCTCTTCCAAATTCCCCTATTTCTGTGGAAGACATCACCATTTTTCTAGTTACCTGAGGTTTGTAACCTCAGCATCATCTCTCAATTCTTTTTTGTCACTAATCCTACATATCTAATAGAAAAAAGACCAGTCTCCCACTGCATCCAGGGCCATCACCAGTTGTCCTAATCTATATCTTGGCACTGAACCCAAATGGTTCCAGAGGAGGAAGTGAGGCTGGTGACTTTGTACAGCCCTCCCTCACTTGAATCCAACTCACTGTGAATCATGGCATCCCTTTCCTGATATCATTGTGCTTCTTGAGAGCAAAGGACAAACAACAAGAATGACATATCTAATTAACCACCAAAGATGATCATTTCTCCATCCATAATATTTTTCCTCCCTAGACCATTCTCACTAGTCACACAGCCACCATCTCACTAGAAGCCCCTCATCACCTCCTGCCTTAACTACTGCAGTAACTTCCTGCCTCTCTCCCCCCTACCCTAATTCAATCTACCACACCACCACCAAAGTGATTTTTCTAAAGTCCAGGTCTTGCCGTGTCACCCTCCTACTCAGTGAACTTTAGTTTTTCCCTATTTTTTCTGAGCTTAAATATAAACTCCCTTGTTTGGCATTTAAAGCTCTTCATGACACATCCCTTTCCTACCCTTCCATCCACATTTTACATTGCTCACCTCTGTGAACTCTACTATTTCAGCAAACTGCTCTGGCTATTCTCTGCACACCACTCTTTCTCTGCAATTTCTGTGTTTTTTTCGCTGTCTGTCTCCATTGTCTGCAGTGTACTATCTCCTAACCTCTGCCTCTAGGAATCCCTAATTGCCTCCAATTCTCTGTTCAAGTACTACCAAATGAAGTTTTTCTTAATAACCCCAGAAAGTTGTGACTGCCCTGACAAGGTCACTGTTTCAGTTTGATTTGGTTTTGGTGCACGTTGTTTCCCTGATTAGAATGTGAGTTCCTTGAGGACAGGGACTCTTACTTCTTGTCTCTGTGATCCCAGTGTCCATCATATGCAGGCACTTAATAAATGTTTATAGATTGATTGATTCATGATCTCTGAGACACACAAGCTATCCTCTTAATAAATCATTCTATTCCTAAGGCATCCTGGGTCATCGGCTCCATTGGTAAGAGGATGGCAAGGTCATGGTCCTATTAAAATTAAAGTCAAAATTTCAAGTTCCTACCTTGAGACTCACTAACTGTATGACTCTTGGAAAGGGTCTTCATCTCTCTAAGTCTACTTCCTCATCTATAAAATTAAGACAATACTTGCACTCCCTACCACATTTAGTTGAAGGAAACTGATTAGTAAATGTCATGGGAGTGGAGTGGTGGGGGGGGAATGTAAATGCTTATAAGTAGTCACTAGAGGGACTGACTATAACTCCAGGGCTTTACCCCATGATGCAAATGCCTAGTTGTGGAAGGGGATGGTAGTTGTTTGTCCTTGGTTCTTGAAGAGGTCCATAACGTCTGCAAGGGGATGCCATGACTTGCAAGTGAATTGGATTGAAGGCAGGGTGGTACAAGATCATCAGCCTCACCTTCTTCTCTGGAGCCATCAGGGTCCAGTGGCAAGACATAGATCAAGACAACTGGAGATGGCCCCCTGAAGGAGGTAGAGAGGAGAGAAGAAGGAGGGAGGACAAAAATGTTTCCTCTCCAGAGCTTATGCTCCTGAGCTGACCCAACACCATAATCCCCAGAGTTCTATCACTATGATAGCCCTCTCCTGGAGTCTTTTCCCCCTGTGCTACTGCCTAGCCCTCCACCTACCCTCTCTCCTGCCTTAATCTCTTCCCGGGAGAAGGGGGCGTCAATAATCATCCATGCTGCTGAAATACATGCTTGACTTTACACCCTCCAGTTTTCTGATGCCTGAAGTGGACAGATCTTGGGACCCCCCATGCCATGCCTTTTACAGGAGTTGGGAGGAGGAAGGGAAGAGAAAAAAAAAGCATTTCTATTGTACCCAATATGTACTAGGAACTATGCTATGAATATTATCTGCTTTGATCCTTAAAAGAGACATCATCCTTATTTTACAGTTGAGGAAATCGAGATAAAGAGAGGATTTGGAGTTAATAAGTCTCTAAGGCCAGACTGGAATTCAGGTCTTCCTGATACTGGGCCCAGCACTCTATCCACTGTACCATCCATTCATCTTGCCATTCTTTTTGCTCACTGAGGCAAAGCCTGGGGTCTCGAGCTTTACTCCATCAGGGCAATGTACTGGGTCCTGGGTCCTCTCCCCTCCCACTACTACCATGGGTCCTTGTATCCCAAGGCCTCCTCCCTCTACCACTTGAATTTACCCTGAATCCTCAACTACCTTATTGGTTGAGGGTGTCTAAATGACTCATGCTCATTCACTCATCAAGAGAAACATGTACATGTCCTACGGCTGCTGAGTCAGTAATAATAACTTCCCTATGTGAAGGTCAGATTGCCAATCATGAGTCAAATGACGAGTACATAATGTTTTGGAAAAATTGTCACAATCCAGCTTGGCTTTGCCATTGGCATCTTCACAACCCAATCCAAATGGTGACCAAAAGTCACCAATCAAGTGTTTCTGTACCTCTTCTCAGTGGCTGATCTTTCTCTCCTGAGGCAGCCCTGTCAAAGAAAATATGTTACTATGATTCAAAATATAAGATCAAAGCTATTACCTCTTGTTCTCACTCAGGAAGTAAAGCAAAAAGAGAGTTAAGCTACGTGACCTTGGTGCATTTAATTCTGTTCTACATTCCATTCATTTGCATTGGGGTAGTATCTATTTTTGACAGTGTTCCTTCCCTTTAAGAATTCTGCAAAATGGCACAAAATAGTCAACCTTGCTGAATCCATGAAAGATTCAGGAGACCTTCAAAATTTATGTCCTATCCAAAAGAAAAAGAAATTCTGGAGAATATAGTAGTACCTCCTCCCACCTGTGATTTATATCCACAAAGCCAAATTCATATTTCACTGAGTACTTACCATCATCATCCAATGTTCCTTAAGCAGTCAAGATATTTTTAATAACAATCATTAACCAGGAGATGGAGTAGCAATCACCAAAATGACTTCCTCTTCTCCATTTGAATATTTCCGTATACTTGAAAACTAAGAATAATGACAAAAATAAAGGCTGTCTATCTTGTTCTCCAATGACAGCTTTAATCTCTCTCTGCCTCTGGTTCTGTCACTTGTGCAGGGTTTTAGGAAGTATTCCCAAAAATCATAAAAGATACCCCAGTGAGGAGGTTCACAAATTTATCAAACTAGAGCTAGAAGGTACCCCAGAGGTCAGCTAATCCAACCTTTTCATTTTACAGATGAGGAAACTGAGGCCCAGAAACTTTTAGTGACTTACTCAAGGTCCCACAGTGAAAACACCAGCATTAGAACCCAAATCCTCTGACTTAAAAGTTATCACTTGCACTCAATATTTTATTTGCTCCTATTGAAAAAAAACCAAAACAAAAATACCAATCAAAACCAAAGGTTGATTGTACTTCCTTCCTATATCATCAGCCCCTCTACCAATGATCTGCCAGTGTAATATATCACAGTAGAAAATACACTGAACCAAGAATCAAGAGAACCGGGTTCTAGTCCACATTTAGTCACTAATTGACTGTGTGACATTTTGGGGTAAGTCACAACCTTCAAGTTACATTCTTCCTCTGTAAAACAATGATGAAAAAAATTCATACATATATGCCCTATATTTCGCTGAGTTGTCATTAGGATAAAAGTTAAACAATATTTGAAAAAGCATTTTGAAAAAAATGAATCATAAAATTCATCTCAACAAACAAACTGAACATTTCATTAATTATCTCTCTAAAGACATAGTCTTTCTTCTCAGCTAAACTGTGAGTTCCCTAAAGATAAATACATCTTAATCTTCTTCCTATCTTCCCAGTGTCTAATGCAGGACCTTGATGTGCATATAGGTTAGGTCTTTGTGGGTGACTAAGACTGGAAGAAGTCTAATTCAAACCAGTAAAGGTTTCACAAAGGTGATGACAAGGATTATGAAAATATTACAATAGTATTTCCAGTTTGTAGGAAGAGCTACCAAAAAAAATAACCCTAAAAAAGACCTGCAATTTTATGAGCATATCATGTCAGAGGGGACAATGTTATGAGAACTGAACCTAACTGATAGATAAGAAGTGTATTGTGGAGGGCCTTGAATGTTGTGCCAGGCAAGCATGGAGTTCCCACAAAAAAAGTAAGTGTCATTCTCCTTCAACATTATGGAGTATAAGTCCACAGAGTAGCTGTGAGTTAAATTCACTCAGATTTGATTTTATTTGGCCAGATGCACACAACAGAAGTCGCTTAAGAGACTGTCTTACTCGTAACAGCATAGGAGAGAACAACCTTTCTGTCTGATGGCTCCTACCTGAAAGTTTACCACCATACTTCTCAGACCAATTACCTCTCGTTCCATGGCACCATTCCAGAATCTCAGTGATAATTTCTGAGTTAGATTCCTTTCAGCCCCAGTAACCCCCTAAGACCTAACATATCAGCTATCTACCTGTCCAATACTTAAGACAGAGCATAAGGGAGAAGATCCTGCATTCAGAATCAGACAGTCTATCTGAAGCACATGGAAAAGCAGAAGGTAAAAATTTTTATTGATATTTCCAAACAACTCATATTTTGTCACCTATCACCCTAGGAAGTAAAGTCAGACAGCTGCAACAATTGTCAATCACATCTTGAGGTCTCTTGCTGAGAGAAAATAGAAAACCAAGGGTTGGAGACAGCATGTGTTAGCCTGAAGTACTTGTCTCCCATGGAGCAAATTGGGGAAGGGATTCTGCAGGTGGTAGAAAATATTTTCTAATCAAGCCTATTTTTGTCTTCCAATAGTAGAAGAAAAGACAGTATCTGTGCCCAGATAACAGACAAGAGAGACTGCTCACTTTTCCCAAGAGCAAAGCACAAAGCCATCATATCTTCCTATTGTTTTCTTCTCTGGGGGAACTTATTTTTCTTCTCTTAAGTTGGAAAATTGAAAACTTGGAGAAGGCAAACACTTACTTCAACCACAGAGACAAAAAACAGATCCAAATAAATTGAGGGAAGCAGGAAGGACAGAGAGAAAGGGAGATTAGGGAATCACTTAAATTAGTCAGAAAACCTTATTTTTCTGTTCCTTCCTGATTTGTTTTTCTAAGACATTTTTGTGAGGGACCTCTCATCTGCTTTGAGAAATTGTGTTCCTGGTACCTGACAGTTCTCTCTTCTGAATTCCCACAACACTTACCTTATTATTGATACCACTTGTCACTTTTCACATACACTCCCTTGAACGGTTACTTGGCTCCTTTGTGGGTATGAATCTCATCTTTTCAGGTAGATTGTAAGTTCCTTGCAAACAGGAGCAATTTCTTATATTCCCTTAATGCCCACCACAACTACATACATAACACTCAGTAAATAATTATTGGTTGCCTGATTGCTAGCAATAGTAATAATAGTTGACATTTATATAGTGTATTAGAAGCACTTGCACATATCTCATCGAATCTCTAGTGATCAAAGAAGAGAATACAGTAAGGATGAATGGGAAAACATAGGGTAACTGTAATGTGACAACAGAATCTCTTGAAGAATGTGCCATTCTGATAAATTCTGCAATGTGGAATACTGAATTACTCAATTTAATGATCAAGTTAGTCAAAAGAAGGGAATGAACAAGTGGATTTTGGTACCAACTTCCCCTAAAAAAGTTCCTCCAGACTCTATGGAAAAGGACTTTCAAAAGAATTTGTGAAAAATGCTTTTTCATACTCCTCCACTGAAGTGTTCAGAAAATGAGCTGCATAGCAGAACTCATAGACTATTGTCAGAACTCTAAAATCTGAGTGTTTAAGAGGAGGGTTTTGCAGAGTGGTTCAGTTGCTGTGAATTTTCTTAAAACTTTTGTAAGGAATAAAAAAAAATAAAAGGGAAATTACTTCTCTTTCAGATCAAAGGAAACAGCATAGAAGATGAGGCATTTTGTGAACCCAAAATAAGGGTAGCCTGGTTGAAAGGATTTTTCCTCTATTATTTCAGCTCCAGAGAATCCACTACCCTTTAGACTTGTGTTAACCATATTACCATTTAACTGATGATTTACTGAGTATTTGAGAAGAGACAAAGTGGGATCATACCAATAGATGAAAATCTCTGTAAGGTTGAATATAGATATGAATGTATCTATGTAGAATGTATCTAATATAGATATGAATATAAATTAGGTAGAAAGAGGCAGAATAGATGAAAATATAGATTATTAATGGCCAGTCTCAGAGCACAGTCCACATTTCTCCATCTTGTTCATATCATTTACTGTCAACTTGAAGGAGTCTCTATAAAGTTCCACAAGGCTCTCTTTCCTTGGCCCTGATCTGTCCAACAGTTTTATTAATAACTTGGATAGATATATAGAGGTATGGTAATTATATTTATAAAATATACTAAATGGGAGGTTTACCTTTTGAATCATGGTAATGATATTTTCTTTATCTAGTGAGAGAAATTATTACTAATAACCAATATCTTGGGAAGAGCCTGAGACTCTCCCCTTCTTCCAAATTCCTGATTTTAAAAAAGTTTAGCTTCTTAAAAGACATTACTGATAGTAGGGTTGCATTAATTCTCCTCTATCTTGATCAGACCCTTCCCAGCCTTACAAGGAACTTAATCTAAGCTGGGGAAGTCCATTGTGTTCTACTTAAACTTAGGTAAGGACAAATTCTTGTGTCTAGATAGTCCAAGGCTGCAGGTGGTCTGAGTACAGAGATAATTTCTCTGTCCAAGGGTCACTCGCAGCCTCTGACTGAACACCTACTCTCCCCAAGGGTATATAAACTGTAAGCCTGCTGCCATGATTGTCTTTGGCCTAAGAGATGCCAAATGGCCATCCTTTTATTAATAACCTGGTTGCTTTATTAATAAAATGATTAAATTATCCAGAAATGATGTCTCTTTAGTTCTTACTAGGGCACAAACAGGATCACATTCTGGTTAGCAGACAGATTGTTCAAAGTTTATTTCCCTCAGTTGTGTGGTTCAGGAGTCCAATCTCTGTTTAGAGCAATGAATCCCCAAGTGTCAATTAATATAATAGCACATTTATACAGTTTTAGACATAAAGGAGTAATATCAAGAATGAGAGGGGAGCATGGAGAGATGGTGTGTCTTATTCTAGGAATAGTGGGAAGGGCAGGTCACTGGATAGAAGAGTACACGATGGGGATGTGAGGTGTAAGAACACTGGAAAGGTAGAGAGATGTTAGACCAAGAAGGACTCTGAATGCTAAAGAGAGGATTTCATATTTGATCCTGAAGATGACAGAGAGCCTCTGAAATTTAATGAGTATGGGATGATGACATAGTTGGATCTAGGATTTAGGAAAATCAGTTTGACAGTTGAATGAAGGATGATCTATAATGAGAGACTTGTGGCAGGAAGACCAATCAGAAACTATTTCAATAGTGTAGGTGTAAGGTGATAACAGCCTGCATCAGGGGGGTGGCGGCAATATCAAAAGAAAGAAGGTGGCATATTCAAGAGATGTTGCACAGATGAAATATGCAACAGATTGGATATGGGGAATGAAAGATAGAGAACAGATAATAATAAACAGGTTGCAAGCCTAAGGAACTGAAGATAGTGATGCCCTCAACAAAATAGAGAAATTTGAAAGAAAGTAGAGTTTAGGAGGGGGAAATATTGAGTTCAGTTTTGAAAATATTGAGTTTAAGATGTCTAATGGACATCTAGCTCAGGATATCTAAATAGCAGTTGGAGATATATGACTGAGGTTAGCAGTGAGGTTAGGCCAGGACAGGTAAATTTAAGAACCATCACAACAGAGATGATAATTAAATCCATGGAAGCTGATGAGATCTTCAAGTGAAGTAGCACAGAGTGAGAGAGGACCCAGGAAAGAGCACCATGGTTAGTGGCCATGACCTGGATGAGAATCCACTAAAGGAATTTGATCTATTTAATAAGAATTAATGGGAATATTCCATTAGAGCTAATGGAAAAACTGAAAAGGAGTCTGACAGAAATTAGACAGACCAAAATCTTATACCATATTTCACAGTAAGTTCAAGATGGATGTGTGATCTGAATATCAGATATTATGCCACTAAAGCTTTTGAAAAACTGACATGAACAGATTCAAAAATCACTTATTATCAGTCTACAAAAGTTATAATGTACTTACTAAGTACCAGGGACTGTGAAGATCACTGGGGGAAGGAAGGAAGGAAGGAAGGAAGGAAGGAAGGAAGGAAGGAAGGAAGGAAGGAAGGAAGGAAGGAAGGAAGGAAGGAAGGAAGGAAGGAAGGAAGGAAATGACATAAGAATAAAAGAAAAAGAAGATAGACATACACAGCTCTAATGCAGAAAGAAAAAGAAAGGTGATACACATACACAGCTCTAATACAGAAAGAAAAGAGAGAAAGGAAGAAAGATAAAGAAAGAAAGAAAAGCAGTCCTGGCTTTCAAAGAGCTCACATTCTATAAGGAGAGATGGCATGCAAACCATTTTATATGTAGTATGTATATACAAAAAAAAGTATACACACATACATATATAATTGAAAGGCAAAATACATTATACATATGTTTATATATGCATTATATAAATAATGTAAATGAAAGATAATCTTGGAAGCCAGGTATGGGAGAAGTGGGGAAAGAGATTGGGAAAGGACTCTTAAAGAATAAGATTTCAGCTAAGTCTTGAAGGCAATCAGGGAAGCCAAGAGGTGAAGAGAGAGGTCCTTCTAGGCATGAGAGCGAGCAAAAAGACATGGAGTTGGGGTATGGAGTGTCCTGTGCAAGTAACAACAAGACAGGCAATTATACTATAATGAAGAGTACATGGAGTATAAGAAAGTATAAGAAGACTGGACAGGGCCTGGATCTGAAGGGCTTGAAAAGGCAAACAGAGAATTTCATATTTGATCCTAGAGGTAATAGGGAGCCACCAGAGATTACTGAGTAATTGGATTGGTCTGACCAACACTTTAAGAAAATCACTTTGGCACCTGAGAGGAGGATGGACTGGAGTAGGGAAAGATTTGAGGTAGGGAAGCCAGACAAGAGGAGACAGTTCAAATATGAGGGGAAGAATGCTTGTACTAGGATTCCAGCTTGTGAGCAAAGAGAAGGGGTCATATAGGAAAGATGTTTCAAAGGCAGAGACAGCAAGACTTGGCGATGCATTAGATATGTGGAATGAGTTTGAATGAGGAATGGAAGTTGATACCAAAGAGATGAACCTGGGTGACTAGAAAGATAATAATGCCCTCAACGATAATAGGGAAGTTTGGAAAGGGGGAGATTGGTTTTAGGAGAAAAGATAAGAAATTCTGTTTTAGACATATTGAGTTTGAGATGTCTCTGGTACATTCATTTCAAAATGTTCAATAGGTGATGAAATACTTGAGGTCAAGAGAGAAGTTAGGGTTAGATAAATAGATCTGAGAATCTTTTGCAAGGAGAACATAATTGCCCCAATGAAACATGATGAGATCAACAAGTAAGAATAGAGAGAGGCAGAAGTGAGAAAAGAAAATGAAGTAATCAGAGCCAGGAAAACTCTAAATAATTACTACAACAATGAAAATGGAAATAAAAACCACAAAACAATAGAAACTGAATATTGCAAAAATTATAAAGAACAAGACTAGCTCCAAAATGAAAACATTAGAAGACAGCTCCCCCTGCTCTTTTACAGGGGTCAGGAATTACAAGAGTAGAATACTGTATATAATGACAGAATTTTTTCCAACAAGTTAATTAGTTTTATTTTTAATAAATAAAAGTCTTCCTCTTTTTATTTTTTTCTTTTCTTAAAATTATTTATTATTTGAGATGGCTTTCTCAGAGTGGAGAGCGAAAGAGATATAGGGATAAATAGCAGTAATGTAGAAACAAAAGATAGGAATAAACATTTTTAGAAGACTGAAAAAAGAAGAGTGAGTGGCGAAAGCTGGTAAATTCAAAATATAGTGTGCAAAATATGCAGCTAGAAGAAACTGGTCAGATCAAGTGGAAATCCATGTCAGGTATTCGAGCCAAATTCTATATGTTTTAACAAAAGAGAGAGGAAAAAAGGGTCCAGAGCATAGGAAAGGATACCATACTAGTGGGCTATTGCGAGTGAAGACCTGTAGTGGAAAGCAATGCTTCCCTGAAAAAGGAGGGAACCATCAAAAGGGAATAAGAGGGATAAGAAACATGTGAACTATAAACTTCAGGGGATAGTGGAAAGAGCCACTCTTTATTCTCTTTATTCCAGTTTACTGAGTGACAGATCACTTCCCCTTTATGATTTCAGTTTCCTCATCTGTAAAATGAGAAGATGGAACTAAATGATATTTAAGCTCTCTCCCAGCTCCTATATCCAAAGATTCTATACTTCTCTGTTAATCTTGTATGCACACAACAGGATCATGGTATACATCTACATATGGAAAAGAGTGCTAGCAGACATGTTTAAATGATGCCCTTGACACTTTCTAGCTATGTAACCACACAACTGTGTAGTCCCTTAACTTCTCTGAACCTTAATTTCCTCATCTATAAAATGGCCATGATCACAAGACTTACCTCGCTGGGGTTATTGTAAGAATCAAATAAAACCCTTTGTAAACCACCGCAAGAACAATGTAAATGAAAACTGTTGTTGTGAGTATGCTTTGCTTTTATAAGCAAAGTACAGATACTACACCTGCCCCATCCCTAGCCCACTATGGGCTTTATTCAGAGCAACTGCTTCCACTGCCCTCTTCCTATTTAGTATCATCCCTACCTGTTTTTCAGCTCCTGAAACATCAGCCAGTTTGACATTTCCACATTCTGTGATTGTTTCTGAACATTTGGACTGCAAGGTCACACTACTATCCAAGTAGTTTAAGAGGACCAATTATTTTTTGCCTGCTATTCAAACAGAAACATCCAGCTGGTTGGATTTCATTCCGCATGAATGCAGAATGCCACTTTAAGGTGGCAAATTGCACACAGAATGCATAGGTTTAATGGAAAATTTTTGATAAGCCAACATAGCTCCTGACTTTCCCCATATATACATAGGAAGAGAGAGAATAATGATAACCAGTATCATTGGGAAATATTTGTTACAATTTGAGTCATACAGTCCAACCACTTTTGTGCACAAGAAGCAATAATAATTTCTTAGAACATCAGATGCCCCTTTAGCATGTTATTGATGAGGTAAAACAATGCACTGCATACCCAAGGGATGGTGCTATGAAAAAAAATTGCTTCTCTAATATATTTTTCCCTTTTTAAAATTTATTATTTATTTTTAAAATCTTTTTTTAAATTATGAATTCCTAATTCATTCCCTCCCTCCCATTCCT
This sequence comes from Bettongia penicillata ogilbyi, assembly GCA_023548195.1. NCBI lineage: Eukaryota > Metazoa > Chordata > Mammalia > Diprotodontia > Potoroidae > Bettongia > Bettongia penicillata. The sequence goes on along the minus strand of JAJHZJ010000608.1, from coordinate 6,686,578 downwards.
CACTTATCCATTGAGAAGGCAAGAAATATGATATTAATTAGACATATGAAATTATGCAAAACATATTTCTATATTAGCATGTTACAAAAAAAGAAAGAATAAAGAAAGTGAAAAAATATGCTTTATTCTATATTCAGATTCCATTAATTCTTTCCCTGAAGGTGGAATTTTACATCCTAAGTCCTTTGGAATTGCCTTGGACCATTGTATGATCAGAATAGACAAATCCTTCACAGACGCTCATCATACAGTATTGCTGTTACTATGTACAACATTCTCATAGTTCTACTCGCTTCACTTTGCATCAATTCATGTAAGTCTTTCCTGGTTTTTCTGAAATCATCCTTCTTATCATTTCTTATAGCACAGTAATATTCCAACCCAATCATATACTACAGCTTGTTCAGTCAGGCCCCAGTTGATGGGAATTCCCTGAATTTCCAATTCCTTGTCACCATTTAAAGAGTTGCTATAAATATGTTTGGATATATAGGTCCTTTTCCTTTTTGCTCTGGTCTGACATGGAAATCTTTAAGCTCTAGTAGCTTAAAAATACACAGATTTGAGAAACACCCTATATATTTCTGGGTTTGTTTTGCTTTCAAACAATTTGGATGTTTTAAAATATTTTTATATTAATTAACTAGCTTGTTTTATGTAATGGCATGGTGGTTAGAGAGCTGGCCTCTAAGTCAAGAAAATCTGGGTTCAAATCCTACCTCTGACCTATATTGGCTATCTGGCCATGGGCAAAACATTTAAATTTTTAGCTCCCAAAGCAACTCTCTAAGGCTATAAGTGGCTTCACGGTTTCCAGATCTCCAATGATACAGTGAGTTTCTTCACTAAGAAGTCTCTATATCAGTGAAGTTATAGGTCTAGTTCCCCCCAAAAAAATGTGTCATGTAACTACACACACACACAAGTATAGAGATATAGAGATTATAGTATCTCAATGGATTAATTTTTTATTCATATTATTATTAAAGACTTAAAAAGGAATAGAAAATATAATATCCCCTTGTGTTTATTATCATTACATATTGAGAGAAACAGAGAATATGTTTACTGATTTCAAAAAAGTATTTGACTATCATAAAATGTAACCTTGAAGACTTTCTTCAGAAAATATTTCTGCAGTACATATACTAAAATCATATTGGTCCCATGACAGAAACAGCTATAGATATAACTCAGTCTCATGTTAAGCATTATAAATACAAAAATTTAAACAACTTTGCTCATCTAAGAATAAATGGACAAGGAATCCTGAAGACTTTGAAAATTTGTTAGGATATTCTTTGGATTCAAATTAGTTCATTTAAATGCAAATATTTAGCAAGTAGTTTAACTGGTGGAATTGATGTTCAATATTAATTCTTAATAAAATATTTTTCAATGAATAGAGAGGAATGGATGGAGTTATGAGCCTTCATCACACAATCTTGCAGCTGCCTCCAAATCCATGCTATCCCTCCAAGTTTTAAACTTGCATTGCCACTCAAAAGGTCTGTGACATGGGTGATGACATTATTATATTGATAACTTTCCAACTCAGTAATTGTTAACATGTGAGCAGCATCTGAATTTTCACTCCCTAATAAATCATTTCAGCATTAGAAAAGTTCATTTGTTACTTTCAATATGATAAATCTGAAAAAGAGTTAGTGAACTGAAACAAAGCTAGATTGTGGCTGGCTCTGAATATCAGTGGCAAATTTTGTTTGTGTTTTTTCTCATTTGATAGGCAATGGGGAAATCCTGGAAGTTTGGGAGTAAAAGAATGATATTTCAGTGATTTACTAGGAAGATTACTAAAGCAGTCATATATAGGATGAATCAGAATGAAATTAAATTGGAAACAAAATGACCATTTAGGAGGTTATATTACAATAATCCAAATGAAAGGTGATAAGGGTCTGATCTAGGATGGTCACTATGGACTGTGATGGAGATAGGGATCATTATGAGATACACTGTGGAGGACTGGCCAAGAGACATCTGAAATGTGTGTCTGGACTAACAGAAAAAAATCAAAGCTAACTCCAAAGTTATAAGCCTGAGAGATAAGGGGCTCTCATCTTCCTGATTAATTCTGGACAAACTCATTGTTTATCTTCAAGGACTGTGCAAGGCATTGATAAGCTAATCAGGCTTTCCATCCAGCTGCATGTCATCACTTGGGCAATATGTATTAGAATTATTATTATTGAAGAAAAATAGTCTGCTTCACCAGTTGAGCAGATTATCCATCTGATCTGCAGAGGGCACCAGATAATCTCATTTTTTCCAACAGATGGGTAGGCATATGGAAATGTGGTACCTGCTGGTTGGGGCTGTCAGTCAGAAAGCTACCTGCTCTCTAAATGGTCATTTTACTGCATGAAAGATTAAGTAGGAGTTGTTTCTCTTTTGTCACTGTGTATAAATCCATTGAGGTTTTTCTCCCTCCTGAAAACTGGAGCTGCAGCTGAAACTCCCCTGAGCCCAAGATCCCTTCCTAACCATGAAACTAAGACGTGTATCTGGGATAACCAAAGACAGCAGTTTTCACTTTCCTCAACTGGAAAACTGAAGAGAGGCTGAGAGTAAACTGATTTAACTACTGGAGAGAGACTACCAACTGCTGCTTCTTCAGCTGAGAGAGATAGAGAAGAGACAGAAAAAATATCAAGAGCAAACTTCTTTACCCTTTCAGCCCAACACTAACCTTTCTCAACATACTGTTTCCTGGAGAAGAACAAAACCAGACTGCTATCAGTAAGCACCAAGAGGAAAAGCATCTTGAGAGAGATTTGTTTTCTAAGCTGGCTGGACCCTGCACTGTGCCCTAATTCTAATTATCCCCCTTTGTTGGCAATGAATGCTACCGGCTCCCCACTGTCTTTTCAGAATCTGCTGTCAAAAGGTACAGAGGAAGTCAATTCCACCTTCCTCTTCAACAACCAGAGCAGCCCTGGATTCTGTGAACAGGTCTTCATCAAGTCAGAGATCTTTCTGACTCTGGGAATCATCAGTCTCCTGGAAAACATCCTTGTCATCTTGGCTGTGTTGAAGAATGGAAATCTGCACTCCCCTATGTACTTTTTCCTCTGCAGCCTCGCAGTGGCAGACATGCTGGTGAGTGTGTCCAATGCTCTGGAGACAGTGATGATTGTCCTCCTCACCAATGACTACTTGACCTTTGATGACCAGCTCATTCAACACATGGACAATGTCTTTGACTCTATGATCTGCATTTCCTTGGTTGCCTCCATCTGCAATCTCTTGGTCATTGCCATCGATAGATACATCACCATTTTTTATGCCCTGCGTTACCACAGCATCATGACAGTGAAAAAAGCCATCACCTTGATTGGGGCTATCTGGGTCTGTTGTTTCATCTGTGGCATCATGTTTATCATCTACTCTGAGAGCAAGACTGTCATCGTGTGCCTCGTTACTATGTTTTTCGCCATGCTGCTCCTTATGGCCACCCTCTACATGCACATGTTCCTGTTTGCCCGGCTGCATGTCAAGCGTATTGCGGCACTGCCAGCGGATGGGGTGATGCACCAACATACCTGCATGAAAGGGGCTGTCACCATCACTATTCTTCTGGGGGTGTTCATTTTTTGCTGGGCACCCTTCTTCCTCCATCTCATCCTCATCATCACATGCCCTACTAATCCCCACTGCATTTGTTATACATCCCACTTCAACATCTACCTGGTCCTCATCATGTGCAACTCAGTCATTGACCCCCTCATTTATGCTTTCCGAAGCCTTGAAATGCGCAAGACTTTTAAAGAAATAGTCTGTTGTTGCAGTGGTATAAGTTCAGGGTAGTGCACCTTCTGCTATTCCAGGGCACTGAAATGTAAGAAATCACCTTCTAAATTCTTCTTCCTATAATCAGCGATAATATTTAAAAAGAAACTTTAAAGAGGTTTTTAAAAATGTATCAGCTGGTTCTTTAAGCTTACTTTTTTTTAAGAAAAAAGGGAAATTCTTCTGAAGGGGAAAAGTGTACAGAAATCACCCTTTAAATGGATTTGCATAGTGGTTACAGCAGTAAAAATTACTATGTATCTCCTCAAATGTCACTCCAAGAAACCCTTAAATGTAGAATGAGCTAGTCAAAATCGACATTGGTTTCTAAACCCAGATTCTGTAGCATTTCCCTGTTAAATTGCTTCATTTCTATGTCATCAGACATCAGGGTAAAGGACTCACGTTAGCAGGTACAAGGAACTATAATCTCCTGAAAAACTGGACCAATAACCACCTACCAAGTTCCTTTGGTACCCTGTTGGAAATTAGACTTTAAGTTCATTTAATTAAGGAGTAAGAATTACTACTTTGTTATCCCTGATATGTGTGAGCCTTGAGCTATTTCAAGAAATATTTTCTAAGGTAAATAACCTCTGTGAAACATCGAGATGCTGATACAGTTTCTTCATCAACGACACTTGGAATGTAACCAGCTTCTGTATTAAATTAAAGGGAGCTCTCAGAATATTGATAAAAGCAAGCCAGTGGACTTTGGGTAAAGTCAAAGAGATACCAGTGGAAAATGTACTGTAGCATGGGTTGTTCTTTTGTAGCTTTCTCCTTCTTTGCCTTTCTGATGTCTTTAAAAGAAAAAGAAAGAAAGAAAAATGAGAATGAGAGAATTTTCCAGACAAGAACATGAGCAGTTGTTATACTCATCCTCAAGACAATTTTGAAAATTCTTGGTTTAACTCTTCTGAGCCTACTTCTGTTAGTCTCTAAAAAGGTCAGAAATCTAGTTGCTTTCTAATAGTTTTCTACTGAAAGTTACTGTGACCAAATTCATATGCTGTATTCTTGGTATCTTATATTGCGAAAATATGTTCTGAGCTGCCTTTAGTACCGATTAACTTTTCACAATCTGCTCTACAAGGCATGAATTTCTTGAATGAAGTGCTTGAGCATGCTAAATGGCTAAATGCACCCTGACTCAACTGAGTAACCCCAGAGCCCTGTCCCTCTTTTCCTAAGATTCTGAAGGCTATTCTACTTACCTTCTGTTCTGTAATTCAGTGCATAATTGCATTTTGCCTCTGATAAATACTTGTGTTGTACCATGTTCTTATTATATAAGAATGGATTTTTTAGTGTATCTGACATATTACTTATTTGTCATTAAATTTGTTTTGTGATTCTGGTAAACTTATTCCATGCTATGTTTACTATGCTTTCAAGTGGTGAGAAGTGTTTGATGCTGCTAAAATTAAAACAAAACTCCCTAATGTGTTCTATTTTAAATAAACTACTTGCAACCACTTGTGTGCTTTGCATGTGATTCTCATGATTTTGCAAACAGTCACCAGTGCCCTGCTGACAACACTCACTTCTGCATTTTGACTAGAAAACATGACCATAGAAATACTATTTCCTGGTCATTTTCCTATTGTCCAAGGCATATGGACACACAAGCAAGTGCCATCCATACTTTTTAAAATAGAGACACTGAGTTACTGTGATTCATACAAGAATATACATCAAATAAGTGTCAGAACTGGGAGTCAGTGCTATAAGAAATGGAATCAGAGTATTCCTACACTTATGTATATCTTTGGTTAAAAAAAAATACAGGTTGATAATAATGCTTTAAATTGGCATGAGGTTTTTTTCTTTGGTAGAGGCTTTTTCATTATCCCATTTAATCCTCACAATACTTTTCCAAGGTACAGAGGATTGTATAGCTCAGGCCCCTTTCAATCATGGGTCCCCTGGAAAGCTAACCAAAGTTCATGGTATCCTGTGGCTCAGTATCCACTCAACAAATCATAATATATATATATATATATATATATATATATATATATATATATATATATATATATATATATATAACAATTTAAGCATAATTAGGGATAGGGATTGAAGCTATGGTTTCATTGATAAAGAAATTGCATTTACAAATGTAGACCAGCACCTCCTCTTCATTTTACATTCTTAGAGAGTTGCCTAGACAGAAGTTAAGAAGTTAGGTGATTTGTCCAGGGTCATATAGCTAGTATGTCTCTGAGGCAAGATTTGAACCCAGATCTTCCAAACTACCTCTCAAACATAACTAAGTGCAGTAAAATAAAATGAGGTTGAATGGTGAGAAAGGAAAGTAATATAGTCATTATGTCAATATTCAGTAAAACTTGTTTTCAAAAAAACAAGTCAAGAGCAAAATAAAATAAATAATAAGGAAAATCTCCTCCATACATATGGTGGTACACTACCCCAACCCCCGTTGCCACTTTATAATTTATAGGGAGAACACATGGAGAGAACATGTATGACCAGGAGAGCACACATCCTTTCTGTGCACCTCCCATCTGTGCAAAAGCCCTATTAAAGCAAAGGCCGTCTCACCAACTTCTATGGTCTCTTAGGATCAGAAAATCAATTTTCTCTTCTTTTGAACTATAATCAATATTCTCCTTTTCCTTTTCCTGTAAGTCATCAACCTTTCATATATGTTCAGCTATTACCTCCATATATGACTCCAAAATCTTTTTTTGTATTAAAAACCTTTCAAGGCTTAATTTACTCTTTAGAGAAGTATAGACGTAATACACATTTAAAAATTACATTCTTTATCACTCGGCATAAATCAAGATACAGGATGTTAGAAAAAGAATATGATATGTTACCATGAAATCTTTACCATTTCTTCAGGGGAATGACTTTTTATAATTCTTTGATGAACTGTTCAAGTGCAGAGAAATAATCCTGGCACTACTATATGTCATTATGAGTTCCATTAGGAAAAATCAAAAGTTCGTAAAGATGCTTCATCATTACTGGTGGAATTAACTGGTCTGAGAGGCCAGAGAAAAAAAGAGAAATCATTCTGCACTGAGAGATTTTTCCATAGGACAGGGATTTATTTTTGTAGCACCATAAAGAAAGATATCACATTAGAGAGAATATTACACACATTCTATTAATATGTACACTCTGTCTTTGTCATTCCTATTATTCCTGAACACATCAGCACAGGTAATCCTGGCACTTCTTCCAGGACCTGTTATCAGTTCTAGGTTCTGGGTATCATCAGATCTTCTGGTCTGCAGTCTCAGTCTTGAGATTATGGATTTTCCAAGTTTTTAGCAGAATCTCCAACTGATGTCAGGTTCTGTAGCTAGCTTCTACTCCCTAGTGGCCTTCACAATTTTAGCATTTGTCAAGAAAGGGTCAGCCTCTGGAGTAATCCCTTCTGTACTCCTCCTATTTGTGCAAAAGTTCCATTTAAACAAAGGCCATCCCTTATCTTTCAAATATATAGAGAACTGAGTCAAATTATAAGAATTCAAGTTATTCCCAGATTAATAAATGGTCAAAGGACATAAACAAGCACTTTTTTGATGAAGAAATCAAAGCTAACTATAGTCATATGAAAAAAAGTTCTAAATCACCATTGATTAGAGAAATGCAAATTAAAACAAGTCTGAGATGCCATATCATACCTATAAGATTGACTAATATGACAAAAAGGGAAAATGATACATGTTGGAGAGGATGTGGGAAAATTGGGACAATAAAGCATTGTTGGTGGAGTTGTGAACTAATCCAACGATTCTGGAGAGCAATTTGAAACTATGGCCAAAGAACAATCAAATTGTGCACGCCCTTTAATCCAGCAATACCTCTACTAGGTCCATATCCCCAAAACAGGGGAAAAGACCTACATATACAAAAATATTTATAGAAGCCCTTTTTGGGGTGGCAAAGAATTAAAAATTGAAGAGATACTCATCAATTGGGGAACAGTTGAAAAAGTTGTGGCATATGAATGGAAAGGAATGCTATTGAGCTATGAGAAATGAACATGCAGATTTCAGAAAAAGTCTCATGGAGAGACTTCCATGAATAAAGTAAGCAAACTAGGAAAACATTGTACACAGTAACAGCAACATTGTATGATGATCAACTATGACTGACATAGCTCTTCTCAGCAATACTGTAATCCAGGACAATTCCAAAATATTCATAATGGAAAATGCTATCCACACCCAGAGAAAGCACTAGTGGAATCTGAATGCAGATTAAAGCATACTGTTTTCACTGTATTTTTTTCATGGTTTTTTTTTCCTTTTGTTCTGTTTCTTCTTTCACAACATGACTAATATGGAAATATGCTTAACATGACTACACATATATAATCTAAATCAAATTGGTAACTGTGTTAGGGAGGGGGAAGAGAAAGGAGGGAGAAAATTTGGAATTTTATTAAAATTTTATTTAATTTTACCAAAATTTTATAAAATTTTATCAAAATTTTATTAAAAATTAATGTTATGGGGAGGAGCCAAGATGGCAGACTAGAAAGATTCACATATGCTAGCTCCAAACCCACAGCACATAAATTACCTGTAAAGAGGAACCCCCCACAAATTCTGGAGCTGTGGAAGCTTCACAACAATGGAGTGGAAGAGATTTCTGTTCCAGAGAGCCCTGAAAAACCAACACCAAAGGTTCATCACGTACTGGACCCAGAGCAAAACCCAGCCCTGCTTTGGCCACGCAGCACCAAGAGGACCAGATCAGAGCAGGCTTCAGGGATGGAATCTCCGGTGGCCATGAAGGTGCCTCAACCCACAGGCACTACAGGTCAGTGAGAGAGACTTCTGGGCTGGCCAAGAGGGGAGCGGGGTGTCTCCATAACTCAGGCCCCCTCGGGAGGAAGCCGCAGGGGAGGTGGCGGACAGGGGCTCCCAAAGCAGAAAGGACCTCAGATCCATTACTGAAGGTCTCCACATAAACTGAGCCTGGGCAGCGGCCCTGCCCCCACCTAAGAATCTGAACTTAATCCCACTGAATAGCAGCCCTGCCCCAGCTGAAAGCCCTGAGGCTGGGAAGCAGCATTTGAATCTCAGACCCCAAGCACTAGTGAAGCGGGGGTGAAGAGGAATCTCAGAAGTCAAGTAACTGCTTGGGAAAATGCCCAGAAAAGGGAAAAAAAATAAGACCATAGAAGGTTACTTTCTTGGTGAACAGATGTTTCCTCCTTTCCTTTCTGATGAGGAAGAACAATGCTCACCATCAGGTAAAGACATAGAAGTCAAGGCCTCTATATCCCAAACATCTGAAATACTTATCCAATGGGCCCAGGCCATGGAAGAGCTTAAAAAGGATTTTGAAAATCAAGTTAGACAAGTGGAGGAAAAACTGGGAAGAGAAATGAGAGAGATGCAAGAAAAGCATGAAAAACGGGTCAATACCTTGCTAAAGGAGACCAAAAAAAATGCTGAAGAAAATAACACCTTGAAAAATAGGCTCACTCAATTGGCAAAAGAGGTTCAAAAAGCCAATGAGGAGAAGAATGCTTTCAAAAGCAGAATTAGCCAAATGGAGAAAGAGGTTCAAAAGCTCACTGAAGAAAATAGTTCTCACAAAATTAGAATGGAACAGATAGAGTCTAATGACTTTCTGAGAAACCAAGAAATCATAAAACAAAACCAAAAGAATGAAAAAATGGAAGATGATGTGAAATATCTCATTGGAAAAACAACTGACCTGGAAAATAGATCCAGGAGAGACAATTTAAAAATTATGGGGCTACCTGAAAGCCATGATCAAAATAAGAGCCTAGACATCATCTTTCATGAAATTATCAAGGAAAACTGCTCTGATATTCAAGAACCAGAGGACAAAATAAGTATTCAAGGAATCCACTGATCACCCCCTGAAAGAAATCCAAAAAGAGAAACTCCTAGGAACATTGTGGCCAAATTCCAGAATTCCTAGGTCAAGGAGAAAATATTGCAAGCAGCTAGAAAGAAACAATTCAAGTAAAAATGAATGTTTAGAAGGATTCTGGGAAGATAGTGGAGTAGGTCAGAAAACTCCAAGCTCTCAAGATTTTCCCCTACAAAATAGTTAAAATAGCAACTTAGGGCAAACAAAGTGTGGGTAAAGATAAATAAGAACCGGGGCACAATGGGGGTCCTTCTGGGACAATTTGGGAAGATCAGAAGAAAGATCCCAGGACAAGATTTGATCCCAGTGAAGAGCAAACACCTCTAAGCTAAGGTCTGCTTAAATAACAAGCCTTGGTTTGACAGTCTGCCTTGGTCCCAGCTACAGGAACTTTCACCACCCCACCCCATCCCCGACAGTGAGGGGAGTTTAGTGTTTGAGCCCCAGAAGACTGAGGTAACCTCTGCTGATAAGGACTGCCATACTCAGCTGTGCTGTGAAGAGCTGCAGGACTAGAAGGAACTAGCACATGGCAGGTGAGTGCAGAAGCAGTGGGGCAGAAAGCCTCTAGCTGTGGGCATTTATAGGAGGTTGGAGGTTTAGCTTTGGTTCCAGGCAGAAGGGAAAAACTGAAGATCTACAGCAGGAGGCACCATCCTACACAACCCAGAGAGAGGTGATTACAAAAATTAAGCCATTACTACAAAAAGTGCACAGGCAAAGGAGAAAGAATCCAACCGTAGAAAGTTATTATGGAAATAGAGATGGCCAGGGTTCATCTTCAGAGGAGGATATTGAAGTAAAAAAAAAAAACAAAGAGTAATATCAAATGGTAATTTGCCTAAAAAGAATTCTTAGCAGATCTTTAAAAAGAGTTTAAAAACCAAATGACAGAGATGGAGAAAAACTAAGGGAAAAAATAAGAATAACCCAAGAAAAACAAGAAGATTATGAAAGGAAAGTCAACAAATTAAAAAAGAAAATTCAGAATCTTAAGGAAGAAAATGATACCTTGAAAACTAGACTTGGGCAAAGTGAAGCCAGCAAAATTATTGGAGATCAAGAAATAATTAACCAAAATATGAATAATGAACAAATAGTGAACAAAAAATGAAATATAAGAAAAACAGCAGATTTGGAGAATAGATCAAGAAGAGAAAATATAAAAATAATTAGACTAACTGGAATTTATAATCAAAAAAAGAATCTTGATGCAATAATACAAGAAATAATTAAAGAAAATTGTCCTGAAGCATTAGAATGGGGGGAGGAGGGAGAAGTCCACTGATCACCACTTAAAAGATCCTATGAGGAAAACTCATAGAAATGCCATAGTCAAATTCCAAAACTTCCAGCTCAAGGATAAAATATTAAAAGCATCAAGATTAAAACAATTTAAATAGGGTGGTGCCACAATTAGACTCACACAGACCTAGCAGCAGAGACATTAAAGACCACAGGTCTTGGAGCATAATATATTGAAGAGCAAAAGAACTGGGGCTCTGGCCAAAGATATCATACCCTGCAAGGTTAAATATTAACCTGAATGAAAAAAAAAATGGACATTTGATAAGCTTTCAGACTTTCAAGACTTTGTTAAAAAAAAACTCCTAAACTTAATAGATTTGACATACAAGAACCAAGAGAAATATAAGGTATGTACCAAAGACTGATTACAAATGATTCATAAGGACAGACTGTTTACTTTTTACTTTTTGCATATATAAAAATGTAAAATTATGACTAAGATCCTTATTAATAATTGGGCAGCTCATAAGTAAGATTGGGGAAAACCTGAGTAGGCTATGAATTTTTAAAGTAAAGCCATTTAGGAACAGCTAAAAGAGTAATTATTTTATACAAATGAGATACAAGAGGAAGAATCAATACAAGGGAATTAGATGGGGGAGGAGGGCTGGTAGTTTTAGTTCTGGTAACCTAGTTTCATCAGGAATGAGTTTAAGAGGGAACATATATATTTAGAAGAGTATAAAAGTCTAAATTCAGAAGAAATGAAATGATAGGGGCATAGGAAGTGGGGAGAGAATAAGGGAGGGATCTTTAGAGGGGAGGCAGAGGGAATAGATAAAAAGGGGTATAGAAGTGTGTTTAGATTTATGGGAATGGGAGGATAGCGGAGGGATCCTGGGAGGGGGTAGACAAGTAATAGAAGGGCAAAGTAGTTGGTAAAAGTAAAGTACAGAAGGCAGGAGGGATAGAAAACAAGAGATATTCACAAATATAAAAAACAAAGATCAAGAGTAGAATATATTTGGGAAAGTATATGTCTATATATGTATGTATATATGTATATGTGCATGCATATATCTTGGTTTCTAACAAAACTAACATTTCCTTTCAAATGCTTGACCTTGGTCTAAATGGATCCAGTCAAGGAAGCCATATGCAAAGAAATGCAACAGCTTGAGAACTATAGAAACTTTCTAATTCCTCACTGGGCATACCTATGCTTTTTGGTTAAAATGCTTTCGCCACCAAAATGTTGATCACATTCTTTCTTTCTCATTCTAAACAGAAAAAAATCTACACATGCAAGATCCAAAGACTTGCAGATATGGCTCTCCATGTAAGAAGTACAAAGCCAGTAGTACTTTTCCGTGAATACATCAAGCATGGGTCTCACATTTCCTACAGATATTAGCTGTCAGCTTGGACCAGGTGAATCTATTTTATACCATTTCTAACATTCTCTTTGTTTCACATTCAAATTATCATGTAGCACTTTCAAGACCATAAACCAGAAGGTCTTGGGAAAAAACTGACTCCTTTCCAAAAACAAATGGGATCAGTTATGGTCTACCATTGAATTCTATTGTATAGCTCCAACTTCTGCCATTCGACTGTAGGTCAGACTCTGAACTTCCTCTATGAGGTATCTTAGAATCACAGATTCATTTCTGGGCCTTTGTTGCTTTTCATGGTTCTTCATTAATCAGTTGCTCCTATTACCTATCATCCAAAAGTACCCCAGACATTTGCCCAATGTAACAAAATTTATATCCATGAATGATGCACTTTCCAGTGGAGGTTCCAAAATTTAGTTCATATTCTCATGTGATAGAAGCCTGGTACCCTGCATGTCACAGAATATCTTGATCATTTTGTGGATTTTTATGATGGCTTTGGAAACACCTGCAAGATAGAACATCTGAATTCATATTAGTCTACCCTGGTCAAAAATGCACAGTAAACTCAATTGAATTAGTGACAACTAAACATCTTAGACAGGTAGTGTTCAACATAGTACTAGTCAGAAAATGTCAGTGAGTTATTATCTGCCCAAACTTGGAATTGAGCTCTACACACAGTCTGAGAACTTATCAATTACATTTCAAAGCCAGGAATCCTAATTCATGTAGATGGCAATGTCTCATTGTCAGTAAGCCTTCTCCTGGAAAATATGACAGGCTTCTAGTATCCATTATTCTCTGTTATAAAATTGGTTCCAAGCCAACTAGATCAGTATTTATGTAATAAAGAACTTTCTTGTATCTCCCTATGTGAGGTAGGTGACCAAATCCTTCAATGCCTGCTCATATTATTTCTCCTGACAATGTTCAAAGGGCACAAAGGGGTTCAGTCCAGATTATCATTACCAGTTTTGTTTCCAGATCCTTTCAGTAATTGCAAAGATCACTAAAGAGACTTAGCAATGATGACATGAACCTTCACAGAACTCCAACGGCAACCAACAAATCTTCAAGTTTTGAAAGTTATTTGGATGTGGCCAGCTGACAAACAGTCCTATCTTTTCAAGCTCAGTTTTCCCTCCCTCCCAAGATTCTATGTGACTCATGTGCTCTACAGAGCCTGGCGTTAATCAACTAAGGAGCTTCAAACTGGCACTTCTAGTCACCCCAGCACTTTCATTTTCATGGTTCTCTACTGTGTTGCTAAATACAATGAAATCATTCACTCATTTGACAAACATTTATCAAGCACCTACATTGTGACAGTATCTTTCCTCTACCAAACTAAGGACAGAGGGATGGGGAATGGGGGAATGGAAGAGAGACACAACACACACACAACTAAATAAATACAACGCTGATACAAAGTGTTTTAGGAGCAAAAATCATGAACTAGGTAATTGAGGAAAGACCTTCCAAAGTTCAAGAAAATGGGAGTTCCAGCAGGTGTGAAAAGTATTTAACTGCACAGGCAAGCAGTTCTTAAGCAAGGCCACTCAGTAGCTCATAAGCTGGGGGTCTACCTAGATTTCAATATTTACTGTGACTGTTTTCACCTAAGAAATGCAACCAGAATTAGAGATAGTGGTTATTAGAAAGAAAATTCAACTAAGAGGCATAAGATCTGAGTTTTTTCTCTCTCATCTGGTCATTCAACTATGTACATATATTTACATATATACACAAATGCATGCATATATACATGTATATAGTACTGAATATGTGTGCTATATATATGTGCATCTATACACATGTGAATTGTACATGCATTCATAGTTATTTGCATGTTACCTCTCCCATTAGACTGTGCGTTCCTTGGTGTAGGCACTAGTTTTGTTTTGTGTTGTGTTTTTGTGGGTTTTTTTTTTCCTTTTTTGCCTTTCTTTATATCTTTAGCACTTAATATAGTACCTAGCACATGGTAAGTGTTTAATAAATTCTGTTGACTTGCATTTCGTTTACAGACTTTTTCCCTTGAGTTATTTTACTTGATAATTAAATTTAAGATGTTTAAAATGAAATATCCATGGAGGAACATAATGAACAAACTGTGCTACTGCAGAAATGAATTGTAAAAATCTAGTTATTTGACAAGATAATGAAAGGCAAGAAAAAAAAAACCCAACATGATATTAAGGAACGAGTTGCTAACTTCTGATGTGTCCCATTCCATTTTTGGATGACACTAATTGCATTGTAGGCACTTACAGATTGTTCATTTTTATCGGATGAAACCTGCCTCCTTGCAATTGTCCCTAGTTTCGAAGGCCAAACCATCTTCTCTTCTACATTATCCTTCAAGTGTTTGAAAAGCATTAGGTTTTCCACTTCTCTCCTCTAAAAGAAACATTTCCAGTTTTTCCAATGGAAAAATTTGTCCATTTCCAATTTGTCCAATTGACATATCATCTCACCTTCATGGCTATTCTCCTCTGTGCTCAATCCTTCTAAATCCCCTTGAAGTTTCCTAATTGATCATCCAGCTATACTACCTCCTAGAGGTAATTCATGTCACGAACCACTTACCTTTTCTGCCACTCACTGGAAAGTGGAATAAGACATAGAAATTCTATAGTTCATGTGCTCACCATGATAAAATCCTACTGGATAAATGAAAGCTGTCTTTTTCGAATCCTCCCTTACTAGGAGAATCAGATAACCTCATTATGCAACACTGAAGAACCTGCCAAGAAGTCCAAAACATGTGGCACAATGCACTGATCCACTTTAGTTCTCTTGTTAGATGCCTATTAATTTATGCACACATGCTGACCCACAGGTAGAAATTCCAGAGGCTAGCACAAGAATTCAAAAATATAACCCATCTCCAACAATATCAAAGAGCAGTTCAATTCAGCCTTTAAAGAAAATTAAGTTGGGGGGTTGGGATGCACAAAGGGAAGAGACTTCAGACTTTGGGGCAAAAGACTTGGTAGGGAGAAACACTCAAGGTCAATAGCCTGTGCTATCTGTCACTGTGGGCAGACACCCCAGAACAGTTAGCCAAGAAGCTGCCTCAGAGGTAGGGAGAAGTGTCAACCCAGTCAAGGAATGCCCCCCCTGGGATGCAGCTACCAAGGAAAAATGCCCATTATCTAGTTGCTTCCTACTTTAATTATTTTTTCCAACTAGGGACTAACTTCAGCTACTTCTACCTATTGGTGAAAAACCAATGTCTTCTAAATGATGGCATTCTGGGACAAAGCCCTGGTCATCCCAGCTAATCTACCACTTTCCTTTATAGTCTAATTCCATGTCACCATTATGAGAACAGTCTATATCTCTCCATCATTTTATCAGAAACTCTATGCTTCTTCAAAAAATGATTTTACCAGTTTTCCTTATATAAATATTCTTTTTCTTCCCCTTGTATAGTGACCCAGCACTCTTGCTGATCCTGTCTATGCAACATTTATTAGTATGTCCAGATTTATGAGTTAAAGACCTACTCTGCTGGCCAACCAATTTATTGTGTCTTCTGCCTATTCCCCTCTATTCTTCAGTAATAGCAACATAGCTTTTTACCTAGGATAATAGAATAATAATAATAATTATTATTATTATCTTTATAAGCTTGTTATCTCATTTGATCCTTACAGTAGGGACATAGGTTCTATGATTATCCTCATTATACAGATGAAGAAACTAAGGCAAACAGGTTAAGTGACTAACCCCAGGTCACAAACTAGTAAGGTAGCATCTGTGTGACTAGTGTCTGTGACTGGACTAGAACCCAGGTCTTCTTGACTTCATGCCCAGCATTCTATCCATTGTGCTATCTAACTTCCCCAGTAGTCAGCTGTGGATCAATGTGTCAACCTGAAATAAGTTCTTTTGATACCCAAGGACCTGTGCTGGACCCTGATCAATAAGGATTTCTATCAGTGATTCAGATGAAAGGACATGTAATTTATTCATCAATTTTGCAGACAACAAGATGCTAAAGGGGCAGGTAACATCATGAATGACAGAGTCAGTATCCAAAAAGATTTAAGTAGGTTAGAACTATTGAACTTTTAAGACTGTCATGGAAGAGAGACTTGACTTGTTCTCCTTAGACAAGAGGGCAGAAGAATATGGATGAAAGCACAGAGAATAATTTGGGGGCTTATTGCAAGAAAATAACTCAGCAATTAAAGCATCCCCAAAAGTGGAATAGGTTGCCATAGTGTGTTCTACATTATAGGTCTTCAACCTAAGGGTAGGTGGAATAGATTGTCCTCTGACAATAACAGGGAGGGGTCTCTCTCTTAATCATTGCTGGCAAAATTCTTAGCAGTCTTCCTTAATAGACTGATGGAAGATGGTCATATACCTGAGAGCCAGTGTGGCTTCAGAAAGGGTCGAGGAACAGTTGATATGGTGTTTACTGCCCAACAACTCCAGGAGAAATGCCAGGAGCAGAACAGAGGTCTGTACATAACATTTGTAGATCTGACCAAGGCCTTTGACACTGTTAGTCATGAGGGCTTATGAAAAATTATGTCAAAATTTGGTTGCCTGGAGAAGTTCATCAGTACTGCATGTCAATTTCATGATGGCAAGTTTGCCTGAGTTCTGGATAGTGGACAATGGTCTCGTGCCTTCTCAGTCACCAATGAATGCTTCCATGCTTTTTAGCATGATATTTTCAGCCATGTTGTCAAATGCTTTCCATGAGGCTGAACAGAGCATCAAGGTCAACTACCATACTGATGGTAAGTTCTTCAATTTGAAAAGGCTACAAGCCAAGACCAAAGTAGAGGGAGTGTTGGTGCATGATTTTCTATTTGCAGATGATTGTGCACTCAATGCAGCCTCTGAAGCTGAGATGCGACAAAGTATGCAGCAAAGTATCTCTGCTGCCTGTGCTAATTTTGGCCTAATAATTAACACCAATAAAACACAGGTGCTCCATTAGCCACCACTACACCATCCATACATGGAACCATCGGTTACAACAAATGGAGAAATTCTGAGTGCTGTGGATAAGTTCACTTACTTTGGTAGTGTACTTTCCAGGGATGTACATGTTGACAATGAGGTTGATACGTGGATTTCCAGAGATAGCTCAGTGTTTGGGAGGTTCCAAAGAAAAGTTTGGGAGAAAAGAGGTATTAGACTGACTATCAAACTGAAGGTCTACAGAGCCGGTATGCTGACCTCATTGTTGTATGCCTGTGAAACATGGACAGTCTATCAGAGCCATCCCAGGAACTGAATCACTTCCATTTGAACTGTCTTGGGAAGATTCTGAGGATCACCTGGCAGGATAAGGTACCAGACACTGAAGTCCTTGCAACTGCCAAGCGTTCAAACTATGCTTCATACAGCACAACTCTGGTGGGCTGGCCATGTTGTTCAAATGCAAAATGTACACTTGCCAAAAAGACTTTTAGGGATAACTTTCATGGGACAGGTGATCACATGGTGAGCAGAAGAAGTAATACAAGGATACTCTCAAAGTGTCTCTCAAGAACTTTGGATTTGACTGTGTGACATGGGAGACACTGGCACAGGACTGCTCAGCATGGCATACCCACTTCAGAAAAGGTGCTGTGCTCTGTGAGCAAAGTAGAAATTGAGATAGCACAAAGGAAAAGTAGGATGTGCAAATTTGGAGTAACCACCCCAAATATTCACATGGACTATCCATTGTAGAGCATTCTGAACTCATATTGGTCTGATCAATCACAGTCAGACACGTTGAAACTTCATTTTATCATGGTGATGTCATTTTAGTCCTTTTTAGAACAAAGGACAACAACCAACCAACCAAGATGGCCATCTGTTGAAGGTGCTGTATAAAGGGATTTTTATTCATACATTGTGGACTAAGATCTCTGCCAACTCTAAGATTCTGTGAGCATAGAAAGGCCCCTATTTCAGGGTATATTATGTAATTCTTGTTGGTAGTGGCCACTCTAGGATGTCTGAGTTCTTCCTTTCTACTTGTTATACTTGGGTTGAAAAACTTTTCAGCATAAGCAGATTTCAGAAAAACCTGGAAAAACTTAGTGAACTAATGCTGAACGAAGTAAGCAGAACCAAGAGAACATTGTATACAGTGCAAGGACCAACTTTGTTAGACCCAATTCTTCTCAGTAATGCAATGATCTAAGACAACTTCAAAAGATTCATGATGGAAAATGTTATCCACACCCAGAGTAAGAACTATGGAGTCTGAATGCAGATTGAAGCATACTATTTTATCTTTTTTGTTATTTGTTTTCTCTCTCAAGGTTTTTCCCTTTTGTTCTGATTTTTCTTTCACAACATGACTAATGTGGAAATATGTTTAATATGATTGTACATGCATAGGCTATGTCAGATTGCATGCCATGGGGAGGGAGGAGAGGAGGAAGGGGGAAAAATTCAGAACTCAAAATTTTATAGAAGTGAATATTGAAAACTAAAAGTAAATTATTTTTTAAATTTCCTGCATAAACACAAGATTGCTACCTAGTAGATCATATAAAAAGATTCCGAAGTTCTAAAATATTGTCTTATTGCCAAAATATTGTCTTATTGCCAAAGACAATCACCTGTCTTTGAAGAAAATGTTTTGTCTGTACTGCTTGTCTGTACTTCCTAGGATCGTCAAGACTGGTGAAAGTTTAGAAAAGAATTAGATGAAAGGAAGTGAAGACATCAACTGCAAACCTTCTCAAGTTATAGCCCCTTCATGAAAAAGAGGAGATATAGGAAGATTACAGATGAAGATGGGCAGATCGAGTGAGGGTTTTTTGAGAATGAGGGAGACATGATCATATTTTTAGGCAATAGAGTAGTAGCCAATAGACAGGGAAAGATTGAAGATTAGTGAGAGTAGGGGTGATAGAAAGGGAAATATTAGAAAAGATGAGATAGAAGGGGATTACTTGTGCATGTAGAGAAGTTTGCCTTGGGAAGGAAAAGAGCTACATCTTCACATGAAATAGTGGCGAAGGAGGAGATAGTAATAGAAGGCATTCAGGTGATGTGACGTGAGAATAAGGGACAAAGAAGAAACTCTGGGTGAATGACTTTAGTTATTTCAGTGAAATATGAGGCAAGGTTGTCACTTGAAAGGGTGGGAGAAAAGGGAACCATGGGAACTTTGAAGAAGCATGAAAAAGTTTGGAAATGCTGCTATGAAAGTAAGGGGAATGAATCCATTAGGGAGGTGTCTAAGGACTGCCCACTTTAGATTACATAGCAAATGTGTATGGGCCCAGTGTGTATGGGCCCAGCAGTTTGGAATTTTCTCCAGTTTTGTTCAGTAGCATGGAGCAGTGTGCAGTCAGCAAATTGTGGGAATAATCCAAGACTGAGGCGTGGTGGGACATTTTTCTAAATTATAGAGCTGAATTTCGCTTTCCCATCTATCCAAAATCAATAATATTCCTCTCCAGGCTTCCCTCCTGAGCCCCAAAGAATAAAAGATTTCATAATTTTTGATTGACTATGTAACTGTTTTTACTCAAAATATTATGTGAGTTAAAAAAAAAAATGTAGAGCTGACTGGATCACTGCTCTATTCAATCTTTCCAAACTACATCCTTCTGTACTCTAAGTCTAACAAAACTGGCTTTTTGTTTCTCATATAGGATACTTCATCTACCATGTCCTTTGCACTGTCTATTTCCCATGCCTGAACACATGTACTCCTCACACCCACCTTTTTTAATCTCTTTTCTCCTTCAAAATTCTGTTCAAGGACTACCTTCTACTTGAAGATTTTCCTGATCCCTACTCCCCAGCAGTTAGTGCCTTCCCCTATAAAAAAAATAGCTTGTACTTATTTCATGCATATTTTGTATCTGTTTAAATACATAATAATGTCTTCTTTATAAGATTTTACAACAGTGTTTTTAAAAGGGTGTTTCCCTCAGCTGCCTAATTAGAAAGTCCTTGAGGACATGAGTTTTTTTCCAGAGACTGACACATAGTAGGGCCTAAATAAATGCTGGATGATTGATTGCTTGGCCTATCAAGAGCTTTTATTCTGGTAGCAAAGCGTTTGAGAGTACCAAGTCATGTCCACCCCACAGCAATGCATCAGAGTAGGGCTTCACTCTCACACTTCAGTTAAAGGTTATTTATCTGATGCCTTAGGACCAAACTATCTCAGTCCAGAATAGCATACCAGTAGATTATCTGAAAAATACAAATTTTTGACTGACAATAGCTCTGAAAAACTCTCCAGTCAGTTGGAGAGAGTTTTTGATTAGAGTTAGTACAGAGGTCTCCTATCAATGAAATTTCTGAGCTGAAAAGCATTAATATAAGTATTCTTTCTAATAAACCCATCATCATTCCTATTATTCATCAATATAGATGTAATTTTCTGTTCCCATCTCCCAGAGCCTTAATGATGAATATCATTTTAAGCACATTGAAATAATGAAAAAGGAGGAAACTCAGGGTTATATCAAAAAGCCTCAGATAAACTATAATCCTGAAGAATACATCTCCTGCTTGATGAGGATGTTTCCTGGTTATTTGTAAAAGGGATGTAGCAAAGGATGACCATTGCCACTCTATGTTCTTTCACAATGTATTTAAGTTATTATTTCATCTATATAAGGAACTTCTAGGGAGGAAACTCCCCTTAGCCATGCAGATCTCTGCAATCATTCTGCAACTTAGAGCATTTGAAAGTTGCCTGGGCCCTAGGAGGTTAAGTGACCTGCTCCACTATCAAGCAGCCACTATGCATCAGAGGCAATACATAATGAGATGAGACTCTTTATTTCCACAAGCTTCAAGAAATGACTATCTGCCTGTAAAATATTTG
Source organism: Bettongia penicillata ogilbyi (assembly GCA_023548195.1). NCBI lineage: Eukaryota > Metazoa > Chordata > Mammalia > Diprotodontia > Potoroidae > Bettongia > Bettongia penicillata. The sequence continues at coordinate 6,665,404 of JAJHZJ010000608.1, read as the reverse complement.
AATAGCAATAAATTTTTATTCAAACAATATTGAGCATCTACAATTTTCAAGGCTCTGCTCGGGCTTATGATTCAGTGGAGCTGACAAGCACAAAACCAAGTTAAAAACAAGGCAATTGCTGAGAATATCCTTACAAAGACATTAATTTAAACCTAGGAAGTCCAATGTCCTAACTAGAATTAATAATGGGGAAGGTCAGTCATCATTCTGTGCTTTTGTAGTAGCAAGCACCCTCGTACACCTAGGCTGGTCTACTAGCACAGGTTCCTTGTTCTGCTTTATAAAGGAAAGACAACTTCCAAGGGGTTAGCAATCTTTCTTTAATCAAACATATATGTCATTCATTAGCTCAGTGGAAAGGTTAACATCCTGAATGTGGAGAAAATACAAACGGAGAAAATGCAAGCAGAGAAATTAGCACAGATACAACAGACAGGGTTCTTACTGTCTGAACAAAGTCACCTACCTACAAAAACTACCAGATAGGAAAGCACAAATCTCTGAGTAGTCAGGGCACTCTTAACAAATGGCTACTCAGAGTTCCATCCAGGGAATCAAAACTATTTCTCATAAGTGAACCCACAAAGCAAAATGCACACTTCCTATTATATATAACTATATATATATATATATATAAATTTGTGTATACATATACATATATGTATATGTGTGTGTGTGTATACATATATATGTATGGCGGCTAGATGGTACAGTGGATAGAACACCAGTGCAGGAGTCAGGAGGACCTAAGTTCAAATCTTACCTCAGACACTTGACACTCAGTAGCTGTGTGACCTTGGGCAAGTCACTTAACCCCAATTGCTTCATCCTGTGTCATCTCCAGTCATCCTGGAAAATATCTGGTCACTGGATTCAGATGGCTCTGGAGGAGAAGTGAGACTAGTGACCTGCACAGCCCTCCCTCACTCAAAACAAAGTCAAGTGCAAGTCATGTCATTATTTCTCTGATGGCACAGTCCTCTTTGGCAAAAAAAGGATGAACACACACATATGTATATATATGTAGATATATATAGATATAGATATATAGATATCCTGATTGGTTCAGAGTCAGTAGGCACAAAACCTACAAGATTCAGCACAGCTGTGAACTATCAGTTTTCCAAGGCAATCAGTCCTTCAGATGTTTTCAATGAGCCTGGGAAACCGAACTTCAGAAAAAAAAAAAACAACAAAAATCCCACTTTATTTGCTCTTACAGCTTCTGGCATCATCTCTCCACTAAATGGCTTAGTCTAGACTGTCTCTAAGATCCACCTATAAACTTCAAGGAGATTTTCTGTCCCTTTCAAAACTGAGCAACCCTCTTTTAGTAATCTACAAGGTATATTTTACCCTGTGATATACCCATGAAATGAAGTGGGACTTTGGGGGCCAGATGAAGGCAGTTCTATAAGAACTGGCATTAAGATGCTTCTCCAAAAGGCCACACAAATTGGGGATATCTCACATCTACTTCATACCTCCATATCCATGACTCAGTAGTCATTACTCATGCAGTCAGTGAACAGGAAACAGATAATACCTTTATATACTTTTAAGTGGGAAGGGAAAAGTCTCCTCAATCAGGAATTTCTGTATCTAGGCTCACAAAGCTTCCCCGTGCATTCATAGCTGGTAGATATCATACTTGCTCTAAGGACTGAACTCTCATTAGCCAGTCCCCCTATTACTGACATAGCTAGGCGGCACAGTGGATAGACTGCCAGGTCTGAAGTCAGGAAGACTCCTCTTCCTGAGTTCCAATCTAGCCTCAGACATTTACTAGCTGTGTAAAATGACTTGGGCAAAGTCACTTAACCCTGTTTGCCTCAGTTTCCTCATCTGTAAAATGAGCTGAAGAAGGAAATGGCAAACCACTCCTGTATCTTTCCAAAAAAATCCCAAACAGGGTCATGAAGAGGTGGGCATGAGTAAGACAATTAAACTATATTCTGAATGTGAGACTCTCCCATAGACTGCCAATTGAACATCAGTCATTACTGACACCAGAGACTGAGAGACATGGGCGGAGAGTCCCCTAGCCACTGGTGGGCTCCAAAAAACTTTCATGTATAAGGTGGTACTTGAACTGAGTCTTGAAGTACAGCAGGGATTCAGAGGTGAAGGTATATCTAAGTTTTCTTTGGGGCTGCTTCCTCATATCCATAGGCAATCCTGATTTGAAACTCTCAGCCCCTAACTCTTCATTTTCTACTACCATCTTGTTACCTTCTATTTAGTATTTCCAAAAATTCCATTTCCTAAACTAACTTTAGTCTCTGGTTTACACTAAAACTATCTATTTCTCTCCTCTTTCTCCATAGGAGAGTTCCCCCTGTGGTTCAGTGATTGCCCTAAGGGTAGAGGGCATGTGGCCTCATGGCCATATATGGTCTTCTAGGTCCTTGGGTGTAGCCTTTTGATTAAATCCAAGTTTTACAGAACAAATCCTATTATTAAGGGGATTCGTTCTGTGAAGCTTGGATTCATTCAAAGCGTCACCTTTGAGGACCTAGAGAGCCACATGTGGCCTTGAGGCCCAAGGTTCCCCATCTCTGCCTTGCCGGTAGCTGCTTTGAGAAGATCCCCCAATCAACAAGTATTTATTCAGCATTTACTAACGGTTCAGCAGTGTCCTAAGCCCTAGAATCCAGGCACAAGGCAGCAAGAATAATAATAGTTCAAGGCTGCCATCTTTGGCTTGAGAGAGGAGAAACCTTTCTGGGGGTTGTGCCCTCACAGCAAACCTATGACACAGGTAATTTTTTTTAAAAAGTCATTTCCATTTGTGGATGGGAAAACTGAGCTTCTGGAAGGTTAACAACTTGCCCAAGATCACATGGTTATCAAATCCTAAGATCCAACCCTGAGTTCTAAGATTTAGATATGGAAGGGACATCAGACTCCAGCAAAACCGATCTCTCATTCTACAGATGAGGAAAGTGAGGCACAGAGAAGTCAAGAAACATGCCCAGGATCACTGAGGACAAAGGGAAGAAAATAAATGCTTATTAAGTGCCTATGTTGTGCCAGGCACTGTTCTAAGCATTTAACAAATGTTATCTCACTAAACTGTCATGACAACTTGTGAGGTGGGTGCTATTGTCATCCCTGTTTTGCAACTGAACAGACTGAAGCAGAGAGAGGATAAATGACTTGCCCAGGGTCACATAGCTGGTGTGTATCTGAGGCCAGATTTTAAACTAAGCTCTTGCTGACTCCAGATGCAGAGATCTATCTGTCCCCTGTATTGCCTCATACCCTGAGTTAATAAGAGTCTAAAAAAGGATCTGCAATCAAGTCTTCCAGCCAATAAGTCCCATAAACCACACTGCCTTTCAAGCTTTTTCTACTCCTAAATCCAATATTGTATTTCTTTACATCACTTTGCCTCAGCATTCAGAGTGTCACTCTGGAACCTTTGGAGGGAGTAAGGTTAATTCTTTATAATCCAAGTCTAATACTTAAAAAGGACAGAGTTATAACCACATTACTCCGTCACACCTGGGTCAGCTTACATCAAATGGAGACTTGGGCCCATAAACTCTATTTATTTAACATAGTCCCATTCTCCCCTCAGTTGCCCTAGGCTCCCAAAAGACCACCTGTCATCAGAGCAATATCTTTGGCATTAATTCTAGCCTCTCTTGCCTCTGGGAATCTTCTTACATGCCCTAAGAAGTGCTCTCCCCCCAGTCTTCCAGTAGAGCCTCTAGTTTACCTTTTTGTCACTCCTTCTCCTCAAGGCTATAACCCACAGAATAATCACCAAGTAGGAAAGAGGCCATCAGCTTAACTAATCAAATCATTTTAAATTACACAAGGGTCGATTCTCCAAGTACATCTCTTTATCATCAGTGAGGAAGAAATAAAGCACTCTTCACAATCCTGGCAACATAGTAGCTTAATTAGTTTAATATCATTAATATGCTGTCAGCTATGATCTCAAATTGGTAGAATGATTCAAGTTTTTACTTCACTTCCTGATCATCTAGTGGGTGTGGGTGGCTGGCCCAAATCAAAAAACACTTCAGAACTTTGCAGAAAAAGCCAATGAATGAATGATGAATGAGCTTTTAGAGGCGGAGGTCTAGAAGACCACACAAGAAGACATGGGTGCGTGCCAATGTCATGGTACAAAGACCAAATGATAGTCTCTAAATAAACCTCATTTTGAATTGCCTCTTCCATGCAGATGACTCCCTAATCATGCAACACAAATTGGCCATTGGCCATTTGAAACTGGATATTCAAATTCAACATACCCAAAGCAAAACTAATCTTCCCCCCGCACCCGACCCCAAAAGACACACTTTGCTTCTGAACTTCCCAATTACTATCAAAGGTATTGCCATCCTACTCATTGAGGCTCTCAATTTCACTGTCATCCTTAACCCCTCACTCTCTCTCATCCCATATATTCAATCACTGCCAAATATTATCGTCTCTAACTCCACAACAATTTTAATATTCTTCTCTCCACTCACTGTGACACCACTCAAGATTTAACCCTCATCACCTCTCAGCTGGACTTTTGCATTAGCCTTCTAATTGAACTCCTTGCCTGAAGTCTCTGCCCACTCTAATCCATCCTCTGCATAACTTCTAAAGTGATCTTCCTAAAATAATGATCTGATCATGTCACCTCTCTCCACAGCCAACTTCAGGGTTCCCCATTACTTCCAGGGTCAAGCACAAAGCCTTTTGATTTCCAAGTAAAGCTCTTTCCAACCAGGCCTTTTCCTACCTTTCCTGTTTTCTTCACATTACCCTCCTCTATGCACTGTTTTCCAGACATACTGACCTACTTGCTATACTCCACACACATTTGTTTTTTTATTTCCCATCTCTGGGTCTTTGCATTGGCTGTCCCTTATGCCTAGAATTCCCTCCCTCCATACTCTCACCAGAATCTCTGATTAGTCACTCTCTACATGAAGTATTTCCTGATTACCCCAAAGGTTGGTACATTCCTGCAAGTGAATGCCATCCAAGAGGCTGGGGGTTGGCAATTCCCTTACAATGGCATTCACTGGTCATGACTCAGGTAAACTGAGGGGAGACTGGAAAGACAATTCCCTTACACATTCCCTTCCAAAATCCCTTGTATTACTTACACACAGACACGAACACAGACACACACACACACGTATTTGTTCTTATATATACACATATATGTATATATACATATATAAATATTCTGTTAGTATATACTTGCATATATAGTATATATAGTAAGTATATATGCAATATGTATAATGCATATATGTGAATATATCAACATTGTTTCTTTTAACATAATGTAAGCTCCTTGAAGGCAGGGACTGTTTCACTTTTGTTTTTGTATCCCTCATGCTTATCATAGTGGCTGCCCCATAATTAGGTGGTTAATCAATACTTCTACATGGTTTTTTTAAAAGTTCAGCTGAATTGAATATAACGTTTAATAAAATGACTGCATCATCCCTCCCACCTGAAATCCTGGCTCCAAGGTGGTCATGGTTCAAACTCCCAGGTCCCATGGGGATCATATCCAGCACCTAAAACTAAGGAGGGCACACAATACAGAACACCTCTAGGCCCAGTACTTGGAGTCAGAGTAAAAGGGAGAGCAAGAAAAGAAGACCTTCCACTCTTACTGGTTCAATTCACGGCATCCATATTGTAGATGAACTATGTCCTTCACCCTATAGATGAAGCAAATAAAAGTGCCTCAAAAGAGAGATGCAGAAAAAAAAGCAAGTTTTAAAGACACAGGCAGCCAATCAAAGAAGGCCACATACCCTTATGCAGTAGATGATACAGAGATCAATTCGTCAGCTACATACTCCAAAGGTCTCTCTAGTCCCTTCCATGTTTGGCAATCTAGGCACACTCAGACAAGGTTGGGGTTATGTGTTTCCCCCTATTTGAAATTTGTTATTTGCAGAGAAGATTTTTTTTTTAACAATCCATATCTCAAATTGAGAACAGTTCTCTATGGTCTCTAAGGAGGCATAAGCAATGTCCTTTCACTTGCTTCCTCAGGGCTATACAGTAAAGTCTCAAATATCATAAACTGGGTTCCTCCAACTCCAAATCCAGTCAGGACTTTACCAGTTTCTTATGCATTTTTCAGGCAAATAGTAATGGCACTCAGAGACAATAAAGTTGGAATAAGTGGCTGAACTCAATCAAGTTCAAACAGAAGCTAAGCTGGAAGTGATATCATTTAAAAGGCACTAAGGGATCCATTTCCATGAGCTCTCAAAGCGGAGAAAATTTCAAAAAAATGGTATTATTACCAAAAAAGGTAATCAAGAAGACATCAGCAACTAATGACCCACGTACCTATTTTCTCATCTCTATAAAGTCTGAAAATGGTCAATACATATATCAAAAGTATCCTTGAAAAAAATTACAGTCCAATCCAATCCAAAAAGCTTGTAATAAGCACCTACTATGTGCAAAGTGTTCAACGAAGCCCAAGGGTGGGCACTAGAGATAGAAAGACAAAATGAAAATCTATCTTGATCCTCAAAGAGCTAGTTCTATGGTTCTATAATTCTGTAATCTACTGCAGGGAAAATAACACATTAATAGATACATATGTACATGACAACTGGAGGAGTAGGGGGAGGAAGAGGAGGAAATAAGGCCTAACAACTATTTGGTTGAGGAATACCTTCTGAAGAAAATGGAATCTGAGATGGGCCTAAAGAAAACAAAGAATTCTAAGAAGAAACAAGGAAGAGCATCCTAGATATGGGGCCATTCAGTATAAAGATTACCATTCACTATTTCAGGAAAGCCCTAGTCATATTTAAATTTCCTTCATATTTTTATATTCTCTCCTCTATAAACCACTTTATAGTCCTCTTCCCTCAATTCTCAACTATTATTAAATCAACTTTTCTGTTGTTGCTGGTTGGGATGTGACAATCAATTCTTCAAAGACTTAATTTACTATCCTTGTAACTTTCTTAGGTAACCACTTGCTTTGTATGTTGTTATCCCATTAGAATGTAAGTTTCCTGAGGCATAGACAGGTTTTGCTTTTGCATTTTTATCTCTGGTGCTTACTTACTGCGAAAATGAAGGACAAACACAACAACGAACACAATCTGTGAGTAGACGCAGCTGTCTGAATACCCAGCCAGTTGGGTAACTCATTCCATTCTCTCCTTTCTATCTCCCCCTTCCCTTCCTTCTCCTCTTCAAAGGAAGGTAAATTTGCATGGCCAGAGGATGCCCTGTTAACTTGAAGTTTACTGGCTAGATTTCTTCCTTCCTTTCCTTTTCTTCCCTTTTCTTTCCTTTCTTTTCATTTCCTTCCCTTCTCTTTCCTTTCCTTTCCCAAAATCTTAAATTTATTGTGCTTTGTTCCATTCTAATTTTGAGAGAACTATTTTCTTCAGTGAGCTTTTGAACCTCTTTTTCCATTTCTCTAATTCTGCTTTTGAAAGCATTCTTCTCCTCATTGGCTTTTTGAACCTCTTTTGCCAATTGAGTGAGCCTATTTTTCAAGGTGTTATTTTCTTCAGCATTTTTTTGGGTCTCCTTTACCAAGGTATTGACCCTTTTTTCATTCTTTTCTTGCATCTCTCTTATTTCTCTTCCCAGTTTTTCCTCCACCTCTCTAACTTGATTTTCAAAATCCTTTTTGAGCTCTTCCATGGCCTGAGCCCACCGGATATCCACCTTGGATGTCTGGGATAGAGAGGCCCCGACCTCCACATCTTTCTCTGCTGGCAAGCATTGTACTTCCTCATCAGAAATGAAAGGAGGAAGGAACATCTGTCCCCCAAGAAAGTAGCTCTCTATGGTCTTATTTTTCTTCCCTTTTCTGGGCATTTTCCCAGCCAGTTACTTGACTTATGAGATTCCTCTCCACCCCCGCCTAGATCTGCCCAGCTAGTGCTTGGGGTCTGAGATTCAAATGCTGCTCCCCAGCCTCAGGGCTTTCCGTGGCGGGAGCGGCTGCTATTCAATGTGAGCTTAAGTTCTGGTGCTCAGGTGGGGGCAGGGCCACCTCAGGGGGTTTATGCAGAGACCTTCCAGTAATGGCCCTGAGCTCCTGCTGGCTCCAGGAGTTCCGGCCGCTGCCTCTGCTGCTGCCTCCCGAGGGGGCCCGAGTCACAGAGACACCCTGCTCCCCTCTCAGCCAGCCCAGAAGTCTCTCTCACTGACCTGTAGCGCCTGTAGGTGGAGGGACCCTCGCAGCCGCCAGAGATTCCTTCCCTGAAGCCTGCTCGGATCTGCTCCTCTGGGGCCGCATGGCCAGGGCAGCGCAGGGGTGGGTTCCACGTCCAGAGCACGATGGACCCCTGGGGATGGCTTTGCAGGGCTCTCTGGAATGGAAATCTCTCCCACTGTGTTTCTGCAGGGGTTCCACTGCTCCAGAATTTGTGGGGAGTTCTTTTTACAGGAAATTTATGGGCTGTGGATTCGGAGCTAGCATACATGAGTCTTTCTACTCTGCCATCTCAACTTATTGTGCTCTGAAGCCGGTAGATTGAACAACAGGTCCCTACGTAAGCTCTGTCTATGGGCTGTTTTCTAGACCCTCCTGACTTAAGAGTGATTATCAGTAGTAACTGTTGCTGTTTCCCTCCCAGCTGGATTTAGTTATTTTTTCTTTTGCTCATTAAAGGGGCTGTTCCCCCTGACTACTTCTTAAACAGGCCTATTCACTGAGTGGGTATTACCTCACCCTAAGTGGCTACCTAAATAGGCCTTAGCCTAAAAGAGCCAAGGCCTCCCACTGCATCCTGGGCCATCTCCAGTCATCCTGATGAATATCTGATCACTGGATCTAGGTGGCTCAGGAGGAGAAAGTAAGACTGATGACCTTGCAGAGCCCTCCCTCGCTCAAAGCAAAATCAAGTGCAAGTCATGCCCCCATTTCTCTGATGTCATTGTTTTCTTCGAAACAGAAGGATGAACGCAATAGCAACTTAGCACACTGATTGATATATAGTAAACATTTAATAAATGAGTTTTCTTACATTCATTCTGTCATCCAGTCTTGAAAGGTAGACCTCTAGTCTCGGAAAGACTTAAAAACTTAGCCTTTTCCATTTTGAGATAACTCTAATTATTAGGAAAGCTTTTCCTTAAAAGGAGCCAAAAATCTACCCATTTCTGACTTCCAAACATTAGTCTGTCTTATTCTGTCTTCTGGGGTCAAAAAGAATAAAACTAGTCCCCTTCTATCTGACAATTCATGAAATTTTAGACTGTGACTATATTTCTCCCCAAACCTTCTCTGCTTCAGGAAAAAGGAAAGGAAAAAAAGGAAAAATATCCAACTTCTGTAATTATCTTTGTATGACCTACAGTCAATTCTCAGTTTTCACAGGGTAATATTCCTAGAAAAGGGTATGAAAGTAAAAAACAGAAATGTTGATATATCAAACTTATGAGAAAAAGAGTGTTAATTCTTGTGACCACCAAAAACTGTAATCTTTCACTAACAATTGCTGAAAATGTACTTCTTTACATACAATTCTTTTTAACAAAACTTTAGTTCTGATAAAATGCATTTTCCCCATTATAGTTAACGTGAAATAACCCACAAAATACAGCATAACAAATATAGTTGGTAACATGCAAGGTATTTTTCCCTTACTACTAATTCCCTATGTGTGGGTTAAAAGACCCTTACCCAAAATTTTAAATAAATTAAGAGACTTCTCCAGGTAAGAACAGAAACTATTTTATTCAATTCTCACAAGAAAGGGACATCCCTCTACTAGGACGGGGCTAATGGAAGGAAGCAACTTACAGATAAAACACCATCGTATATTCTAACACAGAGAATCCTACCACCCACTATCCCACCTCTCCATTGGCTGGGATGCAGGATTACAATCTAAGCGCAAAAAACTAGACAAGACCGGGGAAGGATCCACCTATCCAAACACAGTTCCTTATTTAACATCTAACTAACTGCTGATGTGGCTATTCTATAACTAAAGTAAAAAAGAGGGAAGGGGGAAAAGGGGAACTTGTAGTGTTGATGTGACAACAGTATAGCAAACAAAGGGGAGATTTGAGTAACTTCCAAGTTTTGGCTATAGTCCATAGCACTGTCAGAGAGAGAAGGGAGGGGAGGGGCCCAACTGCCCACACTCCCTGGATTCCTGGAAATCAGGTACCCAGAAAGAGAGGCCTTATGGACAAGAAATCTTCTTTAGAAAATGTAACACTCCCCATATTTTATTATGAAAAGTCTTCACAATGTCCTTATTTCACTCACCTAGAATTTTGTGACCTTTTGTGCTAACATCTCAATAAAAAATTTTATTTTGGACAATATTCATTTTTCTTAACACATGGAAATCTACAGTACCATAAATAATGCACAGCAAATAAAAATTTTAAAACTAAAACATTTTTCAACCCGAGTATTATCTTCCACTGTGTCAGAGGGCAGTGTGAGGGTATTGTATTATATACTATACTGCTATAAACCTTTCTACCTTGGTCAACCTGTAAAAACCAAGGGAGAGGTTTCTGGGACCTTAGTTGCTCCAGAACAGTTGACCAACACAACACCCCTGCGTGGTCAGTTCCATGTGCTCCCCAGCTCCTTTTAAGCACTCCAGCAGTCCTGGGGGCAGAGCCAATGCTTACCAAGAGCTTCGCATAGTGCCTCCTCCCTCCTAGCTAAACACCTCAGACTATGCAGTTGAGTTCTTTTCCTCCTTCACTCCCTCTGCACACAGAAGAGTTTGGCTCCAGGCTAAGCTGGAAGTAACCAAAGGAAGCAAACAAATTTTGCCATTAGCAACTTCTCTATTTGCTCAGAAGACTGCGAGACTGACAAGTCTGACATTACCTTTGACATGTGGACCCTCTGTCTCTACTGGGCATAACTGAGAATATGAGAATATGTGTGGTTAACAATGCAAAGGTAAAAATAAGGTTACTAATAAAATCATGAGAATGCTTGAAGTCAGAAAGTTAAACTTGTCAATGTTGAAGATCAACTGTAGTTTTTAATTTCCTCATCCTCTTGTTTACTATCTTTTGGATGCGCTCTAGCTTGTCCACGCCTCTTCTAAAAGGCGGTGCCCAGAACTGAACATAATATTCCAGTTATAGGCCAAATAGGGCAGAGCATAGTAGCATTATGTCTACCACTTTCCTCATTCTGATTATACTTCACTTTTATTAAGGCATCCCTAAGATCAAATTTACTTTTTAAAAAATTCTTTCTTGACACGGCTCCCTTATGTATGGTCCTGGTATAGTTTTGAACTCAATGACAAGTCTTTGTAGCTAACCTAATTAAAATTCATTTTACTACACATTGATGACCTACTCTTTTGAGGTCTGTTTAGATCCCAGTCGTATCATCTATCCCTCAGTATTAGCTACCCCTTTCAATTTCACCTTATTTGAAAATGACAAGCGTGCCATCTAAGTCTGTTTTCAAGTCTCCAATAAAAAATGTTGAACAAAACTAGGCTTAGGACAGAATTCTCAGCGACTTCTCTAGAGGAATCGCATTCACTGGCACCACTGCAGTGACCACCAATCCTTGGCTCTGAATATTTGCTTCATCCTGAATCCACTCAGCTGCACTAATCATTCAATCTACTTCTTTCCATCTTGCCCATAAAGATAACACATGAGTGAGATTCTGTCGAGAGCTTTGCTGAAATACAGGCATATTCTTCATGATATTTTCCTGATTTTTGAAAGAACTCTCTCCAGAAAAAAAAATCAGAGCAGTCTGGCATGAATTGTTCTTAATGAGCTCATGTGTAACACCATGTTATATAACTGCCAAATGCTAGGACAGTACACCCTTTTTTACATAAGGGAATTTATGTTATCATTTATTTTGCTATGTTGCTAAATCCTAAGCCCTTTGTTTGGAACTAATTTGTCTTGGTGACTCAGTGAAGGCACATTGGTGATGGCTTGTGACCTATGGTTTTGATAGGAGGCTGAGCCATGGGTAACTTTTTGATAGCCCAAATGTTAAGAGTGCTACACAAGCCTAGAGGAAAACCCACTCAAAAGGGAAACTACTCCTGCTATAGAAGGTGATCTATCAGACCCCACTTGTTCCCTTGTCATCATTGACTCGTGTCCCTCCCTCATCCTATCATATCCAATTACATGCTAAGTTTGTTGATTCCTTCTCTATTGCATAATTGAAATAAGTTTCTTTCTGTCTACTCCTTCTGGCCACCAACCTAATTCAGAAACACAGTGCTTCTCACTTTTACTATTGTAATAGCCATACTATTGTACTCACAGCTTCCAATATGTCCTATCTCCAGTCCATCCTCCACCCACTTGTCAAAAAATTTTCCTAATGCACATCTGGTCATGTCACTCCTTGCTCAAAGAAACTTGTCTACCAGGATAAAATACACAATCTTCTGGCTCTAGTCTATATATCTAAACTTCTTACACATTATTCTCTTTCTAAATACTCTACATTTCAGTCAAATGAAACTGTTATTCCCTTATCTCTATATCTTTGCACTGACAGGTCCCATACCAAGAATGTTCTTTATTGCCACTTAGAATTCTTAGTTTCCTTAGGCCCCTCTCCGATTCCATCTTCTTCAGAAACTTCTCCCAGGCACTGGGCTAAGTGCTTTTACAACTATCATCTCACTTGATCCTCACAGCAACCTCTAAAAGGTTGGTGCTATAATTAGCCTCATTTTTAAAGTTGAGGAAATTGAGGCAAACAAGTTACGCAACTTACCCAAAGTTTCATAGCCAGTGTCTGAAATAGGGAAAAAATATTCCATTCTATATGCAATCAATCAACAGGTATTTATACAACCAACTCTGTGCCCAGTTTTGTGCTATATTCGATGAATAATTTTTACAAAGGGATATTTACTTCAAAAATATAGTAAGAACAAAAGTACGAACATTTTAACACCAAGACATTAGAGGTACACTTTCTCTTATCCTGTCCCAGGCGCAGTGGAAAGTGAGCTCAAACTTCCTTAGTTTACCTCCTAAGAGGATTGGTCATCCTAAATTCACATCCAAATACAGCATCACTGACAGATGAGTCCTTGTCTTAGCTACAACTGGTTTGGAGCCCAAAGTTCATTCTTTGTTCCTCAGGTACCAATGCTGTTGTTGCTATTATTGTTTAGTAGTTTTAGTTACATCTGACTCTTTATGACCCCATTTGGGATTTTCTTGGCAAAGTTACTGGAGTGGTTTGCCATTTCCTTTTCCAGCTCATTTTACAGATGAGGAAACTGAGGCAAACAGGATTAAGTGACTTGCCCAGGGTCACACAGCTGTAAGTGTCTAAGGCTAGGTTTAAACTCAGGAAGATGAGGCTTCTTGACTTCAGGCTTAGCGCTCTGTCTACATCATCTCCTAGCTGCCTCTGAGGATGCCAAGCTGACTGCAAAACCCCAGGTAACTACCAGGACACTGGGACTCCTGGAGTCTCATTCTCCTGACCTTCACAAGCCTACAGAGTTGGAGTCTCCAATCTTTTCATTTAAATAGAAAGTAAAACAAGTATTGATACAAAGGATTGAGGCTGATTCACTTCAACCATATAGTGACTTCACAAAGGAGGAAGCCCAAAGTTCCTGCCCTTATAGCACCATCTTTCACCAGATGCCATCAACAAAGGAATTGTCAAGAGAGCTGCCAGAAAGAGTACAGCCAAGGAGATCACATGATGAGAAGAGCAGAGCCATGCATAGAATGTACTTACATGCTCAAGTCTCTTCAAGGCATTCTACGTCCACATCACCACTGCTCCCCTGGAAGCAGGCACCCTAATCTTTCTCCCTGGGGCATTGGTATTATCTAAACATGCTGGTTCAGTCTGTACATGCACGAGTTCCTGTTACATTCATGACCAACTGTGTATCAATAAGCTTGCTTGTTCTTAGCTGGACTCATCCTCAGAAAATATTCCATTGTCCGGTCCATAGTCAATGTCCTTCCAATTTGGTACAGTCTGACAGAGCTTGTGCTCCATTTGCATAGCCTTCAAGAACCCAGGGTACCACCATGCCAATATGAGGCATCAAGGGAGAATTGTAGTAGAGGACCAGGAATCCAAAAAGAAATAAAAATTAATGGGGGGCGGAGCCAAGATGGCGGAGTAGAAGGACGCACATTTACGAGCTCCAAGCCCACAACCCATGGAATTGAGGTAAAAGGAGATCCCTATAAATTCTGATTCACTGCAGGGGGTGCATAAACATAGGGGAAGAGATTTCCGTTCCACTGAGCCCTGGAGAGCCGTCCCCGGGGTCCATCGAGCCCCGGAAAGCGGACCCCACCCCCACCCCTGGCCGTGGCCCCAGAGAAGCTGACCCGAGCAGGCTTCAGAGAGGGAAGCTCCGGCAGCCAGGAAAGTCCCTCCGCCCACAGAAGCTACAGGTCAGTGAGAAAGAAGGCTGGGCTAGGGGAGGGGAGCGGAGCATCTCCGTGACTCAGGCCCCCTCGGGAGGAAGCGGCAGTGGCAGAGACGGGGGCAGGAAGCGGTGGAGGCAGAGGCGTGGGCGTCGGCTGAGGCAGCAGCGGCCCAGGACTCAGGAATCCCCCAGCAGCAGGTAGGATCTTCAATACTGAAGGTCTTTTCAACCTGAGGGAGCTGAGCCGGGGAGACGGCCCTGCCCCCACCCCGCTCTACTACTGAAGGCCTCTGAATAAAACCCCTGAGGGAGCTGAGCATAGGAGGCGGGCCCCCCACCGCACTCCCACCCGCTCCGTTCCTGAAAGTCTCTGCAGAAAGCCCCTGAGGGACCGAGTTTTGGGAGGCGGCCCTGCCCCCACCCCTGCGCCAGAACTAAAGCTTGCTGCGGAAAGTGCATTTGAATCTCAGAGGCCAAACACTACCTGGGCGGATCCAGGCAGAGGTGGAAAGGAATCTCAGAAGTCAAGTAACTGGCTGGGAAAATGCCTAGAAAAGGGAAGAAAAATAAGACTATAGAGAGTTTTTTCCAACAAGTGCAAATGATCCCGACCTTTGGATCTGATGGCGAGGACGAGAACGTATTCTTGCCATCAGGGAAAGACGTGGAGGGCGGGGCCTCAGTACCCCAGACACCCCAGGGGGGTGTCGGGTGGGCTCAGGCCTTGGAAGAGCTTAAAAAGGATTTTGAAAAGCAAGTTAGACAGGTGGAGGAAAGACTGGGAAGAGAAATGACAAAGATGCAAGAAGAGTATGAAAAACAGGTCAATACCTTGGTAAAGGAGACCCAAAAAAATGCTGAGGAAATTAACACGTTGAAAAATAGGCTCACTCAATTGGCAAAAGAGGTTCAAAAAGCCAATGAGGAGAAGAATGCATTCAAAAGCAGAATGAGCCAAATGGAAAAAGAGGCTCAAAAGCTCACTGAATTTAATAGTTCTCTCAAAATTAGAATGGAACAGATGGAGTCTAATGACTTTATGAGAAACCAAGAAATCACCAAACAAAACCAAAAGAAAGAAAGAAAGAAAAATTAATGTTGTACCACAATATCTTCTGTTACATATACATAACAAAATCTATTTTTTAAAGGAAGTAGAAAATAATGTTGTTCATTCTACCACTGACTAACGGTGCAACTTTGGACAAATCCCTTGACCCTTCTAAGCCTCCTTTTCCTCATTTGTAAAATAAGAAGGTTGATCTCTCTAGGGTCCCACCTAGCTCTGACATTCCTTTTACAAGCAATGTAGAGATCATCTTGTATAATAACTTTCATTTTACAGATGTGGAAATCAAGTCCCAGAGAGATCAAGTGACTTTTCCCAAGGACTATATATACACAGACACACACATATGTGTGTGCATGTGTGCCTATGTATATATATATATATGTTTATGTGTGTATATGTAGCTAGGTATATTATATATGTATGTGTATATGTGTATATATACATATATGTATGTATACATGTACCCATACATATACATATGTAATTAACAGCAGAAGCAGATACTCTGACTCTAAAAGCAGGACTAAACTTAGTTTTACACCATGCTCGGTTGTTAAAAAATGCTATCCAGAGAAGTTCTAAGTTATCTTATACTCCCATGCCTGCATTTCCATTTCTGTTCTGGGGAAAAGGAGAAAGTTGAAATGTCAGCCCTCTTACTACAGTTACTCTGATCATATTTCCAGCATTGTAAATGCAAACTCACATCCTTTCTTGACTGTATGTTAAGTGGTGAGAATGTCTTGATTTTAGTCTCAGCCTATATACCTACCGCAGAAATATACTCCAATTACTTCAACTCAGTGAAGCCCAAACTGTAAGCCTTCAGAAACAGAGAGGTTATGCAGGAATAGCTCTCATAAACTGAGTAGGAGACAGAACAGTCTTGAATAACTGTAGTTTTCCTTTTGCCCAAATGGCTCACTGTGTAGCAGTGTGTATGTCTCTCTCTCATTCTCTCTCTCTCTCTCTCTCTCTCTCTCTCTCTACGTGTGTGTGTGTGTGTGTGTGTGTATGTGTGTGTGTGTATGTCTCTTCCTCCCTTCCTCCCACAGATTACTTTGGTAGTAGAGAATTCAAATTTGAGCTTTTCAAGTTTTCCTCTTGATTTCCTCTTTTCTCCATTTAATGTAAGGCAGTGCAGACCTGGCTTTACGGAACTTTGCCTTGACATATTTCTACATTTTCTGAGGTTTTTTTTACTCTTTTTTTTTTTTAATTTTCAATTGATAAAAGAATACAGTCTTTCTGGTGCTTATTGCCTCAGCCCAGAAATGGTACAAGATGTGCCTCATATTCTAAATAACAGGGAGGCTGAGCCACTTGGTTCCGTATCAAAGAAGAAACTGAGAACTATCTTACTCAAGGATGGCCCTTCAGAGACAAAAAGAGCTCTTGAGGACTTTGCTTTGGGGGAATAAAAAAGGTAAACTTCCTCTGTTCTCTGTTGAGATAGACATCAGAAGACCGAGATTTCTAGTCCTGATTCATCCAACTAATCAGTTTTGTGACCTTCCACAAGTTATTTATGCCCAATTTCCTCTTCTGTAAAATGAAGGAGGAGGACAAATGATTTCTAAGGTCCTTTCCAGACAGGGTTTTGCTAGAACTAGCTCTTACAAGCTTGAGACATAATTGTTAAATTTTCAGTGGAAGCATTTATACCTCAGAAATCCACAAACACTACAAACCTTTATTTATCATATGACTAACTGTCTAGGCTAAAGGAAATTTTAGAGAAAATGTTAATAATTCAGATATACTTAAGAGCATATTGTATATATGTTTATTTTTTTCCTGGGAGAGCCAGTTGTTAAACATTTACCAGCACATTTCTTCCAGCTGTATAATACGCAGACAGAACTCTCATAATTACAAAAGCCAAAGTTATCCTCATATCTGAACAGGAATCTTTCCTCCAACCTCTGCTTAAAGACGTAGGACAGGGACCCTACTCTCTGAAATAGCCCATTCCCCTTTTTGGTCACCTCTAATGATTAGGCAGCTTTTCTTTAAGCAGAGATTTAATCAGCTCCTGCAGTTTCCAACTATAATTTCTAGATCTGCCCTCTCAAGTCCAGCAAAGCAAATCTAATATTTTTTCCACATTACAATCCTTAAAGCAGCTCTCTTGACATAGTCACACACACGCACACACACACACACGCACACACACACACACACACACACTCCTGTCTCCTACTACTCCCAGACTTTTTCTTCTCCATATTAAAAATTACTACTTTCATTAATGATTCCTTAGGTGGCAACCATTCCTTCAGTCAATTTCACGTCCTCCTCTCTCTGGTTCCATTGGTCATCATCTTCTGAAAGAAGCCTAAATTAAGGTGGGGAGTCAGGGAGGAGATATTGTAAACAAGACAGCAAAACCAAGTTTCCCAGACTTTAAATAGTAAAATAATGTCATGATTTTCTGCTTCATCCTTCATTGCTCAGCAGTGAAAGCGAAATAAAAGCCATGTGGCTCATGTCACTAGACCTTATTTCTTCGCTAATTGAGTTATTTTAATGGCCATATTCTCCTTCTTGGCCACATCTGAATCACATAAAGCAGAGTCCTCATCATCTGATTCACTCATCACCCACATAACCCCTCCAACATCAGGTCCTAGAAACAATTAGAGAAAATGGATCAGAGAAAAAAAAAATATGAAGTACCAGAAAACCACTGAATCACATCAAAACAATGTTCCTAAGGCACAAGTCTGATCATGTCATTCCACCTCTTAAGAATTTTCAGTGATTCCCTGTTGCTTTTAAGGTAAAAGATAAACTCTTCAGCTTGGCATTTAAAGCCATTCATAATCTGGTTCCAAAGTACATTTGTAAGCTTATTGCACATGTAAGAAAGAGGGTATGAGCCCCCTGTGTAGAGAGGCCCATGTATAGTGAGAGCTGTCCTTGTGTAGCCCAAAAGAAGGCAGGATAGACATCTCCAGCCTGTTCTTTCCCCATCCTACTCGAAGAGACTTCTATTCCTTCCAGGAGGGGAAGCAAGATTTTGGGACTGGAGAATACCACTCTTCTCTCCTTAAAGAGAGGGGCTAGAAGTATATTTATTTGCTCCCTTAAATATGTTCATCTAGGGTATATTAGGTTCTAATTTCTGATTACTTTGTCATTTGAGGAGTGAAAGGAAGGATTCCAAGCTCTATATCCCAGGCTTGACCCCTTTCCCACCAGTTCCACAAGGAACACAGATAGAGAATAGCAAAGACAGGCACTTAGGCAAATTGGTAACAAAGCAGAAATAAGAGAAGGTATACATAGGAACTTTTTTAATAGACAGTACAGAGCAAAAAGGCTCTCCCATTGGGAGCAAAATAACTTAGCTCAATCAAGATGGAGTGTCCTAGATCTCACCCAAGGATAAATTCCCTGAAATCTCCAGAGTAGCAACCTGGGAAAAGGAACATGACAGCAACTGCTCACTCCTCTCATATCTCCCCAGTCTTTCCCTTCAGAAACCTGAAATGGGTTTGGGTTTTTCTGTCTTCTGTCGTGAAGCTGAAGTGACTCAAAGGTAACTTGAAGCTTGACTAGCTCCAAAGGAAACTGTCCCCAAAGAGTCCCAAAAGGGAATTGGCCTTGAAGAGTCTGAAAAGGAATTGCTAAAGGATCTGGTGAGGTATGGAGCTCTCTCATCTCTCATAGCCTCTGCCCACCCGTCACACAGGGCAGGTCATTCATCTTCACAGATAAGGATAGAGTTTCATACCAATGCATTTCGGGATAGGGGTTACATATAATACTCTCCTTCATTAACTATACATTCCAACCAAACTGGTACTGTTTCTTGTACATGACATTTCATTCCGACTTCCATGCCTTTGCCAAAACTATCCACATGCCCACGAATTTGCCTCTTAGAATCTCTAGCTTTCTTGAGGACACTGTTCAGTTGCATCTCCCACAGGAAATCTTCCCTCATGTGCTTAGCTGTTAGAGCTCTCTCCTCCTTCTCAAATTTTCATGTACATTTTTGCTGTTCAGTAGTTTCAGTCATATTCAACTCTTTGTGGCCTCATTTGAGGTTTTCTTGGTAAAGATACTGGAGTGGTTTGCCATCTCCTTCTCCAGTTCATTTCACAGATGAGGAAACTTAGGCAAACAGGGTTAAATGACTTGCCCAGGGTCACACAGTTAGTGTCTGAGGCCAAAACTGAATTCAGGTCTTCCTTATTCCAGGCCCAGAACTCTATCTGCTATGCCACCTAATCCGTTAACAGGGTAAAGCACCCAGTAGAATGTAAACACTGTAAGGGCAGGGGCTTTTTTCCATTATATCTTTACATCCCAATCACATAGTTCAGTGTTTTCTACAAAGAAGGCACCTAACTTATATTTATGGATATGTTTATATGTAATTGGATCTGGGTCATTCCTATGACTCATGACCTCATAACCTCATGAGGGAGCTCATTCTATTTCTTTTTTTAAAAGGGGAGGTGCAATACTGCAAAGAAAGGGAGAAAAGTGGCTTTTTTCCCAAATCCCTTTGACTCTAATTGACCAGAATACATTCTGAAATAACACCAGATGCAGTTTAAATTATGCTAAATTTTATGAAAGATTCAAAGTCAGCATTGCAAATTACTTGAGAAAATCTACAAAAGAACAGAGTGACAGCTCTGCAAGGGGTCTCAGCAACCAGTTAGTTCAACCTCTACTTAAATCTACATGACAAATACTGATTCAATCTTTGCCTGAAAGTCTCTAGTGAAAGAGGACACACTGCCTCCCAGAGAAGTCCTTTCCACTCTGGGACAGCAGGAATTGACAGGAAACTTTTCCTTATCTTGAGCCCAAATCTGTTTCTCCCTCTCCAGGTTCCACCCATTCTTCCTACTTCTGCCCTCTGAGACAAAGAAGAGCACGTCTAATTTTTCTTCCTAATGAAAGCCCTTTGATTTCTCCTCCAGAGTCCTTACTTTCTCATCCCTTGACTTTCTCTGACACTGATTTCTCCTGATTCCCTTCCTACTTGTGTGAACATATCCTCTCAAACTCCCTTACTGGATTAATATCCATGACCTACTCCCACTCCCAATTACGGATGTCTTGCAAGGCTCTGCCCTGGACTCTCTTTTCTCTCAGTACCTTCTCTCTTTCTTTCCCATGGGTTCAATTATCATTTCTAGATAGATGACAACCAAATCTAAGTATCCAGAACTGATGTCCCCCCTGAATTTAATCCCAAATCACCAGTTCCCTGATACAGACTTTTACTTACATGTCTCATTCATTCCTCAAGCTCATCATGTTCAAAACAGAACTCATTGCCTTTCATTATAAACACATCCCTCTGCCAAAATTCTTTATTTCTTCTGAAGGTAACACAAGATCATCTGTTGAGAGATGGAAAGGATATTAGAAATTAATGAGTATAGTTCTTTATTTTATAAATGAGGAAACTGAGGCCTCCCAGCTATCTACATTTGCAACTTTGGCAATATCATTTACTCTTCCCTCTCCCTCAACCACAAAAAAGTACCAATTCTTGTCAATTCTACCTCAACATAATTTTTATTCTCTCTACTCCCACAGCCGTTAATCTAGTTTAAGCTTTCATCACCTCTTGTCTAGGCTAGAATAGCCTCCTAACTAGTCTCCCTATTTTCATTGTCTCCCCCTCCCCAACCTACCCTTTACATAGCTGCTAAAATAATCTTCCAAAAGCACAGACCTGACCATATCATTCTCCAGCTCAAAAATCTTCAAGAATTCCCTATTTCTTATAGATAAAATACAAACTATTCAATAAATTTAAAGCATTTGTTAAATGCCTACTATTTGTCAAACACTGGGAATACAATCACAGATAATAAGACAAGTCCTACTATCACTGAGTTTATATTCTGTCATGGAAGAGAAACAGACAGACAGACAGACAGATAGATAGAGAGATAGATAGATAGATAGATAGATAGATAGATAGATAGATGATAGATGGATGAGAGAATAAATATGAAATAAATCAAAGTATTTAGGAAAGTAGGACACTAGAAATCAGGGAAATCAGGAAATATTTCATGCAGAAAATGATGTGTGAGTTTTATTCTGAAGGAAGAGAGGCCTTCTACAAGGTAGAAAAGAGAAAGTAATGCATTCCAGGTCCAGGCGACAGTCAGAACAAAGACATTGAGACAGGAGATAGAGTACAGTATGTGAGGAATAGAGAGAAGGTCATTTTGGCTGGATCATAGACAGTATGGTATAATAAGGAAATAGTATAATTAATAATAAGATGAAAGATATATTGAGAGTAGGTTGTGATGGACTTTAAAAGCCAAATAGAGGAAGCAATAAGGAGCCTCTGGGATTAATTTACCGAGCAGAGGAGTGATATGGTCAGATCTATACTGGTAGCAAATTCACTTTGACACCTGTATGGGGGATAGATCAGAATAAGGAGAGACTTGAAGTCATGGGACCGATTAGGAGACTGTTGCAAAAGTCTAGGTGAGAAGTAATGAGGATCTGAATTAAAGGGATGGTTGTCTGAGTGGAGAGAAGGAGTCATATGTCAAAGACCATGTCGAGGCAATTGACCAAATATGTGGAGTGAGAGAGGGTGAGGAGCTCAGGTGACAATAAGATTACAAATCTGAGAGGGAAAAAATGATGGTGCTCGTTGACTCAGAGATTTCACTCCTAGAAATATACCCCCAAGCAAGTCATTGATAAAAAGAAAGTCCTCATGTGCACCAAAATATTTACTGCAGCACTTTCTGCTTTAGCAAAGAACTAGAAACAAAGTAGATGCCCCTCTGTGGGAGAATGGTTAAATTGTGTTATAAGAAATAACAAATATAATTAATACAGAGCAATTTAGATTTATATGAACTGATGCAGAGAGAAGGAATCAGACCCTGAAAAACAATAGATGCAATGAACACAATAATGTAAATGGAAAGAACAACTATCTCAAAAAAAAAAACAAAAATTAATGTTGCAAAATTACAAAGGAAATATTTGATTCCAGAGAAGAACTATAAGAAGACCCCTTACCCCGTTCATTTGAAGAAGTGGGAGGTCCATGAGTGTGGAACATTGCGTATGTTTTAATATTTTTTCATTGTATTGATCAGTTTTGCTGACTTTTTTTCTCTTCTACTTATAAGAAACTTTATTATATGGATGGATCTCTGGAGGCAGGAGGGAAATTTAGATGATGTTTTAAAAAGATATCAATGATATTTTTAAAAGAATAATGATGCTTTTGACAAATAAGGAAGTTGAAAACTCTTTCAAAGTTATCTGTTGTTGCATCTTTTTTAGGATCTTGTGTGATTTTAACATATTCATGAAAGAAACCTTGGAAGAGAGCCAAATGAATTTTTTTGGTAGGCTAGTCAATAAATATACACTTATTAACCCCCTACTGTGTGTCAGACACTGTTCTCAGCACTGGCAACAAACAAAAAGCTTTGGGGTGGCTTACATGTCTTTCAATCTATTATGGGATTGCAAAAATGTGTCTGCCATAGAATATCATTTTTGAAAACCTATCTATGCACTACAGTTGGAGTAAGAGGACCAGAGCTCAAATCTCAGCTCTGGTATTTATTTCCATGGAATTTTTCATAAGATAGCTCTCCTTTCTGGATCTCAGTTTCCCCATTTGTAAAGTAAAAGGTTGGATTAATTGATCTCTAAGATGGTATTCCTATTAAATTCTATGTATCTCCTTGAAGACAGTGTCTTAATATTTGCATCACCTACAATACTTAGTATAGTGCTCTATATAACCTGACTTCCTTTAAATCCCAACTAAAATACTTTCTTTTACTGGATGCCTTTCCCAATCCCTCTTAATTCTAATGCCTTTCCTCTGTTAATGACTCCCCATTTATGCTGTATATAGATTGTTCTGTATATATTTGCTTGAGTGTCGTCTCCCTCTATTACATTGTAAGTTCCTTGGATATAGGTACTATTTTTTTCCCTCTTTTTATATCCATAGCATTTAGCATAGTAAGTATCTGGCACATAGTAGATGTTTAATAAATGTTAACTGATTGATTTATAAAATAAACTATTGATCTGATTATTAATTAGTGATTACTATCTTTTATTTAACACTCAAAGGTCTTCATAGAAGCAATGTGAGAAATGGATAAATTATTGGGTTGAGTCAGAAAGACCAGGGATCAAATTTTGACCCTATGTGAGTTTGTGTGACCCTGAGCAAGTCACTTAAGCTGTATATAGCTCTGGGAACTCCCTAGGACTTACCTACTGAGTCATAAAAGCTTTATTTATTCATAAACTGGTTATGATCAGTACCAGTGTAGGGTTCCCCATGTCAACAAAATAACATGCATTATTTCATTTAATCCTTACAAAAATCTAATGAGGTATGTAGGTGCTACAGATAATATTCCTCTTTTGCAGATAAAGACACTGAGACTCAGAGAGGCTGTGAATTGCTTATAGTCACACAGCTAGAAATGATCACAGATAGCATTTGAACTCAGGTCTTCTTTGCATCACATCTAATATGATTTTATTACTTCACATTGTCTCACATAGTAGGCACTTAATAATTTTTAACAAGATGTGAAATTAAACTACCAAAGTTGGTGTTTATTTTCCATAGCAAGTACAAACTCAGCTGAGCAGGCAGATCAACATGAAAAGGGAACATACTACTATTGTTTCCTTTTTCAAAATTTTTTTTCAAGAACCAGTCAAAAAAGTTAAGGAAAAGCATTCACTATTATATAAAAAAGAAATTTTTTTTTCTAAAAATGTATGTTTCCCACTGTCTTAACTCACTCCTTCAGTGGAAATGATAAAAGATAGCAAACCAAATCAATTAGAGCCTACAATAGAAAGTTGAAATGCCTACTCCCTGTACCTAACAAAGGATGCTTTCATTTCCATTTCCTTTCAAGAGCCCTAGCAACTTCCTCATTGCCTTTTACATGAACTTATCTTGGTAGGTCCATTCTTGAAGGCTTTCCAGTAAGGAAGGATTCAGAAGTCAGTATTCTCCACATGTAAAGCTGGATGGAAGAGAAGAATTGCTGATATGACTTGATACAGAAAGTTTTTCTCTAAGATGATGTACTTACTCCTATGTGAGCCTTGGAAAAAGAAAAACAAGTAGAACCTCAATCCCTGGGGGTCTTCCAGGAACCTGCCTGGATTCCTTGCATCCTAATGTATTTGCCAAGATTTCTATTTCAACTCACTCTAGAGGTAAAGCTGTAAAATCATCATACACAATCTTTCATAAATTTATCACAGTTGGCTCAAATTTGTTCCCATTTTCTATTAGTATTCTTACTTTTTTTCCCAACTTAGCATGACACAAAAGGAAAACACATTCAAAAACATCTACTATGTGAAATTGGAATTTAAAAGATATGGCATCAAAACTGCTGAGAAGCTGATAACCTGCTGTTTCTGGTGAAATGAAGACTGAACTCCTAACTCAGCTTTGCTTTTGGTGGTGACAAGGGAAAGAGAGAAGAGAAGATGAATATTCTCAAATCATTTGAAGACTAGAACTACTAGATATTCATCCCCAAAATTATATTCTTGAAGTAAAGAAATAATATCATCTCTCAACGCGTTGAATGTCATGACTTCATTCTACCCCTTGGGATGGTAGCCATCAGGGCTTATGCTTATGTTTTATTGGCAACTCCTTCAAGAATCCAAGATCACCTCCATGCCACTATGAGGCTTTGAAATAGGACTTTATAGGGGATGAGAGAACAACTGATGACTAACATAGATGTCATTCCTAATCAGATGTCTGTGTAAACTCAGACCACCAACTTGTTAGAGAAAAGATCACAATCAATGTAAAGTTAGAAGAGAGGATAAATGTGAGGAAAGATGGAGTATGCAAATAAAATAATTCCATGCTGAACTATTGAAACAAGCTGTTCATGCCCGATCCACCCCCACATGGAAAATGAATGAAGGAAAAGCTATCAAAACCAACTACAGTGATGCAATATAGATGATTAACTCATATAAATCAATTACCATAATGAGGAGAGTAAAGAAGTCTGAAAAATGCCTCAGGCAGCAAATCAAAAATTCAATCCACAAGCAGTTATTAAGTACTTACTGTATGCCAAACACTGTGTTGAGTGCTGGGGATACAAAGACAGAAATGAAATAATCCCTCCCCTCAAGGAGTTTATGTTCTAGCTGGGAAGATAAAGATAACATCACTTTAGAATAGAAACTCATTTGTAAACTCTTACAGAGAAGGGTAGTGGAACTATATTGGCAGAATTATTTCATAAAACTGTGAGAAGCAATGAAAGGAAAACCACTTTAAAGAAAGCTTGGCGAGAATTTAAGTGAAAAAAATCATTCCAAGATGATTTAAGAATAAAATTTGAGGACAACAAATAGATGGGGGGAATCTAAAAATATTTTATAACAAATAAACTTTTCAGTCAATGACAGCCAAGTCACCAAATTTGAATTCTACTATCACAGCTCCCAGATTTGCCTATGGAAGAAGTAGAAAAGATACTGAAGAAAATGGGAAAAGGCAACTGAATAAGATTGAGTATACAGAGTTGTGGTGCATTTTTGGCAGTGCTTAGGAATTGATTCTCAAGGTATCTGAAGAAAAAAAAGAAACTACAAGAGACAAAAAAAAGTCTAAGACAATTATGACCAAATAAAGGGGGGGAAGACTGAAGAAACATCATTAATAACTGAATGTATACCTATTTTCCCATCATGATGAGTTTATCCAAAGGGAATAAGCAAGCTTTCACAAGCAATATTCCATAATTAATGACATCTTTTCCATCACACAATTGATTAAAAGATGTAGACCATAAAAAAGTCCTTAGTTTTTATTTCTTATTCCTTATTTAAATAATTATGTGTATGGATAGATACATGGATGAATAGATGGATGGATAGATAGATAGATACATAGATAGATGATAGATAGGTGAATGGATAGATGGATAGATAGATACATACACATATATATGATTTGGTAGAGCAAAACACTTTAAAAGCCCTCCTTGAAAAAAAAGTCTCCCTTGCATCTGTCAAAATCACACAAAATTCCTTGAAAGATATAACCCAGATAGTCTTGTTCAATGGTCCCTTAATCATTAACATTAAGGAGGCATAAGACAGCTAGAATAGCAATAGTTAAAGAGATGATAGAAAGATAGATGGATGGATGGATAGGTAGATAGATAGATAGATAGATAGATAGACAGACAGACAGACAGACAGACAGACAGACAGACAGACAGATAGATAGATAGATAGATAGATAGATAGATAGATAGATAGTTAGATAGAGAAAACATTTAGGTACTTACTATGTGCCAGGCAGTATGTGAAGCACTGGGGATATAATTACAAGGGGGAAAAAGACCATTCCCCAACCTCAAGAAGCATGCATTTTAATGGAAGAAAACAATACCTGAAAGGAAGCTGGAAAGCAGGGGCAACAAAAAGGGATTAGTGAGGAGGTACAGGAGGTCAGACAGTGAGTTGAGATGGGACTAGAGTACGGCTGGGACCTTTCAAGAAATGGCTGTCCAGATGGGTGGGTCTTGGGACAGAAGTTTCTCCAGGGTGGGAAGGTGATTAGTGAGGAGATAGAAAAGTTAAGAAAGTAAGTTGAGCCAGAAATGTTCAGTATTGTGATGAAGGCAGCAAAAAGGAATTGCTTATATGTGTTAAAATTGTACAGAAGGCATTGTGCTTTTTGTCTTGAAAAAACTGCAGGTGCTTGTAAAAGGGATCTATAATCATTCCAAAGAATTTGGCCTATCATATTAGAAAAACCAGGGGAATGAAGGAGTCTATTGTCTACTATAATATGCAGTTGGATAAGCAATCTATAAAGGTCATTTATCAGTGCATAGACTTTGCATAGATACTGAAAATGAACGATGATTTGTGCCCATAATTGAAAAGGAGGAGAGAGGATTGGAATGCCTTTGGAATATTATGTAGCTCATTGGATGAGTCCAAGCTTTAATCTGAAACAAAACTATTATTTCAATTAGATCGCTTTTTTAATATCAGTGTTCTCCAAGTGTACTAGTTCCATGAATGCACATCTGAAAAAAAAAAAGAATGTGGATTGGTAATATGATAAAAGTAAAAGATAACTATCCATATCTCTGCTAGCTATAACCCTAAATCTCTCCTTTGTGGCTAAACCCCTTGAGAGAGTCATCTATAATTGGTCTTCCATTTCTTTTTCTCTTGCTCTATTCTAAATCATCTGAAGTCTAGCTCCAATCTCATCACTCAGATGAAGCATCTTTCCAAAGTTACTACCAATCTCTTCATTGCCAAATAAAGTGGCCTTTTCCCAATGCTCACATTTCTTGACCTCTCTACAGCCTTTGACGCTGTGGATCACCCTCTTCTCTTTGATCTCTCTCCTCTCTAGATTTTCATGACATTGTTCTCTCTTGGTTCTCTTACCTGTCTAATCACTCGTTCTTAGTCTCCTTTACTTTTGACAGTACCACCATCCGCCCAGCTATACAAGCTCACAACTATATTGTCATCCTCAGCAACTTACACTCACCACACATATTCAATCTGTTAAAAAGTCTTATTATTTCTACTTTCTCATTTCATATACATCCCTCTCACACAACTGCCACCCTAGTGTAGGTTCTTGTCCCATTATACCTAGACTATTGCAATATTCTTCTGGTTGGTCTCCCTTCCCACTCCAAAATATCCTCTACTCAGCTGCCAGAGTGATCTTCCTAAAGCATAGGCCTGACCAAGTCACTCTCCTACTCAATAAATTCCAGGGACTCACTGTTACCTCCCAGATCAAATATAAAACCTTGTTTGTTTTTTTAAATATAGTTCATTGATTTTTTTTGTTTTTAACATTGTTCAAATTTCATCCTATATCCTTCTTCATCCCTCTCCCAGAGAGACATCCCATAACAAATAACATATTTTAAAAGAAATCAGCAAAATCAATTAATACATTCCCCATCCAAAAAAAAAACTCAGAAAACATACACAAGGTACTACAGCTGTGACTTGTTGCCTCTGTAAAAGAGTTAAAAGAAGTATCTTCTCATATCTATTCTTTGTGACCACCCCTGTTCTTGGTCATTTTGCTACTTTCAATAGTTTTGTGACTGTTCCATTTACATTGTTGTTGTCATTGTGTATATTGTTTTCTTGGCTCTGTTTATTTCCCTCAGTATCAGTTCATGTAAGTTTTTGCATGCTTCTCTGTATTAATCATATTCACTAGTTCCTATTGCATAATAATATCCCACTATATTCATGTACCACAATTTGATTAGCCAATATCCAATCAATGTATATCAACTTTGTTTCCATTTTTTGTTACAAAAAGTCCTTGTACAAATATGTTGGTGTGTACAGGGATATTTTTGGGATTTATACCTAGTAGTAGAATCTCTAGGTCAATGGATATGGAAATTTTAAGTCACCTTATTTGCATAATTCCAAACTGCTTTCCAAAATGGTTGTACCAAATCACAGTTCCATCAGGAATGAATTAGTCCAACTCCTCCAATGTTAACTATTTATGTCTTTTCTCATCTTTGTCAATTTGCTGGCTATAAAGTAATACCTCAAAGCAGTTTTAATTTGCATTTTTCTTATTATTAGTGAAATAGAGCACCCTTTTACATAGTTGTCAGTAGTAACAATTCTTCTTTTAAGAAATGTTTATTCTTGGGGGCAGAGTCAAGATGGCGGAGTAGAAAGACTCACTGTATGCTAGCTCCGAACCCACAGCCCATGCATTTAATGTAAGAAGAGCTCCCCGACAAGTTCTGGATCACTGCAGGGTGTGCAGAAACACAATGGAAGAGATTTCTGTTCCAGAGAGCCCTGGAGAGCGGTCCTCAGGGTCCGTCACACCCTGGAAAGTGGAGCCCATCCTAGCACTGCCCTGGCTGTGGCCCCAGAGAAGCTGATCCAAGCAGGCTTCAGGGACGGAAGCTCCGGCAGCCGGGAAGGTCCCTCCACCCACAGACGCTGCAGGTCAGTGAGAGAGACGGCTGGGCTGGCAGAGAGGGGAGCAGGGGATCTCCGTGGCTTGGGCCCCCTCGGGAGGAAGCGGCGGAGGCAGAAGTGGGGGCAGGAAGTGGCGGAGGCAGCAGCGGCAGCCCTCAGGACTCCCCGAGCAGGCAGGCAGAATCTTCATTACTGAAAGTCTCTGCATAAAGCCCCTGAGGGAACTGAGCCTGGGAGGTGGCCCTGCCCCCACCCCAGCACCAGAACTAAAGCTCACATTGAATAGCAGCCAAGCCTGCCAAGGAAAGCCCATTTGAATCTCAGACCCCAAGCACTAGCTGGGCAGATCTAGGTGGGGGTGGACAGGAATCTCAGAAGTCAAGTAACTGGCTGGGAAAATGCCCAGAAAAGGGAAGAAAAATAAGACTATAGAGAGCTTTTTTGAGCAGATGCAAATGATCCCGACTTTCGGATCTGACGACGATGAGGACATATTCTTGACATCAGGGAAAGACGTGGAGGGCGGGGCCTCTGTATCCCAGACATCCCAGGGGATTGTCGGGTGGGCTCAGGCCTTGGAAGAGCTCATAAAGGATTTTGAAAAGCAAGTTAGACAGGTGGAGGAAAAACTGGGAAGAGAAATGAGAGAGATGCAAGAAAAGTATGAAAAACGGGTCAATACCTTGGTAAAGGAGACCCAAAAAAATGCTGACGAAAATAACACCTTGAAAAGTAGGCTCACTCAATTGGCAAAAAAGGTTCAAAAAGCCAATGAGGAGAAGAATGCTTTCAAAAGCAGAATTAGCCAAATGGAGAAAGAGGTTCAAAAGCTCCCTGAAGAGAATAGTTCTCTCAAAATTAGAATGGAACAGATGGAGTCTAATGACTTTCTGAGAAACCAAGAAATCACCAAACAAAACCAAAAGAATGAAAAAATGGAAGAGAATGTGAAATATCTTATTGGAAAAACAACTGACCTGGAAAATGGATCCAGGAGAGACAATTTAAAAATTATGGGACTACCTGAAAGTCATGATCAAAAAAAAGAGCCTAGACATCATCTTCCATGAAATTATCAAGGAAAACTGCCCTGACATTCTACAACCAGAGGGCAAAATAAGTATTGAAAGAATTCATCGATCACCACCTGAAAGAGATCCAAAAGGAGAAACTCCTAGGAACATTGTGGCCAAATTCCAGAACTCCCAGCTCAAGGAGAAAATCTTGCAAGCAGCTAGAAAGAAACAATTCCAGTACTGTGGAAATACAATCAGGATAACTCAAGATCTAGCAGCTTCTACATTAAGGGATCGAAGGGCATGGAATAGGATATTCCAGAAGTCAAAGGAACTAGGACTCAAACCAAGAATCACCTACCCAGCAAAACTGAGTATAATACTTATGGGGAAAATATGGTCTTTCAGTGAAACAGAGGACTTTCAAGCATTCTTGATGAAAAGACGAGAGCTGAAAAGAAAATTTGACTTTCAAACACAAGAATGAGAAGAAGCATGAAAAAGTAAACAGCAAAAAGAAGTCATAAGGGACTTACCAAAAGTGAACTGTTTACATTCCTACATGGAAAGACAATATTTGTAACTCTTAAAACTTTTCAGTATCTGGGTAGTTGGTGGGATCACACACACACATGTACACATGTGCATGCACACACACATACACACATGCACGCACATACAGAGACAGAGAGCACAGAGTGAATTGAATAGGATGGGACCATATATTAAAAGAAATTAAGGTAAATGGTGAGAGAGAAAGGTAGGGGGAGGAAAGAGGGTGAAATGGAATGGGGTAAATTATATGTCATTTAAGAAGCAAGCAGGAGACCCTTTAGTGGAGGGAAAAAGAGGAGAGCTGAGAAAAAAAAACAAGAAGATTACCCTCATTACATTTGACTAAAAGAAGGAATAAAATGCACACTCATTTTGGTATGAAAACCTATCTTACAGTACAGGAAAGTGGGGGAGAAGGAGATAAGCAGTGTGGTGGGGGATGATGGAAGGGAGGGCAATGGGAGGAGGGAGCAATTTGAAGTCAACACTCAGGGAGGAACAGGATCAAAAGACAGAATAGAAACAATGAGGGGCAGGATAGGATGGAGGGTAATTCAGTTAGTCTTACGCAACACGACTATCAGGGAAGTCATTTGCAAAACTACACAGATAGGGCCTATATTGAATTGCCTGCCTTCCCAAAGGGAATGGGTGGGGAGGGAGGGATGGGGAAAATTTGGAACTCAAGTTTTAGGAACAACTGTTTAGTATTGTTGTTGCTACTAGGAAATAAGACATACAGTTAATGAGGAATAGGAAGTCATCTGGCCCTACAGGATAAAAGAGAAGATGGGGACAAGAGAAGGGAGGGATGACAGAAGAGAGGGCAGATTGGAGATAGGGAAAATTAGATTGCTCGGTGTAGTGGGGTTGGGGGAGGGGATAAAAGGGGAGAAAAAATTGGAACCCAAAATTTTGTGAAAATGGATGTAAAAAGTTAAATAAATAAAAATTAAAATTAAAAAAAAAGAAATGTTTATTCTTATCCTTTGGCCTCTTATTTATTGGGGAAAGGCTTTTGGTGTATATGTGTCTGAATACTAGATATATAATATATATACATATATACACACATATGTATATGTATGTATATATGCACATATATGCACATACACAAATAATTATATTCAAATTATATGGTATATATAATTATGTATTATACCATATTAAGTATGACATATTGTGTGTTCAATGTACTTATATGTATATACATATGCTACATATACACATATGCTATATATACATATGCTATATATACACGTGTGCTATATATACGCATATGCTATATATACACATATTATATATATATGTATATTGGAGGTTGGCATGTGTTTAGATCACTTTAAAATGTCATAATCCTCATGGTAGGCTCTAAGGGCCTGATTCTGAGAAACAGAAAGACTGGTACATACATCAACATTCTCTGTTGATCTACTGCTTAGGTGGAAGCATCCTCTTTCCAATGGCTACACAGTCAGAACTGGCTGAATTTTGAACTCCTTGACTGAGACAATCTCTGTATGTCAAAGAAGCAGTGAGGTGGCACAGTAGCTAGAGTGCTAGACCTAGAGCCAGGAAGACCTGAGTTTCAATGTATCCTCAAATAATTCCTAACTGTGTGTTCCTGAACAAATCACTTAACCTTTGTTCACCTTAATTTCCTCAACTGTGAAACAGAAATAATAACAACACTTGTGTGGATTAAATGAGATAATATTTATTTATAAAGTGTTTAGCACATTTAATAATGCTACATGAATAATTATTCTCTCCTCCTCTCCTTCTCCCTCTTTCTCTCTTTCTCTTCATTCATAAAATAGCTGGTAATGCCATGTGATAAGGAGGCATCATCCACATGGGAGGTGCCAGGAACCTACTTCTGGGAAATAGGAAGACTAACATAAGTGTGGACATTCAGTGTTGGCCTATCAGTTGAGTTTGTAACTGAAACCAGGTGCATATTTGGAAACTGTCCCTTTACTCTGGCATGTCCAGAGATGGAGGACTCCTTCATATATGATAGGTGACACCACGTGGTAAGAGGCACAGAATCTAAGGATCATCACTCCCTCCAGGCCATATGAGTGACATACACAAGATAAGAATGACATGTTTACATAGCAATTGGTACGGAATGACTTGGTTGGGTGGGGGGAGGGACTGGCTTCAGCACAGCATGAGTCAGCAGTAAGACATGGCAACCAAAAATAAACAAACGCAATTTTAGGCTATATTAATGAAAGTATACTGTCTAGAACAAGACCAGTTATAGGCAAATTTCATTCTGCTAATAAGACCAGATATGAAATGTTGTGTCTGAAATCTGAGTACCATGTTTTAGAAGGAAGTTTGAATCTAGAGGAAAGTATTCTGGATAATAAAGGGACTCAAGTTCATGTCATGCAAGGAAGAACTTAAAGATGTTTAGCCTGAAAAATAAAAGATGTACAGGGGACGTGATCACTTTTCAAATATTTAAAGAATTATTGTAGAGAATAGGATTAGATTTTTTCATGCTTGACCCTAGAACTAGGACCAGTTAGTCAAAGTTTATAGAAAGGCTGATTACAGTACTATCCAAGGCTCCAATCCTTGCCTACCTATATTTTCCTCCTTTCCCAGTCTCAGGAATGGGGGGGTGGCATGGAGACCTACAAATGAAATATCTTTCATAAACTTTCCACCTGTTCAGCAGGCACTTACTAAATGTTTTGTGAATGAATTAATGAATCAGTGATCCTATCAAAGTTAGAATAGTTACTAAAGTGTAAGTTTAGTTACTTTGAACTTTTTCCCTTTTCTGTGATAAAAGAAGTAGATCTTAGATCTAAGATTCAAACTTAACCAGATATATCCTTTCTTTGCAGTTTTGTAGCTCTTCCAGCATCTCACACCTAGCATAAAGCTTTGACCCACAAGGTGTTAGCACCTGTTTGTAGGATTGTTGACAGTATAATAATAGTTAGCCTTTATATAATGTTTTGAGGTTTCACAAAGCACTCTAAATAATTTATTTCATTTGATCCTTATTACAACCCTGGGAGGCAAGTGTTATTGTTATCTATTTTATAGATAAAAAAAAACTGAAGGTAAGAGAGACAAAGTAGTTTTTAGTCCCAAATCATACAACTAATAAGTGTGTGAGGAAGAATTTGAACTCAAGTCTTCCGAGTTGCATAGTCACCATTTTATCAGTCATTGTCTAATCTCCTTGCTTGGGCCTTCACTGAGCCATGCCTTTCAGTGCCAGCCTCCGGATGGGCAGTGTCTTCATGAGCTACCCTGGTGCAAAGTGAAGTGAGCAGAACCAGAAAAACAATATGCACGATTACTACAACAATGTGAATGGAATGAATAACCATAAAACAATTTATAGCGAATATTACAAAATGACCAAGAACAAATGTGGCCCCACAGAAGATAAAGGAGAGGACACCTCCCCACTCCTTTGTAGAGGTGGGTGCTACACAGCTGTGGAACATTGCATATATTTTCAGATTTTTTTTTCCATGTATTAATCAGTTTTTCTGATTATTTTTCTCCTTCCTCTTTGTGTTTTTTTTCCTTAAAAATATTCTTTGTTATATAAGAAATAAGATACAAGGAAAAAAGATAACAATGGAAAATTTAGACAACAAATATTTGTTTTTTAAAAAAGAATATAGAAAGAAAAGAAGATCCAGCAAAGGAGTGATTAGATGGGTTGGAGGAGAACACAAAAAGATCAGAGACACAAAAACTCAAGAGCAATGGCCCAGAAACTCAAGAAGGGCATAGAATCCAAAAGATGAATATTGTTAACACTCTCAAATGCTACAGAGAGGAAGGATGGAAATACACATTTATTAAGTGCCTACAATGGACCACAACAGCTATGAACCAGGTTCTTTATTTTGTGTTCTTGGGCCTTTTTTCATCTTTTTTTTTTCCTTCTTTTCCTGTTTCTTCTTTCACAACATGACCAATATGGAAATATATTTAAAATGACTACACATGTATAACCCATATCAAATTGTTTGCCATCTTGGGAAAGGGAGAGGTGGAGGAGGAAGAAAAACTTAGACCTAAAAACCTTATTAAAATAAATGTTAAAAACTATCTTTACATTTAATTGGAACAAATAAAATACTATTTACCAAAAAAAGATACCATTGCTAACTATGATAAGACTAGTTTTATTTGAATAATTTAGTCAGAAGCCACATTGTAAAAGGTTTAGAAGGGAGTGATAAGAGAAATGGCAGCACCAGAGGGTAAAGGACTTTTTCAAGCTTAGTGCGAGATATCAGATGTGACCTTGCTAGGCATAATAGGTTCTAGTGAAGGGTTTTTAAGGTCACTAGAAGTTTAGACATGTTTGTAGGCAATAAGGAAGGAATAAGAGACAGCAAGAGATTGAAGACTGGAGACAGAGAACGAATATGGGGATGAGTGGAGCAATCTGCTGGAGAAAATAAGAAAGTATGAGATCAAGAGTACATAGAGGATGATCCATAACAAGAAGAAAACCACCAGAGTGGTGCAAAGGAACAGCTAGTGGAAGGTAATGTCAAAGGGATGTGAGAAGAAGGGAGAAAAGGAAGTTTGAGGCAAATTTTTTCAATGAGCGAGGGGGCAAAGTCCACAGCAGAAGGGAGGGAGAAGAGATGGTCTGGGAGATCTGAGGAGAAAAGAGAAAGTTTAAACCAACTACTATGGTGAATAGAAAGGAAAAATCAATAAAGGAGGAGGAATAGTTTTTGGCATGCTGGAGTGGGGACCCAGTGGAGATTTACCTGCATAAGTCTGTAGCATAGTTCTATACAGTCCTCTAGTTCTGTTTGGAAGGGGATGCATAAAAGTAAAGGAGGTAGGTAGGAGAGTAATCCAGCGTTGCAAGGTGGAAAGGTGTGTTCAGCAATAGGACATGGAAATAAGGGATTCAGGAATAGTGAATGCTATAAAGTTGAACTAATTAACCAAGGGGTTGAGACTGACAGAAACACCACAGCCTAGTGGATTCCAGAGAAGAACTCAAAATTGGGATCAAGTCCTACTTTTGACACATTCTGGCTTTGTGACCTCAGTGCTCTAAACCAGGGCTTCTTAAACTTTTTCCACTGGAGACCCCTTTTCACTTTTCAGCAGTGTTCAATTGGTGTTGTGGCCTGAGGGAATGCACGGTGCAAAATGTGTGTATGCTTTGTATTCAGAACCAAAGTTGCAGTGAAATTGTACGATGCAACACAGGCAAGTGCTGTGATTCATTACGCATTTGATTTTTAATTAGCTTTTGGTTGTTGCACCTTCAGAAATCTTTTACTGTTGCCAGATTTTTCTTGGCCCCCCCCCATTCAGTTTCACAACCCAGTTTGGAGCCTTGACCCACAGTTTAAGAAGCGCTGCTATAAAATTTATTTATCTGTAGGGGCAAAGGAAGTATCTTCATCTGGGAGTTCCCTATATGAATGAAATCAGAGGTCCAGCTTCTATCCTATCCCCTATCCCTGAAATTTGGAAGGGAGAAAAATGTTGCCAGAGGAGGAATGAGAGCCTCAGACAGGCCCAAAAGATAAATGGTCATAGCAAAGCAAAGAGTAGATTTAGGAGGTGTAGGAAAGATTTTTTTAAAAATATGATTAGATAAAGGAAATTTAGAGTTACTGAACATGACAGAAGAATACTTACAGGTGGTGACAAGATGATTATGTGTGGATGAGATGGAGTGGAGTAGTCTGAGGAAATAGTTAATTAGGGTATTTCAGGGACTACCAACATGTATCTTGATAGAATAAGGGTAGGAGTGGAGGAGGGGAGAAAAACTGTGAGCCAGGCACTGAACCATTGAGGTTTAGATAAATTTAGATTGCACGAACCTCAAGGGAAGAGAGGGTGCTGGATGCTAATGGTAGAGGAAGGGTCTAAAAGTATCAGTGGGGAACAAAGAATATTTCAACCCCCCCCCCCCATTTTCACCAAATGAGTTAGAGTGAGGTATGGGTGGAGCAGGGAGCAATATGACTGAAAGTTTAACCAGTACTGGTAAGGGTGGCCAGAAATGCAAGGTCACCCATCCGGAGCTAGGTCTCAATGAGTGAAAGAAGACTGAAAGTAACAAAAAATGAAGTGGTAAAAAAATAAGAGGAAATTTGTTCATTATGGAGTAGGTATCCCAGAGGGAACGGTAAAAGGAAGAGGAAGATGTGCATGGGATGGGAGTGTCAGGGAGTAGGGTTGAGATAGAGGTGATGAGGAAGTGGACAACTGGGGTTGGAGAGGGAGAGGGAGTTTTTCTTTTTTCTTTATTAAAGTAGAACCTGAATTTTAAGGACAGGGGCTGAACCTCTCCTGGTGTTGTCATTTTCTGCTTCACCAATATTTCCCATAATATTCTTACTGTTAATAGTGATTACATCACCATAGCCTTAAGAAGTGAAGGAGATGAACTGAACTGGACAAATTTCTATAGTAGTGCTTCAGAAATAGCATTTAATCAGAGGAAGATTCAGACAAAAGTCTATCGATCAATTAATGAGCATGAATTAAGTACCTCTGATATTTCAAAGGGTATAAAGACAAAAAGAATAAAGGGATCCGAAGCACTTTATAATGAAAAGAGTTCAAATTCAGTAAATTCAAAGTACTCCCAAAGCCTCATTTAGTGCTACGAGAAATGGATTTGAAATTAAAGCATATAGGTTAAAACTCTGGTTTTGTTACTTATTAATTGTTAAGCCACTGAACCTCTTTGGATCTCATTTCTGTGAACTTTGAAATAAGGGGATTTGTTGAAGACTGTTATATTTTTTGATCCATTGAACTTCAAAATGTGGGCTTGTAAAAATAAAAAGAAAGGGAAAGGAAATATAGTCCGATTAACCACAATTGTAGGTAAGGCAGTCTAGTCTGGTTTTGCTCCATTTGTGCTTGTTAACCCAGAATTTGGAATTATGGGACCTTGTTTCAACTCCTTTCTAATATTTACTTCATGTGTGATATTATGTTAGTCATTTAATTTTCATGGACCTTATTGGTTGGACTCAATGATTTTCTAAATCCATCCCAGTTCTAAGTGAGACTATTTAGAAGTAAAATTTCTTCATAGAAAAGTTTATCTGGTTTTACATTTCTTTGCTTGGGTAGTGATTAGATGTTCCAAATGGCAAGAACTCAAATGAGACAAGAAAGAAAAATGATAATTATTGTCTAGAATATGTTTAATAATTATGTATCCTCCTCTAAAATAAAAGGTCAGGTTGCTCCACCCCGGTGAAATTGTCTCACAAGCCACTAGGTTTTCAACTCAGAAAGCCTAATCCTCAATTCATTTTGATAGTGAAAAGAAAGCCATTTCTCACTTACTCCCTGTACATGTCTCTCAAGTGATGGGTATGTTGCACTGGTAATCAATTGATGAAGCCAGTCATGGGCTACTTAAAAGGATACACTAAGGACCTAGAGGCTGATGACATACTTGAGTTAACTTTTTCAAAGCAAAGATTTTTTTTGTCCCCAAACACATCTTCCTAACATCCTTGAGGAAAGTGTTATCCTTTTTATCCAAGTGAATTAAGAAAACTACTCTAAAAGGGAGAATGAGGGAAGTTGATGCATCTGGAAAAACTATGCAATTGTCTTCAAAGATTTCTGTAGATTCAGCTCCTAAATCGTTTTTATCAATTATAAAGTACTTTTTAAAATGTGCTATTATTACTGTTAGAAGATGTGCTTTGGTGTTTCAAATGTTCCTCCTGGGAGGTCCAGGGTTCTGTATTCTTATATGAGTGAATGAAAAGGAAGAGCATTTATTAGTCATTTCCTGTTTGTGTCAGACTCTACACAAAGTACTGAAATACAAATACAAAAAATGAGATAGTCTCTGTCTTCACCAAGCCTGTATTCTTTTTTTCCCATAATTGTGTCTATTCCTTATTTTTAAAATCAGTTTTGTTTTATTTTTGGTTCTGAATTCTCTCCCTCCTACCTCCTCCATTCGTTTAAAAGGCAAAAAGAACAAAACCATTACAAATATGTATCATTAATCAAAAGAAATTCCTGCATTAGTCATAAAGGAACTATATTCTAATGGGGAATTTATCAATCAAACAATCAAGAAGTATTTAGTAAACACTTACTAGTCAGACTGTTTAAGACACTGGAAATATGAGTACAAAGAATAAAACAGTACTTGCTTATAAAAAGTTTACATTCTGATAGAAGGGATAATAAGTATATATATATATATATATATATATATATATATATATATATATATATATATAACCCTTTGTTCAAAGGTCCATTTGTATAAGTCCACTTATCAATTAGTTATTAATCAATCTCCTCATTGCTAGAGATTGATTAATCAATGTTCTACATCTTCATGAGTAACCAAAATGGTGAGAGTTAAAGAAAAGAGAGATCCTGGTCTTTCAGTAGATAAATATTTATGTAAGAATTGTACTGCCCATATAAAATGTGTATATCCATATTGGATATCTAAACATATAGTCAGGTGAATCAAAGGAAGGCATGAATAGATAACTCTGAGATGTTGTCCATCCCTCTCCAAAGAGGAGTTCTGTTTTCCCCTGAGAGGGATAACAGACTGGAATTATGTCTATTAGTCTCCCTAAAAAATTACTCATCTGGGGTTGTGATTTTTAAATTCAAAAGCTGTAAGTATCCTTAGTTGCTATCCCTCAAAAAGGGAGGGTACCCTAAGCTTACATCTATGTATTGTTAACAGGATTTAAGATCTTCCCTGCCCATTAATAGGTATCATGTGGAGCCCATTAAGGGAAACTTGCTCAGAGGAGGCTTATTTGCAGGAAGGCTTTCATACCTTTTGCTAATCTCAAATTAGGCACTGAGTCATGAGGGTTGTGATGCCTTCTGGCTCTGAGAAGGGTGTATGTGTGTGTGTGTGTGTGTGTGTATGTATATGTATGTATATATATATATATATATGTGTGTGTGTGTGTGTGTGTGGTGTGTGGTGTGTGTGGGTGGGTGTGTGCGTGTGTGTGTGTGTACATACACGTACACTCTGAGTTGGTATTTTGCTTTGAGGGAAGGATCTTGTGGTTCCCTGGCCATGGAGGCATGTTTAGAGCTCCCGACTGCTCAGATATAAAGACTCTCTCTAGCTATTGTATAGCAATATTGTTTTGATTCTGGCAGAGCCCTACCTGTTGATCTTTGTGCTATTCTCTGCTTGTATTTTCTATATTCACTTCTTTCTCTGTAATTAAAGAAGATTGTTGATCTTTAAAAGCAGCTTTCCTTTGAGAAAAGCAGATCCAAACCCCTGTGCTAGCAAGCCATCCTGCCTGTGCTAGGGTGCTTGCTGTTACGACTTACCAGTTGAACACCTTCCTACCAGATGCTAATAATCCTTCCAACTTGGGAGATGCCAGGACAAGCAAGTCACCACCCCCTGCCCTGTGGAACAGATATATTTCAGGATGGAAGGCCCCATCTGTAGAAGCTAAGTATTACTGTGTCCTTGTTGGATAGTCTTGCTATATTAGAATTAAGCAAATTTCCTTTTGTTAACTGCTCAATGATTACTGAATACCTTATTTCAACTACTTCAAATCTAAACTAAAAGGGTACCAGCCTGGATCAGGCCCACCTCTAACTCCTTGCCTGCTTCCAGCCTACCATATGGAAACTTAGGGGGTCTATCATCAGAAACCAGAAAGGATTCTGGCTATACATAACTAAAGGACTCACGCTGTGTAATGATAAAGTGTCCCCTAATAGGCTGCTGAGCTGGAGAAGCAAATGACAAAAGGGTTAAGCAAGTTACAGGGCACTTGAGGTTTTCTTCCTGTGTCTTAAGAAGGCAAGAATGCTTTAAGAAGCATTTTCAGGTGCAGGGTAGGGGAAGAGAAGTTGGTTCCATTTCTCTGCATTGCCTACATGCTTTTAGAACACATGAGAGAGATACAGCTCATGGCAATACCGGATCAGAGTTTGGAATGCCTTCTTTGTGTTTCCTTCCCTGAGTATATGACTAAGCAGAAGCCTCAAGATGGATGTGTCCAGGGAGT
Organism: Bettongia penicillata ogilbyi; assembly: GCA_023548195.1. Lineage (NCBI taxonomy): Eukaryota > Metazoa > Chordata > Mammalia > Diprotodontia > Potoroidae > Bettongia > Bettongia penicillata. The sequence continues at coordinate 6,624,363 of JAJHZJ010000608.1, read as the reverse complement.
AACTTTGTGAGTTAAGGAACAAGGACTGCAAGGTCCTCCTTATGAGGTCCCCGGAGTGACCACCGCTGACAGCAAGCAAAGCATTCATATCAGGAGCGGAAAGACACACTTAGAGCTGATGAATGAAGAAAGACAGTAACCTAAGGAAGGAGAAAGCTTCAGTAAACATAAATCCTCATGGTGGAAAAATGGACTAGATCTGGACTACAGAGAGAAATGAATCCTCCCAGCCCAGCTGAGGCCATCTATGCCAGTAGAGAGCTACCCACAAAGGAAGCTGAATGGGAGTTGTACAAAAAGTCAAAGAACTTCTACCATCAGAAGTTCTTAGCTACCCTTTTCCACACCCACTCCCCTCACGTATCTCTGTTGGACAGTGTGTCCCAAGCTTTTAGGGGAATATTTTATACTAATTATTGTTATTATACCATCCTAGTAAATAAAAGCTAGCTAAGTTTACTAGCTGGTTATTAATGGAAATACACTGGAATGAGGGGAGAAAATCTGGCACTAAAACGTTAGGAGTGAACCCCAACGGAATTATCCCTGGAACCTGAGTCAATCATGCCTTTGGGGATCCAACCCTCAACTATGAGTGGGAGTTAACCAGAGAGGGGGCTTATCCCCCGTTAGAAAGTAGGCTCCTTGAGGACAGGGACTCTGCTTTTTCTTTGTATCCCCAGCAGTTAGCATAATGTCCGGCACACAGGAAGCCCTTGATAATGCTTGTTAATTGTTACATGATCAGAAGAATCCAGTTCAACAAATATTTATGGAGCACTTCACATCTGTAGAGCACCAAGCTTGGTTCGGAAGGATAATCATTTTAGTTAAGATATAGTCCCTGCTTTCATAGAATTCACAGTCTAATAAAGGGCTCTGTGTGTGTGAGAGAGAGAGAGAGAGAGGGAGGGAGGGAGAGAGGGAGAGGGGGAGAGAGAGAGAGAGAGAGAGAGAGGCGGCGGGGGGTGGAATAATAGGTAGAGATACAGAATATAGATATAGATAGAAGCATCTAGGTGATGGCTCAGTAAATAGAGCACTGGGTCTGGAGTCAGGAAAACCTGAGTACAAATCCAGCCTCAGATGCTTGCTATATGACCTTGGGCAATCCACTTAACCTCTGTTTGCTTTAATTCACTGGCATAGGAAATGGCAAACTATTCAGTATCTTTGCCAAGAAAACCCCATGTACAGCACTGAAGTACTGTGGTCCACAGAGTCATGAAGCGTCACACATGACTGAATGACTGAACTCTATATCAGTATATATGTGTATCAGTATAGATATATAGAAATCAGTAAAGATATAGATAGATACATACATACACATGTATGTATATATGTACATATATATACACACACATAGAGTTCAGTTTAGTCTCCTAATATTACTGTCTCCTATATAATAATAATATTTATATCGTATTTATTATATTCCGGGCACTGTGTTAAGCACTTCACAATTATTATCTATTCAATCCTCATAGCAACCCTGGGAGGTAGGTGGTATTATTATCCCCATTTTATAGTTGAGAAAACTGAGGCAGACAGAGGTTAAATAATTTGTACAGGATCACACAGTTAGAAAGTGTCTGAGTCCGGATTTGAACTTAGAGGTCTTCCTGACTCTGGACCCAGCAGTCTATCCCCTGAGCCACCCACCTGCCAATGAACAAGGTACTGTGCAAAGCACTGAAGACAAAAACACAGAAGTGAAAAGTAAACCCTCTACTCAAGGAGTTTTCATTATATTGCTGCATGCGAAACTATAATGCACAATAATACATGAGGAGTACATGAGAGAATTGTAAAAAAGGGCTATATGAGACCTAAAGGACCTCCTCTTGACTAACTAGAGAAATAATAGATCATGGACCATAATGATAGATTTAGAGCTGAAAGAGACCTTAGAGGTCATTTAGCCCATCCTCTTCATTAAACAAAGAAATAGTGCCCCAGAAAAGTGACATGATTTGGACAAAATCTCACAGGTATAACAGTGGAAGCAGGATTTGAATCCAGGTCTTCCGATGTCACTAGACCGTCTTCCTCTCAATTAGCCTTCAACCAGAGTTGCTTGATTAAGCACTAAAAATCCATTGTTTTATTTTTTTTCATAGTTGAGCAATTGCATAAGGGACAAAAGATTCAGGACAAAGAACCAACACAAAACATGTCAGCAATATTAAAAAAAAAATTCAATTCTAGGCCTCAGACAAATAAGATAAGGAATAATAGTATGGGGTGACAAATAGCCACCAGCAAAGGCTTCAGTGAGGAGGTAGGGAAGAAAGACAAGTTCTAGAATATGAGCAGAGGAGGGTTTTGGATTTAGGTTTTAGCACTTTATACTATCTAAGTGCATCACCACCAGGTCTTACTTCACCCTGCTTGCCGAAAGTGCTAAAACGTAAGTTGGTGTGTCCTGTTTCTCACTGTTGCAAAGGACGGCTAATTGGCCCTGCAGTAATCAGCATCCCACAGACCATTATTGATGCCCTGAGCCTGCAGAAGCTTTTCAGGAAGGGCTATTCTTATATTTCACCTTAATAACGAAGCCAAATGTGCCTCCTGCCCAGCAGTTTTAGAAATGAGCAAAACAAGAGCTAGACAAATGCCAATTTCAGACAAATCAATAACCCAATATTTTAATGTTGTGTGTATACCTAAGCTCATTATTCAATCATTTTGCTATTTTTTCCATGACCACGTGAAATGTGGGTCACCTTGAAAGTCAGTAATTATATGTCCCTGGGAAGGCCACTTATCCTCAGCCTCAATTTTCTCATTTGTACTACCTATCTCACACAGTTGTTATAAACAAACTGCTTTGCAAATCTCTGAGTGCTTTACAAATTTAAATTATCATTATAATTATTATTATTGCATAAATGTGAACTATTAGCCTTGCTATTATTAGAATCAGACAATTGTTTTAGAATGTTGAGATCCATTTTTGCTTTTAATTTTTAATGATTTTTTAATTTTAATATCATCTTAGTTTTTCAGTGTATTCCATGTCTTCTTCCCTAGTCTGAGAGCAATTCTTAATAACATAAAATTAATAATAATTCTCCAAAAAAATTATACATATTACACAAATTCATAATGATACTAATTCTTAGTAAGACTAAAAAAATGAAAGAAAAAAACAGTTTGACAAGACCTCAGGGACTTTTCAATACACTGATCATGAATAGTCTAGATGGAGATAAATATTAGAATAGATAGAATTTCTCTAGTGTCAGATGTTGCTCTTATATACTCAATTATTTTAGACCTACATTCAAATCCTGCCTCTGACATTTGTGAGGCTGTGAGAACATAACAATCCTTCTATTTCTCAATATTCTGATCTTTGACATTTTATAAGCACTTACCTCTCAGGGTTCTAGTAGTGGTCAAATGAGATCATGTATGTAAAGTAGTTGGTAAAGTGTTAAAGAACTACTAAAATAAATGAATGAATGATATTAAAATGACTCATCCCTTTGCTTCTTTTTTCCAGGTCTAGATTTCTGTCAGTCTTTTGTGGGAGATCTCATGCTTGTACCCACGAAGAGCAGTCCTAATCTTGACCTGTTCCACAGGAGAAAGGATACCCAAAGCATACCTTTGTTCTGCTTAGAATATCTAGGAAAGTCATCTCTCCTCCTGTGTGACCCACTCTGTTGAAGCATTCCACTGGGAAAAGTCCATTTCTGTTCAAGGCTTTCAATGGTAGAGGCTAGGCTAGGGAACGCCATGACAACTATAAATATCAACCCATGTAAGGATGTATTTTCAACTTTACAAAGATAGATGGTATGACCTATTGTAGTTAAATAGCCATGAGGTACCAACAACAACGAGACACACACACTCACAACTTTGGCATAAATTTCCATTTAGTTACACTTTGGAGTGTACCTGAGAACACTGGGGCCCAGACCCCATCCTTGATCCTGTGTTATTTAACGTTTTATAAGATAACATAAATGAAGTGCTTTGTAAATCTTAAAATGGTATATAACATCTATTATTATTTGAATGAAGGCACAGGTGATAGACTTGATTTGTTTAAATTTGCAGATGATAAAAAGCTGTTGTACTCCCTGTGAAAATAATGTGCAGTCTATCAGCTCCAAATGCTCAAAAACCCTTCTTTTCCTTCTCTGGGTCTTTTTCTTCTACCCTCCTACAACTTGGCATTTTGCAGATCCTTGTTCTTCTTTGTTTTCCTTTTGAAGCACTTTTCCATTCTTTAAAAAAAAAACAACAGGGGATTGATACCTTTCTTTTCACATTTAAATTTTATTTTTTTTAGTTTTCAACGTTCACTTCCGCAAGATTACAAGTTCCAAATTTTCTCCCCATCTCTCCCCTCCCCCCACCCTAAATAGAGTGTGAATTCTGATTACCCCTTCCCCCAATCTGCCCTCCTTTTGTTCACTCTCCCCACTACTCTTATCCCTTTCCCATTCTATTTTCTTGTAGGGTAAGATAAATTTCTATACCCTATTGTCTTTGTATGTTATTTCCCAGTTGTATGTTAAAGCAATTTTAAACATTTATTTTTTATGACTTTGAGTTCCAAATTCTCTTCCTTCCCTGCCTCCCACCTACCCTCATTGAGAGGGCAAGCAATTTAGGTTGCACATGTGTAGTCATGCAAAATAGTCATGTTGTGAAAGACTAACTATATTTCCCTTCAACCTATCCCACCCACCCCTGTTTATTCTATTCTCTCCTTTGACCCTGTCCCTCCTCAAAAGTGTTTGCTTCTAATTACTCCTCACCCAATCTGCCCTCCCTTCTATCACCTCCACCCTCTTAACCCCTCTCCCCCACTTTCCTGTAGGGTAAGACAGATTTCCATACCTAACTGACGGTGCATATTCTTCCCTCCTTAAGCCAAATCCAATGAAATTATAAATTATCATTCCCTCTCACCTCCCCCCTTTTCCTCTCCACTGTAAAAACATTTTCTTGCCATTTTTATGTGAGATAATTTACCCCTCTCCCTTTCTCCTTCCAGTACATTCCTCTCTCTCACCCCTTAATTTTATTTTTTAGATATCATCCCTTCATATTCAAGTCACCCTCTGCCCTCTGTCTATATACATTCCCTACCACTACCCTAATATTGAGAAAGGTCTCATGAGTTACAAATATCATTTTTCCATGTAAGAATGTAGACAAGTTCAATTTTTAAAAATCTCTTATGATTTCTCTTTCCTATTTATCTTTTCATGCTTCTCTTGAGTCTTCTATTTGAAAGTTAAATTTTCCATTTAGCTCGGGCTTCTCAAGAATGCATTAAATTCCTCTTTGTCATTCATTATCAATTTTCCCCCTCACTGATTACACTTAGTTTTTCTGGGAAGGTGATTCTTGGTTTTTATCCTATCTCCTTTGACCTCTAGAATATCATATTCCTCTGATCCCTTAATGTGAAAATTGCATTCTTGCATTATCCTGATTGTGTTTCCATAATATCTGAATTGTTTTTTACTGGTTGCTTGCAATATTTTCTATTTGACTATAATATTCCTTGGAGTTTTCCTTTTGGGATCTCTTTAAGGAGGTGATCAGTGGATTCTTTCAATTTCTATTTTACCCTCTGGTTCTAGAAGATTGGAGCAGTTTTTCTTGATAAGTTCTTGAAAAATGATGTCTGGGCTCTTTTTTTAATCATAGCTTTCAGGTAGACCAATAATTTTTAAATTATCTCTCCTGGGTCTATTTTCTAGGTCAGTTGCTTTTCCAATGAGATATTTCACATTGTTTTCTATTTTTTCTTTCTTTTGGTTCTGTTTTATAATTTCTTGATTTCTCATAGAATCATTAGCTTCCATTTCCTCTATTCTAATTTTTAAAGAATTATTTTCATTAGCAAACTTTTGGACTTTCTTTTCCATGTGGTCAATTCTACTTTGAAAGGCATTCTTCTCTTCCTTAGCTTTTTGGGTGTCTTTTGCCATTTGGTCTATCCTATTTTTAAGGTGTTATTTTTCTTCGGTATTTTCGGGGGTCTTCTTTAGCAGACTATTGACTCATTTTTCATGATTTTCTTGCCTCACTCTGATTTCTCTTCCCAATTTTTCCTCTACTCTTCATTTTCAAAATCCTTTTTGAACTCTTCCATGGTCTAAGACTAATTTGTATTTTTCTTGGAGGCTTTGAATTGTTGCATTCCTCTGGTTTTATGTTTTGAACTTCTTTGCCACCAAAGCAAGATTCTATAGTCTGATTTTTTCCCACTGTTTTCTCATTTTCCCAGCCAATTACTTGACTTCTTAATTCATTATTAAGGCAGAACTGTGCTTCCAGCATGGAGGCTGTACTGTCCCAAGCTTCAGGGGTTCTGTGCAACTGTTCTCAAAGATAATTCTAGGGACCTGTGAGTTTTCAGTTCTTCTAAGGAGGTATGATCTAAGGAGAGGTACTTATTCCTCTCCTGGTCTGTGCTCTAGTCAGTGAGTGACCACAAGTACTCTTTTTTGCCCTAGAACGATGAGGAGGGTTCCCTCTTCACTGCTAAACAAGCTCTGCTATGACAGTGCTCTTTCTTGACCTAAGACTGCAACCCAGATCCAAGTATGGGAAAAGCAACAGAATCCTGACTCAGTGCCAGCAAAGAGATCCTTGCAATCTCTTTCTGATCAGTTGTTCAATCCCATTACCATCTGTAGTCTAAGAGCAACCACCACCCCAAGGCTGCACTGGGGCTAGTCTGTGCTCTTCTCTCACCCAAGTCCAACAGACCTTTCCCACTGACCTTCTAAGTTGTCTTTGGTATTTGTGGGTTGAAAACTAGAAACAACATAAACTGCCAGTGATTCAGTTCCCTGAGGCCTGCTCTGGGTTTGCTGGGGCCCAGTCAGTGCCTGCATGGCCTATGCTGGACTGTGGTCCTCTCCCAGCCTTGTACAACAGACCTTTCCTGTTGACCATCCAGGTTGTCTTGGGCTGGAATTCTCTTTACTCTGTCTTTTTGTGGGTTCTGTTGCTCTAAAATTTGTTTAGAGTCTTATTTTACAGGTATTTGGAGAGGTTTGGGGGAGAGGTCAAGCAATTACTCTGCCATCTTGACTCCACCCAGATGTGCTTTTTCATTCTTTCAGTGAATATGTTGTTCTCTCTGATTGCCTGGAGATCAGAGACCTCACTGTAAAGCCCTTTCCTCTTGCAGGGACCCTACAGCACATTCAGAGTTGTGACTTCATGCTGGCAGAAATGCAAATATAGCACTCTTTGAAAGTCACTGAAAATTCTCCTTGCTCTCCCCTACTTACTGGCAACAAGGTCTTCTGCTTTTCTGTTTGGTAGATCTTGCTCCCAAGTCTTGTAGCCAATGACCTGTTTGCACCATCTGTTCCCTATGAGGAGAATTTAGTTGCTGGAAGCTCCAGGACCAAACTTTAGAGTGGGCTTCCCCCGTTTTCAGAAGATAAACTATACCTTGCACAGCTGACTTTGATTAATAATTAGATTCCTCACAAAATCCTCTATTGTTATTAGGTCATTTCAGTGGTTTCCGACCCTTCATGATCCCATTTGAGGTTTTCTTGGCAGAACTACTGGATTGGTTTCCCATTTCCTTCTCCAGCTCATTTTACAGATGAGGAAACTGAGGCAAATAGTGGTAAGTTATTTGCCCAGAGTCACACAGCTATTAAATGTGTGTAGCCAGATTTGCACTCAGGAGGATGAATCTTCCTGATTCCAAACTTGGTACTCTATCCACTGTGTCATCTATCCACTGTGTCATCCCTGTCTTTCTCTAAATGAGTCTCAAATAGAAATCAGAATACACTAAGAGTACAGAATTTGAAATAATGAGCTATTTCTCAGGAGTCTTATGGTCTAACCTTAACCAGGCCACAAACTCTCAGGGTGACCTTGAGTATATCACTTCTCTTGGAATCTGTTTCCTCTTGTATAAAGTAAAAAGATTGTATTAAATGATCTCTAAGAATTCTTCTGGTTCTGACTAATAAACACAAAAATGAAGATACCATTCATTTATATTGCCTTAAGAACACTCACAAAAATAGTAAGGAACAATTTGTTTTAAATCTAATTCCCTTTCCATGGAAAGAGTGAAATCAGAGAGTGTTTTGAAAATTTGGCTCATTGCTGAGCAAATCTCTAAAATGAAATATTAATTATAAAAATCAAGAAAAGGGGCTTTCTTCTACTCAGCCCATTTCAATAATGGCACAAGAATTTAAAAGATCATTTTGCCAGAATCCTCTTGACCTCACCAGGTGGGAACACTTGGCCTCTTCCTTGCATTGTGTCAGAGACTCTGAATTTCACTGAAATTTCCCAATTCCTACTTCATTTCTGGGGTATTTGACAAGTAGGTAGAGGTTTTCTGAGGAAAATCTTTTCACAGCCCTCAGAGTCAAGAAACAGGATACAATGAAGCTGAAGTTATACTGGCATTAATTTGGTCTCCAACAAAAACTAATTTTTGAAGTGAGTTGACCATTGTTGAGGGGATTGGAGAGAGGAATTGAAGTGGGTCCTTTCTTGGGAGAGGAGTGCAATCCAGCATAGGCCATGTAGACACAGACTGGGCCCCAGCAAACCCAGGGCAGGTCTCAGGGAATTGAGTCACTGGCAGCTGACATGATTTCTAGACTTTTCAACCCACAAATACCAAAGATTAGCAACCACAAGTCCAAAAAAGAAATATTGAAAGATAAATACCAAGAGAATATTGTATCCTGTAACAGCAACATTGTTTGAAGAATAACTGTGAATAGCTGTTATTCTGAGTAGTATAAATACTCAAATCAACTTCAAAGGACCAATGAAGGAAGAGAACTGATAAATAGAAGTAGGCACAGTAGGTTTTATATATGTGTGTGATATATATGTACATAAATATATATGTACATATGTGATATATATGTACATAAATATGTATAAATATACACATTTATACATCCATAAAATTGTGTGAGTATGTATGTGTCAAATGGTGGCCTTCTCTAGTGTGGAATTGGAAGGCAAGAAGAGAGAGAGTTTAGAATTTAAAATGTAACAGAAAATTAAATTTAATTGTTAAAAAAGGAAGCTGAAGTAGAAATAGAGAAAGCTAAAAATAAAAAGACTCTAAAGACTGATAAAAAAACAAGAGATGATATTTTGAAAAGACATACAAAATCAATAGACTAGCTAATGTGATCAGACAAAGGAAAATGAAATTAACCAAAATTAAAAAGAACAAGGTGAATTCACAGCAAACTACTACAAACAATTATATGCCATACTTCTCAGCTGTACATGACACTTTTACAAGAATTCATCATTTTTTGAACCTTGAAGATTTCATCAAAAATATAGGCAAGCAGAAGTACTGAACACACCATTTACTGGTCACAATGTAATAAAAATTACATTTAAAAAAGAGCCCTTGACAAAAGAATAAAAAAGTAATTGGAAACTAAATAACATAATTCTAAAGAACTTGTCAAAGAAGAAATTGTAATAACAATAGAAAATTTCCTCTAGTAAAATGATAATAATAAAATAACATACCAAAATTTATGGGATGCAGCTAAAATAATTCTTTGGGAAGAAATGTATCTCTCTAAATGCTTTCATTCAATAAAAAAAGAAAAGGAACAAATCAATGTATTGATCATACAATTAAAAAAAAAAACCTAAACAACTATTTTTTAAAACCCAACTAAACAACAAAGTAAAAACTGAAAATTAAAGAAGAGATTAATCAAATCAAAAGCAAAAAGAAAAACAAATTAATGAATAGATCTAGGGATTTGGGTTTTTTTAATGATCATAAACTAAAGACTTAATCTTTTAAAAAAAGAAAGGAAAGCCAAATTATTCATATCAAAAATGAAAAAAGGAAAATTCACAAGTAAAAATAAAAGGATGTATCAAAAATCATTATATAGTAACAAAAATAGCAATTTAGAGGGAATAGATTAATTCCTTAAAATATGCAAAATATGAATTCATAAATAGAAGTATAGTTTTATATGTATATATATGCATATAAGTGTGAATGTGTGTTTATATGCATATAAGTGTCTATTTGTGTTTAATGTAGCCTTCTGTAGGGTAGATTAGGGAAGAGAGAGAAAAAAATAAAAAGTAAACAACAGAGAACAAAGAAAACTTAAAAGGAAGCACAGAAAACCTAGGTAGCTTTGAAAACAATATGCAGTATTTTTTACACAGCTTTTCAAAAATGAATCCTCTATGTTCTGCTGTGTACATGGAAATGTTCCTTTTTTTCTCATTTTGCATTTAAGTTTAAAACAAATACCTTAAAAACATACAAAACATTCAGATCAACAAAAAAAAAATAGACTATTTAAATAACCTAACATCAGAAAAAAGAAGTCAAGTAAACCATAAAGAACTCCTGAAGAAGAAAAAAACCTCCAGGACTACATGAATTTATAAGTGAATTCTCTCAAACATTCAAAGAACAATCAATTCCAATATTACATAAACCATTTATGATAAGAAAAGGAGGCACTCTTCTAATCTTTCTATGATACAAATATGATCTTGAACTCTAAAGCGGAGAAAAAATAATTATAGACCAAAAAGCAAATAGGCTACAATAATATATTAGAAAGGTTATACCCAATAATGACATACTGTGTTTCTCTCAAGAAATCAGGTTTAGTCCAACGTGAAAAAAACTATGAATTTAATAGATCATGTTGATATTATAAATTTTAAAATCATACAATTATATCAATAGATGTTGAAAAGGTTTTTGACAAAATCAAATACCTATTGCTGTTTTTAAAAGAAAAACTAGAAAATATATGAATAAATGGACGTTTCCTTAATATTGTAAATAATGTCTATCTAAAACCAAGAGCAAAATTCATAAGTAATGGCATATTGTTAGAGACCTTTCTAGAGGGATCGTAGGTAAAGCAGGGGTTCACCTTATCACCACTACTATCTAGCCTAGAAAGGCTAAGTATAGCAATCAGATAAGAAAGAAATCAAGTAAAGAAATATTCTTTTTGAAGATAATATATTTTACATACGAAAACCTACAGAATCCATCAAAAATCAATTAAAACCATAAATTCAATAAAATTGTAGGATAGAAAATAAATTCACACAAATTATGAGCATTCCCATATGTTACCAACAAAACCCACTATGAAGATATAGAAAGAGAAATCTCATTCTAAGTAACTAGTGAAGGTATGAAATATTGGGAGTGTATCTACCAAGACACATCTAGGAACTGTGTTGATCCAACTATATTTGTAGAAATTTGCACAAATGAAGATATACAAATAATTACAGGAATATTTGTTGTTCAGTAACAAGTCAACATTTAAAAAAGCAATACAACATAATTTACTTATTTGGTACCACACCAACCACACCACCAAAGGATTATATTGTAAAGCTACAAAGAATAATAATGAATTTCAGATAGAGAAAGTTAAGGGTAACAAGGAAAAGAAGTAGGAAGACGGGGGAGGGGGCGGAGTGTGCAAGAAATATTGAAACTTAAAATGTACTACCAATGAGTAATCATCAAAACAATTTGATAATGGGAAATGCCCTGGCTAGCCATGTCTTCAGTCCTAGAGGTACCTTATCATACACACACACACACACACACACACACACACACATACACTCTCACACCTTTCAGCTTCTTTTTATGGGTTGTATTCTCCTATTGGAATATAAGAAGCTCTTTAAAGAAACAGACTGTCTTTCTTTTCATCTATGTTTGCATCACCTGGTCTTAGGACAGTATCTCTAGAGGAAGTGTTTAATAAATGCTTCTTGGCCCTAACCTGCTCCTACACTTGAAATGCAAAACAGTAAGATTTTTTTAGTTTCTCACATAGTTGATCCCAGAGGTCTTCTGACAAAGGGGCAAGTCTCCATCCCACTGCATTATCTCCAGGTAGGAGTAACAGAAGCTGCTTTGCATATGACTCACCAAATATTATTCAACTATATCAGCAGATGCAGCAGCACTAAATTTCCACCTATGGAATAACACTTTTTACAGTTTGCAACTCTTCAAATAACTTGAGACAATGCAAGCAATCTTTCTTACATTAAAAACATAGGTTCGTTTTTTTTTTAAAAAAAAAAAAACTTGTTTTGCTTATTTGTTGCTGTTCAGTTGTTTTCAGTCATGTCCGACTCTTCATGACATCATTTGGGGTTTTCTTGGCAAAGATACTAGAGTGATTTGCCATTCCTTTCTCAAGCTCATTTTACAAGTGAGGAAGTGAGGCAAACAGGCTTAAGTGACTTTCCCAAGGTCAAACAGCTAATAAATTTGTCTGAGGCTGGATTTAAGCTTAAGAAGATGAACCTTCCTGACTCCAGGCATGGTATCCACTGCACCACCTAGCTACCTTTTTGCTCAATAAAAATTGTACATCTCTTTGAAAAGAAAAGTAGTTTGTGGTGCAGTGGAGGACACGAAAACTCTAGTTCAAAGTCAGCCTCAGATACTTTACCTAAATGACCCTAAGTCACTCTCTTTGCCTCAGTTTCATCATCTAATAATAGTACCTACCTCCCAAGACTTTTGTGAGGATCAAATGAGTTAATATTTGTAAAATTCCTCACAAGCTACATAAGTATTTATTTCCTCCCTCTCCTCCACATAAATGCTTATTCCATTTCCAAAACTACCTATTGCTATTGCTTATACTGATTTCAACCGTTTATGGATTTTCTTTTCAAAGGTATTATATATTTGTATATATTATTTCACTTTTTTTAAAAAAAAGATTCAATTAAAAATTCAAGGCAATTAAACTTAATTGATGAAAATTCAGTCTATTATCTATATACATTATCTAGTTTCAATTATTTTAAAGTTGATATTTTTGGAAGCCTGTTTATCATGTCATACTTACAAAAAAATATAAGAATTTGAATTTATAACTTTACATTCAGAGACAGTAAATATCTTAACAAAACAACTTGCCTGTGTAATGAGCCAATATTAATTGACAGTAGCCCATGATAAGATTAGACAAGCACATATTCAAATTTGTCATTGGAGTCAATTTACCTGTTAGTCTTGATTTTTTAACTTGGGCACGAACTTTGTTTTCATTGGGGAAAAAGTATATGTATTTATGTAACAATTGTATTCAAAAAAATGTTCATCATTTTGGCAATTGTTTTGCACCCCACACTCATTGTCTTCCTGGGTAGAAGGAGGGGCAGCCCACAGTTTCCAAATTAAAGTGTTATATAAATGTCAGCTAATGTATTTATCATATACTTGATCTCCTCCAGCCATGCTTTCTATCTTTGTTTTCTTTAGTGCCATTTCTATCTCCTCATATATAGCATAAAAATCCAAGTACTGTGGCTCTGCTCTAATCAATGATGAAAATAGCTGCCTGCAGAAATACTGACAAAACTTTTCCTTTTTCACTGTTGTCCTTCCAATTTCATTCATAAATGCTCTTGGGAGAATCTAACTTATTTAGGCCTTATGCCAAACTTTCTGTGGATACGTTCCCTCTTCCACTATTCTTTGCTGCTTTGTGAGGTCATCCAACTGTAATCTTCTACCATCCTCCTCCATGAAATTAGCAGATTAATTTGTATTCCAAGTTGTTGTCCTGGGCTGCTATATCTTTCCACTTGTCCAAGAGATCAAAAGTTTACTGATTGAGGTGGTTTCTGGGATCTGTTGCCATCATTATTAGCATGATTGCTTCATATCAGTTAAATCTCTGAAGGAAACAGTGGTAGTCTTTATCAATGACTTTTCTTTATCCATTTCCCTTTTTGAGGGACTCAACAGTTTATTTGAATAGGTTAGGTTGGACCTGGTGTGATTACACAGATTTTTCTCTTCTTTACTCTTTATTCTAACTTGGGATTGAATTTTAATTTTGCCTATCTAGTCAATGGACATCTTTGATAACTCCAAGCACCTCCCCAACGCAAAAATTCATTTTTTAACACCAGTTAAAAAATCACTTTTTGGTGATGTTATAGTGCCTCAAATCATGGAACACTGAAATCTTTACAAAATTAAAATTGCAGGAGCCAAACTAACAATGGACAGACATAAGTAAGCTGTATATTTATTACCAATGATTCCTTGGGTATAAGAATTTGGGCCCCAAATAAATAAATACACATGCATATATATGTATTTGTTTCTATACGTACATGTCTATGTATGTGTGTTTAGCAAATGATCAGAAAAGGAAATTAAATTTGTCATATAATAAAAGTAATGGTTAATAAATGTATAGCCTTTGTACTGCATTGATACCCACTCACTGTTGAAAGACATAAAGACCTCTAATGCATTACCTCTTTCAAGGATTTATTGTAGGACGTTAAGAAGTATACTGTGATTTTTACCAAAGAAGGAAGTACCCATGTCAATGAAATGATGAGGCATTAAAGTGTTAAAGCATTGCTAGTATTCACCACTGTAGTTTCCATCACCATTCCTTCATTAAGGGATCTATAATGTCATTGGTGTGGATATACCCTTCACCAATGTAGACTGTGACCTCTCTGAGCTTTAGCATATAGTCACCATGAGTGACTATGGCCAAAAATATTAATTTCTTGTCATATAATGTCTCCAAACTTCGAGATTGGATTAAAGACACACAGTTCGTTTCTAGGCATTTTCTAACTAGGTAGGACTTGCCAGAACTTTTCTTCACTGGCACTTCCATCAGGAACTCAAGGACACAGCCACACCATGATGAAGGAACTGAGGACAATCTTAATGAATTATATCTAAGACTTGGAATAAGAAAGATATGGCTTTAAATCCTAGTGCTGACATATTAACTGTGTGGTCTTGGGCAAGTCACTTAACTTCTATGTGATCCAAGGCAACTCTTTAAGATAAATAATTGCAAATCATTTGGCCACAGGTCTGCTTTAATAGAGGGAATTTCCTTGCAGGGAGTTCCTTATACCAACAAAATCTCAGTTCTGGACAAAATAATAAGTATAAATATTTGTGTATATATTATATGTATATACATCTATATATACATTTGATATATATCAGTTGCATTGTTCGTCATAATGCTTTTAGTGTTCAGTTGTTTCATTTGGATCCAACTCTTTGTGATCGCATTTGGGATTTTCTTGGCAAAGATACTGGAATGGTTTGCCATTTCCTTTTCCAGTTCATTAGACAAATTAGGAAATTATCGCAAATAAGGTAAGTGATTTACCCAGGGTCACACATAAGTATCTGAAGTAGGATTTAAGCTCAGGTCTTCCTGACTCCAGGTCTAGTGCTTTATCCACTACACTATCTCACTGCCCCTAATTGTAATGATTATAACTAGTAACATTATTTTCATTGAAAATAGTAATAAAAATAGCTTTAGACTTTGGGTAAATCACTTAATCTCTGTCCTTTCTGCTCTGCAGATTAGGAAACTGAGGTTTAGAGATGTCTCTAGAGATGCTCCCTCCACCTCCCACCCACCCCCCATCCCCATAGAAAATTTAGTCTACTCAGTTCTGGAATTCTCAGCCTGGGGCTGAGCTGTCCTAACTGGTGAGGAACCCAAACTCACATTGCCCACTATTTTGAGTCAGTTCCAGACCATCAAATCACACTTCATTCACGTACCATCCAACTATACACCCTAGTTGTCTTCTTAACCTCTATCCTTATAGTTGCATACCACCTTCCTCCTCCCCAGACCCACCCTCATGCTCCTGGATTGTAATCAAATCCTACTGCTTTTAGAAAGAGCTTGATAATCAACCGCCCTCTGGTTGAGCTTACCATCCCTATGACTATTATTATCCTACCAAGGACCAAAAAATGATGCTGAGGATAAGTATCTGACAATATGTTCCAAGCATAGGCATAA
This sequence comes from Bettongia penicillata ogilbyi, assembly GCA_023548195.1. Taxonomy (NCBI): domain Eukaryota; kingdom Metazoa; phylum Chordata; class Mammalia; order Diprotodontia; family Potoroidae; genus Bettongia; species Bettongia penicillata. Next base: position 6,608,497 of record JAJHZJ010000608.1, on the reverse strand, counting down.
ACAGTGAGGTTCCAGAACAGTTATCTTTCAAGAAATGGAAAAAAATTTGGACATGTAACAGTAATTGAGACTTCTATAAAGCAAAACTTGCTTCCCAATAGCACTATTACATTGTCCCTAATCTCAGTTCCAATGATATATAAGGGTTCCCTGAGAACTCATGGCTTGTTTCCATCTATATCTTTCCCTAATGGATTTCACTGAAACATTTTAGTATCACATGGAAATTTTTTCCTCTTAATGTTCTGCTTTAACTAAATTCTGAGCAGAAGCAGGACCATGAGTCATTATTATAGGAACTTTGGATAAATGTCATGTAAAAATTACCCACTAGCCAATGCAAAAACCTACGCAAGCAGCAGTGAGTCATCATAAACATTGATCTGAAAAACCCAGCAGGTCATATTGTGTCTCCTTCCTCCTCTCTCCCTGTTTCCTGATGTGACCAATGAGGCCTCAACCAAATTATATAATTACCTAGTTTAAGTGATAGAAGAGAATTCACAGTCTCCTAATCTAACCTATGCCCCCAAAGCAACCACCCTTATAACATGCCTGACAGGTCAGTGATCTAGTTTTGATGAGGGGAATTCTCCATTTCCTGAGACAATCCATTCCACTTCTTGACATCTCTGATTATTAGGAAGGTTTTTCTGACATTGCCTTCTCTGCACCTTCTGTCTCTGGTTCTGCACTCATGGACTTTAACAAAAAAAAAAAAAAATGGTATCATCTCTTTCCTTCTGCCAGTATATACTTGAAGATAGCTATCATGTCCCCTCCCCGGATATCTGTTCTGTTAACACCCCTACTTCCTTCAGCCTATCCTCATATGGCATAAACTGAAGCATCTTCATCCACCACATGCCTTCCTCTGTAAATTGTCCATCTTGGTAATAATATTCTCGAACTGTGGTATACAGAACTAAATACATACTCTGAATGTGACCTAATATGGGCAGAGTACTAAGGGCTTAACACTTCCTTATTCCCATTAAATATGCCTTTCTCAGTGTAGTCCAAGGTCATATCAGCTCTTTGGGCTGCCACATCATGTTCATGACTCATACTGAGCTTGCAGTCCACTAAAACTCCCAATTCTTTTTCCAGGAAATTACTGTCCAAACATGTCACTCCTATCTGGTGATTGGGGATTCATTTCTGAACATAAGTAAAAGACCTTTTACACTTATTGTTTTAAAATTTAATCTAGGAGATTCAGCCTACTCCTCTAGAGGGTCAAGATCTTTTTGGATCTTGAGTATATCATACAATAGGCTAGCTATCCCTCCTAGCTCTATGAAATCTACAAATTTGACGAGTATGCAAAGTATGCCTTTATCCAGGGATATACTGATCAATATTTAACAATCACCTCCGGGGTAATTATTAACATTTTCTCCATCACTCTCCAAAGTCTAGATAATCAACAAAGCAATCAATCAAGCCCTGATTTGTATAGATTGTCTAGTTTGGGGCGTAAATGCAAATATTGAACATTTAATAATCAGAACTCCAGAGTAAATTCAAACAAATTCCTGTACACCCCTATCTTTATCCAAGTGATTGATAAAAGATATCACAGGGTCAAGCACATGTAACTCTTTTAGAGACCTCATCAAAAGCTGATAATGGTCCATTAACCAAATCACACTTTGGATTCAGCCATTCAACAAATTCCATAATTTTAAATTGTCTCTCTTGGATCTATTTTCCAGGTCAGTTGTTTTTTCCAATGAGATATTTCACATTCTCTTCCATTTTCTCATTCTTTTGGTTTTGTGTTGTGATTTCTTGGTTTCTCAGAAAGTCATTAGCTTCCATCTGTTCCATTCTAATTTTGAGAGAACTATTTTCTTCAGTGAGCTTTTGAACCTCTTTTTCCATTTGGCTAATTCTGCTTTTGAAAGCATTCTTTTCCTCATTGGCTTTTTGAACCTCTTTTGCCAATTGAATTTCAAGGTGTTATTTTCTTTAGCATTTTTTTGGGTCTCCTTTAGCAAGGTATTGACCCATTTTTCATGCTTTTCTTGCATCTCTCTCATTTCTCTTCCCAGTTTTTCCTCCACCTGGCTAACTTGATTTTCAAAATCCTTTTTGAGCTCTTCCATGGCCTGAGCCCATTAGATATCTATTTCAGATGTTTGGGATACAGAGGCCTTGACTTCTATATCTTTCCCTAATGGTAAGCATTGTTCTTCCTCATCAGAAAGGAAAGGAGGAAACATCTGTTCACCAAGAAAGTAACCTTCTATGGTCTTGTTTTTTTCCCTTTTCTGGGCATTTTCCCAGCCAGTTACTTGACTTCTGAGATTCATCTCCACCCCCTCCTAGATCTGCCCAGCTAGTGCTTGGGGTCTGAGATTCAAATGCTGCTCCCCAGCCTCAGGGCTTTTCATGGCTGGCGCGGCTGCTATTCAATGTGAGCTTAAGTTCTGGTGCTCAGGTGGGGGCAGGGCCACCTCCCAGGCTCAGTTCCCTCAGGGGCTTTATGTGGAGACCTTCAACAGTGGAGCTCCTGCCTGCTCCAGGAATTCCGGGCAGCCACTGCCTCTGCTGCTGCCTCTGTTGCCACCTCCCAAAGGGGCTTGAGTCACAGAGATACCCCGCTCCCCTCTTGGCCAGCCCAGAAGTCTCTCTCACTGACCTGTAGCGCCTGTGGGCAGAGGGACCTTCACGGCTGCCGGTTATTCCATCCCTGAAGCCTGCTCGGATCTGCTCCTCTGAGGCCACACAGCCAGGGCAGCGCAGGGGTGGGCTCCGCTGTCTGGTGTGCGACGGACCCCTGGGGACAGCTTTCCAGGGCTCTTTGGAACGGAAATCTCTTCCACTGTGTTTCTGCATGGCTTGTACTGCTCCAGAATTTGTGGGGAGTTCTTTTTATAGGAAATTTATGGGCTGGGGGTTTGGAGCTAGCATACGTGAGTCTTTCTATTCCACCCTCTTGGCTTCTCCCCCCCATTCAACAAATTCCAAATCCATCTAATATTATCTTCTAGCCTGTATCTCTCTAAACTTTCTCCATAAAAATATAAGCTACTTAAAGAGATGCCTGCAACTAAGTTTACAACTAAGCAAACTTATAGCTACAGCATTCTATTGATCATCTGATTTGTTAATACTGACCAAAAGGGAAATCCTGTTACACTAGTATCACCTTTTTTCCTTTTAAAAATCATATTGAGAGGTTTCGGTTTTGGTAAATTTTTTTGTCTCTTACTACCTTAATTTCCAAAAATATCCTTCCCTCTCCTTCACCCAACAAGTCATCTCTTTGGAGCAAAAACAAATCACAAAGAAATTAAAAGATCAGTTCAGAAAAACTAAACAACATATGAATCAAATCTTAGAGCCTAACAGTCTATGTAATTTTCCTCATCCATAGTCGCCCATTTCTACAAAGAAGGAAGGGAGGGAATATGTTCTTATCTTTTATTCAAGAACAAGCTTGACAATGATAGTTATAAAGTATTCAGGTTTGGGTTTTATGCTTTCCATTTACATTGCCACCATTGTGTGACTACTACTTTCAGATACTATTTATATGACCCTGGGCAAGTCACTTAACCTAGTTTGCCTCAGTTTTCTCATCTGAAAATGAGCTGGAGAAGGAAATGACAAACCACTCCAGTATCTTTCCCAAGATCTTACTGTAAAGTAATATTTCCTAATTTTCAGTACCATGACTTGTTCAACCATTCCCTAACTACTTTATTTCCAGTTCTTTGTTACTATTTAAAAAACAAAGTATTGCTATGAATATTTTTGTATACATGGTAATTTTCATATTATTAGCCAATTGGGATACCATATCATCCATTCTAGGATTTTTCTAGCAATTTAAGGCAAACTCATTGACCTGTATATTTGTGTAACCTCAGTTGCCCAGAAGTGTTTTCCCTTCTGTTATCTAGGTGTAATTCTGGACAGACAAAGAGAATGATTACTCACAAACTCTGGGGGGTGGAGGGGTGGAGTTCTTGGAGAGGAGAGACATTCTTTACTCCTCCTTTGAAAAAGGACACTTGTGGTTCCAGACTCTCTTCAGGGAGAGAGACATGGAGAAAGAGTACAGATTTTGGAAGGCAGATAGGTAGGGAAAAGCTCAGTATTCAACATGTTCTCTAATTTCCAGTTTGTTCCCCTGGAACCTTTTTCCTTGAATGAGATCAAGGCTTCTCTCTTGGTTGAGTGATCTCCCTGCAGTTTAAGAGAGTTCATACACTCTGTGTATTGTCTAGTATAGTCTAGTCTGTATAACTTCTTTCACTTCTCTTTGCTATCTGTTTGGATAAATGGATTTATTTGAGAGAGTCTTTTGTATAACTGAATTTGTTGGAAAGGAGTCAAACCTGTAGATTTAAACCAACTGTGCATACAGTAACAACTCTAAGGAACAGTGATCAGGAAAGTAGCTTAAAACTAAAAAAAAGAGTCCCCTAGACTATCAGTTTTTAGGGGTCAGAAAGATATAATTATAGTCCAGTACTTCTCTATCAGAAAAGAATAATTCATCTAGTCTCATAGTCCTTTCTCCTACTTTCCTCCTAGAAGGAAACAAAATCTCTTTTGGAGAGAGATGTAGACAATGTTCCAGAGGCTCCCCAAAAGTCACATATAGCAAACATTTGATTACACATAGCACATGGACAATACATACATCCTACATTCATAGACTATTCTCTTCTATTGTTTTTTATTTGCTCTTTTTTAATCAGGACATTTGCCCATTTCCAATTCTATAGTAAATTTCCTATTCTCCATGATCTTTCATCTAGCACTGACAGTAGCTTGGCAATCACTTTTTTCAGCAATTAAGTTCATGTGAGCCAGGTGATTTGAAATCATTAAGAAAAACTAGGTGCTGTCTTGTTACCTTGGGTTTCGATTACCTGCTAGTCATTTTTGTTCTGCAATTTCAGTTGAAAGGTCATTGTAACTTTGCAGAGAAAAGAGAAGAAAAGTGAGAATTGATCAGTTCTGCTTTTCTTTATTGTGAGTTTTTATACTCCCATTCACCCCAACTGTGACCTTTCTCTTAGAGTCTTCTATTTTTCCCAACTTAGATGACAAAATCTTTTTTTTTATTAATCTTAGCCTTCTTTGCCATCCTCAACTCATTCTAAGTTTTAGCTTTAGCTTTAGTTTGGAATGATGCTACTTTTGTAGTACTATGCCACATACTACACCACACTCAAATTCATCTTCTGATCTGCCCTCACTTCATCTTCCATATGCATAGTTTTAAAATGTAAAGTAGTGATGAGTGTGTCTACATTGATCTGTTGAGACAATTCCATCTTTCTTCTCTGCTGGAATTGTTTACTTTTGAATCTTCAGAATTTTATTCTAAAGAGTTTCTCACCCTTCTTGGATTGACTTGCATCATAAAGTTTTCATCCATGAAATCCAACCTTTCCAACTAAAGCCATGTTTCAGTCATGGATTTCATCCCATTATATCTCAGTGGTATCTTTCAGTTGAAATTTGTATCATTACCAGTAGTTCCTCTTTCTTGTTTCCTATTTGTTCATTTTCATATAGATATTTGAAACCAGGGCTTTTACTTATGTTTCCTTTATTGGATTTTGTGTCCAATGAATATAGATTGGCAGCTTTCTCTCTCCTCTCTCCTTTTTATTTTTAAGCCTTTTTTATTGGATTTACAAGGTACCATGAAAATATACTTATTTGCCTTTAATAAGCATAATCTATCCTTGACCAAGAATCTCTCATTCTCATGTTTTAAAAAAATCTACATCCTACTTTGAAATGTCATAATATAACATTTTAAGTGAGACATCATCCTTAAAAAGAAGAAAAGTTAGTAGATTGCTTTACTTGATTACATTCACTTGTTTCTAATAATTTCTAATCTTCTAAGATTAGGCTTTTTGTGGGAGAGAGTGAGGTAGGGAATTATGAGGAATTATAAGAATGGGAATAAAAGTAACTAAAATAAAAAATACATAGAAGAAAGCAGAAAGAAGTTCAGGAGACCATAGAAAAACAGGGCAGTATGAGGACTACTGTGATAATTTAATATATAATTTTAGATGTAAACTCTGCTTAATAGGGATACACAATAATCCTCTCTGGTTGTCATAAAAGGAAATGTTCATATTTGTTTATATTTATCATATGAGAGTTTATTTTAAATATTTAAGAAATTAGAGGAAAAACAGATCAAAGATGAAAGAAATTAAGTAGGAAGTTCAGGTAAGAAGGCACTTTCTTTTTCCCAATAGTCTACAAGTATACTCAATTCTGGAGAATTGTATCTATCCAAAAAAAAAAAAAATTCATTTGACCATGAATTTTCTCAAGCTATCATACTATATTTCTTCTCCCTTTTGGCAACAATCCTAGAAAGAATTAGGCTGCTGTCACTCCCTCCTGCCTTTCTAACTACTTTATATTACCTGCCTCCATTCATGCTACACGAGTGACAAAAGTGGCTTGCTAACAGTTTCTGTATTTGACTTTCTATCTACTTCTGTGTTCTTATACAAATAGTTTCCTCATGTCTGGAACAAATTCCTTCCTCCTTTCTACTCTATAAAATAGTAAACATTAAACAAATGTTTTTTTAATTGAATTAAAATCTAGATCCTCGGGTACCAGATTGAACCCACACATGACATCAGCTCAGGAGTTCTACCCCAAGATTTCAAGGTCCCAAAAGATATCTCATGCATGGACCATTCATTCAGATCTGGAGAAGGTCCAGGTGCCCCAGAGCCTGGTCCTTTGGGAGTTCATCATGGTGTCTAATGCCCCATTCACAGCAGTCCTAAGACTTTGTCCAAATCCCCAGCCTTTCCAGCTTCAGGTGTGGTGCCTGAGGCCCAACCCTAGAGCATGACTAAGCCTTTGCCTAAATTCTCAGTCTTCTAGGCCGTAGATCAGGGATGGGGAATGTGTGACCTCAGGACCACATGTAGCCCTCTCAGTCCTCAAGTACAACCTTTTGACTGAATCTAAACTTCACAAAACATATCCCCTTAATAAAAAGATTTGTTCTGTAAAACTTGGACTCGGTCAAAAGGGTTTCTAGGATTGTTGCCATGTGAGTCTCAAGGCCACAGTTTCCCCACTCCTACCATAGAGCACAAAGAGCTACCTTTCAAAGGGCTAACAATGGCATCGGAAAGGTGAACAGCTCAGCTGCGGTCATGAGCAATTTGCAACGAACAGGAGAGAGAGACTAACTGAAGAGATAAAACAACCTGCCTGAATCATCTCAAGGTCTGGTGAGAGCAAGGAATAGAAAAAGAAAATAAGAAGGCATAATAATCAGGTTATAGCTGTGTGAATCAAAAGGCCAGATGTAGCCTGGTGGGTAATATATAGTAAGGGAGATACATAGTCATAATCAGGTGCGAAGATGTAACAGTAATTAGCAATATCACTTTTTTACAAAGCCTTTCACCATCAACAAATAGTTCTCTATGGACTGTCACAAGATCATCACAGTGGATAATTACTAAAATTGACTCAATTCTATAAACATCAAGTGCCTCCTCAGTCAATCAGCCAACTAATTTTATTAGGGGCTTACTACACACCAAGCACTGTGCTAAATGATGGGAATACAAGTAGAAGGAAAGACAGATTCTGATCTCAAGGAACTTATTTTCTAATGGTAGAAAACAAGACATCAAAGGAAGCTGGAAAAGAGTCGGAATAGGATAGGGAACAAGAAAGTCCAGAATGTAGTTTGGAGAAGAATGAGACATGACTGGCAATCAGAGGGACAAGCTGAAGGGGTGGACAGTCCTTTCAATGTGGGGATTCCAGAACTAGAGTGGGAGAAGGAGCTAGGTGGTTCAGTGGTTAGAGCACTGGGCCCAGAATCAGGAAGACCTGACTTTAAATGCAGCCTCAAAACACTTACTAGCTGTGTGACTGTACGCAAGTCACTTCGCCTCTATTTGCCTCCAACTCCTCCATTGTGAAATGGGGATAACAGCAGTCCCTACCTCTCAAGTGAAATAATAATTATAAAGTTCTTAGCCTAGTACCCAGTGCCTGGCACATAATAGCTGCTGTATAAATGCTTATTCCTCCCCCTCTCATCAGTTCCCATAGGCTTTAACTATAAACTCAATGCAAATGACTCCTAGATCTATGTATTGGCTGCCACTGTTTCTCCTCAACTCTAGCTCATATCACATTTAGAACTTAATGTGTCACAGGCACCTCAAATTCAACAAAAAAAACTCATCCTCTTTATAACTTTATAACTTCTCTATTCAGGGACATCATCAACTTCTGTCATCCAAATTCATTATCTCAGAGTCACCCCCCATATCTAATCTCTTGCCAAGTCTTGTCAACTCTACTTCCAAAGTACTACATACATCAACTTCCTTCAGTTGTCCTGGTTCTGTTTCTCATCATACCTTGCCTGGATTCTTTTTAAGAATCAAAATTGTTTTACCTATAATAGGCATTTAATGTTTTCCGAAATACTTTCTTCCAACAGAAAAGGCACCTTTGTGGCTCAGTGTATAGGATGTTGGACATGGAGTTAGGAAGACTCTGGTTCAAATTTGACCACAAACATTTACTATGTGACTCTAGGCAAGTCACTTAACCTTCGACTGCCTCAGTTTCCTCAAGGAAATGGCAATAAAAATAGCACTGACCTCCCAGAGTTGTTGAGAGGATAAAGGCTCATTATAAATGTTAAAATACTATATGAAGGTGATGATGATGATAATGATCATGATGATTATCTCCAACAAGAAAATTAAAATGTCAATATCTCCCAACAGTTTCAGTGGTCTGTGTTCATCATTTTATCAGTAAGGCAAGGGTTAATGCCTTTCCTTATATAACAGTGCAAAACAATTGCACCCCTTTTAGCTCCCAGGCATTTTCTGTATTGTCATATTTGCTAGATTTCTATGGACTCCTAATAAAACAGGACACAAACTTTAATTTTCCCGGGGCAACTGTCTGGCTAAGAGATCTACTAGAATTCTATCTTGTTTTTAAGGGAACAGAGAAAGGAACATTTAAACTCACCACTTAGGCTATTATCCTTCAAGCACTGAGGCACTAAGTGACTCGGCAGTTTCCAGGTAGTAGTAGAAAGCATCATTCTAGGAAAACCTTGGTTTGAAAGGTACCTGTTTTTCTTTCGCCTTTCAGTCTCTGGTCATTAGAAGATTCTTTAAAAGTAAAATCAACAATAATTCAAGTAACTTTTACTTCAAGCAAAAATAATTGCAATTAAGCCAATAGGTTAAGGGTTAACTTCTTTCTACAACATCAGTGTGATCTGTCAAAAAGTCATTGCTCAACAAAAACTCCAGAATTTAAGAGAAAATTGGACATATAACATTCAGATGAAATATAAGGTAATCATTAAAGACCAATTATAAAGGACTCAATAAGGTCAAATTGTTTACTTCATATGTATGAAAATATTAGCAGTACCCTAATGATTGTCATCATTATTTAGGTAGTTTGAAAGAAAAGCGTGGGCTGAGTTGAGGATGATGGGATGATTCTTAAAAAAATAAAACTGTGTAGGGAGAGATTAAAAAGGAGTAATTATTTCATACAAATAATGCATAAAAGGAAAAATTGATACAGAAGAAGCTAGTAGGAGGACAGCAAGTAATGCTGGAACTTTACTTTCATCGGGAATGGGTTAAAGAGGGAACAACACATACACGTATGTGTGTATATGAATAGTCTAGAATTAGAAAGAAATAAGAGGGCAAGGGAATAGGGTTAGGGGAGAGGATGAGGGAGAGACTCTTAGAGAGGTAAGTAGATTAAGGAATAGGAGAACAAGGTAGAGGGAAGAAGTAAAGCACAGGAGTAAGGAGGGATAGAGGAAATGGGATGAGAAAAATAGTGAGGAAAAATAGGAAAAAAAATACACAATTAATTGTAGCATAAAATGTAAATGGAACAAATTTACCCATAAAATGGAATCAGAGAACAGATTAAAAAATTGAATTCAACAATATGTCACTATCAGGAAACATTATAAAAATGAAGGATACACACAAAGATAAAAGAAAGTGCAAGGTAGAATCTCATATGTAAAAAAGCAGGGGTAGTAATCAAGATTTCAGACAAAATTAAAGTTAAAATAGATTCAATCGAAAATGAAAACTAGAGAAACTACATTATGCATCAGCAATATTATTCAATACTGTTTTAGAGTATTTAAACTACCTAGAAAGTATAAAATACCTGAGTGGATACCTGCTAAAACAAACACAGGAATCATATGACCATAAGCATAAAATGCTTTTTATACCAATAAACTCAGATCCAAATAATTGAAGTAATGTTTATTGTTCATGGGTAGGTAAAGCCAATTTTTTTAAAATGACAATTTTACCTAACTAATCTATCTATTCAATGTCATCCCAATTAAATTACTAAAACAAATTATTTTACTAAGTTAGAAAACATAATAACAACGTTCATTTGGAAGAACAAAAGGTCAAGAACTTCAGAGAAACCAGGATAAAAAAAGATGTATAGGAAGTAAATTCAGTAGTATCAGACCTTAAACTACATTATAAAGTGAGAACATTATTCAATTAAAAAGGATAATTTTAATTATTTTAAATTAAAATTTTCTTGCATAAATAAAACCTATATAACCAAGAACACAAGGAATGCAGAAAATTGCGGGGGGGCGGAAATTTCATAGATAATCTCTCTTTGATTGGATTGGAATATTGCTGTGGCATTGGAAATGATGAGCTATGTGGTTTAGAAAAACATGAAAAAAAGTTTGGACTTAGAGAGGAAGATACTATCAAACTTCAAACAAACATGATAGGAGGAAATAAGCATAGTACAGTAATGTATATGTGTGTAGGAGTATATGTGTATATATATATATGTTTATAGATAGCTATGTATATGTATGTGTGTGTGTGTATATATATATACATCCATATATATACACATATATACATCCAAGCTTAATTGTAGCCTTCTTTAGGGGGAAAGGAGGAGGGGAAGAAGTAAAGTAAAAAGTGCACAGCAAAGAACATTAGGGAACAAAGGAAGCAAAGAAAAGCTGGGCAGCTTTGAAAATCAAGTGTAGTCTTTATTATAAAGGTAGTATTTATAGGTAGTATTATATAGGTTTACATAGGTAGTATTTATGATATAGGTTTCTTGACATGAAAATTTATTATTTTATATTGAATCCTCTCTTATGGTCTGCTGTATACATGGCAGTTTTTTTTTCTTTTCTCATTTTGTATATAAGTTTAACATTTTTAAAAATTCCTCCCAAAAAACAATGGTTTTTGCAGGACTTCCATCTGGTTCCTGCTTTTCCAACTAACCAGATTCCAGTTGACAGATTTGCTTGAGATGTTACTTTATTAAATCCTGTCATTGGCTTGCTGACTGAGATATAAATGTGCCAGCCATCATGTCAAAAGCTCCTAAAACTGAGTCAAAAGGTTATCAGCATAATCCTCAAGCTTAGCAGATTTCCTGCAATCAACCAAAAGACGACCTTTAAAACTTGTTCATTATCCAAAAGACCCTAGACAAATTTTCCCTTTCTGTAAGATAATCTCAGTCACAAATTAGCATTTAGTTATGTCTTTCTTAACTAGATGGTAAAAACTAGAGGGAAAACTTGTAAGTTTAGACTGTGGAGAAATCAAGTTGTCAGTGTAATGGGGATTCAATGCGTTTTCAGGTCACCCAAGATGCAGATACTAGTGTAGAAGATACTGGGAGATAGGTGAACTGACCCAGTGGTTGAAAAAGCTGCTCCCAAGCATGTACCAGGCCATTGCAGGATGTCCATGCATGCACTATTTCTCCTGTTTTCCAAATACTGGTCCCGAGCATCTTCTACATAGGTGACTCCATCGTAGCAGATCTGAGAAACACTCATTATATCTGCAACCTCAGCTACTTTATACAATCAACAAATTAGCTCTTCCAAGTGATGGTAAAATATCTTCCAGATCATATAAGGAATTCTCTTTCTTAGTCTTTCTCCTTTCTTAGATGTTGTCCTATCAGTTTCACGTCGAAACAAGCCAGTCCAAACAAGCATGTCACCAAAGAGGAGATTGTTCCCAATTGACTTGCTGGGCCTCCCATTCACTGACTGCTTCTGGGGCATCAACTTTACTATAAAGTTCTTGAGACTGTAAATGGGGGGTTCTGGGGGAAGTATTCTCTATCTGGAGTATTCTACTTACCTCTGAATTCTTCCCAAGTGATAAGTTGACCTGTGCTAAAATATAAAAGGATGGGAGTATTTCACCACCAGGGCCAGCTGGAAAGACTTGTCCTCCAGTAGCCAAGGAAGGCTGAGAATCAGTCATCTGAATAGTAGACATAATAAAATCTGAGTCAGCCAAGAGGACAAAGGAAGATATTCTTCTCCATTTTCAATCCGTTTTTGTGATTTCCCTCCTGATTACACTGGTGCCTCATGGAAAGGACACTAGAGATAGCCAGTACCACATTCTTCTCCTACAAGTACTGAATAAGACTCCCCTGGGACACCTTCCCTTTGCACAAGAAAGAGAACCTTAAGTCATCTACCATTAGGCAGAGAGCTTCTTAAATTCCTATGGGGTTGCTCAGGCCATCTTGAAGAACATGCCTACAGGGAGAGAGGAGGCATTGGAGGTAGATGTAAGTTGGCCACAAACTGCCAATCCCAAACCTCTCTGGGTCTAGAACACCACAGTGGGAAATCTGCCATCATGGCTTCTGGGCTCTGGAGGGAGCTGGACTTTGACAGGCAGTCATGGAACAGTGCAGTGGGGGACTTTAGGCAGTTTTTAGGTGAGAGGGTAAAGTTCTCCAGGTCAACACTGTGTCATACATAATGGGATCTGCCAACATGTGACAATCAGGTGTTTTGGAAGCTATGCCTTCAGCTTTAAAGGAAAAGTACAATCAAGAAAGTCTTCATACTCTTGATTTGGATTCCAGAGAGGAGAATGACTAGCAGGAGTTAAGGCAGGGAATCAGATAGTACACATGACCAATAATCAGCCTGAAAGTAGTACTGCTTCCTGCTTGCCTCATGCTAGAGGTAGTACCCTGTTAGTTGAGGTATGGACTAGATGTCAAACATGAAGTTATGGGTTCAAGTGAAGAAGAGTCTTTATCCGGCAACAGGGTTCAGTATTGTGTCTTCTCCCTTTGTCTTAGGAAATTAATGGAGCAGGTGAGGTGGGGAAGCTTGTCTGGAAAGCTGAAGGATGCATAGATTTGGAAACTAGTTCAGGCATCTCATGCACCAGAGGAAAGAAAAGGGAAGGTGCTGATTGTAGCCATAGCTTACCCACAGTCACAAAAGGAGGACAATCCTGATAGCAGTGAGGCTACCCAACTGCTTCTCTTAGGCTCCTTCCTCCCTAACACCCCATGATTTTCCCTCTCTATACAAACAATGCTCCTCTTCCCATTTGGAAGCTCCATCAGGCTCTCTCCTAGGTTATTGCAAGAGCTTCCTAATTGACCTTTCTTTGCCCCACTCTCATACAAACTCTACACAGGAGCCAAACTGAAATTCCTAAAGCATCAATCTCACTACATCACCTCCTTGCTCAAGAAACCCCATTGCCTCCCTGTCCTCTAAAATACAACATAAATTCCTCTGGCTTTTAAAATCCTTCAAAACCTGGCTCTCATCTAGCTTTCCAGATTTGCTGAATATTATTCTTTCAAGAACTCTACATTCCAGCTAAACCAACCTACTTGTGATTCTCTATACAAGACAGAGATTTTTGTGCATTTCAACAGGCATATATATCCCTAATATACCTTCCTCACCATCACTGCCTTACTACCTCAGGGAATCCCTAGCTTTCTTCAAAGATCAACTCAAGAGGTAGTTCCTACATAAAACCTACCTTGATCTTTCTAATTGCAAGTGCCCCCCTCCCCCAGAAATTACTTTCTATATAATTTTTATTTCATTTCCTATCTAACGTTGCCCCCACCACCCATAAAACACAAGTTTCCTATTGTGTGGGATGATCCCCTTAATAAAATTGGAGTCTTGACCAAAGGAGTGAAAAGGAAAGATATTTATTCAGCTTTCTCGAGAAAGGGCACTCCTGCCTGTGCTCACGATGGTGATGTCTGAGGAGAGCAAGAGTGTGTCCTGTGCAACAGCTTTTATAGACCCTGACCACAATACCCCCACCCTAACCCCCTTCCTCTTAGCCCATTGGCTGAGCCTTGAGGTTACAACCTATCCACAGAAAATCTATCCCAGCAACAAAGAATAAGTCTACAAGAGCAATTTTTAGAAAAAGGGGATGGGGGGTAAGAGAGTGAGCAACTTCTGTTCAAGGACTGTCATGTAATATGGAGTAATATCTAGGAAAGGAGATATGGGAGTGAGTAAAGGCAGTCTCTATCAAGGACTATCTCCTAACCCAAAAAGAATTTTAAGAAAAAAACCAATCTATTGTTTGGTTTCTCAGGGCCAGGTGAGACAAACACAAGGCAGACACAAGGGACCCCTGAGAGGTTTTCACTAAATATACCTATTCTACTCCCTGAGGGGTCTTTACTAAATGCACCTGTTCCACTCAATCCCTCCTTTAAAAAAAATAAAAGGAAAGATTTTTATTTCTCAATTGAAGACTTCTCATACCATTCCAGTTATACTTCGATACCTCTGGCAAAGGAAAGAAAAGGTACAACAACTAACACGACAATAAACCTACAACAGTTTTTTCTGTCATGAATGAATTGGTCCCTTCTTCAAACTTTAAGGTTCCATGATTTTGTGATTTCAACGTCCACTGGGTCATAATTGGCACCAGTCCCTTCATCCAGGTATGAGGTTGATTGATGCATTGACGAATTATGGGGATGGGGGGCAGTCCCCTTCATGAGATTCCACTAAGGAGTAAATAACAGGCTCCAGTACTTACATAAATATACTAAATAATTATTGTTAGAACAGTACATATCACATCATAAAATAATTCCAACTTCTGGTCATGTGATGCTTCTTCAAGCCTCTTCAGAGCAGCATCTCAGAATCTTCTTTCCTTCGTCTTCTTGTAGAAATCCAGATGTCCACTTTCCTACAAAACTGACCTTAATAAAATACAATTTTAGATGACCATTCCTGATCTTTATACACTTACCACTCTTAAAAGATCAAAATTAGAACTTTGGCCAATTGTCATGTTTAAGAAACTCACATTAACCAACTGAGACAAAATAATAACTATGTATGTTAACAAAATAATAACTATGTATGTTAACCTTACAAGTCCTTAACCTGATTGTCTCTATAATATTACTAAGAATGAAAGGACTATAACTTATCATTATTGGTCTAAAATCCTAAGCCTAATAGCTTAATTTTTGGACTTAACCTCAAATGTTCCCCTACCAATAATCTACTATTTAATAGACCTGTTATTATGCTTACAAAACTTTTGATTATAGTAAATTGCCATTAAGAATAGGGACATTTCAGGGGAACATCTCCCTAACTTCATGTCCATCCCAGGCAGGAGTAGATTGCCAAATGGCATTCAGTCAGGCTTAAAGTCTTCCAG
Source organism: Bettongia penicillata ogilbyi (assembly GCA_023548195.1). Taxonomy (NCBI): domain Eukaryota; kingdom Metazoa; phylum Chordata; class Mammalia; order Diprotodontia; family Potoroidae; genus Bettongia; species Bettongia penicillata. Next base: position 6,592,937 of record JAJHZJ010000608.1, on the reverse strand, counting down.
GTGTTAGTGGGGAAATTGAGTCAGGAGAATCCTTCTTCAGCCCATGCTAAACAGTCGCTCACTCAACCTTCCCATGAGATCACCTTTTTGCAGTTCATATCAGCATCTCACAGGCTCAATGACATCATGGATCAATGGTCTTTCTTGACCATTGGTCTTCAAGATGGTCTTTCTTGCTATCCACACCTGGAGTTAAACTTAGAAGAACAGTAAATTAATAGACCCATAAAATCTTAACATAGCAAACTCCAATAATCAGTTTCAGATATGATTATAATTTCACATTAGTTAAGGAACATCTTTCAAAGCAAGTCTTAAGTAGCTTGCATGCCTTTCTATCTAATTCCTGATTAAATAAAAAACAAAATCAAATTTACCATTAAAACCATATTATTGCTCTAAATTTACATCTGTTTCCCAAACTTCTCTATATTTTATTACCCTGCTCAGTCTAAAAGAATGAGCTACATATATGACAAGTTCAAACACTAACTTCAACTTATATTCTTGAAATGAATTTGAAGCAAAGCAGAAACATTTAGTTTTCCATTAATGACAAATATTGTCAGAGGTTAAATGCCTCTAAGAAACTACACAAATTATTTTCTTCTAATTTAAGATGTCTCTCTTTTAGTCTCAGTAATTTGATTCAGTCAATTGTTTTAATACTAATTGCTTTTACATCATTTTGCAATAGGTAAAGACTTTGTTCCAAGTTGGAATCTTTGTCCCTTACTCCAAAGGAGTTTTAATCCCATTTGTCTAAAAGGGCCCTGGAAAAACCTCACCTTGAAAGCTCCTTAGATTTCTCTACTTGATCTGGCTCTCTAGAGGTCTATAAACTCTTCCTTATCATTATGCCCAAATCTCTGTTCTATTTCCCATCTTTGATCCTACCAATCCAAATCTCCAGGTTACCATCCACTCACATCAAGATCACCCCTGGAACTCCCAGACCACCTGGGGTCACCCCTGGACTCCTTGCTCAGTCCCTCTGTAGATAATATAACAAACTTTGACCTTCTTTAGCTGAAAGAAGGTTTGGGTTGAATTCATTTGAGCAGGACCCAACATGGCACTGTTTTTGGGTCGCAAGCACCTCTAATCTCAACAATTCAAAACAATTACAGTTAACTTTAAATACCAGTCTTGCTCTATGCAACAATGATACAACATTACATTTATATTTTGGTTTCCTTTATTTTATCTAATTATTCCTATAACATTCAGAAAGAATGTCCCATTCACACCAGAATACCCATCTACCCAATTAATTGAAAACAGCAAGATTCCAGTACTTGCTTTGTGCTTACATCTTAAACTAGCCTGAGGACTGCTCCTTTCCATACATACACAGTATACCAGCTTTAGGTTTTAGCATTAGAACTATAAACAGCAAACTTACAATTTTCATAAGTGATAACCGAGTTGTTTTAGCTATGAACATGAACAATAAACTTCAGATGACATCAATTGCATTTTCATGTCAGAATAGGCTGTCTTACCAAGTGCAGACAGCAACTGGTTGGCTTCTCCATACTGACCCATCCCCCTTCACCCTTTATCCATGTCTGTGGCTATATACTGAACCTAGATAGTTCCAGGCTGTAATTTTTCCACTAGAAGCAGGCACTTCCCTCAGGGGAAAAAGCCCCAAGGGCCCTGTGGTGATAGGAAGTCCCATTCTTCTGAGGGAAGGGCTAGGGAATGCTGCTTGGACTGGATTAGGTTGCAAAGTCAAGGGATCTGGGTGGCAGGGGGAAAAAATCTACTGAGGAACAGTAGGGGTCAAAGGGGAGATTTCCTCAGAGAGTGCTGTGGGAGCAGGGCCTGAGGCATAACTGGGTGTCACCTCAGGAGGAGGAGTTGCAAAGGGTCACACTTCAGTACGACCCATGGCTAGACCAGGGGAGGGGAAGAGAGCCAAAGCTGGTTGACCCCCATTGCTCTTTTGGGGGAAGTTCTAACTATGAGTATCTCACAATCTCTCCTGAGAACAGAGTTCTGAGAGCTCGACAAGGGCCATTATATAGGAAACATCTACCCATTTTCCTTCTAACTGCAAGAGAGTAAAAAAAAATCTTCCTCTCTTAAGAACAGTTTACAATTTATCACAAGACCCTCATGAACCTAATTGACAAAAATTACATAAGATGTAAAAACCGAGGCTTTTCACATTTTCCCATAAGTTTCCTCTACAAACATACTTTTGTAAATGTTTGATTCATAGCAAAAACAATTTTCGTTCAAACTTGCTTATTAACAGCAGAAATAAACTTAACATACTTAATACATCCTTAGATGGAACAGGCTTGAAAATCACACCCATATATAAAAATATCACACACTCACCACTTACTGAGACCATCTGAAACTGACATAAAGGTCCAGAACAAGAGACAAGAGGGGTTTGAATAACCCCCATTTGTTCCCAAGCTTTATCGGCCCTCATATTTTCAATCAAATCTTTATTCATCTTTCCAAATCTCTCGATCCCATTACTCAGATTATCCAGCTTTTCTTTACATTTTAATCATAAGACAAGCTAGCTCATATGTTATTACTTTTTTAACTTAAATTCAATCTAAATAACCTTTTGCCTTCTTTTTCTGAAAAAGTTTAAAATTATGTAAGCTTAAAATGTGCTTAACTGTTGTTAGCCTTGGTAAAAGAGATCTTATTAATTCTGAACCAATGTTAACCAGGTGGGTTTGACTTACCCTCCAAGCAGGGAACTTGGAAACTCAATAATTCATTGAATTGTAACAATCAACAATCACAATAATTGTCTGTCTGTTTTCCAATCAAGTTACAAATTTTCATTTTCTCAACATACACAAATCTTCTGAACTAATATGAGGAAGGGAGTAGCTGAAAGCACATGAGCCCTTTGTTCCCCCATCTCTTATTTTTCTTTATACCATTCCTTTTTCTTTTCTGCCTTTACTCAGATTATCTTTATTCTCCTTTATATTCCAAAGAAAAATGAAACCTCTAAATGTACTCTGATACCAAAACCATCACTCTTCCACTATACCTCCCTTTGTCTTCCTCTGTTAGAAGGTAAGCTCCCTAGGGCAGGACTGTCTTGGCTGCTTATTACTGTATTCACAGTGCTTAGCATAAGACCTGGCACATGTTTAATCTATCAATCTGTCTAAAGACAAAGATAGAAAAGATAAGAAATAGAGACCGAGAAAATGAGAAAGGGGAAAAAGAGACAAAGTAAGTATATGGATGATGGAGATAGAGATAAAGATATAGATATGGATAAAGATATCTATATGAATATAGATATAGTGGTAAAATGCAGATATCAATCTAGACATGGATATGTAGATCCAGATAAAGATACAAATACAGATATAGCTATATAGTAGATACACCATGCTGAACATTAGCCCTTCCAGTAAGAGGAACATGTGTTGCATCACAATGAATGTGCTACTCTGACAACAGATTGTTTCTGTGCCTACTGAGAGAAGAGAAAACAAAGGCTGAGTTAAAATGCAAATAGAAACACTAACTGTTGCATGTGAATGTTTTCTATCTGCCTAATGACATGTTGCTGGGCTTCCTAATGGAACTTTTTTTCATAATGACAGAACTGGTACAAATTGAACTGCTACAGATGTTTGTTTTCTCATTGATGAATGTCCTGAGCCAAATGGAGTAGCCTTGTTTACTCCTGACTGAAGAAGGTTGTTATGGAAGTGCTTTTCCTGACCTTGGGTTTAAAATAGTTTTCTTTTCATGTTCCTTAAGTCCCCATGGATTGATCTTCAATTCATGTTCCGCAAATAAATGATGTAGATTATTGTTGTGGTTGTGGTTGTGGTTGTGTGTGTGTGTGTGTTCTTGGGACAAGGCATCCGAATTAAAAACAATAGACACCCTAGCTAGCTAGATTCTAATCCAGTCTCTGATACTAGCTAAGTGACCTTGGATATGTAATTTCTCCTCTCTTGACTTCCGTTTTAGATGTTGCTGTGTTTAGATGACCAAAAATCTACCAAAGGCTCTGGGCAAACATGGACCAGGTTTGAACTGGGGGCTGACCCCAAAGGATCGTTTTTCTCTCTTTTCTCATTGCCCTCACAGGGAGTTTGCAAGAAAATCTCCAAATGACTCACAGTATACATCTTGTCTAAGTTTCCCCAAGTCGGATAATGGATTCCCAGTACTCATACAGACATTCAGGAGACAATATAAGAATTTGGAATAGGGCAGCTTTTATTTTGTCCACACAGAAAATGTATAAAATGCCTACGACTCACAGGAACCTATAAACAGATAGAGAAACACACAATATATATGCACTTATATAGGCCATTTGACTCTTCCTAGAAGGTAAACATGCTAGGGGAAGAGGGGAAAGAGAGAGTGCCAGAATATCAATCTCCTTTTAATCAACAGTCCCTTTTCAGTGGACCTGCACTGTCTGAGCAACTCCAATAGCAGTGGGACAGGCAAAGTCCAAACTTCTTGCTCCCTTCCCCATGGCTACAAAATTTCATTTGTTGAGCAACCTCTTTCTTAAACAAGAAACATAATGCTAAGGAAATCTCCCTCTACGAGACTGGGGTCCAGATTCTTAAACCTCTGATGGCTTGATCTTGAGATTACACATCTATAAATAGGAAAGTCATCCCTCAGTATCTCTCTTCTCAGTCTATATGTAAGTATGTGTTGTGTGTTTCTGCAGAAATTCTATCAGTATTCTGGCTGCTTGGGCAGTAAAAGTCCATCCTCTCAATTCTAGTTTCTGGTATTCAGAAAAGCAAATAGAAAGGTAGAAGACAAGAAAATTTGAGGATCCAGGAAGCATGGGCCACCTAGACAAACACCAATAGAGCATGACATGCTTCTTCTAAAAATTGTCATTAACTGATTTGTGATAACCTGAACTTCAGCATGTATCTAGCATCAGGAGTAGAAACAATTGCTGTGTTGAGGGCCCAGGAATAGAAACCTTCAACAGTCTCTTTCACACAACAGCACAGATTGCCTGGGGTCAGAAGCCCAGCTTCTAGAGGGATTGGGCTCCCCACACTCACATTCACTTACTCATCACCAAATCCATCCCCTTATCTACTCTATGCCAGACACAATTCTAGTTTTGTTTCCATTCGAGGGTTTCCCAGATAGGCACAAAGTAAAAGAGGTACCCCAACACACAATGGCAAATTGGATATAGGACAGAGAATATATTCCTACTCAAAGGAATCAATGATAAGCACATATGAATTGAAAATAGAATCATGAGAACAGAATTCAGTGCTTTCTTATTATTATCTCATTTAGCTGGGAGACCAATATTTAAGTGTTATTAGAACATAGAACAGTTACTGCAAAGTCATTAAGTAGCCACTTTACACTTCTCTGCAGTGCCATTGTCCAATCAAACAGCCAATTTTGATATTCCCAGTGGCCTAGCTTCAATACCAACTTCTCCATTGGCATTAGCGACAATCCTACTAATGCTTAGGCACTACCTCCTGGAAGTGGTTGAATTACCCAGTGCAGTCAGTCACCCGACCATCAAGTACTATCAGTCTAAGGAATACCACTGCCGCACTGGTAGGAGATGACACTACGGAGACCATAGACCTCTAAATCTTTCAAGGTCTCATAAGACCCTGTGCCAAAAGAAGAAAAGGCACAAAAGAAGTCAGCCTCATACCTAACATGAGCTTGCCTAGGCAAGACATGCTCATAGCTTGTAGTCAGATTGGGAAAAAGACATTCCTTTACACCTGTTTCCCTGGCTCAGTCATCTTTAGTCTGCAGAAAGAAAGAAGAGAAATGGCCAAAGGCTGGATGGCCTCTTTAGTATTCCCATGCCAGAGACAATTCTATTACCCTGAATATTGAGTACTGGAGACCCATTACCCAATGCTCAGCAGCTGGCTAATCATCGAACTCAACCCTGGGGTAAGTCACATGGGTATAATACCCCCACTCCCAACAATGATAACTTCAAAGATGGGAAAGAAGGATATCTGTCAACATATAAATGAGAAAACATATAAAGGACATGTCCATGGACTTCATTTTCCACAGAGCTTAGAGCTAAGAACCTTGATCACTGGAAGAAATTCTCTGCACTATATTTCCCAGAAGTCTGTGCATAAACTCACCAGTTGGAAGACCCTGACTGGGAGAATAGACTGGATAGTACACGAGATTTCAAAGGAGCATGTGGGAGCCACAGGGATGATATGGATGAGAGCATCAAAGGCAGCAGTCATCGCCTTCTGAACACTATTTCAGGAACTTTGGGATAACTACAGAACTGACCTAAGAACATTGCCATTCTTTGGCCAGACTCAAGGAAAATCTTCAAGAATTAGGCTGAAGAGAAAGCTAAGTATCCATCTGTGGCCCAGAAGTAAAAAGCGAATGATCCCTCCCATTATGCCAAGGAATTAGAGGGGATTTAAGAGAAGTAGATAACTCCTATAGAGGTATAGATTTGCACTCCTTTATGGATAGGGTTAAGAATGTTTTTCTACTTGATTCATTTCCTTGCAGTTTATTTTGCTTCACTGAATTTTCAAATTTCAAAATATATTCAAATCATTTTTACAATTGAATCTGTTATGCCTAGCAAGAATGATATATTGGGTCAAGGCTTAGAACACACTTAGAAAAATTATCATTTCAAAACAGAACTCCTAAACCTAAGAATAGCTAAACAAGGTGCTACAGACACATGTGAACTACTTCAACACTTCCACAAACCTGTCCTTTCATCAGTGTGTGAACTCTTTCCAGTTTTGAAACTGACCTCAGCTTTTGAAACTACACTTGGTACTAATAGAAACTGTTAGGATTAGCCTCAGCCATGCCCTGAGCCTTTTGTTTTAGACCAGAAGAGTATATACAGTACAAATTGCACCCCCTCCTTTCCTAGTGGATGGTTTGAGTTTCTGAAGAAGTGCTCAGAATGCTGGACTTGGAGTCAGGAACATATGAGTTGGAATCCTGCTTCACACATTTACTAGGTGTGTGCAACTGGGTAAGTCATTTAACCTTTCTCAGCTTCTGTTTCCTATAAAACAGGGGATACTAGAGAGAGACAGATAGGCAGAGACAGAGAGTTGGGGGAAGGAGCAAAATCAATTATGAAGTGCTTACTATATTACAGGCACTTCCAATTAGCAAACTGTTATATAAAGGTTGCCGGTTATTCTTAATCTCCAGTTGATCAACGTTCTGGTGATTAGACTGCCATGCTTAGCTAAGCTGGCCAAGTCACTTGACCCAACAAAAAGCCACAATTTGTCACTTGGCCTGCACTTTCCAGCCTGGCAAAAATTGCCAGAGACTGTGCTTCTTTAAGAGCCCAGGATCTGGGCATTAAGACCTCCATGCTACACTGAGGCACAGAAGCAGGACTGGAGCTAAATAACCAATCTTTTGGGTCTACAGGCTGTTAAACTTCTTTTTGCCCCAGGGTGATCCTGCCTGTATCATATCTTTCTTTATGTAATAGCATTATGAATTCTAGCCCAAGGCAATGGATTAGCTAAAAAATAGAAATAAATTTTATCCAGGAGTAGAATGGAAGGGCAGATGGAGATGAGCTTAGCTCCCCTCATTCAGTCTGCTTGGACCAGTCTCCATCGTATCCACCTCTCTCAATTCTTTAAGGTTCATCTCAAATCCAACCAAACCTATGAAGCCTTCCCTGACTGCTCCAGCCAGTAAAGAACATTCATTCTCTCCTTTAAAGAAATACCTACTACTCATAGGCCACTTAGTTACAATCACTTCTTAGAGCAGCTAGGTGGACAAGTACATAGAGCATCAGGCCTTGAGTCAGGGAGTCTCATCTTCCTGAGTTCAAATATGACCTCAGACATTTACTGGCTGTGTAACCCTGGACAAGTCAATTGACCCTGTCTGCTTCAGTTTCCTCATCTATCTAACAAGCTGGAGAAGGAAATGGCAGACCACTCCAGTGTCTTTACCAAGAAAACCCCAAATGGAGTCACAAAAAGTCAGATATGACTGAATGTCACTTCTTGTATTATCAGCGATCCTCAGAGGTGACATTCCAATTGCAGATAGAGAAAAAAAGAGACCACCTCAGGGAAAATTTACCCACATAGCCTCAACTATGTTGACACCAGGAGAGAAATCTAATGTTACCCTCCTGTGGAGTAGTAATTGACTTCAATCCTTTGTTTTACATTATGTGATCTCTTAATCATATCCCAGCTCTGGCTCCACTTGGTATAGGGTCAAAGTATCCAATGAAAAAGAGGAAAAGAAATCAATTGCATCAAAAGCAATTTAATTTAAGCAATTAATGTCAGCTCTGAGTTAGGAAGAGTCATTTTATGCAAAAGAGAGGGCTTCTTTTCATTCTGTGCATCCACTTTATGTGTTTGGTGTTAGGGATCTCAACTTGTGATACTATCCTTAGTGCTAAAGATCACCATTTAGGTTTATCCTAGGTCCTGCCCCAAGCCTTTTGTCACAGAGCAGAAGAACATGTGGTTTCTAACTGTGCCACCCAGTCCTCTGATACTTACTGACTCTGTGACCTTGGGCAAGTCACTTTACCTCTATGGGATTCAATCTTGCTTCATAAAATGGAGGGGTTATAACTGATGATCTATCAAGTCCCTTCCAGGTATATGAACCAATGATTAAGAAATATAGATTCAACCCATGACTTTGCTATAGACAACTCTGTGAGTGCCTAGCATTGACCTCTAGGCATGCCTTCTAGGCACATAGTTTACCTATCTAGACTTTCTAGATCTAATTCTAAGAAAAGTAGTCAGGAGAAACTGATAAAATCCTGAGGTCAGGTTACAGCAATGACACCAGGACCTACCATATAATTAAGTGGGTCAGTTTACTGGTCAGTATTTTGATGATAACTCTTCTAAGTCCTACTAACCTGATCAGCAGTGCCTTCTTGAAACTCATCCTGGGGGAGGAGCCAAGATGGTGGAGTAGAAAGACACACGTATGCTAGCTCCGAACCCACAGCCCATAAATTTCCTGTAAAAAGAACTCCCCACAAATTCTGGAGCACTACAAACCGTGCAGAAACACAGTGGAAGAGATTTCCGTTCCAGAGAGCCCTGGAAAGCCATCCCCAGGGGTCCGTCATGCTCCGGACACGGAGCCCACCTCTGTGCTGCCCTGGCCACGTGGCGCCAGAGGAACAGATCCGAGCAGGCTTCAGGGAAGGAATCTCCAGCAGCCATGAAGGTCCCTCCACCCACAGGCGCTACAGGTCAGTGAGAGAGACTTTTAGGCTGGCTGAGAGGGGAGCAGGGTGTCTCTGTGACTTGGGCCCCCTCGGAGGCAATGGCAGAGAGAGCGGCAGAGGCAGCGTGGCCAGGCACTCCTGGAGCAGGCAGGAGCTCAGGGCCATTACCAAAGATCTCCACATAAAGCCCCTGAGAGAACTGAGCCTGGGAGGTGGCCCTGCCTCCACCCGAGCACCAGAACTTAAGCTCACATTGAATAGCAGCTGTGCCCGCCCCTGAAAGCCCCGAGGCTGGGGAGCAGCATTTGAATCTCAAACCCCAAGCACTAGCTGGGCAGATCTAGGCAGGGGTGGAGAGGAATCTCATAAGTCAAGTAACTGGCTGGGAAAATGCCCAGAAAAGGGAAGAAAAATAAGACCATAGAAAGCTACTTTCTTGGGAAGGAGATGTTCTTTTCTCCTTTCATTTCTGATGAGGAAGTATGATGCTTGCCATCAGAGAAAGATGTTGAGGTCAGGACCGCTCTATCCCAGACATCCAAGGTGGATATCCAGTGGGCTCAGGCCATGGAAGAGCTCAAAAAGGATTTTGAAAATCAAGTTAGACAGGTGGAGGAAAAACTAGGAAGAGAAATAAGAGAGATGCAAGAAAAGCATGAAAAATGGGTCAATACCTTGCTAAAGGAGACCCAAAAAAATGCTGAAGAAAATAACACCTTGAAAAATAGGCTCACTCAATTGGCAAAAGAGGTTCAAAAAGCCAACGAGGAGAAGAATGCTTTCAAAAGCAGAATTAGCCAAATGGAAAAAGAGGTTCAAAAGCTCACTGAAGAAAACAGTTCTCACAAAATTAGAATGGAACAGATAGAGTCTAATGACTTTCTGAGAAACCAAGAAATCATAAAACAAAACCAAAAGAATGAAAAGATGGAAGATGATGTGAAATATCTCATTGGAAAAAAAACTGACCTGGAAAATAGATCCAGGAGAGACAATTTAAAAATTATGGGACTACCTGAAAGCTATGATCAAAAAAAGAGCCTAGACATCATCTTTCATGAAATTATCAAAGAAAACTGCTGTGATATTCTAGAACCAGAGGGCAAAATAAGTATTAAAGGAATCCATCGATCACTGCCTGAAAGAGATCCAAAAAGAGAAATTCCTAGAAACATTGTGGCCAAATTCCAGAATTTCCAGGTCAAGGAGAAAATGTTGCAAGCAGCTAGAAAGAAACAATTTCAGTATTGTGGAAATACAATCAGGACAACACAAGATCTAGCAGCTTCTACATTCGCATGGAATAGGATATTCCAGAAGTCAAAGGAACTAGGACTCAAACCAAGAATCACCTACCCAGCAGAACTGAGTATAATCCTTCAGGGGAAAATATGGTGTTTCAATGAAACAGAGGATTTTCAAGCATTCTTTATGAAAAGACCAGAGCTGAAAAGAAAATTTGACTTTCAAACACAAGAATGAGAACAAGCATGACAAAGTAAACAGCAAAGAGAAGTCATAAGGGACTTATCAAAGGTGAACTGTTTACATTCCTACATGGAAAGACAATATTTGTAACTCTTGAAACTTTTCAGTATCTGGGTAGTTGGTGGGACCACACACACACACACATGTACACACATGTGTGCACACACACATACACACAAGCATGCACATACAGAGACAGAGAGCACAGAGTGAATTGAATAGGATGGGACCATATCTTAAAAGAAATTAAGGTAAACAGTGAGAGAGAAATGTAGTGGGAGGAGAGAGGGTGAAATGGAATGGGGTAAATTATCTCTCACTCAAGAGACAAGCAGGAGACTTTTTAGTGGAGGGAAAAAGAGGAGAGCTGAGAAAAAAACATGAAGTTTACCCTCATCACATTTGACTAAAGGAAGGAGTAAAATGCACACACATTTTGGTATGAAAACCTATCTTACAGTACAGGAAAGTGGGGGAGAAGGAGATAAGCAGGGTGGGGGGGGATGATGGAAGGGAGGGCAATGGGAGGAGCGAGCAATTTGAAGTCAACACTCGGGGAGGGACAGGATCAAAAGACAGAATAGAAACAATGGGGGACAGGATAGGATGGAGGGAAATACAGTTAGTCTTACACAACACGACTGTTATCAAAGTCATTTGCAAAACTACACAGATATGGCCTATATTGAATTGCCTGCCTTCCCAAAAGGAATGGGTGGGGAGGGAGGGAGGAGGAGAATTTGGAACTCAAAGTTTTAGAAACAACTGTTTAGTATTTTTCTTGCTACTAGGAAATAACAAATACAGTTAATGGGGAATAGAAAGTCAACTGGCCCTACAGGACAAAAGAGAAGATGGGGACAAGAGAAGGGAGGGATGATAGAAGAGAGGGCAGATTGGAGACAGGGAAAATTAGAATGCTTGGGATATTGGGGTGGGGGAGGGGATAAATGGGGAAAAAATTTGGAACCCAAAATTTTGTGAAAATGAATGTAAAAAGTTAAATAAATAAATTTATATTAAAAAAATAAAAAAAAAGAAAAGAAACTCATCCCCATGAAAAGTAAAATGGTAATCAAAGAACGCAGTACTTTGGGGAAGTATGAAGAAGAATTTTATTTGGTTCTCTAATCAGTGAGCATGCATTTTTTTCTTGTCCAAATTCAGGGTCAACATACTTTTTCCCAGTCATCTATCTTCGTGTCATACTGCCTGTACTCCGCCTGCCAACTCAAGGAATTAAAGCTACAACCTCTGGAGACATTTTCCCCTCTACCTCCCTCTCCAACTTTCATTCAAAGGAAAAAAGTCAAATCAACACTACCATTCTTAGAAAGGACAACACTAACATTTCCAAGAAATCAATTGCCATATTATTCTGATCACCATTTCCTCTCATTTCCCTGTCCAAAACAGCATCCTTCCCAGACCATCACTCCTCTGTATGTTTCCTCCCCTATTAGTTTATATTCCTCAAGGGCAGGAACTGTGTAGCATCAGGGGTGGGAAACTGTGGCCTCAAGGCCATATGTGGCCTTCTAGGTCCTTGGGTGAAGCCTTTTGACTGAGTCCAAGTTTTACAGAACAAACCCTTTGATTAAGGGCATTTGTGCTGTAAACTTTGAATTCAAAGGGCCCACTTGAGGACCTAGAGGACCACATGTGGCCTCAGGGCTGCAGATTTCCCTACCCCTGGTAACTGCTTATATTTGTATCTCCATAATCAAGCACATTGTGTGGCAGAAAGTAAGCACTTAGTGCTTTTGCATTTATTTGTAATTAATCATTACAAAATTGTCCAACATGAAAAAAATATAGCATCACAATCTGGCTTAACAAAAATGGCAGCCTACCAAGAGGAAATTGTTTGCCTACTAGAGTTTCCATTCATAGAGCTTAAGATCATTCTTCTTTCTCTCTTGAGGTGCTATTGTGTATTTGCTCTCTTCTCCACCCTATCACTTTTAGCCAGTGCACAGTGGCCCCCTGTCAATGTATATCATGGACAAATCTCAAATTCTTGGCAACACCCATTATGCTGGGGCCTTGAGGAGAGGATGGTTATCAAAGAAAATGCTAGAAGTTTCTAAAACATAAAGATCACAAAATCATAGAACACACCCAAAGGAAAGCTGTTGGGCTATGAGTTAGTGTCTTTAGGTGGATTTTGGAAGTACTTGAATGAGCAGACCCAGGGAGTAGTAATTAATGGATCAAGGCATGTTGAAGGGGGTCTCAGGTGGTGTGCCTTCAAGGTATGTGCCCTTGTCGTTCTGTCATTTAGCAGTTTTCTCAGTAATTACGGTCTGACATTTCTGTCAAGTTCATCGATACAAAGACAGTAGGAATAACTAACATGGTAGCTGATAGAATCAGGATCTAATAACCTATCAAGTAGTTAGACAATGGACCTAATCTTAGACAGTCAGTCAACGTGCATTTATAAGGCATCTATTATGTACAAGGCATTACATGTGCTACATGTAATGAAATTAAAGAGGAATAAATATAACCTATGCTTGGGTTCAAGAATCAAAATGCATGAGGAAGCACAGGAGAACAACAGCTCTTGTAAAAAAGATTTGAGAGTCCTAGTGGACTGCAGACTCAATATGGATCAATAGTGTGCTATGGCCACCAAAAAGTATAGCATCCAGAATGAAGAAGGCATTGGTACTCCTCTACTCTGCCCTAGGCGGTTCATACTATGTGTATTGAGTTTGGTTCTGGGCTCCTTGCTTTATGTAAGGTCTTAACAAGTCAAAAAGCACTAAGAAAAAGTAATTGGGGATGAGCATGGAGAACATTCCATCCAAGGACTGACTGGAAGAACTAGGGATGTTGCACCTAAAAAAGAAAAAGTTGAGGGTGAAGAGGACACAATAGATATTTTTAAAAAATATTTGGAGAGCCATCATGTAGAAGATGAACTATATTTGCCCTGCCTGACCCTAAATAGAAGAACTAGAAGTGATAGGCAGAAATTACAGAGAGACAGACTTGGGCTCAGTGTTAGGGGAAATGTCCTAACAATTCAAGCAGTCCAAAAATATAGTGAGCTGCTTTAAGTAGTGAGTTCCCCCTCATTCAAAAGGAGGCTAGGAGACCTCTTATCCAGAATGTTTAGCGGGGATTCCTATTCACAAAGAACTAGATGGTCTCTGAGAGCCCTGCCAATTCTAAGTTTGTAAGATCACTCACATTAGCTTAGCAATTATATTCACAAGTTTTTCAGTACCTCTCAATATATTTCATCTCAACCTGGTAAACTGGAACTCATCAAAGGTAACTAGATATTCTCCTCTTTGTGTTGGACATCGATTCTCTACTATGTATTTTTGTCCTGTCATTTGCAGTTCAAAGATCATTCTCCCTGGCAGAATAAACGGAAGCAAACCAATAATTAAATAGACCCATCTTCTCTCTATCATCATTTTTCAGCAGTTCATTCACTCCAAAAAACAACCTTAACCCTTCTTCGAGCCTCTTGTCCAATATATCCTTTTTTTTAGAAGCACTTTTTGTAGTTCTTGGCTTTCCTCACTAACTCCCTATACTCTTTTTATAGGACAGTGCCATGCTTCTAAAAATCTAAACTCTTCAGCAAATTCACAATATTCACATCAATCTCTTTAAGCAAATCTCCCTTTTCTTCTCCATGGGAATTGTTTCTCTTTATGTCTTTAAATTTTCTTTAAATTTTTCTTTCTTAAAAGCTTCCCATACCCACTACATTAACTTCTCCTACGTAATTTTAGTCAATGAGATCCTACTTATTCTGTCTCTAAAACCTTTGAAATCTACTACCCATGTCTAGAATGTCTATCACACTAAGCTCGGTATTCTTCTCCTTCTCTATTACAAATTTGAGGAGGAAGTGGTCACATCTCCCCAAAGTTCCAGTCATTTCCACCATAGCACCCTGCTCCTCCTTGATAGTGAAAAGCAGACCTAGAATATTATGTTCCCCTATATTGGTTTCTCTATCTTATGAAAATGTAATTCTCATCTCTGCTTTTGGCAGAGAGAGCTTCAACAGATGTGCAGACAATTGAAGTCCTTCATCACTACTCTATCATGCCTTAATGCCAGGCTTATGATCTGTTTCATAACCTTTTCATCTATCTCCTTTTTCTAGTCATATGATCTGCAGAATAATCTGATGTCAATATCACTTCTATTTCTGCCACCATTGATTTTTACCCAAATATTATTAACTATGCTTCTTACTTCGGGTTTCTAAATTTCCTCACATGAATGTATCCTCTTAATAAATCAGGTTAATTGATACTCTCTACTTTTAACCTATCTGGTTCTTTTTAAGTAATGTACAATATTCTGGCATCATAATTCAATGATCTCACCACATCTCAAATGGTATTGATGAGATGAGCTTGCTTATTAACAATACTTTGTGTTTTTGTGCATAGAACTTTGTGCATTTGTATAGAAAGAAAGGACTTTTGAATTTTTCTAAGGTTTTTTTCTTTTTTCAACAAAGTACTTCTTAAATGCTATTCCATTTATCTTCTAAGTAGCCTAGGAAGGCAATGAGATGCTTATACTTGTTTTGCAAAGGGAAAAGCTAAGTTACAGTAAGAGTAAATGACACTCAGTCACAGAGGTGGCCCTAAAGACTCTTTCAGTATTCTCCATGGCCACCATATGAGGAATATATTTTTACATCTTTTATTAAGTCCTCAAAATAGAAATCACCTAGAGGCAGTCTAATCTAACAAATTGCCTTCAAGCAATTTCTATTGTCAGAAAGTATCTGGTAAAGATACACTAACTCTTTTAGAATATCATCTGTCAAGGTTTGCATCCAGACCAGGGTAGTATAAAGAACATCTTCATCCTAGGGAGAGTTATATTGCCCTACACATGAACGTAGGTCATGTCTATATGATATTAAATTAACTACGTTTAAATTGAAATGATTAGAATGCATTCATGGCCAGTTTCCCAAATGCCTCTAGCACAAGCACAATATCTTGCATTGTATATTCATTTCTGACTTTCAAAGTCTTTATTTTCCTCCAAGGCTTAGGACACCATCTCCCCCATGATGGCTTTCCTGGTACTCCCAGGTCATAATGATCTCTCCTTCCTTTATTGACCAATGCTGTATATGCTGTATCTCCCTAATATGATGCAAGCTTTTTGTGTGTCTTATTGTCTACAGATCCTAGCACATGACCTCACACATTGATCTGGACCTGGAATTTCATTGGTGCAAGGAACTCCTGGCATAAAAACACCCTCCACCAATGAAGACCAGGAACTCCTCTAAAACTTATAGCTCTAGTTTAGTTATAGTTTAGTTCAGTGCCTGAAGCACTGACATATGGAGGGATTCACTCAGGGTCACATAACTAATATGTGTTTCAGGTAGTACTTAAACGCAGGACTGCTGACTCTAACACCAGTGCTTTATCCATATAGAGCTTGTTGAATTGAATTGGGCTGTTTTGGTTGAATAGATGAAAAAAGGAGTAAGAATGTGACTTATCTCTACCTCCAAATAGAAATTACATCTCCCACCTCTGAGAACTTCTTCAGTAGCTCTCTTTAGGCAGCTTTATATTCTGCCTTGTGTTATCATCATTTCTCTGGTAGTTTATGGCAGCCTTAAAGAGGTTTACCGTGTGCTTCATTTCTGGATCTCTGGAGCCTAGTACAGAGCTGATGCCAAGGAAATGTTGTTGAAAAAGAAAGGAAGAAAGGAAGGAAGGAAGGAGGAGGAAAGGTGAAAGGAAGATAAAAGAGAAAGAAATAAACAGAGAGAGAGCCACAGAAAGATGGAGAGGGAGGGAGGGAGGGAAGGAGGGAGGGAGGGAGAGAGAGAGAGAAAGAGAGAGAAAGAGAGAGAGAGAGAGAGAGAGAGAGAGAGAGAGAGGGAGAGAGAGAGAGAGAATGGTACTTGGAATCAGTAGAAAAATAATAATTATCTCCACAGAAACTGAACTCCCTTCCTTCAAGGAAAGACTAGAGGGTTCTTAGAAGTATCGAGATCTCCTTAAGCGTGACCTGAAGCTCCTCCCCTCCTGAGAAGCAGACAATTCTGGGGTTAGGCAGTTTCAGTGGAATCAATCAAGCACTGGTCTTGGATTGAGACCTGGGTTTAAACCCCTACTATGACACTCACTATCTTTTTGTCTTTGACCAAGTCACTTCATCTTTGGCCTTCAGTTTCTTATGTAAAATGAGAGAAGTAGATGAGATCTCCAAGGCCACTTCTAGCTCTAAATCCTGTAGTCCTATGATAGAAGCAGGCAAGGGATGGGCAAGGGGCATAAATTCCCTTCAGAAAGGTAAAGCACGAAGAAAAATGATGTCCAGGTCTGGGTGGATGAAGCTATGATGAATTCTACAGTTTATACATATATACACTCAAAAGAATGTAGATAGGACATGAAATTGGTCTAGGATCATAGATTTGAGTTAAAAGGCTCCTTATAGGTAATCTAATCCAACTTCTTCATTTTAGAGATGAGAAAACTAAGTCCCAGAAATTTTCTATAACTTGCCTAAGGTGACCCTGACAGTAAATGACATAGTCAAGATTTGAACTCAAGTCTTGAACTCTTTGTGCCTCTTTTAGCCAGTAGTACAGCAATGGGTAATCCATTCTTTCAACTTAGTAAAAGCAAGTGTTCAGAGAAAATGCCTCATACAGGGCAGGTGACTCAGTTCTCTTCATCTGCCTCCAGCTTTCCTGAGGACACAATCCATATTTCTCCATAATTTCAAGACCTGACATAAGTAAAATTCCTTTTTCAAATACATTACTCTTTGCTTGAAAATTCATTTAAATTTCTCAATTACTTCAGAGGTCAGAGAATCAGGGGACAAAAAATTTCAGTAATTTCTAAATCAACTTTTGTTTGGTTGAAGTACAGGAGATATCTGTCAGAGTTTTCACAAAAGATATGTTGTTCCCATAATTTGTGGAGAGAATCATAGAGTCATACAATGTTAGAACTGAAAAAACCTAAAATTTCCCTGGAGAATTTTAGTGAATTACAAATTCAATATGAGTTCACAGAGCAACATATAGTTCAACACTTCAGAAATTCAATGGATCTGTGATCTCTGGGCTCTAGCTGGTGAGTTTTTTTTTTCCTGGTCTTGCCTGCAACCAGGCCTCTGTATCATATCCTGGCCATTCCCAAACCGTGCTGTCTATGATGCAGTCATCCTCCTCATCTCCTCCCACCAGATCTTGGACCCTTTTCCCTGAGAACCTAGACTCTGAAACCAGGACTCTACATCATTGCCTGTACATTTTCAAATCAAGCCTCCATGGGTATACCTCTCCTCCTTCTAGCTTCTCTTTATGTGTTGTTTTCTCCCAACAAAACATAAACTCCTTGTTTTGCCTGCTTATGTTCACATCCCCAACACTAAGCATAGTGCCTAACCCACAGTAAGAATTTGATAAATGCTTTATCATTCATTCATTCATCTCATCTAGATGGATGCTCTCTCCACCAGTGCAGATCACAAGATATCCATCCCTTATATTATTATCCACTGGCTGTTGTTATTCAGTTGTTTTTAGTTATGACTGAATCCTTGTGACCCCATTTGGGGTTTTCTTAGCAAAACCCCACTGTAGTGGTTTGTCATTGCCTTCTCTAGCTCATCTTACAGATGAGGAAACTGAGGCAAACAGGGTGAAGTGACTTGCCCAGGGTCACACAGCTAGTAAGTATCTGAGGCCAGATTTGAACTCAGGATAATTACTCTTCCTGACTCCAGACCTGGCACTCTACCCACTGTGCCACCTAGCTGCCCATTATTATCCATAAATCCTCCACAGATGATCTACCCAGTATGCCAGAGGACATAGAAACAGGGAAAGGAAGGTCTTGAGGTCTTCCATCTCAACATGTGGAATAGTTGGGGACTACCATCTTGTCCAAGTCATATGAAGAAATTTACAGCCCAGTTCTGGGAAGCCTTGGGCTAGAAAAAGAGGTAAGTTGGAAGCAAGGGTAAAGGATACCCTCGGGCAACTAGGTGGTACAGTGGATACAGCACCACTGCAGGAGTCAGGAGGACCTGAGTTCAAATCTTCCCTCAGACACTTGACACTTACTAGCTGTGTGAACTTGGGCAAGTCACTTAACCCCAATTGCCTCATCCTGGGTCATCTCCAGTCATCCTGATGAATATCTGGTCACTGGATTCAGATGGCTCTGGAGGAGAAGTGAGGCTGGTGACCTGCACAGACCTCCCTCACTCAAAACAAAGTCAAGTGCAAGTCATGTCATTATTTCTCTGATGGCACAGTCTTCTTTGGCAACAAAGGACGAACACACAAAGGATACCCTCAACATCCTTAGTCTTCTTGTATCCTAGTTTTCTCTGATGAATTCTATTCAATCATTTAAATTATATAATTCAAAATTATTATACAGAATAGTCAGATAAATCCACCACTCCACCAACAATTTATTTATTAAAGAAGCATCCTCTTTTGGGTGAAACATCTCCCACTAAAATTCAATTATCAGGTCTCTTAAACATCTCAAAGATCATTACAGAGAAAACTCTTGAGAACTGTTCTGTTGCACCAGGGAAATGTACAAGCTCCATACAAAAGGCAGATGCCTTTTAGTGGTTGCTGCTTGTTGTTCTATGTCTTAATGTGACTTAAGTACCTTAACCTACTTGATGTGCAAAGGACAACAGATAATGAGCCTGAATAAAAGAAGAGCAGAAAAAAGTTTGGCCTAAAAGCTTAGTAATTATCCCAGAGAGTAGCTGAGGTATAAGACCAAAAGCACAAAAAAAGAAAAAGAAAGAAAGAAATATTTACAATGCAAGTTTTTCAACATCTCTCCTGAAGGACTATATGGATATGCTCAAAATAGGACTCATACTCATAACTGTTATAAGATGGGTTCCAGAAGATGCCTCCAAGAGAGGCTTATGACTTAAGAAAGCATTTCTATCATCTGGCCCTACAGGACAAAAGAGAAGATGGGGACAAGAGAAGGGAGGGATGATAGAAGAGAGGGCAGATTGGTGATAGGGAAAATTAGAATGCTTGGTGTATTGGGGTGGGGGGAGGGGATAAATGGGGAGAAAATTTGGAACCCAAAATTTTGTGAAAATGAATGTAAAAAGTTAAATAAATAAATTTATATTTAAAAAAAAGAAAGCATTTCTAGAGTCACTGTAGCATCATAGACTCCTGGAATTTCTGGATTACTAAAATAATGGAACAGCCTAACCAGAAACTAGAATCCCTAGCACCAAACTGAACATGAATTCACTTCCTTTAACAACCCATCAGTAGTGCTCTCACTTGGATGGGAAATCTTACTGACCTATCATAGGTCAGAAAGTTCCTTGAGTGAGTCAAAAAGAATATAGTTAGTGCTTACTACATATCAGGCACTGTATTAAAGGCTTGGGATACAAAGAAATAAAAAAATACCAACCCCTGTTCTCAAGGAGCTAATGAGGGAGGCAAATGCATAAAATTGTACATACAAGATATAGATGGAAGGTAATCTGAGAGAGCAAACACTGAGGATGGGAGAGTACTGAGAAAGGCCTTTTTACCTTGGGTAGTTTAAACTGCGTCTTGAAGAAAGCCAAAAAGAAAAGATGAGAAAGGAGAGCATTCCAAGCATAAGGAACAATCAGGACAAAAGCTTGGAAATCAGTCTATGGCGTATTAGGTAGGAGAAACAGAAAGCAAGCCAGTATAACTGTGTCAGAATA
Source organism: Bettongia penicillata ogilbyi (assembly GCA_023548195.1). NCBI lineage: Eukaryota > Metazoa > Chordata > Mammalia > Diprotodontia > Potoroidae > Bettongia > Bettongia penicillata. The sequence goes on along the minus strand of JAJHZJ010000608.1, from coordinate 6,572,473 downwards.
AAGTATAATAAGATTGGAAAGGAAGAAAGGGCTAGATTGGGAAGGTCTTTAAATTCCTAGATGTAAGAGGGAGCACTTTTTAAACTGGGAGAGAAAAGTGATGCGCACAGACCTTTGCTTTAAGAAAATCACTTGGGCAGCTGAGTGGAGAATGGATTGGAGTAGGGAGGGTCTTCCAAAGGGAGACAAACCAGAAGGTTTAGGTTTGAGGTAGGGTAAGCTGATGAAACTTATTGACCCATCCACAACATAACATTTTCAAATGTGTAAAATAAAAAAATTGAAAGCATATCAGGTACTGTATTAAGGGCTAGAGTTACCAATTAAATTGAATTATAGTTATTTTTTTTCAAAACAAGTTCAGCAATCACAGGTTAGGAACCTTCGGACTAGTTAATCCCCTCCAGAGCACGTCTCATCCTGTGGCCCCGTCCCCAGTCCCAGGGTTAGCTCTGAGGAAGAACAGACTCTCCTGTTGCTTGGTTAACAGCCTTCCCTGCTGCCACTGCCTCTTTGGTTGACCTTGGCTGAGCATGGCAGGCTCAGATGTGAGGCAGTTCTGCTCCTTCTCTCAGAGGTATATGAGTATAATGTTACACATCCAGGCAATGAATCTTCACCCACCTCTCCCAATTAAGAAAGATGACAAAATCCTTCCCCCAAAGCAATCTGAAGCAATCTTCATTTCAGTTTAAATGAAAAAAGGGGAAAAGGAATTTTAACTGGCTGGTAGGCAAGCTGAAAGAGGATTTTTTTTCCTAACTGATTGCCTGAGAGCTGCTTCCTACGAAACCACTGTTACCTAGTTATTCATATTTAAGAAAATGATAAATTAATTAAAACCCTACATCATCAACAAGACATTTTATTTCTCTTTGCTGGGATTAAGGAAGTGCATCTGAGGGTCAAAATCTAAGATGCAAACTTCCACAATGCTTCTTTTTTGCTTTATTATCTATACTTCTGTAGAGGGCAGCACCATTCCTCAACTCACCCAGGTTCACATCAGTTTTTTAATGGACTTTTCACTCTCTTAATGGTTCCTTATTCCATCTAGAATAAATATAAATTTCTGTTTGCTTCTTAAAGCTCTTCACACGCTGATCCCAACCTACCTTTCCAACTTTATTATGTAAAATTCCCCTTTCTACATACTACAATCCAGTCAAAATGGCCTTCTTGCTATACCTCAAACATAACACTCCATCTCTCATCTCCACACCTTTCTACAGGTCATTACCATGCCTATACTGAATTTTCTGCTCATCACATCTTAGAATCCCACATTTCATTCAAAACTCAGTTTTTTGCATTCTACCCAACAACTGATGTCCTCCCTCACAAAATTATCTTGTATTTATTTGTCTATATTTTATACATATTTAAATATAACACCTTGTCTCTTCCAATAGAATGTAATATCACTGAAGACAAATTATTCAATTTTTATCCTTGTATCCCTAGCACCTAGGGCGGTGCCTGGCACATAGTAGGAGTTCAATAAATGGTTCTTGATTGAATGACTTTATAGCATCACAGCTTCAGGACTGGACCTGACCCCCAAGATCATCTGGTCCAACTCTCATTTTATAGATGAGGAAACTGAAGTCCAGAGAGGGGAAGTTTCTTGGTTTAAAAGCCACACATTTGAATCATTTATCTGACTCCAAATCCAGCCCACTTTCCAATGCAACATCCTCCCGAAAGTAGTAAACATGAGGTCACCTCCACAAAAATAGGACACACACAGCTCCTACCAGTGATCAGAACTTGAGAGGCAGAACAATGCCAAGGAAGGAGCAATGGTTTAGAGTCAGAAGACCTTGGTTTGAGTTTCAGCTCTGCAATTTTCTATCTGCTTGACTTTCATCAAGTCACAGACTTTCTGAGTTTCAGTTTCCTCATCTGCTAAATAAAGGGTTGATGACCATTAAAGTACCCTTCAAACTCTAAACCTGTAACTACAAATCCTGAGTGGAAAATCAGGATAAGAGAGAGAGACCCACAGGAAAACTTGACAAAAACAAATATGTGTGTATGCATATGAATTGTTACCTGGAAGTTCCAGTAACAAGGCAGAGTTCAAAAAACTAATTGTGTGGCTAAAAATATTTCTAAGAAGTATTCTTCTTTACATAAGGGAGGGAAATTTCCCAGAGCTATCTGTAGCTGAAATTAAAAGATTAATGCAATCCTTGTGCCAGTTCATGAATCACAATCCCCATTTAGAAAAACACCAACAGCATTATTTAACAAAGTAACGCCCTAATTATGTGGTGTGCCTCATTCAGCCACAAAGTCCTAGTGAGGCCCAAGTGTTTAATTTTCTTGTTCTGTTTGATGAATTCAACAATAAAGACAAATTATAAAGTTATATAAAATGGAGATTTTTCTGATCCATAGATTTCAGGATGAAGGATCTCAGAGCTTGGCAGGAATCACTGCAGACATCACATTCTAGACTATCCCATCAGATACTGAGGATGCTAAGGGGTCCAAAGAAAAGTAAGAGGTACCCATACACCCCAGGATGGGAAGAGGAAAGGAGAAAGAATTTACTACCGTTTCTGGCCTCCCACCACCATTTGTGGGTATTAGTAAACAACCTGGGAAGTGGTATTTGGACTTTAGAGGTTAAGAAACTATAATGGCTAAATACTAATAAGCCCTATAAATTGGGCACCTCCATTTCTCCTCTCATCGTTTTCTAAACTCTCTTCAATCTAGCTTCAGATATCATTCGTCTGAAAAAAACTCTCTCCAAAATTACCAACAATCTCTTAATTGCCAAATCTAGTGGTCTTTTCTCAGTTCTCATCCTTCCAGACCTCTCTGCAACCTCTGGCCCTCTTTATCACCTTCTTCTCCCAGGTACTCTCCAGTCCAGGCTTTTGCGACTCTGCTCAGTCCTGTTTCTCCTTCTGTCCATCTAACTGCTTCTGTTCAGTCTGCTTTGATGATGATGTTGGAAGCTAGATTGCAGAGAATTGAGAATAAAATAAGATGAGAAGAAGTGGAGGCACCTTCCCTTGACCCTTTTTCCCTGGTAGTCCTCCTCCTCACCCTTACCCCTATGCCTGGAATATAAAAACCTTTCCCATATTCCACACTGCTAATACTTCCTTCATCTACAACTACCTCCCATTTACTCTGTCTATATTTTGTGTATTTTCATAATTTGCATTATGTGCATTAGCATGTGAACTCCTTGAGGGCAGAGACAGGAATCTTACCTTTCTTTGTGGAGACAGGAGCAATAGGGAGTTAATACATGGAATGAATGTGATTCTCTTAGATGCTCTTTCCTCACCATGTTTTTCATGCTTTCTATTCTCTCCTACCTATCAGATCAGGCAGCTAGGTGGTGCAGTGGATAGAGCACCACTGCAGGAGTCAGGAGGACTCAAATCTCACCTCAGACACTTGACACTCACTAGCTGTTTAACCTTGGCCAAGTCACAACTCCAATTGCCTCATCCTGGGTCATCTCCAGTCATCCTGATGAACGTCTGGTCACCGGATTCAGATGGCTCTGGAGGAGAAGTGAGGCTGGTGACCTGCACAGCCCTCCCTCGCTCAAAGCAAAGTCAAGTGCAAGTCACGTCATCATTTCTCTGATGGCGCAATGGTCTTCTTTGGCAACGCAGGATGAACACATACCTATCAGATCACTCCTTCTCAGTCTCCTTTGTTAGATCATCATCATTACTGCTTCCCCTAAGTATGGGTGTGTGTGTGTGTGTGTGTAGACATATAGATATATATATAGATATAGACATACAGCACAAGGTTCTGTCCGCTGACCCTCTCCATTTCCCTCTATTTTTCCCTCTATACATTTCCTCTTGGCAAAATCATCCACTTCATTGTTGTTGTCACTGCTCACTCTTGAAGACGACCGGTCACATCAGGAGGGTGATGTCTCGACTTGTGAGTGGATTGGATTTAAGTGAAGCAGAGCTGCACAAAGTCATCCGCCTCACTCTCTCCTCCAGAGTTAGCAAAGTCCAGTGGCAAGAAAAGAGTCAAGATGACTGGAGATAGCCCAGGTGAAATCATCCAGTTTAATTATCATCTAAATGCAGACGAATCCCACATTCACATATCTGGCACTGATCTGTCTCCTGACTTCTAGTCCCATATCACCAACTATCTATTGGATACCTCCAAATGGATGCCCATAGACATCTTAAATTCAATATGTCCAACAGTACTCTTTTCCCCAACCAACTCCTGTCCCCTTCTTTCAAACTTTCTTTATACTCTCAAGGGCACCACCTTCCTCCTTAATCACAATTGTGATTAAGGTTCACAATCTCAATGTTCTCCATCTGTCCAAGAAGTTGAGCTGCTAAGTCTTGTCAGTCTACCTTTACAACCTCTTTCACATTTGTCCCCTTTATCTCTACTCACAAAGTTTAACACCCCAATTCAGGCCCTCCTCACCTCTCACTCGTACTGTTGCAAAAGCTTCCTAATGGGTCTCCCTACTTCAGGCTCTCACTTCTCCATTCAAACACAACACAACTGCCAAAGTGATTCCTAGGATATAGGTCAGGTCACATCCCCTGTGCTATGGCAAATTCCTTTAGAGAGAAATTATCATTGATACCTTTGTGTCTCCAGCACCTAGCACACTATCTGGCACATACATAGAAGGTTCATTGGAAATATTTGTCAATTGACAGTAGTGGAACAGAGTGGAAAAGGTGTTAGAATCACCAAGGCAACTCATTCCACTTTCGGACATCTCCAAATGTTATATAGTAGGTTGTTTGTTTGTTTTTTAATATTGAGCTGATAACTGCCATCCTTTTACCTCCAAAACTTGCTCATAGTTCTGCCCCATCTGGGGGCCAAGCAGAACAAATGTGATCTACCTTTCACAGTTATCATGCCTTTCTAAGTCTTCTCTTCCCCAGGCTAGACATCCCTACCTCCTTTGACCAGTCCTCATCTCATATGCTTGTCTGCCTTCTCTATATCCGAATAAGCCTCCTCTAGAATAACTCCAGTTACCGGCATCCTTCCTAAAATGAACCAAATACATTGTTCTGGATGTGACCTGACTGAGGCAAAGAACATCATCATGATAATCTCCCTTGCTCTGGACGCTCTGCCTCTCTTAATGTTACCTAAGATTGTTGCACTTAATTTACCATTGGCTTTCATGCCTGCCATATTCCTCCATTGATTTATATGGAACTCGCAGTCCAATTGTTCTCAATAACTTTGTCATTAATGGGGAATGAGGATACAGAGTTATTCTATGTGACAAGTGGGAAGTGATGGACAGGCAGAAAAGTTCACAAAAGATGCTTTCACTAGAATTTGTAAAGAAATTATCCATCTTGGTTTCTCCTATTGCTGCTCCTCCTCTTCTCTCCTCTCTCCTCTTCTACTTCTCCTCTCCCCAGACTGAGAATCCTCTGCTGTAGCACTTACCATTCTGGGAATCATGCCTTCTGGAGTAGCTATGAATGACGAAGTAACCAAAATTTTTAATGACATGAAAGTAAAGAAAGAAAGCAGTTCTCTTCTGTTTAAGTGGTGACAAAACAAATAATTGCAGAAGAAGCAAAGCAGATCTTGGTGGGTGACATTGGTGATACTGTAGAGGACCCTTACATACCTTTTGTGAAGTTACTACCTCTAAATGATTGCCGATATGCTTTGTATGATGCCACATATGAGACAAAAGATTGGAAGAAAGAAGACCTAGTATTTTTTATATTCTGGGCTCCTGAATGTGCACCTTTAAAAAGCAAGATGATTTATGCTAGTGCTAAAGGTTCTATTACAATGAAATAAATTTACAAGTATTAAACATGAGTGGCTAGTAAATGGCTTGGATGATATTATGCATCCTTCAGCTCTTGGAGAGAAATTGGAAGGCAATGTCGTAGTTTCACTTGAGGGAAGACCTTTATAAAATGACAGTGAAGTGGCATCTGGAAGTAGCTTCCATTTCTGCAACTCCATTAGTTGGAATAGTCTTTGTCTCTTACCATACCTTCTCAGAAAACATAAAGGGAATGTCAGTAATTTAAGCAGCTTACCAATGATTGCCATTAGACTGTTTCATCTTGGGAGTTACGTATAGAACCTGAAGAATGCCTTCACATCACATTAGCCAAAACAAATGGCATTATAAGCATCCCTTGTAGAACTAAGATGAATATGACAGTCAATATGAATAGCTTAGAAAACTGCAAAGGGTTAACTAATTAAATGCCTTGAGAGTATGATCTACTGGTCAGATGGTAAAGTTCATTCAGTATTACTTAAAATTGCACTTGATTGCAGTGCCTGAAGCTCTTATGCTCTGTACACCAAACCTGCCTTTAACATTCCTATTGTGACATGGCAGGATAGATAGATAGACAGACAGACAGACAGACAGACAGATAGATAGATAGACATATAAATACATAGATACATACATAGATATACGTATGTATGTGTATATGTATCACACATACATATATACACACATATATATAAATATGCATATATATTTATGTGTTACTATGCATTAAAAGCACTTTTATGTAATAAGGTTTTCCCCCTCAAAAAGAAATGCCAATTAAGTTGTCATGACTGTCATAAAATTATTGTAGTACCTCAGGCTTCATTCCTGTTATCTACATATCTTCTAAATGAAGTAGCTGTTAATGCTTTTTTATTTTCCATTAAAGGTACACTACAGAACAGGAGTAGGAGTTAAGTGTTTGCCATATGAGTCTTGCAACACTAAAGATATTTTGAAAAATGTAGTTATAACAGCAGTTTTTGTATGAACAATCTTAAGTGGAACATTGTTTTTGGGATCAAAATCCCCAGCACCCCCATAAAATTGGCCATGTTGCAAAAAAAAAAAAACAAAACTTGTTGCTCATTACAAAAACCGAAAAAAGAAATTATCCATTTTGTACTTGTTCAGTATTTGAGACAAGTAAGTTCCATTCTTTTTGTCATATGCATTCTGTGTTGGGGTTTAATTAAGAAAGCACACATATTAAATGCCAGGGTTCCAGCAATTACTCAGAAAAGGTTCAGAATGATTAAGGAGGCTCTTGTTTCTGAAATTTCTCAAGTCAAACAGGTTAATGTCAAGGCAAAGCTAAGGATAGTCTGGAGCAAAGCCCTACCCAGCTGCATATTGTAGTTATCTGGTCCACACAGAAATACAACAGTCTCAAAAGGGTCACAGGTTCATTCAGTTGTGCCCATAATTACGGTGGAGCAGAATCAAACAGAGTCAATTGATCAAAAAGTATTTATTACGCACCTCCTATGTGCACAGTCATCGTGCCAGGCACTGAGGATACAAAGCAAAAGAGGAAGGAGGGAGGGAGGGAGGGAGGAAGGGAGGAAAGGAGGAAGAGAGGAAAGGAGGAAGGGAGGAAGGAAGGAAGGAAAGCCTTGTCCTCTAGGAGCTTTTAGCAGAGGAGACACTGTGTGCACATATATTAAGTACATACAGAATATACTGAGATCTCATCCAGCAATGACCTTCTACAATTTAGTAATATTTAATGAATTTCCTTTAAAGGGATACAGCACTCTCCTAGACTGCTAGGGGGCAACATAGTGCAAAGATTACCTGTCCTGGAATCAGGAAACCACATCATGAGCTCAAATCTGGCCTCAGATACTAACTGTGTGACCCTGGGCAAGTCACTTCACCCTGTTTGCCCCAGTTACCTCATCTGTAAAAGAAGTTGGAGAAGTGAATGGCAAACCACTCCTGTATCTTTATCGAGAAAACCCTAAATGGGGTCAGGAAGAGTCGGACACAACTGAAAATATCTGAACAACAAGCAACTACCCTCTCCAGGTGAAAATGATTTCTACTGTTTCAACAAGAAAGCAAAAACAATACTCTTAGCTATTCCAGAAGCCCAGAAAAATGGCGGCATTTCTAAGTTTACTAAGTCATACATACACACACACACACACACACACACGCATGCACGCACGCACACAACCTGCACCCTCTACCACCATTCATTTGAACCCAGATTTTCTGTTCACCAGAATGCTAGCAGAGCAAGGTTTTACTGGCCTCATATCCTCTAAACCATCCTCCTTGGCCTTGCATTCATTAGGCTGTTCACTGAAAGTCAGAGGGACATAAAGCAAAGAGACAAATTTCCTGGACAGGAAGTCAGAGTTCAGCCTGTGGACAAATTAAGACACAGAGATACATCATCTAGGCTAAAGCTACAAAATGAATTAGATGTATTATGAGGAATTTTTTAAAGCATTATTATTCATTCAATCAGTATGTACTGCTGAACATCTAATGTGTTTGAAGCCTTTTGACTGGGCTCTGTGGGGGACACAAAATAGAATGAGACAAAGCCCTTGAAGTTAAGAAACTTATAATCTACAAGGAGGTATGAGATCTATAAAAATAACACATTCCTCTTTGTGTAGTTAAATGCTACTAGTATTTTTAAATAACAAGTCCCAGAAATTTAGAGGAAAAAATCTTTTTGGAAGACTTTAGAAATGTTACATAGAAGTGGTCATATTCCTATGGACATGAACTGGACAGGCAGAGAAGAGGGAGAGGACAGAATATTAGAAATAATACCTAAAGTGTCTTCCCTCTCTCCCTCTTCACCTGTTGACCAATCAATGAGAGTCATAGTGAATGGCATAGTGGGTTTTAGGCATGGTCTTTAAGAAAGAAATCTAGCCAGTAAATCCCAAGATATCTAGGTAGGTCTCAGCCTTCAAAATGTACTTTTCTTTGGGCAGAGCAACCTCAGGTAAGGGCATGATATGAGGGGAGGATTTTACCAGAAATTGAAGAGAGGAGGAAAGAGGAAAGGGGAGGGGAGGAAAAAAAACCCATAAATCATAAGCCAGTAAGTTTGCCTTCAATTTCTGGTAAAATTCTGGAGCATACTCATAAAAGGGTGGTTAGTGAACATTCAGATAAGGAAGCAGTGATCAGAATGAGTCAGTATGGCTTCATCCAGATCAGATCAGGCAAGACTAACTCTTTTTTCTTTTTTGACTGAGATACTAGGTTGTTAGAGTAAGGCAATGCTATAAATATAGTGTATCTAAATTTCAGACTCCTCACAGATTGTGGTTGTCCTCTCGCTGTATCCTGGGCCACCTCCAATTGTCCTGATCTATATCTGGACACTGGACTCAAATGACTCTAGAAGAAAAAGTGAGGCTGGTGACTTTGCACAGCTCTCCTTCACTTAAAACCAATCCACTTGCAAGTCATGGCATCATCTTCCTGACGGCATGGTCCACGAAGAATAAACCATAGCATGCACTCAATACCTGTTGAACTGCACCACTAAGGATTTAGTTCTCCTCTTCATCATCCTTCCCGCTCCCACAACTCCACCTTTCACCTATTTCTCTAGGGACTGTAATCAAATCCCCACAACCATCGCCTGTACAAAAGGCATGCTGCGGGCTGCTCTATTTTTCTGCCCACCACCTCTGTGACTCCTCAGACCATAAATTCCTTCCCTGGCCATTCCTCTCCTAGGTGTGTTGTCACCCTCTTTAGAATGTAAGCTTCTTGAGGCCAGAAACTGTTTCTTTTTTGTATTTAAGGCCTTTAACACAGTGCTTGGTACATGGTGCTGAAAAATGGTTTTCATTCATTTGTTCATTCTATCCATTCCATTCTAAAGCCCGATTCAAATGCTGTTTCCTCATGAAGCCTTCACTAATCAGCCCAAATAATCCAAGTCATGACCTTGGACCTCAAGGAGTACTTTGTTTATATAGTTCTAATGCATTTATTACCTATTCTAGGTATCTGTGCTTTATACACCTTCTAGACTATATGATCAATAACAGAAGGACATATGTTATCCAAAATTTGTCCATTTTAGAGTATTGTATTGCAGAAGGTGCTGAATAAGTCTATTTTAATTTTTTTATTTTGTTTTAATTTATGGAATAAACAAGCATTTCTTTAACAGTACAATTTTTAAAAGATGATTCCACATGAAACTGCAAAAATATTATGTACAACTGGCTATTCCTTCTAAACATATAATAAAGTTATCATGTAAATTTCTTTTCCTTTTTTCCCCTCCCCCTCCCTCCTCCTAGAGATGCCTACCATTAGACACAATATGCATACTCACACATATACACACATGCACACACATATAAAATCACTCTATATATATATTTCTATTTATCAGTTTTCTCTGGATTCAGATAGTGTCTTCCTTCATATGTCCTTTGTTAAATGAATCTATGAAATAAATGTATAAAGGTGAAGATCGATTGAGCCAATCACTCAAATCTCCCCAACCTTAAAGAAGCTAAATAATACTATGCTCAGATACTTTTTTCAAAGGTACTTCTCCATTGCTGTAATCAGAGGTATGAAGTAGGTGTGAGAAAAGCCTAAATATCTCTAGTGTTTATACATCCAGTGTTAATCAAAGCCTTTAGACTAAATAGAAAAGTCCTTGATGGTTTCAGAAATCCTTGAAAGTCATTGGATGAACAAAAGGCTACTAACGCATCCCTCCTAAAATTACCTTGTATTTTTTAATAGACTTATTCATGTATTTCTTGTCTCCCCCATAGAATGTAAGCTCTTTGAGGAAATTAACAGTTTCAGTTTTTTGTCTTTGTATCTTCAGAGACTAGCAAGGTATCCAACCTATTTTTTCTGTTCAGTCATTCCAGTTGTATCCAACTCTTCATGACTCTATGGTTTGAGGTTTGGTTTTTTTTGGGGGGGGAGGGGGCAGTTCCTGGAAAGGATGCTAGAGTGGTTTGTCATTTCCTTTTCCAGCACATTTTACAGATGAAGAGCTGAAACAAATAGTTAAGTGACTTGCCCAAGATCACACAGCTAATAAGTGAGGTCAAATTTGAATTTCTTTCTCATTCTAAACCTCATGCTCTATCCATTGCACCATCTAGCTGCCCAAGGAACTTAATAAGGAAGTACTACCATGTCACATACACATTCATTCAATAAACTCCTACCATGTCTCACACACACCCATTCAATAAACTCCAGGGACTCCCTAATGCCTCCAGGATCAAATACAAATCCTCTGGTATTCAAAGTCCTTCATAACCAAACTTACCCCACTCCCAACTCCTTTTCAGTCTTCTTACACTGGTAAGAAGTACCCTGGTCCTTTTCAATCCACTGACACTGTCCTCCTGGCTGTTCCATTAACAAAAGACTTGATTTCTCTGCTCAGGATATTGTCTTTGACTGTCCCCCATACCTGGAATGCTCTCCCTCCTCCATACCGACTATTGACCTCTTTGGCTTCCTTTAAGTCCCTTTAGAATCCCATCTTCTACAAGAAGCCTTCTCCAACCCTTCTTCATCATGGTGCCTTCCCTCAGTTAATTATTTCCGAATTTGTATATATTTGCTTGCTTGTTGTCTTTCCCATTTGCATTCCAGCACTTAGCAGAGGGCCTGGCACATAGTAGGGAATTAATAAATATTTTATGACTGACTGATTAATAAGTGCTAGCTTGACCAAAAACCACCATGGATTAGGAGTTAAACATCCTTGTTTCAAATCTTATATCACTCATTTACTTGCTGAGTCATCTTGATTTCTTAAACTCTGAACTTCAATTTCTGAGGTCTGTTGACAAATGTTTAACAACCAGCTCTGCCCAAAACAAGACATAATTTTAAGTTTAAGCTGCATTATTAGCATTTTCTCCAATCCTTTATTAAGTTTAGATAATCAGCAAAACAATAAATCAAGCTCTGATTTAGAGCATTTACCAAATTCTGAGATGTAAATACATTGAAAATCTAACAATCAGTTCTTTCACACCTGTACTTCTAACCTTAAAATCACATGATCCTAAATTTTTTCAAAGTGCTTTCCTCACAGCAGCCCCATAAAATAGGTAATGAAAATATGATCATGCTCTTTTTACTGATGAGGAAACTGAGGTTCAGAAAAATGTACTAATATACCCATTCTCATGTTCCTAACCAGTAAATGTCAGAATCAAGACTCAAATCCATGTTTCCAAGCCCAGCGTCCTTTCCAATATTCCATTTCCCCTCATGGGTAGCCCTTTGAAACAGAGTCCCACCAAAATGTTCTAATCACCTCTCTCTTCTAGAGGACAGCAGTCTAGAGGAAGCTGTCTTGCTGCCGTTCTGTGACTTACTCATGTTTCGGTTCCATTCAGTTCCATAGACATTTGCTAAATCATCTGGCCCATTTAGAGCACTCTTCCCTAAGGAAGAGACAAAGTTTAGATAAGACCTTATTCTTGATCTTATTATGCTCAGAATCTAGTAATAGGATAAGACAAAAACAGACAGTGCAATGTAGGATACTTTATGCTAATACATAAAATGCTAGTGCATTCAATTTACTCCTCCATTCAAAGATCTGAAATCACTAAATGAGATCTGAGGATAGAGGTTTGTTACCAGGATTGGTAAGAATGAAGAAGGAATCTTGCATTTATATCAAAAAGTGGAAATACAAAAGCAATCTTCCCTTCTCTTCCCCCATTCCAATTTTATTTGCATTAGCTAATCTTTACAGGGGATATTTTAGGTGAGAAGTTTGGAACAGTTTGTATGGATAGTGTTTTAACTTAGTTCTTTTAGTGGTTCTTGTATCATTGGTGTGTTTATAAATATTTAACAATCAGTCCTCCAAAAAATGTATGTAAGACACACTTTTAAGTTTAATCAGAATTATTAATATTTTCTCCATCACTTTCATAAGTTTGGGCAATCAAAAAAAACAATAAATCAAGCCCTGATTTCTAGCATTTATGTTTCCAAGGTGCAAGTGCTGACACTGAAAATGTAACAATCAGTTCCCTAGAGTTAGATAGAGCTAGCTCTGGCATAATTCTACCTGTATCTTGTTAGGCATGAAAATATTACAAGAACGTCATTTAAGATGACAGTGGCTTCCATTTCTGTTGCATTTTAAAGCTTCTAAAGCACTTTTCTCATTGACTACCCTGTGAGGTAATATAGGTAGTACATTATTAGTGGACTCGTTTTAAAGCAAATGGAAGTTCAGAGGGGAAAATGACCTGCCTATGATTAAAATATCAGTGAGTGTCAAAGTTGAGTCTCCTGACTCCAAGTCCAACATTCTTTCTACTACTCCTCAAATAGTATCAAAAAACATTTTTAAGATAAGTAAAATGTATTTCAATGGATAAAAAACAAACATTTCAGTTACTGTGTTAAGTTCCCATCAGGCTGCTTTGTCTGTTCTTTCTCATTCATTTCTTCTCATATTATTATAGTTACTATTCTGTTTTTTTTAATTTTGACTTCATAAATTTATTTCCAGATTTATTTATAGTCTTCATACTTGCTAGTCTTGATATAATTACAGCATTTTATTAATGTATAATCATTTATTCAACCATTTCCCAACTATTGGACATTTAAGTAGTTGGGATTTGGTGGGGGACTGGTTTGCAAATTACATGTTCTATCATGAAAATCTTTGAGGTGGTCATCCTTTTGTTATTTATGATAACATTTTCAGGTTATATCCCCAAAAATAAAATTATTGAGACAAAAGGAATGGTTATTTATAAAATCTATGCCTACTGCCAGATTGCTCTTCAAAAGATTCATTTATCCTTCTACCAATAGTGAATGAATCTGCCTATGTCTCTCCAAACCCCTAAGCTGTGAGTTTTTTCACTTTTAATTATTTTTTCCAATTTTTACATTATTTTATATCTTTCTTAATGAAGTCTTCACACATCTTCAAACTTTTGTTAATAATTTGTCATTCTATATTTGTAGGGTATGTTGAAATAGAAGGCACTTCAGAGGTCATGGCATACCATGAAATTGGATCAAAAAAATCTCAGTGATTCTGATGGGGTACTTGGGTGACTGTGCTTGGATCCCAATTCTAAAATCACATTTCTCTCTAAAAATCACATTTCTCAAAACACTATGTCAGGCTCTTTCTCCCCAGCCCAAGAACAACTTGCCCCGACAAAAACCTTTTATGTCTCTTCCCGATACAGTAGCCAGCTGCACAGAATTTATTAGTTTGAACTAGCTGTGTACTGACTGAACTGACTGTGTACTGGGTCATAATGACATTTACTACTCACTAAGTCCTAGACTTAGACATACGTATGTATACTCCCTTACATTTATCTTGTCTTGGGTATTAGTCCCGACCATTAGTTAACTTAGTGACTTATCAGGCCTAAAACCACACCTTCATGTAGCCACACCTTGGGCTATTTCCCATTGAACTCTGGGTAAAATACCTGTGCAGGAAACATTAAAAGTGCACGTTCCTTTAAGAACTAACCACTCCCTAATCCTGCCCCAAATCACGTAGTAAGTATACTTGGAACACGTTTATTATACTATAATCTACATAAACTTTATCTATAACCCCTTTTAAATCAGATTCCCTAAGAACTTGCCCATGGAAAAGTGTAATAATAATGTTCACCTGGACATCAAGAATGTTTGAGTCCTCGAATCTTTTTCCAGATGGTCCACTCAGGGAACTCCAGTCTTGTGGTTCTTCTATCTCTCCAGCCCTCACCAATTCCCTGACTAATTCCTGTGCACCTTTCAGTTTTCCAGTCTTATGGTAACAACTTCCAGCTACATTGTCTCTGCAATCATGTATTTTATGTAAAAGTGTGCCATGGAATTACAGATTTCATGGCCATTTGTACAGAGCAGTATAGTCACCATCACCATTTCACCCTAGTGGTTTCCATGAATTACCTACAGCTACTCTACTTTCAGTGGAGACAATGATCCTATGATGTTTAAAAAGTTGAGAGACACAGTTTCTGGGTGATTTCATAATTTTATTAATAAGGCTAGCGTGTTATTAATAAAAGAGGTCAGTGGCACTCTTGAATGCCAAAGACAATCATGGCAGCAGGTTCACAGTTTATATGCCCATGGAAGGGCATTCCCTGAGGTTGATCAATTCTGATTGGTTAACAATTAGAGGATAAATATTACAATGAGGGTCTGGACCTAATGAACTTTTAATTATGTCATTTACTTCTAAATTACCCCCAGCCTTCTGCAATCCAAACAAAAAATTTATCCCCACTCAACCTGAGTAGAACAAAATGGGATTAAATTCTTTGTAAAGTTGGATGGAATGTGACCAAGACTGAGGAGATGTAATTCAGTGTCCTTCAAAAGACTAAACTTTGAAATGAATGCTACAGAAAGAGGAGACACTCTGGCTCTCCCTAAATCATTGGTTATTAATAATCCTTTCTCTCAATCCCCAAACTATCTTAAACATTCTTAAAGTAAAAATCCTCTGCCTAACCTAGATTGGGATTTTAAAATATGATATTGGTCACTGATTTTCAAAATTTTGATAATGTCTCTGAAGCACCTTTTGTGGAAATATCTAGGAAAGTTCTTTCAAGATCATATCTCATGGTTTTATCATGTTTGGGTCTGAAGACATGGTAAAAGAAACATTAAGAATTTGAATAACATGTAATGTTCAGACTGACTCTCTCACCTATCATCTGAGTGACCCCAGACAAATCAGTATCTGTAAAATAAGGGGGTTTGAGCTTATGGTCTTTAAGGACCCTTCCAGCTACAACATAACCTGTCATCTTTCCAAGAAGAGTAATAAGTAATAACTTCTGAAATGATCAAGTATTTATACTGTGTACAAGATACTGATTTAGGAATGGGTATAGTTCAAGAGATAGGCAAGTAGGTGGTACAATAGAGAGAGCTCTGGAGCCTGGAGTCAGGAAGATCCAAATTCAAATCTGGCCTCAGACAGTTACTAGCTGTGTGACTCTGGGCAAGTGATTCAACCTTCTTTGCCTCAGTTTCTTCATTTGCAAAATGAGCTGAAAAAGGAAATGGCAAACCACTCCAATATCTCTGCCAAGAAAACCCCAAAGGGGTCATGAAGAGCCAGATACAACTGAAAAACAACTAAAGTAAATAACAATAATCCAAGAGAAATATAAGATGGCGGCCCCTGCTTTCGGAGAGCTTGCATTTTAATTGGGTAGGTACAACCATGCAGACAAAGCAACAGTAAAACAGTGCATAAATAAGAGCTACATTTCATGGTGAAGAAGGGAGAAAAGGGCAAGGGCTAGAGTGGTCAGGGAGGTGAGAAATGGGTCTTGAACTGGGGTCTCCAGGATGAATAAAACTAAAGAATATGAAGAAGAGAAAGAAAGACCTTCCAGAAGATCAAGTCACTTAGCATTTATTAAGCACCACATAAATGTCAGGCACTGTGCTAAGCACTGGAAATACAAATAGACAGCCCCTGCTCTCAAGGAGCTTCCATTCTAATGGAGGAAGATAAGTTTTAAAAAAAAGAGTTGAAAAGGGAAGGTAGGGAAAAGATGAAGTTACCTTTGAGATGGGGGGTGGGGATTTTAGAGAAGGACTGGAAAAGTCAGGAGTGCAGCCTGAGGAGGCACGAAGATGTGCCTGATCTGGGTCTCCTCCTTAACATGGAGACTCTAGCACAAACTGACCAATCAGAAGAGACTGCAGGGGAAGAAATTACTTCCAGTGTGTGAAGTCCAAAAGTGGAATGAGCTTCCAGGATGAAGAAGTTTGGGGCGTTTTGTTTTTGTTTTGGGGGGATGGGTGATTAGAGATAGAGAAGGGATAACGAAACAGAATTTATTTAGGTAGGAAGGCAGATATGAACATAGAATGCTTATGGAGGAGAGGAAGATAATCTCAGCATTAGAATGACCATTTACAATCTGAATGATTAGTTGGTAATCAACTCTCAATCCATCCAGAAAACATAAAGACTTTGCCTTATCCAAGATGTCCAGCAATAAGTATTTTTTAATCAAACCATACTGTTTTGTTTTTTACTCTATTTTTCTTGGCATCTTTTTAGCTGTTTTCTTTCACAATATGACTAATATAGAAATATGTTTTGCATGACTGCACATGTATAACCTTTATCAAATTGCTTACCTTCTCCATGAGGGAAGAGAAGAAGAAGGTGGGAGAGAATTTAGACCTCAAAATTGCAAAAAATGAAGTTTAAATGGTTTTTACATACAATTGGGGCAAAAATATTAACATTAAGGGGGGAAAAGTATTTTTTGAATGTCTATTTCCATTTGTCATTCCCCACCCCCAGTAAAGTTGATAAAATGGAAACACAAATATGTAAATGACTTACTTAAATCCCCATGGCCAGTCAAAAGAAAAGACCAGACAAGAATATAGGCAAGAATCGTGGGGGCTGTCTACTTTTGCCCAAATTGTTAGCATGTAGCCCCAGGGGGGATGATGTTATTAGTAGCAGTATTTTTAATTCTATTCTTCTTGTTCAGTCATTTTCAGTTGTATTTGACTCTTTGTGACCCCATTTCAAGTTTTCTTGGCAAAGATACTAGAGATCTTGGTTTGCCATTTCTTTCTGAGATAAACTAGGATCACATAGTTAGTGTCTGAGGCCAGATTTGAACAAAGGAAGATGAATCTTCCTGACTTCAGATCTAGTACGCTGTTCACTGTGCTCCCTAGGTGCTGTAGTATTTTTAATAGCTGTCATTTATATTGCATTTCCATGACAATCCTATGACATAAGTAGAGCAGTGATTATTATCCCCATTTTAAAGTTAAAGAAACTGAGACACAAAGCAATGAAGTGATTTGCCCAAGATTGCTGGATAAGTAAGAGGACTTGACCTCAAGTCAGATGCTTTTTCCACTATTCCATACCAGTACAGGCTTCTCCCACAGAAGGAAAAATGGAAATTGCCAAACCAAGATAATTACCAGGAAATTTAATGATGACAGTCAACTGTTTCCCAGAACTGAAACTTTTTAAAATCCAACTAAAATGACATGGTTCATAGTTTGGTTCTCAAACTTCATTCGTCTTAAAATTCATTCCCCAAGTGACTCATAGATAAAGGCACATGAACTCACCATATACACATGCTTGACTAAAGAGGAAGGAAGTCTTGACAGTCACAATGGAAATGCACATTTATGAATAAGGTTCTGGCATATACCTGGTCTATATATGTACCAGGTGTCTTGTTAGAGGTTAAAACTGATGTTTCAATCACTGAGGAAGCTGATCTGAAAAGCACAGAAGTGAAAGAAAAATTTAATTAGTTCAAAACCTTCCTGGGGGAAAAAAATATCAAGGTGAGAAACCAGTCCCATTCCAGTTAGATTCAGGTCAGAGTTCTTGAATTATAGCTGTCTTCAACTTTTCTCATGTGCTTTTCACAAACTTGCATCATAGTTGAGATTCCCCAAATATTATTGTAAACATTTCCTGGTTTTTGTGCCTCATGTCAAGTCTACAGTGTCAGGTAGCATTGTTGAACGAACACCAGAATCCAAGCAGTACAGATCTTTGGTGGGGGGGGTGGGAAAGAAGCCAGAAACTTTTAGATTTTAGATATTCTGATTTCAGTCACTACACTCATCAATTCAAAAATACTTAGTGGTTTCCTCTTGCCTACTGAGTAAAGTTCAAGTCAGTTAACCTAGCATCTAAAGCCATTGACAAACTAGCACTACTATAAACTCTAGCTTTCTTTCATATTACTACCCTTCCTGCACCCCAACCAAATTGGATGGATATGTCATCTACACATACCCTGCAGCATTTTGTCTCTATGCCTTTGGACATTCTGTCTTATAATATATTCTCTATATTCTCCCTCTGCTTTTTACCTTTTGAATTCCTGCCCAACTTTCGAAGTCCAACTCAAAGATCACCTCCTCCTTGAAGTCTTCCCTGTAATTCTTTCTGCAATGGCATTCCCTGTCAGACTTTACATAGACCTTCACCCCTACAAAGTGTTTATCATGATATATTATACTATTGCTATTTGTATTTCACTCATTCATTCCATGAATGCATGAGTCACGTCTTACCTAAACTTTGCATGTCCCTCATCACGGAGTCCAGATGTTGAACTGCTTAGAGGATTAACTTCAAAATGTTACCTAGATTAAAACATTGACTAGTTGGACCAGATGGCCTCTAAAGTCTTTTCTAATCCTGGGATTCGATGATTCCATAATTCTTCAGCTACAAAAGCATTAGTATATATCAGTAGGGTTGAAAACAATGGACCAGCTATCTCCCAATTACTTGTTCCTCTCTAAAATCCTTTTCACCATACAAGATACTGCCTGTGGCAATATTCCACACCGTCCTCAGTACTCCATACCCAATATTTCATGTGCATGTCAATATCTACAGTCCACACACTTATCTAATGCTCCAGGCTCCATCTTTCATATTCATTCTCTATCTATATCCCATATTCCTACACATAGTCAGTCATGATTGGCCAACCAACTCAAGAGCTATCAGCTTAGTTGATATTTTATTACAGAAGCTGGTAGCTTCTTACTAATGTTATGACTGTTGTTTATAGCTTTGATTTGGGGAGCCTATTTATGATTTACATCCTTACCTATTTTTAAGGCTCCTTTTCCTGTATCCTTGCCTACATCCATACTTTACACTGCAACTCCAGGGTTCTTAATTTATTTGTATTCTGTACTCCTCAGGCAGTCTGGTGAATCCTATGGACCCTTTTTCAGAATACTATTTATAAATGCATAAAATAAAAGGAAAATCAATTAAATTGAAATACAGTGCTAGGAAGTACACTTCACCATAGCTGGATGGGACATGTAATTTGGAGTGGAGATGTCTCTTGCTTACTTTGAGCTAGTTTCTGCAGAAAGCTCTTCTTTGATGAGGGCACATGGTCATGAGGGATGCTGGGCAGTCCTGCACCAGCATCTCCCATGACTCCCAATTGATTGCAAAGTTCTTCAGAGAGACCTTGAGGGTGTCCTTGTATTGCTGCTTCTGATCTGGGCAAGTCACTTAACCCCAATTGCCTCATCCTAGGTCACTTCCAAGTCATCCTGATGAATATCTGGTCACTGGATTCAGATGGCTCTGGAGGAGAAGTGAGGCTGGTGACCTGCACAGCCCTCCTTCACTCAAAATGAAGTCAAGTCCAAGTCATGTCATTATTTCTCTGATGGCATGGTCTTCTTCAGCAATGAAGGACAAACACACACACACACACACACACACACACACACAAAGCATGGAACATGTATTATGTGCCTATTGTGATCTGGGCACTCTTTTAAGTACTAAATCTAGAGAGTATCTGCCCTTAGGGATTTCTCTACTAGGAGAAGTAACATGGTCTCAAAGGAATATGGGATTTTAAACCAGCCCAGAGATTTCACTGGTATAGGGAGTTCCAAGGGAGGAACTTCTACCCCCATAAATCAGCACCTTCTCTGAAACGTATCATCTTAGAAAGCTATCTGAGACACTGAGGGATTGAATGACTTTCCAAGATCACACAGCCAGTATATGTCTGAGGTAAGACATGAACCTCAATCTCCAGACTCTGAAGCTAGCTCTCTTGACCATACTTTCTCTCAAATACAGGTTATGCTTTTAAAAAACAAAAAAATCAAGAGGCAGTCGAGAAATGTGTTTTGAAGGAGGTAGGACTTGAGTTGAAGGAGAAAAGGCATTCCAAACTGAGGCAGAGCAATTCCAGCACTGGGAACATCCAGTACAGAGGCATTAATTGATAGATGGAATGTCCTGTACAGAAAACAAGCAGGCCACCTTGGCTGGTATATAGAGTGTGTGATGGGAAATTAGTTACGTAAAATCAATCAGGACAGAAAAATAGGCTAGAGCTAAATTGCATACAGTTTTAATGTCCATAAAAGGGCTTTGTATTTTAACCTAAAGGTATTAGGAAGCCATTGAGGCTCTTTGAGCAGAAGAGTGACATGGTCAGACCTGAACCATATATCAATTTGGCAGCTGTGTAGAAGGTGAATTGGAGATGGGAGAACCTGACTGCATAGAGACCAATTAGCGGCTACTGCAACAATCCAGGTAAAAGGCAAATTATAAATGAATGAAAAACTATTTATCAAGCATGCACTATGTGCCCAGCACTGTGTTAAGTGCTAGAAATACACATACAAAAAAGCCAAAAGTCCCTGCCATTACAGGATAACATTCTGTGTGGGGAAGATAACACATGAGAGAGCTGTGCACACAGCCCCATTGTTTGGAAATAGCCAGGAAGCAACACGGAAGCCTCATTCTGGGTAAGAGACTACTGCTCTCCTCTCATAGCCTAGGTGGCAGAGTCAATGACTAGAATACAGGCAGAATGGTTTGGAAATGACGGAATGAAGTGGTGAAGGACTGAACTAAGACGGTTGTAGCAACAAAAGGGTAGAAAGGAGACAAATTTGAGAGGCATCAAAAAGGTAGAATTCACCAGGCAAAAAGAGGTAGAGAATATATTCCAGGCTTGAGGCATATGGTGAGCAAAGGATTACTGACTGCATGAGCATGTGGTACATCTTTAAGGGACAGAGAACAGGCAAATGTGACTGCAACATAGAATATATGGAAAGGGGTAAGATGAGTCAAGGCCAGAAAGATACTATGGTGCCAGATGGCAGAGGTCCCTGAATGACAAAGTGTGCACCAGAGAGCCATCAAGTGTTCTTGAGCAGAGAAATGACATGGCCAGTTCCAACGCATATGGAAGATTTATTTTCTTGGCAGTTTTAGGAAGGATTTTTATGTCTTACATATGTTTTATGTTTTACAGATTTGAAAGTGTTTTTCTTACAGAAACTCTATGAGGTAACTAGGGTAGGGATTATGATCCCTCTTTTATAGATGAAGAAACTGAGGATCAGAGAGGTAAAGAGACTCTCCCAAGCCATTACTGCTAAGAAACTACTAGCGTAGTAAACAAAGGGAGAAGGAATTCCAAAGGGATTCCTTAGGCTGTAGGGAATTGATTGAGAAGACAGAACAGCAACCTCAAACAGCATAGAGGAAATCTTTAACAAAACAACTAAAATGCAGCTTTGAACTTTCCCTTATGTTTCACTGAAAAGATTGAAGACCATTTGCTCAGGACTCTTTCTTCTTCTTCTCTGATATCACTCAGATACTTCTTTCCACTGTCTTCTTTACGTTTGTCTCATGTGAAGAGGTAACCTTTTTCATTGTCAAGGCATACACCTCTACAAACACAAATGATCCCATTATACCTCATTGTCTTCAGTATATTGCCCCTTCCATTATCCCTACTCTCTCACCAATCTTGAGTCTCTCCCTTTCTACTGGTTGCTTCTCTGTTGCCTACACACATGGTCATGTCTCTCTGGTCCTCAAAAAACCTTTAATTGATCTATTCATCCCAGCTCACATCCCTATGTCTCACCTCACTTTTGGTGGCTAAACTCCTTGAGAAGACTTTTCATAACTGTTGTCTCTACTTCCTTTCCCCTACTCTCTTTTTAGCTCTCTACAATCTCAGCTTTTGACCTCATCATTCAACAAAAGTAGCTGAGAGAGTGAGAAAAGATGTATGCCCTTCTAGGACCATATCCCAAAGAGATCATAAAAATGGGAAAAGGACTCACACTATTTATAGCAGCTCTTTTTGTGGTGGCCAAGAATTGGAAATTGAGGGGATGCCCATCAATTGGGGAACGGCTGAACAAGTTGTGGTAAATGAATATAATGGAATACTATTGTTCCATAAGAAATAATGAGCAAGTGGACTTCAGAAAAACCTAGAAAGACTTACATGAACTGATGCTGAGTGAAGTGAGCAGAACCAGGAGAACATTGTACACAGTAACAGCAACACTGAGCAATGACCAACTTTGGTAGATTTAGTTCTTCTCAGCAAAGAAGGATCTAAGACAATTCTAAAGGATTCATGATGGAAAATGCTATCCACATTCAAATAAAGAACTACGGAGTCTGAACGCAGATCAAAGCATACTATTCTGTCTCCTTTTTTTGTTTCTTCTTTCTTGTAGTTTTTCCCTTTAGTTCTAATTCTTCTTTACAGTATAACTAATGTGATTGTACATGTATAGCCTATATCAGATTGCATGTCATCTTGGGGAGAGGGGAATGGAGGGAGGCGGAGAAAATTTAGAACTCAAAATCTTATAGAAGTGAATGTTGAAAACTAAAAAAATTTAAAAAGAAAACAAAAAGATGTGTGCCTCACTATCATTGCTTTAAATTTAAAGCCACTCTCCCCATAGACCCTATGTGTATTTGTGGAAGACTGTGTCCAGACTTTGGGGGAAGTTGTTTTTTGCAACAATGCTCTTACTATACCACCTTAGTACAAAACCTTATGTAAAAACTAATTAAGTCCAACTGGCTAATTGAAAATCAAAAGGAAGCACACTAGTGGGGGTTCATGAGTAATACTACTAGAAACCCATCTTCTCAGGCAAGTAGAAGTAGCACCCTCCCTCTATGAACCCAGGTCACCAATAAGAGTGGGATCTATGGAAATAACCCTGGAAGGTGTGTTACATAGGAGAAAAATATATTCTAAAATGATTAAAATCACTTAGCTCTCTCTTCTTACTTCACGTTCCCAGCCCCAAGTTCAAGAAAGTCTGAGCGTAGTCCCTATGTCTACTACTGCCTTCATAGTCTGGGACTCTGAAATATAGTGGTGAGAGTTAGGTTTCCTTTAAGGTATGGCCTAATTTTAAAATCATTTAAATACTAGCTTAGGTCAAAATGAATTAGTGAAGAATTTTTCTTTTTCCCCAAATTATCACAAAATACATTCAGAAGAAAATGTTTGTTTGTTTGTTTTAATATTGTCTTCTATTGCAGATTATCTGTACTATGATTCACCTTCATTAGGGCAGATTATTTGAGAGTTTATTGTCATACATTTTAACTGGATCTATCAGCCCATTACAAAAGGAAAATTGTCTAATGAGGGGCACCATGTCATGATCAGTTAGGTTTACTCACTCTCTTATGCATTTACGTTTAGATCTGGCTAAACTGGACCACACTCTGTCACCAAATACAATCTGCATTCTACTTTTTTTAATTTTAAAAACTAGTATTTAGACAGTGCTTTATACATATTTTCTCGTTTACTCAGACTATTCCCTCTGCCCCAAATATCTTCCTTTCCCTTACTTCACTGGAGAATTCCTACACTCCCATAATGAGAAGTCTTAGGTCTGTTACTCAGCCTTCACTCAAACAATCCTGCCCAGAAATCATAGGTTGGCCCTCTTAAGTAGGAAAATGGTAATCATCTGCCTCCCCCTACAATCTAAGTGGGTGAAAAAGAGATGGAGAAGGCAACGAAGAAGGAAGGGAATAGCTGCTTCTTCCTCCCCTCTTCATCCCCAGCCATCCCCAGCTCATGACTTCCTACATCCACTGATCAATCAACAAGCACTTTTTAAGTAACTACTGTGGGCCAGGCACTATACCAGGTGCTGGGGCTTCAGATACAAAAGACAAAACAATCCCTGCTCTCAAGGAGTGTATGTTCCACCCAGAAATGTGCTAGTAAATGTTTTACACCTGGCTCTCCCTTTAAAAAAATGTACACACAGCACACTTTTAAGTTTAATATGTACTGTTAACATTTTCCATCACTTTCTTAAGTCTAAACAATCAACAAAAAAATAAATCAAGCTCTCATATGTAGTATTTGTCCATTTCTAATGTGTAAATGTTCACACTTGTAACTTTTGACTCTCAGGAGCCAGTATAGTGGAGGTGGAGCAGTGAAGAGAGAACACTCATCTTGAAATGAGGAAACCTAATTTCAAATCCAGCCTTTGATACTTAATGATTGTGTGACCCTGGGAAATTCATTTGATCTCTATCTGCCTTAGTTTCCTCAACTGTAAAATGGGGATATTAAGTGCACTTGCCTCACAAGATTGTTGTGAAAATCAAATGAAATGATATTTGCAAAGCACTTAGCAAAAAAAGTCGGGCACACAATAGGGGCTTAATAAATGCTTGTTCCAAGGAGGGCAGAGCCAAGATGGTGAAGTAGAAGGAGGGACCTGAGTTCTCCCCCCAACCCCTCGAAAAACCTGTAAAAAATTACTCTAAATAAATTCTAGAGCAGCAGAAACCACAAAATGACAGACTGAAGCAAATTTCCAGCTCAAGACAATTGGGAAGGTTGAGAGGAAGGGGCTATCACACCATGCTGGGGAGCATAGCACAGTTCAGCATGGGCCATGCCAATGTGGGTAGAGCTAGAACAGGCCTTAGGGGACTGAATCACCGGTGGCTGCTGTGGATTCCAGAATTCCCAACCCACAAATGCTAAAGAGAGCTTCAAATGGCAGTGGGAAGGGTCTCTCATGATGGGAGCATGGTCCAGCCCCAGCCCCTTTCCCAGGTCCAGGAAAGCTACAGTCACTACTGAAGCAGAAGCTGCTTCTGGAACCCTCCACTTAACAAAGTTCAAAAGTCAAGTAATTGGCTGGGAAAATGAGCAAACAGGAGAACAAGAAACAGATTATAAATATTTACTTTCTCAATGAAGAGGTATTTTCTTACATCATTATTGACAAAGAAGATCAAAACATACAACCAGAAGAAGACAACAAAGTCAAAGCTCCTGCATCCAAAGTCTGTAAAAAAAAAATATGAATTGACTACAGGACATGGAAGAGCTTAAAAAGGATTTTGAAAATCAAGTAAGAGAAGTAGAGGAAAAATTAGGAAGGGAAATGAAAGTGATGTAAGAAAATGATGAAAAACAAGTCAATGGCTTGCTAAAGGAAACCCAAGAAAAGTGCTGAAGAAAATAACACCTTGAAAATTAGACTAACCCAAATGGAAAAAGAGGTCCAAAAAGTCAATGAGAAGAAGAATGCTTTAAAAAGCAGAATGGGTCCAATTGAAAAAGAGGTCCAAAAGCTCACTGAAGAAAATCTTTAAAAATTAGAATGGAGCAAATGGAAGCTAATCACTTTATGAGAAATCAAGAAATTACAAAATAAAACCAAAAAATGAAAAAATAGAAGACAATGTGAAGTATCTCACTGGAAAAATAACTGACCTGGAAAACTGATCCAGGAGAGGTAATTTAAAAATTATTGAACTACTTGAAAGCCATAATGAAAAAAGAGGCTAGACATCATCTTTCAAGAAATTATCAAGGAAAACTGCCCTGACATTCTAGAACCAGAGGGTAAAATAGAAATGGAAAAAATCCACTTGAAATCACTTCCTAAAAGATCAAAAGGAAAACTCCTAGGAATATTGTAGTCAAATTCCAGAGTTCCCAGGTCAAGGGGAAAATATTACAAGCAGCCAGAAAGAACCAATTCGAGTATTTGTGGAAACACAATCAGGATAACACAGGATTTAGGAGCTTCTATACTAAGGACTCAGAGGGCTTGGAAAATGATATTCCAGATGTCAAAGGAGTTAGAATTAAAACCAAGAATCACCTACCCAGCAAAACTAAGTATAATACTTCAGAGGAAAAATTGAAGCTTCAATGAAATAGAGGATTTCCAAGCATTTTTATTAAAGGACTAGAGCTGAAAAAAAAATTGACTTTTAAATACAAGAATCAAGAGGAGCATGAAAAGGTAAAGAGGAAAGAGAAACTGTAAGGGACTTATTGAAGTTGACTGTTTACATTTCTACATAGAAAGATATCTATAACTCATCAGCCCTTTCTCAGTGTTTGAATAGTTGGAGGGAATATACATGTGTGTGTGTATAAATATATGTGTATGTACATATATATGTGTGTGTGTGTGTGTGTATATATATATATATATAGAGAGAGAGAGAGAGAGAGAGACAGAGAGAGACAGAGACAGAGGGTACAGGGTGAGCTGAATATGAAGGAATGATATCTAAAAAAGAAAATTAAGGGTGGAGAGGATTGTACTAGGAGGAAGAGAAAGGGAGAGGTAGAATGTAGTAAATCATCTCACATAACAGAGGCAAGAAAAAGCTTTTTCAATGGAAGGTAGGAGGGGGAGGTAAGAGGAAAAGAATGAACCTTACTCTCAATGGATTTGATTTCAGAAGGGAATAATATGCCCACTCAATTGGATATGAAAGTTTATCTTACCCTACAGGAAAGCAGGAGGGAAGGGGATAAGAGAGGGTAGATAATAGAAGGGAAGGCAGATTGAAGGAAGGGGTAATCAGAAGCAAACACTTTGGTAGAGGGACAGGACAAAGGAGAGAACTGGAAAAAATGGAGGGCAGGACAGGATAGAGGGAAATATAGTTAGTCTTTCACAACATCACTGTTATGAAGGTGTTTTGCATGACCACACATCGAATTTCTTGCCTCCTCAATGAAGGTGAGTAGGAAGGGTAGAAGGGAGAGAAGGTGGAACTCAAGGCTTTAAAAATGAATGTTAGAGGTTGTTTTTACCTGCAATTAGGAAATAAGATATATAGGCAATGGGATATAGAAATCTATCTTACCCTACAGGAAAATAGAAGGGAAGGGAGTGGGAGCGCTAATAGAAGGGAGGAAGGATTGAAGGTCAATCAGAATGCACACTGTCCTGGGGAGGGAGTAGGGGAGAGGTGGGGAGAAAATTTGAAATTCAAAATTTTGTGGAAATGAATGTTGAAAACTGAAAATAAATTTATATTAAAAAATAAATACTTCTGTTGAAATAAATGGGAAAAAATAAATGCTTTTTCCCTTCCCTTCCTGCCTTTTATTCAATCGCATAATGCTCTGCACCACTGTCATGTGCTGATCTCTGATCTCCCTACTAGATTTTAAGTACTTTGAGGAGAGAGACTGTATGGTACTAGTTACATAATGTAGTAACTAGAGTACTGGTGTTGGAGTCAGAGAGACCTGATTTCAAATCCTCCTTCAGAAGCTCGATGTACAACCCTAGACAGTTAACCTATCATAGCAGTAAAAGAGGGATAATGATAATAGCACCTCCTTCCTTAAGTTGATGCAAAGATCAAATGAGATCTCTGTAAAGTGCTTTGTAAATTCTAAAGCTCTATATAAATGACAGATATTATTATTATTATCAAAGCTTCATTTCTCCTCAGTGCCAGCTCAAGACTTTATTTTCAATAGACCCTTAATAAATAATTATTGAATTGATGTACTTAATTGAACTGAATCTGCCCCACAGCTAAAGGCTTACCGCATATATAAATATATAAAACCTTTCATTGGAGGATGTTTCAGGCATTTAACACACAATGGCATCTGGTTTGCCTGGTTGCCTAAGAGACAGAATAAATTACTGAGCCCCACTTAAATATTTTGGAGGTTTGGACTTTGAATTGGGTTTTTCCCCCAATGTAAAAAAGATCATTTACGCACAAAAAGATTTTCTGAGTTTAGTCAATTCTCTTACTTTAGAAAAAGCTTTAGAACATGGACAAAAGA
This sequence comes from Bettongia penicillata ogilbyi, assembly GCA_023548195.1. Taxonomy (NCBI): domain Eukaryota; kingdom Metazoa; phylum Chordata; class Mammalia; order Diprotodontia; family Potoroidae; genus Bettongia; species Bettongia penicillata. The sequence continues at coordinate 6,544,201 of JAJHZJ010000608.1, read as the reverse complement.
CAATAGATACAATTTGTCTTTCTGTGGATTTCTGAATGATTTCCCTTTTATCTTCAGGATCAAATACAAACTACCCTCTTTTGCATTTAAGCCCTTTGAAATTTGGCTCCTTGTCAGCCTTATTATACATCACTTCAAAAACACTTCAGTTAAACCAAACTGGTCTTTCTATATTTCATACACAACAGCCGATTTCTCTGCCTCTATGCCTTTACAAAGATCTACATACACTGTCTTTTTACTTCCTCTTCTTAGAGGAATTTCCTTCAGAATTCTGATCAAATTTCACACCATATATGAGGTCTTTCCTGTTTCTCTCCTAAGACAGCCCAGGACCCTAAGCCCAGGAGCCTTGGAAATATCAGTACATCTGACCCTCCCAAAAAAATGATCAGTCTTTCTTCCAACCCAGCCCCCAAGGGACATTATCTTAGGAAGAAATCACATAGGGAGGCCCTCTTTCCTCTTCATCATCAGTAACTGTATGAATGCAGATCAAAGCATACTATTTTCACTTTCTTTATCTTTTTCATGGTTTTTTTTTTCCTTTTGGTCTGTTTCTTCTTTCATAACACGACTAATATGGAAATATTTTGCAAGATTACACATATATAATACCTTTTAAATACCTTTTTAAGGAAGGGGAGGGGATAAACAGAGGGAGAAAATTTCGATCTCTGATTTGTTTTTTAAATGAATGTTAATGATGCTGAGTAAAGTGAGCAGAACCAGGAGAACATTGTACACAGTAACAGCAATATTGTCCAATGATCAGCTATAATAGACTTAGTTCTCCTTAGCAATACAATGATCCAAGACAATTCCAAATGACTCATAATGGAAAATGCTATCCACATCCAGAGAAAGAACTATGGAGTCTCACTGCAAACTGAAGCATACTATTTTCTCTCTTTTTTTTTGTTGCTTTTTCTTTCTCATGTTTTTTCTCTTTTGTTCTGATTATTCTTTCACAACATGACTAATGTGGAAATATGTTTAAAATTATTGTATATGTATAGCCTATATCAGATCACTTGCCATCTTGGGGAGCAGGGAGGAAGGAGGAAGATAAAGGAGAGAGGAAAAAAATGAAACTCAAAATCTTCTAAAAGTGAATGTTGGAAACTATCTTTACATGTAATTGGAAAAAATAAAATAAAAGTTAAAAAGCTGTCATATATAATTGGAAAAAAATAAAATACTGTTAAAAACAAAAAGTGCCTTTTCCACAGCATCCCCACAGGATGGGTAATGCAAGCATTCTTATCCTCATTTTAGAGATGAAGAAGTCCGGGCCTAGAGAAATAAAGTTACTTGCCCCTAGTCACACAGCCAGAAAGTGCTGAAGTCCTACTTGAAGACAAGTTCTCCAACTCCCAATTCAGTTCTCTTTGCATGATGCAATACTGCTTCCAAGTGCTTGTTGACTGTGTAACCCTAGGCAAGTCCTTTGGTTTCTCAGTGCTCTAGGCAACTACTAAGACTGTATGTTACAGAAAAGGTACAGACTTGAATTGATCAAGGAAATTTACTCTTTCGTGAGACCCTAAGTCACAGTTCCAGTCTGTATCCCCTATCAGCAGCCTATTCTTCCAAAAGGAAAGATATAAATTCTCTTGCAAGCCCTGATTGTTCTGAATTACTATGGACCAAATGAAAACTTCAAGTCCCCGGGAGTTCAATTTTCTTGTATGACCCATGTCATTATGTCCCCACCTCCTTGAGCAACAAGAGAGCTATTGTCATTCTAGACAAAGCTGCTATTTCTGCAGGTTTGAGTAGGAAGAAATTAAGTCAAAAGGAAAAAAAGATAGGATGAGTCTTTATAACAGAGACTATAGGCTATGAGTGGTAAATGAATGAAAGGTCAGGCTATTCCAAGTTAGGCTAAATTTCAGGGAAATCTTTCCGAACTAAACTTACGTCAATTGGTCTAACTTTCTTCTCATAGATGACTCTTTCTGACACAGATACATCACCCCTTTTAAAGTCAAAATTGCTGTAAAAACCTGATCATCTAACACAGGAGAATAAAGTTTGCCCTATGAGGTACATGTCTGAGAAGTTCTTTTTTAATTGTAATTGTAACTGAACCTTCCTAAGTGTGCATTAAGTCAGAGAGGTCTGGTACATGCACAGAATAGCTCTGAGGCCACTCCCCACATGGGAGTAGCTGGGCATTCTGCTTATGGGAGAGATGTTACAGCGAGTAATGAAGTGCTTCAAGAAACAGAGCATGGCCTTTTGCTAATTCTAGTCTGCTAAGTATACCTTAGTACTTAGTACTAAGTACTAGTACTTAGTACACGTATACACGCCTCTTTCATTAGCTATGGTTATGGACCCAAAACTGGGGGTGCCATCAAAAGACCTCAGTCAGCTTCCATCATGTTCTTTGGTGGCTCTCTCTTGATCTTACTCTGTTGATGGCATCCAGTGAGACGCAATGCTGTATCTGAGCCTTGGGCCTTCTCCCTTCTGAAGTGGATCTATGGCCCCTGATACAGGCCCCTGTCCTTTGCCTCTGTGTTTACTCTTTTCCATTTTAGGTGAAGGGATTAGAGATTCTGACTTTGTAAGTTTCAAAAGATTAGGAGAGCAAACCTCACAAGGTCTCAATGTTAAGGGGTCTCAGTCTGGGATGCACAAGGAACAAGATGTGATCATAAGAATTCAACCCAGCAGTAGACAAGACAAGGTCTCATTGTCAGTGCTGCTACATTTGGACATGAACTTGGTGTGACCAGTGCTGTGTAGGATCTGAACCAAACCCAAGCTTAATCTCCCTAGATATGGAGGTGGGATGCAGAAGTGTGTACCCTTGAGGTGTTGGGGGGGTGGTGTTTATATACTTTTGTTCTTGCTATAGTCAAGGTAAATATCCCTTTGTGAAAACTAATCATCATTAAATGATTAAATGGAACTACCATTTGCAGGTGGCTAATAGTAAGGGAAACACACCTAGCTTGAGTGGACAAGATTCGAAAAGATACACCAAACTCCTCAGGAGTACTCCTAGAACACTGAAGGTAATATATAGCCTTCCTGGCTTTAGGAAAGCGGTCCAGAGCATATTTGCTACATAATATAAAGTCTTCCTTCAGGTGTGAAGCTGCAATTACCAATTCAGTGTCAGCAGGAGTAAGGCTGTACCCATGCAGAATACGTATTCTCCCCAGTTCCCTAAATGCCAACTGCAGATCATTATGAAGAGAATTGCTGGAATAGGAACATCCTTAGTGTGATGACCCAGGAACAGACAAGGAAAATTGGGTTCCTCTGCTAAGAAGGAGCATTGACTAATCTATAAAAAAGAGAGTGATTGCCTAGAAGGATTTCTTCTTCCCCTCTGCTTTTCAGTGGTATTATATGTGCCACTGGCCAGACTCTCTTGGCTGTGAGATTGAAAGGCATCATTTTGAAAAAGAATCATACAGTCCAGTCAGTACCTGATAGCTGCCTTTAAAAGCAAATTCATGTTTCCCACCGATGGGAAAGTTGACATATCTGCTATAGGAAATGAGTCTATATTTAGACTATATTTAGTCTATATTTAGCTTAATTGTGCAGGCTGTACTGTAAATGACCCTCCTTGTAAAATCCTGTTTTCTGTAGACCTCTGTGAAAAACACTCACTATTTGGCTTATGGTTATTAAGTCCACAAATGGCAAACCCTGTTGGCATAAACCTGCTCTCAAAATATGTATAAGCTTTTTGTGAGGCTGGTTAATTAGCCAGTACTCACTTGGAAGCAGTTTTGCATCTTGCAAAGAGAACTGAATTGGGAGTCAGAGAACTTGTACTCAAGTAGGGCTTCAGCACTCTCTGGCTGTGTGACTAGGGGCAAGTAACTATTTCTCTGGGCCCGACTTCCTCATCTGTAAAATGAGGATAAGAATGCTTGCAATACCTACCCCGTGGGGATGCTGTGGAAAAGGCACTTTGTAAATTATTACTTTTGCTAATTAAGTACCTCTGATATGCCAGCTCTGTGATAAGCAATATGCACAGTAGTGCAAAGCTATCTAGTTGAAGAAGAAAACTGTTCTCTGATTGTTAATAGATGTGATCTTGTCTATGGTGCAGTGAAAATTCTGAGGAGGTTATGTGGCCATACCTCTCCCAGGATCACACCACTTTGGAAACACCAAAAACTTGGAGACCCTCAGAACTAGTTCTGAAAACAACAGGAAGCAAAAAGCCTAAAGTTTGGGATGGTACCTCTCCACTTCCAGGTGAGTAGAGACCTAAGTTTAACATAAAGTTCAAAGTCAAGAAACAGACTGAGAAAATGGCCAAAGGAAAAAAAAGAACTTAAATCATAAAACTCTACACTAGTAAGAAAGACCAAGACATAAACTCAGACAAGACAACAATGGAATAGACACAAAGCCCCAAAGAAAAAGGTTAATAGGATCCAACAAGCATTCCTAGAAGAGTTAAAAAAAGTGATGAGTGGAAGAGGAAAAACTGGGGAAAAGAAATGAAAGTGATACAATTGTGAAAAGAAAAACAGCTTGGTAAAAGAGGCACAAGGTAAAGCTAGGATTATAACGAAGAATAACCTACTCAGAAAAACTGAGTATAATCCTTCATGAAATAGAGGACTTTCAAGCATTCCTGATAAAATAACCAGAGCTGAATAGAAAATTTGATATTCAAACACAATACGCAAGAGAAGCATAAAAAGTATACATGAAAGAGTAATCATAAGGGATTCAATAAAGTTAAAATGTTTATATTTCAATATGGAAAGATGATACATGTAACTCCTAAGAAATTTATCATTATTAGAGAAATTAAACAGAGTTTACATAGACAGAGGACCTGAGTATAAGTCAATTATATTGAAAAGATTTCCCAGAAAAATGGAGTGAGAAAGAAGGATGCAGAGAGAAGGAGGAAAGGAAAGGTAGAATGGGGAAAATTTTCTCCCATGAAAGGAATGCAAGGAAGAGTTTTTATAGTAGAGGGGGAATGGGGGAAGGGGTTGACAGGTACTGCCATCAGAATTGGTTCAAAGAGGGAAGAATATATGTGTGTGTGTGTGTGTATGTCTACAAACTCAGTTGTGTATAGAAATCTACCCTACCCTACAGGGAGAAATAGAAGGTGTATGTGTTCATCCTTCATTGCCGAAGAAGACCATGCCATCAGAGAAATGATGACATGACTTGCACTTGACTTTGTTTCGAGTGAGGGAGAGCTGTGCAGATCACCAGCCTCACTTCTCCTCCAGAGCCATCTGAATCCAGTGACCAGATATTCATCAGGATGACTGGAGATGACCCAGGATGAGGCAATTGGGATTAAGTGACTTGACCAAAGTCACAAAGCTAGTGAGTGTCAAGTGTCTGAGGTAAGATTTGAACTCAGGTCCTCCTGACTCCTGCACTGGTGCTCTCTCTATTCACTGTACCACCTAGTTGCCCCCTGATAGAAGGGGAAGGAATAAGAGAAAGAGTAGGAGGCAGATGACAAAAGAGAGGATGGGTTAAGGGAGGCAATGTTTAGAAGCAAAATATAATTTTGAGAGGGGAATAGGGTAGAAAGAGAAAAACAAAAGAAAATGAGATAGAGGGAAATACACAGTTAAGATTCATAACTATGAATGTGAAATGGGATGAGCTCACCCACAAAACAGAAGTGAATAGAATGGATTAGAAACCAGAAATCAACAATGTATTGTTTACAAGAGACGTACTTGAAACAGAAATACACATTCACAGTCAAAATAAATGGCTGGAACAGAATCTAATATGCTTCAGCTGACCTAAAAAAGGGAGAAATAGGATTCATGATTTCATACAAAAGAAAGACAAAAATAGACCTAATTAAAAGAGATAATCAAGGAAACTACATTTTACTAAAAGGTGCCATAGACAAGATAGTATCACAAAATTTTACAGCAAGCTACTCTGATAGGGGTCTCATTTCTCAAATATATACTGAGTGTAGAACCAAATCAAATTCATTAAAAAAAACAAAACACCCATTCCTCAGTTGATAAATAATCAAAAGATACAAACAGTTTTAAGGAGAAGAAATCAAAGTTATCTATAGTCATATGAAAACGTGTTCAAAATCACTATTGGTTAGAAAAATGCAAATTAAAACAATTCTAAAGTATCACCTCATACCTCTCAGAAATGACAAATGCTAGAGAGGATGAGGGAAAAATATGTCCATTAATGAACTAGTGGTGGAAAAATGTATTGGTCTAACTATTCTGGAAAATAGTTTGCAGTTATGCCCAAAGGGCTATAAAATTGTACATACTCTTTGATCCAGAGATACCACTATTCCAAATATTCCACTATTACATATTCCAAAGAGATCAAAGAAAAAAGGAAAAGTGCCTATATGTACAAAAATATTTATATCAGCTCTTTCTGTGGTAGCAAAAAATTGAAAATTGAAGGGATGACTATCAGTTGGAAATGGCTGAACAAACTGTAGTATATGATTATGATGGAGTACTACATATTATGAGAAGTGAAAAGGGGAGTAGTTTCAGGGGGAAAACATGGCAAGACATATATGAACTGATGCAAAGTGAGGTGAGAAGAACTGAGAGATCATTGAGCACAGTAACAGCACTGTTATGATAATTGACTGTGAAAGATTTGCCTATTCTAATCAATACCATGATCCAAGACAATTCTAAAGGACTCATCTCCAGAGCTATTCAACTCTAGAGAGAAAATTGATGAACTCTTGAGTTCAAATTGAAGTATGACTTATTTAACTTTATTTTCCTTGATTTAAAAAATATATATAGCTAATATGGAAATACACTTTGCATGATTTCACGTATTTGATTGATACCATATCATTTGCCCTCACAGGTGATGAGTTAAGGGATAGGAGGGAGGGAGAAAATGTGGAATTCAAAATTTTAAAAAGAAAAGAATGTTAAAAATAAATTAATAATTTTTAAAGGTAATGGAGGATTTTATTTCTTTACCAGCGAAAGCCACAGCAACCTTAAATTCAGTTCCTGTCTCCTTTCCCCTCATGTATTTCTAGTGCTGTTTTACTGCAATAAAATGGAAATTCATGGGGACAGAATATTTAGAATGCTCTGTATTTAATCAGAAACATAAGGTTAGGAGAAACTTAGCTTTTACCATAAGCAATTTAAGGCTTTATCTTTAATCAAGTTGTCTGCCACTCTCTTCTAGATATACTGGCATAACTACTACCCACTCCTTGTTCAAAAGTTCAAATAGCTACTTTGGACAGAAATTTATAATTTTTATTCACTGATTTATTTTTATTTCTGGTTTATCCTACCTTTGAAAAAAAATCAATTACTTGGATTAATATAGTGTTTTTGGAGAGGAATACATACTTTTTTTAATAAATATTTTTAATAAATATTTTTATTTCTCTTTTTAGTGTTTTTTAATTTTATTAGTATTTTATTTTTTCTAATTAAATGTAAAGACAATTTTTAACATTCATTTTTAATAAAATTGTGAGTTCTAAATTTTCTCCCTCCCTTCCTAAGTTGGTAAGCAATTTGATATAGGTTATATGTTGCAATCATGTAGAATATATTTCCATATTAGTCATGTTGTGAAAGAAGAAACAGACCAAAAGGAAAAAAACATGAAAAAAATAAAAATAATATGCTTTGATCTGCATTTAGACTCCATCAGTTCTTTCTCTGCATATAAATAGAATTTTCCATCATGAATCTTTGGAACTGTCTTAAATCATTGTATTTCTGAGAAGAGTTAAGTTTATCAAAGTCAGTCATCACACAATGTTGCTATTATTGTGAAGAGTGTTCTTCTGGCTCTGTTCACCTTACTTTGTATCAGCTCATGTAAGTTTTTCAATGTGTTTCTGAAATCTGCCTGCTCGCCATTTCTTATAACATTATAGTAGTATTCTATTACAAAGTAATAATATTCTATTACATTCTTAGTATTCTATTACATTCGTATAACACAACTTGTTTGGTCATTCCCCAATTGATGGATATCCCCTCAATTTCCAATTTTTTGCCACTACAAAAGATCTGTCATAAATATTTTTGTACATGTAGGTCCCTTTCCTTTTTCTATGATTGCTTCAGGATATAGACCTAGCAATGGTATTTATTGTTGGATCAAAGGGTATGCACAATTGGATTGACCTTTGGGCATAGTTCCAAATTGCTCTCCAGAATTGTTACATCAGTTCACAACTCCACCAATAGCGCATTAGTGTCCCCATTTTCCCATACCTTTTCCAACATTTATCATTTTCCCTTTTTGTCATATAAGCCAGTCTGATAGGTGTGAGGTAGTATCTCAGAGATGTTTTAATTTGCATTCCTCTAATCAACAGTGATTTAGAACATTTTTTCATATGACTATAGATAGCTTTGATTTCTTCATATGAAAACTACTTGCTCATATCCTTTGACCATTTCTCAATTGGGGAATTACTTGTATTCTTATAAATTGAATTTACTTCTCTCTATCTTTGAGAAATGAGACCTTTATCAGAGACACCTGCTGTAAAAATTATTTCCCAGCTTTCTGCTTTCCTTCTAATATTGGTTGTATGGTTTTTCTTGTACAAAAACTTTACAATTTAATATAATAAAAATTACCCATTTTATATCTTGTAATGTTCTCCATCCCTTGTTTGGTCATAATTTTTCCCCTTCTCTATAGACTTCACAGGTAAATTATTCCTTGCTTTCCTGATTTGTTTGTGTTATCACCCTTTATATTCAAATCATGTAACCATTTTAAAATTTATCTTAGTATATAATGTATGATGTTTTTCTCAGCAGTATTTGTCAAATATGGAGTTCTTATCCCAGAAGCAAAGGTCTTTGGGTTTATCAAACACTAGATTATTCTGGTCATTTACTGCTGTCTTAAGTACCTAATCTATTCCACTATTCTACCTCTCTTTTTCTTAGCCAGTACCAGAGAGTTTTGATGATTGTCACCTTAAAATATAGTTTTAAATCTTGTATGATTAGACCACCTTCCTTTGTATTTATTTTCATTAATTCCTTTGATATTCTCAACCTTTTGTTCTTCCAGATGAATTTTGTTATTATTAATATTTTTATTTCTTGATTAGATAGACTATGTGGTAGTAGGCCTTAGAAAAATAGTCCTGTGTCTAGTTAACAGTTAAGTAAAAGTTGTGCAGCAAAGAGTAAAGAATTGTTGTATATTTATATATTTCTTTAAGAGAACTTAGAAAAACTGAACAAATAGTTGTATTCCATAGTTTTCCTTTTCACTATCTAATTCAAAAGATCATTCTTTCCTCTACAATAATCTGTGAGAAATAAAGGAAATATAAAACTGTCAACAATAGCAAAAAAGTAGCTTTATTTATGATTCATATGTAAGGGTCATATCTCTCCTAAAAGAAATTAACAGAGTCCCTTCTAGAAAGGTATTCAAGGTTACAAAAATAAATGTCACATATAGAACAGCTATATCTTTCCCCTACCAAAAACAAATATTTAAAACACAAAATATTTCTAAGCACCCTTTAACAAAATATTTATAACATAGAATAATAACCTGCTGCCTATTATCCTCTCCCAGGAAAACAAGACACCTCGGTGAACTTGTGGAATTGCTCAGTAGTTGTTTACATTCACCTCAGATCTGTACCATCTAAACAACTCAAAATATCCTGATCTCTGGCCAACCAGACTGGGCTTGGGTATTCTTTGTCCTTTTAGTTGAAGTACCCTCCTGGTAATAGATGTCTTCTCTCAAAATGGTGTCGTTGCAGGAATCTCAACCCCAACTCAAGAACTATGGACCTCTTGATTTCTATAGCTAGCTACAAATACCAATCTCTTGTGTTTGTTTGAAAGTTTATGGAAGGTACCACTAGATCAGACTCACAATTCTCAAAAAAGGAAAGAAAATAGAGTCTTCAAATACCCAGTGAAATTGATGTTAATTCTTAGACAAAAAATATATAGTATGAAACATTGAAAAGATGGTTGGTGAAATATCTAGCTAGGAAAGCAGCGGTTGTGAGACACCAGAATAGCTTCACAAAAACATATCATCTGATTACCTCATTTCCTTTTTGGACAGAATTACTTAATTTGTAGATGAATAGAATTCGGTGGGCATAGTTTCCCTAGATTTTAGCAAAGCTGTTGATAAAATATTTCATGCTATTCTTAAGGAGAAAATAGAGAAATATAAAGGAGTCAAACTAGAAGCCAGACAACAAAACCGTCAGCAAAATTCCTAAGTGAAGGCTGAACCAGATGAAACTATAATTGGAAATATTTAAACAAATGAATAAAAATGTATTATTATTATTTATTATTATAATAATTATTATTCATTAACATATAAAAATGTTAATTTGAAACTTTCTAAGTCAATATGTGGCCTGCAAGAATTCATTTCTATTTGAGTTTGACACCATTAGATTAGAGGATAGTGAGATGGATTCTGAATGGATTGGATGCCAGTGAGGCCAGAGGTCTCCAGCAGAGTACTCCAGGCATCTCGACTCTGTGCTGTCTAACATTTTTATTAATGATTGGATAAAGGCACAGATGCTATGCTCAACAAATTTTCAAGTACAAATTTCAGGTGATAAAGCTGAGAGGGATAGCTATTACACTGCATGGCAATCAGGATCCAGAATGATCTTGACAAGTTAAAGTGTTGGGCTGAATCTAACAAGATGAAATTCAATAAAGATAAATGTGAAGTCTTGCACTTGGATACCAAAAAAAAAAGTCTCACAAGAATAAGATAAGAAAGGCATGGATAGACAGCAGTTGTTCTGAACAAGATCTGGGGGTTTTAATGGACCATAAGCTCAATGTAAGTCAATAGTGACTGAACTTGCCCAAAAAGTTAAGGCAATCTTGACCTCCTTGTTGAGAGAGGCATAGTTTCCACAAATGGGGAAGCATTTGTCCCACTACATTCTACTTTTGCCTCACTTCATCTGGAATATCATGTTCAGTTCTGGGCATAACAGTTGAAGAAGGACATTGATAACCTGGATGCTGTCCTGAGGAGGCTGACTAGATAATGAAAGAATCTGAACCAACATTATATGAGGATCAGAGGAACTATGGAAACTCAGTATGAAAAGGAAAAGATTCAAGAGGGACAGAACATTAGTCTTCAAGTATTTGAAGAGCTATCACATAGAAAATGAACTAAATTTGCTTTCTTTGGCCCCAGAGGCCTAAATCAAGACTAATGGGTGGAAGTTTCAAAAAGATAAACTTAGTTTCAAAGAAAAACTTTCAACAATTTAAACTGTCCAAAAGTGGAATGGAATACTTCAGGAAGTAGTTGGTTTCTCCTCCTTGGAGAACTTCAAATAGAAGCTGACTGGGATAGGTTATACTGCTGAAGTCTCTACACAATCTCCAGTTCTGTGATTCTTCCATTCTGTAATTCCATAGCTATGCTCATGAAGGGGCATCCAGGGTCTTGAGGTCCCATCTTGGGCTTCCTAAAGCAAGCACATGTTGATTACCATCACCTCAGGCCACCATTGCTGCTGAGGTGGAAAAGAGGAAGATTATCTTTCCACCACCTTTTGTTGGAAGGCCACAGGAGAACTGGTCTGGATATGTCCCAAAAGGGTACAGGAAAAGGAAGACAGAGCTTTTTCACAGCTCTTATATCATATTGCTTCCTTCTGACTCAGTGTCCAATCATATTTGACAGGGTCCAGTCATGGGGATACATGAGGACTAATCAAGAGTCTACAAGTTGTAAATACCATTTAGCAAGGGCATAAAACAAAGACATCACCAAGCATGTTCCCTGGGATGGCCCACGATACATTATCATAAAATCACAGACCTTATAGATGAAGTACTTCAGAGTGATCTGAGAGGAGGATCTCAGAGACTATCTTGTTCAATTCCTCATTTTACAGATAAGGAAACTCAGGTGCAGGAAGATTAATTGATTTGCCAAAAATCGCATTAAAAATGAAGTAGCAAAATTGGGATTTGAACCCACCTTTTCTGACTCCAAATCTATACCACACTACCTTCTATGCATTCTGTCTTTCATTAGAACCAGTCTACTCTTCATCCCTAAATGCAATGTTACCACTTGGCTCCATACCTGTGTTTCTATAATGCAGTTGGAATGCTGGTCCCCTCTTCTCTGATTATTCTCTTTCCAATTTTTTTCTCAAAGTCTCTAGTTCTACTTTTCTTATCTCTTGCTTCATTTCTTTCATCCATTCTTTGACTTCTTATAGTCAAGCCATTCTTATTTTTCTGAGGCTTTACTTAGCTATTTCATAGGTACTCCCTTTTAGAGGTTTACGTTTTGGACTTCCCTTAATCCATAATATATCTTTGCTTTATCAAGAGTTTTCTTCTGTTTACTCATTTTCTCTTGCCTCACTTTCTAGATTGGGACTTTGTGCCAGGCTCAGCCTCTATTGCCTCCCACAATCCTGGGGAACACTGGGAAAATTGAGTTTAATCCTGTCCCCTCTGTAATCTGGAAGCAAAATCCCACTAGGTAATAGCCCAAGGAAGACAGAGATGGGGCAGAAGTGTCAGCATGCAGTGAACCTCAGAGTCTACCAGAAGGCTTAAATTCAGCCCAATCATCAATATCCAGTCGGGACCTGTCAGGGCTGCACCAGTAGACAAACTGAGCTTGCAGGAGGTTTTTGTAAAGAGCCAAACTGGTCAACACACACATCAGATTGCTAAAGGACAGAGATCTAAGCCTGGAACTGAAACAACATGAGGGGACTGGTCCCAGTTTTAGGTCCTATTCCATTTTTTTTAGGATAGAATTATGGAAGAGGCCAGATCAAGACCCAGTCAACCCCATTTCAAACCATGTCAGTGGCATCTAGACAGTATCAGGGACAGGACTTTAGCCTAGTCACTCCATTCGTGAATGCAAGTGAAACCAGAGCTCACAATAGCTTTAAGTGCCCCCTGAAGAGCCCATGACCATGAAACCTATGACAACACTTTGGATTTCTTCTTGTACTAGTCTGGATCAGATGGAGAAGCATACTTCCTTAATTTTATTAAATTTGTGCTTCATGTAAAACTCTTTTTCCTCTTTACTGCAGTATTGCTCAGCGAAGTTAGCTTTGTTTGGAACCTTTCATGGCACTTCTCTGCCAGAAGTCAATCCTCTTCTCTAAAAGGTGAGCCCCATTCAACCTTAGGATACTACTACTAATCTGTGACTGTTCCCCACATTCTCTAAGTGCCAATGAAAACACCAGGCTAATAAGGCATGGAAGACACAACAAGTTTTATTACATACCCCAAAGAATATAGAAAAGATTTGTTCTTGAACCTATCTCCAGTCAAGAAAATTTTATAGTTTTGTTTGTTCCAACTCACAGAGGGACTTATACAGTTTTCTTTAGACTTCTAGCATTACCCTGGTGTTAAGGCTCCTCCATGAAAGACAAGAACTTGCAGTTCCTAAAGAATCAGGCATCTCACATTTTAACTCAGTCCTATTTTCTTTTTCTTTTTTTCCCCACTTAATAGTATTTTATTTTTTCCAATTTCACATAACAATAGTTTTCAACATTCACTTTTAGAAGATTTTGAATTTCAGACTTTTTTCTCCCTCCTTCTTCCCCCCTCCCTCCTTCCCAAGCAGACAAGCAAGCTGATATAGGCTATTACATGCTGTGCAATCATATTAAACACATTTCCACATTAGCTATGCTGTGAAAGAAGAATCAGAGCAAAAGGGAAAAACCATGAGAAAGAAAAAAATGAGAAAATAGCCTGCTTCAATCCGCCTTCAGACTCCATAATTCTTTCTCTGGGTCTGAGTTCCACTTTCTATTATACAGCACTTCCCTAACTTAAAGAGAGCCAGCCTAGAGTTGAGGCTCCTGCAAGTAAAAGGAACTCAAAAGGTTTTCTCTCCCTTTCCTATCCACATGACTTACACTATTAATGAAGAGCAGGGAATGAATTTGTTCCAGGGGCTGTGCGGGGAGGGAACGAGCGAGGGGAGGAGATTGATAATTGCTTTACAAGTTGCTGAAATACGTGATTAACCTTCATCTGCTTTAGTAACATTTTCTCCATTACTTTCTTAAGCCAGGAAATCAGCAAAACAATAATTCAAGAACTGACTTGTAGTATCTGCTGATTTCTAAGGTGTAAACACTCACTTTGTAAATTTAACAACTGGGGGCCATTGGAGCTCCCTTGAGCAATCCCTTGATTTGCTCTTGGTCTACTTCATATCTTGATGCCCCATTATTCCTTTGTTCCAGCTCATGTAACTGCTAGCTTGAACCAGAAATTCTTCTGTCAGGCCCAAGAACAGGTCCCCTGTTGCTCTACACTACTGCCACTCTACCGCCACTACTGGATCAAATTCCCATAGTTCCTACCTTTGCCCAGAAACTACTCACCTCAGTCCAGGAATTCCTAATCCCTCCATCGCTCCTGCTCTGCCCTTCACACATTGCTTCCATCTACTGTCTACTGTCACTGCTAGTATGTCTTCCATCACTGCCATCAACTTCCCCTTCTGCATCAAAAGGCACCAGCTCTTACGGTGAAATAGCCAGGACCAATATGCCTCTCAGCTAGCTAATACCTCCCAGATAAGTTAGGGCAAATGAATTCAATCCACCTCTTCTCCATCCCAATGCAGATAGAGTTCATGACGTTTGGCTGAGGCTTTTTGAGTCTAAGGGGAAACACACACACACACACACACACACACACACACACCAACACCAACAACAATAACAACACTCTCACTCCTTTCCATTCCACTTTTCAATTCCCATCATCCTCCCACTCCTCCATCCCCTACCCCCACCAGCCTTCACTCCTATCACTCCAGCCCTACACTGACTAGGGACAGACCATGAAAATTATACCAAGGCTTCAAGAAAGCACTAGAAATACCAGAGGGAGAAAAAGTAAAGCTGGGGACCTTTCTATCAAAGTTGCCACAATGTCCAACACTCAGGTCCCCACAACACTTATGTTGCTTCCTCTTTGCAGAATGTCTCCCTTCTTACATTCATAGATTGAAGTCCCCATCCTTTAAAGCCCAATTCCAATACCACTTCCTCCATGAATCCTTCCCTCACTGTATCTCCCTTTGCACTTGTCATTGCCCTACTTTTGCATCTCTATACAAGATTGGGTTTGAATCTTAACCTGCCCCCTTGACAAATAAATGTATTCCTGGAGGGTAGTGCCCTTACTTAAGTTTTCTGGAAGAATCAGCACAGTGCATCTTTGGCATAGTGCTAGGCACCCTATAGGTGCAAGGTTTTTCGTTAAGTGAATGAATTCTACTTTGCTTTGATACTTTAAAGTGATTTTCACTCAGGTTCTTTCTTCAGCTTCTTAAACTCATTTAATTATTTCTAAATTCACTTGTGGCTCTGACATTCTGTGAATCTATTGAAGAGTGGACATCTAATCTAAAAATGAACTCATTCTCTTCCCCCTGCTCCTCAAACCCTCTCCTGTTCCTAATTTCGCTATTACTGTTGAGGATAACCTTGACTACCCTAGTCACCCAGGCTCACAACCTAGATGTTATCTTCAGCTCATCACCTTCTCTCACCCCTCCCCTATGTAATCAGCACTCAAGTTCTGCTGTTTCCACCTTTATTACATCTCTCCTATATACCCCCTTCTCTTCTCAGACCCTGCAGGTAAAGGACCTGGTCAAGGCCCTCATGTCCTTATACCTGAACAGCAGCAGTACCTGCTAATTGATCTCCCTGCCTCTTCTTTCCCCATTGCAGTCCAACTTCCACTCATCCATCAAAGTCATATTCTTCAAGTGCAGATCTGACCATGTCATCCCTCCACTCAATAAAATCCACTGGCTTGCTGTCACCTCCAAAATCAAATATAAAATTCTGTGTGGGGTGTCCAAAGACCTTCATAATATGCCCTTCCTTTTCTCTCCAGTCTTCTTTCTACTTACACTGCTCTTCCACCTTGCACCCTTGACCAACATACTCTTTGATCCAGTGATACTGGCTTTTCTTTCCAGTTCCTCAAACAAAACACTCCATCTTCCCATTCTGGCCATTTTCATTGGCTATCTCCCATACCTGGAATGTTTTGCCTCCTTATCTCTGCCCCAAGTTACACCAGCTTCCTTCAAGTCCCACCTAAAAATCTCACATTCTCTAGGCCTTCGAAGATGGCAGAATAGAAGAACAGACCCATAGAAGCTGTCCTCCCATAGCCCATAAAATACCTGTAAAAAATGACTCTAAAATTCTAGAAGGGCAGAAGCCACAAAATGAAGGAGTGAAACAAATTTCCAGCCCAAAACAGCCTGGAAGGCCAACAGGAAAGGTCTATCATGCCAGGCTTGGAGCAGAGCACAGACCAGCCTTGGCCTCATGGCACAGACAGGACTGGAGCAGGCTTCAGGGTGTGGAATCATGGGTAGCAGTCGAGGTTCCCAGATTTCTCAACCCACTAATGCCAAAGATGGCTTCAGAGCCAAGTAAGAAAGCTCTTTCACCTGGGTGAGAGGGGAGGTCAGTCTGACCCCATCCCTGGCCCCAGGGTGGTGGCAGCTACTGCATCCAGCAGTGTCCACTTTTGGAGCCCTAAGCCTAAAGATCAAGCATCTGATCTGGATCTCAGCCCTGAGTGTCAGTCCTGGAGTGAGGAGGAGCAGTGCATGGTGGAGCTGGTGGTGGCAGTGGAGAGGGAACTCCACTCACAGGTCCAGGGCAGAAAAGAGTGTTGTGGTGGCTCACAGATCAAAGCACAAGCCAGGAGAGGAATAAACTTCTCTCCCTTGATTGTGCTACCTTGGAGGAACTGAGAACTTACAGGTCTCTAGAGATATCTCAGAGAACAGCTGCACAAAATCTCAGAAGCCTAGGGTAATATACCTTCTACTTTTTGACAAAGGACATAAAAGTCAAGTAACTGACTGGGAAAATGCCCAAAAAAGGAGAAAAAAATAAGACTATAGAAGGTTACTTTCTTGGTGAAAAGGTATTTTCTTCCATCCTTTTGGGTGAGGAAGAACAAAGCATACCATCAGAGGAAGACATCAAAGTCAAGGTTTCTACATCCAAAACCTCTAAAAAATATTCAATTGTCTCAGGCCATGGAACAGCTCAAAAAGGATTTTGAAAACCAAGAAGGAGAGGTGGCAGAAAAATTGGGAAGAGAAATGAGAGCCATGCAAGAAAATCATGAAAAGCAAGTCAACAGCTTGCTAAAGGAGACCCAAAAAATGCTGAGGAAAATAGCACTATTAAAAATAGATCAACCCAAATGGCAAAAGAGATCCAAAAAGCCAATGAGGAGAAGAATGCTTTAAAAGGCAGGATTGGCCAAATGGAAAAGGAGGTTCAAAAGCTCACTGAAGAAAATAGGTCTTTAAAAATTAGAATGGAGCAGATGGAAGCTAATGACTTTATGAGAAACCAAGAAATTATAAAAGAAAACCAAAAGAATAAAAAAAAATGGAAGACAATGTGAAATATATCATTGGAAAAATAACTGACCTGGAAAATATATCTAGGAGAGATAATTTAAAAATTATTGGTCTACCTGAAAACCATGATCAAAAAAAGAGCCTAGGCATCATCTTCCAAGAAATTATCAAGGAAAACTGCCCTGATACTCTAGAACCAGAGGGTAACATAGAAATGGAAAGAATTCACCAATCACCTCCTCAAAGAGATCCCAAAAAGAAAACTCTTAGGAATATTGTAGCCAAAGTCCAGAGTTCCCAGGTCAAGGAAAAACAAGCAGCCAGAAAGAAGCAATTCAAGTAATGTGGAAATACAATCAGGATAGCACAGGATTTAGCAGCTTCTACACTAATGGATCTAAGGACTTGGAATATGATCTTCCAGAAGTCAAAGGAGATAGGATTAAAACCAAGAATCATCTATCCAGCAAAATTGAGTATAATACTTCAGGGGGAAAATGGAATTTCAATGAAATAGAGGACTTCCAAGCATTCTTGTTGAAAAGATCAGAACTGAATAGAAAATTTGACTTTCAAATACAGGAATCAAGAGAAACATGAAAAGGTAAACAGGAAAGAGAAGCCTTAAGGAGCTCATTAAAGTTGAAGTGTTTACATTCCTACATGGAAAGATGTTATTTGTTAACTCATGAGACCTTTTTAGGGTCATTAGAGAGAATATACACATGTATATATATTTATGTATGTATGTGTATGTATGTATATGTATAAATATATGTTTATATGGGTATGTATGTATTTTACATTACTTATGTGTAGGTATGTACATGGGTGTATGTGTATATAGAGAAGAAAGGGCATAGGCTGAGCTGCACATGAAAGGAGAATACCAAAAAAAAATGTGCTCTTGAGTGGAATGTACTAGGAGTAAGAGAAAGGGAGAGGTAGAATGTAGCAAATCTTCTCACATAAAAGAAGGAAGAAAGAGCTTTTTCAATAGACAGGAATGGGGGGGCGAGAATGAAAGGAAATAAGTGAGCCTTACTCTCATTGGATTTGGTTTAAGGAGGGGATAACATACTCAATTTGATATGGAACTCTATTTTATCTTACAGGAAGGCAAAGGGGAAGGGGATAGGAGAGGGAAGATAGCAGAAGGGACAACAAATTGGGGAAAGGGATAATCAGAAGCAAACTCTATTGTGGGAGGACAGGTCAAAGGAGAGACTGGAATAAATGAAGGGCAGGATAGAATAGAGGGAAATGTGGTTAGTCTTTTACAATATAACTATTATAGAAGTGCTTTGCATTGTTACACATGCATGACCTATATTGAATTGCTTGTTTTCTCAATGAGGGTGAGTAGGCAGGGGGGGAAGGAAGAGAATATGAAACTCAAAGCTTTAATAATGATGTTAAAAATTGTTTTAGCATGCAACTGAAAATTAAGATATACAGACAATGGAGTACAGAAATCTATTTTGCCCTACAGGAAAATAGAGGGGTAGGGGGATGGAAGAAGGGTGGGTAACAGAAGGGAGAACAGACTGGAGGAAGGGGTGGATGAGGTGTATGCTGTCCTGGGGTGGAGGGTGGGGAGAGATGGGGAGAAAATTTTGAATTCAAATTCTTGTGGAAATGAATGTAGAGAACTGAAAATAAATAAATTTTTAAAAATAAAAGCCCACCTTCATGATTCTCCCTTAATTCTAGTACATTCCCTGTGTTGATTATCTATAATTTCATATATATGTGCATGTATTATATATACATTATGTATGTGTATTGTATACATATATGTGTTCATACATACATATATATATATATATATATATATATATATATATATATATATATTTATACATAGTTGTTTGCAGGTTGTCTCCTTCATCAGAATATGAGACCCTTGACAGCAGAGTATATTTTGTTTGCTTGTTTGTTTGGTGTGGTTTTATCTTTTATTTTTATCTTTGTACTTCCAGAGTTTAGCACAGTGCCTGACATACCTTACACACTTAAATGCTTATTGATTGGCTAATTTTAAAATTGTGATCTATTGCTTTTTATAGACAAAAGATAGATGTGTCATCAACAACCATGTTTCCTGCAAAAGTTCTATGATATCACTGTTGTGTGTCTCTTACCCAAAAGCATAACTCATTTTAAAAATATTGCAATGCTTTTATTTTGTTATTTAAGGTACTTTTTTTCACTGGCATAGAGCAAAACCCCTTTACCTGGGAGTTCCAAATCTCCTGTTAATTGTAGGACCTTAGGTAAGTCATACAATTCAAAAGACTTCAGAGGAAGGAGAGGAGAGCTCACAACTTAGAAATGGATAAAAGAGAAAGAGGGGAATGTGCATGGGAGGAAGGGAGAGTCTAGTAAGGGCAAGCTGACTTTGGGAGAAAAAGCCTGTCTGTTTTTAATCTGCTCTTTGTGAGAGGCCTATTTTCAAGAAACATATTATGTAAAGGGTGATATTATCATGTAGATGATACCAATTTACTACCATAATCTGAGCAGAATCCTGCTTTGCTATGTGATTGCTGCAGTTACCATAGATATTTCTAAATAATAACACTGAAGTAGGTGTCCACTCTTCAATAGATTCACAGAAAGTCAGAGCTACAAGTGAACTTAGAAATAAACTAATTTAACTCCTTCATTTGATAGACAAAGAAACCAAGACCCAGGGAAGAGGAATGTCTATCCTCCCTCCCCAAATGACACAGTAAATTAGTGGCAGAGTCAAGACTAGGCCCCAGGCTCCTATTTATAAATCCACTGTACCAAGTGAACAGTTACCTGTTCTTAAAAAAAAAAATTTAAGATGAATTGTTCACAGATAGAGAGCTGAAAGAGACTTACGTCATCTAGTTTGACACCTTCATTTTAACCATGAAAAACTGAAGCCCACAGAGTTACCCACAGTCTCCCACATGGTACATTAAAGAACCTAGGTCTCAAGAGTTCAAATTTAGTGGTCTTTCTACTGTACGAGGTGTTTCACAATATAAACTTTCTCATAAGTGCCATTGCTCAAAAGCCATTGGTAATAGGGACATTGGCAATTCTGTCATACATATTCTATACTATAGCACTCAGGCCTGATATCGTCATGGCCTCAATTATAAAAACACTCATGGTTTCATTTAAGTCAAACAACATAAATTGTATCGTACATTTGGTTTATACATTTTGAGGGAACTGGGGTAGCACAGTAACTGGGCCTGGAGTCAGGAAGACCTGAGTTCAAATGCAACCTCAAATATGTACTAGCTGTATGACTCTGGGCAAGTCACTTAACCTCTGCCATTCTCAGTTGCCTCAACTGCAAAATGGAGGTAATCATAGTTCCTATTTCCCAGGATTATGAGGATCACATGGGATAATATTTGTAATACATTTTGCAGAATGTCTGGCACTTAATAGATGCTTCTCTTCTTCCTACAAGTCAGCCTCTCACTGAGTTTAAATCCATTCAGTTATTCAGAAGGAACAGGAAAGTTTCCGGAGGTCAACTTGGAATCCTGATACGTACTTTCAAAAGGCTATTTTTTTTCCTTCTTCTCTATTTGCTCAAGCTGAGGGTGATAAATCCTAGCTTGTGAAATGATAGCCTACAACAGCACAGTGAGTTAAGGAGTGAAAGCATTATTATCCCCATTTTATAGCTGAGTTTGCTGAGCCTGAGATATTAAATGTCATTCACAAATCACAGAATGTCAGAGTTAGAGAGGAATGGAAAGATCATCTAATCCAAGGGTTCCTAAACATTTTTTTTTGGTGATATGGACCCCTTTGGTAAAGTCTATAGTACCCTTTTCAGAATGTTTTTAAAATGCACAAAATAAGATACATTAGATAGCAAAGAAAATCAATTGTATTGAACTAAAGTTGTAATATTTTCCCATCCAAATTCATGGATCACTTGAAGTTTATCCACATACCTGTGTGCCCCAGATCAAGAACATTTGAACCAATATCATCCTTTCATGTTACGGATTAAAAGAACTGACCAGGAAAGTGACTTTTCCATGATTACTTAGCTACTACACGGTGGAACTGGGGCTATAACTCAGATCTGTTAACTCCAAGTCCAGGCCTCTTTCTTTTATGCCACAGCTGTAAAAAATAAAGCAATTTCCATGAGAAAACCAGTCAGGCTTCTGAAAAATTTTAATTCTCTCCCCTAGGAAAAAAACGTATATGTACATATATCTATATATGTATATAGATAATTGACACAATGAAACTCGATATATGATTATAATTAATTTCAATGCATCTATATAAAGATTTACCAATAGTTTGTAGGCTATTCTAAAACATATTGGTGGGTGAAAATCAAGTACTTCATCTCCCTTCTATATATAGCTCTTTCTGGCTTTGTTTCTCAAGCCTCAGGGACCATTCAATATGTTTAATTATATCAGGTGTTTTGAATCAAGATTGCTTTTAATGCTTCTCTGAAGAATCAGTGATAGAGCTGGGGAAAAAACCTTGAAAATCTGAAATGTTGAAGAGGAGTTGGTCTCCTCCTCTCTATCTTGCTTATCTCATCCTGCTATAGTCAGGGACATTTATTTAAAACAGAATAATTGTTTCCTAGCAGCATGTCAATGTACATTGATTACTCCCCAACTAAAGCCATCTTCCAGGGCTGTGATATTAAGAAAGACCTGCATGGGGAAGACAATGCTTGTGCCTAGGTGTCTTACTACTATGGAGTACAAGCGCAAGAAAATAAGCTACTAATGTCTATCCACAAGCATATATTTCCTAAGCCCTCACTTTATGCAAATCATTGCCAGGTAGAGAGGAAGAAAAGGAAATTAGCCAAGACTCATTCCCTGACCTCATTCAGTTTTCAGTCTTGTAGGAAAACGTGACACAAACACAGTTAATTAAAGAACACAATATAACATGATAAGCAAATTAAAAGGGTATATAAAAAAAAGTACCATGTGAGACCCTGGAGGAGATTATTACAAAGTTTATTGACGAAATTATTCAAAAACACAACTAAAGATCAGCTGCTCTATTTTCATGCAACACTCAAGCAGCTCTGGGCTTTCAGACTCAGAAATGAAAGTATTTAGCCACCCTCCCCTGATAACATAGACCAATAACAAATTCTTGTGCATTCACCCCAGACTGATGACCAGAGCAATAAATAACTGGTGATTTTGGTGCCTCAGGCAAGCACTCTGAAGTATGCCACCAAGTTACCTTCATGATTCATGATATAAAAATTCATGATGAAAAATTTCACTTGAGTAGACTGGGAAACTCCAAGACAAGATACCAACCTCATGGAGGAGAGATCCAAGCATACTGTCCTTTGGGAAAAACAGACATTCTAGGATGCCACAACTGGGAAGGCTACTATTTCAGATTATGAAGGAAGAAGTAAGGCAAGACCAAACGCTTTTAAATAGTATCTTACATGAAGGCTGGTCACTGCTAGAAAGGAAGGGATCATCTTGTAACTTCTAACCCAATCCAGAGGTAGCTACCAAGTGCCCACTCTATGCAAGGCACTGGGTTCATTAGAAGATGCAAAGAATAACGATTTGCTAACTACTTGGTTAGCTCAATATTTCTGAGTTTCTGAGTAGAATTGTTGTCAACATGTAAATGATAATAGTTAGGACTGATAGAGTACTTTACGGTTTGTGAAGCCCTTTACAAATATCATCTCATTGGATCTTCACAACTCTGTGAGGTGGATGCTATTATAATTCCCATTTTCTAGTTGGGGAAACTGAGGCAGACAAAGGATACATTGCTAGCAAGTATCTGAGACTGGAATTGAACTCAAGTCTTCCTGACTCTAGAGCAGCTAGGTGGTACAGTGGGTGGGATGCTGGGTCTGGAGTCAGGAAGGTTCATCACAAGCTATGTGACCCTGGGTAAGTCACTCAACCCTGCTTGCCTTGGTTCCTTCATCTGTAAAATGGGCTGGAGAAGGAAATGGCAAATCACTCCAGCATTTTTGACAAGAAAACCCCCAATGAGGTCACGAAGATTTGAATAACTTCCTGGCTCTAGTTCTAGTACTCTATCTACTAGGCCACCTAGTAAATTAATCTAGCAAATGTTTAAAGTGGACCATTTAAAAATTATATTTGCAATTTTCTATCCCCTAAATATCAAAGTCCTAAGATAAAGACCCAGTCAGCCCACTCTGTATGGTTCTTTGGCATCTATTTCCCTGGATGCTAATTTAATATAGTCTATGATCTTTTTCTTCTTTGAACATTTTTATACTCAATTATCCCCAGATAACTTTCTGGGTGGTAAATACAACCTTGACCTCCTTTCTTATCATATATATATTCCCTATAACCCATTTCCCCATCATCTAATATTCCAACTTATTCCTCCCCCCACCAAAAAAAAAAAACCCAACTTTTCTTCTCAGTACACAACTATAATTCCCTTGTGGGGAGAGCGCAGGAGAGAGATTTGAAGAGTTTGGAGGTTGAGAAATTGTTTCATAATTTCATTCAAGGAGGGGTTGCCTGTTTTTTTTGTTTGTTTGTTTTGCAGCGATATAGTTCTTGTTCTAACTAGTTTATGTTTGTCTTTATGGTACCTTGTTATGAAGGGCTCTTCTTGACCTCCAGAGTTGTCTCTCGAGTTGCCCAATCCACTTTTTATTGCCCCATTCTGTTGGGACAATAAAGTAAAGATATGGATGAGAACTGACAAAAAAATCAATCCAATGTTTTGTTTAGGTGATAGTTCTACTCAACATCTAGTTCTGTTGATTCAATTCAACAGTAATGGCATGCGTACCCACTATGTGAAAGGCTCCATGTCTGGAGCTGATTCTTTAAAGAAAAAAATCGCAATACTTCAGTAATTTTTTTTTTCCAGTTTCCACCCAGATGTCTGATGTCATCTCTAGACCCAGGTTGTGATTGAGAGCCGTTTAAGTAAATAAAAATTTTTGTTGAGGTGCCATGTAGTGTCCCTCTATATTATCCAAAGTCTCTGATGAATTCCTGGCAAGCTTATTAATAAAGGTGATTAGTGACTCAGATAAGATAGTGGTTTACTAAAAATTCATTGGCATATGTTTCTGCCTTAAGCTGTCTTACTGGAAATGGATCAATTCACCCGTCTCTCTTAAGGTTAGTGCTGTCTACCTCCAAAGCACTGGGAGAGCCAACACTGCCACCTCCTGGTTGTGTGCCACATAGCACATGGTCACGGTTTCACTCAAAACACATCAATATTGATGGGGATTGAGTTCATTATCTAATTCCCTCTATTCCCAAGAAGTTTTCTATAATGACCTTCACATAGTAACAGAGCTAGAAACTGACAGAGCAGAGCTTTCTAATACCTGTTCCCAAAGGAAGAGTTCAGCAACTCCGTTGTAAACCTTCATTTCATTGTTCGTGTTCATACAGGGAAAATATCCCCACCTCCAGCCTGGGGTGTGCTATAAATATTAAGTTGGAAGTGATTCCTACCTATTTGCATAACAAAGAAAAGAATGGCTTTATACTCCAATCAATGTTGAAAAATCTTTCAAAGCCGCCGAGGGTCTCTAACAAGTACCATTCTAACTGGCCTGATCATTCTTTAAACAAACGTTTACTGAGCACCTGCTGATGTGACCAGCACTGAGCATCAGTCAGAAAGGGGAGGAGGGGGTTCTTAATGGGCCTTACCAGTATCCTTAGGAAAAGTCAAAAATTACTGGAATTTACAGCAGAATTTTAACTAGAGAGGGGTGATCAGGGCTCTGTCCCAGAGCATCAAAATTGCTGGCACAATTCACATCCCTTCATCACTATAGAAACAATTAAATAGCCCCCAGTTAGCAAGAATAATTAAACTATGAAGCTACCAGATGGTTTGTGCTTTCTTTTTCTAGCAACCACATCTCAGAGTTCCCTCTACCACATCTCCAACAAGAAAGTGGTCTCTCTATATTATATGAGCCTTATCTCTTCTCCTATAGCTGAATTTGTCTAAAAAGGTTGATTTGAGGGCATTTTTATGCTTTTTGTCCGAATAGCGTTTTGTGAAGCTTGCCTCACAAGCTAAAATGCTAGATTTCGCTCTATTGAAACTTACTTTTCTTAGAAGAGAGTGACTCCATTCACACAGAGGGGGCTTAGTCTTGGCAAATCTCCCATGTTTCGAATCCGAAAATTATCTTCGCTGCTTCCTTCTTTATCACCCCTATGGCCACTCATTTGCCAAAGCCTGTTGATTTTTTTTCTCTATAATATTTCACACATCCACCTCCTTTTCTCTATTCTCATTATCCTAGCCCAAGTACAAGTCTTATTGCCAGTGTCAGACCTCCTGTCTCCATTTTGTTCTCTAATTCATCCACATTTAGCTATATTAATCACTTTGAATCTGGTCATTCAATGGAAGAGCAATGGTTCTGAAGAAAAGGACCTGGTTTCAAATGTCTTCTTTGAGACCTTCTGCCTATGTGAGCTTCAGCAAGGCATGAACCTTCTTGGTTCTCAGTTTCCCCATTTACAAAATGAAGGAGTTGACTAGATGGCCTCTGTGGGCCCTTCCAGATCTAAATCTTATGAACAGTCAACAAGCATTTATTAAGGACTTACTATATATCAAGCACTAATGCTAGACACTGGATTTGCAAAGTCAAAAACTGAATAATCCTTACCCTCAAGGCCCTGACATTCTAGAAGGGGAGAAAATATGCAAATCATTTCCCTGCTGCTCTACTCAAAGTTCCAAATTGCTCTCCAGAATGGTTGAATCAGCTCACAGCTCCATCAACAATGAATTAGTGTTCCAACTCTCCCACATCTTCTTCAACATTTATCCTCTTCCTATTTTGTCAGGTTAACCAATCTGATAGGTGTGATGTGGTACCTCAGAGTTGTTTTGATTTGCATCTCTCTAATCAATAGTGATTTAGAACATTTTTTCATATGATAATAGATAGCTTTAATTTCTTCCTCTGAAAACTCCCTGGTCATATCCGACCATTTATCAACTGGGGAATGACTTGCATTCTTGTACATTTGACTCAGTTCTCTATATGTTCTAGAAATGAGGCCTTTATCACAGACACTAGTTGCAATAATTCTTTCCCAGTTTTCTGCTTCCCTCCTAACCTTGGTTGCACTGGGTTTGTCTGTGCAAAAACTTTTCAATTTAATGTAATCAAAATTATCCATTTTGCACTTCATAATGTTCTCTATCTCTTGTTTGGGCATAAATTTTTCCATTCTCCATAAACCTGACAAATACCCTATTCCTTGCTCCCTTAATTTGTTTATAGTATCAACCTTTATACCTAGATTATGTATCCATTTGGACTTTATTCTTGTGTATGGTGTCAGGCACTGATCTATGCCCAGTTTCTGCCACATTTATCCAGTTTTCCCAGCAATTTTTGTCAAACAGTGAGTTCTTATCCTAGAAACTGAGATCCTTAGGTTTATCAAACAGTAGGTTGTTATATTCATTGACTCCTGTGTCTCGAGTACTTAATCTATTCCACTGGTCTACCCCTCTGTTCCTTAGCCAGTACCAAGTGGTTTTCATGACTGCTGCTTTATAATACAATTTAGGATCTGGTAGGGCTAGGCCATCTTCCCTAGCATTTTTTTTTCATTAGTTACCTTGATATTCTGGGATATCTTTTGTTATTGATATTTTTTGTTCTTCCAGATGAATTTTTATATTATTTTTTCTAGCTCTAGAAAATAATTTTCTGGTAGTTTGATTAGAATGGCACTGAATAAGTAAATTAATTTAAGTAGAATTGTCATTTTTATTATGTTAGCTCGGCCTACCCATGAGTAACTGATATTTTTCCACTTACTTAGATCCAACTTTATTTGTGCAAAAAGTGATTTGTAATTGTGTTCATATAGTCCCTGGGTTTGTTTTGGCAAGTAGACTCCCAGATATTTTATAGTGTCTACCCTAGCTTTAAATGGGATTTCTCTTTCTATCTCTTACTATTGGGCTTTTTCTGTAATATATAAAAATACAGATGATTCATGTGGGTTTATTTTCTAACCTGCAACTTTGCCAAAGTTATTTATTATTTCAAGTAGTTTTTTACTTGATTCTCTGAGATTCTTGAAGTATGTCATCTGCAAAGAGTAATAACTTAGTTTCTTCTTTGCCTAGCCTAATTCCTTCAATTTCTTTTTCTTCTATTATTACTATAGCTAGCATTTCTAATATCATATTGAATAACAGTGGTAATAATGGACATCTTTGTTTCACCCCTGATCTTATTGGAAATACATCTAGTTTGTCCCCATTACATATAATGCTTGTTGATGGTTTTAGGTAGATACTGTTTATTATTTTATGGAAAGTTCCATGTATTCCTATGCTTTCCAGTGTTTTCAATAGGAATGGGTGCTGTATTTTGTCAAAAGCTTGTTCTGCATCTATTGAGATAATCATGTGGTTTCTGTTAGCTTTATTGTTGATATGATCAATAATGCTAAATATTTTTTCTAATATTGAACCAGCCCTGCATTCCTGCTATAAATCCTGCCTGATCATAATGTATTATTCTCATGATGAGTTGCTGTATTCTTTTTGCTACAATCTTATTTTAAATTTTGGCATCTATATTCATTAGAGAAATTGGTCTATAATTTTCTTTCTCTGTTTTGGCTCTTCCTGGTTTAGGTATCAGAACTATATTTGTATCATAGAAAGAATTTGGTAGGACTCCTTCTTCAGCAATTTTTCCAAATAGTCTATATAGTATTGGAACTAGCTGTTCTTTAAATGTTTGATGGAATTCACTTGTAAATCCATCTGGCCCTGGAGATTTTTCCTAGGGAGTTCATTAATGACTTGTTCAATTTCTTTTTCTGAGATGGGGTTATTTAAGTATTCAACTTCCTCTTCTGTTAATCTGGGCAATTTATATTTTTTAAAATAATCATTCATCTCATTTAAATTGTAGAATTTATGAGCATACAGTTGGGCAAAGTAATTTCTAATTATTGTTTTAATTTCCTCCTTGTTGGAAGTTAGTTTACCCTTTTCATTTTTGATATTGGCAATTTGGTTTTCTTCCTTTTTTTAATCAAATTGACCAAAGGTTTATCAATTTTATTAGTTTTTTTCACAAAACCAATTCCTAGTTTTATTTATTAGTTAAATAGTTTTCTTAATTTCAATTTTATTAATCTCTCCTTTGGTTTTTAGTATTTCTAATTTGATATTTACTTGGAAATTTTCAATTTATTCTTTTTCTAACTTTTTCAGTTATATTCCCAATTCATTGATCTCCTCTTTCTAGATTTTATTCATGTAGGCATTCAAAGATATAACACTTTCCCTAAGAACTGCTTTTAAAATATCCCATAAGATTTGGTAGGTTGTCTCATTGTTGTCATTTTCATGAATGAAGTTGTTGATTGTTTCTATAATTTGTTCTATAATTTGTTGTTTAACCCACTCATTCTTTAGGATTAGATTGTTTAGTTTCCAATTAATTTTTGGTTTATATTTCCATGGCCTTTGATTACATATAATTTTTATTGCACTAGGATCTGAGAAGGATGCATTGACTACCTCTGTCTTTTCTGCACTGTATTGTGAGGTTTTTTATGGCCTAGTACATAGTCAATTTTTGTATATGTGCCATGTAACACTGAGAAAAATGTATATTCCTTCCTATTCCTATTCAATTTTCTCTAGAGATCTATCATATCTACTTTATCCAGAGTTTTATTCACCTCCTTAACTTGTTCATTTTGAGGTTAGATTTATCAAGTTCAGAGAGGGAGAGGTTGAGGTCCCCCACTAGTATAGTTTTGCTGTCTATTTCTTCCTGTAACTCCCTTAACTTCCCCTCTAAGAATTTGGATGCTATACCACTTGGAGCATATATGTTTAGTACGGAAATTGCTTCATTGTCTAAGGTGCCTTTTAACAGGATATAGTTTCCTTCTTTATCTCTTTTGATTATATCTATTTCTGCTTTTGCTTTGTCTGAGATTAGGATTGCTACCCCTGCTTTTGTTACATCAGCTGAAGCACAATATATTCTTCTCCAACCTTTTACTTTTGCCCTGTGTGTATACCCTCGTTTCAAATGTGTTTCTTGTAAACAACATATTGTTGGATTATGGTTTTTAATCCATTCTGCTATCCATCTCTGTTTTATGGGAGAGTTCATCCCATTCACATTCACAGTTATGATTACTGTCTATGTCTTTCCCTCCATCACCTTTTCCCCATTTATGCTTTTAGTTCTCCCTTCTCCCTTCCCCTCCACAACAGAGTTTTAATTTTTGACCACCACTCCCTCATTCTTCCCTCCATTCTTTCACCCCCCTCCCTTTTAATACCATTTTCCCTTACTACTTCTTCCCTCCCTTTTAGTCTCCCCTCCCTTTTCTTTCCTCCTTCCCCTCCTATTGCCTATAGAGCTAGTTGTAGTTCTATACTTAACTGAGTTTGTTGCTCCCTCCTTGAACCCAGTTAGATGAGAGTAACTCTCAAACAATGCTCATCTCTCTCCCCTCTTTCCCTCTACTGTAATATAGTTTATGCCTCTTCCTGTGATATAATTTACCTTTTTTCTGACTCCTCCTTTTCACATCTTCCATTACAATCCCTTCTCACTCTTAAATCACATTTTTATCATGATATCATTTACTTTACACCACTCCCTCTGTCTAAGTATATCTCTTCTATATATCATAATAAATATACAATTCTCAAGATTAACAAGTATCATCTTCCCTTATAGGGATGTAAACAGTTTGCCCATATTGAATAGCAAGTTTTTTTCCCCTGTTTACCTTTTTATGCCTCTCTTAAGACCTGTTTTTGAAGATCGAATTTTCTATTGAGCTTTGATCTTTTCATCAGGAAGGTCTGCAAATCCTTTATTTCATTGAATGTCCGTCTCCTTGCCTGAAATATTATGCTCAACTTTGCTGGGTAATTGATCCTTGGTTGTAGTCCCAGCTCCTTTGCCTTACGGAGAATCATATTCCAATCCCTCAGATCTTTTAATGTAGAAGCTGCAAGGTCCTGTGTGATCCTGAGTGTAGCTCCTCAAATATTTGAATTGTTTCTTTCTGACTGGTTGCAATATTTTCTCCTTCACTTGATAGTTCTGGAATTTTGCAACAATATTCCTTCTTGTTTTTACTTTGGGATCCTTTTCAGGAAGTCAATGGTGAATTCTTTCAATGACTATTTTGCCCTCTGGATGTAGAACTTCTGGGCAATTTTTCTTGATGATTTCCTGGAAGATATTGTCCAGGCTCTTTTTTTCATCATGACTTTCTAGTAGATCAATAATCCTTAGATTTTCTTTCCTGGATCTATTTTCCAGGTAAGTTGTTATTGTATAATTAGATATTGTACATTTTCTTCTGTCTTTTCATTCTTTAGATTCTGTTTGACTGATTCTTGATGTCTTATGGAGTCATTAGCTTCTACTTGCCTGATTCTAATTTTTATCAAATTGTTTTCTTCAGTTAACTTTTGTATCTCCTTTTCCATCTGTCTAATTGTTCCTTTTAAGGGGTTATTATCTCCAGCTAGGTTTTGTACTTCCTTTTCCATTTGTCCAATTTCCCTTTTAAATTCTTCTGTGATTTCTTTTTTCATATTTTTAAAGTTGTTGTTCAGTTTTTCTTCTATTTCCCTTATTTGGTTTTTAAAATCCTTCCTGAGCTCTTCCAAGAGTATTCTGTGTGCTTTACACCAGTTCATATGCCCTTTTGAAGTTTCAGATGGGAGTACAGTCTCAGTGCTGACCTTTTTGGTATTCATGTTTTGGTCCTTGTCCCCGTAGAAAGATTCTATGGTCTTTTCTGCTTTGCTTCTTACTCAAGATGATCATTGTTTTCCTGGCTTTTAAAGTAGATCTCTGCATCTGGGATACAGGGAGCTCTGTATCATAGTTCTTGTGCCTAAAACTTTAGACTTTGTGTGTTGTGGCCTCTGGTTCTTTCAGCTACAAGCTAAAATGCTGTAGCTTACCTAGTGCTGAGCTGGCTGGTCTTGGAAAGCAGGGGTCAGGTGAGGTGTTTTGGGGTTTCCCCAGAGTTATCCTGGAACTAACTCATTACATGTGAGGGAGGGGTGGTCTGGCCATAGAAGGTCTCCTCTGCTGAGCTAGAGCATAGGCAAGCTCAGCAGTTGATGATCCCATCTGCACTAGTGTCTTCCCAATTCCCCTGGAATGTTGAGGCACTCCTGAGGTCCTGGTGTTGGTGGTTATGGGCTTCACCCCCATGGGGCTCAGGGTCTTCTCCCTGTCTGCTGAGGTGGGGCTGTCTAGGACAGCTCCAGTCCTACACTGGTCACCTTCAGTCACAACAAGAGGGACCCTCCTTAGGGATTTTCCCACCCTCATGGGCTAAAAGACTGTTTCACTCCTTCTGCTGCTCCCATTCTTCCAGGATTTTTTCTGGAGAGAACAACAAGGGGAGGGAGCTAGCAATTACCTATCACTCTGCCATCTTGGCTCCCAGAAGCCCTTCAGGAAGATTTTTCAATTGTATGTCTCCTTTTCCCTCTTGCAGTCAAGAAGGGCCTTAAGGCTCCAAATGTGATAAACATAAATTCTTTAGGAGAGGTTAGGAAAAGAGGGATGGAAAGTCTTTAAGATTATAAGGGGGAGTTATCTAAAGAGACTGATATGACTACTTAGAGGACTCACCTATCAACTTTAATTTTTAAAAAGATTTATAGAATACAGAAGTGTGGACCAATAAGAACAGATGAGTACAAAAAATGTGGCAGAGCCTGGCAGAAATAAAGTCAGCAGTGAGCTAAGGCTGTCAACAAAAGCCAAGGATGACAAAAATAGAATTTTAGCTAAATTGGGGAAAATAGGGGGATCAAAGAAGAAATAAGAGTGATGTTTAAAATGGATGGGGTACTCACAATTGATGAGAGAGAAAGTCAAGCTGCTCAGTCTTTATTTTGTTTCTGTTTTCTCTGCTAAGAATGCTGTAAGGATCAGAAGGGACAGAATAAAAGTGGGTGATAGAAAATTGATGTCCAAGATAGGAAGGGCAAGAATAAAGTAGCATCTTATTAACTTTGATGAGTTCAAGTGTCCAGGCTCAGTTAAACAACATTTCAAGACACTGAAAAAACTGTCAGTTGTAATCAAAAAGGTCACAGAGAATAGAGATAGGCCATGGATTAAAGAATGACAAAAGTAAGAAAAGGGAAAGGAAGGGAAGGGAAGGGAAGAGAGGGGAGGGGAGGGGAGGGGAAGGAAGGGAATGGAAGGGGAAGGGAAAGGGAGGGGAGGGAAGGGGAAGGGAGGGGAGGGGAAGGGAGGGGAAGGGAAGGGAAGAAAACTTGACATGAATTTGTGACAAAATTTTAGAATGTCCTATTAAAGTAAATATGTAGAAACATCTAGAAAAAAAATGGTGATCCCAAAAAGACAGCATGGATTCATGGTGACCAAATGATATACCTTATTTCTTTTTTTTTCTTTTTACAGAATTATACTTTTGATAGATCAAAGGAATGCTTATAAACCTAGGATTGTAAAATTATGGCTTTGAAAGTTGGAAGGCAGATCAGAGACCATCTAGTCCAACCTGAAAAAAGTGATACCGAAAAGATTAAGTTATTTGCCCAGGGTTCATACAAGTAGTAAGAAGCAGATCCAGGATCTGAATGGAGGTCCTCTGATTACATATTCAGTATTTTTTCTACTGAACTAAGTGTGCATAAGTTTTAGAAAAATCATTGTTAAAATTCCTCATGCTAATATTGTGAAAAAGATAGATGTGCTTAGATGATAACCTAATTAGGTGAAGTCAGGATAGGTTGAATGGTCAGACCTAAAGTATCGTTATGTCTTCATGTCAGCTGGGAGGGGTGACTAAAGTGCAGGCTCCTGGGGAATTTGTGCTTAACTGTGTCCTGTATAATATTTTTTTTTACAAATGCTTAAGGCATAGATGACATGTTGATCATATTTGCAGATAATACAAATCTGCTAGGGAAACCAGAACACTGGATGACAATCAAGATTCAGATCTTGACAGGCTACACCAAATGAAATATGATGAAATTCAGTAGGGATCCATTGAAAGTCTTACACCAGGGTTCCAAAAAAGAAATCACCTTCTTAAATATAAGTGAGGAATGTTTAGATAGACAACACCTCTGAAAAAAGATATGGGAGTTTTTAATGGACCACCAGTCCAAAACAAATCAAGACACCCCAAGAAAGTTTAATGCAGCCCTAGATTATGTTAAAGGAGCGATAGCTTCAAGAAATGAGGGGTTAAAATTATCAGATTGGCTAAAATGATAAATGCTCTTCAATTAGGGAATGGATAAATAAACTGTGATATATGATAGTTATGGAACACTGCTATGATATAAGAAATGATGAGTTGGCTGATTTAGAAAAACAAGCAAAGACTTAGACCTATGCAGAAAGATGCTATCCACCTCCAGAGAAATAGAAGTATGCATAGTATGGTCTTACATGTATGTATATGTTTGTTTATGTATATATACATATATATATAGATGTACTGTGTGTTTATGGATATCTATGTATGTGTGTATATATATATATATATATATATATATATATATATATATATGAGTTTAATTGTAGCAGCAGAGAACAAAAGAAAGAAAGAAGCACAGAAAAGCTGGGTTGCTTTGAAAACAAAGTGTTGGTTTTATTACACAGCTTTTCATGAAATGGAAATTTATTGTTTTATGTTGAATCTTCTCTTATATTCTCCTGTGTACATGAAAATGTTCTTTGTTTCTTTTGTTTTGTTTTGTATTTAAGCTTAAAGAGAATAAAAAAGAAACAAGGAGGCAATCAGCCTGCTGTGTCCTACCTTGGTCAGACCACATCTGAAGTGTTCAATTCAGTTTGGGACATCATATTTTAGGAAGAGCACTGATAAGCTGGAGACTGTCCAGAGAAGAACAACCAGAATGACACCTTGAGTCCCCACCACATGAGAGAGATTGATAAGAACTCAGGCTGTTAAGCTTGGGGGGATAGGAGGTAAGAGGTGATACAATACCTGTGTTCAAGTATCTGAAGGGTTCTCAGGTAGAAAAAAGATTAGGCTTGTTCTCTTTAACTCAGAGGATAAACCTAGCACAATTGGGTGAAATTTACAAAACGATAAATTTAAACTGACCAGGAAGAAAACTTCCTCACAATTAAAGCTTTCCAAAAACAAAATGGACTGCCCAGGGAGAGAGTAAGTCTCCTCTTGTTCAAAGTCTTCAAGCAAAGGCTGAATTACCGCTTGTCCAGTAGGTTGTAAAGGTCAGTCTTGGATAGTCTGGGACTGCGTGGCATCTGAGGTTCCTTCCAATTTTGAAATTCTGTGATTCTGTAAACTGAATGAAATTCACAAGGAAAAGACATTAATTCCTCTGACCCAGGAAGGAAGAAGAATCATAAGATCAGAGGATCACAACATTTCAGGAAAACGGATCTAGAGTAGAAAAGGATCTCAGAAGCCATCAAATCCAACCCCTTCATTTTACAGATGAGGAACATGAGGCCCCAGGGAAGTCAGCTGACCTTGCTCAGGACCACACAGGATGGGTGAAAATGCCCATAATCTTTAGGTTTTTTGTTTGTTTTTGAGATGAGAAGAGGGAAGTTTAGGGATTTCACATCTGATGACCATCATCTTCTCAGTAAAATAGAAGGTGGAGTTATTAGCTGAAAGTGAGTGGAGGAAGTAGAATTCAGGCTCTGAGGATCCAAAAACTCATGCTGCAGAGGCTGTGACCCAGACAGGCATAAAAGCATTGCCAAACAGCAGCGAGGGCCCAGTTGAGGAGAAGTAGCATGAATTTATTGTGAATGACAGGGAAGAATCAGAGGCTATTGGGTACAGCAAGCATCTCTTATAGCAGTAGTCCACCTTCATTCTGCTTTTGTGATTCTGTTCTCTACATATTTCCAGGAAAACAATCCACAAGGACTAACAAAGTGGCTATTGACCCTGAAGTGAGTTATTAACATGCGTTCCCTTGGTAACTGGGAACCAAGGATTTCTTCCCAGAAAAATTTCTTTCTCTGCCTTTACAATAACCCCCTCAATACACACACACACACACACACACACACAATCCTGCTCAGCTCCCAGCCCTATTTTTCTGTGCCAAAGAAGTACATTGTGATAGTATATATAAAGTGCTTCACAAATCTTAAAATGCCATGTAAGTAGTAGCTTCTATTGTTTATGCTGTTATTACACGGTTCCCAAAATTGGTCACTTTAGCATATGTCCAGGAACTTGGGCTTTGTTCCAAGAGACAGATTAGTGCTGCAGAAGCATCAGGGCGGCTCAGCGGAAACTTTGACAGATTTGTAATCATCAGACTTGAGTTTGTCTTATCTCTTACAGTTACTAGCTATTTGACCTTAGGCAAGATACCTAATCTATCTTGGCCTCAGTTTCTCCATCTTTATATAACCTTCTGCCCAAGCTTTGGAGGTTTTCTGGGAGATCACTTTGTGAATCTGTCTTTGAAAGAAGATGAGACTTCTGATTGGCTATGAGGACCCTGAGCTAACACATAATGCTGCTTAAATGGATTTCTTCTGATGGAAGGATTGCAGGATTTGGAGAGAGGTAGATTGAGGGTGGCTTAGATCTGTAAATGTCTTTTGACTTTCAATATTTACAATCCTACAGACTGCTGAGTGCAGATCTCCGAAATCTTTTTCTCGCTTTGAGCTGAGCTCTTATCTCACCCCCAGTTAAAGAACTCATTAATAGCTGTGTGTTGGTTGGTCTAATCTCTTCTATATAGATTAATCTGTGTAACTTCCCAGATTTCTGTTTACTGCTTACTTTGATAAAGAGATTTACTAGCTATTTGAGATTATCTTCTGTGTGACCAGTGTTGGTAGGAGGAAGTTAAACTATTAAGTGTAAATTAAGTGTTACAGTTATCCCTTCCACATCGAGACTTTCCCCATTACAGTTTTGATATATCACAGGTTGGCATAAGAAATTAAATGGGAATTTGGGAAAAATTTTGTGGAAGCCACAAATGACATGCAAAGGTCAGCAGGCAACAGAAAAATGTTCTCAGACTCAACTCAGAAATCCATAAAATACATGTATAATGTCAACCCAAATTTTACAATAAGGTACTGTAAATACCCCCATAAAAGAAAAAGAAAAAATTTAGGAAGAGAGGACTAAAAAATTTTACATGGATTTTCCAGATCGTGAGGGACCCTATACCCTTAACTCCTGGGATGAGGAAGGGACTCCAGAAAGCAACCAGGGAAATTACCTTTTACTTTGAACCTGTTCTATCCCTTGACTTCTAACATTTGAGATGTAGTTTATAGGTGTAATTCTAGCCCAATATCAGGGGTATGACAAAAGCCATCTTCAACCTGCTAGAGAAAATCATTAAATTTTCAGTGTGAGTATTCACACCTCAGAAATCTGCAAACTGATCAAGGGTTAATTATCATTTTGTTTATTGTCTAGAATTAAGAAGGTTATGAAGAAAATATGAATAATGCAGATTGAACTTTAAAATGTGTCATACATATTTCCCACTCTCCCCAGTCAATTGTTAAACATTTGTAAATCCCTATGCTCTCTCTGGGAGATAAAAGAGAATACAAACAAGTGGGCAGCCCTAGCCCTCCCTACTGCTCCCCACAAAGACAGAAATCACAATCTTCCTTAAAGAGAAGTGGACCAGATACCAAATACCCATCCCATGCCTCAGATAAGCCAGCTGTCATATTTAGACAACTTGTGTATGTGTGTTTAAACATGGGCATAGTTAAATACATGGATATAAATTAATCCTGGCTAACAGAAGTCAATACCAGTACCATGTGACATTAAAACCAGAAGGTAATATTTAGCATTGGCAGGTAAAGTGATGGTGACTGACTTCTTCGCTGTCCTAGAAATCCAACACCTTGCATCCCACTCTCACCTCCCCACCCCCATCCCAAGTACTTCACATGACCCTAGGTGTTTCTAGCTCTCACTACAGACATCATATCCAGGAATAAGTTCAAACCTTTTTCTTGGAAGTATTTTTAAGCTTTTACTGCACTATTGT
The DNA here is from genome assembly GCA_023548195.1 of Bettongia penicillata ogilbyi. Taxonomy (NCBI): domain Eukaryota; kingdom Metazoa; phylum Chordata; class Mammalia; order Diprotodontia; family Potoroidae; genus Bettongia; species Bettongia penicillata. The sequence continues at coordinate 6,506,680 of JAJHZJ010000608.1, read as the reverse complement.
TCAACACAATTCTGCAGCATTAACATTACTCTTTATTTCTTTGTCTCTATAGCAGATGCACCAGAAGAGAAAAGCATCGCACGCTGAATTCTAGGGACTAGCCGAATATTATTTGCATAAATTGGAAATATCTGATTTGTTTTCAAAACATTCAACCTTGCCAGTTGAAGTAATGTGCAAAAGACATCCTTTAAAATGAAAGGATGTTAGTCCCGTTAAAAGAGGCTCTAAAGCACTGTTGATTAAAGAAATGCAAATCAAAACAATTCTGAGGTACCATCTCATACCTATCAGATTGGCTAACATGTCAGAAAAAGAAAATTATAAGTGTTGGAAGGGATGAGGAAAAATGGATACACTAATATAATATTGGTGGAGTTATGAACTGGTCTAACCATTCTGGGGAACAATTTAAAACTATGCCCAAAGGGCTATAAAACTGTATGTAACCTTTGACCCATTCCCAAAAGATCAAAAAAAAAAGAAAAGGTCTCCTACATATGAAAATATTTTGGCAGCTCTTTTTTATGGCAAAGAATACATATATTTAAATATATGTATATTTATGTGTGTGTGTGTGTATATATATATATATATATATATATATATATATATATATATATATGTATATTTATATATGTATATATGTCCTCATATGTGAAAAAATGTGAGAGTGATGTTAGACTAGGTGACCTTTAGGGTTTCTTCCGGCTCTAAATCCTATGATTCCAACTCAGGTCTTCTGTCTTAAGTGATTACTAATGTTAGGACTTTGAAAAAGACACTTCAATTCACTACACTTCCTTTTCCTTAACTATTACACTACTTTGCAAGGATTCACGTTTTCATAAGTCTGGGAACTCCTTGCCTCTAACAAAGATCACAATTCCTCTGTCCCTTTGGAGAGGGTCCTCATAAGTCTCTGTGGACACACACACCTGCACGCACACACATTCCCCAGTAGGGGAAGGGTAAAAGCATTTATACAGCACCTACTGTGTTCCAGGAAGATATCAAAGTTCATTTCCCCTCTCCCCTCCACATCCCTTTCCCATTCCTTTCTCTTCCTACCTAGTCCCTTAGATTAGCCAGGCTGCTTAAGTGTAGAAGTAGTTGTGATTGTGTTATGCGTGTGTGTGTGTGTGTGTGTGTGTGTGTGTTTTAAGGATAATAAAAGGAAAACACCAAAATTGAAGAAAAGAAACCATACTTGTTTTTAAACTATGCGAGTCACCTGTGTGCTTTCCAACAGCCTCAGTAACTTAGTTTCCTTTGTACTCAACAGAAACTAATAAACTTGAAACAGGCTTTTTTTAAAAAATAGAATATAAATAGAGTCTGACTCTATAGAGGTCAAAGAATTTAGCTCAGAGCCAAGATTTGATCACACGGTTCCCACCCTGCTAGGCAACTAGCTCTCCTACTTAAGAAAACAATTCACTTTAATGAAGTTTTTACTTGCTTCTCTTAGAAAGAAAGTTCATTATCATTTTCTGTTCTCTTACAGCCTTTGTTCAATTACATTCACGACACACAATTAATTATCTGAGAAAATAACACATTGGTCATCCACTCTTATGAATATGCAACACAGTCCCTCGTTCACAGAAGCTTTGGCGCTATTACTTGGGCATTAAAAGAGCTCAGTGCTTGAATTATATTTCATTTTAATATTTAGGTTCTTTTACATTTGAAAACTGACCTTGGTATTTGCTCTGTCTCTCTGGGCGCTTGCCTTGCCTCTCATCCCTACACCAGCCAAACATGATGTCCTAATTGCTATTTACTTCACATGTGGGACTGTCTCCTATCTCCAGGCCTTTTCACAGGCTGCCCCACTCCTCCACCCCATGCCTAAAATGCGCTCCTTCCTTACCTCAGCCTCCTAGAATCCCTAGCCTCCTTCCAAGGTAAGGTCATGGGCCACCTCCTAGGGAAAACCATTGGTAAGCCTCCAAGTCACTAAGGTTCTCTTCCTCCTGCTGTTGCTTTCTGTTTACTTAAGTGTATACATGTGGTATCTCTCCATGTGGTAGAATATAAGATCCTTCAGGACATGGCTGGTTTATTTGTTCTTTGTATCCCTGGCACTTGGCATGGTGTCTTAGAGCGTTGTTCAGTCATTTCAGTTACGTCTGACTCTTTGTGACCCTTTTGGGGTTTTCTTGACAAAGATACTGGAGTGGCTTGGCATTTCCTTCTCCAGCTCATTTTACAGATGAGGAAACTGAAGCAAGTAGGGTTGAGGGACTTGTCCAGGGTCACACAGCCAGAATCTAAGACCAAACTTGAACTCAGGAATATAAATCTTCCTGATTCCAAGCCCAGTGCTCTATCCATTATACCACCTAACTGCCTTATAGACCGTAGGCATATATAGATAATAATTATCTGTTTATTAAAATATCACTGATCAAATGATCTCAGACTTGAAAAGAATCACAAAGAGTATCCAAATGCCACCATCTTCTACATGCTCTACTAGAACCTGGATGCCTCTTCTTGACTTCTTCTAGGGGCAGGCATTGAGCAATGGGAGAACTACTGGATTTGGAATCATTGGCCTAGGTTCCTATCCTGACATATCTATCTGTGCAACCTTGAGCAAGTCACTCAGTGTCACTGAGTCTCAGTTTCCTTATTTGTAAAATGGGAGAGTTAGAACTAGATGACCTCTAGAGTGCCTTCCAACTCTAAATCTATAACCCTAGGATTCTCTCAGGTAACCTATTCCACTTTTAGACTGCTCTAATTATGAAGTATTTCTTTAGCAGTGAATTTGGAATCAAAAGACCTGAGTTCAAATGCCAGTCTTGTTGCTACCTAACTTTAGAGGTATCAATTCTATGTAAAATGAGAGGGTTGAACTAGGTTAGTGATCTCTAAGCTCTTTCTAGCTCTAAATCATATAAACTTATCATCTAAACTTTCTATCTCCTCTAGGACCTAGCAGGGTGCTTTGTATACCATAATCTCTTAATATTTGTGTGACTTTAAGCAAATCACTCTACCTTCTTGAGCCTCTATTTCCTCAACTGTAGAATGAGGCATCAAATTCTTCTAAGGTCATGGTATTCCTTTATTCACAGATATGCAGTATCTTCGAAGAATACCCCCATCAGGACTGATGGGTGAGAAGAGCTACCAGCAGAGACTCCATTCCCCCTTTCTTTTACATCTCCCTGATATTGATTTGCCCATCTGAAACAGATGAATTAGAAGAACAAATATAGTGGCTCACACTGTTTGGATGAGTTTAGATGTAGGGATGGGGAACCTGCAGCCTTGAGGCCACATGTGATACTCTAGGTCCTCAAGTGCAGCCCTTTGACTTAATCCAAGCTTCACAAAACAAATCGCCTTAATAAAAAGAATTTGTTTGGTAAAAACTTAGACTCAGTCAAAAGGCCACACCCAAGAACCTAGAAGGCCACATGTGGCCTTGGGGTCATAGGTTTAGCACCCCTAAAGGCATCCATTCCAGTGAGATGGAGGACCACTAGGTCTTACTATATGCCCTGTCACTGTGTCCTAAGGTCCTCCAAATCGTTGCTAGTAGTCTTGTTGCTAGGCCCAGAAGATACTGAGGCCCTGACATCTGACCCATAAATGTAGCATAAGGACCCTTGGGTTTTGCCATTTTGCCTCACTGATGTATCCTTAGGACTACTGGGCCTGTTCACTTGCCCCACCAGTGAATTCTCTGAGATATGTTCTCTCCCCCAGTTAGAGTGTGAGTTCCTTGAGGGCAGAGACTTTTTCCATTTGTATCCTCAGCATTTAGCATATAGTAAAAACCTAATAAATGCTGTTTATTCATTCATTCCATTAAAAAAAGAAGCTTCAGAATAACTTAGGTGTTTAGCATGGCCATGGAGGAGGTCCTTCCAAGGCCTAGACTGAGGACAGCGCCCCCGTGGTGAGGTTCCCTAGGTGCTCCTTTGTCCAGAAGGTATTATTCTGTTTTCATTGAATCACAAACCACTAAGGCAATGGGGTGTTGATTTAGAGCTGGAAGGGGCTGAAGAAGTCAATTAGTCCAACCCTCTCATTTTACAAAAGAGGAAACTGGGGCACAGGGAGATAAAATGATTTGCTTAAGGTCACACATTCAATAAGTGCAAAGCCAGAATTCATACCCAGGTTTTTGTTGCTCCAAATCCAGTTATCTGTCCACTGCACCCTATGAGTTCCACGAAAACTCAGAAGATATCTGCCTACTCATCCATACAAGAAAAACCAAGTCAATGAAGAATGCTGATGGCCCAGATTATGCCATGCAATGGGGTGGGCAGCTTATTGAGTTGGTACACCAGTACATACAGTATGTTCCAAAAGTCTTAGTGCAGTGTTAAGCAAAGCTTAAATCAGTATGCAATGTTATATGACTTATGAGACCTTAGAGCTAGTCTAACCTGCCACACCTGCCTTTCTATTAAGCATGCTACTCGTGTCTATAAGTTCACTATTCAAGTTCGTCTGAAACTACAGCCCAAAGTACACACAGAGCAATGTTTAATACTGCCCTAAGACTTTTGGGGCACTCTGGATATTTTGGACCAGCAAGACCGATGAAGAATACCTAGAAGAGGAGTTTGGGTTGAATTTCTCTTGAGATATTGTGCTGTAGTATTAGCAATCCTTATGTTGAGTAACAACTTGTCCCTCCCCCGCAACTTCCATTGATTGCTTCTAGCTGACCCCTTTAGAGCCTCCAGAGTAACAAACAATTGAGACAAACTTGAATGATGAGCTTATCACAGTGGATTTTTCAGTCAGGAGATCTGAGCTCAAGGACAAGTTTTACAAATCATTGCTATCTGAAATTCAGTTTCCTCATCTGTAAAAAGCAGAGTTTGGACCAGAATAGCTCTAAGGTCTTATAACTCATAAACATCACATACTGATCTGTGTGACAGATGTCTGTGGAGCTGTCTCTTTCCCCTACTTTCCTGTAAGTTTCTCAAGGCCAGGGAGCACATCTGGTACAACGTCCAGATATCACGTCCCTAGCTATACTCAGAGAAACTCAAAAACTATTTGTTGGATGAGTGAATGAATAACATGAGCAAAATACATGCAGATAGCCCAGAGGTAAAAGTCTGAGAAGGTGAGTTAGCCCAGGTCTAGATCTCAAATAAGAGAAACACCACCTCTGACTCCTCAAATCTAACTACAGAGTTTACTGACAGTGTGCATCTGGCCAGTGGGCCATGTGTGAAGAGGATAGAAGGATGCATATTCTAGGCAGCCTCACTGCTGCCCAATTTCTCAGTTCTCTGAGCAAGTGCAGCAGTCCCCCAAAAACCAACCCAGTTCAGAACCACAGATTGGATCTATGTGTTTTTTACTCAAGAGGACAAAGGGACCTGGAAACTTTTACAAATGTACCATTCTAGGGCCAGTACATTCCATGCACCTTTTAAATCCATAATCGGAAGTAAGATAGCTAAGGATGCACATAGGGGTCGGTACAGAAATTTCTTTGGTGTCTATATGCTTCTTTCTGCCTGTGCTCTCTACACCCTCCCTTCTAGGGAGCAACTCAAAGGAAACAGCTAGAGTAACTCATGAGTCCATAAGAGTAGACAATCTGGTTTATTTCTCATCAGTTTACTCAGAGATGCCTGAGATTTTTCTCAAACCCAAATCAGTACATTTGTTCCCGCTGTTTACTCCTGAGCACCAAAGAGTGTGAAAAGCAGCAGAGAAGAGTGGATAAATAAATACCCTAGGAGCCAGAAGATTTCTGGCTCATTTCCTGCCTCTGACAGACGCTGGTTATGTGAACTTAGGCAAATCACTTAACTTCTAAGTGCTCTAGACAAATCTCTTAAGACAGTAAGTAGTTAACTGATAAACGTTTATTAACCTCCTAGTGCAATACCAAGCACTGCATTAAAAGATGGCAAATAACTGACATCCTGATTTGGTAAAATGAATTTTCTCACCTGTGGGTCCCCTGTACTTAAAAAATCACACATCTAATAACCAGGAGCTAGGTGGTGTAGTAAATAAAGAACTGACCCTGGAATCAGGAATATGTGAGTTCAGATCTTGCTTCAGATGATTACAAGGTGTACGACCCTTGGTTAAGTAGTATAACCCCTGTTTACATCATTTTCCTCATCTGTAAAATGAGAATGGCACCTACCTCCTAGGTTTGTTGTAAGGATCAAATGAGATAACATTTGTCAAGCACTTAGCACAGTACCTGGTACATTGTGGGTTCCATAAAAACACTAGCTGCTATTAATAATAATTATTATTCTACCAAAACAGTATCATTATGGTTGCAGCAGACGAGCTAGATGAGGCTTGTGACAAGTCCCAGTTTTCAGGAGCCACTTGTGGTCAGCCTGACCACTTTCCAGCTGGACTTTATATGGATTTGGGTCTCTCCCAGATCAACAGAAAAGAGTCCCCTAGTCACAGACTTACATGTCCTTTTTTGTATCTTTTGTTTTTTATGTTAATGTCACAGACAGCCATGCTTCCAGTGAGTGCTTCCAGTGAACTCAGTGTCTCTCCCTTAAATCTTAAACAAACTGCTACACATGCTACAGCAATAGCGAAAACTGTTCAATATAAATCACCTCGGACACAAACTTATAGACCCCAAGCTTTTCCAGCAATTAAAATGTTCAGAACCCAGAGTGGAAAAGCCATATCCAGCCAACCCTCTTAAACATATACACCATGGGCTCACTTTCTCAGGTAGGAAAGAATGAAAAATAATTATGTGAAGCAATGCAAAGAGGGAAGACACACTTTGGAGTACGGGAGCTTCAGTCTGAATTCCATCTCCGCTTCTTACCGTCTGTATGACCTTGGACATGTCATTTAAATTCTCTGGGCTTCAGTTTTCTCATCTGCTGGATCAAATAACCTCTAAGGTCCCTTCTAATTCTAAAACTATTTAGCTTCCCTACTTCAAGCCCCTCCCCATTGCAATCCATCTTCCACATAGTGACCAAAGTGATTTTCCTAAAGGACAAGCCTGACCATGGGATCCCTCTACTCGGTCAACTTCAATGGCTCCCTGTTATGACTAGGATCAAATGGAAACCCCTCTGCTTGGCATTTAAAATTTCTTCATAACATGGCACCTTCCTACCTTTTTAGTTTTCATGCATATTACTCTTCTCCACGGAATGTGCAATCCAGCCATGCTGAGCTACATGCTGTTACTATCTGGCTGCAGCTCACTGCCATGTACTCCCTCCTTACCTCTGCCTCTTGGGATCCCTGATTTCCTTCAAGACTCAACACAAGTGTCCGTCTCTGCATTAAGCCTTTTCTGATGCTCCCACTTGCTGCCACGCTCACGCCCAAAACGACCTTGAATTAATTTTGCATGTCATGTTTATGCTTATATATGTACACATAATCTTTCCCATTAGAATGTTAAATTCCTTATATACCAGGGAATTTCAACATACAGGATGATATTCCCTTTAATACTTTATGCATCCAGTTCCTCAGTCTATACATCTGCCAATTCATTCTCCTCCAACTTTAGTTACACCAACATATGGGTATGTCCTACTCCCTATCTTGCCCTCAACTACAAGTATTCTTCCATTTCTGTGATCAAGAATTCTGAAATTCCTTTATCTGATCACGAACTCCATCCTTCCATCGTCCCAGTGCTTTGTTCTTCCTAAACCTTTTGTTGTTTTCTCAATATTGTCCAGTCTCCAGTCTACCCTCAGAGTACTTCTCTCTATCCCCCATCACACCTGCTTTGGCTTATTTCCCTTCTCTTCACAATCTTAACCCTTAAATTCAACTCTTCATTCTACTCACAAGAACCCTTGCTTCTTTGTTAGACAATGCAGTGTCGAGAGCAATAAACTTGGAGTCAAGAAGACCCAAGTTCAAATCCAGTCTCAGACACTTACTAGCTGTGTGACCCTGGGAAAGTCACTTAACTTCTGCCTGCCTCAGTTTCCACAACTATAAAATGAGGATAACAATAACACCTACCCCTCAATTGATAAATGGTCAAAGGATATGAACAGGCAGTTTTCAGAGGAAGAAATTAAAGCTATTTATAGTCATATGAAACACTGCTCTAAATCACTATTGATTAGAGAGATGCAAATCAAAACAACTCTGAGATACCACATCAAACCTATCAGATCGACTAACATGACAAACTAGGAAGATGATAAATGTTGGAGAAGACGTGGGAAATTGGAACATAATAATATTTAATATAAATTTTGGAATAATCTTGGTTCTCTCTGAAGCAAACTCAGAGAATGCCTCTTCCTATGCCAACAAAAGCCAGATAGGGCTTATTTAACATTCCTTAAGAGACCTTTAACCTAAGACACTTTTTCTAATGATGAGATGTTTTACATATCTTAATATTTTGTGGACATATATTATGGAATGCTAATAGTAAAGAAAATGCAGACATCTTGGGTCATAATTTCAATTGAAACTTTGTCTAACTCTGTTATTTTATTGTATTTACAACCTATGTAATTTCTAATGGTCTAGTTAATCACTCATGGAGACCATAAATCCGAAGGACACAGAACACCTTCTTTGTCCTAAAACAGATTTAAGCCTGGCCAACTTTTGTGTCAGCAGTGAGATAATATCTGGCTCTGTAGTACTATGTAACTGTTTCTTTAAGGGGAATTTAGAATAAATAATAAAAAAAGTATGCATTTAGCCTGTTGCCATTTCTTTAACCAAACTTTCAAGCCAACAAACATTAATTCATTGTTGGTGGAGCTGTGAAGTGATCCAACCATTCTGGAGAACAATTTGGAACTATGCCCAAAGGGCTACAAAAATGTGCATACCCTTTGACCCAGCAACATCACTTCTAGAACTGTACCCCCAAGAGATCATAAAAATGGGAAAGGGTCCCACATGTACAAAAATATTTATAGTAGCACTTTTTGTGGTGGCCAAAAACTGGACATCAAGGGGATGTCCATCAATTGGGGAATGACTGAATAAATTATGGTATATGAATGTAATGGAATATTATTGTGCTATAAGAAATGATGAACAGGAAGACTTCAGAGAGACCTAGAAAGACTTATGTGATCTGATGCTGAGTGAAAGGAGCAGAACCTGGAGAACTTTGTGCACTGCAACAACCACAGTGTATGTGGGCTTTTTCTGGTAGACTTAGAACTTCACTGCAATGCAAGGACTTAAAAAAGTCCCAATGGTCTTTTAAAGCAAATGCTTTCCACATCCAGAGAAAGAACTGTGGAATTCAATCACAGAATGTAATTGATCATTTTCTTTTGTATTATGTTCTGGTTTGTTATATGATTTCTCCCATTCATTTTAATTCTTCTATACAACATGACTATGGTGAAAATGTATTTAATAGGAATGTATGTGTAGAACTATATAAAATTGTATGCCATCTTGGGGAGGGAAGGAAAAAAAACTAAGTTATATGGTAGTGAATGTAGAACACTGAAAATAAATAAAATTTTAAAAAAAGAATATAAAAAAAAAAACAAAACACTAACACCTACCTCCCCAGGGTTGTTGTAAGGATCAAATAAGATAACATCTGAAAAGTACTTTTCAAGAGGACTCTGGGAAGATGGTGGCATAGGTCAGAGAATTCCAAGTTCTCAAGATTTTCCCCCACAAAGGATAACCCCTTTGGGTGAACAAAGTGCAGAGGGTGGGGGCGAGGAATAAAAAAGAATAGGGGTACAACGGAAGTCTTCCTGGGACAATTTGAGAAGTTCAGAAGAAAAATCCCTGGATAAGGTTTGGTCCCGAGGAAGAGTAAACACCTCTACCAGGTTAGGATTGACTTAGCTGCAAGCCGCTTAAACAAGCCCCCAGCCCTGGTAACTCCAAGGCTACCTCAGTCCCAGCCACAGGAACTTTTACTGCCAGGACAGTGAAAGGAAATTTGCGTCTGAACCCAGGAAGATTGAGAGAACCTCTGTTGAACTCTTGCCTGCTGAAAAGCATAATAAATCTTTACCTTGACCTCAACAATGCTCAAATCTGTGAATTCCTCTCCAGACAGCCCTGGAAGGGAATTCCAGTCTTCGAGTTCCTGCACTCATCCTTCCATCCCTCATCAAATGGAAAATCAATCAATTAGAAAAAGAGATCCAGAATCTTAAGGAAAAAATGACACCTTGAAAATTAGAATTGGGCGAGGTGAAATCAGTGAAATTATAAGAGATAAAAAATAATTAAACAAAATATGAATAACGAGAAAAAAGAAGAGAAAGTGAAACATAAGAAAAACAACGGATGTGGAGAATAGCTCAAGAAGAGAAAACATAAAAATAATCGGACTAACTGAAAGTTATGATTAAAAAAGAATCTTGTGACAATAATCCAAGAAATAATTAAAGAAAAATGTCCTAAAGTATTAGAGCAAGGTGGGAAAGTGGAAACAGAAAAAAAATTTCATCAATCACCACTCAAAAAAATACTATGAGAAAAATTCATAGGAATATAACAGTGAAATTCCAAAACCCCCAGCACAAGGACAAAATATTGTCACTTTTAAGCTGCAAGAATAAAACAATTTAAATATGATGGTGCCACAATTAGAATCCCACAAGACCTATCAGCAGAGACATTAAAGGACCATGGGTCTTGGAACACTATCTATTGAAGATTAAAAGAACTGGGGCTCCAGTCAAAAATATCATACTCAGAAAAAATAAGCATAATCCTGAATGGAAAAAAAATGGACATTTGATCAACTCTCAGACTTTCAAAACTTTGTTTTAAAAAAAAGTACAAGAACAGAGAGAAATATAAGGTACATATCAAGGACTGATCATAAGGGCTTCAATAAAGACTGACCATTTACTTTTTATATATGCAAAATGTAAAACGTGTCTAAGATTCTTATTAATAATTGGGTAACTTATAAGAAAGATTGGGGTAAACCTGAATATATGTATTTAAAAACTAAAACCATTTAGCAACAGTTAAAAAGAGTAACTACTTTAAACAAATGATGCGCAAGAGGGAAGAATCGATACAGAGGTGGGAAAGCAGGGCTGGTAGTTCAGGTAACCTACTTTCATCAGAAATGGGTTTAAGAGGGACCAATACATATATATTTAGAAGGGTATAAAAAGTCTTCTAAATTCAGAAGCAATAAAATGGTAAGGGGATAGGGTGGAGGAAGAGGACAAAGGGATCTTTAGAGAGGAGGTTGAGGGAGTAGGTAAAAGGGGGCTATAGAAGGGTGTTTAGATTTATGGGAATGGGAGGATAGGGGAGGGGTCGTTGGAGAGGGGTAGGCAAGTAATAGGAGGGCAAAGTAGCTGGTAGAAGTAAAGTAGAAGAGGCAGGAGGGATAGGAAACAAGATATGTGCACAAACATAAAAACAAAGATCAGGAGTAGAAATTTTGGGGGAAAGTATATGTCTACATATATATGTATATATGTGTATGTATATATCTACAAGCGATAGAGAAACATATCCAAACTTAATTGTAGCCTGGGGTGGGGAGGGAAAAAATGCAAAAAAGCGTACAACAGAGCAAAAGAAAACTTACAAGGAAACACAACGTGTATTCTTCTATATACAGGCTTTCTTGAAATGAAAACTTATTGTGTCATTTTTTTAATCCTCTGTGATGTTCTATTATGCACATGACATGCTTTTTTTTCTTTCTTACTTTGTATTTAAGTTCCAATATTTAAGCTTATGTTTTTGTTTCTTTTCTCTATTACGTATTTGTATTGTAGTGTTTGAGTCCAAAAAAAATTTTTAAGTGCTTTTCAAATAAAGATATGCATATGTATATGTATATCTATGCTATTATTATTCTGGGTCTGCACCCTGTAGACCTTATATAAAATGGCAGTAGAACAGAAAGATATCTTTCCTAACAGAAAGATAAAATAATCAATTGGCTGATTACCTGCATGAAACCTGAAAGATCAAAAGACAAAGCCAAGTGCTAGGACTTTACATTGCCATTAATGTGAAGAGTGTCAACTTTCCAGTCTAATAACATCAATAGTAATATCACAGGATTTTAGAATTTAAACACCTTAGAGATTATCCCCTGCATTTTACAGATAAGGAAACTGAGGTCTAGAAAGGAGAAGATATCGAAGGTCACACAGCCAGTATGTGTCAGTGGTAAGACTTGAACCCAGATCTTCTTGGCTGCTAAGTCATCTAGTCTATTCATTTCCATATACTTCCTCTCACATGGCTAAAAGGTAGAAGAGTCAGGACTTTGATCCCAGAGTTTCTGACTCCAAATTCAGCTATTTCTACTAGACTGCACTGTACTAATAGCCTATGCAATGTGTGTTGTTGATTAAAAGAAAAACCAAAACATTTAGAGTGTAGGAAGAGAAAAACAAGGAGTGTGTCCTACCCAACAATTGGATACATTCTATTGCTACCTCAAATGGTACACACTGACTGATTAGGTTAGAATTAACAGTTAATTCTACATTAGAGTAAAAACTGTTCAGGTACTGGAGCAAACCACAGTAAATACATCGGCTATTTTAATCTGTCTCAATTAATGCAATTTCCTATTTCCTTTGGGGAGCCTGTCATATACACCACAGGAATCCTTTCCCTGCAGTGGTAAGGATCTCAGCAGAAAGGATCCAAACTGCCATAAGCAGGTAATTAAACTTTGAATGGAAAGACTTAGGGCACCTTTTATGTGAGGCCATAATAAACAACTGTACTTTGGGAGGGGGTCTCATTACCTAGTCTCCTGATTTATTTTGAGGTGGATTGACCTAGCAACAGTGGAAAACATTCCATTTGCAGGCAAAACCTTGATCCCCCTTAACAATCTATCAAAACCTTCAAGATGAGGATTTGGTAGGAAAAGTTGCAAGAACAAAATAGAGCCCAGGGTATCAAGGACAGGTGCTCCACCTGCCTGAGACACCATCTGGTTCTCCAGATTAAAAGCCAATTGGCAAAATGAGGCCAATATTCAATTTAAAATGAAGCACACTTCCAATGCAATTACTTTTATTTTTTAAGGTTTATCCAAATGATTGAGGTATTACAGTTATTACTGCTGTCTTTGTTTAGTCATTTCAGACTATTTGTAACCCCACTGGGGGTTTTCTTGACAAAGATGCTGGAGGAGTTTGTCGTTTCTTTCTCCAATTCATTTCACAGATGAGGATCTGAGGCAAACAGGGTTAAGAGATCTGCTCAGGGCCACACAGCTGCTAAGGTCTGAGTCCACATTGGAACTCAGGAAGAGGAGTCTTCTTGACTCCAGGTCCCAGCACTTTATCTCCTTCCAGTACCTAGCTGCCTAATGATTGAGGTAGGTCGGCCTCAAATCTTTTTTGACATAATAGGAATTTATTTCAATTCAATTCAAAAAATATTTATTAAATGGCTACTACCTCAAGACACTAGTACTAGGGATACAAACTGTTGCCCAGTCTTCGTTCTTGAAGGAAACACAAATACAAAAATGAGATAGTCCTTGAATTCATTTAGCTTACATTCTACAGCTGGGGAGGAGGTGGTGGTGATGGCATGGGAGGGAACAACATAACATAGGTAAGTAAAAATAAAGTCATTTAAAAGATCACTAACACCTAAGGAGTCAGGGAAGGCTTCATGCAGCTGGAGCTGCCCTGGATGAGATTCAGAAAAAGAAAAGGATTCTAAAAAGTGTAAATAAGAAAGGAATAAATGTACACAGCACAGAAACCAAAAGATCAAGTAATGTGTAAGTAAAAAGGGAATACTGTGAAATAAGGCTGGAAACATAAGTTGGGCTGATTCAAGAGCATCTTAAATGTCAACTAAGGAGTTAGGTGTCTAGATTAATTTTCAGCATAAATTACCTCCCTAAGGGTGAGGAAGTAGCTAAACAAGCTGAATACATTTGTTTGAAAGCTAATGAATTTATTCTGTGCCCTTAATTAAGATAATTTCCCAATTTATAGGAGTGTGTATTGATTTAATTTGTAGAGTGTTACAAAATCACCTGAAGAATATCTCTACCACTTTATTCTCAGCAACCAATATTGGTAAATAAGCTACAATCATTTTCATGGTGATCTTTTTGCATTTCATTGGGCATATTTATTACAAGGGTAATTTTTTCCCAATGGGGGAAGGTGGAAGGGAAAGAAAATCAATTTTTGTTCATAAAATAATAAATTTAATTTAAAAAAAACATAATAACTGTAATATGTGATGACCAAATTTCCCATGAAATAATCTTATTGCCTTTGGAAATATAATAACTTTCTGCCAACTACTTTTTTATTTTTTGTTTCTCCAAGGAATACCTGTGAGCATTTAACTGCAACTTCCTTCTTTCTTCCGGTTTTGGTTTTAGCAGGAATGTCATGATTGGTATGATTTAACACCTCCAATAAGTCTGCTTTTGAGCACTGGACAAAAATTTCACATTTAAAACACCAACATCCAAATTAAGGCTCATTCAAGGTTCATAAACTGTGAATCTTAGCCTCGTCTGCTCCCTCTCACCAATCTGCCACCACCACTTCACTAGTAGAAAAAGGGCAGAGACGATTGGAGCCCATTTTAAATTTTTTCTTTGTTTCACCTTTTGATATAGCCAAAACCAATAGGTGCTCTGGCTCTCCATAATTAGCGAAGATGGTTCTTGGGCCACCAATTGGGTCTGTTGCCAGTGTTACATTCAAAGTCTTTACTACATGGTAGAAAGCTCCACTATTAAAAGCTTCAGGAACTGAGGATCACCTCCACATAATTGATGGAGTCTCAGAGAAGGATGCTGTGGAGCATATATATTCTTATTCAGTCATTTCAGTTATGTCCAACTCTTCATGACCCCATCTGGGGTTTTCTTGTCAGATACTGGAGGGGTTTGCCATTTCCTTCTCCAGCTCATTTTACAAATGAGAAAACTGAGGCAAACAGGGTTCAGTGACTTGACCCAGCTCATACAGCTGGTATGTGTCTGAGGCTAGATTTGAGCTGTGGAAGAAGGGTCTTCCTGATTCCAAGTCCAGCCTGTTATTCACCTAGCTACCCCCTTTCCCCAGTATAAGCTAAAAAGAAAAAAACAACCTTGTGTTGTACTTCCCTTTCCCAGCCAGCTCACTGAGCTTTAGCAATTCTGACACTGTTCTTAAAGAACTAGACCATGTTCTTCTACTATATTTTCCCATTGAGTTCCCATATGATAAGTAACTGCTGCTGAATAAATCTATCACAATGCACAAATTTCAGACATTAAAACTTAGGTTTCATTATGCTTCTAATCAGGGCATCTAAAGGTGCCTTTATAAGGAATATTACATCAGAAAGAGCAAAATTAATTCCTTTACATATTGAAATCTCATAAATTCTTTCAGGCTTGAAAAGTTTAAAATGAAAGACAGAATCATCTCATTAATCAAGAGATTTACATGTCATAAAAATAAAGCCAAAGGATCTGATCAGGGAGAGTCTTCCACAAATAAAACAAGCTAGATTATTTTGGGAAACTCAAACTCCCTTTTGCATTCTTATCTCAGAAATATTTTTAAAAAAAATCTTCCCTTGATATTCCATGAGCCAGGTTTTAGTCAGATGAGGTTAATACTATTGGGCAATAGACTTCATTGGTCAGATCTCCAAAAGAAGTGACCCTGAACTCTAAGTAATAAAATCCAGTGAAAGGAAAAAATTTCTCTGTATATTTATTAGGTTGTTCAGAAAATTACCGTTTTTCTTCCTTATTAGGATTGTGTTCCTCAGCACCTCGGTTTCCTCATATTTGCATGATGAGGATTAGCCTCAGTTTCTAAGGCCCCTTCCTGCTTTAATATTCTGCTACTTGAGGTAGCCTAACAAAGTCCTCTATGCCATTTGAGCTGGGAAGAGCTCTACAATTCCTCCGATTCAAAGTGTTACTCTCTGCTGCCCCCAGCTGGCAAGTCTTGAACACTGCTCTCTCATTCTAATCTGTCTTACAAATATATGAAAAAATACAGACATTAGAGGTACCCATTGAAACAACAAGGTGGCCCCATGGTGCACAGAGTGCAGGGCCTGGAGTGAGGAAACTTTCCCTTCCTGAGTTCAAATTGGGCTTCAGACTCTTACCAGCTCTCTGATCCTGGGCAAGTCACTTAACACTGTTTGCCTCAGTTTTCCCATCTATAAAATGATTGGGAGAAGGAATTGCAAACCACTACGGTATTATCTTTGACAAAAAACAAACCAAAAAAACCCACACAAATTGGATCACAAAGAATTGGACACACTGAATAACAACATTTGTCAACATGGCTCCCACCCATTACCATTACGTTATTTTGGACTAGTGGTTTCTGATCCACCCCCAGCCCACAAAAGTCAATGTGTAATCACTAAAAGTAAGTAGTAAATAATAAGGTATTTAATTGCAAAGATAAATTTTTGGTTTATGAACTTTGATTAATTGTGAAGGCATTTTCTTTATTGAATTGAGCCCAAGAACCCATTTTGTTTTTACATATGAAACTAAATCATCATTTCATACCACTTCCTTTAAAAAAGTATATAATTCCAGGGCAGCTAGGTGGAACAATAGGCAGAGTACTGGACCTGGAGTCAGGAAGATCATTTTCCTAAATTCATATCAGACTTTAGACATTAGCTACGTGACCCTGAGAAAGTCATTTAACCCTTCTTGCCTCAGTTTCCTCATCTGTAAAAGGAAGTGAAGAAGAAAATGGCAAACCACTCTAGTATCTTTGCCAAGAAAACCCCACCAAATAGGGTCACAAAGGGTCAGACACAACTGAAAAAAACTGAACAAAACCAACATAATAGTTCCACACTTTAATTTCAAAACTCTCCTTCTTGTTTAAAATTCTTTCTGAACTTTCCCTTCTTTACAATTTTGAAAATGTTTTAATACCTAATCTAGCCTCAGAAACGTACTTGCTGTGTGACCCTGAACAAATCATTTAACATCTGTTTGCCTCAGTTTCATCAACTGTAAAATGAGGATTATAATTGCATTTACCTCTCAGAGTTGTTGTGAGGATCCAATGAGATAATATTTCCTTTTTTAAAAAAATCTTTTAAAAGCATACTGCCTGGAACATACATAGTAAGTGCTGGTTAACTGGTTGTTGTCCTTCATCTTTCAAGAGGGCCAAAATGACATCACCATTGTAAAGTGAAATTTCAGTGTGTCCAGCTGTGGCTGATCAGGTCAATACAAGCTCAGAATGCTCAGGTTGGGCACAGAGAGTCCGTATGAATATTTGGAGTAGATATCCCAAATTTGCGCATCCTGCGTTTACTTTGTGCAGTCTCAATTCTGCTTTGCTCAAAGAGCACAGTACCCTTTCTGATGTGGGCACACCATGCTGAGAGGTCCTGTGCCAATGTCTCCCATGTTGCACAGTCAAATCCAAAGTTCTTGAGAGGGTCCTTATTTCATTTCTTTTGGCCACCATGTTATTGTCTGCCCCATTCAAGTTCTCCCTAAAATAGTCTTTTTGGCAAGCGTACATTTTGCATTCGAACAATGTGGCCAGCCCATCAGAGTTGTGCTCTCTGAAGCATAGTTTGAATACTTGGTAGTTTAGCTCAATAAGGACTTCAGTAACTTGTCATTCCAGGTGATCCTCAGAATCTTCCTAAGACAGTTCAAATGGAAGCAATTCAGTTTCCTGGCATGGCACTGGTAGACTGTCCATGTTTCACAAGCATACAACAATGAGGTCAGCACAATGGCTCTGCAGACCTTCAGTTTGGTAGTCAGTCTAATATCTCTTCTCTCCCAAACTTTTCTTCGGAGTCTCCCAAACACTGAGCTAGTTCTGGCAATGTGTGCATCAACCTCATTGTCCATGTGTACATCCCTGGAAAGTACACTGCCAAGGTAAGTGAACTTATCCACAGCTTTCAAAACTTCTCCATTTATTTAACCAATGGTTCCATGTATGGATGGTGTGGTGGTGGCTGATGGAGCACCTGTATTTGCCAAAATTAGCACAGCAGAGAATTGATCCATACTTTGTTGCATCTCAGCTTCAGAGGCAGCATCGAGTGCACAATCATCTGCAAACAGAAAATCACGCACCAGCACTCCCTCTGCTTTGGTCTTGGCTTATAACCTTTGCAAATTGAAGAACTTACTAAGCTCTTTTGCTGATCCCTTCTCCCTTCCCCACTTCTCCCAATTAAACTCCCCTACCCTAAATAAGGCCTCCTATCCATAAGTCCTCAATCAAAGTCCTGTTTTAGGTTTGATTTATTTACCACTTGGTTTCCCAGGACTAAAGAAGCTTTTTTTTCCATTGTCCTGAAGCATCCTTGAGTGAAACTATAGCTTCTAGTTTAGGGAACAAGGACCCCCAGAGATCATCATGGATCAGCTAAGTTATCTATCCTTTCTATCTCTTTGAGGAGGAACAAGTGAGCAAGGATAGAAAAACACAGCTGTCTTCTAGAATTGAGATTGATAAGGTAGGTGGTATTACAGTAGCATGGAATGACTGCTAGCCTGGGACTTAGGAAATAAGGACTTTGGTGTCATCCCTGCCACTAACCTATTTCCCCACCCTAGACCTATTTCTTTCTCTTTAAAATTAAGGAATTAGACTAAATGGTCTCTAACTCTCTGTTAGTCCTAATATTTTAAGATGGGGTAAGACTAGAAGAGGAGGAGGTCATTAAGTCCTACCCAATGATTCCCCAACCTTACAAAGGGGCCCAATGTATTTACATTTTGATGGTTCTTAAAGTAGATGAGAGGGAGTCTATTCCAGCATCTGGTCCTGGCTCTGCCACAAAACAAATGTGTTCATTTATACAAGTCCTTTCCCCCTTCTGAATATCAGTTTTTGCTTCTGTAATAGAATGCCCTGCTGAGACTTGAGCAAAGATTAAAGGTCATTAGGAGTGAAAAGACTAAAACATTGAAATGTAAAGGGAAGGCCTTTAGATTCAAAACAAATATTCTGCACCTTCAGAATGGTCTGAAGCTGAAATTGCTCAATTATATATAAAGAAGCCAGCAAAAATTATAAACTTGTCTCTAGGGCACAAGTTATACTCCTATTTCTGTCCCCATTTATCTTCCTGAAAGGAGTTTGGGAAGTATAAGTGACTGAATTAGGACTGATCACCATAAGTTAAGGTGGGAGTACCTTTGTGATTGTTCCACAGGAAAGGCTAGACATCCCTTGCCTCCTCACAGGGTGAGTCGATCAATCAGAACTTACTGTGTGCCAGGCATTGGGCTGCTGATAGAAAGGGGGAAGAAAAATACCTTCTCTTCAGGAATCACAATTCAATGGGGAAGAGAATATATAAACAATTATGTAATAACAAGTTATACACAGGACAAGCAGGGAATAATTAACAAAAGGAATGCCTTAGAAGTAAGAGTAATTGGGAAAAGCTTCCTATAAAAAGTGATATTTTAGTTGAGACTTGAAGGAAGCCAGGAGATAGAGATGATGAGGGAGAACATTCCATGCATAAAGGACAAAGAGTTAGTGAAAATATCTAGTCAAGTCTTGTTTTGGAATCACTGACAGAGGGTTTTATTTTTGATCCTAGAGATTACAGGGAGTCATTGGGGTTGCAAATCTGACAGAGGAGGCTTTGAGAGAATCAAAGAAGAAAGGTTGCTATCAATCTTAATCTAAATCTTAGTGTACCTGACTAAGCACACAGTAACCCTCTAAAGAGCACTTTAGCACCCAGTTGGTTGGTTGTTGTCCTTCATTATCTAAGAGAACCAAAATGACATCACTGGGTCAAGGTCAAAGTACAGTGTGTCCAACTGTGGCTGATCAGACCAATATGAGCTTGGAAGATATTATTACAGATCAGGCACAAATAGCCCACATAAACATTTACAGATGTCCTCCAATTTGTGCATCTCATGTTTCTTTTGAAATACTGCAGTTCTGCTTTGCTCAACAGCACTGAGGTACACCCTATGCCTTTGACCCATAAGTAGTCTCCAGGGCATCATAAAAGCACTTTTGATTGTTACTGTCTGAGTAAAACTAATTTCATCTGCCTCCTTACTGAGTTAAAAATGTTGCATCTTTCACTTGCACTTTAATTTTGATGGAGGTAAAAGCTACCTTCTTAAAGAAGGACAAACTAACCTACTGGTAAACACTATGGAGTTCTCATTTTTTGGTTTAGTAGCTTCTGAATTTCCCTATCATTCTTGTCAAACCAATCTCATGTTTGCAAGTGTTCTGGCCCCGATGAGTAAATGCAATGTTATACACCTAATTTCTGAAAACTGCTCACTCCTTTTCTGCTCCATTGTTGCTAACCTTGCATTGGCTCAACTTTCACTCCAAGTTAGCCACAAAGCATTCATGCATGGAGAAGGGCTCTAATCTATTGACATGAAGTCTCCTGATACTTGTCTTGTCTTAAGGCTGCCATTTTTGTTGAATGTAAATGTTTAGCTTGGAGGAGATAAGTTTATCATCTGTCCAGCACTCTTCTCCACACAAGACTTTTATCATTCTCACATCATATCTGTCTCTTCTCCTTACAATGACAGTCTATTAAATGCCCATGTTTGCTGTGAGAGTGCATCTATAAAGTTTTGTTGCATTTAAGTAAATAGAAAACAGTATGGGCGATGAGGTCGTGAGACATACAAGTCTTCACTGGTAAGCGCCCATTGCTGTTTCTGACTCCACTCCCAAGAACTCCCTGCTGTGCCCATCAGTCTGTGTCTACTCTGGTGTTAAAGTCATCCAGAATTACAATTGTCCTCTTTCAGCACATTGATGATGAAGGGCTACAGGTTTTCATAAAATTTTTCTTTGACCTCATCAGAGTTCATCAGTGTGGGAGCATAAGCGCTGATGGTGGTGGTGTGGTGCTTTCCTACAAGCGTTAATGGTGTTGTCATGAGCCTGTCATTCATTCCTTTTAGTAGGCAATGAATCTGGTTGACTAGATTAGTTTTGATTGCAAAATCTATACCAGCCTCACAGAGCTCCCTATCACTATGGCCATTCCAGAAAAATACATGTATCCAACTCTGACTTCAGTAAGCAGGCCTTCATTTTCCAGCCTTGTTTTCCTCAGGACTGCTATTTGGATTTGATACCTGCTAAGTTCTCTTCAACAAGAGCTGTTCCAACGTCTTTCAGGTCCACTGGATCTCATGTTGTCTATAAGCATGTATACATTCCATATACCAATGATGAAAGGAAGCACCTTCGCAAAAGTTTTATGTTTTGACTGTAGGGTAGGATCCCTGCCTGCCATGGTAAGTAGGCCAGTGTTAGGTTAGATAAAGCAGACAATTTTTAGAGCATCTTTTCTAGCTCCTTCCTCGTGCTAGGAGGTGAACAGAGGGATCCTTAAAAGGCTGCTCAGACACACTGGAGCTGACAATACCAATGTTACTTCAGTCCAGTGAGAAAACAATCCTAGGGCCTAGGCCACCTGTGTGAAAGGTTGTGACTATAGCTCCCAGTGTATCTGCACCTACTGATTCATCACTTGCCTATCACCACAGGAGCCATGAGCAATGTCTTTTGATTTCTGCATAAATTGGATTTAAGTGAGGTAGAGTTGCCCAAGTCATGGGTTTCACTTCCCTCTATCTTCCAGAGTCATCCAAGTCCAATAGTGATATAAAAGTCAAGAAAATTGGCATTGGCTAGGGACGCAGTGAAAGACCTTGGCATTTTCTTTGTCTAACCAAGCTCTAAGTGCTCCACAGCACCTGCTTCCACTGCCTTCACAACACATTGGAACAAACGGTTCACATCTACCTATTCCACCAGGGAAGTCTTCACATGCTTAGAGGAGACACACACACACACACCCCAACTAACCAAAGGATTTGGTTACCCTTGAACTGGTTTAGCCTGTCTGCCAAAATGGTTTACTGGGGTGTGGCCACTGTACATGCTACAGCTTCTTGGAGCCACAGGTAAGAGTTGGGTAGCAGATGGACACCAAAGGTGAAAAGCAGTCCTGAAGAGGGCTTGGCAAGCCTTACCCCAGAGGTACTAGTCTTCCCTGAATATCCACACACCCCTAGGCACCTAACTAGGTATCCATTAAAGACTGAGCCCTGGAAGTAGAGTATGTTAAACTGGACAACAAAGATGCCACCCTGATAACCTGCCCAGCCTTCTCTGGCAGCTCCAGTGCTCCAGTAGGAGAACCAACCAGTAGCCCCACCCAATTAGAAGCCAAGCAACCCATTCAGTAGCACATTGACTTATTCAGCTGAGATACTGTACTATATGAAGACCTAGACCAGCTAATCAAAGGAGTACACTTACTTATTCATCCTTCTGCTTCTCCATGACAATAGGGAATATCTTGAGTTTCTTCAGAAGAAAGAAATAGCATTGAGGTTCATCAATTCTGCAGTTGTGAACTGCCTAGGCTTTGAGTGTTTCCTACATTGGTCCCTCACCATGTATTCTTGCCCGTGTATGTATGTGTGTGTATATATATACATATATATATATATATATATATACATATATATATATATATATATATAAGAGAACATGTCACTGGTTTGGGGAATAGGAGAAATGCTTTTGTAACTACAATGCTTGCTATGCCATGTTTTTTGCTGAAAAACCAAGTCAACCAGTTGATTATTAAGAGGAAGTAGACAGAGTACCCCAATACAACCTCAGAAATCTACTAGTTGTGTGACCCTGGGCAAGTCACTTAACCTGTTTGCCTCAGTTTCCTCAGTTGTAAAATGGGGACCCTGGAAAAGGAAACAGCAAACTACTCCAGTATCTTTGCCAAGAAAACCCCATACAATGGGAGCATGAAGAGTCAGACATGACTTCACTGACAGTAGGTAGCTCATGAACTAGTGTTAGGAGTATAGTGTGAATTATTATTTATCATTTATTAATATTGTTTGAACCTAGCCTTGTATGGCTAGAAAGTGGGATCTAAGCATTCTTTACAACTATCTAGCTGCCCTGGAAGTCTCTGAGATCCACTTGACCTCTACAGTAAGCTTTTCAGGTCAGACAATTTTCTAATTACACATATCTAGGTTTAAACAACATTAATAAATGATAAATAATAATCCACAACAGCCAGGATTATTCCTAGAATCCTGGGGGAAGTAGTATTTGAGGAGACAATCTGCCAGCGTGCACAGGGGAGAAAGGCTACAATCTATAAAATAGGAGTTGAACTAAGGTTTCATCAGTTCTATATCCCCTAAAATAATAATAATCATAAATAGCTAACATTCATATGGTACTTACTATGTGCCAGGCACTGTACTAAGTGTTTTAAAATGATCTCATTTGATTGTCATGACAATCTTGGAAGGTAGGTGCTATTATTACCCCTGTTTTATAGATGAGGAAACTGGGGCAGAGGTTAAGTGACCTGCCCAGGGTCACACAGCTGGTCATCACTGTAGGGTGAGATTTTAACTCAGGCCTTCCTGACTTCAGGCTCAATGTTCAAGTGACCCTCTAGGTCCTCAAGTGTGGTCCTTTGACTGGATCCAAACTTCACAGAACAAATCTCCTTAATAAAAGTATTTTTTCTATAAAACTTGGACTCAGTCAAAAGACTGCACCCAAGGACCTAGAAGGTCACGTGCGGCCTGACAGGTTGCCCACCCCTACCTAATCAAAAGAACTTGGAAGTCACAGGTGCTGAGTTTGGAGCCTGGACTTGACACTTACTAGTGTGACCTTGGACAAAGTTATTCTCTCTAGGGCCTGTTTCCTGATCAGCAAAATGAAGGTGTTGCAGAAGATAAACTCTAAGATTACTTCCAGCTCTACTATGTCTACGACCTTAAGGTCTCAGGTGTGTGAATCTAAAAGGAACGCCCCAGACCACCTAGCCCAACCCCCTCAATTTACAGATGAGGAAACGAGGCCCAGAAGGTTAGGTGACTTGCCAAAGGTTGCACAGGAAATGGCAGAGGTAGGGTTTGAATCCATCTCGGATGCCAAGGGCGGATAGGAGGTTCACTGGGATATTGCTGAGTTCAAATCCGGCCTCAGCCACTTCCTAGTTGTGTTTCCGGGGACAAGGGTCGACCTCTGCCTGCCTCAGTTTCCTCACCTTAAAAATGAACTTGAGAAAGAATGGCAACCCACTCTCGTATCTTTGCCAAGAAAACCCCCAATGGGGTCAGGAAAAGTAGGATAGGACAAAACAGCAACAAACGCTGAAGCCAGAGCTCGGGGTGCTTCGCACTGCGCTACACTGCATCCCTCTAGTTGTAACATTTTAAGGCTTGTCGAAGAAGGTCCCGATCCCCACGAATAAGGGGTCAAAACCGACCCTAAATCGGCCCCATTTTACGAGTCCGCAAGCCCAGGTCTAGGTGCACCTTCCTCGGCCCCCGCCCCGCTGCTGCCCAAGGCCCCCTCGGATCAGCACTAGCCGTCCCCCGCACGCCGTCCCTCCCCCTCAAGGGGCGGAGGAGGCGCGGGCTCTTTAAGCGGGGAGGAGGGGACCTACTGGGAGACACCCACTCGGCCCAGATCCCGGGACCGAAAAGGAGCAGGGGAGGGAAGGAGGGCCGGGGCGGGGCACCGCGGGGGGCCCTGGCTCTTCGGCCCGGTCGCCCTGACCCTGCGGGTGGCACCATGGTCTGGCAGCTGGCGGCGGTCGCAGGCAGGGGCGCCGGGCTCCGACTCCGCCTGGGGCCTCTTCTGGGCAGCCCCCGCAGGTCCGCTGCCCCCTTGGCCCCGCGCCTTCTGCCCCTGCTCGGGCCTAGCCCCATGCACGCCCAGATAAGCTTCCTAGGAACAGGAGGCAGTGCCCGCGGCGGCGGCAGCAGTCCTGGTAGCAGCCGCAGCAGCCTCGTCGGCAGCAGCAGCTCGGGCACCGCGGGCCCCCAGGTAAGCACCCCGCCAGCCCAGCCCCTCCCCTCCCGGCTGTCCCTCTCACGCACCCCCTCCCTAGGCTTCGGGCACTGATGCCCATCCGCTGCCCCCCTCCGCCCCTCTCCGCGCCTCTGGAGAAGGATCGTAAGCTCCGGGCTCCCTGCTTACCTCCTCCCCGCCCCCACTCCTTAGGGAGGTACGAGATAGGCAGCTTCCTGTGGGCTCACGTACTCACTGCTTTGGGCAGGGATAAGAAAAGAAAAGAAAGAAAGACACATTGTAGCGTGGGTTATAACGACCACCAGGTGAGGTAGGTGCTACTGTTATTCCATCTTACAGTGAGGGCAGCCTGGGAAGACCGCGTAAGTGACTTGCTCAGGTTCACACAGCTCCTAAGCTTCAAAGGTTGAGTTTGAACTCGGATCTGCCTCACTCCAGGACCTTCCTTCTATCCTCGCTCCATATATCTGGCTCTGAAGGAAGGATGGGGTCTACCCCGGGGCGGGGGAGAGGACTGCTAGAAGTGTAGGGTTGAAAAACAAAACAGCTGTTTTAAGGCCAGTGCCATTCAACATATTTTACTAAGCACCTACTAAATTCAGATAGGTATTTCTCTAGTGCCACCAAGTGCCAGGCCCTTTACAAATATTTCATGTGCCAGGAGGTGTTGTTATGAATCCCCATTTTATGGTTGAGGAAACTGAGGTAAACAACAGTAAAGGACATTATTAAGTGTCTTCTTGACTCCAAGGCCAGTTCTATGAATTCCATGACTCATTGAAAGACTTCGCACAGGCTCTGCTCTCTTGGAGCTGCCTACTGGAGGGCAGCATCAGAAACCAAATAACTTTTGATATAAGGGAAAATGAGATAAGTTTAAAGGAGATATGGAGGGAGTGGTCCTGCACAGAGTCAAATGGAAGGAAGTCTACAGAGGTCATGGAAAGGAGATGAGTAAAGTTTCCTAACCAGGAGAGTGCAGGAGGAAAAGGAAGAAAAGTTTCAATGCTGTCCTGATACTTATTAGCTGTTTAACCCTGGGTAAGTCATTTAACTTCTGACACCCTCAATTTCCTTCCCTAAAATGCAGTAAAAATTCTTTCACTACCTATCTCCTAGGATTGTTTGGAGAAAAGTACTTTGTAAACTTTAAAATACTGACAATAAGTATATACTAGTATCATTCTCTTCCTCAGTGATCCTGAGATCTTTCCAAACAGAGCCTGGTCAGGGGGCTTGAGGGAGTGGGAAGAAGTAGAAAACTAGCCCCGAGTTACCTCCTGAGTCAGGAAATTTGTGTTTTAGTCCTGGCCCTGCTCCAGACTCCCAATACTAAGCTCTCTACTAAACTCCTGTGATAAACAAACTGAATAGATGACCCTAATGGCCAGTCCAGTTCCATCATAATCTGTCCTCCCCACCCCCAGGCCTACCATCCCTTTGTTGTCTGAAGTTCACTGAGGAGCTTGACTGAGGCATCACAGATACTTGGAGTTCATCAACCTACCAGAATTCGGGCTCAAAAGGCCTTTGGTATCTAGTCAACCTCAAAGAATCTTTGTTTTGTCTGGGGGGGGATTTAGGTGACTATCTGGCCTTATAGATTAGCCCTGCTCCTGTCAGCTCTAGGCTTCAGGTTCGTGCTGATTAGAATGTCCCTCAATGAGAGGCTGAGAAAGAGCTGAAACCCTTGGTTAACAACCTAGAAAAAAATATGATAGAAGGGTTGTTTGTGGTTGTATTGCTGAACCAAAGGGGAAAGAAGTTTGTCTTAAGACTCTCGTAAGATACCCTCCTTGATATCAGAACAAACTGTTGGGAACACAAAGTAACTCTGAAGTGCTTTTTAGTTGTCTGTTACCCCCTACCCCAAAGTGAGTGACAATAAGCATAAATGATAGCTCCAAAGCCTGAAAGCGCCTGATAGCTGGCACCTGCCTATCTTCTGAAGCCCTGGACACTTGAGACTAGTGCAATTGTGACTAAGACGTTGGGCTCTAGATAATCCAGGTCAGCTTTGGGGCACTTGGGAGCTCTCTGTGTCTCTCTGTCTCTCTCTCTCTCTCTCTTTTTTTTTCTCCCTTTCTCTCTCCCTCTCCCTCTCTCTCTTTCCATCTATCAGCCTGCTCAGTGTGATGTTTACCCAGCTTTCTCATCCATCTTCTCTCCTTTCTAAACATTCTACAAGGGAAAGCTCATCTGTTTTATGTAACAAATCCCCACATCAAAGGCCAGCTCTCAGGTGCAGCTATGTCTCAGATTATCTGTGCCCATCTTAGAGCAGTGGCATGGGCAGAAGACAATCCAGGAGGAATAGCTGATGCTGCCCCATATCCCATGCATTTCACTGCTTCTAGTTTCTAAACAGAGGTAGAGAAGCATGATATAGTGGGGAAAGTGGTTTGGTTTTTTTTTTAGTCTTGGGATCTGGATTTGATTCTGGCTCTTCCCCTTAGTACCTGTATGTCTGTATGACTAGTATGTAATTTTAAGCTTCCTAAGCCTCCAAGGGGTAGGGGACTTGCGGCCTCCAAACTTCACAGAGCAAATCCCCTTAATAAAAAGATTTGTTCTGTAAAACTTGGACTCAGTCAAAAGGCCATACCCAAGGAACTAGGAGGCCATATGTGGCCTCAAGGCTGCAGGTTCCCCACTTGTGAATCTCTGAAGTTTCTTCTAATTCTAAAACCATGATCCTGGGCAAATTGCATTTATTTCCAGGCTGATTGTCTCCAGATACCTGGCACAGGACAAGGGTATGCAGTCTAATATTAGCAAAAGATCTTACTTATGTATGGTAAGCATTCAGTTGGATGAATGGATAACCTTGACAAATCTTTGGAAAGCAAATTTGAGATTATGAGGTAGGGAGAGATATAATTCATTCCTGATCAAATGAATTTGTTCAGGAGTACAGAGTAGGTAAGAGTTAACTTCACCTAAATTCTAGAAGTTTTTGCCTTATTTAGTTTTTGATGGGGTCCTGAGAAGCATTGCATAGATTGAAAAAAAAAAAATAGTATGAACTACTCTGTTGTAAAGAGCACCATCTAACAGTCCTTTTTTTGCAAATATTAAATGCACATTGGAGGGAAAGGAAGGGGAAATAAATAGAATTTTTTTTAACTGTCTTCCCTCTAAATCAGGATTTCTTAACTTGAGGACCTTGTGGATTCCGCAGGACTCTATAAATAGAGTGGATTTAGATGAGAAAAAAGATAACACATTTATTTTCATTTTGCTTTAAATGAAATCCAGGATTTCCCTTCATTTAAAAAAAAAAACTATTCCAAGAAAGTGTCCTTGGTTTTCATCAGACAGTTACAGGGGTCCATTACGCCAAAAAAGGTTAAGAACCCCTGCTGTAAACCATCAAGCTGTCTTTTGTTCTCTTTGAATTTTAAAAGCCTTGCTCTTGATTTGTAGGGACTGAAATAACAACCCCCTAGGATAACCAGAACATCGTGTATCAAAATTATGTCAATTCTGTAGAGAAATGTCAGAGGAAGAAAAGGTCTTTAGAATACTCAGAATATTATGTTAGACTGAAGACATGCTACATTTTTCCCAGTCTAACTTGTATAAGAATTGTGTGACCTAAAATGGGTGTGAATTTTTTTCCATGTATAGTTGTACGTGCATTTTTTTTCCTTTCAAGAAGCTCATTTTTGAGGGCTGTGACATATTAATATGCAGCCTATATTCACATTATCACTTTATATTTTAAATGTTCTGGAATGAAATAGAGTGAATTTTAGATTGGGGGACAATTTATTTTTAATTAGCTAAATTCTACTTTAGCATCTACAGCAAGTATTGAAAGAATCCTTAAAGAAAAAGTGGTCCAAGTTTTGATTCCTTTCCAGACTCTAATCTGGTTTGTTTCTTTACCAACAGAGAAACTTTCAATAAATCTGCCTGTCATTTAAGCAGTCCTAGAAGAAAAATGAAAAAAATGACCTTATTAAGACATGGGCTCCATTCCCTTTTGAATGTACTTTAGCTTGATTAATACAACTCCTCTCTCTTTAAGATTTGCCTGTTAAGATTAGAGTTTAAAATACATGGTAAAGACTTTAGTTGGCACTGTCCAAGGCAGGAAAATATTGAGAGAGAAGGTACCTTATGAGAATTGTGCATTATGAAAGAGAGACTCAGTAGTTTTGGATTCAGAATATTTTTATCCCTATCATTTCTGTTACTTTATTGAAGTCAGACTAAAATGTTCAGCATAGTGGAACCTGTTCACATCCCACATACTCTTTTTTTATTCACACAAAACATATTATTAAAATCTACCCCTATCATGAAATTCTGGCCCTCAACCACTGTCAGATACTTTTTGCAGCACCTACTTGGTGCTGGATTCTAGTCCCAGAAGTTCTGCCTTTCCTGGCTGGTGTTACTTCAGGTAAGACCTTTTGCTGTTCAGGATCTGTTTTTTCTCTCTAGTTAAGAGAGTTGGTCTAAATGATCTTTAAGATCCCTTGAAGCCCCCAAATTAACACCGATCAATCAGCTGGTCAACAAATATTACTTAAGAGCCTACTGTGTTTTAGGCACTGTGCTAGTCTCTGATGACACAAATACAAATAACGAAAACACTCCCTGTACTCAGTTCAGGCATCGTGAGACTATCGCAACAGAACAGAAGTGGTTCCTACCGAAGAATTTCTTTTTTTTCCTTTATTTTTATAATATCAGAAATTTTGAAATTTTTCATTCTGGAGTAAGTCTTTGTGCTCCATAAACTGTCACAATCTGTGCTCGAGATCCTTTAGTCTCTGGCTCCTCCCTCCCTTTACTATGGTCTGGAAGCACAGGTGGAGGGTAGGGTAACCCAAAAGCTGAAGGGAAAGAGGAGGGTGAGTAAAAATAAGGAAGGGAACTGACTGTGAAAAGTAATGTAGAGAGCAGTGGTATCAAAGTCAAACAGAACCAGGACCTTAGACATATGGGGACAGGCAGTGTCTTTGACACCTGGTGGTGGTGGTGGTGGTGGTGGTGGTGGTGTTCCTCCTTTGTTCTATAAGAGGACCAATCACATCAGGAGGGTGATGTCTTGATTTTGCCAGTGAATTGGATTTAGGTGAGGCCGAGCTGCTCAAAATCATCAGCCTCACTCTCTCTTGCAGTCACTGGAGTCCAGTGGCAAGATATAAGTCAGGATAACCGGTGATGTCCTGGATACAGTGGGAGACGTTGGCCTTTTTAAGGTGAGGCCCTTCCCCGGTCTCATTTTGTATGAGGTAACACCCATTCAGTAATTAAAGGCTTATGGTTAAGAAACTGAAAGAATGCCCCAAATGGAGGATGTCCTAAAAATCAGGTGTGACACTCTAACACAACCCAAGAAGATGAAAAGGCCAGGGCAGTTCATCGGGTGCTTGTGAGGTGTGTATGGCATAGGACAATCATCTAGCACTGACCCCTCTCCTCTCAACAAATGCCAAATGAATTGGGTCCCTGCAAAGCTCATAGAAGACAATGAAGTAGAGGTAATGATACTTTTCTTTAAACACAACTAAGAGAGTAGGCATGTCTAGGTCATTTACACAATAGTCCCTCTGTCCATCATCTTGATTTATGCATACTTCATGCACTGTAGTGGTTTTTGTGTTTTGGTTTTTTTGCCCAGAAATTCTACAAGACTATAGTAACTCATTTCATTAAACACCTGCTTTATCACTATGCTAAATGCTGGGGTTATAAAAACAAAACAGGAGCTTACCACCTAGTTTCAGCTACAACTTTAAACAGCTAAGTAATGTAAAGAAAGAGAAAGCACTGCCAACTAAGGGAATCAGAAGATGGTACCCAAGTGGAAACTTATAAGAAGTTCTGGATTCTCTAGAGGTATGGAATAGGTGCATTCTAGGCATGGGATACCAGCCTCTACAAAGGTGTGGAAGCAGGAGATGAAATAAGTGCCCGAGAAGTGAAAAGTAATATAAATATCCAAGTGTCCATAGCATTTGATCTGCTTGTTTAATGTAAATGGAACTAAGGTCTCATCCTTCTTAGTGCCACTTCTTGCAAACACACACACACACACACATATATATACATTTTCATCAATCATTCATTAGGGATACTGGTCTATAATTTTCTTTCTCTGTTTTTGACTCTCCCTCATTTAGATATTTAGAGTATTTATATCATGGAAGAAATTTGGTAGGACTTCTTTTCCTATTTTTCCAAATATTTTATATAATATTGAAATGAATTATTCTTGAAAGGTTTGATAGAATTCCCTTGTAAATCCATCTGACCTTGAAGATGAATTTTTTTTCTTTGAGGTTCATTTATGACTTGTTCAAGTCCGTTTTCTGTGATGGAGTTGTCTTCTATTTCTTGTTCTGTAATCCAGGCATTTTATATTTTTGTAAATATTCATCCATCTCATTTAATTGTTCATTTTATTGGCATATAAATTGGGTGAAATAGTTTGTAATAAATTTATTTTTTCATTGTGAATTCACATTTTTCCTTTTTGATACTGGTAACTCTGGTTTTTTCCTTTCTTTTAAAAAATCAAGTTAGCTAATGTTTTATTTATTTAAGGAGGGGGAAATCTTCAAAAAAAAACAGCTAGTAGTTTTAGCTATTAATTCATTGAGTTTTATTTTTTTATTTCAATTTTGTTAGTCTCTTCTTTGATTCAGGATTTCTGGTTTAGTATTGAATTTAGGTGGTCAATTTGTTGATTTTCTAGGATTTTTTAGGTTCATGCCCAATTCACTGATCTCCTGTTTCTCTGCATCCTTAAAAATCTTATGTTTTCTCATTCTCATTATCTTTCATGAAATGATCATTTGTTTCTTTGAATTGTTCTTTTGCCTCACTCATTCATTATTTTTTTAATTTTAATCATTTTTAGTTGTCCATTTTTGAGCATAATCTTCATTATGTTAACAGTCCACAAAAGATACATTTAATATTTCTTCTTTTCCCCTTTTATTTGTGATGATTCTATGACCAAATAAATGGTAAAGATGTCATGCTTATCTCAAATATGTATATACTTCTTTTGATTCTCATCCAGTAATCTCCAGGGGTCTGTCATATTTAACTTTTCAAAAATTGTTTTCAAGTCATTAACTTTTTAGTTAGATTTGTCTGGGACTTCAATATTATAGTTTTGCTGTCTATTTCTCCATATAATTTAATTTATTTAAATATTTAGTTGCTGTGCTATTTGATATGTATACATCTAGTGTTGATATTAATTCTTTATCTGTTACCTTTCAGCAAAATGTAGTTTCTCTATGTCTTTTAATTAAGTCTGTTTTTGCTATCTCTTTATCTGAGTTCATTGCCTGCTAACCCTGCCATTTTTTACTTCAGCTGAAGCATAATAGTTTTTTGTCCAACCCTTTATTTTAATTTTGTCGACTTCTTTCTGTTTTATAAACAGAAGAGTAAAACCTAGTAATAAACTAGGTTCATTCAGCCCATTTACATTCACTGTCATGATTGTAAATTGTCTCCTATTGTTTCAACTTTTCCTTCTTTTTGTTTCCTTCCCCCTCTTTATAAAAGAAAAGATAGTTTTGAGTGAGGAAGAAAAAGCTCCTCAGTTTCAGGGGTTTGGTATAATCTGCTTCTGTTCCCCTGCCCTTTCTCTTTCCCTTTTTGAGATCAAATTTTTAGGCATTTTTTCTTTTCTTATAAACTCCTCTTGGAAACCCACCCTTCTTAGTTATAGTTTGTTATGCTTTGAATTAATCCCTCCCTTAATCTACCCTCTCCCTCATTTCTCCCTTTTCCATCTCCTCTTTACCTCTTGAGTGAAATGTATTTATATATTCAACTGTGTATGTAGGTTCTTCCATCCTTTAACCAATTCAAATTAGAGTGAGGTCTAGTGTCACCTCTCCTCTTGCAACCCCTTCCTCAATATTTGTATAGATGTATGCTTTGCACCCCAATTATCTGTGATAATTTTCCACATGCTTTCTCTTTCTTTTTCCCTCTCATATATTTCTCTTCTCCTTCCTTTTCCATTCTTCTTTTAGGATTATCAAAACATAACAGAACAACTATCTATCTAATTATGACTTCTGATAGTGAAAGAGTTCTGAGGAACACCAGTATCATCTCCCCATTTTAGAATGTAAGTAGTTTATCCTTGTTTAGTCTTTTATGGTTGCTCACTATGTTGACCTTTTTGTGCTTTTTCAGTGCAGTATTTTAAAGTTTCTATGCAGCTCTGGCTTGGTTTGGTTTGGCTTTGTGTTTTCAATCAGGAATGCACAGAAATTCTGTTTCATCAAAGGTTCAATTTTTCCCCCTAAAGTATTATATTCAGTTTTGCCTGATATATTTTTCTTGAAAGTAAGCCTATATCTTTTACCTTATATCTATATCTATATGCAATTTTTTATTTTTAAATTCAGTTTTATTTTTAGTTCTGAACTCTCCCTCCCCTCTCCACCTCCCCCAGCCATTGATAATGCAAGAATAACAAAACCCATTATAAATATGTATTCTCAAAAAAAACAAATTCCAGCATGAGAGAGAGAGAGAGAATGCTTCATTTTGTACTCTACGTCCTTCAGAATGGTTGGTATTTTCATAATTTTCATTATGAGTACTTTGGTTGGTCATTTTGTGGATCAGAATTCCTAAATCTTTTAAAGCTGATTACTTTGACAATATTGTTGTTGCTGTTGAGAGCACTGCCACCCTTCCAGACCCTTGGCTTACAACGTAGGTGTCATCCTTGACTCTTTACTATCTCTCACCCACAACCACGACCAATTTGTTGCCAGTTTCCCCTTTGCCACATCTCTCAAATATGTCCTCTTCTTTCCTGTGATACTGCTTCCCACCACTCTGGTGCAGGCTGTTCTCACCTCATACTTGGACTATTGCAGTAGTCTACTGGCAGGTCTGTCCGATCTCTCCCCACTCCAGTCCATCCTCTCTTTAGCCACCAGAATGGTTTTTATAAAATAGTCTGATCATATCATCACCCTATTCAGTTCTTAAACTCCATTCAAATTCCTATGGCTAGCACCTCTATGATCAAATCTAAAATCCTCTGTTTTGTGTTCAAGGTCCTTTTTAATCTAGCTTCTCCCACCTTAACAGTCTTCTCACACCTAATATCCACATCCCCTCCTTACATTCCCCAAGGAACTTTTTGCTACTACAAGAACATTGACTCTGAGCATTTTCTCTGGCTGTCTTCCATACCTGAAATGTTCTTCCTGCTCATCTCTTCCTCCTGGCTTCCTTCACTTACTTCCATTTCTCCGCTAAAATCCTATGTTCCACAGGAAGCTTTTCTCAACTCTTCTTAATTCTAGTGTCTTCCTCTCTTAATTATTTCTTATTTATGGTTTGCTTAGTTTATTTATACATATTGGTTTCCTGGTTTGTCTGTCCCATTAGGTTGCGAGGACCTTGAAAGCATGGAATATCTTTTGTCTTTTTTTATATCCCTCCCCAGTGTTTAGCACAGTGCCTGGCACTAAGGAGGCTCCATAAACATTTACTGATGCAATGACTATTATTGTATAGACTGTTATCCTAGTACAGCTGCTCCCTTCACTTTGCATCTAATTATATGTCTTTCCAAGTTGTTGTTTTTGTTTTTTTTTTCTGAAACTATCCCCCTCATCATTTCTTAGGGCACAATAGTATTCAATCACATTCATATACCATAATTCTTCAGCTATTTCCACATTGATGGGTATCCCCTCTCTTTCCTGAAATATTGTATTCTAAACTCTGCTTCTTCATAGTGGTATTAAATCATTTGTTAAATCATTATTAAATCATTTGTGATTCTTACTGGAGCTCCCTAGTACTTGAATTCTTTCTGGCTACTTGCTGTCTTTATTTCTTTGACCTGGAAGCTCTGGATTTTTAGCTATAATATGGTTAGGAGTTTTCGTTTGTGAATTTTGTTTTCAGAGGTGACTGGTAGATTCTTTGCATTTCTAATTTGCCCTTTGGGTATAAGAGATCTAGACAGTTGTCTTTTATGATTTCTTGAAATATCTGGTGTCATTTTTTTTGTTGTTTTTTTAGTCATACCTTTTCAGGTTGTCCAAAGTTTCTTAAATTATCTCTCCTTGAACTCTGTATTAGGTCAGTTATTTTTTGCCATAAGATACCTTATATTTTCTTTTATTCTTTCAGTCTTTTGACTTGGTTTTAATATTTCTTGATGCTTACTGGAGTCATTGGTTTCCATTTGGTTCTTTTTAACTTCAGGGAGTTTGTTGCTTAGGTAAAGTTTAGACCTCTTGTGCCAAGCTGTTAATTCTATTTCCAATTTTTTCTTACATAATTTTTGGGCTTTTTTTTTCTCAATTTTATTGTAGTCCTATAAATCTTCTTTATGAAAACGTTAAAAAAAATTTTCTTAACTTTTGCTTCATCTCTTCCAGGGATTTTAGATGAATTTGTGCCCAAGCAATGTTTTAACTGGAGCCTTTATTTGTAGATACTTTGGAGTCATTCTCTGCTTCCGGATTTGAGTCTGAAACATCCCTATCACCGTAGATCTTTATTTATTTCCTAATTCTTCCACCCTATTTCTTGACTTCTCACTTTTATGTTAGGGCCAGGTTCTGAGAACCTCTGGAGAGAATATCTGGGCTGTTCCTGCTGCTGCTTTCTTGGGGTATTGAGCACTATTTTATTCAAGGATCTCAGAGATAGCCCAGGTTGGGGAACCTCCAAGGCAGAGTCTGATTTTTTTACCTCCTGATGTTAGTGCTATAAAACCTGGGTTTGGGTCTGTGCAATGTGCCTGTGGACTTGTCCTGATTAGAGTTCTAGTAGACTCAGCCACAATCAACCAGATGGACATCTCTGCAAGTTCAGAGTGACAGAACTGCAGGCCTCCCCTTGTTTCGGGATTCAAACCAGTTCCTGGGGCTGGAGACACAACAGAACTCACCTCTCTTCAGTCTGCCCTGGATCTGTGGCCCAGAACTGAGTTACAAAGTTGCCAGTTGGATTTTTTCTGCACCCTGCACAAGACCTGAGACCTCTTCTTACCCTAGTACACATATTCTCTTCCCTGTGTTTTTCTGTGTTGCTCAACCCATCCTCAGTTCTATTATTTTCCTGCTCTGAATATAGCATGGCAGAGTAATCCTGGTGGTACTTTTGGCCTCACTGAGCCTCAGATGATATTTACTTCTATTCATGGGAAATTTGAAATATCTGTGTCTTGCCTGACTGAGGCAGTGATTACATGAAATTGACTATCTCTGGACAGTTTCATGCTCACACCTCTCCACTTCAAGATCCCAATTCCAGGTCCCCACAACCCTCTCCTAGAAAATCAAGAAAGGCCCTCCTGGGATCACAGATCAGAAATCAATTATTCCATGTGATTGACTGACAGACTGGGGAAGAAAAACTTTGGAAGTATTGACTCTGTCCTGTTGTCATTCACAGTTGTTGTTCAGTTGTTTCTGTTGTGTCTAACTCTTCAGGACCCTATTTTCTCTCTTTGGGCAGTCGTTTCTTACTTTGTAAAATGAGGAGATGGGAGTAGATGATGTCTCAGGTACCTTTCCAGCTCTGAAATCCTATGTTCTATTAAATAGTTAACTCAATCCACAAGCACTTTTTAAGTTCTTACCAGGCACTGTACTAAGTTCTGGGGATACAAAGAAAGGGGAAAACTGTTCAAAGCCCTCAGAGATTTCATCTTCTAATGAGGGAGACAATCTGTAAATAACTAGGTACATACAAGATACCTACAGATAGGTGGTGCAACAGGGTGCTGGCCCTCGACTTAGGAAGAACTGACTAGCTGTGTGACCCTGGGCAAGTCACATAACTATCTCAGTTTCTTCATTTGTAAAATGAGGGTAATAGTAACACCTACTTTCTAGGCTTGTTGTTAGGATTAAATGAGATATTTGTAAAGTGCTTAGCAAACCTTAATTTAGCAAACCTGCTATGTAAATGCTGCTGTTGTTTTGATACATACAGAGTAAATGGAAGGAAATCTGAGGCAGGGCATCACCAGCTTTGGGTGCTAAGGAGGCCTCCTATAGAAGGTGACGTTTAAGCTGAATGCTGAAGGAAGCCAGGGATTCTTAGAGATAAAAATGAAGGGTGAATTCTAGGCATTGAGGATAGCCAATGCAAAGGCACAGAGAAAGGATGTTCTGTGTCAACTGGCACTCAAATCAGTGCAAAAAAAAGCCATCTAAAGAGAGTAATTCAATCACAGTAAAGTTTGTACATATTTTTACAACAAATGCATTCTATATTTCACTCTCAAGTTCCTATTTTCTTTTTCTGAAGCTTTTTGGGATATCCTAAGTATAAATTCATAAAGCAGATTTCTTTCTTCATTAATGTATTGTCATCTTTTGTCTTCATCATCTTTATTTCGAAATATATCCTTTCCTCTTCCCCCTCCCTGTCAAGCTATGCCTTGGAACAAAGAATAAAGAAGAAAATGGGTAGAGGGGAAAGAATTTCCCAAGTCTGAGAGTGGTTTACATCCTTAATCTCCCACTTCATCAAAGAGAGGCAGTGGCAATTTTAGGCATTAAGCTTGACCTTGACACTTACATAGCATTCAGCTTGGGGGGAAGGGTTCTTTTCACTTACATTGTATACATTGTATCACATAATGCCAGTCTTCCTGTTCTTCTCTGAGATCATCATTCCATTACCTTCACATACCACAGTTTGTTTAATTATTCCCCACTTAATGAATATCTGCTTTGTTTCTTTTTCTTTCTTTCTTTCTTTTTTTCTTACTACTACAAAAAGTATTTCTCTGAATTTTTTGGTGTATATGGAAAATGTCTTTCTAGCTTCGATCTACTTGGGGGACTGCAATAGACTAGGTGGCTCCACGTGGCATAATGGATAGGTACTAGATCTAAAGTTAGGAAGAAATTGAGATCAAATCTAGCCTGAGACACATAATGGCTGTGTGACCCTGGGCAAGTCACTTAACTTCTGTTTGCCTCAGTTTTTTTTATCTTTAAAATAGGGATAAAAATAGCACCTACCTCCCAGAGTTGTTTTGAGGATCAAATGAGATAACAATTGAAAAGAGTTTAGCATAATGCCTGGCACATAATAAATTCTGTATAAATGTTAGCTATTTTTATTATTATTAAAGTACTAGGCACAATGTCTGGCATATGGTAAGCTCTACATAAATGGTAGGTAATATTATTATTAAATTAGCAGAGATGGGACTCGAGCCTAGTGTAGGACTCCCAGTCCAGGGTTTTTCCACAATATACCCACTCTGATAGTTAACAGCATTTTTGCGAGAATCAAATAAGATGTGTCCGAAAGCCCTCTATACAGGGTCAGACATGACTATTCTTATACCTGTTCTAAATTTCTAAACTTTC